>JAPDVU010000003.1:44707254-45928921 GCA_026230045.1 Corynorhinus townsendii | reverse complement strand
AAATATAGAATATTTTCTGTTAATGGCATGGAATACATGTAGATAAAGAAATTTTTAAAGCAATACTACTCAATTGTGGATAAGGTTTGTCATTTTCAACAAAATAACCCATCTGAGGATGATATGGTGACACTAATGTATGTTCAGAAGTCACTACAATCCTTACTTTTGTTCTCCCTTGTTTTTGTTTTATTGTTGGAAAATAAATTTTACAATTAATGGTATTAAACCATTCTCTAAATATTTTTATACAGAAAGTTCACTTATATTTTACTTCACTCATTTGATTTGGAGTACATAATGCACTAACTTTCTATCATGTTAATCATGTTAATTCTACTTTATTAAAGCCAACATTAAATTACCAGGAAAAGTAAAAATCAAAAGGCTATTCCTAGGAAGTGAGTAAAAAATAAGGTGGATTAATAGATGAATAAAAGGATGGATAGATGTCAGAAAAAGCAGTTGTAGGAAATACTAAATGTATAGGAGTAGGAATATGGGTGTTCACTTTTCTATATGTTAGAAAATTGTCATAAGTTTTGGGAAACTGTACAAAACAAAAAGGATAATTAGAATTTTCAGTGCCTAACTCTTCATTTCCTGAAATAATGTATTAGGGACTGTGTCAGTATACAACATAAAGTCAAGAAAATATTACAAAAAAACAAAGCCCTGCACTGAGAACTTCCAATGTGGTTTCTAGATAAAAGGAAAAAATGACAGAGATTAGCTGCAGTTGTTGAAAGTTTCCATTTATGAAGAAGTACCCTTTACTTTCCTACCTTTGTAGAGGTGTTATGCTTTGTCAGCATCTGAATGTTCTGGAGATGTAAATGTCACCTGCAGATCCAAGTCTACTTGATAAGACTGAAACTCCCCAAGAGGTCCAAGTGATACAAGTTAGGCTTAGTCTCAGATCTAGAACACAAGAACTGCATCGTATAATTACTTCATTTAAATACCAAAATTATGTGGAACTAACCAAATAAATGTGAAAATAATGTTTGTGTCTAAATCATAAAAAAGAGCTTTCAGTATTTTTTTGTTGGAGGTGGTAGTCCATACTGTTTTAAGTATTCTTTCCATTTGAAGTCAAAGCAAATTTTTCAATGAGGCTAAAAAGGGCCTCATTTATACTAATAAAAGGGTAATATGCTAATTAGACTGGACATCTTCCAGATGACCTTCTGGACATCCTTCCGGATGAAGCCACAGTGGCTGGAGCCAAGGCAGAGGTGGTTATGGGTAATTAGGCTGGCAGAAGAGAGCAGTTAGGGGGCCACCAGGCCGACAGGGGAGAGAAGTTAGGGGGCCACCAGGTCAGCAGGTGAGAGCAGTTAGGGGGCCACCAGGCCGTCAGGCAGAGGTGGTTAGGGTTGACCAGGCTGGCAGGCTGAGATGGTTAGGGGTGATCAAGCAGGCAGGCAGGTGAGCAGTTAGGAGCCAACAGTCCCGGACTGGGAGAGGGATGTCCTATATTGGAGAGGGTGCTGGCTGAATTACTGCAAGGTTTTCTCACATTCAACACTGGATCCATTGTCCATGGAATTCCAGAACTGCCAAGCTTGAGAGGCCTTAAGCCAGGCAGTTCCATTGCTTCTAAGCAGGACTGCACCTCAGAAATCCCAGACAAGTTGATATTGATCTTTTTAAAAAAGTTATGTACAAAGGAAGCATATCTGGCAGCCTCCTTTAGAGACAGGGTCAAATAACCAGTTGGAAAATTGTCTAAAGGTGTCACATTAAACTTTAATAATACCTACATTTTTATGGGGCTTTTAACTTTGTAAACTGCTTTCGCATGCATTATCTCATTTCATGTTTTGTTGCAATGAAACAGTGCCTAGGTTTTTAGGGCTGAATTACAGTGACATAGATATCAAAATGTTGATGGGGACATTTCAAGAAAAATGATTATTACTATGCCTAACAGAATTGCTAATTCTTAACAAGAATTACTGGCTTCAAGATCAAGTATTACAAAGGGTTAAGATTCTGATGGTCTTTTAACCCTTTGTTCTAATGCTGGAGGTTTACCAGAACCACTTCACCAATTTTTTTAAGGATGAAATGAATTACATATTTTTTCTTCCCTTCCACCTTTCTTATTTATGATTTCCTATTCTTTTCAATATATCTACAGGTCAGCCCCACCCCAGGATGCATCCGTGCGCTCATGAAGATGCTGTATTGCCCATACTGTCGAGGACTCCCCACCGTGAGGCCCTGCAACAACTACTGCCTCAATGTCATGAAGGGCTGTCTGGCAAATCAGGCTGATCTGGACACCGAATGGAATCTGTTTATAGGTAAGGAGCATTTGAACTCATCCAGAAACAGAAATGTGGGGAACTGTCTAATGGCAGGTTCAAAGTTGTGATGACTTGTGGAGACTACAAGGATGTTTAAAAAACACAAAACAAAACAGCATTTAACAAAGTGTAAACATCGTTCTGCCTTTTCCTTCTTGTTTTATTCCGAAAAGTAAGACTTCCTTGTATATGGTGAAGGATGATCCTGTTAAAGATGGTACAAGACAGCTGTATTGAGTTAGCTGATGTTCCTGAGAAGATGAAAGTAGCCTTGTTGAATTTCAGTGAGCGTTAGAAAAGATTCTCATAAAAGAAATCCACAGTACTGTGTTTTTTGTTTGTTTGTATTACCTCAGCATAATCCTGGATACACAGATATTGTAACCAAACAGGAGGAGACTTTGTCCCCTACATCCTCCCCCCACTCCCCTCCAATACAGCAGAGTCAAACACTGAGTGCTGAGTTGTGCAGTGGGAAAATTTGACTGCTTTATTTGCAGAGCACTAAGCTAGGAGAACGGGAAGCCATATGGCTTAAAACCTCAACTCCATGACGATGTACAATGGAATTGTTTAAAGAGTTAGGGGGGAACAGGTATGCGAAGTGCTGGTGGGGTGATTTTTAAGGGAAGACCTTGGAACTCGGTCATTTATGATAAAGGGGCTCTTCCTGGACAGTGGACCCTTTT
This sequence comes from Corynorhinus townsendii, assembly GCA_026230045.1. Taxonomy (NCBI): domain Eukaryota; kingdom Metazoa; phylum Chordata; class Mammalia; order Chiroptera; family Vespertilionidae; genus Corynorhinus; species Corynorhinus townsendii. The sequence continues at coordinate 45,925,917 of JAPDVU010000003.1, read as the reverse complement.
CTCTGAAAAGGTCCAGTATTCAAGTTCTGGTCATGTCCCCATCCCATGGTTCCCTGGGGAGGGGTGAGACTTTGGCCCCGGGGCAGCTAGAGGACAGGATGGCACCTGTGAGTTGCTGTCTCTATAAAATAACTCAAGCACTGTATTAATCCCCATCTGCTTTGAGGGAGCAGAAACAGTTCTAAGCTGTTCTATGTGATTTATGTGCTGTTTCAATATTAGTAAACAACTCCTTCCTTAAACATCTGTGATGAAAATAGCTCAATATTGTTGGTAAAATATGCAAATTTCCTTCCTCTTTCTGTGGAAAAGAACGCTTCAAGCACACAAGCATGAATCAGCCTTCCAGTCTTTAGAAGGTGGGAGGAAAGGAGGTGGGGAAGATTTGGGGAAGGGCTGTGAGTCATGGCTCATGTCTTAAGTTGCAGAAATCATTCAGGCTTTGCACTGCCAAAAGATATTTCCCAACTAGCTATCCAAGGATAAAAGGACACATTTCATAGGCAGGCTTCTCCCAGGAAAATACACAGGCCTTGAAAGAGTAAATGTATTTTCTCTCTTCTCTGTCAAATGGCCTTCAAATAAAAGCACTTTCAATTGCATTTGCTGCAATTGCACGGTGACAAGCAGAGTGGTGCAAATAGCACTGGCATTCGTCAGCCTCAGAGGGCCTTCATCACTTATGCAAACCTCTAAGCCAGAATGCATGAGGAGGGTCTTCTGACATCTTAGATTTGAGCAGGAGAGGAAAAGAGCTAAGACGTGTTGGAATACAGAACAACCTAAGCCCACTGTGCAAAGAAAGATGTGCTTATGGTAAGTTACAGGCATTCAGCTTTGGCAGTGAAACCCATCGGCTAACAGATCCTTTTGCCTACCAGAGAAAATGGTTTTGAAGTTTTGTAAAAACGATTTGAGAGTAGGTAGATTCAAATGGAAGTCATCTAACAAAAATCTCAGAAATCATTTTGGAGAGAATAAATTGAAATGCTATTCTCGCCTTTCAGTGGGAGGGCAAAATCTGCTTGTATGATCTTGGGTTACTTAATTTGAAAAATTAGGGAGTTTTTTAAAAGGTAATCATTCAGATACCCTTCTAATGCAGAAATGACATTTTTTGCTAAGATTTTGGAGGCGGATATGAATAAAAAAAGTAATCAGAATAAACTCAATCTTCTAAAATATTCATGTAGATTAATTTTGGCAGACACTCTACCCAAGTAATGCTAATAAAAATGTACTCTCATCAAGAAATCTAAAAATATTTGCATATTTTAAAAACCAGACTAAACTTTATAGCATCAGTTTCTAGTTGTAAAGACTATTCAGACATTTGGCTTGAAACTGCCTAATTCATAGCACAGTTAAATTGTCTTTGGTCAGCCTGCAACTTATTGACGGGAATGGACATGTGGATTTTGTTACGTAGAGCAAGACACGATTAAGGATGATAATATGGGCTTTTTAACTTGTAAGAGCAACAGTGACTTCTTAATTGGCTTTTTTTCTTGGTGCTGGTTGGGTATTTCGATGTACAACAAATCCTTAAACTTTTAATCAACCGGGCTTCCTAGATGCCAGTTTGATGTGTAATTTAAGGTCTGGAAAACCATGTGATAGAAAAACTAAAAGTGGAACCCACCAAGTGTTTTCATGAGAAGGAAACCTAGTCGTTAATCCTACATTAATATGTATTCATACCCAGTTTTTCCCTATCTCATTTTCTTTATCAATGCTAGAGATATTATATTAAGTTCTGTCAGTTTTTTTTTCTTCAGATTTTGCTATGACATTGAGAATTGACCACCAACATAGACTCAAGAGGCAAAATATGTTCTTGCTAATACTTGTCCTGATGTGAAGCATTACTTCACAAATTTATCACAGGAATTAGTCCAATGTGTCAAATCTATTTTCCACACAGATCTATTCAAGATGACAGTGTTACAGTGTTCATGAATGCAGCAGCAAAGATCAGTGAGCAAATCAGTGCTCCAACAAGAGTTACATATAATAGCCCTCCCTTCGGTTAGCACCTGCAGGCCATCATTCTTGGGTGTCTAGCATCATTTCATCAAACCTTTCACTTTTCTTGCTGTCAATTGCATGAGGCATTTTTGCCATTTTATACATTTTACAGGTTGTTTTTATTATGTGCTCATCAAAAATATTAACAGTGAAAAAACATATTAACAGCAACTTGCAATCAACTGTCAATGAAAACAGGAATTGAGTTGGTGGCACATTGTCCTGATCTTCACGAAGCCACAAACTAATTGAAAGTCATTTGTAAGTGTTTAGAATCCAGTGGGTGTCTGGACTATGTCTAAAGAAAGGCAAGTCGCTGATCAAATGAAATGTTGGAAGGGTTCAAGAAAAAACCCCTGTGGTACTCCATTCCCTTTCAAGGTTCCCATCCTAGAAAACAATCAGGAATCTACTTGGGATGCATTCTTTTTCTTTCCTAACTACTTATTGTTATTATTTTTAAATTAAATTCATTGGGGTGACATAGGCTACTAAATGGTGACTGTGTGAAGGGTTACTCCCTTTACCTACAATAGTTACTCGGTAATAATTTGGGGGGACACTGTCTCTGTGCAGGGTACGGAGTTCAACTTCGTAAAGGTTGTATTTTCATCGTCCTCCTTTAGGAAGTTGAACTCCACCCCCTGCACACAGATAGTGTCCCCCAAAGTCTTATCATGTAAACACTGTAAGGAAAGGAATAACTCTTTACCTCTTATGCAAAGAACTTAAAAAAAAGTTGCTGACAGCTTCGAAGAAGATGGTGTTAAGACCCATTTTAGAGCACTTGAAGAGCCTCAGTTCACCTCTGCCAGGAACTTGCAGCCACTTTCTAGGAGCATGTGGGATTCCCCAGCACAAAGCATTTGCACTTCCATTTGCTGCACCTAAAAGAATGGGCGTGCTGCCACGCCCCTGAGCTAGACAGCACCAAAGGAACACGTGGTTACTAGCCTGTTCTATTAGAAGCTATGCAGTAGTAGAAAATGCAGTTTGAGGCGTTGACAGTCTCTGCTTAGGCACCTACCCCAGGTGGTACTGTATATTCATACACAACTTACTCCGGCCCTACTTTTTGATTGTTGCCTGCTGCAAAAGGGTTTTCTTGAAAAAATGTTTTCATGAATTAAAATGTCCTAGAGGGAAACAGTTTGTGGGCAGAATTTGTTGTTTCAGTAAGATTCCGTGGTTATTGTTAGTGTTTGGCAAGGCTGCCCACCCTTCATGGGTAAGAAGTGTTCTGTTTAACAAGAGGCCACATTACGGCTGGAATTACATTTACATAGCTCTAATAAATCTTACTTCTAGTATAAAAATATAGGATGTGTGGGACCGCCTCCTCCAAACATCTGGTACCTTCTAAGACTTTATAGACTGTGAGAACCAGAGCAGGGGGGATGGGGGAAGAGGCTGTGAGTGTGGAAAGGCAAATGTGACACAAAGGGCAAGAATTCTATTTTGTCTTCTAATGTTTTTCATTACTAGAATGTTATAGGGTGCTTATTACCTCAAGTGTAAGGCAAAACTATCTCTATATTTCCATAAAAGTGAAACCTAAAGATGTTTTTGTCCAACATTGTAGCCTAATATTTTAGGCTATCCCAGTTAGTAAGACACTAATATTCTTCATATATTAATTCAACTCACAATGTTGAGCAAGATACACACATTTTTTTTTACCCTTGGAGAATTTCATGTAGTTAAATTAATTACAATCAACTGTGATAAAGTGTTAGGAAAATGGAAGCACCGGATGCTAAGTGTCTACTAAGCAGGGGGACTTACCCTCATGTGGAGGGCCAGGGAAGCCTGGCCTCCGTAAGTATAGAATAAAATAGTGAATGTGACTGCATTGTATTAGTGTTGTCAAACATAATTGAAGTCAAATAGTCATAGCATATGTAATTGTTACAATAGAGATCTCAAATATTTGCAACTTCTGTGACAATTTCATGATCTGTCAGTGGCTCTTAAATATATGATCACTAGAGGTCTGGTGCCCAAAATATACGCACTTGGAGGGGGTTGTCCCTCAGCCTGGCCTGTGCTCTCTCGCAGACCGGGACCCCTTGGGGGATGTCCGCCTGCTGGCTTAGGCCTGCTCAATTGGGACTAAGCCGGCAGTCAGACATCCCTCTTGCAGTTCAGGACCCCTTGCTGCTTACCACCCACCCATTTGCTACTCCTTACCGCTAGGCTCTCTGCTCCTTAGCACTCCCGCCACCACTGCTGCACTCGCCAGCCTGAGCCCAGCTTCTGACTGAGTGGTGCTCCCTGTGTGGGAGCACACTGACCACCAGGGGGCAGCTCCTGAGTTAAGCGTCTTCCCCCTGGTGGTCAGTGCACATCATAGCAACCGGTCATTCTGGTCATTCTGCCATAACCGTCACTTAGGCTTTTATTATATAGATTTTATTTTTGACAAGTTTTATGATTAAGTCTCACCACCACCACTGTCACTGACTCTATCTGGAAAGATCTGGAGAATTTACGTCAATTTTACTCAAGAAAAGGTTGCGTTCCTTGCCTTATAAATGCCCTCCAATTGCCCTGAGGGGCTGAACCAGAGAAGGTAGCATTTTTAATTTAGCCTTAGTCACTCATTGGCCAGACAAACTAGTGGTATCGAACTTTCTGGGCTTTCTTTCTCCTTTTAAACTAGCCAATCATTACATCTCAAGACAGCCCATGACAGAAAGCTAGGATGAGAACACCAGGCATGATATCCAAGGTGGGCATTGCATCTGTTCCATGCTAAGAGTCAATGCAGTGCTACCCTCCCATTCTCTCATTCACGCATTAATCCAGCACATTTATTCACTAATCCATGTGAGTGCCTAGGATGGGCCTTACTCTGGTTTAAGTGTGGGGGATAGAAAAGGCCCTGCTACTAAAACAATGAATGGAAACAAATGGATGGAGAAATGGAAGGGGATATAGTAAGCGGCTGTTTTATTTTACTTTGTGAGTCTGCTGTTTTAATGAAACTATTAGTAAAATTCACTAATTTTAAAAAGTGCATATTCTGTTGTTAATGGACTCTATGAGTGCAGGAATGGCAGAAACAAATCAGGTTATGAACCTGGTTCTTTCATTGTGACGGCTGCTGTCAAGTTGTAAATTAGAGCCAGCCACAAGGAAGCTGTGTTAGGTCAGTCAAATGACTAGTGTCATGTCCTAAATTGCTACTTTGGTGTACAAATGACTTTCTTAGGACCTGCAAGAGTTGTTTATCCTCAAGGTATTTAGTGTATTCACAACACTGTGCTTGGGGTAAATGTTACTACATACCCATTTATTGTTTATTGTTTCTAATAAATGAACTCAGCTTCTCTTTTTATAATGTGCAAGACTGTGGGATTATTCATTTTAGAAGGATATAAAATAGACATAAGGAAGTATTTCAATCATTTGTATAAGATACTCCTCATTCAAAGACTTTTATAATGAAATTCTGTAATATAAATCTGATAAGAAATATTTTTGTTACTAAGAATTCTGTAGTAAATATGATATGACTCTGGCTGGCATATCTTGAAATACCATGTTTCCAAAACCTCTAGACCAGTGGCTCTCAACCTTTCTAATGCCACGACCCTTTAATACAGTTCCTCATGTTGTGGTGACCCCCAACCATAAAATTATTTTCGTTGCTACTTCATAACTGTAATTTTGCTACTGTTATGAATCGTAATGTAAATATCTGTGTTTTCCAATGGTCTTAGGTGACCCACAGGTTGAGAACCGCTGCTGTATAGCCTAAAACCATCAGAAAACACAGATATTTACATTACGATTCATAACAGTAGCAAAATTACAGTTATGAAGTAGCAACAAAAGTAATTTTATGGTTGGGGGTCACCACAACATGAGGAACTATATTAAAGGGTCGCGGCATTAGAAAGGTTGAGAACCACTGCTCTAGACCCTCAACATAGAAAAATGTTCCCTTTCAACCAAAGGAAAATAAAAATTCAAGAATTGTACTTAGCAGCAAGCTTTCAAGGTTTCTTCATCTCTGCTTTATACAAGACAAGAGCCTATTCGATAATAATACAGGCCAGAAACAAAACTCTTAAATCGAGGAACAAAAGCCAATGGAATTATGTTAGAATTTGATCTCACTATTAGCTATAGAACTTGCTTTTGCCCATGTGCATTCCTAACATCACGTAGATTTTTTTTAAGTGAAAACATTTTATTTTCAATTAGTTGAAACCTTACCGCACTCAACCAAACCCCTACCTTTTTAGCCATTGATTGAGTGTTTCTCATTGCTTGTGAATAATTATCATATGCTGTGTTTCCCCATAGTGCTGACATAACACTTAAGCCGTATCAACAACTTGCTGAGAAAGAAAAAAAAAAAGAAAGAATGAAAGTAGTTCACTGATACCCAGCAACCTTTCATGAGCGGCACTTTTTATCAATTTCCTACATTTAGAAATGGTTTACTTCTGAACTTCACATGTGTGAAAGTGTTTTTATGTTGTAGAATAGGGTTAATGCCTTAAGGGTGGTATAATGTCTGAGGCTATTCAGCAAGCACAGAAGCAGGCATTTCTTAACCTCTGAACACTTACTAATGCTGGTCTTAAGGCAACAAAGGGGATTCTTGGGATTGCAATTTCTATTCAGAATCAAGGAGATTTTCCCATGGATCAAAGCAGGCAAAGCACATCAAACCTAAAAGTGCTTGGTGTAATACACAAGTAGTCATTCCAAGGTGTGTGTGTGTGTGTGTGTGTGTGTGTGTGTGTGTGTGTGTGTGTCTTTCCTTTACCCGCAATGTCAACTCTTGTTCATTTTTCTATTCCAGTTTTCATATTCTCAACCTTTATACAATTTATAATTGTAGTGAATCCATTTTCTATTTACTGATGACTTCAGATATGACATTCTAAACTAGACTTTCAAGTTGTAATTTATGCTGCAAAATAATGTGATACCAACCAATAGCTTCTACTGAAACATTCCTATTTTTGCAAGTATAACATCCTTTAAGATACAAGATGTTCCACTTATAATAGGAAGTTCACTGAAATACCCCGTATGCCTTTTCAGGTCTCCAATTTCTATGAGAACTGGCAACAGAAGGATTTCGTTTACCAGGAGAAAGCAGAGCATGTCAAAATGGTTCAAGGTGGCTAGAGAATTGCCTTTGTATTTGGAGTTTTGCATTTTGCTTCTAGTTTACACTTCAATTTCAATGTTTTCTCTATAAATGGTTTAATTTGATAATTATATCAAAAGGTACCTGTTTTTGCCAATTAACATCTGATTTTATTAACGTGTGATAGTTTTCACTGACATGTTTGAGTTTGAGTTGCAGCACAGATGTCTGGCTTTTGGCATGCCAAGAGAAAATATATGATGATTCTTTAGAATGGAATTAAATAGACTCCAAAAGGCCCAGGGAAAAATCAAACACTATAAACATTAGCCCAATGACATTCTCAGCAATTCCAATTTGAGGAGATAAGAGGAACATGAGGTACAAGAAATTGTTGTAGGAACTAAGAAGTAAAGAGAGCTAAGTAAGAGGATTGTTAAAGAAAGCGCTAAACCACACGGCTTTTCACAAAGTCCCAGGGCCATCATAAACAAAAAGTCCTGGTGACTGGTGGAATGGAAGGGAGCGGGGGCGGGGGGCAGGGTGGCGGCTGTGTGTTGGGGGTGGAGGGGTGGGGGGAGATCTCCTGAGGCATCTAGTTCACTCTGCAAATGCTGATTTACACCTAGAATGAAAATCTGTATTTTAACTCAAATAATAAATGCATGTGTGATGTTGTAACACTTTATTAAAATATCTTAAAAATAGTGTTATTGAGAGTCTTTGGACTTCTTTGCCCATAAATATAACATGTACATATATATAATTATATGGATAATTAAATCTATATAGAAATATGTTTCTATATATTGCTCTAACAGCTCCTTTAATTCATGATTAGCTCAAGAGTAGAAATGCTGATCATGTCTTTATTTAGAGTCATTTTTGAAATTAGTTTTAGTTTTTCTCGGCTTGTTTCTTTAATATTATAAAAAGAGGCTTTTAGAATTTTATTCTCTTCATCTTATTGTCTTTGGGACTTGTTTATTAATGAACAACTCTCTGAGGAATCAGGGGTGGGAGCCAGGTTAGAAGAAATGGCCCCATGAATTATTCTGATGGCTAAAGGCATGTTTTTCATTGCTTACTCTAAAAGGGAAATGGGTATTAATGTCCTTGGGAATAATTTAAAAATTTGAGAACCTTCATGGTATATGAAAACTTTATGCTTATAACTCATTTAAGAATATTATGTCTATAGACACTTGGTAAGATAGCCAGGAGAGAATATAATTAAAATAGAGCTTGAAATATTGCTTATCCTTCATCTAACAGTTTGTATATAAATTCCACATAAAAAGGCATGTCCTTGATTTTTCTTTGCATAGATTTAAATAATTTTTTATGTTAAGAATTTCCTTTATTTTAACCTCTGAAGAAGTAAAAACTAGAAATAGACCACTGAATATATGACATTATCCCCATGAAAAGATGTATCTATATGCAGCACTTTTTATTTTTATTTTTAAGTGTTATCTAGAAAGATAACACTGATAAGTAAATGTAAAAAAGATGGTCAATATTTACCATTAAAATCTCAATGCTCCAGAAATTAACTTATTTAATGAGAAGCCTAAGAATAATATCGGGTGAAATGAATGAGCTAGAAGATGTGAGAGAATTTTGGAAGTAGCAGTGTTCACCCCTTTGACTGACTGAGCTGATGTGGTTTTCAGGGTGACTGAATCAGAAAGTGACCCCTGTCCTAACTCAACCCATGTCTATCTCTGCAGTAGTTTCACTTGAAGGAGTAAAACTGACCCGCTTGAAGGAGTCAGTTATCCCTTAGGAAGCAGGACTACTCCTCTGTAAGAGAATTCATTAGCTTCAAGGAAAGCATTCTCAAAGTATACAACAGCCAGTTAGTCGGTGAGGCTATTTGGAGCCCTTGATGTTATCACTTGTGCATGTGTCTTCGGGTTTTCTAAATTCTATGTCCTTGATTATTGTTGGATTAGTTCTCCATCTTAAAAACAGTTTAGTGTTTCAAACTCTTCTGTGTTAGTGTAATCATAGAAATATATCCCATAGTCCAAAAATCTCTGGGTAATACCCAACCAGATGGGAGAACTGAAATCATATAGTCCTAAAAATGTTACTCAGGAATAATTCTAGAAGCCCTAGTACACAGTGCCCTGTGAGGATATGGATCATACATATGTCCCTTCATTAATCAGCCTTTCAGCATTTTCAATCACTGAGCCTGAATATAAAATATTTGAAAAGTTCTAGAAGATTCAATTTAATGTGTGCCATCGTTTATTGGTTGAAGATCTGGATATATACTTCACAAGATTGTCCATGAGAGAATGTTTAAATGTGTCTTGCTACTTACTCACTTATAATCATAGTATCCAAATTCTGAAACTGAAAGTGTTATAAGAAACTTTATTCCCCAATTTCTATAGTTCTGAGTTTCATTTTGAGAATATTGCATGCATAGCAATAATAGCTAACATTTATTGGATACCTATTTTATACCAGGCAAAAGTTGTAATCACTTTACACTTTTAATCCTTATAATAACCCTGTTAAATAGTCAATACTATGACCCACTGTACAGTTGGGAAAACTAAGAGAGATAACTTGCGACCTGTTTAAAATCACAGAGCTTGTATGTTGCAATGACAGAATTTGGTCTAGGAGCTCAAGTTCTTAACCACTGCACAAATTAACTCCTACTAAGTGTTCAGGAAGAAACTCTTAGTTTCTAGCTATATGGGTTGATGAGTATATTGGGGAAAACTAAAAATTTGATATTGTCAGCACCGTCTGGTAGAATTTTCTGCCACAATGGAAATGTTCTATGTCTGTGCTGTCCAATACAGTAACCACTAGTCACATGTGGTTATTAAATGCTGATCAACTGAATTTTTACTTTATTTAATTTTAATTATTTAAGTTTAGTAACATGTGGCTGTTGAGCATTTAAAATGTGGCTAGTGTGTCTGGGGAACTAAGTTTTTCATTTTATTTTTTTTAATTAATTTAAATTTTAATTATTATATATGGCTAGTGGCTACTCTTTTGGACCATGCAGGTTTAGGCCATTAAAGCAGTTACAATTTCCATGACAAACTTCAGCATCTGAATATATCTGATTCTCTTTTAGGAAAGTGTTTATTAGTTGCCTTTTTAGTGCTTAGATCTAGACTTGGCATAGAATGGACACTAAAGCGATAAAAACTTAACTACCTGCTCTTGAAAATTATAATTTTCTGAAGAGGTGAAATATGTGCTTTCAAGTGGGAGTTTGGTTGAGTGAATGTGCATAGTAAGAACAGTAGTCCTGAGTCACTGCATAAATGTGAATCCTGACTTCATGATTTATTATCTGTGTGCGATACAGGGAACATTATTTAACCTTCATAAATCTCAGTTTTCTCATCAATAAACTGGAGACAATAGTACCTAACTCTTAGCATTTTATGGATTAAACTGGATAATGCATATAAATCTGAGGAATAAGACATATCCACAGATGTAGCTGAAGGAGAAGCAACGTGGTTCCCTATTTGGGTGAATAACCTGGAAAGGTATGAACAGGAAATAGAAAGTAGAAAGCAACAGAGTACATGAGAAGGCAGGAGAACATCAGCCAGCAGAAACATGCAAATGAAAGAAATAACAAGGGCAATCTGAAAACCAAAGTAAAATAATCAGTAGATACAGTAGGTCCTCGGCTTACATTGGAGATCCGTTCCTACTGCAGTTAAGTCGGAACCCACCTATATAAGCACCTATGTCACTCACATGGAACACATACACAGCAGTAATGAAGTGAAACAGTAAAAAAAAAAAAAAATGTAAAAGAAAGATAGCAAATCCTGACCTTTACTTGTGATAAATAAATAATAAAAAACAAAGCACATATGTACATACGTCTAAATGATGGCACTTTTTTTATATAAATAAATGGGAGATGACGACATAACCACGAAAGGACGTACGCCAAGTCTGACATAACCTGAGGACTGTCTGTGGTTAATCAGTAGGAACTGAAGGGACAAGATTGGAAGTGCACTTCATCATGCAACCTTCTTCTTAGTCCTGTTTCTGGACTGGCCTTAGTTCCTGGGAGGCAGGATCCATCCCAGTAGAAAGGTTCTTACCCTTGCTCGGGTGAATAATCATTCAGTGACTCCATAATGGGAAAGTGGTGGTATGAAGTTAAGAATAAGCATGACAGGACTTGTGAAGAAACCAGCCAGGCTGAAATAGACATACTTGCTGGCATGTGCTGGGAGATAAGATTTGTCAGGATTGGACTGTTGAAGCTTTGAAAGTCAGCTTCACTTGACTTTCTTTGTGTTGTACACAATGACATGCCACAGGGCCTTATAATCCAGGGAATGGTGGGATCTGAATAGCAATCTGGAAGACAAGTAGAGGGTGGATCCAGGTGGATGAGACTAACGGTAGTGAGACTGGAAAGGTTATCTGAGCATGGAATGGAGAGGGAAAGGAAGATAGCATGAATGACAGAGCTGGAACTAAAAGGGTAAACTTTATGTCTCAATATAAGTGACAAAATATAGGGCAAAGAAGGAAATACATCAGATCTGACTGAGGTAATAAGCACATGAAACAAAGATGATGCTGTCAGCAAACAGTGAAGCTGGCTTGGGGCATGGCAAACATGGATTTCTCCCATCTTTTTAGGGTTCGTTGGGTTTGAAAAACAGCAGAACCAAAAATGGGAATGCCCAATTGGATGTTGAAAATAAGTGTTCTATGTTCCTAGAACAGGAGCTGGAGATGCCAAGACCCCTGGAGGGCTCCACAGCCCAAAGGCTTCTGTGGCCAACTTCATAATCAACTCCAACAGGTTGTGCCCAGAATACCCTCTCCTGGGCACTGCACACCTACCCGTGTGTTCTTTACGTGTGAAATTAGACTATCTGTATGCCTCGATGTTAAACATTTAACAGCATGCACATCAATATGTATTCTCAGAATGAGTCGACGTCTACACTTCCAAACCTCTCTAATTAAGTGTAGTTATGATGTCAACTGTGAATATCTGAAACTGCTTAACATAATGATTCCACAGAGACATGCCTTGGTTATTCCCCACAATATATTTTCTCGTGATTCAGGAACCCCTTGATGCTCACATCCATTACACACACTGACATTTTGTAATTGCAGTCAATCCAAGAGGAAATGTATTTTCTATAGGCTTTGGCTTTTGCAGTCCTCAATGCATGAAATCTAGGTTTAACTGTTCTTTCTGGCCACCGCCAAATTCTGAAATGTAAGTGGAGGCATGAAATTTATTAATTTTACCAAAAAATTTGCCCCAAGGGCATTCATTTTCTTCAATGGCAAAAATGCCATGTATCAGAAAGCAGCTTCTTGCCTTGTGGCAAAACTGTCACCACTGAAAACTCAACACGTAAGGACCAGTGCAATCTATTCATTCATTGGTTTCTGAACATGGAGTGCCCCAGAGCTAGACAAACAAGCACAATGCAGCCTTCACAACTCAGCACTGCAAGGAGCAGGGAGGGTTTTTTGAATCCCATATTGCCAAGTTACTGGTTTAAGAATGCCCCAGAGTATAAATTATTTCTCCAAACCTCTGTAGTGACTTTTGTCAAATGCCTTCTGCTTAGCCCATTAAAAGTGAAAACCATGAAATATTATTTGATTTGTAACCCAAGAAAATGCCCTGAAACCACCTGTCTCCCTCTGGAAAGCTGCCAGAACAAAGTGAGAGGGAAGGTCGAGCCTGAGAACCATAATTTGAGGCTGCGGCATGTGGCTCAGATCACAGGTGGAGCCTGTGGGTTATGCTCAGGCTTCCAGTCTCCTCGGAAACATGTACATTTCATTTCCTAAACCCACGTGGGAGTCCCAGGTTTTGAGATCGACATTTCAAATAGTTTAATGGTGGCCATGCAATTTTTATTTTATTTTAGTTTTTTAGAACTCTGACAATGAATTGTATTGAATAGTTATTACGTTCTCTTTGAATTTGATTTGGAGAAGTTAGATTCAGGATACACTTAATTTCCATGTGGAGTTGATAGATATTAAATTCCATTTTTCCTGAGTGCCTCAGGAATTTTTTTTTTAATCGCTTCACTTCTGCTGTGCCAGACACCGATTCCTATCTACCTGATCTGTGAAACCTGGGCATCAGATTGCTTGTGCTCATCACAAACATGTTAAAACAACCTTTAAAACGTGAGGCAAGTAAAGTGTAATTTAAAGCTACATCAGGCATTTTTTAAAGATGCAGAAATTAATAGTTTGGAAATACAAAATGATAAAGTATAAGCCTTGTTCGGTGAATTGATTATAAGATAAAAATCAAATTATTTATTCTGAAACCTCTTAGTCCAGCTGAGTAACAGCCACATAAGAGCTACCATGGCAGGTGAGGACAGAGCCTGTGATCATTCCTGATAAATCCGTATCCATTTATACAGGAAAAATGCAGTAATCTGTACTAATTGAGAAAATAAGGACACCAACATCAAATTATTCCATTCTAGAAGGCATTCGGGAACTGATTTTAAGATTTAGGCTTGACTATTTATTGAGTACCTATTGTCTTCCAGGTAATACCATATCTATGTTTTAAGAAATAAGAATGAGTTATATTTAGTATGTTATTTTTGCTTAGAGTGTTTCTCTATTTCATTTAAATATCCTAATATTTTCCTGAGCCTACTCAATCTTTTTATTGATCATTTAAAGATTCACTTTCAACCAAGCACTTATGTAAATGAATAAAATTCCATATCAGAGGATTCTTACTTACAAGGGGTTTATGCATTAAGCTTGACATACAGTCTTTACAGCTCAGGGGCTATGGCAAAGAAATAGCTTTACACATGGTTATTCTCCAATCTTCATCTGCTTGAATTCAAATTATTTTTTAACATTTATTTTGAAATAATTTTGTGATTATAGAAAAGTTACAGAAATAGTAGATTTCACATGTATCCTTTACTCAGCTTATCCTAATGTTCACAACACACATACATAATCAGAGTACAATAATCAAAACCAGGAAATTAATATTGGTACACTATTACTAACTAACCTATAGGCTTTATTCTAAGTTCACTAGTTTAACTCTTTCATGTATAGGGATCCAATCCAGGATCCCACGTGCATTTAGATGTTGTGTCCCCTCCCATCTGTGACCGCTTCTCAACTTTTCTAATCTGTTAGGACCCTGACACTTTTGATGAGGACAAGTCAGTTACTGTGCAGAATGGCTCTCAATTTGGATCTGTTGGATGGTCTTTCATGATTCAGTTAAGGTCATGAATCCCATGAGAATACCACAAAAATGACATTGTACCCTTCTCATATACCATATAGGGTGTCCATGTGGTATCTACTGATTTTCTCCCCTGAATTTACTATTTCCTCTTATTTTAGTAATACATATTTTAAGGAAGGTATTTGAAGTCACTAATACCCTGATTCTCCTCAAACCTTTGGCCACTGACTCTGGTTAGCATCCATAAGAGGATCTCGCCTTAGAGTAGTATTATTGTAGCATTTGCATAATGGTGATTTTATATTTCCCTCTTCTTTTCTATATATATTATTTGGAATTGTTCCCTCCAACTTGGAATTTTTTCTCTAGTAACTTCTTATTTAAGCAATAATTTATTTATATCATTACAGACTCATGGATATTAATTTAGCCTTTGGGTATAATCCAGTAATATCATTATTTGTTGTTCAAACTGTTCTAGTTTTGTATATTGGGAGCTCCTTACAGTTGAATCCTGTATTTTTTTCACTTGTTCCCCATCCTCATTTTTGCCACCACAAGGTATTCCAGGGTACTTCTGTATTTTTCCTGAGCCAGTCCTGGAATCAACCTCTTCTTCAAGGAGCACTGGTTACTTTTATTGGCGGATGATATTAGAAACCAAGATCTGGGTAACAGATGTGCTCATTGTTGCTGGAGCATCACTGCTATTGAACACTCTCTGCAAACAAAGCTAGGAGATTATATAAATACTAGAGGCCCAATACATGAAATTTGTGCAAGAGTAGGCCTTCCTTCCCCCAGCTGCCGGCACCGGCTTCCCTCTGGCACCTGAGACCTGGGCTTCCCTCACAGCCCTGGCTTTATCCAGAAAGTTATCCAGAAAGACGTCAGGTCTAATTAGCACATTACTCTTTTATTATTATAGATACTGCTTCCACTTCAATACCATGAAGCTCATTCTAGCCTTCTCTCTTTCCTTATTTGTAACTTCTTTCTCCTATAGTGAGAAACCTGGATCTCACGATCTTCATTACATTAACATATTTGTTCAATCCTAGTATATAGGGTGTTCCAAAAATGTGCATACACTTTGAATAATTATAAAGTGAGTGTTTATTAAAATACATTTCCATTTCAAATTGAACTATAAGCTGTTAAAGTGTTATGTATTTGGGGGACACCCTATACATAACTTACAGTTACCAACCCATACCTCTTTAAGAAACATATTTACTAGCTAGAGGAGGCTATTGTTATACATTTCTTTTTGTCTTTATAGTATCCAGTCAAAATAAAAGTTTTTCAAGGATACTGAGATTCGTTATTTCTTCCCTGTCTTCTTTAAAGTGATTATATTATTCATCAGTATTAAAATTAGGTTTACTTGTTACTATTTGTATTTCATTGTAGGTTCCTTACATCAGCAATTTTAGTTACTACTTTATTTTGGGGTAGAATGTTAAACCTTACTATAGTTTTAAATCTCAAAACTATACAAAACATTTATAATCTGAGAAAAAAACCAGGAGAGCTCTGTCTCTCACAAGTCGACAACCAATTGGTACTATTTAAAGAAATAACAATTCATTTCTTTCTTTTTCATACAAACCCCTGACCCTTTCCACTTCTTTCCTTCCCATCCCCTCCCACCATTTATAGGTTGATCAGTCTAGTTGATTTCTAGTTTACCCTTTCTGTACATCTTTTGCCCAAATGAGCAAATTATGTGTCTTTTCTTCTATCTTCTTTTTTTCTTACATGAAGGATAGCATACTCTATTGCACTTTGCTTGTTTTATATAATTGTGGGAATCATTCCAGATAAGTTCATAGAGATCTTTGTGAGCAACTACTGTGGTTTATCAGTATTATTTCCAAAATTTTACTATTGTAAATAATACTACAATGGTTAACTTAGTGCATTTTTGTATTTTTGGAATTGTGTCTTCAGAGTACATTCCAAGAAGTGGGATAGCTGAGTCAAAATGTAAGTGCCTGTGTGGTTCTATTATTCGGTGTTGCCAATATTCCTCCTGAAGGCTTGTACCAATTTACATTCCCACCAGCCACAAGTGCTTTCCCACATGCCTGCTTCCCCACAGCCTCCCCAGGAGAATGTGTTACACTTTTGTGTTTTTGTCAGTATGATAGATGACAAGTGGTATAAATTTTTTATTTAATATTTTTATTTTATCATTTTGATATTATTAACTGAATAAATTAACAACTTTTTTTCACTCACCATGAGTATCACTTGAGAAATTATTTTGTTGTTGTTAGGAAATTCTAACTAAGATAACTCAAAAAAACTTTCTATATGTTAATTTATGAATAGCCTCTTGTTAATAAAGAAGATTTATTTTTAAGCAATATTTTTTAATATTAGGGAAACATTTTTATTGTTTCCTAAATTCTCATGATGTATCTGTATCTACTTTATCACACATGCTTCCCTATAGTAGAATGCTGAGAAATAAGCTTGAGCATATGAAGAAGACTGTAATTACTGCAATTATGGAAAAGTAATTTACTGGATGTATGAATTGAACAGATTTCAAATAGGAGTAAATAGGCCATAAAAAGCAAACAGGATATTGAAAATAAATATTTTGGGAGCTAGAAAATTGTTGGTTGGATGTACATATCAAATATAAATGTTTGCTAACATTTATATAATTTAGTTTTCTAAAACTTAAAACCATAAGGTTTTCCTTTAATTAAAAAAACTGAAATAGACACTAAGATGATTAAGTGTTTTCAGATATAATTCTTCCTCTTGTTCATCTGGTAGATATGAGAGACCTAAAACAACTTATTTTATGATAATTCGGTTAAAATGAAACAAAATAAAACTTATAGAATTTTTCCTAAATTTGGAAATAAGTAGAGCCCATTTGGGAAGGAATCTTTGTGGAACATGGTAAAATAAATATTTAAAAGAGGTAGAGAGCAGGATTAAGGGGAAAGGTCATGTATTTTGGTTCTAGAGAGACCTAAGGTGTAGCCTCAACTCAGCCACTTGTTATCTGTATAGAAATCTGTGGCCTCCAGCATTCTTAGGTCCTTGTACTAAAGCCAGGTGGTTTTCCAAGAACACAGCTCCACCCTGAGGTATGCTCTCTACCACCACCTTGCTCACATCTCAAGCAGAACTTCCTGTAAGCCCTATAAGTCTCAGCCGAGGATCTCTGTTGATAGCACTAATTAATGACAGTCATTAACGACAGTAAGTTCTTTTGCATTATTTTATTTAATCATCCACATAGTCCTAAGAGACAGGTGAAATTATTGAGTAGGAAAGTGAGCCTCTGAGAGCTCGAGGTCAGGCTGCCATTAAGTGGGGTTCCATGCCAAGTTCATCCAAAGCAAAGCCTGTGTTTTAACCTGTAGGGTACACTTTCCCAGGCTGGAGGCTACCAAAGAAAATAGATTGTTTTGTGAACCATAGACCTAGAATAACCAATATACAGATCTCATCAGGGAGATAACTATCAACTCTTTTTTTTTTTTTCTTGATTGAAAAATAACATTTATAAAACATTGCACACAGGCAACATTATTTCAACTTGGGTAAGATGTTTTTCTGAAACCTGGGCCATATTGCTTTGAACACTTATAGAATTGCTTTTACAAAATTATACTCTGTAGTCTTCCCAGCTGTCTACAGTGGAGGTCTTGTAAGAACTGCCTGGGATGAAGTCATTGTGGAACTTATTGTGGAGATGCTGTGGAGAGAGCTCTCTCGTGTATCATACAGGATACCCATGAACAGAGCAGAACAGAGTCAGGGAAAGCTAGTCCCCAAGTTACTACTTAGATTTAATCTAATGGAAAATTTAATTATCGTAAACATTCATTTTTCCCGCATTGCTTTGACCCACAACTCTCAAAACAGCCCACCTTTATTTCTTATAACATTAAATTTTTATTATTACATCTTATCCTTGGAGTCACCTCATTTTTCATTTATCTGGATTTCTCTTTTATTGATGTTACTAGAGGCCCAGTGCATGAAATTCATGCATGGGTAGGGTCCCTAGGCCTGGCCAGCTATCAGGGCCAATTGGGGCCTTCCAGCTGCTGGCCAGGGCCTTCCTTCTGGCTGACAGCCTGGGCCTTCCATTATTCCATGCCTCCCCCTGGTGGTCAGTGCACATCATAGCAAACGATCAAACTCCTGGTTGAACTCCCGAGGCGACACTTTGCATATTAGCCATATATATATATATATATATATATATATATATATATATATATATATATATATATATATATACTAGAGGCCCTTCAATCGCATGAGGAGGTGCCCCGCCTCCCGCCGTGCAAGGGGGCACCAGGGTGCCGGACCCGCACCTGACTTGCGCAGCACAGGCTGCCGCGGGAGTCAGGCCCAACCGGCACCATTGGGGGCCAAGACCCATGCCTAACTCACAGCGTCCCCCAGCTCCCCTGCCTGTGTCTGCTCCAGGGCCGCCCGAGCCACTGTGCCGGCTCAGGCAGGCTCCCCTGTCTCTGTCTCCATCTCTACTCTGGGCCTCACCTGCGCACGCAACCTCCTCCTGTCTGGTCGTGACCCATTACGGCGTCCTGGCCTAATTTGCATATTACCTATTTTTATATATATATAGATGTTTTTTGTAATTTGTGCTTATATGCCATTAATGTCCAGTTTTCAATTAGGTTAAATTTGAATAAACCTTCTCTACATGCCCTTAGACGAGTTGCTTAATATTTCTGAAGCTTGGTCTCATTGGTTATAAGGTACCTGTCTTTTTTAGTGGTCAGAACTAAAGGCATTGTGTGTAAAATATATAATAAAACTTTGTGGTAAATAGTAATTAAGAGTAGGCAACCCTAGGAAGCTTGAGAATTTTACTTCTTAAAAAATAAGTTTAAAAGTGAGAAAGGAACTTAAAATCTATACTGATTTGCAAGGTAATATAATTTTGAATTATGTTATTAATCTATTTGAAAAATATCAATTGCAAAAGTCTAATTAGGAGCCCAAGTACTAGTTCCTCTAGGGACCCAATTGGTCCATTGAATGTTTTTTTAAGTGTAGCATTATTCTTGGATAGCATTAAGGAGTAGTAAAATCAGGAAATAGCACTAAGAATTGCTTAAAAAAGGAAACTCACAAATGGCAAATTATCGATTAAATATTCTAAAATATTCTAATACTAGAGCTTTTCACAGTGCTCTGGTAACCCAAGCCAATTTGCTGAATATACTTAGCGGAGAATAAATTCACCATCTCAAACCCATCTGTGACACCCTTTTCCTTCCTATTCAATACACTTTGTTTTGTTTTCCAAGGAGGAAAGTGATTAAAGCTGTTTTTGTCTGAAAGTGATGAAAGCTGTTTCTCCTGATCTTCTTTTTACCTACAAAAAATCAAGTAGTGTGGAAGAAGAAAAAATATGTAAAAAATACCAAGGACTTTAATGAATAATTTAAAGCAAATAATATATAATACATTTAAGAGTCATGTGAGTTGAGAAGTTTTCATTTAAATGCGCAAATGCTGCTGGACACATGCCAATGTGGTAACTACAAATACTCATTATAATAGAGAGAACTGTTTTGCAAGGTGTAAATGGTCTTTGTCAAACAGATTTAATCAGTGTTACTTGAAAGGCTCTTTAAATTATCATACCAGATGCCAATAAAATATATAAACCCACCACATTTATAGGACATTCTGTTTACTGACATTTCTTCTGATTTCCAAAAAAAAAAAAATCTAGAAACTATCCTAGCCTCCCAGTTCATAACTCTTTGTCCAAATCACACAGCCTCTGACTCTAAATCCACACACAGTTGATAATCTCCAAATTTAGGTAAAATTTTTTGAAATAAATATTTATTTCACAGATTTATTTCAAATATAAAGGTAAGTAACTCTGTTGAGAAATAGTTTAATTTTGTTCTTTGGAAAAGTTAGCATTTTTTTAACTTGTAAAAAATATTCACAGGAATAAATGATCAATTTGGTTAGGGTCATCTATAGGAGGAGAAGAAAAGAAGAGATGTGGAAAAACATGGAGGCTGTTAAAGAGTGGCAAAATAAATGATGAGGAGCTCTTTCACACTATCCTTTCCACACTTTCACGTGAAGAGCCTGTTGCAAGGAAAATAGATAGTATTGAGTGCAAGAATGATGGCTTATCAATATATTTTTGCAGTAGCAGGGAGAGCTATAAGAATGAAATGGTGGTGTCAAAAATAGTTGTTGATTAAGAAATGGCATTGATTTTTCCATAGTACTAGAGGCACAGAAATTAGAAACCAGGATAAATGAAGTTAGTGTTGGATGACATAGCAAAAGCCTGACTTGCAAGTAGAAGGGTATAAAGGGAATAAGTTTAGGATGAGCAATGAGTGCCCTTGGCTTCCTCTCTGGGGAACATGTACCCATCAGCTTCCAAATTAATTATTAATTTATGAAAGCTTCATCAGCTGTTTTCTCTATGCCTGGCCCTAGGCTAGGTGCTACAGGACTAAGAAAAAAAAAATGAAAGAAACAGAAATCCTAGCATCAGGGATCTCAGAGCTTTGTAGCGGGCTGGATCAACAATATTATTGTGGTCTGTCCCCAAGAGAGTATCTGAAACTGCAGCAAATTCAGGGCTGGGCAGATGACACCAGGGAGAAGATCCTGAGTATGTCCTTAAAATACCTTCTGACTTGTCCTCAGCTGCTATCACGCTAACCCCTTCCAACCCCGGACCCCATGGTCCTCACATTGCTTCTTGTTTTGTGTTTGTCCAGGCCTACTTCAGGGTGATTTTCCAGTGCCTTTGTGTTCTCTGCTTCCCTCTGGCCATTATGTTTATAAAGCAGGTGTCATCACTGTGGTCTTTACCCACTGACCCCAGCAGAGTGTTCCCCACATTATGAATTGGTTAATTCATAATTATGAGCAATAATTGACTAATTTAAGAGTGGCTTGTGTAGATTGAGGAAATCAAAGATACGCTGTGATAATAGAACTCATATATGCATAGGACAGCTGGGACCTGCTGAGCAACAAGGCTGCGAGATCTGCCTCCAGCTCTTGTTAAACACACAGGTCTCCTTACTGTTCCCAAACCCACCAGGCATACTCTCACCTCAGAGCCCTCACACTTGCTATCCCCTCTTCCTATTCTGTTCTTTCCTCAGATGTTCACTCACATAGTAGTTTCCCTCACTCGTTGAGGTTCTCACTGAAAATGCACCTTTTCACTGAGGTTTTTCCCTGGCTACTTTATTTAAAATTTTAACCGTTCTCCCTGCCAACCATTTATATTATGCTTCTCTCCTTCCTTAATTTATCACAGTATATTTACCAATCTGTTTGTTTGGTCGGGTATCTTTGGTCCATCTCACCAACTAGGGGACTTTGTTTTGCTTTACTCTATCCCCAGTTCCATTTCCAGTAACAATTCCTGGCATGTAGTGATTAATAAATAGTTGTTAAATGAATCGGTGAATAATAGAGTATTGTTAAGCTTTTACTTTCTCCTCTATATTGTGGACTTAATAACACTTGCATAGCATGCTGGTCTAGAATATACCACCATTGCATCATGAGATTGTCAATAGCAAACGCTGAACTGTTGAGGAGGCAGAGATAATGTGCACCAGCCATCAATTCCCCTTAGATCCAGAATGCTATGTGGCCTGCAAGAACCAATGGTAACCCCCTGGGATGGTCTTCAGAAAGCAACATGATTTTTCTACTTTCCTCCTCAGGGAAACAGGCCAAGAGGAGCCAGTGTGAGTCAATATGCAACCTGCACCACAAATGTTATTTATAACCTAGCCAGTAGTTTTATAAATGTATCCTATTAGTCATAAGCTGAGCCAGGTAAATCTAATGCCCCCGCCAGCTAATTCACTCCTTGCATGAGATGCATTGTCTTTATCTACTGACGGCAAGAAATATTTATTTCAATCACATGTATAAGTTCTGACCCAAACAGATGGTATGTATACAGACTGTGTAGATTTAACCCTAATTTCTCAAAGTTTTCTCAAGGACTTAGAGCTCTGTAATGGAATTTTACTAGATTGATCACTCTGCCTTAATAATTAGAAGGTCTTAATAAGCTGCTTACCCTTGATAAATAGGATTGTTGAAACCGCCATGCTTATTGTAAGCTAATAGGGTTGACGTGGCATGTTTCCTAATGCATTGTAATCTTAGCACAACACAATTCTTTAAACCTATCTATAATCAGACCTCTGAAAATCCACTATAGTCACATTTTGCTTTAGACAGTGTAGCTTACAAACCTAATTTTTAAAAGTTAAGGTAGTCCAACATCTTGGTAGGTCATTTTGCATTATGTGGTATTGAGGGTTTTTTTCAAAATTCACTCATTTATACATATCCAGGTGCATCTAGGCATACCCTATTCTTACTTTTACATTTTTTTTCTAAGGCAATCACTTAACTGGGTTTATTTTCCCCAAGATGCAGAGGACTTCATAAAAATAAATATTTGATACAAAGTCATATGGCTAGATATGTTCAAAACATGGGTGTTATGTATAATAGGCATGCTTAAAAGGAAAATTAACAAAAGAATGCATAATAATTATGTAAAATTAAAGGACACTTGTTTAGAGCATATAACTGTTCTTTTTTTTTTTTAAGGATGACAATCTTGTATTCTTCACCGCATTCAACATATGTCCAAAGAGATTTTTGCCTCATTCTATAATTTTACTGAATAGAATTTTGAGCTGAAAGAGATGTAAGCTATAGAAACAAATTTCTGATGAGTTTTAGAATTTTTTAAGTTTATGTTTCTTATTAAAGATATTATAAGCAATACTAATTATATAGAATTTCTTTATTCAACAGCATTTAATAAATATCTGTAGTGCCCTCTAGCAGGAGTTCCACCAAATAAAGTGGTGGGAATAAAAACCTTGAATAAGTCATGGGTCCTCTACACTAAGCTCCAAGTCTACAGGAGAAAGACCCATAAACAGTTAACTGCAACATTGCATAAATTGTGCTAAAACCCAACTACATGTGTTGAAAATGCTAGGGCAAAACCAATGGGAATGATTAATGTTACCTAGATGAGGGGGAGAAAAGCTTTTCTTGGGAGGTGATATTTGAATTGAGTCTTAAAATATGAAAAGGAAATTGACCAGGCATTCAAGTCAGGTCATGCATTATAAGCAGAGGGTGCAGCAAGAGCAACGGTGGTGCAATAAAGGTGCATGGTCTAGCTAAACCAATACGTGTGAGTGGGTTGGCAGGTGAGGGGAAAGGGAGAAAACACCTAATGGTATAATTATTGAAAATTAGCCAGGCTATGAACTAGCTGCTATGCTATGCTGTGGAGCTGATATATTTATGCCATGGAGATTCGAATTTATGCTATAGGACTGGGGCATGGTTAATTGTATTAACATATATCAAACAGTGCCTCTCTTTCTTAAAACTTCTCTAACAATGTCAATCCTCCTGAATTCTGCTGAATGTTTGTATTCCTCAGCATCTGCTCCACACAGTTCAATAATTAAGTACCTACACATTTGTAGAGAATGTTTTTATTTTATTTCATTTCTTTCCCTATCATCCTTTCCCAAACCTAATATTTAAGCTTTATGGGAATCTAAGTGAGCCAGGCAATTAATTATATGGGACTTAATCACAACAAAGCTAAGGTCAGAAGCCCCTTTGTCAATGGTTTTCTGCCAAGCTATAACCCCAGGCATCTCTGGCTCTCTGGACTCTCAAGGGATCCTATAGAAAACTGCAGGTGAATTCTCCTTTCTGCAGCACCCTTTCCTCACCATACCACCGAGGTGCTGTCATGCCCAAGCAGGCGGCATCCTACAATACACCCACATTAAGCAACTGTCACGTCATGTCCCATTTTCTTAATGCTCAGCTTCTACCAAATAAGCAGGTCACAAAAGGTTTTAAGGGAACTTAAATCAGTGACTTTATTTTTGAAGAGTATGACTGTCATGGATAATTGGCAGGCTTACTGCATCTGAGCCAGCAAAGCATTGGAAATTGTGCAGAAACTAAATGTGTTTGCCACTCCGTATACTCAAACTCTGGAACCACTTTCATGGAGATATGACATTAGTAGTGTTTTTCAACCTCCCCTTTTGAACTGGAATTCTGGGAGGGTTGCTGGCACTTTTTAAAAGCTCCAGGGCAATTTCCATAGAAAACTAGAGCTGAGCACCTCCCAATTTGAGGTTCAGCACTACCTTTGAAAGGTAATAGAGACAATTGTTGGCACATTTTACATGAAATCGGGTATTTTTTCTTGTTGAAAAACAGAATGTAATAACTGTTAAAATAATGTTTTAAAATTTCTACTACATCCTTTTGGGTGTTATCCCCAAAATCACAGGAGACTCTGAGAAAGAAAGTAGGAACCAGAGTGAACTAGGATCATTTACAGCTCCTGCGTGTCCAATTAGCCCAGGACTGCCCCCATTGACCCAGTATGACTTATAAAGAGCCCCTCTTTTACTTTCAAAGAGTGTTCCAGTTTAGGCAAAAAAATTACATGCTCACTCTATCTATATTTGACTATTGGAGCTGTAAGAGCCCATTTTTGTATGGTTGATATGTGGGGGAACATTTAGATAAGCCTCTTCCATCAAGACTAGGAGGAAAGAAAAATAGAGTAGCTTTCTAGATGTTACACTAATTATAGATAAGCATGGAATATTTGCTTATTTCACAGATTTAGATACTTGTTTTTAGCTAGATTAATCAGGTATTTCAGTACATCTATAGGAAAAGGTATTAGCAGAAATGGATGGTCAAGTTTTAAAAAAGGTTCAGAAAACTTAGTGAAAAGGATGCTGAATTAGAGGGACATGAACATCCTGCTAATTATAAAAAGGATGAAAAGTCCTACAGGTCATCTTTCTTAGTTTATTCTAATTCATTGTTCACCACATGGTATTTTGAGTCCTGATATGAGCTGTTCAGGTCCTCTGATGAAAACGGTGGGGAGACCAACCATTGTGGCTCAGTGGTTGAGTATTATCCTATGAACCAGGAGGTCATGGTTCGATTCCCAGACAGGCACATGCCCAAGGTTGCTGGCTCGATCCTCAATAGGGTGTCTGCATGAAGCAGCCAATCAATGATTCTCTCTCATCAGTGATGTTTTTATCTCTCTCTCCCTCTCCCCTCCTCTCTGAGAAATCAATAAAAACATATTTAAAACAACAACAACAAACCAGTGGGGACTCTCAAAAGAAAAAGTGAGCTTCCCTAGCTCTGGAAAGAAATACCCCCCCGCCCCGCCACACACACACACACACACACACACACACACACATACACACACACACACACACACATGCTCTTAACTTAAAAATTGCCATTTGGGTTTATACATTTGGTTGTAGTTAGGACCAGTCTCGGGAGGATGACTGATTGCCACTGGGTGTCCCATAGAGCCCACCGAACCTTAGGGGTGAACCTGAACCCGTGATAAATGCATTTACGTCAATGGATCTCAAGCTTTAGGGGGCATTGGTTTCACCATGAGGGCTTATTAAATCACAGAACTCCAGGTGCCACCCTCAGAATTTTTAATTCTGTTTTCCTGATGTGAAGAATGTACAGCTCTAATACATGCCTGGTACTGCTGATGCTGGGCCACACCTTGATAACCACTTACCCAATAATCTCACCTTTTGGACACCTCTTGGCAGCTGGCCACTGGCCTCCCCAGAGTCTCGACCTGCCTTACCTTGTATTTGGATCCTCATCAGTCAGCTTACCCACCTTCAAACCTGCCTGGAAGAAAAGAGAATTCAGAAGACTGCATTGAAGCCACGTGGCTCACAAAGCCAATTATGTCATCATTTGTTTTTGCACTTTATAAGAACGCATTTACCCTGTGGGTGAGGAAACCTGTGGGAAATTCACTGAAATTCTTATATCAATCTGTCAGAGTAAATCACAGGGGAGTGATTTTAACTTGAAAGCAAGCACTTCTCATAGACTCTATTTTAGAGAGCTGTGGAGTGGAGTAGTGTGAATTTGAAACCCTAATTCAACCTTTTTTTTTCTGCCATACATCCACATGCACACATGTGGGTAGGCACTTATACACACCCTACAAAATTCTTATTCCAAAAGTGCAAAGCAAATTTGAAAAATGAATAGAGAATGAAAATCACCATGTATTTCAGAAGGTTTGTATGACTTAAGTTGGGGACCATTTGCTTGTCATATGTTCAGATATTGTCTTCTGAATATAGAAGTCAGTCTTCCAGCTAATCATCCCACACAGGGGCCTGGGAAAGCAGGCTCTGGGTGAAGACAATGAGGGAGTGAGAGCCCTTCCCAGGCATGAGGGTATGTTCCAGGAAGGGTCCATTTGCCTCAGATCCAGGATCTTTTCATTGAAAACTGGGTGAAGCAGTTATGTACTTTGAATGTATTAGTTACAATTCTATGTTAGCTGGAGCAACTAGAGTAATATTGCACAAACTCCAGTCACTTGCAAAAAACGAAGAAAAACCAAGAGAGCCAATATCATGAAGAGAATTCTGACCTAATGCTTTTTGGACCATTTGAAAATAATGGTTTGTGATTTGAAGAGAGATTTGTCATTTTGTCATTTGACTGAGTATATCTTAAGTAAGTCAAATTAATGTGTAAGCTTTCACAAAGAATGCTAGTCACTTGGATTCTTAGCAATGATTGTTGATGTATTCAAATACATTTCAAAAACCAGGAACTTGACCAATTCTCCAATGAACCTAATGATAGATTTAAGAGTTTTAAATCTTGAGACTCTGAGAAGTGTTTGAAAGCAGGCACTCTTTCCCTAAAAAATAAACCTAACTTTAGTGCCATTCAGTTTTGAGAATATATCAGAGTGGCTTTGGATGCTCTGAAATCCACTGATGATCCTCCAGTTGAGGATACTAGCTAGAATGACAAAGGGGCAGGGCTGAACTTGAAGTTAGATATCCTGGCTTTTTCCTGATCATAGCATCAGCACCAACTAGGCACCTGACCCAGCCAGGGCACCCCATCCTTTTGGCTTTTTCATTGGTCCCTTCCATCTCCAAGTATGTGATTCATCAGTCATTTGTAATGAATCCTGAGGGCTAGTTTGTTCCCCCTTTATTTGTTCCTTCTTTGCCATAGCAATTTCTGGAGGTTTTGACCAATATCCTTTGTGACTTTTATTAATTTAGGGAAAATATCCTTTCTATCATTTCCTCACTCTACCAACTTCTCTCTCTACAAGGCCTAACTTCTGATATAGAACATTTGAAAGGAAGAAGGGGAATCCCCAAGCCCCACAGAGGCTGCACTGGACCTGTGCCTCAGGCTGGTTGTTGGGGACTTCCCTGCCTGAACTTCAACAGGAGAAGATGGATAAGAAGCTAACTACATATAGGTTAGGTCATTACTTATAATATATACATGATTTTCAATAAATATTTTAATGCTACTTCTTAAGGGCCAAAAATGCAAACAAGGTATTGATAGCAAAAAGATAAACTTATAATGGAAAAGATAAGAAAAACAGTGACAAAGTGGTGGCAGAGAAAAGAACTGTGGCTCACACCAAGGGGGCTGGGTTGTTCTTAGAGCAGTCTTATCCTTCACAGTGCTTTTCAAGAATGCTCTAAAGCCTTTTCAGAATCCCACAGCGACTTACACCCCATTTGTGCTTCTCCACTTTGCTGATATTTCTACTAGAGAGCTTAATACGTTGTTTACTGCTATTAGATTTCCCTCCTGTCCCTACCAAGCAAGTGTGAGTTCCTCCACGGATTCCCCCCTTTAATTCCAAGGATGGATACCTAACTGTTGCTCCAGATATTACTGGTAATATTTACTGTAATATCTTCACAATGAATACTGGTCAAGTAATAAAAAGAATAAAGAAAAGGTCAAGAAATTTTTCTACAGTGATCTTTTGCCTGCTGTATTCACTGACAAATCACACAAGCCTAGAACAGTGCCTGGCTTATGGGATGCTTTTATGAAGTATATTTACAATAAATATAGTAACACAAATGTTTTTGAATGAGCATATATTTCAATAAAACATACTAGGGAGACACTAAAACATTAATAAAAACAAATAGATAATTAATAAATTATGCAAGCAAATTCAGTACACACTGAGACTTTCCTGTTGAAAACACATTAATGAATAATTATGTTCCATTCTAGACTAGGCTCTGAAAAGTGATCGTGTGTCCCTTTTGAGTAAATCTCTGAGAAACTCTGTAGGCTCAGGAAGCTAGCGGATGAAGTCAGTGTCTGCAAATCTGGAAGAAGCATATCAGATTTTAACAGTATAACCCAGTTAAGATAAACAAATCGTCTACAGTTATTATAATTTTTCCATAAGGAGTGGATGTATATTTAATCACACAGAAATTCACTAGAGGTACTAATGATCAATATCGGAAAAACCATTAGTCCAATGATAATTTCTCCCATAACACTTAAATCCAGTCTGAGTGGTCATGTAGTTAAAACATTATTTTTTTAAAAAAGGTCTTCTAAGTCAGCAATCCTTTGCACTTCCATCCAAAGCCATTATTCTTGATAAGATAGACAATCAAAAGAGGAATGACTGTAGCCTGCTCTGTATGTCATTAGCATTACCTGAAAGTTCAGTAATGGGAAAAAGATGCTCGTTATTTCATCAGCTTATTATGTTGCATTTTCCTGTCATGACTACTCATATTTATATCCACAGTGTAATTCATTGAAACAAAGCTATCAGACTGGCTTGTAAGCATTTGTTAAAATATCTATTATCTTTCTGCCTTTTGCACTTAAAATATTCAATATTTTTATTAGCCATTTGAAAAGTAAACTTTGCCTAACATATTGAATGGACCTTAGAGGTTGATTATGTTCAAATTATTAGCTCTATGGTTAATAAAAGAATTGAAAGAAAGTTTTTTGTATCTGGGAAATATGGGTCAATGCCACTGTATCGTTGCTTAAAGGAATATGATGATATGAAAAATTTTAAAACATTTCTTCTAATCCTCTATTCAGGGATGAAAACATTCAGAATATTGAAAATTTTAATTGTATCTGAATATAATTATTCAAAACCCTTGAGACTATTACCACAGTCTCTAAATATTTGACAATCTCATTGTTTGCTGTTGCAGTACTAACTAGGATTATGCTTTCCCAGTTTGTTAGTTTGTTCAAAATGGTAAGGGGCAAAAATGAAGGAATTACTTTGGAAAGAAGGAGTAGTATCTTCTAGAAAGGACACAACTGTACTAGGAACTACCGTTGTGAAATAATGTGCCATAATTCTAGTCTTTTCACATGTGTAGTTTACTTGTAGTCTTTTAAAATAAGTGCTTGAATGTATGACCTTCAAAAGAAGCAGATTTATTGGATGAAAGAGAGTTGACAGAAACCAAGTGTTTCTAGGAGAACACATGGTCTTAATCAAGAAAAGACCAGCAGAAATTAAACAGGACAGCTGATAAAAGACAGAAGATCACATAGATGTATAGCTTTAAAAAAGGAAACATGCTATATTCAAACCTACTATAGATTCATCTTGAGAATAAATTAATTCTGTAACTGTAGTCAGTATATGAAACATACCCCCAGAGACTCTGTAAGTGGAGCTTAATTTATATCATAAGCAATTCAACAGAAAGTTTTAGTAACTGAGTCCCTGCTATTTCTTAAGTGGCAGGAAACCAATTTGTAGACAACTATTACAGAAAGCATTTGCCTTTTGGCGAAGTAAGAACCTAACATTCAAGACTTCTCCAAGATCATCCCATTTGATTCGTTTTAGAAAATCAGCAATATTATTCATATATATACTTGGTTTTGATTCTTATAAGCTTGGTTATGGAGGGTTGGAAGACAAATAATAAAGGTAGAGAAATCAATGTGATTCCTGGCCCTCTGTTTTCTCCATCTGGCCCTGGAGAGGCCTAGCTTAGTGATGATGTTTACTTAATTTTCAATTGCTTACCTGCTAGGTAAGGACCATTTCTTCATTCATTCAACAAATCTCCATTAGTGTTATTGAACGTACCTCAGTTAATTTGCCTCTTAAGTGATTGTCAGGTTCTTTGGTAGCTCCTTGAGGCTAAATGTTTTGTGTTTTTTGTTTTGTTTTAATAAGGCTTGTCCTGCATCCTGACCCCTAGGTAGTTACAATCAAAGCTAGCCCCTGACCAAGTTCTGACAAACTACATGTGTTAGCCAATAGGAATAAAAATATCACACAGCCTGTTCTTTAAAGTGTGGGACAGTTCTATCCTCAGGTGACTCCAACAGTTTTTTTGGCATGAATGGCTTCATTCCAGGCATATGGAACAGACTAACAGTTCTACATGGGACCAGGCAACAGAGATCCCAATGAAGTGAGGGACCTAGATCTCGCAGACCAGTAGATATGCAGTGCTGCTCAAAAGATTTGAGGGTCCAGGGCCTAATCTCTTCAGATGCTGTGTTCATCCAGGCCACAGGAGGCTCAACAGCCTCAGATTCGGAACGCTCATTTCACCCGTGACAAAAGTATAAAACCCATCTATGCTAGCTAATCAACTCTCTGCTGTAGATTTCAATGATGATATTTGATGTGCTAAAGAAGCCACCCCTGAATTTCAGTTCCCAATTAGGGTACTTCAAATACTACCTGGTATCTACTGTGTCTAGGTTGTAGATTGAAGATTAAAGTTCATTACATGTTGTTTTTAAAATAAAGTACTAGATAAACACTCGGCCCCTCTTATATGCTAGACTGTGCTAGGTCCTATTGGTACATGATGAGCAAAATAAACACTCAAGTATCAATATATAATTGCAATTTTGCTAAGACTAATTAGAGTGAATGATGATCTCTGAGGCAGTAACAGGGGTGACAGTTGAAGAAAAGGAAAAGGAGTTGCTACAGTTATTGGGTGGTGAGTTTTCCTCTTCTATTTTCTAATTTGTATGTTTAGGGCAGGAGGTTGGTAGGAAGCCACACATCCAGGAGCTGTTATCTAAATAAATTAGAATAAATGCAGACAAGTCTCAAAACGGTTGCTACTCAATACTTTCTGCAACATTTCTTAAATCATGCTGTTACTTTCCAAAATCCAGCTAACACACAAACATATCCATGTTCCAAGTGTCTTTAGAATTTTGAGCACAAGGTTTAGCCAACATTCTTGGCTCAACCCCAGTTTTCTCTTGATTAAAGCTCTAAAAACTAAAACAAAATAAAGTAAAACTTTATGTTTTGTTTACGGATATTTTTTTTTTAAGTAGGCAAAATCTCTTATTCAGCTTAACTTTGAATGCTGAACTCAGGATTAGGCATTAACATGTTGTTCACTTACAGAAATATGCTTGCAGCAAAGAACGCATTCCCCCTCACCCCTTAATCAGATATGTTATTTAGGAAAAATAACAATTGCTGGTTGTGGGTTAATGTGCATTATTTCCAACCGTGTATGTCTCTCAGAGAAATGCCTACCTGAAAGGGAAAAACGTGTTTTCCCCTCAGATCCTCTTTTTGCTTCTCCCATCATTCTCCAATGTTTACTGTCTTCCACTTCCTCCTCCCTCATCTTGGCCATGTAAGGTTCGAGGTGCAGGAAACGGGAGTCAGAAACCAAGATACATTAAAAGGGAGGTTTATTCCTTGGGGGGGAGGGAGGGGAGAAAGGGGCCCAACGGAACTGCTCCCTGCATAAGGGAAATACAGTACACATGCGTGGGTGGAGAGTCCTTTTAAGGGAAGGAACAAGAAAGGGTTGGGCCCAGGGCGGAATGGGAAGGGGTGGGCCCCAGAGCACTCGGCGCACGCTGATTGGTGGTTCAATGTCCCAGGATGTCTGGGTGGCAGACACCAGTAATGTCATAACTCCGCCTACCAGTTGCAGGGAGGGAGGATCTCACAGGCCAGGCCTTAGAAGTGTTATCTGTAATACCTACAGCCAGCTTGTAACTACAAATATGGAAGGGATGGTAGCGGGGAGGGGGGCAGTTGAGGGTAGGAATGGGTCTAAAACCAAACTTGTATGTGATCTGGTTTCTCATTAACCTCCTCCCCTACTCCCAACTGTTAAAAGATCTGTTGTCCTTCAGGGCAGCCGTACTACCTACTCACATATCTCTACTTTACTGTTAGCATCTTACCACCTCTATCCAAATGCCAACTCTTCCTTTTGGCTTTCAACCATCAGAAGAAATGTTATAAACATTTCTGATTCCTTTTATTTGCTTGGTTCAATTCCTTCTTTGGAATTATCCTTTTCTTATTGAACAACAACAAAAGCAAAAAACAATTTGGACTTTCTGTTGGTAGTTTTAAAATTTTGGAGATGGAGGAGAGAACACTCTATGTCTCCCATGGAAAGGGGACAAATCAATGACTTTTATAGGTTACACACAAATATACCTATTTTGAATTGAAGCCTGTCCTTCCTCCAATTCCCTGTACCCTTCACCTCTGTTTCTATGTTTCTCATAGCACTTATTCCCTCCTAACAATCAATATAATTTACTTATTCCATATTTTGAGTGTTAATTACTTTTCAACCCTGCTAAAATGTAAGCTCCACAAGAGGAAGGATCTTAGCCAGGTTGTGCAGTGGTTAGACCATCATCCCAATACGCCAAGGTTGTAGGTTCCCAATCTCGATTCAGGGCCCCTACAAGTATCAA
Source organism: Corynorhinus townsendii (assembly GCA_026230045.1). NCBI lineage: Eukaryota > Metazoa > Chordata > Mammalia > Chiroptera > Vespertilionidae > Corynorhinus > Corynorhinus townsendii. Next base: position 45,892,855 of record JAPDVU010000003.1, on the reverse strand, counting down.
CCAATGAATGCATAAATAAATGGAACAACAGATCACTCTCTCTCTCTCTCTCTCTCTCTCTCTCTCTCTCTTCCTGTCTCTGTCTCTCTCTCTCCCATCAATCCATAAATTAATTTTTAAAAATAAAACAGTCCTGGAATGTAGTAGGTAGTAGGTGCTCAGGCAATATGTGCTGAATTGAAGTGAATTCCTACATAGAATTTTAATGACCACTTGTTTATGTAATTTGCTACCTTACACCATTGTAGACTCCAAAATTGCAGTGACCTCTCAGTAACCACTCTTGCTTAAAAGGAAAATAAAATCAGTGCACAGTTTAATATATAGTTTAACCACAAAAACCCCAGTATGTTTAAACTTCTAATAGAACTCAAAAGCTGACAAGAAAGAAGAGTGCAAAGAACAAATCTGAAGACCATCTTTCTTAACTAAGGCCTTAGAACTCATCACTCAGCCAGGTGTCTTTGCACTGATATTAAAGCCTAATATTTGGTTGTAATAATAAAAATGTGCCTTCCTAGGAGTGTATTAATATAATACAAACTTTTTTAATTTGGCTAACTTTCTGATTAACGTGAATCAGTGGTTTCTTTTTTCAAGGAGCTATTGAAAGTAATTGTACATGCAATACTTCTAGAGTATTTTTTTTAATCTTGTAAAAGGATAATTTGCTAAACCTGATTAAAAATCGGACATTGAACTAGATCTGTCTGGGGTAGCCACATATACTGTTGAGCGACTTTAATCAAAGTCGGCATTATTATCTTTTTATTTGCTTTTACTCTGCCTGCAGGTACAATAAAGTGAAAATATGTAATCAATAAAGCATATCTATACTACTAGTCAGAGTGGCAGGTGGGTTGTAAAATAAATGTACTTGTTTGCAAAGATTGAACTAGATTAGCATGGATTAACACACATTCATTTGAAATCCATGGCAGGAGGTATTCTAAGCATGCCTTCCAACAGCCCCTGTTACTCTGTTTATATCCCCGTTTACTACTACAAAATCGCTGCCCCATAAAACAGGGAGCATTTTGACTCTGTACATTTTCATATGAAAGAAATGCAATTTATTAAACAAGACAAGAAGGCAGTTGTCTGCCATATTGAAGGCCAGATTTGCGATGATTTGCACTCTGGCTTTCAGCAGATGAACAACAGTGACAGGCATGGAAGCCAGAACTGTGGCTGTAATAAATATTCATAACGGCTCCTGCCCAGGGAGCAAAGGGAAGGTGTCTGCATTGGCAGCACATGGCTAGTGGAGGATGAATCAGGGTTAGATCTTCCCAACACACGGGCTGGGAAGCCCTGGGCAATTCAGGCCGAAATCCCTCATCGAGAGGGAGTGCCATGTCCCTGGGTGATTTTGCAGTACCCTTGACTCCTGGGAGGTGAAATCTTTCAGATATGCCCTGCTGATGCCATTTAGCCCTGTTCTCTAACCTTAAAATAACATAAATAGGCTTCGGGAAGCCTGTTGTCAGTGTATGATACCCAGCAGGGGAGTCAGTCCTGTGGGGAAGGGCAGGGGGCGGTGTGTGTGGTTTCTGATGCAATTTAGGACCCAAAGCTGCCTACAAGAAACCTGCCCAATGTTAAGAGGAATCAGTCTTTTGTGAATTATACTCAGTGAAGCTGAAAGACATGCGTATTATAGAGACTCTGGATAATCTCAATGCTGACAAACGTTGATTCTCTTACTCTAGTTATAAGTATCCCCTTACTTTACATTGAGAGGCTATAATTTATTTCTTGTATTTACAGCAGGGATCTTGTCTACCACCCAATTTAATGTCATTTATGGAATAAATGCCAATCGAATTTCCTAAACAACTGGTCAATCTCCTGAACTAATCATTTTCCTTTTTTTGTTTTGCCCAATAGGAAACTTAGAGTAAAAAAATGTATGTCCCAGATTTACTAACTTTGGGAAATCTTACCCACTGAATTTCTATGTACTGTTTTCCTTCTGTTTTTACCCAAATATGCTGCCGTTTTCCATTTAGCTTGGTTGTTATTAATCTTACTTCATTTTATGTATTTTTTTAAGTAAGGCTAAGTGTTTTACAGAAGGAACACATTACCTAACACATGCACAGATATATTAATAACAAATGAAATGGTGAGTCGTATGAAGTGGCTAGAATTAGGGAAGTTTGCATTGTTAAGCCAAAGGTATTCAAGTCTCACCATAGGTCGGTCAGAATCATAGATAGTCTAACATTACTTAACCTGATTGATACCTACAGTTATTGACTAATACCTAAATAATTTACTGGGGTGAAATACTACCAGTGTCACAATAAAAATAGAATAATGCACTAGGGTGGTTTTTTCTGGCCGTTAGTGAATTCTGGGTGTTCTTCATGTAATCAAGTATCATTTTTCTTGGGCATGTGATCATTGTGTGAGATTTGGCACATTGGAGTCAGGCTTGTTTGTTTTAAGTGATGTCATTGATTGCTCCAGTGATGAATACTTAGAAAGACTTCACTTTGAGACTTGTGCTGACTCTCCCAGCTTTCCAGAACAATTGTGAGTGAGAGCACTCCGAGAATGGAATCATTTCTCCCTGCCCAGCTGCCATGAGAAACTCATCTGCTCAGCAAATGTAAAACATGCTTGACTGTGTCTGAGGAAGCAGATTTAGCAGCACCAGGCTCCGTGTGGGAATCCCTTTGTGATCCAAAGGAAGAGCTCCTCCACAAAACATTTGGATGTTGTTGCAAAGGAGGCTGTTATGTTTCACCATGCAGTTATGCTTAGCCATGGTGTAGAATGCTAGGGGGTGAAAACAACAGATTCGATTGCCTGAAACTACAAAAGCTGGGATTTTTAAAAACGTGACTGTGAAGCATTATTCTCAGGCCAAATTGCCTTCTTTGTGTTTTGTTCTGTACTTGTTTTTCTCTCTGTCTTCACTGGGTTTTCTTATACTGTCTTATTAACTGTGGGAGGTGTCCATGAAATAACAACTGCAGAAACAGAAGAAACCCGGGTCGCTTGTCCTCTCTCAGAGCCTGAGCCCTCGCAGCTCCTCTTTTCAAGCAGGGAGAGCTGATACTCTCATCAGGAAAACACTTTATTTGGAACTACAAGCAAAGAGAGGCATCTCTGAGATTGTTTTCTCCAAAGTCATTAACCGCAGTCATTCAAAATATAGAGGAAAGATACCTCAAATTTCAGCATTTTATTCTCTTTGTTTATATCATTACCTAGTTTGCCTCTAATTCTTTCAAGAAAACATGTTTCCACCAATGTCCTTGGCGTTCTCCTGGTTGGAAACAGGCTGGTTGATGTTAGGCTAACAGGTACACAGCGGAGAGCGGAGTACATTAGTGGAGCACTGTGTGTCCTAGGACGTGTGCCTCCATCGCTGGCCCTTTCGGGTAGGGAGCTGCCCAGAGCTTGTAAGCAGCAATCAGGAGACCTGGTCTGAGGCTTACCTTTGCCTTCTACTATGTTGTTACCTCAGCCAAATAATGTAGCTGCTCTGGATCACTTTTACATGTTAAATGAAGGGTTTGTACTAAATTATCTCTAAAATATTTTCGAAGCTCACACTGGCTATTATATCCACATTTCTTTTACTCTATTTAGAACGTACCTATCTCAGTTGCTTTTTCTCAGTTAATCTCCTTTTATCTCTATTAGTACTTCTCCATCTCATTCTCATCCTATCACACCTGGGAAAGGAATACTCTCTGATCAGAGACTACTGGCTCCCTCACTCACAAAACAAGCAGTCTGGCGGCTGATCCAGGGAAACACCAGAGTTTTGGATAGAGGAAGGGAACATGTATTGAATAAGTCCCACAGCTGATCTGGCTTATTAAGAATCACTGGTCTAGCCCTAGTTGGTTTGGCTCAGTGGATAGAGCATCAGCCTGCAGACTGAAGGGTCCTGGGTTCGATGTGGTCAAGCACACATGTCCAGATTGCTGGTTCAATCCCCAGTGGGGAGCGTGCAGGAGGCAGCCAATCAATGATTCTCTCATATCATTGATGTTTCTATCCCTTCCTCTCTGAAGTCAATAAAAATATGTTTTAAAAAAGAATCACTGGTCTATTTTTTTGTCCATTTTATGTCTTAACAGGGAAACCTGTTCTTTGCAAATGATCAGGATTACTTTTGAATTTCCAAGGTGGCCTCACTGAAGTTTATTTCAAAGCCACTAAAGCAAAATTCTCAAAGCTTGCCTGCCTTCCCAGAGTCTTCTGATACAAACATTATTTTCTTTTATTGTTCAGAATCCATACTAGGCTCTGGGCTAAAATTCCCAGCTTTAGGGGATTAAAAAAACATTCAAAATAATTATTTTTCCCCTCTAATTTAATCTCCTTTTACCTCTACCAGTTCTTCTCCATCTCATTCTCCTCCTAACACACCTGGGAAAAGAATACTCTCCCATCTACCTACAGAACTTACCCTATTCTTTCTTCACCTGAATCCCTGCCACTGAGTTCTAGTTCAAGTAGACAACAACATAATTTATTACCATCCCCTAAACTTCCCAAGTATTCTTGGTATCTTTTCAAATGTTTGCATTCTGCTCAGTGTGTTCATAAATTAATCTTTGCAGGTAGGCATGGCTTATTCATTGTTTGCCTTGCAATATTTAAGCATTTTTCTGAGATTTTACAAATAACATAAGAGAATTTAGCATTTTCACACACACCTAAGTAAATGCGGGTTAAATAACAGTAATATTTAGAAATATGACAACTTTTGATCTTGGTGCCCATTTTTTTTGTGTGTGTGTGATGTGTCACCTCAGTAGTAAATCTTCACATTGCTTTGAAGATGATACACTAATAAAAGGCATAATATGTGGTATGCCCATTAATCTTTTCCTCTGTCAATCTGCAGTGGAAAAGTAATAAGTGTTAGCCAAGTTTTACAGTGAAGAAACCAAAGCAATATGTGATCAGTCTAAGCTATTAAGTCAGAGAGAAATGGGTTTAAAGATGAATGCTGCTTTTCAGTGTTCCATCTCAATGAGGACATGCTGTAGACCCTTGAGATGAACTAATAGTCAGGGTTAACTGACTAAAGCAGTCATGTGCAGATTTTGATGGCTGATGGGAGGTCTTGTATGGCGTTCTTGTGATGGGTCTGAAGAATAGCTTGAATGTCATTGTTCCACATGACAGAAATTAGACACAATTAAATGCATTTCTGCAACAAAATAGTGCTCAGTGATATTGTATTCTTTCTATTCTCTTATTTTCTGATACTGTACTATAAAGTCCTTAACATCCATGTATATTATAGGTAGAACCTCTGAATTCTGACCTTCTAGCAAAAATTAGTGCTTCTCATGACTTGAGAAATCTAAGTTATGGTCCTGGTTCTAATGCTTACCAGGCTTATAGCCTGAGGCCAATCACCGAACCTCATAGCATCCCCTCTCTTTCTGTACAACTGACACAATGATGTGCAGCATCTCTGTGATACTATTCATTTCTTCATTCAGTATCTATTGTGTGTCTATGATTGGACAGGCACTGTTATAAATGAGAATGAGTTAGGCTGAGCATCCTTAGAGACTCTAAATTAACATTTACATTTTGATGAATCAGCAAAGGGTTAAGCAATGCTGAATGCTTGAGATATTTTGTTAAGTTTTTTTGAAGCATAGAAGTATAATTCCTTGTTATTTCTTAACCTCTGCTATTTGCTCTTAATCTTATTTCTTACACATGATCAAGTCTGGTTTCTTGGACAATGCTCAGTGAATTAGAAGAGACAGTATAAATTAATTTAGTGAATAAAATTTTATGAGACACTATATCAAATACTTGAGTAAAATCAAGAAATATTATTACAACCACTGTAGATATACATGGTCTAATCTTGTAATTATATTTTTTAAAATTGAATTTGTACAGTCTTATTACCCAGTTATTCACCCCATGCTGTTCACAGGTACATAAATGTTTATAGCTGTGTTGCTTAATGTGGACTCATAATATTTACTAAAAAGAATAATGTCAGAAGTGATTTCTATGATTTTTATACTTTCTCTATTGTAAATATACTAGAGACCCGGTGCACAAAATTTGTGCATGGGAGAGGGGTGCCCTCAGCCCAGCCTGCAACCTGGGACCCCTCAGGGGATGTCTGACTGCCAGTTTAGGCCTGATTCAAACTAGCAGTCAGACATCCCTCTCACAATCCGGGACTGCTGGCTCCTAACTGTTCACCTGCCTGACTGCCTGATTGCCCCTAACTGTCCCCCCCCTGCCAGCCTAATTGCCCCTTACTCCCCCCCTCGCCCCCCGCACTGGCCTAGTCACCCCCAACTGCCCCCTCAGCCCCCGCCGGCCTGGTCACCCCACACAGCCTGCTGTTCATTCATTTGGTCATCCCTCACTAACCCCCCTGTTGGCCTAGTTGCCCCATGCAGCCTGCTGTTCAGTTGTTTGGTCATCCTTCACTAACCCACTTGCTGGCCTGGTCACCCCATGCAGCCTGCTGTTCAGTTGGCCATCTGATTGTTTCGGTCATGATGACCCCTGGATTTTTATATATTAGGATAGCTCATTCATATTTTTTTAATGTTCTGTTATTTCTTTAGATAAAAACATTAATAGAACAATATAATATATAATCTTTTTTTTCTAGTTCATAAGGTTGGGTGCTGATAAGCAAACATTTGAGACTAAAGTACTTTTATCATTCAACTTCTAATAAAAGGAATATTCTTAAATGTAACTTTGTCTAAAGCCAATTTTGTCTTCACTGGGCCAGGTCTTTGAGCTCTACAGACATTCTGAAACCCAGTGAAGAAGAATTCGCTCAAGGATTTTTGTGTGTCTACTCTGTGCCTGGCACTGTGGGCTCTGGGAAACCTGCGGTGATTATGACAAGCCCCTTTCTACAAGGAAGTCACAGTTTTATTTAACTATTACCACTTTCACTTTACAATATGGTATAAAAGCTATATCTGGATATAAAAATTAATTTCTTTTCTGGAAAAGCTACCTGGGACAGATGTATGAAACTTTTTAGTCAGTTCTAGCTGGCATCCTTGCATGAAATATAACTGGATAATTTAAAATTTTTAGTTGAATACTTAGGGAGACAGACCTTAATGATCATTGAAACATTAATTCAACTAGTTTTCTTCACTTTCAAAATATTATGAATCAAAATGTAAATTAAGGTATAACCACTTTTAGCTAATAAGTTAGGCCACTTGACTTTCTCTGAAACGAATAAGGAATATACTACATAATTGACAAATTCCTCATAATTTAAAATAATATCTCTTCAAATTCCTAAGTTATCAAGGACTGGACTAAGATATTGGGGAGAATGTGCAATATATAATAACTGATTATGTATCAAAATTGAAACTTGGAGATAGTTATTTATAAATCAGAAAATTAGGGGTTAAAATTTCATTTTACCACTGAGGAAAAGATCTATAAAAGCAAAAATATTTGCCCAAGATACATGAAAGAATGAACACTGAATCCCCATTTAATGTGCCTTATTCCACTCCCAAAATTGTTAAAGAGGCTCAATTAAATGCAGATAAATCTATATCTGCATATGTATATATATCTCTATCTACATCATATCTACATATTATGTCCATATATAATATCTGACTTTCCTGGTAATAATTTTAAATGAATCAGGTAATCTGTTTGTGGCAAAATAATGTGAATTGAGAATGTGTTTGCATGTTGATAAGATTTATTCTGTAAGGACATTACAGAAAGACATATTTTTGAATTGACATAAGGAATACATTTCTCAACCTTTCCAAAAGCTGGAGTTGTCTGAAAGTGATGTGGTTGTTAATGAGGCAGGGGTCTCTGCCCCTAAAAGTTTTAAATGGAGCTTTCACTTTTTCTGCGTGATTCTGCAGCAGCTGTTTGAAGCAGATGCTCTCCTCTGCCTTTCAACAACAGGTAAAAAGCTGGTGAGGCATTATTGAGAAATTATGCCAATGAAAGTACAAAGGAAATTTGAAAACAGAAATGGTGTTTGGTTTCCTTAACCCAATAGAATTGCTATGGCTGCCTGCAATTCTGTGTTGAGAAGGATCCTAAGGTCACCTCCAGGCTCAGTATGAATGAGCACTATGAGCGATTAATGGTGCTGTGCTGGGAAAGAAATGAAAGAATGATTTCATTCTGGCACATGTGCCTAGCATGTGCCATCTTGACCCTAAACGGCAATCAGTCTTTCCTTCATTTTCTAGCATTTGATGATTCATTATATTCCACTTTTGTTCTTTATGCACCTAAGCATATTTGGTTAACTCGGCTTTGAAATTTCAAAGATGAATAGTCTTCCACATAAACGGGTTTTTAAATTAACTGAAAATTATACATTTATAACTTAGAATAAAGCACGTGGTGTATGTTACAATCACAGTCCCTTTTAGGATGACTTATGATTTGATTAAAGAGTATAATGAACAATTAGAAGATTTTACTAATATAAAACTTCATTAATTGGCCATTTAAATGATCTAAAGTCGATCTGGTTTTGTGTTTGGGGAAGCTTCCTGTCTGACTTCCACATGCCCTTTGTTCTTTTTTAAAGTTTCTTGGCTTAAAGGAAATTATTCAGTGCAGAGCTCAATTACAAATGTGCTCTGAAAGTCAGGAGGCTGTATCTGTGGTTTTATCTAAATCTCCAACGGAGGTGATAAAGAAGTCCCATGGCCAGGAATATAAATTCATGCATCCACACACAGTCCACCTTTCCTCAGTCCAGACCTTCAGGAAAGACGAAATCTCAGAGCTGCTGGTTTACAAAAGCAGCAATACTTACATGACTGTTTTTCTAATCAAATTGCTTTATCTTAAAAATAATGCCATGAAGTATAGGTGAATTGTTTCACTGTGCAGCCACCATAAAAAAAAATTAAAAAGGGTAATAATAGCTATAGCATTTTGATTTTTGCCAAAAGTCTAATGTCCTTGAGAGAATTATAGGGTTTGAATTTTCATATAGATGAACTTTCCTAAGCGATTTTTGCAGATAGTTGTACACAGTTAAGCATTTATTCACTGTCAAGCATGATTAATGTCTTTTTCTTCCATCTATTTCCCCTTCTAAATATATTTATTTTGACCATGCTCTCTGGTGAAATTCTTTTCCCCTCTGAGACCATGTACAGATAAGATAATAAATATAACTAAAAACTGAAGAGGGACATTGATTTGAGGGTTAATAATAGTTATTCTCTAATTACCTCTAACTGATAGTTCACAAGTTTCTATTTTTAACATTTTATATATAACCTATATATAATTATCCTAAAATAAGTATTTAATGAAGATTGATTTCACCTGGCTGGGTGACTCAGTTGATTGGAACATCATCCTGTGAACCAAAAGGTTGCAGTTTCAATTCCCGATCAGAGCTTATACCTATGTTGAGGGTTCCATCCCCTGTTGGGGCACATATGGGAGGTAACTGATCTATGTTTATCCTCTCTTTCTCTTTCTCCCTTTCTTTCTTTCTTTCTTTCTTTCTTTCTTTCTTTCTTTCTTTCTTTCTTTCTTTCTTTCTTTCTTCTTTCTTTCTTTCTTTCTTTCTTTCTTTCTTTCTTTCTTTCTTTCTTTCTTTCTTTCTCCTTCCTTCCTTCCTTCCTTCCTTCCTTCCTTCCTTCCTTCCTTCCTTCCTTCCTTCCTTCCTTCCTTCCTTCCTTCCTTTCTTTCTTTCTTTCTTTCTTTCTTTCTTTCTTTCTTTCTTTCTTTCTTTCAAAATCAATAGAAGCAGCCCTGGCTGATGTGGCTCAGTTGGTTGGGCATCATCCTGTGCACAGAAAGGTTGGTAGTTTGATTCCTGGTCAGGGCACATCCCCAGGTTGCAGTCTCAATCTTCAGTAGAGTGTATGCAGGAGTCAGCCAATCGATGTCCACTCTCACATTGATGTTTCTTTCTATCTCTCTCTGCCTCTTCCTTCCTCTCTCTATAAAATCAATGAAATAGTTTTTAAAACATAGAATACAATCAATAGAAACATATCCTCAAGTGAGGATTAGAAAAAAGATTGATATCATGGCATTAATGTCTTTGAGTATAGGATGCCTTGCTTAAAATTCTTCCACCTTCGCTTAGTTGGAATGACAAAGCCCCTCAAATATTAACTTGCGCTCTGCTGGGCACCAGAGAAGCAGCAGTGATGCACTAGTTTCTGATTGCAGGATGTTTGCAGTCTCGCGGGAGGACTCAGACACACAGACAGCAAGGACAGGGCAATGTGATAAATACATTGAAGACCAGAGGATGCCACCTAACCCAGACCAGGAGGTGATGCCCAGGGCCTCAGGGAAGATGGCATCTGGGTGAAACCAGAAGGTCGATACTTGTGAGAGAGATGACGGACCAGTGAAGTCAGGAGAGTGGAATGCAGGCTAGGGGAAGAAGCAACATGTGCAAAAGCCTCAAAGTTAAAAAATGCTGGGCCCTATTCAGGAAATTGTGGCTCTAAGAGCAAGAATATCTCCATGTTGGAGCGAGCAACAGAGTCATGTCTACACCTAATTATTTTCCAGCTCACACGTGAACTCTCCAGACAGCCTTTTCCTCCTTGACTTCGGCACCAACTGGCCATAAATGCGAGTGCCAGCCCTGTGCTAGAATAAATACTTTAGTAATGACTTTGAACCAAATCAATTGTTTGATTGCAATCCAGGAATACCGTCATCATTACTCATCTCCTAAAATATTCACAGATGAAAGCAGACCACTCGTGAAATGTGTGAGACTTTTTACATAAGCTTTAGAAAAAATCATCCCTTTGATCCCATATCACAATCTCCGTAAAATAAAGTACTTTCAAGATTTTGCTGTGACAGCTCAGCACAAAAATAGAGCTACCATAATGCCAGCAAGAATGTGGTCACACGTGTTACAAAGTAGAGACATTCTCTATAAAACTTGTCTTAGCGGCCTCTGCTTCGATTTCCGTGTGTCTGTATTTAGCACTGGGAGTAGTCCTAGGCCTAAGAGTAAGTCATCTTTCATTTTAACACCCTCACTCTTCATTCCTCTGGTCATGGCAGCAGGAAGAGATCGTTCCCAACATGGACCTCAGGTTACAGAGCCTCTCCATGGGGGTTAAAGGCGTGGGATTGCATGGAAACTCTGCCAGTGAGACCTACCGGAATTACCCAGGTCCAAACATGAGATGGTGTTATGTGTCCACACTGTGGCCATTCTCTCCTAAGCCACTAGGAAGCCTGAGGACCCTGCCAGATAGGCCTTTAAATAATCTTGAATTATTCACTAGAGATTTGTTCACCCTTTGAAAGGAAATGTAGGACTTATCAATGATGACAAGTGAAAATAAGAGTCACAGTCAACCATACAAACTGCACTAGTTCCCATCGCTTTGCCATTTGGGAAATCATGCTATTTCTTAAGAATAAATGCAATAATGTCATTTTAAAATGAAGATGAAGTTATGTGCTTAAAACATAACACAAAATCTATGGATTTTGTAGGATTTGTGTGGTTTAGAAATCAGTGTTTGTGTGTGTGTGTGTGTGTGTATATATCCTTATTGTTGAAAGTATTACAGATGTCTCCTTCGTTTGTTTTTTTCCCCATTGACCTCCTCCACCCTGCACCTGCCCCTCCCAGGCCTTCACCAGACTATTGTCAGTGTCCTTGGGCTATGCATATCCTATATAATAAAAGCCTAATATGCAAATCAACCAAATGGCAGAATGACCAGTGGAACAACCGGTCTTATGACACACACTGACCACCAGGGGGCAGGTGCTTAAAGCAGGAGCTGCCCCCAGCCTGCAGGCCCCCCCAGACCAGCCAAGGCAGGAGCCAATGGGGGGCCCCTCAATTGCCCTGCTGGTCACCCCAGAGATCAGCCCTGATTGCCGGCCAGGCCTAGGGACCCTACCCATGCATGGATTTCATGCGCCTGGCCTCTAGTATGTATATAAATTCCCTAGTTAATCTCTCCCCACCCACTCACCCCCATCCTCACCTTCTCTCTGAAATTTGACAGTCTGTTCTCTAGTTCTATGTCTCTGAAGGTATTTTGTTCATCAGTTTATTTTGTTCATTAGATTCCACATATGAATGAGACCATGTGATACTTATCCTTCTCTGATTGGCTTATTTCACTTAGTATAATACTCTCCAGGAAATCAGTGTATATTAGAGGACCATACTTTAGCAGTGTATTTTCCCAGCAGTGTGAATCTCCTCAGTTCAATGGTAAATACAGAGATTAAAAACATCATACTTTATTTGAGAAAGATCTTCAATAACTCCTATGCATTTTTTCAGGGTAGCAATCATCATGTGCAAGTACAGATTAAATAACTCTTGTTTAGTAGCTCAGCAAAAATACTACTTTTTTTAAAAGGAGACAGATAAGTGTGTCTTATTCTCCTGTTCTGAGAGCATATGTAGTATATTTTCAGAAGAATATTCTATGTAGGACAAACGAGGTTACGTTTTAAAGATTATAATGAAGGTTTAAAAATTATTTTCAACAGATTTCAAAAATCACATTGGATTTAAACTGATTGAATCCCTTTGGATAACTTCCAACTGTCATAAACTCCTCTCCTTCAGGAAGCTCCTTATAATAGCAAGTTATGTTTTTCATACTCTTGAAGCCAGATAGGAAGGTCACAATGTTTGTTCCTGGATGTCCAGTATTGAAGATGGAAGCAAAGCAGACAATTACCCCAGCCTCACCAGGCTTCCAGCACATTTACACCAGGTACCTGCTTAATATTTTGCCTGTGACTTTTGGGAGTAAATAGGTAGAATTTAATCAACAAAATGATTACATTTTTGCCTTGCAAAGGAAGATAGCATAAAAGAAACAAAAATATTGAAGGCCTGTAGCGGGGGTGGGCTAAAAGGGGTCAATGGGGAATAAAAGGGAACATATGTAATACTTTCAACAATAAACATAAAACAAAGGCATCTTTAGAGGAGCTCCCTATTTAAATATATATATTTACCCTACTGTAATTTGTGTATACTTTCTTTGGTTAAAATTGATTATATCACACTGAATCCAGTATAACATATGAATATGGTACAATGAATAAAGTTCAGAGAAAATGAAAAATTTAGCCCCTTTCCAGAATTAAGGTGGTTGTTTTAATTTAAAAAGCTGGGCAACAAATAAAGGGGCTGGCCTACCAGACATTTTTACTCCTAGATCTTAAAATTTTTTTATACTCAGCTGTTTATAAATTTGCATACATTCTTAAATTATAGAATATTAGAAATATCTTTGCCTTTTCATGTAATAGTAGCTACACAGAATCACCTACTTTAATGGTGTGTGAAGTCATAACCACTTTATGAATGTAATAATACAGTAAGCCTAAAAACATAATTATAGTCTTCAAACTCTACCGTGGCAAATATAATTTTTATACATATAGGATTTCCCCAGGAACATTTTGCTATAAGATTGCATGAGGTAGAACGTCCGATTAAATTCTCTGAGCCTTTCTTTCTCTCCATTTCAGTTATAGACACCATGGTATTTCAGAGATTTCTAACAAGACAGTTTAAGAGTAGGAGATAAACGTAAAGACAGGAAAGTGTCATTATTTAGCAGTAGTAACAGATTCACACTGCAGGTGTTTTTTATTCCAATGAATGTAGGTAGTGGAGTCATTGAGATCTCTTCAGATGATGTATTTGGAATTATTGAGAACAGTTATGTCACCCATGGTGAACTTAATGCAAAAATGTTTCTGCAAGCTACTTTACACGTTAATATTTCTAAGTAATAGGACATTTCAAGTGTCTATGCTGCAGTTATACATATGTGTGTACCTGTACTCCTCTTGACAATACACATTTTTAAATTTGTAAATAACACAAACACTACTTCCACAGGGTTCCATAACCATTGTACATGTATCTTCATTGCTACTGCTCACATTATTGTTTAATTATTATTTTCATGCCTATTTCTTGCACTAGATTTTTTAGATCCCTGGGTGAAAAGGTCCAATACCACTCACCTTTCCTTCCCCAGATCATATCATCATATCTGGCACACAGCAGTGCCACAGCAAATGTTTTCTAATTGAATAAATTACATGGTTCACATGTTTGATATCCAGACTATTGAGAAGAAATAATATCTCGGTGTTTTCATTATTTTAACATGTCGTAATAAATGCTGTAAATAATACCATTTGTTCTAGTACTTTTCCTCTTTCAGGAACATTAAAATGCAATTATTTATAAGAATCCCAATGAGAGTTCATTTCCCATAAAAGAGAAAAGCAGAGACAAGTCATTTGAAATTCATCAATCCAGAATCTAATCTCAGAAGAACCCAATTCCCCAACTCTCAGGTGAAACTTCTAAAGAAAAGACAGACTGGCGTAGTATCTGGATATTTAGAGTCTGTGAATCTGGGTTTCTGAACTGACTGAGATGTTTATTTCCTTTGTGACTTCATCTATGCAATGAGATTTAAAGGCTGAGAATTGGAAGAAAATGCTGATAAGCAATTATAATTATATTTAAAAACATAAATTGGGTTATAAGAGCAAATAACAGAGAAATCTACTTCAGTATATTAATCTGTAGAGAAATCATTCATAAACATTCAGATTATTAGCTATTACCTTAAATAAATAGAATGGATAAACCCTCATAATAGTGAAAATGATCATTTAATAAATTTCTCAATTCTGAGGAGAAACATTTTACTTTATTTTTCACTAGCGGCCCAGTGCACAGATTCATGCGCTGGTGGGATCCGTTGGCCTGGCCTGCAGGAATTGGGCCGAAACCGGCCTGGTGCATGGATTTGTCCAGGGTGTGTTCAGCCTGTCTCACCCAGTCCTGATCAGGGCTGATCGGGACAGGGGAGGGACCGTGCGAGGGCTCCAGGGTGTGTCCAGCCCATCTTACCCAGTCCTGATTGGGGCCAATTGGGGCTGGCCGGCTGGGGAGGGACCACAGGAGGGCTCCAGGGCATGTCTAGCCCGTGTTGCCCAGTCCCAATCAGCCAGATTCCAGCAGCAAGCTAACCTACCAGTCAGAGTGTCTGTCCCCTGGTGGTCAGTGCATGTCATAGCGACCGATTGAACAGTTGGACACTTAACATATTAGGCTTTTATTATATAGGATTACTCATCAATGCCAAGGATGTTCTCCTAGAGTCTTCTGTTGGGCTCCATTGGTAGGAGTCAACAATTTAACTGAGTATTTCAAATAGTAATGAGAGCTAAGGGAAAGAATAAAAGCACAGGAAGGTCTTGGGCATGCTGACCAGAACAACACTACTACCACCCAGATATTGCTATTAATGCTAACTCTGGAAGACTAATTAATTAAGAGGTTTAAAAAATATCTCTGACTTCTTAATATTTTTATTACTCAACTATTCAATTTATTTCTATGACAGATTTATTATGTATATAAAAATATTTATAGGACTTTTACTAATGTTTAGTTGAGAATGATTCTGATTTACTTATTTTCCAAATTGGAGGAAATAATTCTCTGGAGTCAAAACCCCTATTTTTTCAGGGGATGTATGTAACACTTTCAACAATAAAGAATTAAAATAACAAACAAACAAAAACACCTATTTTCTCTTCAGTTGTTTCCACAGGTTTGTCATGCAAATGGAAACTTTCATATCTGATGTCTCTTTTTAAACTCAAATGGTTATAGTAACAATGGATATGTTAACTTGGTAAGAGACTTTATTAAAATACTAATATTTATAAAACACTATTACCCAGATTACAAGAATACAACACAGGAGAAGAACATTTTAATGAAGAAAGGAGCAGGAGAGGTCAAAATTAGGTGGCACCTCAGTGCAAGCAGTCAATAATTCTCACCAAAGCACTACCTGAGTAGTGTTACGATTGGAGAGGAAGAAGCTAAAAGCCCTGGAAAGAAACATGGTTGGAGAGAATTATTCAGCAGACCAGCCATATATTTAATTTTCTAGCTAAGTCCAGGCATTATACGATAAAGTGGTTACTGAATAACCTTTTAGCATGCACAGATTGGACCCATGTCTCTCCAATTACACTACACTGACCCTTCCCCTCTTTGTGATCTTTTCCCCAACTATCTCATTTCTTACTTCTACTACATTTCCTTATTTTATTCTCTTACACAAACCATTGAGATTACATCTCCTTTTTCTCCTATAACCAACCTGTCTCCATGTCCTTACATTCATACTTTACTCCCCAAATCCACTATCTCTACTAGAAATCAGGATTGTCACTTTCTGCCTGGGTTTATGACACCACCTGTTAGCTGGTTTCTTATCTTCAGCTCTGGACTCTGCTCTGCAGGTACTATACAGCTCCTCTCCGAACCCATCCAACCTGTCCTACCTTAACTCCTCCCACTTTCCCAAACACTAACTTTATAAAGCAGTTTCCTCATTGACTCTTGTGAATCTCCTTTACAGTGAATATATCTCTGGAGAAGACTTTATATCTCTTCTCTAAACTTAGCCAGCTCTTCCCACAGTAGTACCTACCTTGTGTGTACTTCGGGGATTCAAAAATATAACCTCCATCTACCACCTTCCATAGGACTTCACATATAGTTAATACTCAGTAAAGTTTCCTCTCTTCCCAGCTCCTTTCCAACACCTTTGCTGATTCTTCCCATTCTCTGCTCATGTTCATCATAAATTCTTTTTTCTATCCTACATTTTCTCGGATTCCTTTTGTCTTCAGAAGTTGAAGATGTATGTCTTTTATGAAACTTTCTCCAGATACTCTGCAAATGCTTCAACCTTCCATCTTTGGACCCATTCTATACACAGAATCAGTAATATGCAGTTTATCATCAGTTATTCTCTAATAAGTCCATGTATGCTAAACCAGTCCCTTCAGCCAAATTTTAGGTTCTCTAAGAGATGGGCCCTGTCTTTGCTCTAGAATCCAGCAGAGTGTAGAATGTGTAGGCACTGGTCATAGCATATCTGATTCATGGGCTGACACGGGTTCTGTCAGATATTTTCAGTTAGGTCTCTGCTGGAAAGTCACCTGCTCAGAGGGACTTCTCCAACCACTGTCTAAAACAGCCCTTCCATCACACCAAGCTCTTACTCTGCTCCAAGAGTAGAGCTTACCTTTGTTATAGAGCTTACCTCTACTCAGCAATATGTTGATTATTGATTAGTTTGTCTCTTTACTGTCTGCCTCATTCCTGTAAAAATACAAGTTCCATGAGGTCAGGCACTTGTTTTTATTTCTGCTGCAGCTCTAGGGACTGGAAGAGTGCACTGTCTGCCTCATTCCTGTAAAAATACAAGTTCCATGAGGTCAGGCACTTGTTTTTATTTCTGCTGCAGCTCTAGGGACTGGAAGAGTGCCTGGTGCTTGACAGACAATAAGTGTGCAAAATAGTGAATCTGAACAGGTTCTAGTTTTCTCATCTATGCATATAAAACCCGAATATGCAAATAGACTGAATGGTGGAACAACCAGTCGCTATGACATGTGCTGACCACCAGGGGGCATGCGTGGAACATGGGAGGGTATCGGCAACAGGCAGCAGGGCAAAGAACATGGCAGACATCGGCTGTGGCAGCATGGTGGAGCAGGTGAGCGGGAGCGCCAGACCAAGGCGTGGCACTGGTCACTATCATTGGGGTGAGCCTCTGGTGGTTACTGAAAATTCGTTGCTCCTGCATAACGTGGTCCCACTGGGCACTCACATCTGCTGCAGGCACTGGCCCCTCTCATACCTGCTGCCAGCACTGGAGCCACTGCTCACACCTGCTGCCGGCCCTGGCACTGGCCCGGATCACTTGGCGCCATCAGTGGGTGTGAGTGGCAGCTGCCCGCTCCGATCGCCCCTCAGGGCTTCTTAACCTCCCCCTGATCCTGAGGAGTGATCGAGGCCACTTGCACCCGCTGACAGCACCAGCCCCAATCGCTCTGCGCTGTCAGCAGGTGTGAGCAGGGCCAGCACCATCAGCATGTGGGAGCAGGGCTGCTGGCAGACAGGTGACCAGGAGCCGCAGTGGGAGGGGCCAGGCGGGGGCATGGAGGATGGGCCAAGACCCACCCCTCTGCCCAACGCACCCTTGTGGCCCACAGTTCCTTTCAAGGTGCACAAATTCGCGCACTGGGCCCCTAGTAGATAATAAACAGTGATGTTTTTGACTCAGATCTATTTCAAGCAAACAGGTATAGGTTTTATATATCATCAAACTAAATATATGTTTAGTATTAACAAACACTTATGTGGACAACTTTAACAGAAATCCCCCATTACTTTCTGATAAAATACAGGTCCTAGATATCAATGCCTTTTTATTAATCTTTCCTCTGTCCACTGGCTTAAAGATAAACTGATAACAGGACTGTAGAATGCTTGTCAGATATGCAAAATGAAGAGTGTTTGAATGAATGAAGAATGATCTGAAACATTTTATGCAAGTGAAATGGCTTTCCCATTCCTGACTAACAATCCCGACCTCATATTATTACTAGAATGGCTATAGTGCTCTCATTTCCCAAGAAGTTAAGGTTTATAAAGTGTGCTTCTTAACAAAATTATGTTACGACTATGTTTAGTTACCATTATTAATGAAAATACTTACAGCACTTTGTAAAATGTTCTGTGGACATTTTTATTAACTGCATATAAATCCAGAGTAATCACGCTTTGTAATTGCCACCTCTTCCTTCAGAGATTTGCATCCAGGGCCAAAACCTGAGTCATAATGAGAAACCCTGCTAAATTCAAATTTTTTCTCTTTGTGCTTCTCCCTTGGTACACAGAGCCTTTCACTTCTCTATACAGTAAAGTACCTTTATTTAATATATATATATATTATTTGAGAAGTGAGGAATCTGAGCTATGAAAAGTTTTACTTAGCCATGATTCATGATTGATATCAATTGAAATTCATGTGATGCATTATTGGCACTATAAATTCATACCCTCAAGTTGGCAATTGCAAAAGTTAGTTATACGCAAATGAATTCAAATGTCAGTTAACCATTTCATATTAGAGTGAGTGCTATCTGTGATGAAGAAATTAAATCCTTTTAGAATTTCTCTCAATAAGATGTGTTTTTTTTATCCTGCTTGTTTGTTTGTTTGAAATGTCCTGATTTGAAAGGGATTTGAGGAATTCTCTTATCCAGATGTTGGGACTATTATTATTTCATCTTAAGTTAATAAAATTAAAGTCCAGAGAGTTTGATTGACTTGCCTAAGATCAAAAATATTATTTCGTGGCAGAAGAAGTGCCAGGATTCAAGTACAGTACTTTTTATACGATGTTGAGTCACCTGAAGGTGCTGTTGGAGCTCAGGTGTCCCAGCAAGGGTAGAAGCTGGGAATCTCAGTGAAGGATTAGGCAGTGAAGCATATGGTTTGGCTGCAAGGGAGGTAAGAGTTTAAAGAAACCAAGATGGCGGCATAGGTAAACACCTAAACTGCTGCCTCCCACAATTTCAAAACTACAACTAAAAGACAGAACAGACACCATCCAGAACAACAGGAAAGTTGGCTGAGTGGAAATTCTACAACTAGAAGGAAAGAGAAAAACTCACAGAGAATTGGAGGAATGGCAAAGGGTTGAGGTACGGCAAAGGGTCTTTGTGCATGCAGAGAGGAAGGGCGGCTGAGAGCCTGGCTCACTTCCTCTGGCAGGAGGGGGAAGGAAGCCTCCGACTGCACTGAACCCCAGTTCCAGGCGAAACCCCGTGGACTCAGGCTCATACAGGGGGAGTCTGGACTGTCAGGTAGAGAGAAAGGCACTCGGAGACTTGGAGACCCTGGGGAGCCCCAGCGGGCAGGGGTCTGTAGGTGCGCACAAGGGCAGGGCTGACAGGAAGCCAAGACTGTCTGCTCCGCCCTGAGACTCAACCCCATCCAAGCTGAGCATAGAGGCTTCTACAGTTTGGCAAGTCTAATCCTATAAGGCTGTCTCCAGCACCGAACTTCTCCCAGCGTAGACACAGCTGATCCTCACAGCCAACTGGCCTGGAGGTCAATTCCTCCTAGTGATACCAACAACAATCAAGACTTAACTACAACAAGGCTGTACACACAGTCCACAAAGGGGTGCACCCTCAGGTTAAGTGAAGAGGCCAACCCACTGGGCCATATAGGAAACCTAGCACACAAAGCTACCCTACCAACTCAGGGAAGCAGTGAAAATGCGGTGACAAAGAAACAGATCACAAATGAAAGAAATGGAGGAAAACAAACAACTGGATATAGAATTCAAAACCACGGTTATAAGACTTTTCAAGAATATCCTAGAAAAGGCCAATAAATATAATGAGACCCTCAAAGATATGAAAAAGGACCAACTAGAAATTAAACATACACTGACTGAAATAAAAAATATTATACAGAGGCCCAACAACAGACTAGAGGAACACAAGAATCAAGTCAAAGAATCGAAATACAGAGAAGCAAAAAACACTCAACCGAAAAAGCAAAAAGAAAAAAAACACCAAAAAGTTGAAGATAGTGTAAGAAGCCTCTGGGACAACTTCAAGCATACAACATCAGAATTATGGGGGTGCCAGAAGAAGAGAGAGAGCAAGATACTGAAAACCTATTTGAAGAAATAATGATTGAAAACTTCCCCCACCTGGTGAAAGAAATAGACTTACAAGTCCAGGAAGCGCACAGAACCCCAAACAAAAGGAATCCAAAGAGGACCACACCAAGACACATCATAATTAAAATGCCAAGAGCAAAAGACAAAGAGAGAATATTAAAAGCAGCAAGAGAAAACCGGTTAGTTACCTACAAGGGAGCACCCATACGATTTCTCAACAGAAACTATGCAGGCCAGACAGGAGTGGCAAGAAATTTTAAAAGTGATGAATAGCAAGAACCTACAAGCAAGATTACTCTTACCCAGCAAAGCTATCATTCAGAATTGAAGGGCAGATAAAGAGCTTCACAGATAAGAAAAAGCTAAAAGAGTTCATCACCACCAAACCAGTATTATATGAAATGCTGAAAGGTATTCTTTAAGAAGAGGAAGAAGAAAAAAGTAAAGATAAAAATTATGAACAACAAACACAAAGCTGTCAACAAGTGAATCTAAAAACCAAGTGAATTAAAAACCTGAGGAACAGAATAAACTGGTGAATATAATAGAATCAGGGGCATAGAAAGGGAGTGGACTGATAATTCTCAGGGGGAAGGGGGTATGGGGGGATGCAGGAAGAGAATGGACAAAAATTGTATACATATGGATGAGGACAGTGGGGGGGAGGTAAGGGCAGAAGGTGGGGTGGGAACCGGGTAGAGGGGAGCTATGGGGGGAAAAAGGAGAAACAATTGTAATAATCTGAATAAAGATTTATTTAAAAAAGTTTATGTTAAGGATACACTAGGAGGTTTGTGTTTTTTTTTTTTTTTTCTTTTAAGCAGGAAAATGACATCAGCAAAGAAAGCAGTGTTTTGGGTGATTAAATAATCATTGAGGTGTATGTTGAATACACAAGATATACCAAAAAGCAAAGAAATGGGCTAGGGGACTATTTGTGATAATCTTGTTATAATAAGGGACTTCTACCAGTAATAGTATCTTATATTATGCCCTTATACTTTACAAAAAATTTAAACACTTTTCACAAATATTATCACATTTAATTGTCGTAAGACTGTGAAGAAAGCAGGGGCAATAGTAGCCTCTGTATAAAACATAGGAGACAGAAGCCCAGAGACAATAGGTAACTTGTTCTCACTGCTAACTGGTTCATTGAACTGATAGTAAAATCCTTAACTTAATGTGTGAAAGTGCAGTGCCCTTTCCACTATCTTGTTAACTATTTATATACTAGAAATATATATATATATATAATGAGTTTTTATTGGTTACACATCTCTGACACTTTTTTTCCCTTTATTGATTATGGTATTACATTTGTGTCCTTATCCCCCCATTGCCCCCTCCCCCCCCCACCCATGCCCTCACCTCCCTGGTCTCTGTGTCCATTGGTTAGGCTTATATGCATGCATACAAGTCCTTTGGTTGATCTCTCCCCCTTACCCCCACCCTCCCCTACCTTCCCTCTGAGGTTTGATGGTCTGATCGATGCTTCTCTGTCTCTGGATCTGTTTTTGTTCATCAGTTTATGTTGTTCATTATATTCCACAAATGAGTGAGATCGTGTGATATTTATATTTCTCTGATTGACCTATTTCGCTTAGCATAATGCTCTCCAGTTCCATCCATGCTGTTGCAAATGGTAAGAATTCCTTCTTTTTTTATAGTGGCATAGTATTCCATTGTGTAGTGGTCAGCAAACTCATTAGTCAACAGAGCCAAATATCAACAATATAACGATTGAAATTTCTTTTGAGAGCCAAATTTTTTAAACTTAAACTTCTTCTAATGCCACTTCTTCAAAATAGACTCACCCAGGCCGTGGTATTTTGTGGAAGAGCCACACGCAAGGGGCCAAAGATCCACATGTGGCTTGCAAGCCGCGGTTTGCTGACCACTGGTGTAGATGTACCACAGTTTTCTAATCCACTCATCTGTTGATGGGCACTTAGGCTGTTTCCAAATCTTAGCTATGGCAAATTGTGCTTCTATGAACAGAGGGGTGCATATATCCTTTCTGATTGGTGTTTCTAGTTTCTTGGGATATATTCCTAGAAGTGGGATCACTGGGTCAAATGGGAGTTCCATTTTTAGTTTTTTGAGGAAACTCCATACTGTTCTCCACAGTGGCTGCACCATTCTGCATTCCCACCAGCAGAGCACAAGGGTTCCTTTTTCTCTGCATCCTCACCAGCACTTGTCATTTGTTGACCATTCTGACATGTGTGAGATGGTACTGCATTGTCATTTCAATTCACTTATTTATTTAAATAATATACAGCCAACTTACTCCTTACATCTCAAAGAATAATTCCCTTAATGTTTTATTGAGCAAGATAAAGCCTCCTTTTCTTTTATAAACACACTGAATAATCACTTTCTTTTCTTCTCCCTTTGAGTCTTTTGTTTTGTTTTGGTTTGGTTTGGTTTGTTTGTTTCTAGGTTACAGATCCAACTAGAATTGTCTGTGCCTCTGTGAATTTTTAAAAATGCCTTATCCATTTGACTTAGCCACTTATCCACATTTTTTAATGGGAAAAGAAAAAAACCCCAAACACTTCAGGAAAGAGAATTAAATAAAGATATTCAAACTGCCATGCAGCCAACAGCATTGTGAAGCAATATCTTCCAGCGCTCTATGTTGAGTGTTAAAGTAGGTGACAGGGGGCCTGGTATACAGGTGAAACGGATCAACTCCCCGAGGGACAGGAAGCATGCAACTAAAATGAATGTATGGCTGAAATACTGGTCTGGGCCTGCTGGTGTTGCATGCAGTAGACACCACCATGAGGCTTCATGGGAAGTGGGTCCTACTCAATACATTTTTTTCATGGTTAATTAAGAAAAAATGTCTGTCAATATGGCTATGGCTCCTTAGGTGACCATGGGCCAAAAAGGGCATGATTTAGTGATCAGAGCATTAGAGACCAAGAGCAGAAACACTGGCTCCAGTTCTTTCTCAGCTCCCTGCACAGCCTCAGTGATCGGGATCTGCCCCTTCAGTTACATGTGGCAGATCCCCAACCTCTTAAGGGGTATGATTCATTATACTTCAGGCGACTCTGTTTGGGAACACTAATTGTACAAAATGCAACCAAAAGAGCCTTTATTTTATAATCTTTGAATAAAAGCTTCCTTCCGATAAAAGAAGGTGAAGGAGTTTATCTGGGAACTCTTTTTACTAAGAAGCAATTTTTCTAGTGAAGAATGCTGATTAAAACTATGGACATGTGTTTTTATTTGGCAGACTATCTTATTAGTGCTTCAAAGGTAAGACTGGTAATCACCTTGCCTTAAACACAGGAGAGCTTAGTTTTCTTGGAAAACCTACTGTAATGTGAGCTACTGTGGAAAATTAGAAAAATATGACTTCTAATTGTTAACTAACCAGAGAAGAGGTGAGATTTGGTCACGGAAATGCCCTCATCAGTGCCTTATAGAATACTATGGAGAAAGCCCCATGGATTATGGAGTAAAGAGGAATGCTTGAAGGTATTCATGTTTGCTCCCTCTTGGGGAAAGTAAATGAATGAACAGACCTAAGAAATTCTGCCTTCTATATTTGGGGATATGCCAAGAATTAGGACAGAGGCCTGCAAGCTATTGTAAGTGTCAAAGTGTATGTGATCTGGGAAACAAACCAGAACCAAGACGTGTAAAACAAGGCCAGTGTGATTAAGTCACCTCCGAGGTGTGAAATATGAGCCAGACCTCAGAAACAGAAGCAAATTAGAACCAAGAATCCAGCTTTTAGCCAACGCAAAGTAGAGAACAGAAACAAGAGCAAGCCAGTTCAGGTATCATTATTTCATCAATTTCTTGCAACACAGGGGTAAAAACTGATGTTCATTAAGAACCCAGCACGTGCCAGGCACTGTTACTTTCCCTTCAGAATCTCATGAAATCTGGGCAGCAGTGCTAACAGGATGTTGATAAAGACAATGACTGCTCAGGAAAGATTTAGTAACCTGCCAAAGGTCACTTAGATAATAAACCATAAAATCAGATCTGTATAACTTCAGAGCTGATGGTTCTTCACTCCCTGTGCCCTGAACTGGGGGGAAATGAATGGATGAAACATGATTCACATTTCACACTTAATTATGTAATAGCCCATATAGTCTCATTTGGCCGAGCTTGTTTTGGAGTCTAGCATGACATGGGAACATAGATCCATGTTCCTGAGAGCCTGGAAAGGGCCTTTGTATCCCTAGGAGTCAAAAGAGCTGCAGTCATTTGTATGTGGACATGGATACCAGCCCACTGAACTTCGCTGTCTCCATTCTTCTCTGTTGTAAACCTTTTAAATGTGTTGCTATGATCATTTTGCTATGCTGGCAAACCTCTGTATGAGTCACAAATGATGCTTATATGTTCTTCTGTGAGGTCTTCTTCTGCATTAGAACAAGTCCAATTTCATAAGGATTGAGTTATCTGAACACAGTGGAACTCTGAAGCCACAGTGGTGGTACTCCCTGTCTGCCAACCTCCCAAAAGATAGTGATGTGAAGCCTACTTGACCAAATTCATTGGCGTCTCTCTCTTCTGCATTGTCATTGAATGCGTTGGCTGGATTCTGGTTTCCTTGGTAGGGGCTGTGACCTAATCCATCTCTCTCAAGCTTTCCCAGTCACAGTACAGAGTCTGCAGGAGGCTGGGTAATTATTTTCCCATCTTCTTACCCATGGGCTTTATGAGCACATTCATTAGCATACAGAAGCTCCTGGATTATTGTATAAAGGACTTTTAATCACATTCTAAATCAGTTGAATTGGAAGAGTTTCTCAGAAACTTCCTGGTGCCAACTTCCATGTCCTTTATTGAGTATTCAAGCATGGCTGCTTTAAACCGATTAAACCTAAACCTATTATGCTCCAGTTCATAACTTCACTGGCAAGGGAGAATATGCCAGATAATCTCATCATTTCTGACAATATCAATTATGTCTGGTGGAGAAGTTTAGGATCTCAGTAACCAAAGGCTGTTAAAAGTGTTTAATACCTAATCAAGTCTCATACCACAGAGACCATCAAATAATTTTATAAATCCAATAAATGGAGATATATTGATTTTTGTCCTCAGATTTTAGTGTCCAACATTCTTTGGCCTCTGCTAGAGTCTAGAGCCATATTGAAATTTCAGTAGTACAACATCAATAATGTCATTCGATAATAAATCCCGATTGATTCATGCCAGTTTTTTGTTTGCTTGCTCCTAATGGAGAGAAGATGTTGTGGTAGCCAGGAAAATTAAATCTCCTCTTTTTCTTCTTAAAAGTTCCTGTGAATTTCCTTAAACTTAAAATAATGATGCAAAATCTGTACAGTGATGATAATAATTATAATTTAAAATTGACATTTTGTGAGCCTTTAACATATGTCAGGCTCTGAGTTATGTACCATCAATATTCCTTATTTACAGTAGTTCAGTTGACTAAAGTCACTGTGAGCGTGAGAACTGAAATAGCAAATATTGAATTATTGCTCCTAAGAAAAACATAGGTCTAGGTTCCTATGAGCCTGTGGTCACAGCATTTTCATCAACTAATAAATACATAACCTTGTTTTAGGTATGTTTCTCTTTAGATACCTTATTTAACATATATTATTAATTCATCAACATTGACCTCATGGCCAACACACTATAACTCACCTGAACCAAGCTTATCTACCACATGTATGTTTCCCATAACATACAACACAGCCTTTTTGAATGCAGAAACACCAGACAACACGCCAGCTCTATCCTTGGGCCTGTTTTAAACATGTAGTGAAATCATTAAAATAGCACAAAAATGTGAAAAATGTAACCCTGAATACAATTCAAAAAGGGTACTTGTTTATAACGTGAAAGCCGAAACAAGAAGGCAGAGCTTCATCTTGTTTGACCTCCTCTGGGAACATGGATGTCAAGGGACTCAGATTTTTCACAGCTCTACACATGCACACATCCATGAATGAGTGCAAACATTGAGTTGGGGATTATATACAAATAAATTTTAGCAAATAGGTGAGAATCTGCAAATAATGAGGATTGGCTATATTTAGCAAGCATTATTTATTCATTCCTCATCTCAACTCCACAAAATGGGAATAATAATTATAATATTATTATTATTATTGCAATTTTATGTGTAAGTAACTGGAAGTTTGGGTTGGTGAGGAAACTGACCAAGGCATACAGTTTTATAAGTAGAAGAAACAACATTAAGACCCCAGCTGTCTGACTTTTTTACGTCACAATGGCTCTATCACTCCTCACCTGCCAATATACTGTAATGTTCGAAATTAGGAGATCAGGCTGCATAATGTCTATAAGGTTAGAATTGTTCCTGGCTCTTAAAGTACCTCAAAGTAGAAAGGAAAGCCCATTTTTATTGCTTTGGTAGACTATGAATTTTGAGGACTTCATACCCTATCACAAAAGGTTAATAGGTACCAAGTTGCTGTAACTCTGTGAGGTAGCTAGGATCCTTTTTTTTCCCTTTTTTTACAATGC
Source organism: Corynorhinus townsendii (assembly GCA_026230045.1). Taxonomy (NCBI): domain Eukaryota; kingdom Metazoa; phylum Chordata; class Mammalia; order Chiroptera; family Vespertilionidae; genus Corynorhinus; species Corynorhinus townsendii. The sequence continues at coordinate 45,865,781 of JAPDVU010000003.1, read as the reverse complement.
TGTGAAAGACTGAGCAAGAACAAATGTAGAAAGTCTTCTTCAAAGATGAGTTTTTGGCCCAGCCAGTGTGGCTTAGTTGGCTGAGTGTCATCCCATGCACCAAGAGGTCACCAGTTTGATTCCCAGTCAGGACACATACACATGTATTGGGCTCAACATTGACCAGTAGGGGGTGTGGAGAAGACAGCCAACCAATGTTTCTATCTCTCTCTAAAAAATCAGTAAAAACATATTTTTAAAAAAGATAAGTTTTTTTTGGGGGGGGGTTGTTTTTGGGAGCGTTGTTTTATTTTTTTATTTTTTATTATTTTTTTTTATTTTTTATTTTTTTAATAAATCTTTATTGTTCAGATTATTACAGGTGTTCCTCTTTTATTTTTCCCCATAGCTCCCCTCCACCTGATTCCCCACCCCACCCCAGGCCCTTACCCCCCGCCACTGTGTTCATCCATAGGAGTAAGATTTTTGTCCAATCTCTTCCTGCACCCCTCCCACCTGCTTCCCCTGAGAATCGTCAGTCCACTCCCTTTCTATGTCCCTGATTCTATTATATTCACCAGTCCATTCTGTTCTTCAGATTTTTCATTCACTTGATTTTTAGATTCACTTGTTGGTAGGTATGTATTTGATGTCATTTTGTTGTTCATAATTTTTATATTTACCTTTTTCTTCTTCTTCCTCTTCTTAAAGGATACCCTTCAGCATTTCGTGTAATCCTGGTTTGGTGGTGATGAACTCCTTTAGCTTTTTCTTGTCTGTGAAGCTCTTTATCTGACCTTCGACTCTGAATGATAGCTTTGCTGGGTAGAGTAATCTTGGTTGTAGGTTCTTGCTGTTCATCACTTTGAATATTTCTTGCCACTCCCTTCTGGCCTGCATAGTTTCTGTTGAGAAATCAGCTGACAGTCGTATGGGTACTCCCTTGTAGGTAATTAACTGTTTTTCTCTTGCTGCTTTTAATATTCTCTCTTTGTCTTTTGCCCTTGGCATTTTAATTATGATGTGTCTTGGTGTGGTCCTCTTTGGATTCCTCTTGTATGGGGTTCTGTGCACTTCCTGAACTTGTAAGTCTATTTCTTTCACCAGGTAGGGAAAGTTTTCTGTCATTATTTCTTCTAATAGGTTTTCAATATTTTGCTCTCTCCCTTCTTCTGGCACCCCAAAAATTCGGATGTTGGTTCGCTTGAAGTTGTCCCAGAGGCTCCTTACACTATCTTCATATTTTTGGATTCTTTTTTCTTTTTGTTTTTCTGGTTGGATGTTTTTTGTTTCCACATATTTCAGATCTTTGGTTTGATTCTTGGGGTATGTTGATCTACAGTTGAGTTTCTGCATATTCTTTATTTCAGACAGTGTATGCTTCATTTCTGACTGATCCTTTTCCATTTTTTTGGCATTCTCATTAAGCTCCTTGAAGGTCTCATCAAGTTTCTCAGCGGTTTTAAGAAGATTCTTGAGTAACCTTATAAATGTGGTTCTGAACTCTATGTCATCCAGTAGTTTGCTTTCCTCCATTTCTTTCATTCGTGACATGTTTCTTTGTTTCTGCATTTTGGCTGCTTCCCTGTGTTGATGGAGTGGCTTTGTGTGGTAGGTGACCTATAGGGGGCAGTAGCTCAGCCTCCCCAATCACCTGATGTGGATGCTCTTGGTACACCCCTTTGTGGGCTGAGTGCAAAGTCTTGGTGTAGTTAAGCCTGAATTGCTGTTAGTACGCTGGGAGGAATTGACCTCCAGGCCAATTAGCTGTGAGCACTCCCTGTGTCTATAATGGAAGAACTGCTGCGCTGAAGACACGCTTATGGGGCAGGACTTGTTTCAGTGGGGCTTTGGTGCTCACTGAGTCTGCCTCTTGAACGTGTCACTTATGGATGTGAGGAGTTGAAATCTGGTGTCTCACACTGACCACTAGGTACACTGGCTTCTGGATCTCCAATGGGGTGCAGGTCAGCTACTGTCTGAGGCCACTCAGCAGGAGCTACAGTGAGAGCTGCAGTTTTCTCCTCTTTGCTTGGGGTTTGGAGGTTTTGGAGCTGTCTGACCCGGGCTGCAAGTTTGCTAGGTTAAGCTGCGATAAGGCAGACTTTTCTTATGCTAACTCAGCTGCTTGGAGCTTGGGTGGGTTTGTAGGTTGTGTGGGGCGGGGTCTCAGGGCGTCACTAGGTTAGGGCGTGGCAAACAGCAATGGCTGCTAGTTAGCTGGCTCTGTGTCCCCTAAGGCGTCCTGGAGTCCCGTGCACCAGTGCCGTAAACAATTATTCCTGTGTGCAGCTCTGCAAGCAAGCCACTCTCACTGGCAAACAGTCCAGCTTCTCCCCATAGGAGTTTGGGTCCCCCGCGTCTCCCCAGAGACTGGATTTCAGAGTAATCGGGGGCTTGTCTCAGTTCGGGTTGAAAAAAGCAACGCACCCAGTCGCCGGCCGCCAGCCCGGATCACGCGCCTCCGTACCTCAGCTTTTCAGCGCTCGTGCACGTCTCAATGCTCTTTTCTCTTTCCTTCTAGTTGTAGAACTTCCACTCAGCCAGCTTTCCCGTGGTTCTGGGTGATAGACGTTTTGTCTTTTAGTTGCAGTTTAAATTCTATTTTTTATTATTTTTGTTTGTTTCAGATTGCTATGATTGGGAAGGCAATGAAAATAGTAAATATGGAAAGGGAAAGACTCACAATAGGGAAGCCATTGCAGTAACACATGGATTCTTACTGTCTCTGTATCCATGTGTTACAGAATAGAAAGATGTACTGTGCTTTGGAATTTTAGGTATCTTTAGCTGAAACAAACAAAACAACAAAAGAGCCACCAAAAAACAAAACCTGGAGGAGTCGGATGTTGATATCTCTGTTCTTAAATGGAAATAGGCTATGCTGTTTACTAACCTGATTCTAGTTTTGTAAATCAATCAATAGAATGCTTCAAATGTATAGAAAAGATAATATCCTTTTGATTCACAAAGCAGGCATATGATTTGTAGTGTCCTGCAGGGAACCACACACAAAAAAGTCTGCATCAGAATTATAATCAGATGTAGCCAGCCCAAGTCAACAAATAATTCATTTTGTTACTTAGACCTCTGGAGCCAGTGACCCATGAATTGGCATTCACTAGGTGGTTATTTAAATCTAATCTTTAAAACTCAGAACAGTCCTTATTCATTAATGTATGAAAGATGATGATGTCCAGGATACATGGGTGTCTGGGATGGATCATCAGTTTCAACTTGGGTTGTGGAGTCGCTAAAATGAAAAGAGAACACAAGAGTCATAACCCTTTTAATTCCATTCCTCACTGTGGCAACTGGCAAGGAAAAAAAACACAGAGCCAGGGATCAAATTGTGTGTGTGTGTGTGTGTGTGTGTGTGTGTGTGTGCATGTGTGTGTGTTTAAAAGACAATCTAATCACATATTTTTAATTCAAAGTAGTTCTAAAGAATGAACACTTCTTTAGAGGATTCAGGAGTTATCTGAATTTATTTCATTTAATGACTTGATGGCAGAAGTTGTAAAATGAGGCCATCTGGATGTGATCAGCACATCTAATCCTGGGGAGAGCTCACTGAGTAGTCCACGTACACATACCGAGTTCCTGGGAAGTTGAAGATGATGCTGGCACAGGCAGAAAGTACAAGAAAATTGGCCCCGAAATCTACATATATGCATTTGGAAGTGCGATATTTCAATAAAATTTGAAAGAGCGTCCTATCACTGTGAAAAAATACCTAAGGACAATAAATGCAGCAGCAGGAGGGTGCCTTCTTTACATTGCTATTTATTTACCTTGGTGCCAAGATTATATTAGGGCATCGTTCAACTTTACGATGACACCAGATTCAGCCACAGAGCCTGAAGATGTTACCTGTGTTACTTCAGAAAAATAAAACAGCTGAAGGCTTCCTTCGTATTTATGCTGTGCATAGGGCAATTATACAGGTTTGACATGTAGAGATGGGAGAGCAAAAGTGCTAGATAAACAAATGATACTGTGTCTTAGGTAAGACTCTAGGAGTTTGAAAGTTCAATCAGCTAGCTTGAAACAGAATGGTCTGCCTCTCTGGGTATCAGTGAAGGAGAGTCTTTTACAGAAATTACTGGTATTTCTTGGTGCTCCTATTAGCTCAGCAGTACCACAAAACCTTTTAAATATAAAAGTAAAATATTACATATAAAACTTAAATATGGTTTTGTTCAAACTGGTAAGTCATGAGAAAAAGATGCAGAAATGTTTGTGCCATTGGTAATGCCATTTCTCATCACCTCTTATTAGGAATGTTTTTCTTCTTGATTCCCCCAGATTTACCTAAAAATATGAGCACTGCTCTTTCTTTATAAAAAAAGAAATTGCAGTAAAATTTACAACCCCTCTTGTATTAGCTCAGATTTATGGTTGTATTTCGGTTATTAGGTTAGTCTTAAGAAATTGTGGCGCTCACAGTTAGTAGACTAATGAAGGCTGTTGGACACTCATATAGATCACCTTTCTCTTCATTTTATCATAATTTAAATATATTACATGTGTGCTTCCAGTGCGGTCATTTTATGAAGAACTTTGGAATGGCTACTATATAGGATTGCTAGATTTAGCTAATAAAGACACAGGACACACAGTTAAATTTAAATTTCAGATAAACAACAAATAATATTTAGTTAAGTCTGTCCTAAATTTTGCAATGCTAAAAAATTATTTTTGTTTATCTAAAATTCAAATGCAACTGAGCATCTTGTATTTTATCTGGCAACCGTACCTACAGGAAAGAGGTCATGTTGGGAGCTTAGAGAGATACAATTTAAAAAATTAGATTTGGGCACTACCTTAAAAGAAGCATGCTTATAAACTAAGATAAAAAGTAATTCAACAATGTTGAATTCCCTAATTCCCATATGCATACATAAGTGAATCCCCATAGATGCATACATAATGTCAATGAGTTAAAAAGACCCAAAGAGAGTGAAGTACTAGAAAAGAAATGTACTTGAAACAGGGAGTTTTCCAAGTTTCTTAACATATGATATATGAAAAAGGGGTAGTGGAAGTAAGAGTGAGGCTGGAGTTCATGCCAGGCAAAGAGGTTTAAACTTGATTCTCCAGATCAGTGCTGTCCAATAGAAAATTAACTGGAGCCATCCCTGCAAGCCACAAATGTAATTATAAAATTCTCTGGCACCCACACTGACATATAAAAAGAGTCAGGTAAGTAGCCAGAACCAAGATGAGCTCTGGTAATACCTGCTCTGTGTATTCCCTTCCAACAATGGATTAGAGGGGGCCTTGTGCAACCAACAGTGTATTTGGGATAGTGATAATATGTGACTTCAGCAGACAGGTCATAAAAGGCAGTGTGGCTTCTGTACTGGTTTGTTGGTCACTCTTCCTGGAAGGACACTTCAGAAGCCCCAGGGAAAGGCTCACATGGAGAGAAACTGAAGCTCCCAGCCAACAGATAGCACCAACCTGGCAACCGTATGATCAAACCACTTTAGAAGTGGATCCTCCAGTCCTTTGTCATCTGATCCAACATCTGATTTCAACTGCATGAGAGACTAAGCAAGAAATGCCCAGCCAAGCTCTTTCCAAATTCCCAAACAGAAACCATGATAGTAAGTGATTGCTATTGTTTAATGCCATTAAGTTTTCTTATGATTTTTTATGTAGCAATAGTTAATCATACAGTAGTTAAATAAATCATGCTTCATCCATACCATGGAATATCCTATAGCAATTTAAACAATGGACCTCTACATACAGGGTGGGGCAAAAGTAGGTTTACAGCTGGGAGTACATGAAACTCAGGGTTTATTCTTGTAGTATTATTTATTGTATTATTCTCCATACAGACAATGTAAACCCCACTCTTTATATTTGCAGTTATCTCTGCAAACTACTAAAAAACTAAATAACTACTAAAAGCAAACTACTATATAGCACTTGTTACATGATCCTATATATTTTTACAAAAGAATTACTTTTGTATAGTTAGGGAAAATTCTGAAAGAATATTCACCAAAATACAAATAGAATATATCTAATGGTGGAAATATATATAATTTTGATTTTAGTCTTTCAAACTTTGTGTATTATCTCCCTTGTTACCAATAAACATGTATTTATTTTATAATAAAAAAGCAGATGAAATCCACTTAAATAATATACTTTATTTAACTCATCAAAAACATTACCATTTCAACGTGTAATCAATATAAAGTGATTGTGTGTTCTTGAACTAATTAATCAAAATCTAGTGTGCATAGTTTTCGTTCAGACTAATCACATTTCAGGGGAAAAGTAGTCCCATGTGGTTGGTGGCTGACATGTTGGATGGCCACAAGAGTCAGGGGGTCAGAACGAGCTTCAGATGAGCTATAATATGACAGGAGATAGAATGGAGGAGAGGTTGGGGAGGGAAAGAACATTTTAACACACCATTCCTGTAATGCATGAAAATTAAAGAAAACCTGACCTATGGTGGTAAATAGAAAAGTGGATAAGGCAACTATAGATAGAAGTGATATTTACTAAAGCTCATGCTATCCACAGTACTTTTAGTCTCAGGCCAATGTGGGCAGAAGTAAATAACAGAGGAGACATTTTCTGTAATGTCATCAAACATGCCATCCAAATAGAGAGAGCCACAGAGCAGTCAAAAGGGATTCAAATTTCATATATAAATATGTAGAAAAAAAGCAGAAGTTTTTCAGTAAAGGCTTCTCGCTAAAATTTTTCACTTCTCCCCAGTTTCTAGAGCTAAACACACACACACACACACACACACACACACACACACACACACACACACACACACACACTTATATAGAAAGGTATATTTTTAACAGGATGGAAATATCCTAAACTTTCTTTGCTACTAACACTGTAAAATATAGAATTGTGTTTCACTGGAATTTGTAAACTGGAAAAAGAATCATGAGTACAAAAGGAGCAGAGAAGGGACTACATCCCTGAACCTGACATGGAATCAGAAATTTAAACATCTTAGTACCCATGTTTCCACTAGAGGAATATTTCCATGTGAATCATTGGGAAAATAGAGTTTTAGCTACAATGCTTTATACACACCCCTTTTAATGAATGAGTTCTGTCAATTAACCAGGCTCCTATGTATAAACCAACACATTTGAGAGGGGCTTTATTATTTCAGAGCCTTTTAGATCCATTATCACAAATGATTTTTTTTCAATAGCTTCCATGACATAACATTGTTACCTACATTTCTTCACATAAGGAAATTGAGACTCTGAGAGAAGTAACTTGTTCTGAATCACAGCGCTCAAAGCCCAGCTCAAAAATAAAAACCCCAGGCATTTGTATACAAGTCTCAACACTTGACCAGCATTCACCATAGCAGAAAAAACTTTCCAGTGCATTAGGAATTAAACATGCCTCCCGTTAGAGCCAAATGAAATACTCACTGTCTCTTGGGAATAGATTCTAAGCATCCTAGAGCAAATGAATTTTTAAATGTTATACATCAAAGATGAACAGGTGTGGTTGTATATGAAGAAAAACCAGAAGGGAGAGAAGCAATTATTCCATTTTCCCCAAAGCTTGGCTTCCGCAGCAGTGAGTGTGTAATACCTCATGACAGCAGAATAATATTAATCATAATATTCACTGCCATTAGTAAAATGTGGAGGAATGAGACTAAAACATATAATACAATATTTTAAATGTCAGTATAAAGATAAGAATATTTTAATGTGAAAAAAGACCATAAAGTTAACATCTATTGAACTTTCTATTAAAGATAACTATATATTTAATATATTTTACATTTTCTATAGTGAAACATTTTCTGTAAAATGTTTTATATTATATATGAATGGGACAATATAAAATCATAAACTCAGAAAAATGTAATTTCCACAGTGATTCATTTGATAAATATATTTTGCATATCTATCGTGCACTTAGCACATTATTCAGCACATAGTAAGTGCTCAAGTTTATGGAATGTTAATATTTTGAGTAAAGGAAATGCCATATAAGATAATATGTGTAAAAGTAATTTGAGTACAATAAAACAGTGTACAAATAAAAGTATGGTTAAAATGAAGCAAGCTGTTATATAATGGGTATAGAATTTCAGATTTGCAAGATGAAAAGTTATGGAAATCTGTTTCATAACAATGTGAGTATACTTAACATTACTTAACTATCCATGTAAAACTAGTTTAGATGGTAAATTTTATGTTATGTATTTTTTATCACAATAAAATAAATGAAGCAACATGGTCGGGGGAGAAATTGTCAGAATTCAGATATAAATGATGTCATCAACACGTTACCCATTGTCCTTTTCCTCAACAGCCATCACATTTGCACTAGATCCCCTTGTTTTAATTAGAGACAACTGGGCTCCCGGACTTATTGACTGCTACACCTTTCTATTTGTAGTTGTTAAAAACGTTAAAAGAAAATAGACTCACTACTCTGTAAAGAGAAAACCACATCAGGAAAAATTGCCCTCACTCCAAAACCACTGCTAATATCAGCAACAACTAAAAACATTGACACACGTTCTCAGGCTCTGAGAAATGCACATGAAGGTAATGAAAATCAGACATGATGTCCTTTAAGAAACTTATCATGGATACTCTCATGGACAATGTCATTTAATACTACTGTAACCCCTTTCATAGGATTCTTGTTTCACAGCTACAGCAGTACAATATGAAGCGAAGTTTCATGTAAAGTGAAAAAGAGTCAGATGTTTCATCAGAAGTCAAACATTTGGACATTTCAACAACAAATCATTAATTAATTGATATTTCACCCATGTAAACCCATCCTGAGTGCATCTTTCACATTTTTAGGTAAACCACTTAGAGAATTGTAAAAGGATATATGCAGAAGAAAAAAATAATACAACGTGGTAGGCACAGGGTTTCTTCAACACCAATAAAATTTTAGAATATTTATCTAACATCAATATCATGAATTTTCTTTGCAATCAAGCAGCACTCCTGGAAGATGGGATGCAGCAAGAGCATGCATGTGTCCTAGCCCCTTGGGCATCTGTTGATGCTCCATTAAATAGGTCCATTTACACCACAGTTGGACTTCCCATCGGTCTCTTTTAGTTTGTTGGATTGTTTCTTTCTTTTGTGTTTGTGGGTGAGCCTGAGCAGTTTATAAATGATTTTCTGAGTAGGGGAGATGGGAGATTCAACTTGTGTATGCTTTAGCCTGATTTCCTAAGGGGCAGGTATTTAATCTTGCTGAAGTGTCTTGATGCATATTATTTGACTAAATGAGAAGGCAAAATTTTTGACAGGAAAATAAGACAAATAATATATATATTAACATTCCGCACTCATTTGGGAATAAATCTGCAAGTTTCTGCTTACTACAGTCAATATGCATATCATGTGGAGATACACCCACAGAAGTAAATTGGTAACTCCATGAACTGGGGAATGATCTGAAACCCTTAGCAGTCTTCAAGAATGCATGATGACTGCAGTAAAATATATTTATCCCACAAATGAGGAGAGAATTGATTGCTCTAGAGAGCTGATGCCATAACTAATTCACAGAGACTCTTTCTTATGATGAAGATAGATATTCTGTGTCATCCTAACTCATAAAATATACTGTTTTTGCAACAGATTCATTGCAATAATTCATCACCTTAAATGTCTTATGGACATAGTTTCCTGGGATTACCAAACCAGAAGCATTTAATATTTTTATTTTCAAAATAAGTTTGGAATTAGATTAAAAATAGTAAGTAACATTATTATGTTTGCTTCAGAAATATAAAGGTATAATGTTGTGATAAGATGTAAATATTCCCATGTTGATATTTTCCAAAGAAGTATTATTTGTGCAAACACTCGTGGGTATTTTTCACTTGAAGGCTCACTGGCTAAGACACTGAAGCTGTGTATAGGTGACATTATTTACAAATGAACAAGTGGGCAATAAACTAATCCCCAGTGTGACTTTTTAATCCAGGTAAAAGTAATTTCCTATTTCTTCTCATCCACTGCTTTACCACTGCACTGTCAATTTGAAATTGCTTTTTTATTAAAAGGTAAAGGCATATGCTTGCCTCTATAAATTCTTTGACACTTTTTAAAATCCATATTAAAAGTTTGGCATTTTGTCTTTTTTTGTTTTTAATTAGAAAGTTGGTGGAAGGTAGACATGCATAATAGAGGATCTTGGGAAAGGGCACTTGTGAAAGCATTTTAATAAACCATTTTTCTTTTAGTTGGTATAAATTCTCTCATTTGAGAGCTTAGAATATATTAAGTGCTCTGTATATTACGTTTAATGTTGGCAGAAGGAAATTTTCAAGATCTACTCTCTTAGCAACTTTTAAATATGCAATGTAGTATTATGAACTATAATACTGGATTTTTAATAGACTCAAACATATGCACCCCTATCTTTATAGCAGCATAATTTACAATAGCTAAAGTCTAGAAACAGCCCAAGTGCCCATTGGATGAGTGGATAAAAAAGCTGTGGTTCATTTATACCATGGAATACTATACAGCAGTAATAAAGAAGGATCTCTTACTCTTCGAGACAGCATGGAGGGACCTGGAGAGGATTATACTAAGCAAAATAAACCAGTCGAATAAAGACAAGTATCACGTGATCTCATTAATATGTGGAATCTAAAGAACAAAATAAACTAATGAACAAAATAGATTCAGAGACACAGAAGCATGGAATAAACTGCCAAATCTCAGAGGGAAAGTGGGTGGGTGGGTAGAAAGAGATTAAAGTACTTATATGCATAATTCATGGACTGAGACAATAGTGTAGTGAAGTCCTGAAGTAGAGACAGATCAGGATAGAAGTGGTCAATAGGAGGAAAAAAAGGGACATTGCAATACTTTTAATTATATAAATTTAAAAAATATAGACTCAGCCAGCACCTCTCTTTCTTAGAACAATTGCAGAGCTTCCTATACTTCTAGATTTGAAGTTCAATGTTTGGGATGGTCATTTGTAGTCTAGTACTTTCTGGAGGCCTGAACTTTTGAAATGATTACAAGGCGTGGCTAATATATCTGATTCAATATTTCTCTGAATTGTAGGTGACAAAACATAGCTTGGGTGAATTCATTGATTCTTTTCTTATTAACCATTACTATTCTTTTTCTCTCTGTATGTGGCAATAAGCTAATAGTGACAACTTCTTAAGATTTGTCAAAAGTTTATAGCACTTACATTGATTCTTACCGTACCCAATATAAGAGAATAACAGAAGAGATACCAGGGCATAAGTCAATAGGTTGAAATATTTATAAATGATCATCTATTTATTAAGCATCTGCTAAGCGTCAGACACTGTATTAGACCCACTGGTTAACAGTAAAACCAGGACATAAACCTATTGCCTCTGATTTCTAACCCAGTGCCCTCATGTCACTTCTCTCAGATCGTCTCACCCCTTTCTCTTGTTTCCCTGTCTCTGTGCCCACACAGGCCTGTTGCTTCCCTGGGGCCTATTTACTGGCCTTTCATTTCACATGATACATTACTTAGCCCTCAGTTCAAGGTGGCAAATCTTGCCCCATCCCTGTGGGAGAGCCCAATAAGCTGGGGTGAGGAGCAGCTTGACATTTGCAGTGGTAGGAAATGGTGCGCACCATTAAAGGCACTAAAATGCTCCTGATTATCAACAGAAGGCTTTCAGTTGTACTCGCCTGAAAAGTAAAGCTGCTCTGAAAAATTTCAGTTGATCTGATGTCCATTGACTGCTCATATTAAGCTCTATCTGTAAGTGCTCTAAAATAGAGCCTCTCTGTTGTATGAGATGTCATCTCTGTAACAGAGCAATTTGACTCATTATTTTGGCATGCATAGAACTCTAATATGTTAAACAAATAATAAAAGTGGGACTAGCTCACAAACGCTTTAAATATCTTCTTTATATGAAAGGTCTCATGAATAAATAATTTTGTTCACCAGTAGCAACTGCATTTTGGATAATGCAGGAAAATTTGTTTTCTTGGCTTGGGACTGATGATTAATATATCTGTGAGTGAAAAAGCAATAATAAAAGATGGGGCAGGGATTCTTCTCTATAAGCTATTTCTAAAATGTAAATATTTGTCAATTAAATGCATCTTAGTAGCCTATATTAGCATACTGGGGAACAGAAAAAATCCAGCAAATATTTATTGTCATGAGTCATATAAAATAAAAAGTTCATGGATCCTGGCCGGGTAGCTTAATTGGTTAAAGCATCATCTCAATATGCCAAGGTTCGATCCCTGGTCAGGGCACATGCAAGAATCAACCAATATGCATAAGTAAATGGAACAACTCATGAACGTTTCTCTAGCTCTCACTCTCTCTTTTCTCTTTCTCCCTTCCTCCTTCTCTCTCAAATCAATATATATATATATTTTTAAATTAAGTTCATGGAAAGACTGAAATATTGTTGTTTGACTTTATCATTTATGAAGCTGTGGATTATTTTCCCTCATTTACTAGTACAAAAACATTGAGTCAGAAACATGAGATTTAATGAAATAAGCAATTATCACAATTTTTTGTAAATGGTATTTTATATATTTTTAAGCTACACTTTTGAAATATATAAAAATTTTACACAATAATCATATAACTATACTACATACTACTATTATGTAATAAGTACACAATTATACTACTGTCTTCATGCCACACTTACCATGTGCACTGGCAAGAGGGAATGAAAATTTGTCTTGGCTCTTTCCCAATTCTTCCGCTTTTCAATCATTTTAAGTTACTATAGGTTATAATTCTTTAGTAAATGGTCTAGATGGGTATACAGGACTGTGTTTAGTTAGAAAGTTGTGTTTAAGTGGAGAGAATATTGACAAAAGTGTCAAGTGAGTTAATTAAACCAGTCTTTGGAATATTCATCCCATACACTCATATCATTCCCTGGCTGGCTCTCAAGTCCATGTTCTTGGGAATTCCACCTGCAAGCACTCTTTCAAGGTAACATTATATTTCCTAGATGTTTCTCTGGCTTACCAATAATGACATAGGCCTATTTTCTGACTCAATTTTTAAAAAATTTCTTTCTGAGCTTTGAGCTAATACATTATGCATCCTCAGTACATTCTCAGAACTTACCTTACAAATTATTTCTTATAATATTTATACATGCTTTGTTTGTCTAATTAGGGGAAAATATAACAATATGAGATACCATGATGATACTCCATTATATATTTAAGGTGACAGAGAGTATGGTTGTGTTTTCCTTTTGAAAATGCAGTTAGAAAGAATATTGGAATGGGAGTCAGAGGACCTGAGTCCTACTGTCAGCTCTACCACTAACTAGCTTTGTAATCCTTTGCAACATAATTAGTTATGTCTCTGCCTTTAGATAATAAATTTCTTAAGAGAAGAATGAATGCCCACTTCATTTTTTATTGCCCATACTGCTTAGCACAATGCCCTTCATATAGAAGATTCTCAATACACATATTTCCATCAGTTAGCAGGCAGTTGCGGAATTAAACATTGAAGGTACTTCAGTTAAATACAATACAACCAGGCTAGCACAGTGTGTGGAAGCCAATGGCAGAGGTCATTTAGAACAGTGCTTCTTTACCTGTGACAATTTTCTGGAGACATTGTTGACTGCTGCAACTGAGGGCGGTGTTGCTGGCATCAGTAGTGAAGACCAGGATGCTGTGAAACATCCTACAATGTACAGGACAGCCCACACAACAAATGTATCCCTCTTATAAATGTCGTTAATGCTGAGGCTGATAAACCATGACTTTTAAGGACATGGTAAAAAGTGTTAGATGCCCTGAGAACCTGAGAAAAGGTCAATTTATTTGATATTTTGAAAGCTGGTGGTGACTTTTAAGAGACCAGATTTTCTACCTTGTGAGAGGATAGGGTAGGTAGAAGTGGATAAAGAGACACAGACTTCATAAGACATGATGATTTCTGAGATGTAAAAGATGGGTGGGAAGTAGAGTTTGTTTTATTTTGAAGAGTCTAGGGAAACTGAATCAATTTGTACACAAAGAAGAAGAAACCAATAAAAAGAGGAACAGAGAGAGAGAATGAGAATGTGAGAAAGAGAAGAACAATGGCTTATAAATATTTAAAAAAATAAGTTTAAGAGCACAAAAAGGAGATAGAGACACAACCATTTTTAAGAGGAAGATAAAGAAGGAGGAAATAGGTAAATTAATAGAATTTTAAGAGATGAGATGCTAAAGAAATTCACAAAAGATGGCCTTTCTTAGTGAAGTAAAAAATAGTATAAATTGATGAGATTAAAAGAGAGAGGCTTGTCAGCGTCTTCCATCTCTGGACTGTACGTGAGCAGTTAGCAGCTGTGCACCTCTGCAGGTTACCTAGGACCAAACCAGAGAGGGTCGGACCTGCATTGCCACCATGTGCCCACCATCCAGATATCATTGCTGACATGTACACATAAGGAACTGTTAGACATTGAAACGGGGACTCAGAACTGTTGGACATTGAAATTGGGACTCAAACATTTTTTTTGTTTTATCTTGTTTTGTTATTATATGTTTACTTCTAGTCTGCAAAGGCAAAACTTTTTAAAGGAAAGAAATGGTGGGAAAAAGATACAGAGGCAAAGAAGCATTGAACAGACTGTCAAACTACATTGGGAAGACAGGGGAGGTTGGGCGAGGGGGGCTGTAAGAGACCAACCGAAGGACTTGTACGCATGCATATAAGCACAACCAATGGATATAAGACACTGGGGCGGGGGGGAGGGCGGGCAGGTGAAGGCATGTACTGGGGGGTAGGGGAGGTCGGGGGGAGATCAATGGGGGAAAAAAAGGAGACATATGTACTACTATTTGTAATACTTAAAACAATAAAAAAATGGTAAAAAAAAAAAAGAGAGAGAGAGAGAGGCTTGGGAACAGGGAACAAATATATAGCAGTCTTCATTGAAGATGGGTAATGAATAGGCTCAAGATGACTGAAAGTATTGTGGAACAATGTTGAAAACTCAGCTGATGCTGGAAAGCATAAATAGTGGATTCAATGATCACATTTAGAGTGTGTCCTCTAGAAATGCTTTGTAGACCAAAGAAAACAGATGTGCAGTTGTACTAAGGGTGAGATATTGGCAAGACATCTGTAGTGCAAGATCAAGCGAATGAAAGTAGCTAAGGACAAAGTTGAAAGGGTGAACCATGATTTAGGTCTGGATTAGGAGGTCAGGAAGACTCTTGCCTAGAGAAGTGGGAACTGATAAACAAGGGAAGAAAGGATTAAGGAACTGGCAGTCTTGGAGAGGGCAAAGAGTGAGTCCAGAAACTGAGGGAGAGGTTGTGATTAAGGAAATGATTCTGGGTATAAGGAGAACAAAATTACTTCCTTGTGCACAACCCGCTGCCATAGAACATGGAAGAAGAATGTCATTGAAAAGAAAGATGTTTCGAAGAATCCAAGATGACAGCGTAGGTAAACACCTAAACTGCTGCCTCACACAACAACTTCAAAACTACAACTAAAAGACAAAACATCTATCACCCAGAACCACAGGAAAGCTGGCTGAGTGGAAGTTCTATAACTAGAAGGAAAGAGAAAAGAGCATTGAGATGTGCACAAGTGCTGAAAAGCTGAGGTACAAGCTGGCGACAGGAATTGCTTTTTTCAACCCGAAGGGAGGCAAGCCCCCGATTACTCTGAAGTCCAGTTTCTGGGAAGACGCAGGGGACCCAAACTCCTACGGGGAGAAGCTGGACTGTCTGCCATTGGGTCGGAAAGTGAGGGGGGCTTGCTTGCAGAGCTGCATGCAAGAATAATTGTTTACAGCACTGGGGCACGGGACACGGGAACTTGGAAACACGGAGACACAGAGCCAGCTAACTAGCAGCCATCACTGTTTGCCATGTCTTAGCCTAGTGACGCCGTGAGACCCCACCCCGCACAACCTACAAACCCAACCAAGCTCCACACAGCAGCTTTAGCATAAGAAAGACCTGCCCTATCACAGCTTAACCTAGCAAGCTTGCAGCCTGGGTCAGACAGCTCCAAAACCTCCAAACCCCAAGCAAAGAGGAGAAAACTGTAGTTCCTGCTGGGTGGCCTCAGACAGTAGCTGACCTGCACCCCATTGGAGATCCAGAAGCCAGTGTGAGACATCAGATTTCAACTCCTCACATCCATAAGTGACACATTCAAGAGGCAGACTCAGTGAGCACCAAAGCCCTACTGAAACAAGTCCTGCACCATAAGTGTGCCTCCAGCGCAGCAATTCTTCCATTAGAGCCCTCACAGCCAATTGGCCTGGCGGTCTGAATGGGGTTGGGTGGGGGGGGGGGAGGGACATATGCAATACTTTTAACAATAAAGTATTTTTTAAAATGTAAAAGTTTATATCCCCTTGGGGAAATTTCTTTCTGTTCTGGTTTCCCCTTGCATAGCTTTGCAGGATCTCTTGCAATGACCAAAAATAATGCCTGTGAGGTATCCAGCATTGTGCTCACTGTGAATAGCAGCCCAGAGGATGGGAGCCCTGATGGCACTGTTTCTACAGGGTAACAGCACTCTTGTCATAATCGCCAAACCTTACTTCCCCAAACATAACTCAAACATTATTAGATTCTGGAGAATTTAGTGGTTGTCATTAATATCATTGAAATAATGATTTATCTTGGGCTCCTCACTAAATGCTAAACTTCTTGAGACAGAAACTAGCCTGCAATTCAAAAGTAGATTTCACATGTCTAGGTTAGTTCAAGGACAATAGGCATGCAATAAATACTTGTCTTAAAGTCTAGCATTATAACATCACACCACATTAATGAGAAGAAAAATAGCCTTTTGTATATTTGTCTAATTCAATAGACAAAGGCTACTATTTTTGGAAGTGGGTTTTACAATTCATTTAAGTCCTTTCAAATGTGGTCAGTAGATACAAATCATAACTCTTGTGTATTAGGGAAAAACTTAGTTGTGATCCTAATAGAAGTGTTTTGAAGCCAAGACTCGGCCTAGCATATTTATTCAGGTTGTATTTACTTTTACTAAAATAATTGAATATGTAACAGTTATAAGGCTGCCCAGATCTCTTTAGCAATGGGTATTGATTGTTACACAAAGAAGCTTCACCTCATTAAAAATAAAGTGACTTAGTCATTGTGGCTCCATCAGCAGAACTTGGTGTCATCGTTACGAGAATGACGTGTTTGATGGATGTATTAGGGTCTCTTTAAAGCTTCAGTTGTAACATAATGATTTGCCAAGCTTTTCACAGTTAATTATCTTGTATGTCACACACAAAAACAAATGTCTCTTCACCCTGGACTAAAGAAACTGGAGCAAAAGTCAGGTTCACCTTCCAAAAGAGCATTTCCAGGTCTTGCTGTCTTGGCATTGTCTATGATCCAGAGACCAGTGGGATAGCCAGTGTAGATAATTATTCAAACAATTGGGCTGCCTAATATCTGAGTAATCATGGAACACTTGAGTACATATCATGGAGTAGTGGAAGATGTGGTCAGTAAATGTAATCAAGGCAAGGTGATAGAAAACCATAACTTCCAGGTGAAGAATTATGGAAGTTCTATAAATTCGGTGGAGAACCACGGAAGAACTGAGCAGAGGACCAGTGTGCTGGTTTACCAGGATGAACCTGGCTATTACAGTGAGTGGAATAGTGATTTAAGGAATGAAGGAAGTGAACAGAGAGAGAGGAAGAAAGAACATCAAACTTGCTAAGAGACTAGATCTTAATTACTCCCACTGCCCCCAAAAATTACTGATAATTGTAGGATGTGATATAGGTGTTAGCAAACGCTACAATGGCAATCTTATGGCCATATATAAATCTAATGAGCATGTTGCACATGTTAAACTTACAAAATATTATATTGCCAGATATATTTCAATTAAAACACCTGAAGTAAATAGAAAGGTACCGCAGGCAGCCTGGCACAAACTACTGAGGGAGTGATCTGTTGGGATAGAGGGGGTAAGGAGTGCTTTTTAGGTCTACGTGTGGCTATGTGTGGTGAATCATTACATTGTAGGACAGGTCAGAGGCTGGAGCCAAAAAGAGTATCCAAGCTTACAGTTTGGGTAATCTTTAAATAAGTAATGCAATTAGTTAAATTAAAAGAAATGTTTTTAAATAGTTGATGTGAAAGATTTAGACTTGTAGAACTGAGAATACTAGCAGAAAAAAAAACACACAGAGAATTAGAATACATGTCATTCCACAGTACATTTCTTTGTGAAAACATGCAAGGGATTTAGTTTTGTTTGCTTTTCACCATAGCATTACTGGGTCATAGGATACAGACATTTTAAATTTTATTGGTATTGCCACCTTGTTCTCTGAAGTGATTGAACAGATATAAATTTCCCTTAGCTCTTTATAAAAGTTTTTCTTCCCCAATACTTACTATCATAATTTTAAACCTTTTGCTGACAGTATCTCTCTTGAGGTGATATTTCCCTGATTACTAATAAAAACGAGCATCTTTTATTATGTTGAATGGCAATTCAGAGTCCCTATTCTTTGGATGTCCTGTTCATCTTCTTGGTCTATTTCTTCCTATTATATCTTGTTTTCTTAATTGGTCTTATAGATGTTCTCTATACTCTAATTCTTTGTTTGCTTTATGTCTTGCAAATATCTTTTTCCAGGTTTTTCTCTTAACTTTGCATATGTTCCTCTATTTCTAAAATATAACTTTAAATATCTTGCCCAAATCTCTATATATTTGAACTGTGACCTCTTCTGGTTCATAGGTTGATGATCAACAACTGAGCCAAGCCAGACAGGCTGGCATTTATGTTTTTTTTAAGTGAAGCTGATTAAAAGAACTTTGATAATAACTCCAAAGCAATTTACTCAGTTTTAATTCAAAAAGCATCTGAGATCCAAGGATATGTCCAAAGAGTTACTAATTCACAAAATATTTATTCTACTTGTTAAAATACTTTTCCCTATATTCTTAACAATGCAGAGCCTTTCTCAAGATGTGCTCAAGTGACCTAACTCAGTGGTAGCCTCCTTCTTGTAGGATGTGCTAATAAAGCTGCTTTTTGGAATTCATATATATGTTCTTCCACTCTTTGGACAGATGCAGGTGGTCAACATAGCAACAGCGAGACTGATTCACTTTGAACTCTGTAAAGCTATGTTACACACTTTGGTTGCCTAGGCCCTTTCCATAGCATCATCTTAATGCCTAAAGGGCAGTGACAGCCTGTAAAATTGCAGATTCTTTTCTTTCAGAACTTTCTCCCACGCATTTTATTTTCTTCGCTGTATATTTTTTGGTGTTATTTTTCTGTTAAGCATCGGTGCAGTTTTAAGTATGACTGGCACATCTTTTATGTGGCTCTGTAGCATCACGGGTGATACCTTTTGGAGCTGACAGCCTTCTTATTAAAAGTGTCATTTGTCTTCTTTGTCTGTAGGTACAGATCGCTGAGAGAATGGACTTTTCTTTTTCTCAGTTAAGCTACCGCTACCTGATTTTCATTGATGAGAGCACATGCGAAAGTTGACTTTACCGCTCGGCTGGATCATCCTGGCCATGGTGATGGATGTTGAGCGTGTTAATTGGTTACCCACACTCACACAGGATTTGATTAGAAACCTAATTCTCTTTGCAGACTCTTCGAGCCTATCAGAAAGTGTTTTCTTAAGAAAAAGGTGCCTTTTTTCACATAAATTCTTTAGAACATTTGCTCAGACCTAGGAATTCATATAGCAATCTCAAGACAGTTCAAAGAACACCATTCTGGAGGCCCGGGTTTCTTTTCTAATTTTACCCTCAGATCTTTATGAATGCTGTGTGACAGGTTTCTCAGCCATAAAGCATTATTCATTGTTCATGTTCAAGTGTAAAAAGCACTAGTGGGAACTCTACAATTCACATTTGTGAGTTGCTGAGTCTTAAGGTTTTATTTTTAAATGGACCCTTGGGAGCAAAAATAGTTGAATTAATTATATCATCAGTTCCTAGCACAGTGTTATAATTCTTTCCTACCAGACTTGTTTTATTTCCTTCTTTTTACCCAATATTCCCTTACTCCTCCACCACTTACTCTAAAGTGTTTGATGTATGTTTTTAAATATGCTTGTACCTTATGCAATATGCAGTTATGAAGTTTCCACATATTCAAAGATAAGCTTTCCAATAACAATAATCTTGTTCTATAATTTGAATTTGAGCAAACACAAGTTTTAACAAAAGTGTAAAAGAAGTAAATTTTAAAGTAATAGGAGCTATGGCAAATTTTCAAATCCAGTCAATGGGCAAGTGATTTTGTTTTGGTGAGATATTAGACTGTGGTAAGGTGGCCTTATTTGAACAGTGGCTAGGACTCAGGCACAGAACTAAGGTTTTTACTTTAGCTTTATAAAAATCACTTAAGATGTCATTATTATCACCATTACAAATGAAAAAGATGCATTTAAGAGAGCTAAAGTGACCAGCCAAAAGACACACAGCTACTTTAGGATTCTGCAGTGAAATTAGGTCTGCACTCTTCTCTCCAAAATGACATGGTTCATATCTGTGGAAATTCCTAGCAGAAAAAAAGATGTCTTAAAGAGACCTGAGAAGATTTCACTGAGGAAGGAGCATATGACCTAAGTATTTAAGAACAGAGTAAACTTGGACAGGCATGTAGGGGATGCACACATAGTAAGTAAGGGTACAAAGGTGTATTCAAGAGATAGGAAGTAGTCTCCTTTGGTTGGGTTGTTGGGTTAGCCGTTAGAAAGTGGGAAAGGCAGACTGAATCCAAATCATTAGATATGGGCTATTAGGCTAAGAAATTTGGCTCTGTCTAAAAAAAATATGGAAGTTTATATTCTGCTGGGTTAGGATTATGGGTGGTAAATTCCTTCCTCGGTACATGTGCACAAGCTGAAGATAAGGCATGAGACAATCCAACACAACACCAGTGAACCTTGCATAGCCCCTTCTGTGTTCTAATTGTGTTCACACCCAACTGAGAAAGATAAGACTAAGAACTGAAATAATTGGAAATGATTATAATAATAAATTACAGTACTATTATTATTAGCACTATTACTATTATTTATTGAGGTATTTTTGAGGTGCCATGCTGGGTGCTTTCCATGTATTGTCTCAATTCTTGTAAGAATACTAAATGGTAGTACAATTCTTTTCCCATTTTACAGACTTAGGAATGAGACTTATAAAAGATGGATGACTAATCTAGAGTCACACAGCTAGTAAATGGCCAAATGCCTCCAGAATCAATTTGTGTATGATTCTCAACCGTAACCTCTACTGTCTCTTGTAAGTTACCTAGAGGCCTGGTGCATGCAAATTCATGCAATAGAGGGGTGTGGTCCCTCAACCTGGCCTGCCCCTCTCACAGTCCAGGAGCCCTGAGGGACGGGAGGTGACCTGGTGATCAGGGGAAGGCAATGCCCCTGTCACACCTCTGCTGCTGCCACTGCTGGCAGCGCAAGCCTCTGCTGGCCCTGGTTACCTGAACCTTGGGTGGCCCTGGGGGTTGGGGGGCTGAGGGGACTGGGGGACTCTGGAGGCAGGTGCATGGAGTGGCCACGTGCCTGCCACCCTGGCGGGGCTGAGGGAACTGGGCACCACCATCTTGTTGGCTGTGGTCGCTGCCATCTTTGAGGGCATGGCAGCAATTAGCATATTCCCTCCTTATTGGCTGTGGGTGCCGCCATCTTTGTGAGGGTGTGAGGGTCAATTAGCATATTCTCTTTTTATTAGATAGAATGGTTAAGTGGTGGTCAGGGCCAACTCAGTTAAATTCAAGATGGTGTTGGGAAATTTTTATCTGATTTCAACTGAGAAAATAGAAAGCAGGCAAGTGCTCTCTAAGGAAACCAGGGCATAGGTTTAAAGAATGAAATCATCGCTTTGAAGGACGTACTTCATCCTCTCCAAGAATAAGGCTGATAGGACTGTACATTTTAATCGAGTCATGTGGCTGTAAGCAGCCTCCAGGGGGCCATCTCCTTTTTGCAGCTGGAGGCTTTTTCAAGATTTGAAATGCATAGGTAATGAGGTTTATGTCAGAGGGAAGGGGGTCAAAGCTTTCATATCATTTGGGTTCAACTGTTTGTTATGGGGAGATGGTCCCAGCTGAATTTTTGGAGCAAAGGGAAAATAAATCTCTTTAAATAAGGGAGCTGCCTTTTTCTTCATTTAATGTAATTTCTCTGCCTCTGAACCAATCTTTCATCATCTGTGGTAATGGAGAATAAACTCATTGACTCTTCTTCAGGTCCCAAACCAACTCAGAGAAGTTCGTCATTTGTGATCCAAGTAGGAAGGATTTAGGATACCATTTATATGTACACAGGTGGCTCATAGAAGCCTGTGTATTCTACAGGAGAAATTATTGACCTAATAACTCAAATTCCTACATCCCCAACATAAATCTACAGATGTTTCTATGTGGATGCTTGATAAAGAATGTTAATACTAGAGTAACTGCAGGGTATGTATTCCGACCCTCTGTGGATGCCTGTAACCATGGTTAATATAGAACTCTATCTATTCTTTCTTCCCTATACATACCTGTAAACTTTAATTTATAAATTAGAAACAGTAAGAGATTAACAATAATAATAAAATAATTATAATAATATATTGTAATAAAAGTAATGTAAATGACTTTGGAGCCATTATTAAGTAAAATAAGGGTTACATGAACACAGCACTGTGTTACTGCAATAGTCAATCTGATAACTGAGATGGATACTAAGTGACAATGGGAAGACAAGATACACAGCTTAGATATGCTGGACCAAAGGACAATTCACATTCCAGGAGGGATGGAGCAGGGCAGTGTGCGATTTCATCATGCAACTCAGAATGACATGCAATTTAAAACTTATTATTTATTTCTGGAATTTGCCGTTTAATATTTTCAGATTGTGGTTGACCACAGGTAACTGAAACCTCAGGAAGAAAACCCATTAATAAGGGGAGATTACTGTATTTCCACTTTCTGGAACTATAAAAATTGGATATCTTAACTTTATGCAATATGTGTAGTCCTGTGTATAAGTCACATGCTAGTAAATAAAAATATTTTTCAATTCCCTAAAAGAGCTTTATAATTATATAATTCCAAGGTAATTCTTTTCATTTTCTAAATTATTTAATTTTATGTACCAAGATTTCTTAATCAGGGGACAGTATTTACCCCTTACCTAATTCATAGAAATATTATAAGAATTCAATGTTTAGAATCCCTAATTTTCTGGAATTGACCTAAAAACTTGAAAATTATTAATAATAAGTATGTATCATCATTACAACTAAATGCTTTAATACTTTACTTATAAATTGAATGTTTTAATTTTTAAATTAATTTAATGTTTAAATTATATTTAATGGTGAGCGAAGAAAAATAGTTAATAGTTATTGGAGACTGAGTATAGATACTAACCCATTTAATCTGTACTACCCTATTCAATAAATAACTCATATTGCAGGAAAGCCTATTATGTGCTAGGATTTGTGTTCGATGTTGGGGATATAACGATGAGTGAGACAGATACAGACGCTGAAGCCATGAAGCTTAAGAACCAGAAAATATTAAACAATAACATAGGGTCAGGAGGGACAGGGGACTCTACATATTAACATGTCATTCTGAGTCCCTGAGTCCCTGCGTTCACTGACACTTGGAACCCACATGCATGAGGAGGTGCGTGTGCTTTACCGTTAAGAGGTGTGACCCAGGTTTGGCAGCATCCAACACCTACCTTTTCTTCCTATCACATCATCTTGCCCCCTAAGAATAAATGATAGTTTCCTAGAATCCTTTTTTATTATTATTATTATTACCATTTTAGCATGTAAACAAGCATACCTTCCATAAAATAGTACTAGCATTAGCTCTTATGCTTGCATCTAAAGAACTCTTGGTCTTTTCCATTTCCACTTTCACTGATGATGATACTATCGTTACAGTTGCCTGGACACTGCCTTCAAGGCCAGGCGAGAGAAGATGATAGCAATTAAAGGGCGTAATGCTTTTCAAACTGCAGGTGTTCTGACATGCTCCTTTTCAGACTCAGCAAGCATGTTAACATCAACTTTTTTGTCAACCTTCAAGGCACTGGTATAATGAGTTGATCTTTTCTTTTTTTTTTTAACTATTATTATTACATTAATGAAAATGAGACATAACAGTTGTGGGGTTTTTTCCAAGTAGAGTACTGAGGCCCCACTCCTGAGGCCCATGAGATTACTTTTGCTTCAGAGTATTTCAATTACCGTTGCAGTGCACTAAGGAGCAGCTACGTTAATATCTTATTAATTCCACAGCAGTCATTGTTCCTTACCTGGTATCTGACATAGCTGCACAAGCATTCTGCCTAATCAGGCTGCTTTCTTTCCCCTGATGATTTGTAATGCACAGGAAAAGGACTTGTTATGCGCTCCATCTCACATACTCTGCTGTTAACACTGGGCACACAGTGTGGCTGAGTCATAGAAACCAAGGCTTAATTATAATCCTGAAGGTGTTGTATCCTGAATAATGAGTCCATGTCATTAACAAATGGCAATCCCAGGCAATTGTTTGAGTAGGTGAATATTATCAAGGGTGGATGTCATAGCCCACTTTCATTATGCCAAGAGTAAATACCACCTGTAACTTGGCTTCTCTCATTTGTCTTAATTAGCATTTGTAATTAAGGGCTTAGAGGGAAATTATCTAAATCACATATGCTCATAAAGAATCATGGAGACCTGGCTGGTGTGGCTCAGTCATCTCATGCACCAGGAGGTTGCTGGTTCGATTTCTGGTCAAGGGCACATGCCCAGGTTGCAGGCTTGATCCCCAGAAGGGGGTGTGCAGGGGGCAGCCACTCAATGTTGCTCCCACATCGATGTTTCTCACATTGCTGTTTCTCTCTCTCCCCCTCTCTCTTCCTCTCTAAAAACCATAAAAAATATATATTTGGAAAATGAGGCAAGGTGGCAAAGTGTCCAAGGCAAATAAAATATTCCTATTTATGTTAGCCATTCATTCATTCACTCACTCAGAAACTATTTCCTGAGCACTTAGTCTGTGCCAGGCTCAGGGTTAGGCCCTGCAGACAAGACATCAAGATAGACGGTAAAGAAAGGAAGGGGCACTTGAACTCCAGCAGGCACTTTGAGCTGCGTGGCTGACTCTTAATTCTGCCAACAGGATGCCCTTTTTATTACTATCAGCTTTCCGTTTTCTTACTATCACTCTTTAGTGCAAAGAAGTAACAAAAATACAGCTAGTGCTTCATAGGTGAAAATGCTTCCTGAATACAGATGTCAGGATTATTGGGGTAGGGATGGGAGCGAATGTAAATTAATTTACTGAGGTCATCTTCTGTAATTTGGGAAAGTTGAAAACTTTTGTTTTATAACTTTTTAAGATGAAAATTTAAATGTTTCAGATATGTGCCCATCCTTAATGCGTCCAAAATGATTTCTAAAACCCATACAATAGGAGGATTTGGGGTCAATACTGCCTACAATTAGGTCATTGGATTATTGAATGTGATAAATAAGCGGAGAAAAAAAGGGGATACCCAAGAGAGTCTTAGATATCATTATTCTGGTTGTTTCTCAAACCATTCTGCATAGACAAGTGGCATTTCTCCTCCTCTTCTACTAGTTCCTTCTTTTTTTTTTGTTTCTCATCTCTTGTGTCCCTGATCAAATTCACATTTCCCTTTGAACTAAAGCTTCCATTTCCATTTGAAATGTATTATTCTTTCTTTAGCTATAGCCACCTTTTGTGAACTAAGTCAAGTCCTTGCTTTGATTTCTTTCCAGTGATGAGCAAAGTGAATTCCCTGTTTCTCAGGTAGGAAGTTCATCAGATTCTGGCCCCCATATGTTGTACTACCAGAAAAAGACCCAATTATGTGTCAAAGAAACATTTCCCACTGCTTCAGTATCCCTGATCACTATCAGGCTTCTCAAGCAAAGATGCAATAATTCATGTCCATCAGCAGCACAGTTGTAACTCATTCTAGATATCTTGATTCTAGTTTGTGTGTTTGTGTCTATACACACACACACACACACGCATGCGCGCACGTGCACGCGCATATATATATGCATGTGTGTGTATAAATTAAAATTATATATGTATATACACATACATATGTGAGTACATATATACATAAGTTAAATTTTAGTGAAAAGCAGTCTTTGTTAAATCATCATACATTCAATATTTAATTATATTGTTCACCACCTACTATATGCCAGGCATTCGGGAATACACAGAATGAAACAAAGCCTGCATTCTGTTGGTGTTTACATTGCAGTGGGGGAGAAATGGAGAAAAGGGAGTAAAAAATAAGAGGTTGTATATCAGTTGGTGATAAGTGTTAGGAAGTAAAAGAAAGCAGAGAAAGGAGCTCAGAAGTGCCAAAGAATGGGAGAGGGGAAGTTTGCTCTTTTAAATGCCCTCGTCAGGGAAGACTTCACTGACAAGGTGACATTTGAACAGATTCCAGATAAATGTGAATGAGAAGGCAGCGGGCTATCTGGGGGGAAGTGTATCACAGGTAAAAGGAACAGCAAGTGCAAAGGCTCTGTGGCCGGATTGTGTGTTCCTTTTTTTTGGACACAGGAAGGACCAGTGTCTCTGAATTACTTAGCTTGGCAGAGGGATGCCATTGGAGTGGAGCAGCATATGCACACTGTATACTAGTATGCTACTTGCCTTTAGTCACTTAGTACTATCCGAGTTATCAGATGGACTGTGGTGGTATCACAGTGCTTGTGTCCAAGTAACCCTTATCCTATCTAATAAAAGAGCAATATGCAAACTAACCATCACTCCACTACAGCCACAAGCCATGCTCACAAGCCACACCCACCAGCCAATCAGGAGGGAATATGCAAATAAACCCAACCAAGATGGCTGTGGCCACAGAGAGCAAGAGGGAGTGGCCGGCCTGCAAACCACCACAGGCCCCTCACCCAGACCGCCCCACACCCAAGGGAACTCCCACCCTGATCTGGGACACCCTTCAGGGCAAACCAGCTGGCCCCCACCCATGCACCAGGCCTCTATCCTATCTAATAAAAGAGTAATATGCAGATTGACCATCACTCCAACACACAAGATGGCTGCCCCCATATGGTCAAAGATCCTGGTCCCATGTGGACACAAGATGGCCACCACAAGATGGCCAGCAGGGGAGGGCAGTTGGGAGGAACCAGGCCTGCAAGGGAGGGCAGTTGGGAGTGATCAAGCCTGCTGAGGAGGGCAGTTAGGGGTGACCTGGCCGGCAGAGGAGGGAAGTTGGGGGTGACTGGGTCTGTAGAGAAGGGCAATTAGGGGGGACCCAGGCCTGCTGGGGAGAGCAGTTGGGGGACACCAGGCCTGCAGGGGAGGGCAGTTAGGGGTGACCAGGCCTGCAGGGGAAGGCATTTGGGGCAAACAGGCTGGCAGGGGAGCAGTTAGGCATCAATCAGGCTGACAGGGGAGTGGTTAGGGGGTGATCAGTCTGGCAGGCAGAAGTGGTTAGGGGCAATCAGAAAGGCAAGCAGGCGAGCAGTTGGGAGCCAGCAGTCCTGGATTGTGAGAAGGATGTCCGACTTGGGCAGTCGGACATCCCTTGAGGGGTCCCAGATTGGAGGGGGTGCAGGCTGGGCTGAGGGACACCCCCCTTCCCCCATGCATGAATTTCATGCATTGGCCCTCTAGTTTTACTTAATAATGCCAAATTGACATAACTTTTATTACAGTGAAATTGCTATCATTGTTCTATTTTAAGAAAGTTGTTAATTTCTTACCATACCTAAAATTAAACATTATCATAGGTATGCATAGGAAAAGACATAGTATATATAGTTCGTATCTGAGGTTCCAGGCATCCACTGAAGGTCTTGGAACATATCTACCACAAATAAAAGAGAAACTACCAGCTGGTACTTCTACATGCAGATATAATATATGTAAATTATTGCCAGGGCTTAGATAACAGTAAACTGTAACATAATAATTAGAAAGAGATGAGTTTTAAGTATTTGTTTTACATATAATTTATTTAATTATAGACTTACATAATTTAATTTTTAACAATGGCTCTGTCTAACCAGCTTGCAACATTCCTAAAAATTTAATAGTCACCTCCAACTGGTGTGAGCTGGCCCCAGCGCACCACTGGCTTTCCCCTGAGTGAGGGTTTTTAGGCAGTGGCATAAGTCGTCAAACTAAGGCTTGAAAGAGATCACTCTGCTGTATGGAGAACAGCTGGCAGGTGGGCAAAGGCAGAACCAGGGAGACCAGTCAGAAGGTTTACAAGAACCCTTAGAGTTCAGCATGGATCCTTGGGGAAACTTTTTCCCCGGCCACGGTTTCCCTTCCATGTGTCTTACAGGCATTGACTTAGAAGCCAGTCTTCGTCACTTACTTTAGTTCCTCTGTTCTGAGATGCAAGGCCTCTTTGCAGGTAATGTTTCTGAAATCAGGATGAAATTGGGATGTATCTCCAAATTGATTTTGTACATTTAATATATACTGCTTCTTTTTTCCCTAAAACGTTGGTATTAAATCAATGTGGGCCTTGCAATTGATAGCATTTTACAACTGAGAAAATATTCCATTTTGCTCTGTGAACTACAAAATGTATTGTAGTAAAGTATTGTTTGTGCCCACAATTGAATAAAACTGATAAATATTTTGAGATATAAATAGATGCTCTCTAAATAAAGGCTAAGGAAAGTGAGAATGTTTTAATAGGAGAGCTAGGCCCTGGGGTGTGGAGAGAGGTACAAGAGGAATCAATGAATCAAGCATTAATGGAGGCCAGTGAACTCTCCTCCAATTAAGACAGACAACTATCTAGGTGTGTGATTTAAGGAGTACAGCATCCATTCCCTGCCAGCCTACAAAGATGTATTTCCACTAGTTCAGTTCTTAGGGGTTAAAGCCTTGTTTCCAGGTGGTCTCTTTTAAAATATCTAAAAACCTGAAAACTTCCCAGGAGGCATGGCTTATTCACAGAGGGACCATTGAAAAGATTAAGGGGAGGGCAGTACCCGGAGAAAATGAGACAGACAATGTTAATGGAGGGTCAGTGCTATTTAAGGCCCTAATGCAGAGTTTCTCAGAGCCAAGCAATGCCTGGACCCCTTAGAACATATCCCTTTGACTTCAAAAAACGATACCAGCATGTGCTTTAGGATGCCATTCTGCCAACCCTGCCACTTTTCTGCATTGTAAGTACTGCTCATCTTCATCTCTGTGCTCCTGTGCTCAACCCGAAGGCTGTTTGGCATTTGTTTGGCAGAAAAGCGTAGATTAAATCTGCCTTTATTCTTGTCTCTCCAGCCAGGAATAATTAAATGTGTATATTACTCTATATCACATTTTGCGGTTTTTATCATGCCCCATCCAAATCTCAGTTTATTAAATGACTCAAGAAATGAGTCAATTAATAACAATATTTTTCATTCAGTAATTATCCTTGAGAAAGAGAAGTTTTTGTTTTCTGTACAAGGTAAAAATAATTTAACAGGAATATAATGGACATTGAATGATTATTGTCCATTAGGACACACAGAAATGCTTAAACATATATTATCTGTTAAGTGCTATCAATTTAGATGAGAGCTAGAAGCTAACATAATTGTGAACCCAAACAGAACTCAGTGATAGATTTATAAATATTTATAAATATGCAGTTATTTATTAGGCATCCTAATGATTTTTCTTTTTGAGATTATCAGCAAAATTTTTCCCCTTAAACTTCTTAAAATAGATGTGTGGACCACCCTCTCCAGCTGTCTGGGGACTCCAGTCGAAACAGCTCTGGTCAAGTTCAATATTCTCCACACTATGAACTTTGCTGGGCTCCTCCAGCCACTGTGTCCCTCCCACCCAATCACCCACCTCACATTTCAAAAATACCCCTTGGGTATGATTCTAATCTCTACCTGTTAGGATTCAGCACACGATTCCATTTAGTGGAATCCTGCTACTGCAACTAAACAATTTGAAAGCCACTGTTCTATCATATGGAACACCACCGAAGAATGGACAAGTTGGAACAGTGTTCAAAGGAGTAAGAAATAAGGAGAAAAGTTACCCATTTCAACTTTACCTAGATCACCATTTTAAAGGTCCTGCTTAGAGGATTATTATATGAGTATCAGTGAAAAACAGTTTTCATGAAAATGAAAAAAGTCACAATGTTAACTAATAATTAAAATATAATGGTTTTGGAGACCACGGTGTGCCATGATTTGTTTTGCTCAGGCAATTTTCAGGCTTTTTCTCATTTAATCCTCTACGAAGTCTCATTTACTGGTCAGAAAAATGAGATGTTCAAACTCAGACCCCTCTGCCTGGATCCAAAGTCATGTTAAACTGATTGTAGTGTGTTTCATACTCTTGGAATCTCTAACATTCGCTGAGTAGTTTAAAGAAGTGTGTGCTATAAATAACTCTCTCCCTGAGGTGTGTTAGGTTTGGCTCTGTCCAGAGTCAGTAATTGTGTTGGATGACCAATCTGAAAACCCAGCCTGTTGGCCAACTTTTCTATTTGATCTGAGACTCTTTACAGGGTAGTTCTGGCATGGGAGAGGAGGGGGATAAGAAATGGATGACACCATACTGCAGGATTAAGCCCAATATGTTATTTAGTGGAAAAGTGTTCCCAGGCTAAACTCAAGTTCATTCATTCACTACTCCACACACGTCATAAATCAGCCAGAAGAGGCTATTTCCATATTTTAAATTGCTCCAAAAATCTCTCCAACTTTCTCATTTTGCAGATAAAGGTTCAGCATCATGTGAAGCAGTGTGTGCTGAATTTTAATGCTCTCTTCAGAAGTCATACTTACTCACTTTGTGGGGTTTTGACACTCTTCCGACATACAACCATAACCTAACTTGCTTTCAGGATTTGTTTGCACCTGTAGTTGTTGATTATTAAAACTAGAGGCCCGTTGCAGGAAGATTCGTGCAATAGGGCTTCCTGCGGCAGTCTGCTTCCCTCCCTTCTCCCCCACCCAGCCTGCTTTCCTCCCCTTTCCGCAGCCCCACTTGCTTGCTTCTCCGCAGCTTCACTCCCTTCTGCAACGCTTGGCTTCCTTCTATGCTGTCTTCAGTCTTCACTCTACTCCTGGATATGCAAATTAACCGCCATCTTGGTTGGACTAAATTAATCCATACTTGCTCCTGATTGGCGGGTGGGTGTGGCTGGTGGGCGTGGCTGGTGGGTGTAGCGGAGTGATGGTTAATTTGCATAATACTCTTTTATTAGATAGGACTAGAGGCCCAGTACACAGATTCATGCACCGGTGGGGTCTCTCGGCATGGCCTGTGGAGATCGGGCTGAAACCAGCAGTCCAACACCACCTGCCACTCCTGCCTGCTGCTCCTGCTCATCCCAGCCCCACTGAGCTGCCGTGGGCTCGCACCTAGTCAGTCCTGATCGGGAGAGGGTTGCGCAGCCACAGTGGCACTAGCCATTTGTGAGCCCTGCCTTTGGTGCCTGTCAGTCAGCTGAGTAGTGCTCCCACTGTGGGGACACACTGACCACCAGGGGGTGGCTCCTGCATTGAGCGTCTGCCCCCTGATGGTCAGTGCATGTCATAGAGACCGATCATTCGGTCGCTTAGGCTTTTATATATATATAGATGCTTCTAAGCTTCTGTCTTAGCTATTTAGAAAACTAAAAAAAAAACAACCTTGTTGCTTTTGAAAAATATCGTGATTATTGCTAATATCTTACTGAGATATTTCAAAAAGGATTTTAAAATGCATTTAATAATATTTTAACCATTCTGATAGATGATTTATATTCTGTATCTCATGAATGTTTTCAAAATATTGAAAACTGGGAAAAGCCATGAGACAGAAAAACACAATTAGTAAATGTTTAAATATCAAATTTGAAAACACCTCAGAAATATGCTTTATGGTATCTAAAATATTTTTTAAATATGTGCACCAGAAAATTCTTAAATGAAGCCTGAGCTATAAAATATATGGCAATATTAAATATAATTTTGCATTTTTAGTTAAAGTAAAAATATTTTAACCCTCAATACTTTGCTAAATATAAAAGTTTCCAAAAGAAAAGTTTAATTATTAATATATATTTTAAGCTCCAATTCTGTAAGAGGTATATCAAATGTAGTTGTATTTCAGACACAAAAACTTAATGCATATACCTTATACTTTCATAGTTGTGTCTTGTTGCATAAAACACAGTATACCTAGTTCCCAGTCTTGGTTACTAAGATGTAGCGAAATAAATATCAACGTAAGATAACATCTTAAATACCATTTTTCAGAAACTGAGAGATAAAAGCATCACAAATATCTCACAAATCTTCAAGCTCTTCAACAATGTTTTTGTATGTGTTTGTCTCTGTTGTAGAGAAAGAAAAGGGGAGAAAGAAGGAGGAAGAATTTGCTATAACCATGTTCTAATATATTGGATGTTAATCTTAAGAACTCAGATTACATTTCAAAGGTCAGCTTTACAGTTGGGAAAAGCAAAGATTCTGTGTGTGTGATACTAATGAGTCCTGTTTATTCAGTGGGTGAAGTCAGACAAATATTAGATTAAATCTAGATCACAGAATATTCCTATGAGGCACAGGAACTCTCTGGATACAAATGTGCTAATATTAAAGAGAATGTTGCACAAAATATTTTCCCTGAATTATGGAGGTAAATCAGCTACACTAATTAAATGGGGAGGGGAGTCATTTACAAAATTCTGTAAAAGCACAATTAGGAGAGTTTAATACCTTTCAAAATATGACTTTATAGCTTCATAACTAGACCTCTGAAAAGGAAGAAAAGCCTTCTTAGAACTCCAATTTCCAAGTTCATGATTTATTTAGGTTTTCTTCAAGCATGTTCATGTTTAGAACATTCTTTTTCATCCGCATCCAGTTTTTTTCTGTTTCCTATTTCCTACATTCATTTTCAGTTTTGTGAATTATGTACATCTTAGTCATTTGGTTCATTCATTTAGTTTACAAGTGGTTCTGAAAGCTCCTTATGGGCCAGGCACTGTGCTTGGCACCCATGATGCAAAGATGATCAAAGTTGATTCCTGCCTTTAAAGAGTCACTATGTAAAAACAAAGAAAGAAGCAATGAGTCCATGTGAATAGATCAGGGAAGGCATCAGATTTGGAAAGAAGGATTTGGCAAAAGAGGGTGAAATTATACACAGTGAGGGAAGGGAAATATAAACATTGAATTATGGCAGAGGTAAAACATGAGGAAGAAATGGGTAGTGGGAAGGCTAGCTTGAAAAGGAGAAAGT
Organism: Corynorhinus townsendii; assembly: GCA_026230045.1. NCBI lineage: Eukaryota > Metazoa > Chordata > Mammalia > Chiroptera > Vespertilionidae > Corynorhinus > Corynorhinus townsendii. The sequence goes on along the minus strand of JAPDVU010000003.1, from coordinate 45,832,520 downwards.
ACACAAGAAATGACCCTTTAGCTCACATCCAAGAGTTTGAATCTCATTCCACCAGAATTGGGGAGTCTCTGAAAGGTTTAAACAGTGGCTGAAAACTTCAGTCTTGTGGGTGAAGAAGGCAAAGTCCAAAGGCAAGAGTACAGTTAGACTTTTCTAACAGTTCCCTAACTAGAGAAGCACCAGCATAGATGGAGTGAAAGGGTCCCATAGCAATGTCAGAGAGGCCCAGAAGACAGAATGTGGCAACCAGTTGAACATGTGGTCTAATCAAGATGGAATATCCAGCAAAAGTCCCAAGTTTCTGATTCTACCAATCAGGTAGGTAGTGGTGTTATCCCTTCAGATGAGACATGGCATGGGTGGGGTCCGGCCAGCCTGCTGGTCGAACTCCTGGTTGAGGGGGCAATTTGCATATTAGCCGTTTATTATATAGGATATACACTGAGTAGCCAGATTATTATGTGTTCAAGGATCATAATAATCAGGCCACTCAGTGTATATAGAGTGGTAGAAGCAAGAATTGTGATAATCCCCAAAAAATCTGAGCAGCTTTGGTATTGACAGTAGGGAAGTAATGCCCAGAAATGGTTTTTAAGCAACTGATTTTTAAAATGCATTTATTTTTTCAACAAATACTCGGTATCTACTGAGCTCTATTCTGTATAAGAAAGATCGTGAGTTTTATAATGTTATGTATAAGATTTGATGGGTGCACACCAGTGCTTGTTGGTTACACAACATTGGACCATGCATATTTCTTTGCTTGCTTCATTAAACTCCTTTGTATTTGAAAACAAAACAAAACAAATGAGCTCCAGAAATCTGAAAACACTTGGGGGCATATTTGATGCAGCTTTCAGGATTAAGCTAGCTGAGGCATCGGTGCTGGTCTCTCGTGGGTGATTTGTTCCAGCATTGCCAGGGCTGTGAAGATGATCTGGAAGGTCAAGTTATGTGGCCTCTTAGTGGCTTTCAGATACTGAATTGCTCAAAATAAATAACTATTTAAAGAAATCTCTTTCTCTAAGAGCAGTGGTATTTGGTGATAAATTGAATGTTTCTCCCTGAATTGAACATATCATGATCTAGACAGAAACCTCAGTCAGAAAGAAAATAAAACATGGCATCTTTCATAGTATCACAAGATGAGCTTTTCTGATACTTGAAGTCTCTAGTTTCTAGAGCAGGAATTCCTGTTTAAGTTGGGTTCCTTTTTTTGAAATATAAATGATACATTTTATGGGACAGACTATACTGGTTTTGTTCATGGATTAATATTGTTGGTTTTTGTAAATAGAATTCGACATAACCATCATTTACAAAGGAAAACAGTAAGACACATATGGAAAGAGCACAGATGTTGTCCCTTGGTAAAAGTCAATAATTTGTTTATCAGACATACATCTGTGGCTCTTACTAGTAGTTCAACTTTAATATTTAAAACAAAGTATAAAAAGATTAGAAATATTACTAATAAAGATTCTCTCACATTGAATGAATAGTTTGTATTAGGTTTTTCTTTGGTTTTTTAGGTTTTTGCCTTGCTTGCTTGTTTTCTTGCTTTTTTTCTCCAGTTTATTACATAAATTGCCTGGTAATGTGTTCATGAAATGTCTGCAGACAAGTTAGTTCCACCTCTAGTTTCCTCTTGCCACTTTATTTGGAAAGATAGAGAAAAAATAATAGGGTTTGGAAGGAGAAAGTTGTGTCCTATTATTATTTGGTTACATGTTGCTGCAGTGAAGATATGAAATTGGAAATGGCAGAATATGGAGTGGAAAAAGGCCGATATTTTGACATCATGACCTGGCTGTGAACTGAGGGCAGAACCCTGAGTCATTGGAGTGATACACACACACACACACACACACACACACACACACACACACACATTTATGCAGAAGTGGGTAAAAGTATGTTTACAGTTGGTATGTGAAAGTTTATTTTTGCATTATTGTTTATTTACTGGAGGCCCAGGGCACAAAATTCGTGCATGGGGGGTGGGGGTGTCCCTCAGTCCAACTTGCACCCTCTCACAATCTGGGACCCCTCGGATAGGGTCCCTAGGCCTGGCCCGTGATCAGGGCCTAATGGGGCTTTACTTCCCCTGGCTGCTGGGAGCTGGCTCTGCCCGCACAGCTGGCACTGCTTGCCATCTGTGTAGCAGTGCCCCCCTCCTCCACCACCAATCACCTCCCTCTGCAATGACAGGCATAGGGTGCAATCGCTTGGCTGGCCTGGGCTTCCCTCTGTGGAGCAATTGCTGGCCAGCCCCACACACCCACCACAGCCTTGCTGGCCGGTGGCCTGGACCTCCCTCTGTGGGGCAATTGATTGCGGAGCCCCAGATCAATCACCCCACAGAGAGAGGCCCCACCTACCCTGGTAGTGCCACCAGCCTGGTAGTCTAGGCCTCCCTCTTTGGGGCAATTAATCGCAGAGCGCCCCCCACCCCCATTGATCGCCCCACAGAGGGTGGCCTGGGCCTCCTTCTGCAGGATGATTATGGGGCGATGCCGGGGCCCCCTGACCAATCACATCACACCCATCTTGGCTGGCCTAGAGCCAGTGCATGTCATAGCATGGTCGTCCTGATTGTCATTCTGCTGTTTGGTCCTTTGGTCAATTTGCATATTACACTTTTATTATTATAGATGCACTAGAGGCCTGGTGCATGAAATTCGTGCATGTGGGGGTGTCCCTCAGCCCAACCTGCACCCTCTCTAATCTGGGACCCCTCGGGGGATGTCCCACTGCCCGTTTAGGCCCGATCCCAGTAGGATCGGGCCTAAATGGGCAGTGGGACATCCCTCTTACAATCCAGGACTGCTGGCTCCCAACTGCTCGCCTGCCTGCCTTCCTGATTGCCCCTAATCACTTCTGCTTGACAGCCTGATCACCCCCTAACCACTTTCCTGCCAGCCTGATTGATGCCTACCTGCTCCCCTGCCAGCCTGTTTGCCCCTAAATACTCTCCCCTGCAAGCCTGGTCACCCCTAACTACCCTCCCCTGCAAGCCTTGTGTCCCCCAACTGCTCTCCCCTGCAGGCCTGGGTCTCCCGCAACTACCCTTCCCTGCAGGCCCGCTCCCCGCAAACTGCCCTCCCCTGCAGGCTTTATAACCCCCAACTGCCCCCCTTGCAGGCCTGGTCCCTCCCATCCACCCTCCCTGCTGGCCATCTTGTGGCAGCCATCTTGTGTGTTGGAGTGATGGTCAATTTACATATTACTCTTTTATTAGATAGGACTAGAGGCCGGGTGCATGAAAGTCATGCATGAGGGGGGCGGGGTGTCCCTCAGCCCAGCCTGTACCTTCTTCAATCTGGGACCCCTCAGGGGATGTTTGACTACCTGTTTAAGCCCGATCCATCAGGCCTAAATGGGCAGTGGGACATCCCTCTCACAATCGAGGACTGCTGGCTCCCAATTGTTCACATGCCTGCCTTCCTGATTGCCCCTAACCACTTCTGCCTGACAGACTGATCACCCCCTAACCACTCCCCTGCCAGCCTTATTGATGTCTAACTGCTCCCCTGCCAGCCTGATTGCCCATAACTGCCCTCCCCTGCAGGCCTGGTCACCCCTAACTGCCCTCCCCTGCAGGCCTGGTACCCCCCAACTGCCCTTCCCTGCTGACCTGATCGCCCACAACTGCCCTCCCTTGCAGGCCTGGTCCTTCCCAACTGCCCTCCCCTGCTGGCCATCTTGTGGTGGCCATCTTGTGTCCACATAGGGGCAGCCATCTTGTGTGTTGGAGTGATGGTCAATTTGCATATTACTCTTTTATTAGATAGGATAGAGGCCTGGTGCACGGGTGGGGAGCTGGTTTGCCCTGAAGGGTGTCCCAGATCAGGGTTGGGGGTTCCCTTGGGGCATGGTGCGGCCTGGGCAAGAGGCCTGTGGTGGTTTGCAGGCTGGACATTGCCCCTGGTGACCCAAGCAGAGGCCCTGATATCTGGGATTTATTTATCTTCTATAATTGAAACTTTGTAGTGGAGGCCAAGGCAAGCCAGGGCTGTGGGAGCTTGGCTTCCTCCATCACCAAGGGCAACCCAAGCCTCCTGCTCTCTCCAGCTCTGTGGCTGCCATCATTTTTGTTGGGATTTATTTATCTTCTATAATTGAAACTTTGTAGCCTTGAGTGGAGACCTGGGCCTGCCAGGGTGTGGGGAAAGCTTGGCTTTCTCTATTGCCAGGGAAACCCAAACCTCCTGCTCGTTCCGTGGCCACAGCCATCTTGGTTGGGTTAATTTGCATGCTTGCTCCTGATTGGCTGGTGGGCATGGCTTGTGGGCGTAGCAGAGGCATAATCAATTTGCATATTACTTTTTTATTAGATAGGATTATTGTGTTATTTATTTGTTTTGTAATTATTATCATTATCATTATTTTGTATTTGTACTTATGATTTCCTTTTTAGGTAATGATGACCAGTAATTTAACCTACTTTTGCCCACCCTTATATATACATACTTTTTTAAAAATGTTTATTGATTTTTAGAGAAAGAGGAAGGGAGAGAGAGAGAGATAGAAATATCAATGATGAAAGAGAATCATTGATAGGCTGCATCCTGCACACCCCACACTGGGAATTGAACCCACAACCTGGGCATGTGCCCTTGACCGGAATCAAACCTGGGACCCTTCAGTCCACAGGCTGATGACACTCTATCACTGAGCCAAACTCAAGGCATATATATATATATATATATATATATTTATATATTTATATATTTATATATTTATATTTATATATTTATATATATTTTTTTATTGTGCAGGTAGTACAACTGTTACAGTAATGTACTCTCCTTGTATAATCCCACCTAGGCAAGTTCAAAATATAATGGTAGAAACAACAAAAACAAAATGTGGTAGAATGCTATCAAACAAACGGAAATAATAAATACAAAACACAGAAGAGTGGCTCCCCTTGTGGGAGAAGATAGATGGTACAACTGAAGGGGTTTTACAAGCAGTAGAAAGTGTGCTGTATCTTAAGCTTGAAGGTTGGTACAATATATTATTTGACATACCAGTATTATATATAACCTATAAAATATGTAAAAGTATATCCTATATTATAAAAGGCTAATATGCAAATTGTCCCAATGGGCAGGAGTTCAACCGACCGGGAGTTAGATGTGCAGTGACCACCATGGAGTGGCACAAAACATGGCAGGCATCAGTGACATGGCACTGGCAGTACATGGCAGTGGAGGCACTGCCAGCCCCAATGGGCCCCAATGAGAGTGGGACTATGGTGCGATGGTGGAGCATATGAGAGGCTGGCTCCAGTCCAAGCGAGCAGGGGCCCTGATTTCCCTGCCAGTCGCTCCACAGATCAGCCCTGATCGCCATCCAGGCCTAGGGACCCTACCCATGAACAAATTTCATGCACCAGGCCTCTAGTATTACATAACAAATATCAGTAATGTTATATATAAAATAAAGGCCCGGTGCATGAAATTGGTGCATGAGAGAGTCCCTCAGCCCAACCTGCGCCCTTGGGGGATGTCCGACTGCCGATTTAGGCCTGATCCCCAGGGCCTAAACCAGGAGTTGGACATCCCTCTTGCAATCTGGGATGCTGCATGCACCAGTGACCATACTTTTCATACAGGTGAAAGACATCTTGCTGTTGTATGGGCAGCTATATTTTTTGCCCTGATTATAAAAAGTAGTACATAACAAGATCCTTCTGAGGCAGTAGTACCATTTTCCCCATTTTATGGGTGGAAAAACTGAAGCAGAGAGAAGTTAAGCAATTGGCTTTGTCACAGTTATAAGTGTCAGAATCAGGGCTGACCACAAAATGTGCAAGCCAGAGTCGATGCATGTCATTGCTGCATCATCCTGTTTTTTCAGTGTTAGAGTAGCCTTGGCAAGTTTCATTTTTAAATCTAAGAGACTGTTCCCAATATATAGAGTAGGATCCCTAGGCCTGGCCAGTGATCAGGGCCAATCTGTGGGGTGACTGGTGGGCAGGGCAATCGGAACCTCCACTGGCACCCGCCTTGGCTGGCAGCCTGGCACAGCCACTAACCAGCCCCGCCCCCTGATTGCCACTACCAGTCACCTCCCTCTTGGGGGGGTCGGGGCAGATGCTCAATGCAGGAGCTGCCCACGATGGGTCAGTGCACGTCATAGTGTCCAGTCATTCCACTTGTCGTTCCACCATTCGGTTTATGTGCATATTAGGGCTTTATTATGTAGGATATATCTTCATGTAAAGGAATATATAAATTAGCTTATGTTCATAAAATATTTCAAGTAATTAAAAGAATATATGGGGAGGGATGATGATAAAAACTGAGGCCAAGGTTACACAAATAAAGCAATACAAATATCCATCTATCATACTGAGGCTGATTTCAAATTTATACTTGCCTTGCAAACCTTTTTTCAAAAGCAAATATAATAATGGCTTTTAGTGACTTTCTTCCAGGAAGAAATTAAATTTTCCATTTCTTTTCAAAATGCTTAGGTCCCCTAAAAATTAATTTCTGGTTTATCTAGTATTTGCACATATGCTAAACATTTAATGTCATCTCAATTAATGCAAAGGAGATAAAAATTATGTCAAATTTTATTACCTTTTTTTTATTATTTCTTCCCTAATTTTCTGGACCAGTAGACAGCTTTTTTTGCATACCTGGTATATGGTTACATAAGAAGTTGGCTCCATGGAAGGACCTGGAGAGCATTATGCTAAGCAAAATAAACCAGTCAGAGAAAGACAAGTATCACATGATCTCACTTATACGTGGAATCTAATGAACAAAATTAACTGTTGAACAAAATAGATCCAGAGACACAGAAGCACGGAACACTTTCAAATCTCAGAGGGAAGGTGGGGGTAGGTGGGTAGATGGGAAGAGATCAACCAAAGAACTTGCATGCATATATGCATAACCCATGGACACAGACAATAGGGTGGTGAAGGCCTGGGGCAAGGGTGGACTAGAAGGGGTCAATGGGGGAATAAAAGGGATATATGTAGTACTTTCAATAATAAAGATTTTTTAAAAAGAAGTTGACTGAGCTAATTGGTGTCTTGAGGTAGAATTAAAACTTTACAATATCAAATCCCATATTTCTAAAAAATAAAAAGTTTTGTTCTGAAAATTGCCTTCAGTTGACATGAACTCAGGTATCTATTTGCAGTATTATGTAGAAATGTTTCTGGCTATGAAGGTCAGAAGTCAAAATTTATAAGATTCATTCGTGATCTTAAAAAAATCTTAAAATTCTATTTTTTTCTAGGAAAAAATATATATACAAATGCACACTGTTAATTTCTTAATATAGTAACTTTCTTTTTTTTTTACCCCAAATCTGGACATAGGATCTGACAACTGAACTTAATATTCTGAAACCCAGAAAATCTAAGATCTATGGTTGCATATGTAGCACCTCGTATTGTTCACTCTTAAAAGTAGTTGGAACTTATGGTGTAGCAAAGGGGCCTTTACGTTGATGTACCTAGTCCAAAATCCTGAAGCCTAAGATCTTGGGCATCTAGTCCAGTCCCAGTTATAAACTGGCAAATAATACTCTGCAGAATTATTTTTGCTTCATAAAAACAGGAAGAGTGCCTGTGCCCTACCATTCAGATGGTCAGCATGTGGTGAGGTCAGTTTAGATGACCAGTTTAGCTTTATGTGTTCAGAAAATTGATTATTTTTAAATTCATCTTTAGGTTAAAGTGGGTGAATAGCATTCCTAGCTCCTGAATGTTCCTATCTGCTATTCACGGCATCTCCTTTCCCATATTGAGTTGTCTTAGAAAGCCAAATTAAGAATTAGACGGTGCTCAATGATTAAAGGCTTAAGCAAAGAGATTAACTTAGGTTGTTTTGTAGACGATTTCATTCAGCCTACAGTACTTACTATATTTGCTCCCTTATAGGAAATGGAATTCTGTTTTAGATGGTGATGTATTTATTCTATGAACCTATCTTTTCTCTACACTTTTACTCAACACTTAATTATGCATAAGTTATATTTTTAGTACTAGAATTTGTCTTCTGTTAGGTTATAAAATCAATGTTTATTATCAAAAGCCTTAGGCTTTTGATAAAAATTTAGGAAGTGTCCATTTTATCAGGAACATGATTACCCATCTTCTCTTGCTTGGGTCATTAAATGAGTTATGTTATTGATCTTTTAAATGGGGATATTTTCATAATTACTCCACAAAGGGCAACATAAATAATAATTATTTGCAAGCTAGATTTGTTTGTAGTTGTGTACTTCTTATGTAGAATGCAATAGATTCCTGAATCTGCCAAATTTCAGTGACTTGAAACAAGAAAGGTTTATTGTTCTGTTTTTTCCTTAAGTTACATGGGTATTGTGAGTGAATGCTCACCTAAGGTGACATAGCGGTTGCTAGCTGGAATTTTACCGGTCACTCTGACAGAGGGAAAACCAAGTTCTGGCTGGTCTTGAATGGGCCGTTAATTGTTCCATCCTGGAAGTGAAAGAATGTTAAAACTGACTAACCAGAACACTTCTAACCACAAGGAAGCCAGGAATTGCAACCCTACCACCTGACCAGAAATGGAGATAATTGGAAAGATCTGGCAAACATCACTGATGCCTCTACTAGTCATTGGTATCAAGTTGTCATTTTTTTTTCCTGTTGGCATATCTCTATGTAGAAGGAGTGGAAACTTCAAGTTGTGAATTTGTGTCCAACAATGTCAGTGACTACCACAATCATGTTTTAGATTCCCATTTTTTTTCACAATTATTCCTTTCCACACTCATATTACTCAAACACATAAAGCACTATCTTCATTAGTATCTCTGATCATTGCTGTGAAGTTCACATTAATTATTATGGATCTCAATTATCTTCAGCAAGAAACTAAAGATTCAAACTAAATATTCTCTTCTAACTTTTAAAGTTTTATGATTTCACTGTGGAGTTATTAAGTTATGTTGGATTATGCAGTTATTTATAATGTGCTTTTAGCTCATTTTTAAAATGTCCTTTCATTACTCCAGATTTAGAGCTCACAATATCAAATTGAAAGAGTAAGGAATCTCTCCATTATCCTCAACCTCAAAATGAGTGAAAACTATAATGAGTGAGCTACAAGCTGTGCTGGACTAGTGCTGCTTACTCTCAGATCTATTCCTCTTCTTTTCTCTACTTGCCTCTATATACAGTAGAGAGCTACATTTCCCAAGGTCCCTTATCTTTTAGCTTCTGGGTCCTTTCAACCAATCAAAGGTACTCTTGGGTCCAGAGAAAGAAAGAAGCAAGGTATTTCTTCTTCCTTACACTGCCTCCTTGTGGTGCCTCTGGTAACCACAGCAACTACACTCACCCTTCTGTGGTCCCATCCATCACCAAGAACTCTGGCTTCTATTCTTGAATATCTTTTCTTCCTGCTGTCCCTGTACTGTAACAGAGTTAGTGGCCTCCTTCATTAATTTCTGGATCATGGTTCCATTTCCAGTTTGGCTTCTCAGCAATGCTGTTGCCAGTATACTAGTAACGAATTCCCTGCATTAAATATGTTCTGTTTGAAAACTACTCTGTATCTAGAGTGGTTTCTCTTTCCTGGTTTTCTGTTAGATCCTGCCCAATTAAACTTCCCAAAACAAAATTAAAAGGTTCTGATAATTTCCTTTTAGGACTATGGTGAAAGGTCAAATAGACACTTTTCTCCTTAAAATGAAGGAGGTCAGTAAGATAAATGGAAAGTATAGGGGACCATAGAGGCAAAATTTTTAATAATAGTCCCACTCCTTTCTCTCTCCATTAGCATGCTTCCACGCAAAGTAGTTCAATTCCTATATCTTTTCCTCGTTTCTAAAATAAGAGTTTTGTGCAACAACATTAATAAATCTCAAACATCATGCTCAGTGAATGAAATTAGACACAAAAAAGTACATATAGTAAAGTTTTATTCTCATGAAGTTAATGTAGATAAAGCTAATCTATGAGACTAGAAGTCAGAGTAATGGTTGCCTTGGTGGAGGAGACAGAGAATAAAAATAAGGAATGTTCCAGGGCGATGACATGTTGACCTGGGTGTTGTGTACATGGGTGAGTATTTGTTAAAATTCACCAAACAGTAACTTAAGATGTGAACAGTTTTACTGCACGTAATTATACTTCAATATAAAAAAAAGGAAAGGGGGCGCTGAGAAAGACAATTATTTAATTAGTTAATTAAACAAACAAGGGGCTTGGATTGTGTGTCTACAGGATTTCTTTTAACTCTGAAATTGATTCTTTTCTACTCAAGAATTTGGATGAAATAAAGAGGAAAAAAGAGAGAGAAAGTGAGACTAGGCTTTCAGACAATTTAAAGTCATTCTACAACCATGTGTTTTTTTAGTTCATGCTTGCTTATTAAGAGAGCAGGTTTGGAAACCACCTGCTTAGATTTTAATTCCAGCACCATGAGTGATTAGCCCTGGGAACTTGGCAAATAACTTAAGCCCCTATTCCTGCATTTCAATATGGATACTAGTATTGCAGAGTTAGTGCTACTAGTAATATCTAACTCAGTGGGTCAGTGTGAGGATTAGATGAAAGAATGTATATATGTATAGGTTTGGCATATTTCTTGGCACATAATAAATGACTAATAAGAGATGATGATAATGAATCTTTCCAGAAATTTCTACACATATAGTAGCAAATAGATAATTTAAATTCATCACTTTTGTTAACAAATAGAATCATATGCACACCATTTGGCAGATTCTTTTTTATTATTTAATGTATCTTATGCCTTTTTCTACGTTAGCATATAAAGGCCTGCAATGGGATCATACTATTGGGGTATGGACCATTGATTAACATTTAAGATCTCTTGGTGTCTTTATTATTATACATAATACTGCAATGAACATTCTTATATGCAATATATAAAGGATATAAAGTTTGCTTTTTTTTTTTTTTAAAACAGAAAGAACTTCTAACCACTTCACCGACAGAGTTAACTTTTATTTCAAACTAACCCTGTCCACTAGGCCTCCTCGCTTTTTTATTTCATCTTAGTTTCCTAAGTCAGGCAGGCCGTTGATGGGATACAAAGGAAAGGTTGTTAACTTTCATACTCTTGGTTTTCTACAGTGAAGCAATGGGCAATAAATCATAATTCTGAAAGAAATGTGTAAGAGCAAGTAAGTGTAAATGCCATGCCACAGTCTCAGAACAGAAAATATATTTAGCGTGCTTAGCAAACGTAAAAACCCAGCCTAAACAGGCATTCTGAGTGTGGAAACGATCCCAAGGGCTGTCAGAAGGAGAGGAGATTGGGACTAAGGCTTCAAAAATATAATTTTGAAATTAGAGTAGTAAACCTCTTTGAAAACTCTATTCAGTTACTATAAATACGAAGGCAAATAACATCAAGCCAGCTCATCCTAAAGAATACAAGGTCCTGTGGCATATTTTTTCTTCAGAGTAAAATACCACGAAGTCGCTCTGCTTTGTTAAGAAACCTGGTGGAAGTAGAGAAAAGGTTTAATAAGCTTATAGCTACTCTGACAGTTGAGTAGTAAATACTAAGCATTACTTTATAGGCATGAGTAAGTATAACACCTTCACAGGCTGTTTCTAAAACATATGGACTGTTAAGTGCCTGAGAAAAAATTTGTTTGTTTTTGCAGCTCATAGTTTAACGTAATGAAGCACTATTGAGTTGAATAACTAGACAAGAAACTCCTCAGTTATGGGAAATTATATTCTGAATTAATGAATTGCAAATTGTAAGCCAATCCAACTCCCATAAATATTATGAGGAAAGAAGTAGCAGTACTACCTACACAAATTTTTAAGGCAAAATTATTCTGTGACGAGAAAAAGATTTAAAGCACAATTAAGGTTCCTAAAATATAAGTACTTAAGAATAAACCCACCACATGTTTAAAATTACCTGGGACTGCATTTATGATCTGTGATAAGTATATATTTTCTGGAATGCAGAAAACCTCTTTAAATATTTTCTGTTTTATTTTTATGACATTATTGTGCAATTCACCTCTAGCAATTCATAATGGGCTTTAAAATTTCAAAATAAAAATAAAGATTTTTATTCTGTGCCTGTGATAGTTCTTTCACTTTACATGGAAAATACTAACTCATTGGTGAAAATACAAATAACTTAAAATGACTGATTTAACAAGCTTATTCTGGGAACATTTTGTTAACACAGCTCTATGATATAAGTACTAAGTTTTATTCAAGTTTGAATGTTAATTAATTTAGTAAATGATGATCTTGTGAATGGTCTTCAGTCTCTGTATGCATAAGATCATTAAGAAAAAGTCTGTAATTTTAATGAATCATTTTCTAAAAATTGGTTCAAGAGTCCAAAAAATAGACACAACACAATAAATAGGGAAGACTGATGAATCTGGAGTCAAAAGCATTGAAATCCAAACTAGCTTCACCTCAAAATAGCTAATGCAGAAAAAAGGAAAAAAGGTTTCATAGTCTAATAATTTAGGATATCTGAATTAATATGAGTGCCAGACAGAAAGAGAGACGGGTAGTGGGAGAGAGATTTCTCAGAGACTTTAGTAAAGAAGGAATCAATTCTGCCAGTAACCTCTGTTGACCTTGGAGCCCTCCCTGCCTCCTTTTTAAATGAAACATGTGGAGTACACTCATGGGGAAAGGTCACTCCAGACATAAGGAAACTCTGGTCATTTTACAGTTGGGGTGTGAAGGTGTACAGTGTAGAAGACTCAGTGGGGCAAAGCTGCTGCAAAATTGATGGGATTCAAAACTTCTCAAGGTTGATTCTAGCTAAGTTTTCCTCTTTGCTTCCAATACATTTGTTTAGTACTAGAGGCCCTGGCCTGTGTGGATCAGGCCAAAACCAGCTCTCCGACATCCCCCGAGGGGTCCTGGATTGCGAGAGAGTGGTTCTCAGGTGATGCACCATGGAATTGGTCTCCCTCCTCTCTGCTTCTGGGTGCACCAACCGAGACCTGCCACTGCCAAGTCACCGCAGCTCGGCAGCTCCTGCGTTGAGCATCTGCCCCCTGGTGGTCATTGCATGTCATAGCACCAGTTGGACAGTCAGTCGGACGGACAGTCGGATGGTCGCTTAGGCTTTTATAATATATAGGTAGGATCAGAGTAGTTCTCGTTCCCTGAAACTATTTCTCACGTGTTCAGGGCTAACACCAAAGTGACAAAGGAATGACATGTTTTCATCTAAGTTTGCTTCTTCCTTTTCAATATGTATAAGCTTTGAAAATTCTTATCATCAGGATTCTCATCATCCTGAGTGTTCTAGTCTTAACCAAGACAATGGGGTCTCATGGAAGCTCCCTGAAGAGGTTATTTTTTTCTACCTAGAACTCGTTTTCATTACTTTTAAAATGAGGAGGTAAAGAGACCCCAAGATCTCTTCCATGTCTCACGATCTTTATGGAATCACAGCACCACATCCTCTCCCCAGCCTCTGGGTCTCCTATAGCTATTAGTGTCGCCCCCACCTCTCTCATCTAAATTAGTCAGTAAAATTGAGAGTAATTTTTCCAGAAGACTTATTCGAAAGGTACAGCATTTATATTGCACAAAGGCCATTTATTTTTTTTCTCCAATTAATTAATTTTGTAGACTAGCTAATTGTCACTTTGTCAAATGATGAAATAGAGTAAATTGTAGAAAGCCAGCAAATACCTGATCAAAACGCAACCTATGAATATGTTTTCTAATGTAAACAGACTATTTTGAAGAGTTGGTTCTAGAATTCAATAAACACGGTGGGCAGAACAAGTTGGAAGATAACTGCAAATAAAATAGAATTGCAAAGGTTCAGATATCTTTTAAGATTTTTATCAGATCCTGATGTTCCTATACTGTTGACTTGAAGCATGCCTAACTTCAGAAATATTATTCCTTATGAAATGTTGAATCTCATTCTGGGACTTGAAGAGCTCAATTGTGATTTGTTTGAAAGATACCGAGTACCTACTGTGAGCCAGACACTCAACTAAGAAGGAAGAGGGACACAAGAATTTGAAAATGACCCCATGACTCTGTCTGGATTTCCACATTAGTAAAGCAACAGTATATACCCAGCATGCAGATACTAACCAGTGACCCCCTGTCCCAAAATCTAAGTGCTTTAAAAACACATGACCCCAAATAAAATTCTAACTTTTAAAGTTATAATGTGAAATAGCATATTATAAAAAGCACAGCCAAAATATCATGACTTAAAAATGTCACACTTATGAAAATTAAAAGCTAAACTGAAAAATCATAGCAGGGAATGTAGTCATTTCCTCTTCCATATGTTATGTTCATAAAAAGTGTTCACTCCTCTATTTTAATTTTAATATCAGTATTAATTCCTAGGTCTCACCTAGGATTGGTATGCCAGCTTGACCCTAAGACCTCTGTTTCCCTTTATAAAACAAAACAGAGAGCCTAAGGTTAATAAGAGCTTTTATAAATTCAAATTTCCAGGTATGACTTCACATTCAGGGCTTCACTTGTTTTTCACAGAGTGGGAACACTTCCATGATAATATTTTGGAGGGAAAGAGGATGGGAAAGTAAATGTAGTATACCTAAAAAGAATATAAACAGCATCACACACACACACACACACACACACACACACACACACACACACACGCCCCTGAATGTTAAACCCATTAAAAGAACAAGGAGCATTTCATGGATTACTGATAACAGTACCTCTGTCAGGGACAGGAAGCCAGATTGAAGCATAAATAGAGCCATTGTGTGCATTACTGAATCCACAAAGTTATCCATCCTCAAAACAGATCCACCTCCTGCTAAAGGCAGGTAGACATAATGAATACACAAAAGCAACCTTTTCTTTCTTTCTTTTTTTTTTTTTTTTGTTTTGTTTGAGGGAGCAACACACAAAAAACAAGTTATTAGGACATTAATCATCAGCTGAAAACAGCATTCCAGTAAAAAAAACAAACAAACAGCAAAATCAACCTAAATATGCATGCCATAAAAACACTTGCAAAGTTCAACATGTATTACAATGTAGTTAAAAGCTAATATTTCTGAAGCGAACCTTTGAGTTGTTTTTTATTTTCATAAAAGCAATAAAAAATTAGAAACAGTTGAGTTCAAATACACACCTGTGAATGCTGTATTACTAAATTTAGTTTAAAATTGTAAGCATTAGATATTATTTTAAAGATTGGGAATTTTTGACCCCGTCATCCTAAAGATAGCAAACCAAGGTTTAGAAAACCTAGTTAATGGCAGCGCTCAAAGATACTGTAGACCCTCAGCTTCAAGGTCAGCATTATTTCCTTTACAGTGTGCTACTCTGTCTCTCACTCAGGTAGACCCTAAGAAGGCCACATTTACATACTTTGCAAGCTGTCTTAAAATGTAGATCCCCTGGCATTCATGCCAAAAGCCTCAGTTTTGTCTGTTACTATATTTTATTTATTCTTTAGAACCCTTTAAGCTCATAAACATGCCCATTAGTTTTACAAATTACCGCATTACTCATAAATGAGTTGTCCTCCCAATATAGCACATAACTTATTGTTGCATTTTATTGGACCATTTATAATAAAATTATGGTAAGTATTAAATAATCCTTAGAGAAGAAACATATTCATCATTTTAGCAAAGGCATAAGTGTTACATTTTCTTATAAGGTACTTGTAGACAATTTATATTCAGAACATCATGCTGTTTCTTGGAGAGGGCTTCTGGGTTTTTATTTGGGGCCATTCCCTCTGTCTTACCTCTTCACTGGGTTTCTTATAAAAGCCTAAGCCATGTACAGTGTTCTTATTTTCATAGTCTAAAGAAAAATGATTTACTCTTTCCAAATCACATGAGATCTATTTAATTTATTCTTTAGGTGAGCAATTCAAGGTCAGCGTCAAAGCCTGAAATCACATCTTCCCCTTGTCACCCACGCCTAACAGAAACATTGGCACTAACATGTGACCTTCAAAATAGCAGCAGGCTACCTGTAAAATCCAACTGTGTTTTCCTCGCAAATAAGAAATGTGGAGCTACAGACCTAAGCACCCTTTTAGATTCATTGAAATCATACATATCTAGCTGAAACCAAAGGTACCCTAATCATGGGACACCCCAAAAATTCCTTCTTTTTTTTCCCTTAGTATTCACAGATATGGAGCTACCAGGATCTATATTACAGATTAACCCCATCTAATGAAAGCTGAAATGCAAAAAAAGAACAAAGAAAAAAACAGGTTAAGGCACACTGAATTAATTATATCTGAGATTTGACTTACACATTAGATGATTAAATATGTGCATTTGAAAGAGTCCCTGAAGGCAGTTTAATTTCTTTAAATAATTGTCCAGGGCCTTTTGGCTAAAGTGACTTTCCCCATGTAGCTTGCTTTGGCTATCTTAATATGTCAGTGTCTTAGTTTTATGCTTTCTTCATGCCTTACCTTTAATTTAATTCTTAAGCATTTTTGGAGAACAAAATAGTCAGAGAACAGTGCTAGGGCTTACAGAGGAATGGAAAGTTGAAAAGCGGGCCCCTCCTACAGTCCTAGAGTTGCCCTCTAATACAGGAGACAAATTCACAAGATTAATGCATTGGTCATTGCACCAATAACTCCGGTCCCAACACAGAGTCCTGTCACTTATTTTTGTTATAATAGGAATTTATTGAATCAGATGCTGAGTTAGTAAGAACAGGTAGAGTTAGGAAAAAGAGCACCTTGCTTGCAGAATAGCAGGGAAACCAGATAAACAGCTGATTTCCAATACACTAAGGCACCCTTGTCCTGGGATGCTACCGAAGCACCAGGAGGGAGCTTGGGGCCTCCAGGAAGAGTTGATTTCTGAGTTGAATCTTGAAACTTATCGTAATCAGAGAACTTCCGAAGTTAAGCAGTTTCCAAGCAGAACAACACCCCTGAACCTGCAGTTGTCCCTATCTTTTCAATGATAAAATCAAATTTCAATTCTCTCTCTCTCTTTCTCTCTCTCTCTCTCTCTCTCTCTCTCTCTCTCTCTCTCTCTCTCTCTCTCTCTCTCTCTCTCTCTTTCTCCCTCTCTCTCTCTCTCAATGATTTCATTCAGATTTATATTTCTCTGGTTCTTTTATCGAATTTTCCTTGAATTTTAGTAGTCTATTATACCCTCCGGTATATAACTTCAAGGAATTACGAAAATAAAAGACAGGGTCAAAAGCAAGTGCAGTACAAACCCTTGATGAGAATCAATTGAATGGTATTTACATAACACAAGGTGTAGTACTGCAGTGTCTGATAGTTCCTTTGTGTTCATTAGCATGTTATTCAGCTACAATTAACACTTAGTTTTAATTTGAGTTGGTAGATGTGAATTCTGTCACAATACACTAAAGTTGGTTATGTTTGGCGCTGGGGAGCTGGAAAATCACAGCTACTCGTGGAATGTTAAAAATATGTTAAGAATTGGAACCAAGAGTAAATTGTTATTAAAAATAATGATTATTATTAAAATAACAGATAAAATTATTATTGAAAATTCTATTTAAGAAGCTACCATTTGTCTCCCATTTATCATGGGCCAGGGCTGTTATGAGCATTCACAAGCAATGGCTCATTTAATCCTCACAGAAACAGCTAGGAACTGCCATGTCCCCATGCACAGATGATGCAAATGAAGCTCAGAGAATACAGCTGCAGAACTGGGGTTGAAATTCCGATCTAAAGGCACTGCTTTCAACAATGTTTAGAAATATGGTTTCTATAATCTAAACAAATTAAACTGATAAACAAAATAGATCCAGAGACATAGAAGCATGGAACAGACTGTCCAATCTCAGAGGGAAGGCAGGGAAAGGGGGGTGGGTGGGAAGAGATCAACCAAAGAACCGATATGCATATATGCATAACCCATGGACACAGACATTAGTGTGGTGAAGGCCTGGGATGAGTGGGTGTGGATGGAAGGAGGTCAGAGGGGAGGAAAAAAGGGGACACCTGTAATACTTTTAACAATAAAGATAAATTTAAAAAAGAAAAGAAACATCGTTTCTCTAACTAGATGGCTGGCTCCCAGGTCATCTGATACCTCCAGAGGTAAGGGTGGTATTGGGGGAATTCTGATTTAGCAGAGTAGATTTGAAGTCCCAACAACTTTAAAAGGCCCAAACTCAAAATGTTAGAGTTTGGAGTAAGGAAAGTTTTATTGGTCGAGAAGATGACAACTGAGAAGATGGGAGACCTAATGGTGCCTCACATCCATCTTGCTTGCTGGATGAGGTGAAGGGTTTTTAAGGACCTAGGGAACAGGTGTGCAGAAGTGCTGATGAGGCAAGTTTTAATTGGAGGATCTTGGAACTTGGCTCTAAAGGGCTTCAATGCCGGATCTTCCAGAACAACAGACCATTGGCTTCTGAAAGTGTTTCAGTGTTCAGGTTTCGTCCATGTTCAGGTCCTTTGATTCCATGAGGAGGGTGGGTGCTGCGATGAGACTCTGGTTTTGGGTGCAGCTGGAGACCAAAGTTCTCTCCTCTGCTCATGCGTTGGAGGCATGGTCCACCCCTGAAAAATAACTTAGCCTCTCGACAAACAGGATAGGACCATTTTGAGCTGGCTCTGCAGCTACAATAAGTTAAAATAACACACACACACACAAACACACACACAATAAATATCAAACATGTTGAACAGAGAAAAGAATTGGGATTTTTCTACAGTGATCTATTCACTATCACCCAATGACCATTGAAGAGAATGCACTTAATAACCAAAGGGAGAGATACTATAATCACTTGGTGAATGAAGGGGAAAAGTAAAAAACTCTTTTCCTAGTATGTTGCTCATTTTGGTATCGGTTTTAAGTTGCAGTTGTTGGAGAATTCTCACTAAAAACTATATTTTATTCTTCACCTCCATTCTTTGTTGGTGTTACCACTGTGAAGAAAGCATACATTCTTTTTCTAAATATAATTCTGTATCCTCTGATAGTCTTCCTGAAATCTTATTGAATATCCTATTGACTACACTGTCTTTCCAGGATAGATATAGAAAGTGCTGTAATTGTTGTGTGGTGTTATTTTATGATCACTCCTGGTAGGATTTGGAATCTGTCCTTACACCATGTGAAGATACATTGGAAAGCATACACACCCACATTTGACTTTCGAGGATTCTGAAACAACCTATAGAACATACACACACACACACACACACACACACACTAGAGGCCTGGTGCATGAAAATTCATGCCCGGCCTGCCCCCTATCACAGTCTGGGAGCCCTCAGGGACAGGAGGCGGCCTCACGATCAGGAGAAGGTGATGCCCCATCACACCTCTGCTGTTGCCACTGCCAGCAGCACAAGCCTCAGCCGGCCCTGGTTATCTGAGCCTCGGGCGAGCCTGGGCCACTGTATAGCCACCATCTGAGGCTTGCCTGCACCTTGGGCCAGCCCTGGATGGCTGGGGGGCTGAGGAGACTGAGGGACTCTGGAGGCAGGTGTGCAGAGTGACCAGGCCCACTTGGGGGCGGGCCCAGCCTTGAAGTGCCCCTGCTGCCCCAGCAGAGCTGAGGGGACTGGGCACCACCATCTTGTGGCTGTGGATGCTGCCATCTTTGAGGATGGGGCAGTCAATTAGCATATTCCCCTTTATTGGCTGTGGGTGCTGCCATCTTTGCATATTGGCTGTGAGCACTGCCATCTTTGAGGGTGGGGCAGTCAATTAGCTTATTCCCTCTTTATTAGATAGAAATATAGTTGTTTAGATTAGAAATATATATAGTTGTTCCCCTCCCCTCCTTGGCCTTGGATAGTGTTTAGAGGAAAAATCCAAAAGTTCAGTGTAAGATCTTAAAATGATGTACCAAAATAGGTGGTATGATTTGTGGGCCATTTTATTTTAGTGGGGAAATTGGGTGGCTTATCAGCACACACACACACATTTTATTTTAATAGGACATCAGATAGCTTATCAGCATACATGTACACACACCTTCTTGTCATTATAAAAATAGTATATACTCTAATAAACATTTTGGAAAATATAGAAAAATACAAATAAATGTATCCATGATCTTATAACACACATAAAGACACTGTTAATACTTTAAGATTTTCCCTTTTAAAAATAAGTAATTCTACCTTCATAGCTAAATCAATTGATATTTAAAAGGGAAAGAGTCCTTTTTTTGTTAACTACTGTTGAATGGATTGAAAAACAAACCAATAAAACAAACCACTTTGAGACATTTAAACCAGGCATGCCTTGCTCTTCTTACTAAACCTGGCTTTACTGAATATTATATATAAACATATATTTCTATCATGTGTTTGTTATGTTATGCTATACCACCTTATGTAATATTATATTCTATTGCATGGAGTTCTGTGACTAGACATCAAATTATAACTGGGGTAACACTGTGTTAAATTGCTTGGATACTAAGGACCATGTCTGTTCGCCTTTGTTTTGTTTTTATGGGTTTTTTAGTATTTTTCAAATCACCTCCACAGAATATGTAATATGGACTCAATAAATTTTCATTGAATTAAATTGTCTTCTCCACAACATCACTAGACAGCAAATATAATCCTTATTACGCTTTTGAGCAGAGCAACACATTTCACATAATAAACAAAAATGTGTGTCTCTAATAGCTCTGTCAGTAGCAAAAATCCAAAATAATTACACAGAAGAAATGAGCATTAGACTTATGTATTTTGCAATAAAAAGGTGCATTCTTTTGAAGTGATTTCTTTTTTAAAAAATGATGTAATAAAGGAAGCTGGAACTGCCATTTAAAATCTAGATTACAGCTCTGTGGAGGTGATCCAGTTTGCTTAGTTAATTCCTCCTCCTTTTCCTCCTCCTCCCCGCTCTGATCACACCCAAGTCTGACCCTGCCAATGTTAATAAGTGCTTCTATACCTTAAATGAACATGATTAAGCTTTAAAGATACACCTAATGTGTTTAAAGGCTTTATTCAGATGCTCATAAAGCTTCAAATTCCTGACTGCTTTTTTTTGTTTGTTTGTTTTCCTTCTATTCTTCTAGGAGACTTTCCAAATTTTGAAGTTTTCTTGCATATTTTGGTACTAAACACTGGTATCATTTGCAATAGTGTTCTTTCCGGTGTTCTTTCTGCTTGTGCATCATAGGAATATTTTTGTTATTGGCTGATAACTTCTAAAATAAAAAAATGTAAAAACAGCAAAATAGAATCATCTAGGATTTCTGGTTTGTTCAAGAATATGTGTTTGTTTCTCTTTATAGTGCTTTATAGGGAGATTTTTCCATATTACTTTTTACAGGACTTTTTATTACCAGCAAAGAGAGAAATGATTTTATCTTAGGAGAATTTTTCATGGCTTTTACTTCAGTTTTAATTCAGTTTATACTAAGGTTTTAAGAGACAGTATTTCTGTATAGGCAGCTAGCAGCTACCTTTGCAAAGTATTTGATGTGGGCAATTTAGATTTTTATTATTATTTGTTCTTTTTAAAATATATTTTATTGATTTTTATAGAGGGGAAAGAATAGGGATAGAGTTTAAAACATCGATGAGAGAGAAACATTGATCAGCTGCCTCCTGCACACCCCCTACTGGGGATGTGCCTGCAACCAAGGTACATGCCCTTGACTGGAATTGAACCTGGAACCCATCAGTCTGCAGGCCGACACTCTATCCACTGAGCCAAACTAGTTAGGGTTGTTCTTTATTTTTTTTCCATCACCGTATATCCACCCTATACCCTCTCCTCCACCCCACACTCCCTCCCCTCCCTGCAGTCACCACACTGTTGTCTTTGTCCATGAGTTCTTTCTCTTTTTTACTTAATCCCTTCACCCTCCCCAGCACTCTTCCGCTCACCAGAGCTGTCTGCCTGCTCTCTGTCTATGAATCTGTCTCCATTTTGCTTGTTCAGTTTATTCATTAGATTCCACATATGAGTGAAATCATATGGTACTTTTCTTTTTCTGATTGGCTTATTTCACTTAGCATAATGCTCTCCAGGTCCATCCATGCTATCACAAAGGGTAAAATTTTCTTCCTTTTTACAACTGAGTAGTATTCCATTGTGAAATGTATCCATAGCTATTTTATTTACAGGTGGACATTTGGGCTGCTTCCAAATCTTGACTACTGTAAATAACGCTGCAATGAATATAAGGGGGCATACATTCTTGTGAATTAGTGTTTTGGGTTTCTTCAGATAAATTCCCAGAAGTGGAAGTGTTGGGTTATAAGACAATTCCTTTTTTAATTTTTTGAGGTAACTCCTGATTGTCTTCCACAGTGGCTGTACCAATCTGCATTCTCATCAACAGTGTATAAGGGTTCCCTTTTCTCCACATCCTCGCCAACACTTGTTGTTTAATTTATTGATGATAGCCATTCTGACAGATATCTCATTATGGTTTTAATTTACATTTCTCTGATGACTAGTGATTTTGAGCATCTTTTCATATGTTTGTTGGCCATCTGTATGTCCTCTTTGGAAAAGTGTCTGTTCAGGTCCTTTGCCCATTTTTTAATTGGGTTGTTTTGGATTTTAACCCCTTATCACATGTATCAGCAAATATCAGCAAATATGTTCTCCCTTTCAGTGGGTTGTCTTTTCTTTTTTTTTATGGTTGCTGTGCAAAAACTTTTTAGTTTGATGTAGTCCCATTTGTTTACTTTTTAGACAATCTTGAGTTTTAATATTATAATTAAACCTCAGACTATGTTTTTTGTCACTCTTTAGAATCATGGCATGTGTCTCCTGAATCTTCTCAGCTACCGTGATTATTAACTTTTAATTCTGAAGTTGGGAAATGCAGAGAGATTCCACTTGTGTGCTTCCTATTGCAGCCCTAGAGAATGAGTACAGGCTTGATCTGGACACAACCTGTTGTCACATCTGATTTCAACTTGTCATAAGTTTGTAGGTACATATTTTGTTTCAACTGAAGCAAAGTTGTTAAACATTTAATTTTGTCCTGATGAGGAAAAGAAGAAATTTCCTGAAGGAAATATGATTGTGTTATCATTAAAAATGTATACACACTCGCTTTTACATGGAGCCTTTGCCCTGCTTACAGATGCATAAGAAAAAGACATTGGGAATCACCCAGCTGGTAGAAGGAAACAGTGGTGTCTGTTTTCCCACCGACAAACAAGCAGCTGTAACCAAGCCAGCGAAACCTATAACCCTGTGGTTGAAATGGAAGCCCTATCCTATTGTATAAAAACCCAGGGTCCGTAATGTCCAAAATGACTGAAGGCTCGACCAACCAGAAGTCAGCCCTACAGTCAATGCTGGGTTGCTGTAGTGACCCAGCACTGACTGCCGCTGCTGCAGGCACAGAGACCCAGCCCTGACTGCTGAGGGGGCTGTAGATCAGGCCCAGAGAGAGGCCCAGGGAGAGAGAGGTAGTGTCTGATCCACAGCCTCCGTGGAAGCTGTTGATCAGCCGTTGCCTCTCTCTTTCTCTCTGGGCTTCACCAGTAGCTGTGCCTCTGTTTCTCTCTGGGCCACCGCGGAGGCTGCTAATCAGCCCTGCCTATCTGATCAGGCCCAGAGATAGGCCTGGAGACGCTAACTGGCATAGGAACCAACCAATCAGAACCAAATCTGGGTGAACTGTGAGGAGCCGATGGCTGCCTAGGAGACAGAGCTTTTGATGCTGACTGGCATAGAAAATGACCAATCAGAACCTAATCTGGGTGAACTGTGAAGGCAGAACCTAAGGTGGGGGCTGAAGAGGGGTTTTGAGGGCAACAGCTATTTGGTGTAAGGTGTAAGAAAGTGGTTCAATTTTTTTAATGACCGGTTTGGCAGTATAGTGCATATGGCTGGCTACCAGTCCAGATATAGGGATTATGTATTTTTGTTTGCCAAGAGCAACTCCTCCTGATGAAAAAGTCCCCCCCCTCCCCCATTTAAGAAATCCTATCCTATATAATCTATCTATACCAGTGGTCGGCAAACTGCGGCTCACGAGCCACATGTGGCTCTTTGGCCCCTTGAATGTGGCTCTTCCACAAAATACTGCACGCACGTACAGTGTTATTGAAACTTTGTGGCCCATGCGCAGAAGTCGGTTTTCAGCCTGGGCGAGTCTATTTTGAAGAAGTGGCATTAGAAGAAGTTTAAGTTTAAAAAATTTGGCTCTCAAAAGAAATTTCAATCATTGTACTGTTGATATTTGGCTCTGTTGACTAATGAGTTTGCCAACCACTGGTCCAAGTCATCTACCCTGCATCCATGCAACTCAGCCTCTGCTCTTTGCCTCTTAGCTTTTTTAACACTCACACATAAACAAACCATAAATGAAATCCCCAGGCATCCATTTGCTAAGACTAATAGTCCCAAGCTTTTCTGTTCAGCTCTTAGTTCTTCTGTAGGACAAGGTCACTGTATGTGTGTGTGTGCGAGAGAGAGAGACCGAGAGAGAGAGAGAGAGAGAGAGAGAGAGAGAGAGAGAGAGAGAGAGAGAGAGATTGGGGGGAAGGGGGGCCTTGACAGTCACATCTCTCTGCAAATACCAGTTTTCCCTAAAGGATATACTTTCAATCTTTTGAAACATCTGTTCCCAGTATGCAACCAAAAATAGGTGGATTGTTCTTTTATTGTTAAATCTATTTAATATAATTTGAAGTGATCTTTGAGGATATAAAATAATGCCTAACTGATGTTAATAGTCTCAATGCATGGAAAAAAAGACTGAGTAATTTTAACAGAACTCAAAATAGAGAGCAGAGTGTAAACACTTAAATACCTACTTTTTAAAAACCAACTTACACATTTAAATCTATATAAAATCCCTATGAATGACACCAACATAAAGTGAGGGGACAGAAAGGTTTCTATGACTAAAGTTAATAACAGCTTTGGAGGTCCTGTAGTTTATGAGAAAGCATAGTTTGAAATTTTAATTAGAGGGAAAGTTCCTTGGAGGTTCTAGATTTTCTTTATTTTGTTTATCACCTAGAATAATGCCTAGCACCTGGCAAACACTCAACATGACTTATTAAATGACTGGGTGGACAAACAGATGGACAGATGGATAAAATGCATTAGAATTGCACTTTGGCCTACCACTCTCTATATATAAAGCACCTTTTACATAGTAGATACTCATTGTTTAATTACTATCACTGTCATATTAAGCTTGTCAGTTTGGAGTCATAGCACATCTTTAGGGAAGTTGTCCAATGATAAACAGGAATATCAACAGTCATGTAGTCCAGCTACTTCAATTTATTTGTTTGGGAAGTAAAGACCAGAGAGAGTAATTGATTTGCCTAAGATCCCTTTCATATGGTTGCATATAAGCTTTATATGATTTAGAAGTTATTGCCTGATGATTCTATACTAAGTAATTTGTCCACTCAGCAAACTCTTAGGATTTGTTTCCATAAATGGACTTTTCCAAGTATGGGGGAATCTGAAGAGGACTGGGCCCTATTCCTAAGAGATGATCAATTAAAGGAGACACACTTATGAATAAGTAAATATGTAATTCTAAAGAAAGGAACATGTGCTGTGATTGATATATAAACAAAGGACTGAATGAAGCAATTAGCCTAATCAGGAGGTTTGGGGAGAGAAAGTATTAAACTGCAACTTGACAGCTGATAAAAGGATCACAAGAACTTTTCAAGGTCTACAATGTAAAAAGTCTGATAAGCCAAGACTTTAGTTATAGCCAAAGTAAATAATTACAAAAGGATTAGAAGGAATAAACTTAAATGAGCAACTAGCAAATAACATTCATTTAAAACCACATTGACATACGCAGGGGTGCACAGTTCTCCTAGTTCTGCTTCTTGGATGCTCACAGTATGACTCCCAATCATGTCTTAATTTGTCCTCATCAGTTCTGCGTGGCAGAGTCTGCACATTCTCTGCTTTAGTATCCCAACCACTCAGCAGAGTGCCTGGCACATTGCAGACACACAATAAATGTCTTCTTGAATTGACTTACACCCACCAACCAGTATATTAAAAATAGAAAATAAAAGATAAAAACAAGCTGTGTGATTTCCTCTCAACACAGTTGTAATTTACTATCTGGGACAGTCTCATCAATCAAACATTTATCTCCAGTCCTTGAGAGCATAATTTTCCTTCAACAATTATTATTAATACCTTTTACCAACATGGGAACATAGCAAAATTGAACTTATAAAAAATGCCTGTCTTTTTTTTATCTTTGGAATAATTATACTTTTCAAAACACTATCTTTTCAGGTTTCCAGATGACAGTGTTTTTCAAATTTCAGGTTGCAAAAGCTGAATCATTTTATCAATAATGTGCAAGATAGAGACATGTCCAAGGTTACCCAAGCATGGTCATAAATCAATTCCTCAACGATATGTCTTCCAAGATTAAAAAAAAGAGATCATATAATATTTGGTAGATGGAAAGTCCCAAAGAAGTTGTCATACATTAAAAATGATTCAAAAATGCAATTGCATAGATATAGAGTAGTTATATTACCCACTAGATGAAAAACCATTTTGATAGTTTGGGTATAAAGTGAATGTTGATAATTATTTTAACATTTCAATTCAGCAAAATACACTCATGTTTTAATTTGCCAGATGAAGAAATAGTCTCTAGCTGGTTTGGCTCAATGGATCGAGTGTCAGCCTACAGACTGAAAGCTCTTAGGTTCTATTCTGGTCAAGGGCAAGTACCCCAGTTGCAGGCTCAATCCCCAGCCTCAGTCAGGACAGATTAGGAGGCTACCAATTGATGTGCCTCTCTCACATCGATATTTCTCTCTCTGTGTCTCTCCCCCTCCATTCCATTCTCTCTAAAAAAAAAAAATCAATGGAAAAATATCCTCATTTGAGGATTAACAAACAAACAAAAAAGAAATAGATTGTATATAATTCCACTGTTAATATAGGAAGGCAATAAAATATCACAAATGAGTAATAATGTTTTTCATTTGTCCTTCAAATCTGCTTCAAACATTAATTTCATTCCTTTCAATAGTAAGTTATTGCCTTAAATCTCCTAAAATCAATGTATGCTTTTAAAATGCATAGCAATACATTTGAACACTACTAAGTTTAAAATACAAAGTGGCCAGATGACCCTGGCTAACATAAACTAGAAAACTGAAGTGATTTTAAAGACAGTTTGCAAATAAAAAAATTATTTTTCTCTATTTTATTATTAAATCCTTCACTACCTCTTACCCCTGCTCTTGATTTTGGCTTCTCCAGCTCAGTTCTCCTTATTCTTTTTAAATACAAAGATGTTACAACTTATTTGCTACCACTTCTGTTAGTCCCATGCACAAGTATTCCCAATATGTTGCTTAATTCAGCTCAGCAACATCATGAAAGCATATGTGGCTCTATGGCCTGGGTCAAGCCCCAAGACTACCTACCACTCACTAGCTGAATGAGCCTGGGCCAGTAATTTCAATACTCAAGCCTCAGTTTTACCATAAATGAAGTAAGACTTATAGGATTATCATGAGGGCTTCCAATAAATAAGCTTTTTAATATATATATGTTTATTTATTTTAGAGAGAGAGGAAAAGAGAGGGAGAGAGAGATGGTGACATCAGTTGACTGCCTCCTCCACTGGGGATGGAGCTTATGTGCTGGGAATTGAACCAACAACCTCTTGGTTCCTGGGTCGATGCTCAAACCCTGAGCCACACCAGCCAGATCTAATAAATAAGCTTTTATTGTTATCATGGCTCAGCAATAACGCCTGTGCTATCTGCTTTGGTGTAAACACTAGGGCTCACTTAAATAACACTGGACTGAGAATCAATAAGCTTTGCTGGGTCCCAGCTCCATGACCCTGGGCAAGTCATTTATTTCAAGACTCCAGTTGTCTCATCAGTATGCTGAGGTGTAGATGAGACAACCTCAAAGGTCCATTCCAGCTCCAAATACTTTGTTCTGAATTAATTTCATGCTCTACATTTTTACTCAACATTCTGGTCAATCACTGGATGTAGCCATTTATCATTACAATATCATAAGTTATAGTAAAAATAGAAAAGGATCCATGAAACCTGGTCATGTGGTTAGAGCCAGAGAGAATTCAATTTGATATAACGTCATTTTACTCAAGTGCTGCATGGCAGGGTTTCTGCTGAGTATGGTATTTGAGTGGAGCACCTTGAGACCAATGTCACAGAAAATATTTCTGCAAATAATTAATGACGTGTGTATATATATTTCCAGCTACCCTGCTGGAGCCCAGTGATTTCTCAGAATGAATTAGTGGTCCTTACCCAGGTGCCCCACCATCCCCATACCTACTTTTATCATTGATCATTATCCTGAAATAAATCCAAATTAAATGTCATGAACCAGGATTGAAATTATGTACCTTCAGTATTAAACCTTCTAATAGCAGTTATTTTTATTGAAGTATTAAAGCAATTGGCTTAAGTCATCTTGGAAACACTGCCTTCATATTTCAAATATGGTTAGGAGGCTGTCAGCACATATTATCATGCACTTTTTTTTATTTGCTTATTAAATGATTTTTACCAGGAAAAACCCATTAGAGAAAACATCTTGTTTACAAGGGTGTCCTGGGGATAACAAACAGAAAGAAACATGTTCATTGAATTATAGAAATAAAATAAGCTGATTCAGCTAATAGATTTAATAGGAACATGAGACATTATTTTGCAAGTCAAAAACAACTGCAGTTTAATTTAACTGACAGATTTTTGCTGTGGGATGTAAACATTGCTAAAAATATGCACTTGACACTATAGTGACCACTGAGTGTTATTTCAACACTTTGGTTTAGGTGTCCATATTTAATGCTTCTTCAAAAGGTATTTTCTTTGCCTCACCCACACAGAGAGAAAACGAAGCAGAAGCACTGAGTATGTTTGATACAGTGGGAAGGATAGAGGAGAGATTAAGGGAACATGTATTGAGTGAGAGAGTTTTGGGTTCATCCCCTGGATATGTGGATATTTGGTAGAGGTTTAACCTCTGGAGTCTCAATGACCTCATCTGTAAAATAAAAACAATAATAAAGCTGGAGTGATTACAGTCAAATGATGAGATGTAAGTAAAACTTAGCAGGATGTCTAACTGAGAAATTATTGAGTCAATGAAAACAGCACTATTGTTACGACTATTCAGCCTCTGTGTATAGTTTCTGGGAGGGTGAACCAACAAAACACGCTCCCTTTTTCATAGTCCATTTTATTCATGACTGAGCTCTCACAACAGACTGCAATTTTTGATGGCAGCAGAAATGATATCTTAATCATGTTTGCCATCTTTGTGTGTTCCCCCACTGCATAGTGTAGAACTCAAAACATTGTATCATGAATGAAAGAGAAAAACGAATGAACAAAGGAAACCTCAAAGTCCCCCAAGAGGACCGAAAAAAGACAGTATCTGGGAGGTAGGCATCTGAGAATGTCAGATGGATGACTTGCTTGTCCCAGGAAAAGCTGCAAGAGAAGTTAAGGGAAGTTGTTCTAATGGCAAAAAAAGACAAAATGTGTGTCCAAGACATCTTCTCAGTAGACTAAATTCACATTCACCCACATTGTGCTATTGGAGAATGATTTAGTGAGACAGTATCAAGCCCTGGGCTCAAACCTTGGATAGCATTGAATATTCACTCGGAAGAATTCAGGATGAGGATCAGAGTACCATGAACAAACTAACACAGTTGCACCTGTGATGTTCCTTGCCCAGGAGACCAGGCATGTGTCCAGCCATGAATTCTATTTGGAATTTTAGAGACAAATATTTAATTGCAAGCCAAAAAGATCTTAGCTTCTTTGACCCACCAGAGACTAAATAACCAGAAAGGTTAGTATGTCAAGCTTGGCCAACCCGTAGAAGTGATCTTTCCCTGCCAGTATACTTTGTACATTGACTGTGGCAATTCATGTATTCTGTTTCTCTTAGAATTTCTTATAGGTATTCTCTATCCACACTAGACTGAAGTCTCTGAGACTGGAGATCTTTCTAAATGTCACATTGCTCAGCATGCTCCCTCACTCCAAACAGACAGTTTAGAGCAAGAATGTCAAACTCAAAGGCTAACACGGATGAAATAAATGAGGTATGCAGCCTGCGGGCCGCGAGTTTGACATGCTTGGTTTAGAGTAACAAAAAGCACGTGGAACTCAAAGTCCCAGGTACTTGGTCATATCCCTTTCCCAATGGCTTCCCAATAGCTTCCTTCTTATCTCAAAAAATAGTGCCACCAACCTCCAAGTAGCGCAAGGATGTACTAAAGATGGGTTCATCATTCAGATGCCCTCATCCCTTGTTCCAGTAATCCAGCCAATCACCCCCAGTCCATCATGTTTTCTTAATAGCTCTAGGATTGGTCCACTTGACTCCATAGGCCATTTGCCTATTTCACTCCACCATGGTTTCTTGCCTGCGTTACTATAGCAGCCTCCTTACTGGCTTTCCCAACCCCCTTCATCTCCCTAGCCCAGTGGTCAGCAAACTCATTAGTCAACAGAGCCAAATATCAACAGTACAACGCTTGAAATTTCTTTTGAGAGCCGAAAACTGACTTCTGCGCATGGGCCACGAAGTTTCAGTCGCACTGTACGTGCACGCGTGCACGTGGTCATTTGTGGAAGAGCCACACTCAAGGGGCCAAAGAGCCGCATGTGGCTCGCGAGCCGCAGTTTGCTGACCACTGCCCTAGCCTACTCTCTGATTTAAGGCCAGCACAATCATTTGCTGCTTCCACTCTGACCATCTCATCCTCTTTAGTTCTCCATGATATCAAAATTATTTAGTATGTCTTACAAGTTTCTTCTTGTTCTGGCTCCTGCCCCGCCCCCCCCCTTCCAAGTTCATTTCTCACCTCAACCTTCCCACCTCCTCCTCAGACATATTGAGAAATTCTTAGTTTTTTTAATTCAAAATACTTTTTCCATTTGAAATTTTTTATCCTCTCCACCTGGCACATTTTCCCATCTCTGACCTCTGTTCTCTCTCTTTCCCCTTTTTATTCTCTCTTTATCTAGGAAGCATTCTTTGATATTCCCAGTCCCAATGCTGGTTCAGCTGCTGCTTTCAATACCACAGCCTTTGGGTACCACCATGGATCAGGGATATTTTTCTAGACAAAGGAATACCAAGTTGAAACACAAAGAATGAGTAGGATGCAATAAAGAAAATAGAGATGAGGAGATACATGCAAAAAAAACCACTGTTTATGAATGAGTGAATGAATGAATGAATGAATGAAAAGAATCACCAATAAATATGTCACCGAGACTCGTGTTTTGTTGGACACTCTCATTTTACAAACATGTGGTAAAATATCCCAATATAAATACTTCCCCTACTTTGCTCCCTTTCCAGGAAGCTTCAAGAATTTTAAAATATGTTATGATATCTAATTTCATAGTATGAGGAAACCCAAACTGCCTGGCCTTATAGATGGAGCCATGAGTCAAAAAGTGAAATGGAGGCTGGATTGGAATCAGAGCTTACTGGATGGTCTAATGCTGACTCTTTCACACCTAGAAAATCTTTGTGAAAATAAAATATATCAGGAAGTGAGGGAAGGCAGGCAGTAGGAGTACATACTAGTACACACACACATACGCATACACACACATATACATATGTATATATCAGGTAGCTGAAAGAATTGAATAGGCTGTTCTCTGTGAAAACCATATTTTTATCATAACTGAAAAAGATCTGTTATAAACTGACCAATAGAGAAAATGTTAAGACCTTTTATATCTGTTCCCTTTGGCACCCCATTGAAAACAGTCCTATTGTGTTTTCCTAATCTTGTGGCTTTTCTCATAACTGAGCGGGATGCTACAGAAGCTGACAGTTGAAGGGCCCTGGTGAACCAGAATGTTTTTGCCACACACTAAATATAAATATTTTTGGGCTCAACAGTAATTTCTTTTGGCATTTAAAAAGCCCAAATGAAAGAGGAGCCAGGAAACCTTGCAAGTCGTAAGACTGCAGATTTCGAGGATGCATTGAGAGCCCTATGAGGGTAAAGAGATATTTTTATCATTTCCAGTGTTGCCCATTTGACAAACAAATAGAGCTCCTGCATAACATTTTCAGAGCCTTCCTTTAAAAGGGCACCACTAGCCAGGCTGCAGTGGCTCAGTTAATTGAACGTCATCCTATGCACCAAAAGGTTGCAGGTTCAGTTCCTGGTCAGGGCACATGCTGGTTTGATTTTCTGTCAGGTTCTGGAAGTCTGGGGTGGGCCCAAGTCTTCGCATTAGCTACAAGCTCCTGAGTGATGCCAGTGCTGCTGGTGTGTGGACCACATTTTGAATAGCAAGGATCTAATCTACATTTGATTCTTCTGCTAGTACATGCTATTCCTCTTTGTGACTATTAGGTTTTAAGAAATAACACAGCAAATTTTTTTCTATTACAAGACATTTTAAGTAGTAAATAGAACACAAGCTTTGCAATGATTCCACATCCACCAGCTACCAGCTGGGTGGTCTTGGGAAAGTCACCCTTCTTCATTCTTTCCCATTAAGCTGCTGAGACAATCAAATAAGTAAAATATATCAATGTGTTTATGAAGAGTTGATGTTCTGTATTATTCCTAAGAGTCCTCCAATTTCACAGATGCATAATTCACTGATTTTCTCAGCGTGAACCTGGCTTTGGTCTTTTCAATATTTGCTCTCATCCTATATAATAAGAGGGTAATATGCAAATTGATTGAACGGCAGAATGAATAGAACACCTGTGGCCCCTCCCCCTGGCTGGCCCCACCCCCAAGCGGGTACCCCCACCCCAATCGGGGGCAGGGCCAGTCAGCAAACCGCTCTTGGCCCCTCACCCCAGCCAGCCCACCTCTCATGGGCCACATTGAGGCAGACCAGCTGGACCCCACCAGTGCACGAATTCGTACACTGGGCCTCTAGTTGATAATAACGATGATCGTTGTTTTACTAAGCAAAGGATGTGGAACTCTTTACAAGGTGAGCAGAGAACTAGTGAATGGAATTTGGCTTCCTTTGCTAAAATATTTATGATGGGGAAATGAAGGTAGTTGCTAGTGGGTGGATTGCTCAGGTGGCAATATTCATTAAGCTGTACTTTGCCTCTCTCATATTTTCCACCAAGAAAATGATTTCTCCTTTCTCTGAACTCCTATTCCACTTATGGCTGCACAACACATAATTCATTTGAAATTGCATAGGATCTTGGAAAATCAATCATTGAAAACTTTTGTTGCTTTTATTAATATGTTGATATGTTAACACATTGTGCAAATCACAAATCATATGGATTTCAGAACTCTTGAAGATGGGGATTGCATCTTCCATATAACTTAAAGCATAGATGCTTGCCTTGATCTGACTTTCATTAGAGTTAAATAGATCCAGTTTTAAAATAGCAAGTTTTTTTGGGGGGGGAGGGGAACATAAATTCCCCTAAGGGTGAATTTCTATTGTTCAATTAGATAGTTAGATTGATACCTTAATGAGAATTGTAGCATTGAAGAAATGGAAGTTTTAATTTCCATTGGGAAATAGGATAATTGCGGGGGTGGGGGGGTATGGAGGAGCTGGCCTAAAGATGTAGCAATATGTCTTAAGTGCCAGCCATGAAGCAAGCAATGTATTTGATGCTTAGTACATGTGTATTTTTTCCCTTTAACTTCATCTCAGTAATGCTTTTCCTATTTTATGTATTTACCTTATTTATTTACCATTGAAGTAGATGTCATTTTTTATCATTAAAAAATCCAGCTCTAGCTCCATATCTGTCATGTACTAAGCCTTTACAACTATTTGATGAATGAATGAGTAACTTTCTATTTATAGCTTGGGAGAGTGAGAAGTGGCAAGTTTAAGTAAATTGCCCATGATTGCCCAAGTAATGATTGACTGGACTGGGCTCAAACCCAATCTATTGGATAGTCTTCCATAGTAAGTCAGGGATTTAAAACATCCAACTAATGCCAATCAACCCCTGGTAAAGAAAAGGGGGCTGGGAAGGGGATAAACTTAATTGACATTGCAATTCTGCCTAAAGCCCTGGGGGTGTTTGAAGTGTTCCTGAAACTCATCACCTCTCCCAGTGCTGGGGCTGCTATGGAGTACCTGCATGGTTAAAGTTCACTGGGTGCACTGGGAGCCACAGGTCACACCAATTTCTGAATTAAAACAAGCCCCTGTAGATCCCTCTGTCAATACCCACCCTCCTTCACTGAATAAAGACAAAAAGAGGTTCAACAAAAGGATAAAGAAATAAAAGACAGAAAGAGAGACAGAGGGATGTCTATTGTGAATGGATTATGTCATACAATTGATCCTATAATATTTTTATTTCCACTGGACTTCAAGTCACTTACCCTGCACTAGAGATAATAGACTTTTTCTTCTTCATGGGCATAACCATAATGCACATACTGTTTTGTAGCTCGACAACCATTATTTTGTGAGTTGGGTTGTCTAATGGTGCCCTTGTATTAAATTTATTTATTAATCCTCACCTGAGGACATGGAGAGAGAGAGAGAGAGAGAGAGAGAGAGAGAGAGAGAGAGAGAGAGAGAGAGAGAGGGAGAGAGAGAGAATTTGATTCTTATGTGCATAAAGTTTGAAAGGCACTAGTCTAAGAAGTTTCCACATCTCTGATTGTACACAATGTAACTCATAGAGTTGTACAGATTAATAAATATATAAGAAGGCACTTTTTATATAAAAAGCACTATATAAATGTAAGATTTTATGAAAATAATAATTGTGCTCATTTATACTAGCTCAAACATTTGTGTTAAAATTTTGTCCTCCCATTGCATATAAATAACACACATAGCTGGAGTTTTTGGGAATTTAAAGATGATCAGACTAGATTCAGTTCTGCAATGATGATCCAGAGGAGATAATAAATTTATATTAAGGTGCCACTTTAACAAATATCCCATCACACAATTTGCATTTAACTAATTATAAGAGGATTTGTTAGTTTTGATTTTTCCCCCTCACAGCTAATCTGCTCTCCAGGATTACTTTGATTTCCACAGGTGTAACCATCATCATTTAAAGAATGATCATTTGTAAATGCAAAGAAATGGAGTAGCTTGCCGAGGCCACATGGACAGTGACAGAGTTGGGAATAAACCCTATTTAGTCAAACATTAAGGAATCTTTTCTGCCATGGGCTTTATTTCAGAAAAAAATGTCAGTTATGGCCAAATGAAACCATGTAACCCTAAATAGGACAGGGAGAAGCACGGCAAGTTCTAACGTTGCTGTGGACTGCTGAGAAGTCAGAGAACAGATCAAGGGAGCAATGGTCACCATGCAGACACCTCTGGAAGTTTATGTATGTCAGAGAACAAGATACGATCTAGATATGGAGGTGGTTGTGGATGTGGATATAGGTATAGATAAAGATATTTAGATATAGTTACAGATATCGGTATTGCAAATGCTAAATATGTGATCCAGCAGACAAACCTGCAGAGTAGTGGTCCTGTGGTGTCTACCCAGCCACACTCAGGCCCACAAAAGGATAGTCTTGATGGTCACCCCTCAGTGACTAAAGTTCAGGCATCTTCTCAGTTGCTACAAAGTCTTCCCCTTTGTCAGGCTGCTCAAATCATATTTGCTCTAGGACAGATTGGCCCAGGGCTCCCTGTCAATGCCAAGTAATTTGACTGAAGCAATATGTGTGCCTATTTATATTCAGACCCATGCCAGAAGCTCCCAGAGGTGTGATAAAGTGTTGCTTTTGAAATGGACATAAAATATACATGGTTCTCATATTAGCTACTGTGCATTTTTCTGGTTCCTATTACCAGATTGATAGTCATGGGTCCAAGTAATTAGGAGAACACTGGGGAAAGAGAATATAGTTAACATTTCGTAGCCTCAGATTAGTAAATTCCTTTCCAGGCCTTAATCAAATCAGATTGATTAAATTCAATTTTACAATCCTGCCTACCCTGGTTGCCTACTATGTGCAGGGAGCTGTGCTAGAAACAAGGGGGCGGCCACAGATATAAAGTGGCCAGAAAAGTGTAGAGGATAAACACACAAAGAAAGAGCCTGAGGCCAGAGCCCTAGCTTTGAAGCTCAGTTCTGCCCCTCTCTAAAAGTGCGTCCTATTTCACCTTCCTGACCTCAGTCTCTTCATCTATGAAATGGGGTTTGTCCCTTCTTCATAAGGCTATTTAAAGAATTAAATACAATACTGTCTATAAGACTATAATTATAACTCTAGTCCTCAAGGACTGGAATTTGTTCTCTAAGGAGGGAGATAGCTCAAAGGAAGGTAAAATGGGCTGTGGCTTTGAGAATCTGGAGAAGAAAGAGAACCTGGGAGCCGAACCAGAGGAGGCTTCACGAGGGGGAAGAAGGCCCTGCAGGCTTTAAAGTTTAAGGGATGGAGAGTAGAGGGTGGAGGGGGCTCTAGATGCACAGGATGAGAGAAGTAAACTCCCAGGGTATGTTGTCATCATGGGGTGGAGGGAGGGAGGTGGGAGGCAGCTAAGAGCAGCAGCAGCAAGGAGGTATAAAGGAAATCAGTGAACTACTCAGGCTGGGAATCTAGTTGAGATGTGAATACTTTCTACATGTCCCTAGCAATGGTAGGGAAGGGGCTGGTATGGTGATAGTCAAAATAGAAAAGAGATGTGAAGGAAGTTGTAGGACTGGGAGTTGATTGAGTGTGGAGGTGGCAGGAAAGGGAGAGTTTAGGGCAGTGGTTGGCAAACTGCGGCTCGTGAGCCACATGTGGCTCTTTGGCCCTGGAGTGTGGCTCTTCCACAAAATACCACGGCCTGGCGAGTCTATTTTGAGGAAGTGGCATTAGAAGAAGTTTAAGTTTAAAAAATTTGGCTGTCAAAAGAAATTTCAATCGTTGTACTGTTGATACTTGGCTCTGTTGACTAATGAGTTTGCCGACCACTGGTTTAGGGTAACTGAGGATTCAACATTGGAAGACTGGGCTGAAAGAGACAACACAGTGGATCCATAATGTAAGAAGTGCAACACCCCGGAGTGTTCCCCACTGACCTGGGAATGCTGTGTTTTCTATCCAAATCCTAAAGGCAGCCAGTTAGTTCACTAATGATCACTAAACCCAATTTTGTACCAGATACTGGGCCTTGGTTAAGAGTTTGCCTCATAGTGTTAGAGAAATGATGTAGAATACCTCCACAGAATACTTATTCCATAGTAACAAAATTATCAAGAGCCTTTTCTGTGATGCAAATGAGACACTAGCTATGAATCAGTATTCAAAAAAACTTAATAAATTGTCTCAGCTGCTACTGGGATAGATATTTCTGGAGTGTCAATTAGACACAATTATAGTTTGAGTTGAATAATTACCCTTTCTTGTACATATTTTGATGATACTTTTTTAAAAACAGACTAATTCGCAAAGAAAAGATGATAGCTCACATGCTATTAACTCCTTTAAAGAGAACACAATTCATAAATGAAATGCCTAATTTAAAAGCAATTTAGGAAAACAATCCTAAGAACAAGCATTTAAAAATATAGCCTAACCTTCAGCAAACCAGGGTTAAGGACAGAAGGAGGCAAAGGAGAACAAGAGAAAAGAGGAACAGGAAAGGGTAGCAAAGCATGGAGAGATAAATAGAGTATTTGGAGAAGAATAGAAAGAAAAAACAAGAGTGAATGGATGAAGATAGACCCTGCAAGTGGTAAAATCTCACTAAGTGATCATCTCTGTCTCTGGATAAACACATTTCTCTGAAATGTCTTTCATTCTCATTCCTTTCTTTCCATTTCCACAACGAGTTTCTCATCTTTTTACTCCTGAATTAAGAGATGGCTTTCGCAGATTCCCTGTATCCCTTTTTGCCCACATTTTCCCCTGTCCTGTGTCCTGTGGTCACATTAATGTTCCCCAAATATCTCTTTTATTAATTCAATTTTAAATTCCCAAATCCAGTCTGCCTTCCACATTAGTCTAATCGGGACTAGGATTTTATAATCCTTCAAAAAACATGGCCCCTTGCACTTGAAACCATGAGTGGCAGGTGAGATGCTCATGAAGACCACACACATTGTCAGACAGGTCTTGGTTCACACACTGCAACCATTTTCTAGTAACATCCGTTAACTCATGCGTAAAATACGGATAATTTTAAGTACCAGTGCATGTAGTTATTACTTGCATTCTTATCTTCATTGTCATCACCAAATACTACTTAGTTCTACTCAGTACCATCCAGGTGTTCCCCAGCAGGGTGCCACAACCCTTACTCCCACCTGTAGATATGTGCTTATGTCCCCCCTCCCCCACCTATAATGTAAATCTTGGGAGACATCTATGCAGATATACACACATCAATTTGGAGATAACAAACAGTAACAAAATGTAAGAGCCTGGGTTTTGGAGTCAGAAGCATTTGGGTAGGGCCTCCACATCAATTCTAGCTGTGGGACTCGAACACATTACTCATTCTCTCTGAGCCTTGGTTTCTTCACTTGTTAAAAAGAACTGTGTAAGAATTATTCAGCTAATAAATATATGTTTATAAGACTGGTACAAGGTCAATGTTCCGTAAGTTGTCACTAGTATTAATTAGACAAGGTGAGTAGTAAAGTCTTCTAGGTCGTCTGAGAGTCTTCCCTAGCAAGTCCTGCCAGTACATAACAATGTATCTGATCTCTAGGACTTGCTGTTCTTGCTATACCAACATTCCAGTAATAACAGCATATGCTGTTTTATGTCTAGCCAACTGTCTGACCCATTTTGGTGCTTTATGACAATTTATTTAGGCAATATAGGTTTAAATAATAATTTTTTTCATTAGTTACCTTATGGACATGTCTTATGGTCTTATCTCCTCTAATACTCAGAAGTTACAAATAGACAAGAAATAAAGCAAAATAAGCACCAGGCTGATCACATAATTTTTGAAGCCCCCAAATAAAATAAAAATGCAGAGCCCCTTATTCAACAATTGTTAAGAATTGTAAGATGATGCCAAAAGGCATTCAACCAAGTGTGCGATGCTTCTAAATACTAGACAGCTTGCATGACCATGAAACCAGCCCTGCTAAGCTCAACCTCCAGCAAAGTGTTAAAGACACAGTTGGCTTGCAGCCAACACTTACTGATTCACTAATTAAAAATATTCTTGTCCTTTTGAAGTGAGACCTTCACAGCTACTCCAGGCCTTTTGGTCTGGATTCTCTAAATACTACTTTTATCTCTCTTTCCTGCATTTAGATCATGTACATGTGGGACTCAAAACTGTAACCAACCCAGAAGCAAAACTAAATTATCATAATGTTTTTCATGTTGGAACATTGGTTTAGAAATGTTTCGTTTTGACAGATCATTATAACAAGAGATGTCTTTCCAGATGATACTCAATTGACATTCTTTACTTTTCAGACTTAAGTTCTCCCTATTCTAGCATGAACAGTACTCTCATAAGTTAAATTTCATTCTCTAACAGAATAAAATCATCTACTTGGATATGAAGAAATTAATGAATTTAGAAACTTGGGTTAAAATTTTATTAAGCCCATTATTCTCTACTTTTTTCATCTACATTTTCAGTTAGACACCTAGACATTGAGCACTCTGTGTTATAATTCTTAATTTACTCAAGAAATAGTTCCTTTTATGGATTGTTTAAAGTAAGTTAAATCCAGTATGAAAGTCATCCATCCTTAATTTTCTTTATTGCATGGAACTAACATGGACAATACATAAGATTATGTGTGAAGGTGCAGAAACACGGGTGGGAGGGAGGGGTGCAAAAAGAGCCTCATCCTCCTCTGTTTGCTTCTCTCAGAGAAGAATTAATTCACCATAAATCTTACTTCTGGAGTGAGGGTTTTCAAAACCTTTCCTTTTCTTCCAAATAAGAAGTTAATTTAAAATTATTAGAATTATTAAATTCTAATATATCCATGACCTCACTAATGCTACTACTGTATACCCAGTATTGTGCTGGTACTTATGGGAGGTAGCAATGTTCTTTTGTGCTAGCTTTTTTTATTTCTGTTGACCTTCTAGTATAAGATTTTCAATTATATAGAAAAATAGGTATAACTGTATTTATACCTATGTAATGAACTCACATTTTCTTATTATCTTACTTCAGTAATTTTTTACATATGGCCAATCTTTTTTCCCTGTATCTCCCTACTTTCTTCCATCTCTATTGCCCTCATTCTCTGAAGGGTTATTTTCAAACAAATCTTAAACATTATATCATTTTACCTTTAAGTTATTGTGTATGTATCTTTAGGAAATGCAAACTTTTAAAAAATAAAACCAAAATACCATCATCATAACTAAAAAAAAAAAAAATGTTTTTAAAATAACCTCTTAGACTCTGGCCAGTGTGGCTCAGTTGGCAGTTGGTTGGGCTTTGTTCCATGCACCAACAGGTTGCTGGTTGGATTCTTGGTCAGAGCACATGCCCGGGTTATGTCTCAATCCCCAGTGTGGGGTGTGCATGAGGCAGCCAATGGATTTACTAGTACACTCTCACATGGATGTTTCTCTTTTCTCCCTTCCTCTCTCTTTAAAAAAAAATCAATAAACTATTCTTTAAAAAAAATAATAATAATCCCTTGGATTCTAATCCACAATCAGTGTTCAACTTTAAGGGAGCTATTTTTAAAGAGTAGCTTTAGTCCCTATGCTTGATTTGATAATCCACACTTGATTTGATCATCTCGTTCAGAAAGATGCGAATTCTATGCACAGAAGGATGAGAAACGTTACAATCTAATCAAGCATTAGATTGTATGGCACCAACCTGACTGCTCTGCAAAGTCAGAGAAGGCTAGCTGGTTAAAGGATGCTGTTGGAATAGTGTGCATCTTGAGAGGGGCCTTGGAAAGCCTTGCAGAATCTTAATTTTCTTAAAAGCTGAAGGTAGGGTTTAGGACAATCAGGCACTGTATAGATGACTAGATGAAATTGAGAATAAGTGTGCAGTGTATGGAGGGGGGGTGAAGAGATATCTGATGTGTGTGATTGAGTGGGGGAGCAATCACAGTCCTTGAATTTGCAGAAAATTGATTAGCCCTTGTTTATGAGATGCTACATAAAGTACAAAGAAGCATGGAGGAAAAAATCAAATGCTTTCAAGATGTTTGGTGACTGGCCACCTGGTTGGAGACTTGGCTACATTACATACCAGCACGGTCATCTTAGACAAATAACTTAGCACATCTGAAAACTCATTTTTTAAATCTGTAAAATTGCCTCATTAATTCCTGTTCTTCTATTACATGGGGACTTTTCAAAGCTCCATTG
Source organism: Corynorhinus townsendii (assembly GCA_026230045.1). Classification (NCBI taxonomy): domain Eukaryota; kingdom Metazoa; phylum Chordata; class Mammalia; order Chiroptera; family Vespertilionidae; genus Corynorhinus; species Corynorhinus townsendii. The sequence continues at coordinate 45,791,314 of JAPDVU010000003.1, read as the reverse complement.
AGATAATGTCATTAGCACTTTGTTATTTGCAAAGCAGATAAGCTATTTGATATCAGGATAACACTTAGGTAGCTGGCAAATTACTTCCAAATTTGTCACCTTGTTGTTGTTTTTTTCTTTTTATCCAGTGAGGTAGGTCTCATTATCCCAGTTTCCCAATGAGAAAACTCAGGCCTCAGGAGTTATTTGCCAGGGTCAGATATAAGTCGTAATTGAAAGGTACTATTATTATTGTCCTTATGCAGTTTTTTTGAAGCCCACTGTAATCAAGATACTGACATTCATCTTACATGGTGTTTAAGACTTTCCACCATGGGAAAATGTAATGAACCACATGAAAGTCCCATTCATGTTAACTTCCTGATATTAGAGCTGCAAATGGCTGTTAGTGCAAAATGAATCCCACTGTTCTCCCACTCAGATCTTCTCCACTTGGGGTAATGATTTGGGTAGTTTCTATGTTGATAGAAAAGATAGTAGGGATAAAAGAACTGAAAGGAATCTCGTGTTATGATCTCTCACTCTATTATGTATGGACAGACCAGGATTCCTCAGTATGAGAAGCGTAGATAAATGTAATGGGAACTGAATTTTTTAAAATGAATTCATTAAGGATCCCTGGGTACATAATGAAACTTAAAATTCTTTATTATATGCAGTGGCATTTAATAATGCCTATTCTAATATAAATAGGACTTAGAGTTTAAATAAACTAACACCATTGTTATTCTGTTTTTCAAAATTATATCCAAGAATTTCTTTTGGTCTTGCTAGGTATACTATAGTGCTACAGAGCTAGCATTCATTATTATTCTTTACAAAACTAAACCCCAACAATTTGCATCTTAACAATACTTTCTTTGACCAAAATTACATATGAGATAAGAATAATGGATTCCTGCTACAGGGAGATAATAGCTACTTGCTTGATCACATCATTTTTATTCTTATTTTTCTTCCTCGGAATATAATTGACCTCCAAAAAGTGAATTTAAAAATACATATTTTATGTGTAAGAATATATTCACATATACTGAAGAGCTTTCAGGAAGGAAATATTTAATGTATCTCTAAGCATAAGCTCTAAAAGGCAGGGCAAGTTAAATTTCTTCTACTAATTGATTCCTAGTGACTTTGTACCCTGTGACTTATGCAAGCAAATTTGATGTAAATGTGACACCTGCCTGCTGATAATGGGATCCCTGCCTGACTCATGGCACTAAGTAATGGAGGAGCCCTTGGTTATAGTCTTCCCATGCCGAACTTTGTGATTTCACACTTCATAATGCGAGAGTATTACTTTAAAATGCATTAAACTTCTAAAGATAGCAAATAGCCTTTTAGATAATGCATTTTAAATAGACTCTGAATTCAAAATTTTTAAAAATGTTCATTTTGTAGGACATCATCATAGCTTTTATAATGTAGCGCACCCTGTTGTATGTGGTACTCTGTTCCTAGGCTTGGCCTTCCTCTTCAGCAGAAAGGAGCACTGTAGTTGCAAACCTGTTTATGTGCAATCTGAACCTGGATTCCACTCTCAGTAACAGGCCTGGATCTCATCCATTTTCATTTTTAGAAGTCATCTCACTGTCAGTAGAACTGATTGGGTATTGTTTAATGTGGAGAGGTCTTATAAATAGCTTTCCTGGCTCAAAATTGAACATAGAGATTTCAAATCAGCCCTCCCTCCCCCCGATATATTACAGCTATCTGTTTTGTAATCTCTTTTATTAGAGAAGATGACAATACATTCTGACATAAATCATCACTCATAATCATATAATACATATTTTAATCTCCATAGAAGCATTAAGCTGTAATACACTGTGTCAAAGAATGCTGACATCTAAAGGACAGATAATATTTGAATCTGAAAACACTTAGTTCTAAGTTTTCATTAAAAATGTACTTAGCCCAAATGCATTACTATTCTTTCACCAATTTTTAAAATTTAATTATGAATTATCTGCAATGATCAAAGTTATGTTGGTAAAGTTGATTTCTCAGTTTTGAATGCTAAATGAAATAAAATGAACATGGACTTAATGGAGTAATAAATTAAATAATCATCAAAATTTTATCAGGAGTTATGTAAAATTATATTCTACTTTTATTCCCATTTGAAATTTGAACTCTTTCCAAATTTGTTCTTTTTACTTTCTGACAATGTGTGGCCCTAAATATTTTAAAATAAAAAATGGGAATATTAGTAAAATCTGAATGGTTGCTTTTAGGAGAGGGCTGTGCTTTTAGAACCATAATGATAATGAGGAGGAGAGAGACATTTTTAAAAAGTTAGGGTCCCTCCCCATGAAATTCCTGATTTTACATTAGCTAAATAGCTGGCTAAAGATGGGCAAGAAGATTCTTCAAAATCTCATTTTTTCACTGTACATCAATAAGTTTAAATGGTGATTTATTTATGGTTACATAGTGAGAAATTATAAACATCATATTGAAATCCTTTTTTAAATTTTTTTATTGTTTAAACTTTAAAGTATTACATATCTCCTTTTTTCCCTGATTACCCCCTCCCCCCACCACTCCTACCCCTGAGGGCAAGCCCTCACTGCCCCAGTGTCTGTGTCCATTGGTTATGCTAATATGCATGCATATAAGTCCCTTGGTTGATTTTAACTGCCCCCCTCCCCTATCCTCTCCATGACGTTGGACAGCCTGGTCTGTTCAGTGCTATCTTGTCTCTGGATCTATTTTTGTTCATTAGTTTATTTTGATCATTATATCCCACATAAGAGTGAGATCATGTGATATTTATCTTTCTCCAACTGGCTTATTTGCTTAGCACAATGCTCTCCAGTTCCTTCTTTTTTATAACAGAGTAGTATTCCATTGTGTAGATGTGCCACAGTTTTTTTAATCCAGTCATCTATTGATGGGCAATTAGGCTGTTTCCAAATCTTAGCTATTGTAAATTGCACTGCTATGAACATGGGTGCATATATCATTTCTGATGGGTGTTTCTGATTTCTTGGGATATATTCCTAGAAGTGGGATCACTGGGTCAAACAGGAGTTCCATTTGTAACTTTTTGAGGAAACTCCATACTGTTCTCCACAGTGGCTGCACCAGTCTGCATTCCTACCATCAGTGCACAAGGGTTCCTTTTTCTCCACATCCTCCCCAGCACTTGTCGTTTGTTGATTTGTTGATGATGATAGCCATTCTGACAGGTGTGTGATGGTTCGTTACTGTTGTTTTGATTTGCATCTCTCGGATGATTAATGACTTTGAGCATGTTTTCATATGTCTCTCGGCCTTCTGTACATCTTCTTTTGAAAAGTGTCTATTTAGGTCCTTGGACCATTTTTTGATTGGATTGTTTATCTTCCTTTTGTTAAGTTGTATGAGTTCCCTGTAAAATTTTAAGAACTAAATATAAGTACTTTTAAACAATGCCTTCATTTTTAAGCTACAATATAGTGATAAGAATGAAAATTATGTGGAATAAGGAAGAATTGAAAATACAAATGTATATGGGGAAAGGGTAGGAATTTTCTAGCCAGAAAAAGGTAGAGAGAGAGGGAGAGGGAAGGGCATTCCAAGAAGAGGGAACAGCAGATACAGAGGCACAGAGGTCTGAGAAGAGCTCGGTGCCTTGAAAAACTGCAAGTAAATCAGGCTTGCTAGAGCAAAATTGCACTTGCAAGGAAGAGAGGAGAATGGGGACCAAAGGGCATCAGTCCAATCTGAAGGGCTTTGTAAACTGCAGAGGAGTTCCATATCTGCTGTCCTGTAAACACTAGAGAGCCATTAAAGAATTTGAGGAAAGAAGTGGCTTAACTTAACAATAATGCCAATCACCTGTTGAGCACCTTTTATTTTTACCATCAATTCTTTTCTATTCTGCAACATTTTTATTTCTTCTCACCATATTATCATTTTAAAAAATAAAGTGCTTATATTTGTTTGTTAAGCTAAATGTCTGTACACAAATTACCTTCAAGCCCTACAGCGACTTGGGTGTTATTATCACTATTTTTCACAAAGTAGTTAGAGCAGTTAAGTTATTGACCAAGAAACTCAGCAAGTAAGTGGCAGAGCCAAAATTAGCACCTGCGTCTCTCAGGCTCCATCCATACCCTGCCTGCCCTCTTTTCCAGTGCCTGACAATGTCATTCTTGCATGCTGTAAATACCTGTTGTGCCTCTTCTCCATGCCAGATACTGGGTGGGGACAGTTCGTGCTCTGCTCTCTGAGAGATCACATTTCCTGAGCAGATTTGCTGGTTGTTACAGCCTCAGAGAAATTGTCTGGGTAGGAGTGGAGGGGCAGTGTCTGGGCCAAGGAGCCAAGAGCTGAAACAAAATTATATTCCCCAAATAGCTTTTTTATTACTGCCAAGTAGTGATAAGAGACCAGCATGTTCTGCACCTAATTGATAAGTAAATCTTTTTGGACCAGAGCAACTCTATGACTCATGAGTCCTGGGTACTTTTGCCTTTGTAAGCCCCTTTCTCCACTAAAAATATACACATGTATATAGACACACATATATAAACACACATATAAACACATATATGTAATATAAAATATGATATAAATAGATGTATATAAGTATATAACACATACAATTATATTTTACAACTGCATTGGAGTAAAGACAAATATAATCCAGGTGGAATCCATTATGATCTATTTCTTATTATGGTATTTATTTTCTCTTCTGATTTTAAAAGAAATTAAAATTTTAAACCTCCTGCGGGTCCCTGACAGTACCACGGAACCTGGGTGTTGTGAGTAATCAGCCCTTTTGAAGACTGCAGTGTTTTCCTTCCTTATATGGTAACGGAATGCGAAGTTAAGGTCACAAAGTGTCACCCTCCTTGGGCATGGGATAGACGCTGGATCAGAGTAGCTTCCATCCACAAGACCAGCTTCATGAGAGGCTCAGGCAGGTGAGAGCCACTTCCCACCAGGCTGCCCAATAAGGGGGCATGGAGCAAAGTAGCTCCCTGAACTACCAAGGAAGCAGAGTCCAATGGGCAAAGGCCACCTGGTCTCTAAAGAGAAAAGGAAAAAAAACCGCACTTCATTAAATTATACCATTCAGTGATTTCAGAGTTACTGTCAAATAAATATAATAAAGTGAACAAATACAATTTTTCAGAAAAAAATAGTTATTACACATCGACAATGTCCCAAGTCCTGCGCTCGGCCTCAAGGATGTGGTAGCAAATGAAGTAGAGACACTGATGCCACTTCCAGGGTCTTGTTTTCTCCCAGGGAAGCCTGAGTTTAAGTACCACAGATTATAGTTTGGCCTTTCATGAAGATTTAACCAAGTTTAACTGTTTTTAAAAATATTTTAATTGATTTTTAGAGAGAGTGGAAGGGAGAGGGAGAGAGAGAGAGAAACATGTGATAGAGAAACATCAATAGTCTGCCTTGTGCACGGCCCCTACTGGGGATCGAGTCCACAACCCAGGCATGTGCCCTTGACACGGAACAGAACAGGCAACCTTTTGGTGCTCTGGATGAGCCCAACCAAATGAGACACACCTGCCAGGGCCCAAGTTTAACTTTTGACAAACATATTTACCATAGGGTAGGAGGCAACTTTTGTAATCTGACTTTTAATAGAAAAGCAGCAGCTTACAATTTAATAAAACTGCCTCATTTGATGCTGTTGTAAATTTCCATATTTCATTTATTGTGCAATAAAATTTCCATGAATGAAATAGCTCAGCCTCCAAATATGAATGCAGGATCAGCTCACAGGTCGATCTGGGCCAGAAAGAAGCTGTCAAAGACCTGGAAATACTTTAAAATGCTCTGCAGCTCCAAACTCTTGTCACCCTGAAATTTCACTAGTTGATGAAATGCTAGATGTGGTATTTAGAAGATCTGAAAGCTATACAAAGGATGGGGAAACATAATACTGAAATTTTGGAATGCCAGAACTGGGGTGCGGGGGTGCCTCTTGAATATCAAAACAATTATACTTGTGAAGCTGATGAGCATTTAACATGAGAGCAAAGAAATATATAGAACCTGATGTAAACAGATGCAAAGACGATAAAGACAAGACTGACTCTTCTGCAACCAATTACAAAGGAAAACGGAAAACTAGTAAGGGTTGGCATGTAAGAAAGTGTACCCTGACATGCCCCCCCCCAAAAAAAACAACAACAAACAAACAAAAAAACAAGCCATTGGGAGAGATGCCGGGTTGGGCTGAGAGTCTTGGTCCTTGCATCAGATTTGCACCCTCTGGAGACCTGGAGAGCACTACAGACAGACCATGTGGTTGGAAGAGCCCTCTGTGCTGAGTGCACCTTGATGGTGCTGGAGACGCCTGCATGAGCTCTCTCTGGGTTCTCAGTTCCAGAGAAAATGAAAATTTTCACTTTTGCTTCCGAGTGAAGGGAACTGAGTGAGAATTGAAGACTTAAAGTTGGGCAGGCGGGACCTCTGGGGATGAACTTTCAACTTAGTGGCTTCAAGTTATTTTGTGACACAGGGCTGATTAACGGAGCTTTGGCACTCCTGCTTTGGCAGGCAAGAGACGGAAATGCTAATTTTTGCAAAATCCCTATTGCTTCCCCCAAAAGAATAGGAAATAATGAGTGCTCTGAGAAGCAAATACAGACAGACATGTGGTTTGCAACCAGAACACAGTAACATAGAAGGACAACAGCGGTTATTGAAACCCTAGCCTGCCTTTCCCAGGCCGAGGAGGACTAGACCAAAAGCAACCCATATTCCTTGCATGGAAATCAAACCCTCATACTTGATGGCTTTCACCATAAATTTCATTGATGGCCCCGTGTTAACTTGGGCTCTTGGAATTTATTCATGCCAGTAATGCAGCCTGTGAAGGGTGCCAGAGGGACTGAGCTGGTGGGACTGAGTGATGAGTTTGTGAAGTGGCTGCTGGCTGAGCCCCAGTCTCAGAGCCCAGCGGCAGCTCCATGCCGGCCTAGGGGAGAGATCCTGATTGTGACTGATACTGCAAGAGTGATTAAATCTGTTCGGAAAGTTAGCCAGAAGACAGAGAAATTGAAAAGGGAATGGAGTTCGTTCCTCTTGGGCACTGACTTTTTCCCATAAGCATTAACTCTTTGATATCTTTACATTCTGGCTGGATTTTCATGTTTTCAGATGGATATACTGATTTGAAGCTGGCAGGAAATGCCAGTTTAAGAACTACAAAAATGTTTACAAGTATGAAAGAGAATGGAAGTGAGGCCAGGAAAGTTTTCAGGACATTGAATTTGCATAGGTAGCTTATAAGACTCCAGTGAGGACACTTGAACCATGTTAAATTTGGGCCATTTAACAAAGACCCAGAGAGCAGAGTGTTGAAAAGAGTGGGACTTACAGACTTTCTCTGAGATCGTGTTATTTTTCTCTACCGAGGCTATGTCCAGAGCTCAAAGATATAATGACAGAATGTTCTTGATGTTAAGAGACTGTTTCATAAGCACTTTGTCCTTTGACTGTTTATTTTGTGTATTTTCTTGTGAAAATGAGTGTGCTATTGTAATTCAGCTGAATGTTATTTTATGTTATCCCTCATTCTTTCTACCTGAGTGTGGTTGGATTGGAGGAGGCCAAAGTATACAACTTGTCAACCTCCCTGGTCCTGTAGGAAGGCCCTCCACCGCCTGACAGTTCTGACTCTGCTACTCATTGTCCAAATAAGTCAGTCAGACCAATTTCAGCAAATTCCCTCATACATACCACACCATGGAAGGCAATGCCAGGGTCGTGTAGAGCTGCTTTTTATTTCATGCTTTTGCCATTTTTTAGCATTGTTTTGTGAATATTCTTGAATGAAACATTAGGAGACTTTGGAAAAAAAGGAAAGCTATTACACTGTCACTATGAGAACACCTGGGGAGAATAGTGGTGCATAAGAGAAGCAGCTTATTAAGTGCTTTGGTAAAAGTAAGAGAACTAATTTGTCACACTGCATGACATTCAAAGAACAAATGCTCTAGATTAAAATGCTAAGGAAGGTAACTCAATGGAGAATGGAAAATTCCAAAGTATATTAATGATGGGGAGATGCCTAAATTGAAAAAGAAGAAAAAAAAAGAGGATTTTGCTAGGGAGTAAAACCAAGAGATTTGTCTTTCTGTGCATTTAGTTATCACAGCCTGAGCTCCTTGAGGGCCTAGTTTATCATTTCTGAGCTCCTAGCATCTCTCATGGCATGGAGCACAGAGCAGGTGCTCAGAGTGTGTTTGTAGATTAGCATGAGGAGCACATACACATGCTTCAGGGATCCTCTCCTTGATCCTAAGAAGATAGTGGTCTGGGAGGAAGGAATCCCAAACAGCAAAAACCATGAAACTACACAGTACTGGCACAAGCTCCATATAGAAAATGTATACATTACACAGGAGTGAAGCCTGTAAGTGATTTTGTTAGTGATGAAAATGTGGAGTTAGTAGGCCTTCTTTGTTTTGTTTTGCTTTTTAGGAGGCTGGGTTATTTATGTGTGGGAGGGAGGGGAAATTTTCCCCCTTCTCCTTTTAGTGCCTCTGGCCCTCTAAATATTTTAAATGATGTAAGGCAGATTAACAGGAGAAAATCAAGTTTTAATATGTATGCACAGAGAATTTACATGAGCAGGGAGAACTCCAAAGACAGTAAGGCCAAATGAGGTACATATGTCATTCTAGACCAGTGGCCGGCAAACTCATTAGTTAACAGAGCCAAATATCAACAGTACAACTCTTGAAATTTCTTTTGAGAGCCAAAAACCGACTTCTGCGCATGGGCCACGAAGTTTTAATCGCACTGTACGTGCGTGCCTGCACGTGCTATTTTGTGGAAGAGCCACACTCAAGGGGCCAAAGAGCTCCATGTGGCTTGCGACCCGCAGTTTGCCAACCACTGTTCTAGACTAAGGAAAAGGGAGTAGAAGTCTGGGACTCCAAGGGTTAGTAAGACGGTATCACAGGGAGATGAAGAAAGTTCATGATTATTGAAAAAAAAATGTTGGCTGGGACATATAGAGGATGGGATATGAAGAGGTCTCAGATCAAATGGGCCTTGCTGAGTTTTCCCCCATCTCCCAGACCTAGTTTAGATTAAACTATAGTCATCTCCGATGATAGCTCCTTCCTGGCACAAGCCTTCTGTCTTAATTTCTTTTATGCAGTTAAAGGAAAGGTCAAAGTTTCTTTCTGAGCCTTCTTGGTCTTAAAATTAATCAGCTCAAAATAATCAGTGCCCCAAGGAGGCATAATTTAGTGTGGCAAACGCTGCTCCCTTTCAGGTGAAGGCTTTGGACAGACAGTGACCCGTTGTTTATGCACCCTCCACAACTGCACACACAGTCAAGCAGCAGCCCCCAGCCCTCGAGCACAAGAGTTAATGATGATAAAGGTTTTTGCTATATTATAGCTTTATGGGAGCATTATCATCAAATCTATGTGACAAAGGTAGCCACCAGATGACAAATGATAGCAGTGAGCTGTTAGTGAAATCTTTTCTCCAAATAAAGAAGTGTATTTCATAGAGTCCATTTGCTGAGTAGAGAGATGAATAGGGAGATTACCACAACAATACATTTTATGTGTTACTAATTCCTCTATCTCTGAAATACATTTATAATACACCATTTTCATGCACAGTTTAAGGATAATGAGAAAATAATCATCACGTAATGCTTGCAGATACTCAAAGACACGGATCACCAAACTGTGGCTCATAGGCCGAATTCTGCCCATTGCTTGTTTCAGTATATAAAGTTTTATTGAACCACAACCTGCTTATTCATTTACATATTGTCTATGGCTTTCACACTTCAATAGAAGAGTTGAATAGTTGCAACAGAGACATTATAGCCTACAAAACTGGATTTGTGTAGGTATTGCTCTCTGGCTCTATAGAGTAAACGGTTGTCAACCCCTGCTCTAAGAAAAAAATATCTTAATTTTAGAGGCTAAACAAATGGGCTAATGTACACTCTTATGACCAAATTTCATTCATTTCCAAGCCTCTTCACAGGATAATATGTATGGATCTATATATGATAGGTCTACAGAGATCTTGATGAAGGCACAAGAGATAGCATATCCAGGCACAAAGGATGGGATTGAATGAAGTTTAGACAGCTAACACCAGCGACTTTTTTTCTGAGTCATGATCTGATAGGGGTTGTCAATTTGGATGTGTATGTAAGGAGCACCCATGAGTGCTAAGCAGTGGTTGAAAATAACTTGGCTTTGTTAAAAGAGCAACCTGTTATTAGCCGACAAGGAGACAGGTTGCCAGAACAACAAATTCTGGGATTGCATTAATTATTTGCAATGAGAGGATGGACACTTGTGCTGGTCAATCCATAGTTGGAAGATTGTAGTTTTATGCCTTCAGATTAACAGGGAATGAAAGACAGGTGAAGCTCATGGAAATGAGAGGGAGCAAGGTTAGGTGAGGTTTTGAAAGCTAGGTGCTTCAAGAATGGCACAAGAAATTGCTGTATTTGATCCAGAAGACAGAAGGCCCAGGCGAGTACACAAGCTGTGTCCAAACGTTTAAAGAGCTCTATGTGCAGTGTAGTTCTTGGGTACAGGTGGGATCGATGAGCATGTAAAGATAGTATCGGTGGTCTCAGAGTAAGTGAAAATGGGTGGAGACCATTTAAATATGAGTGGGGAGATTGAGTAGGTTAATGGCTTCAAAGATTCAGTCAAACACTAAATTATTTGATTTTGTGAGGAATCAAGAGGGCTCTTTCTCTGGTGTGTTCTGAGCTGCTTCATCCTAAGGTATGGTGGTCGTGTTAAAGAAAGGAGTGATTCTCCAGTCCTGGAAATATAAATATTTAAGGTTTCTCTGAGCAGTGGAGTTAGTGCTTCTCAAGACAGAGCCCCATCTCAAGTTGGGGCTCTGAGAGCATGTTAGCTTTAATCACTCCTTTTCTATCTGAACTAAGATACAACAGTACAACTTTAATCCTGCTGATCAAATGTCCTGCTTCTTAAATGCAGTGTCCTGTTTCTTATATGCAAATTTGGTGGCAAGATGAGAGAACCATGGAAAAGTCAAGTACTTTCTCTGGCTCTCGTCTTCTGTCTGTAACAAAGATTTAGCAATTTTCCAATTACGACAGCAATGCTATGAAGATCAGTGGCGATATAATTGAGAAGTGCTGGGGATGCTTTAAAGGAAGAAGACTGAATCTTTCATTATTATGTTGATTACCAACTACTCCATTGATATTGTCTTATTGCTTTACATTTATGCTAATAGAAGAGACTGCTAGTTACCAATGATTTTAGTTCTCTGGAAATAAATGGCATGAAATGAATAAATCATGTACTACTGTAGGTTTGCAGGCAGGGCACAAGATTAGTAAATTATGCACCATGTAAAAGAGAAAGCTGGAAAGCAATCAATCTTTGAGCTCGAGTGATCCATACAGTATGATTTTAATGTGTAGGTTAGGGACCCTCTATGCAAGAGTTCTCATAACCTAGTTTAGGTTGGTAATTAGGACACAGGGACAACCAAAAGGGGGGGAAATAAGAGTGTCGAACAGCAGCCAAGTGAATTTTAGAATAATGAAGAAATATCAAATAGGGTAAATCAATGGAGTTAAAGGACACAAAGGGAAAATGAAAAACATTCAAAGATAAATTAATGTAGACCCAAGGGTTATGCAAGCAATTTACTATAAATATTCAAGAAAAAAAAAAGAGACAAATGTAGGTGAATAAGGAAGCACAAAACTGGTAATGCATTATTGGAAGTAAGAAATGCCATAAAATAAATGTGTGGCCAAACAAAAGTTCAGTGCAGAAGAAAGAAAAGCATTTCTGGGAAAAAAAAAGGCTTTTTTTGGTAAATGACATGCTTTTTTTAACAAAGTTCTTACTATCTCATGTATTATTATAAATTTGAAGTGAAATAAAATCAGCCAGCCACAGTTTGTTATGAAAACTGAAGTTTCATATACAGACTATCCTAGCTAATGAAGAGGGAATATGCTAATTGACCATCACACCCTCACAAAGATGGTGGCACCCACAGCCAATAAGGAGGGAATATGCTAATTGACTACCACGCCCTCAAAGATGGCAGTGCCCACAGCCACAAGATGGCGGCACCCAGTCCCTTCAGCCCCACCCGGGCGGCAGGCGTGCGGCACAGCTGGGCCCACCCCCAGGTGGGTCCAGCCACTCCACATGCCTGTCTCCAGAGTCCCCTCTCCCTTGCCCCCAGCCACTCAGACACAGGCAAGCCTCGGATGGCAGCTGCCCTGCTGCCCAGGGCCTCCTGAGTCTCAGGTAACCAGGGCCGGCCAAGGCTTGTGTTGCAGGCAGTGGCAGAAGCAGAGGTGTGATGGGGCGTCGCCTTCCCCTGATCACCAGTTCACTTCTTGCCCCTGAGGGCTCCCACACTGTGATAGGGGGCAGGCCAGGCTGAGGGACCACCCCTCCAGTGCATGAATTTTCATGCACCAAGCCTCTAGTCTATAATAATAAAAGGGTAATCTGCTAATTAGACCGGATGGAGGGAAGCCAGACAAGTCCCGGGTGCCGGAGGGAAGCCGGTGCCAGCAGCTGGAGGAAAGAAGGCCTACTCTTGCATGAATTTTTTTGTATCGGGCCTCTAGTACTTAATAATACTGTATTGCATATTTGAAAGTTGCTACAAGAGTAAATCTTAATAGTTATCATCACAAGAAAAAGAATGTGTTGCTATATATGTTGACGGATATTTGCTAGAATTATTATTTTGCTGATCATTTTGCAATATATACAGATATCAAATCATTATGTTGTACGGCTAAAACTAATACAATGTTATATGTCATGTATACCTCAATCACAACAAACCAAACTCCTGAGGTTTCAGCTTCTCCCACAGTCACACAGAAGAACAGGTTTTTATCTTTCAACCACATATGGAGTGTTTCAACCAATCCACCCATTCAAGCGCCAGCAAATTCATGATTCGATTCTTTTTTTAAAATTGACCTATAAAAAGGTATAGTGCACTAACTTGTGTGTACAGCTCAATTAACTTTTATGGATGAACACATTTCTGTAGCTAGCACTAAAGATCAAGATATAGAACATTTTCAGAACCCCTAAAGGCCCCCTTATACCCTTCTCAGTGTGTATTCCCCATATACAGTAACTATTATACATATTTCTAACACCATCAGTCAGTTTTGCCTGTTCTGGGACTATAGTGGAATTCTACAATATGTACTCTTTTTTGTCTGGCTTCTTTCATTCAAATAATATTGGTGAGCTGTATCCCATTCTCTCTGTAGCAGTAGTCTATTCGTAGTTATGGCTCAAAGCAAGAGTTGGCAAATTTTTTTAAAAGGGGCCAGGTAATTTTTTTTTTAATGGCTTTATGGGTGATATGGTCTCTGTCGCAAGTGCTCAATTGTGCCTTTGCAATACAAAAGCTGCTGTAGACACTATGTAAATGATGAGCGTGGCCATATTCCAACAAATGTCCTTTTGGCCTGTGGGCCATAGTGGCTAATTCCTGCTCTGTGGGTTTCCATTGCATAAATACACCACTATTTACTTACCTATTCTTTTGTTGATGAACATTTGTATTGTTTCCAGTATTTTGGTGAAAATATGCACTCATTTTTCTTGGATGTACGGTGTACCTCAGAGTGGAATGATGGGATCACACAGTTGATGTTATAATTAGCTTTAATAAATAGTGCCAAATAGTTTGCAAAGTGGTTGTACCAATTACACTCCCTCCAGTGATATATGAGAGTTCTACATGCCCACTTCCATGTCAGTACTTGCTCTAGTTAGTCTCTTCATTTAAATCAGTCTGGTGATTTTCTGGGGGGGGGGGGGGGGTTCCTTTATGGTTTTAATGTGTATTTCCTTGATGAGCAATAACATTGAGTGCCTTTTCTAGTGTTTGTTGTCCATTTGGATATTTCCTTTTGTGAAGTGCCTGCTCAGTTCTTGTCCATATTTGTTAATGGGCTGTTCATTTATTATTGATTTGTGAGAGTTTTTTGTGTATTCTGGATACAAGTCTTTTACATGAATTATGAATATCTTCTCTCAGTCAAGATTCCATTCTTAAAGCAAGCATAAGCAGTTGATATCATGGTCTTTTTTAAAAAAAGAAGATCCTTTCATCTCATTAGTCTAATCATCCCTGAGTGGGCCACAAAATTAATCAGGATATGTGAGCCGCATCTCAGGAGTCCAGGAGCCTGTGGAGAAGAAAAATCAGTTCTGTCCTAAGGATGTGAAATAGAGCCCCTTGCCTTATACCCTCTCCTGACATTGTGCTGGCCTTGCATGCCTCTGAAAGGCACCAGACTCCAGAAGGAAAAGTAACTTTCAGGGAGGAAGGTAGAGGTAACTCAAGGATGTAGCAGGACCCAATACTGGGACTTACAACCCCCAAAGCAGAGCATTTCCTAACTCATATATCATTTCTGTTCCTCTGTGTTAAACATGTAGGAAACTAATGACCTTGATATTATAATTTATAACATTCTTTGAAAAAGAAAGCCTGTACACCATGAGCCTGGTTTTGTACTGCCTGGCAGATGCCCTACAATGAGCCAAGAAAGTTGTCTGAATTCTACATTCTGTGCTACACATCCCCTCTTTAGCTATGCATTCTCACTCTATTAACTTATTGCCAAGCAAAGGTGATTTATTAAGATGAGGAGCAGACATTGCTAAAACAGGAAGAAAAGCAAAAAAGAAATAAATGTTTCCTCAGAACCCACAAAGGAGAACAGATGTCAGCACAAACAGATGTATGTTTCTCCGGGGTGAAAGAAAGAATACCTAATGCAATCAGAGCTCTGGTAACATAAGTAAGCAAGAAAGTGGAACATCTAAAACTTTGTAGGCCTCCTTCATGTGGTGTTATGTATTCATAAGTGCTACTCAAAGCAGCACAGGCCACCAATGACAAATGTTTTTACACTATTTTTTTAAAGATGGAAAAATGAGAATGCAGTAGGTTGTTATTATAGGCAATGTTATGTTTGTCCTATTTTTAGAATTAGAAACCCATGTAGAATATTTGCCTTTAGGAAGAAGTTATCAACTCTTTTCCCTATTTAGCTCAATCAGCTCAATGGCTAATGTCTGTTCATGACCCTCATGTGACATGATAAATGATTAATTCCTTCCCCAATTTCACTTGCAAGGTAACACAATATAAATTGTTCAGGTAAGCATCTTAGAAAAGAGATGGAATGAAAAAACTAAATTGTTTCTTTCTAAACTATAAAGTGGGGATGACTACATAAGAAGGTAAAACATCAATGTATCAACTACCAAGATTAAGACACTGAGGAGGCTATTTGCAGCAAAGATGACTTTAAAAAAGCATGATACATTAGTCATATGAAGAGCTCCTGTATATTGATTTTCAAAAAAAAAAACAATAACACATCAGCAGTCAATTTTTAATGGTTTTAAATCAATAATTAATACGAGAAGAACTTTAGTTAGATAATATTAAAATAATGTTAAAGCTGACTAGTACAGGGGGGAAAGTGGTATCAATTATTACTGATCAAATTAGCAAAGGGTGTCTAAGAGACAATGGCTAAGGTGGCCTGATTATAGTAAAATAGGCACAATTACAAATGTAGTTTGGACTATACAAGGGTAGGCAAAAGTAGGTTTACAGTTGTGGGTATGTGAAATAGCATTTGTTCTTGTGTTAGTAATTAATTATTGTATTATTCATATTACAATGATAAACCTACTTTTGCCCACCCCTGGACATTATTGTAAGGCTTTTGGGAAGCAATAAGAAATATTAACTATATTTATATGTTTCTACAGAGTAATTTTAGCTCATATAATCTACTCTGAAGAAATATTTATAAATTTATAGGAATTTTAAATAGGTCATAATTTTCAATGGCAATAATAACAACAATAACAATAATAAAATAAACTACATGACCAAGTATCAATGCATCTGAATTTTCATCTTTCTCTGAAGAAATACTAGTTCTTAACTTTAAAAATACTTTTGTTTTCTCCCTGTCCAAAATTCCCTATGTTCCTTCTCTCTGAATCCCCATGTCCAGGTCTACTTAATTACTTTAAAATATTCTTTCAAAGTCATGTATCATTCTCTTTCAGTGGTCTTTAAATATTTTATCTTTTTCTCATACCCCACTATGTTATTCAATAGAGATATAGTAACCTAAATATAGTAAATTTATTCATTAGAAGTGATGTGACTATATAAATTGTAT
Source organism: Corynorhinus townsendii (assembly GCA_026230045.1). NCBI lineage: Eukaryota > Metazoa > Chordata > Mammalia > Chiroptera > Vespertilionidae > Corynorhinus > Corynorhinus townsendii. The sequence goes on along the minus strand of JAPDVU010000003.1, from coordinate 45,775,098 downwards.
GTAAACCATGAAAAGTGATGACAGATAATGTTAAACACTGATCGCAACAATATTTTTTACAATATTTTAAAATTTATTAGCATAACAAAAGAGACTAAAAGGAAACACACTAAAATATACCCAGTTATTATATGTGACTCATGGAACAATGGGTTTTGTTTTTCTTTCTTACTTTGACTACTCAGAACTTCCCACATATTCTTCAATAGGATGTACTTTTTCTATAATAAAAACATAAATTATTAAAGTAATTGCTTTCTTCTTCAAATGACCACCACACCCACCACCCTCTTTCAAGGTAAAAAATGGGTTTTGGTTTCCTCCCAGCATCTCTGAATAGCAGTTCTCAGCGTTCCACTATTTATATTCACTTTCTTGTTCCACTGCAACCAAGCTTGACATTTGGTGTGAATAGCCAACAGAGGTGAGAGCAGATGGGATGACAAATCTAGATGGCTGGATGGAATGAATTCTCCTGCCTTGCTAGGTGGTACGGGCACAGTACATCAGCTGGATCTCAGCTAAGCAATATTCAAACTGCAGAAAGCTTGGCCTGAACTCAATCTCCCTTCTAGTTGCTACTGAGTTCCTCCTGTTTCTTTGCTCTCAAAGTCTGTTGTAAAGTTCAACTACTGCCTAATTTATCTAATTCTTGTCTGAAGGCTTTGAATTTAGCTCTGACCCACCTTGTTTCTATGGGAACTTTTTCTTGGCAGTAACAAATGATGTAGTCCTGACCATGTATACAATAGCTCCTTTTCCTTGAGCTCAGAGAAGTCGGTTCTGAAGCCAACCTAGATTCTCTCATTTGCATCTTTCAAATGTGTTTCTTCTCAGGTGTCTAAAGACACAACATTTTTTCTGCAAATCATCTCCCACACTCTGGAAATGTTCCCCCACAGCTCTCTTTCCTCTCCCATTCTCCCAGCATCATGATCGCCTCTAGCATCTTGTTGGCATTTACTTAGGGATCATAAGGCTGGATGGAAAAGTGAAATCTAAAAGGACACAGGGATGAGTGGTGGTCCCATCGGTCCTGAGTAGGAGTAAAACCTCTCTGTTTCCTGACTCACGGGGACCCCTGATTGCTTGCTCTGCATTTTTTTCAATGATTCTCAATCACTCTTTATATATTTGGAGTTTCGTTTTCACTTTTTTCTCAGTTCATGTTTTTCCCTAATAGATCCTAGTCTCTGGTAGATGTCTACAGGTTTAAAAAGTGATATGAACTCTACAACCCATTTGTGAAAAAATAAATGGAAAACTAATTTAACTTGGCTGCTACTCTGGGGGTAAACTAACTGCAGGAAAAAGAAAGGTGTGACCAGAAAGTAAAATTGTTTCCCTCAACAGATACTTAGAAGAACCTATCAAGCTGATATTGGGATTTAAAGAAAAATAATGCCAGATCCCAAGTTGCTTACCATCCCAACAGGGAAGACAGGCATATACACTGATTGGGGTAACATTGTGTTACAGATACCATTGGAGTGCAGGACTTAGGAGCAATGCATGAGGAGGAGGATGTGGACAGGATAGGCTGCCTAGAGCATGTGACTCCTACATGAAAGCTGGGAAGGGAGCAGATAGGATGCAAGGTGGGAGATAAGACTCAGAGACCTCATTACAGAGGTTATTATTGGGGGCAAGGGTAGCCAATGTAGAGCTTTACATAGACAAATCCCTTGACCCATGATTGCAAATAGTTATTGGTCTCTAGGTTCATCTGATGCTAAGTTATGTGTGAGCACTAACTTCTCAAGACATGCTCTTTGGTTTGAGGTCTCACCACATGCTGGCATCATGCTCTTCTGCACTGATAAAGAGACTGTTTGGTGGTGTCCACTTGTATTTGATACCTTCTTCAAATACCGCAATTTGATCAACTGAGTTCAGTCTTTGAAGCCACAATGAATGCATTTTGTGCTTAAGTAGATAATGAAAATCATAAGGAAAATCAATGAATTAAACCCCTATTTGGAGGCATCCTCACCATATTAAACTGTAAGATGTTTGGAGTGAGCTGCATGCAAAGGGAGTGATTGTTTACAAAAAAAGATAATACGTTAAGTGGCCTTCTCTCTTAGCAATCAATGTTTATTTTTCCTTAGCTATTTTCTTAATCTTTTACAGGGTGTACATTTCTCCTTTAAAATAGAATAATCTACTGGAAATGAAGTTGATCATAGGCAATTCTGAGGTGTGGTCTTAAAATTTTTTTTTAAATCAAGAAATTATTAAGGACAAGTCAATAAGGTACAATATATATCCTTATTCTATCTATCGTCTCAATTCAAAGTAAAGGTGTGTGTGTGTGGGTGTGTGTGTGTGTGTGTGTGTGTTTGTGTTAGTGCTTTCATAGATTAGAGATTAGAGCCATGGTTATCCTGCTCTATAGAACATCAGAATCACCTGTAGAGCTTATAAAAACAGTTTGCTGAGCCCATTCCAAGCTTCTATTTCAGTAGGTCTGGGATAAGACCTACGATTTGGCATTTACAGTAAGTTCCCAGGTGATGTAGATGAGGCTGATCTTGAAGCCATACTTTGAGATCCAGTGTACTAGAAATTCCTTGGAGTCAAACTATCATATTTCCCCACATACACACACACCAGGTACCCATTATGCTGTTGCTATGCGCAGGAGAGAAGTCCTAAAACCCTGTCATTAAACTGTCAGTGGGGTTTAGTTGAAGGTAATATTTGTTACTATATGAAGACTATTTATTTTTCATAAAGAACGAAAAATTTAGAGCTAGGAAGGACTTGAAACATTATTTAACTTAACCTGTTGTGTATGGATGACAATAGCAAGGCTTTGAGGGATTAATTGACTTGATTAAAGTCACTTACATACTGGTGACTCCAGAAACAAAATATATGTCTCTGAACTCCCAGACCACACAATCTTTATACTATGCCACCTGGCTTTTGTAACTTTAATTGCACAGTTGTTTATAAATCAGCTGGTTAAATTTAGGATCCCTTATAAAAGTGAAACAATTATTTGAGTGCATCTGTCACAGTTCTGACATGATTGGGAAGGAAAACTCGCTACCACTTGCTATCACTTCCTGAGCACCTGCTAAGTCCCTGACACCATCCTTTTCACATACTGTTCCATGTAATCTGTAGAGCAGCTCTGAGGAATAGGGAAAAATATCCTCATTTTTCTGATGTGGAAACTGAGGCTCAGACAGGTTGCATGGCTTACTCCTAGGCAGGAGTCCTGGGAGTGGCATTAGGAAAAGCATAAACTTTGAGATCATTGAGCCAAGCAATACAAACCCAATAGCCAGCACCTCCTCCCCGAGAGGGAACTGACAAGACGTGCTTTGGTGGTATGGTGACAGGGAAGGTAGTTAGACCCAGAGGAACCTGGATATAACAGAGGGACTTGGTGTCAGGAAAGAGGTAAAAGCTGATAGCCCTGGAATTGGGTTACAAAAGTCAGAGGCTTACTTGATGCTGAGTGGGCTGAGCATGGTGGGAGAGTTGTCCCATTGTCTGGGGGCAGGTAGAGGTCAGGTGGCTCTAGGTGTGGGGCTGTGTCTGTAGCTGCAGACATATGCACTTTGTTCCTGAGTTTTACTGGGTGTAGAATGAACTTGTCTTCCTCTATAAAGAGAACATTTTAGGAGTCTGCTTTAAAACTGTATTGAATTATGGCTGATGTGTTTTCTGAAAAGGAAAGTCAGGTGAAAATTGTGATTGGCTTATTGAGTTTTCCAAGGGCCTGGAATAGGTGTTAGGCTTTGCTTATGCCTCATTATTGCACCCATTATCACTTTTTTGAAATCAACAGTAAGTATTGCCAGAATGTTCTTAAAATCATAAAAGTGAGATAGGATGCCATACTTTTCATCTTTATTGTTTTTATTTTATCTCATATTTTTATTTAGTTTTCCATTTCTCATTGATCATTTTGAAATACGTTTCTTAAAAATATATTTATATTTAAACTGGTGAATTCTTTACCAATGACAGCTGTTTGAAATACAAAAGATTTATCTACTAAGTTCTTGTAGTTGTCCAGTATCCAACATCCAGAGAAGTGCATTGGTCATAATAGACATATCACAAATAGTTTGTGTTTAAAAAATATAGTTAATAAGTAATGTAGTCATTATGTAGCATTTCTTTATACCAGGCACATGCTAGACTTTTACAGTATAAGACAGGATAAAGATAAGTAAAATAGCATTCATACAGATTGATAAGGACTAGAGTAGAATAATAATAATAATATGTACACTGTGTTCAGTATTCTATCCACATTAACACATACAATCCTTACTACAACCTTGTGATGGATAAGTATTATCCCCATTTTATCTGTAAATATGTTCAAACACAGAGAAATCAAGTGACTTGACAGCTGAATATGACAGAGTCCCTGAGATCCTAATCACTGCTCTGTAGGAATTGTTTGCAAAACAGGGACATGTCAGGTGTTGTAAGAGCAGTTAGGAGCACTTGTTTGCCCTACCAGAGGGGACTCAACTGAAATTAAGAGGATTAGTAGGAGTTGCCATGCAAAGAAGGTGGGTATTCTGGACCAGAAAACAGTGTGCATGAAATCCCAAGGCAGGAGAGAACAGGAAGTGTCCTGAGAACACCCCCCGTGTGAAGCATGGTGGCATGCAGTGTGAGAAGTGTGCATGCCCAACAATGAGGGAAGGGGTTTTGGGCCAGCTAGCTGATCAAAGGACAAGTTAAAAGTCAGTGTCAAGGTGTGTGCATGGAGAGGTTTGTGGGGAGGAGAAGGGGACCCAATGACTTTGCAGGTAGGAACTACTTTGCATTCCAGAGGTTAGAGAAATCATTGATCAAAAAGAGCATTCTCAGATTTTTAGTGAGAGTAGCAGCCGACCTCTATTGCATGGTTTTTCTTCTGCTAAACCTGGAAGAGTAAGAAAAAGATACTTAGAAGATGAATAACCATTTTAAGTGCACATTTTAGTGTCATTAATTACATTCACAATTTTGTGCAATTATCACCACTATGTGCTTCCAAAATTCTTTGTTACCCCAAACAGAAATTTTATACCCATTATGCAATAATTCCTTCCTCCTACCTCTCCCAACCTTTGGTAATCTTTATTCTATTTTCTGTCTCTATGAATTTGTCTATTCTGGGTATCTCACATAAGTGGAATCATACAATATCTGTCCTCTTGTGTCTAGTTTCTTTCACTGCGCATAATATTTTTAAGGTGCATCCATGTTGTAACTTGTATCAGAACTTCATTCCTTTCAATGGTTGAGTATACGCCACATTTTATCTATCCATTCATCTGCTCATCTGCTGATAGACACTTGAGTCACTGCCACTTTTTAGCTATTGTGAATAATATTGCTATGAATGTTGGAATACAAGAACCTGTTTGAGTCCCTGTTTTCAACTCATTTTAGGCATATGCGTAGGAGTAGAATTCCTGGGTCACATGGTTAATTCTCTATTTAACTTTTGGAGGAACTACTAACTGTTTTCAATTGGTTGCACTATTTTACAAGTATTCCCATTTTTCACATCCTTCCCAATGGTTGTTTTCCAAAGATTTATTATTATTATTTATTATTATTATTATTATTACAGTCATTTTGCATATCCACACACACTTTCTTCAGCATGTAAGTTGAAGACCCCAAAGCATGTGGGTGGCAAATATTTCTAATTTCATTAGCAATTTGGGTGACTAGTTTCATTCAAAGGGTGGGGTTAGGGAGTGCACAGAGGACCAGGCTTAAAGAATGTGGTTATTGGATGTTATTGGATGTAGTTTACAAGGAGGTCTTCCATCACATTGAGAGTTTCTTGTTTGGGCAACTATAATTTAATTTGGTCATCTTTGCACCCAGCTTGGAGCTCAGTGCTGCAGCTCAGAAGACAAGTAATGTATGTAGGTTTAGATAAATGAGTGGATGTATGAATGAATGAATAAAAAGAATCAATGTCACATGTGTTCTCCATCTTTTGCGAAAAAGACTTTATAGCAAACTCTCTGTTGTCGGTTACTTTTTAGGGAAAAGCACTCTATTTAAAATCAGGAGCCTGGCAACTGGTGTCATCTTTCTAGCCAACTGGTGCCAATTTTCTTGCCAATTGGAGGTCTAACCACGACTTGGCATCAGATTCTCCCTAAACTTCAGTTCTCTTCTGTAGAATGACTGGATTGGACAAGATCACTGACAGCTTGCTCCAATTCTGACATTCTTAGCTGCTTTATATTGTACTAGAAGCCTGGTGCATGAATTTGTGCACAGGTGGGGTCCCTCAGCAGCCTGGCCAGCAATTGGGGCCAATTGGGGCCAGCTGGCCAGGGGGTGGGACTGTGGGAGGTTGGCTGGCTGCAGAGGTTGGCCGTGGGAGTGCACTGACCACCAGGGGGCAGCTCCTGCATTGAGCGTCTGCCCCCTGGTGGTCAGTACACATCATAGCAACTGCTCAACTGGTCATTTGGTTGACCGGTCATAATGGTCCCTTAGGCTTTTATATATATAGAGAGAGATTCTATCCGCCACCATTCAATGATTATTAATTTAGGACAAATCCTTTTTTGACAGATCCAACTATGAGAGAGATTCAAAGTTGAAAGTTTAACAAAAATACTTTTAAAGTTGGAAATTATTTAAAAATATATATGTGCACATATACCTTCCCAGGAGAAACTGGGAAGGGATAAACTGTAGTTAACCTCACGAATGTCAATATAAAAAACACTTCACATTCAGCAATATTTTAATATTTTAGTCAAAATCAATTTGTTGGAATAGAGATCTACCAGTTTTTTATGAACCTGTCCAGGAATCAGTCCCTTTTACTTCATATGAAAACTTGGAAGACGGAACTGCAAAGGAAGATTTCCAGTCTCTGCATTAGGCAGCATATGTGCTTCCCCTCAAAGGAAGGCTTGGGGTGGAAGGAACACTTATAAGAAACTGAGGCAGGAATATTTTATGTAGTAAATCATTTGTATAATTAGAATTCTAATGTGCCCACTCTTTAGACATCAAATTGATCAAAGCAGGAATTACAGATTAAAATTTATGGTAAAAATAAGAAAAAGAAAAGAGGATGAGTCAGAAGGTAGGAGGCCACACAACTCAATATTTTTCTCAGCATAGATAAAGCACTTATGAACTTTACTGGACTGGCAAAGCTAAAAAGATGCTCCTTTAAAAGTGTCATTATTTACACAAGTCTTCTATTAAAAATAGAGCGCCTTACATTCACATATAGTTTTTAGCAAAAAATATGCCTGACTTATTTGTGCCTCAACTTATAATACAGAATCTGAATATTATCCATAAGTTCTTAGGCCCAGCCTTGACCAGTGTCTATGCCTATTTATGGGGCACATTACCTCTGATGAGCTAAGTAATTGCTAGATCCACACTGGAAATGAGCCTTCAGGCTAAGTGAGTAGAAAAGTAACGGGGTGAGAAATGAATGCAAATTAATTCTCCATCCTCCCAGCAGCCACTGCTTTCAATTTCTTGCCCTCGTCCATCCCCCTGCCAGTTCTCAGAGGACAGGATGAATATTACAAGTGATGTTCACTTCATGTCTCAATGACCTAGAAAGGGGAATGTGCAGAAAGACACGCAGTGCACTAATGATGCTGAGCCAGAGACAGGGCAGTGACGCAAAGTGGAGAGCAGGGTAATGAAAGCACTTCGAATGCCCAAGCCCTTTCCCTGTTTTGTGCCTCTTCTGGGAGACTGGAGTGAGTCAGCACAGATAAGGGCCACTGGAATCAAATAAAGATTGACCACATCCATGGGCTCCTTTCCTTGTGGCTGGTACCCTGTGTATTGGGGTTCAGAGGAGTATTAGCCTAATAAAAGGCTGCCTCAGTGGTATCAGTTGGTTCATCCTCAATGGTATCAATTGGCTCAGCATTTTTCAGAGAGTTCTGTGATGTGAATAGCCAAGCATTCAACTAAAGTGAAATATATAGATATAGATATAGATATAGATTAGGTAGCCTATCTAATAAAAGAGTAATATGCAAATTAACCATCACTCCAGTAAACCCACAAGCCATGCCCACCAGCCAATCAGGAGCAAATATGCAAATTAACCCAACCAAGATGGCTGTGGTCACTGAGCGAGTAGGAGGCTTGGGTTTCCCTGGCAATGGAGGAAGCCAAGCTTTCCGCACACCCTGGCAGGACCAGGCCTCCACTCAAGGCTACAAAGTTTCAATTATAGAAGATAAATAAATCCCAGATACCAGGGCCTCCACTTGGGTCACCGGGGGGCATGTCCAGCCTGCAAACCACCACAGGCCCCTCGCCCAGGCTGCCCCACGCTCCAAGGGAAACCCCACCCTGATCCCAGACACCCTTCAGGGCAAACCAGCTGGCCCCCACCCCTGCACCAAGCCTCTATCCTATCTAATAAAAGAGTAATATGCAGATTGACCTCACTCCAACACACAAGATGGCTGCCTCCATGTGAACACAAGATGGCCAGCAGGGGAGGGCAGTTGGGAGGGACCAGGCCTGCAAGGGAGGGCAGTTAGGGGTGACTAGGACAGCAGAGGAGGGAAGTTGGGGGTGACCAGGCCTGCAAGGAAGGGCAGTTGGGGGGACCCAAGCCTGCAGGGGAGGGCAGTTAGGGGTGACCAGGCCCTCAGGGGAGGGAAGTTAGGGGCAAACAGGCTGTCAGGGGAGCAGTTAGGCATCAATTAGGCTGTCAGGGGAGTGGTTAGGGGGTGAACAGGCTGGCAGACAGAAGCAGTTAGGGGCAATCAGGAAGGCAGGCAGGCGAGCAGTTGGGAGCCAGCAGTCCTGGATTATGTCCGACTGCCCGTTTTGGCCCGATCCCACCAGGGTCCTAGATTGGAGAGGGTGCAGGCTGGGCTGAGGGACACAACCCCTCCTCCCCTCCCCCCCCCCCCCCCCCGCAAGAAATTTCATTCACTGGTCCTCTAGTAGATAATGAAACCATCTCAGTTTCAAACAGGCTTCTCACAGCTGTTTCCTTCTTCAGAGAAATGCTGATGGTAACCAATGGATCTGGGGAGGTACTTGTCCCTCCTGTCCCCCAGCTAGTGACCGACTAAGACAGAGTAAAAAGTCTGGCTTACTCTCTCATCTTAATGTGGATCAAGTCAGTGCTCCAGAGGTCTCCCTGTATTGAGGCTCACACTAGTCTCCAGCTGAGACCTCAGCCCTGCTGAGCATCTTCCTCTGTCCACTTTTGTTTCCATCTGCTCCTCCTGAGAGCACTTTTGCATAAATCCCGTGAGCCACATGTCTCGCTCTGCTACCTGGGAGCTTACTCTTGGACAGGAACTAGCATGCATCACTTACCTACTGGGTAGACATGCTTAGGTCATTTTATTCTGACTTATTATCAGAGTGCCTTAACACAAAAGAAAGTGAGGCCTGAAGAGGTTGTCATCTTTCCTAAAGTCAAAATCCACTATGTGACTCTGATTCACCCTCTTTCCCTTGGATCAAATATTGCTTCATGCTCTTCTACTGCTAAGGAGACACGACCACTGTTCACCACTAAATAATAAGTGTCCCTACAATTCCCTTTTACTATAGCAGTTATAGGGGTTCCTAATGTTTGTTGTTAAGGCCTCACCTTCCGTCACCCAGAAGCTCTGTCCTATGGCTTCAGCAAGAGGCAGGATGCCTATAGAAATCTAGGACGTTTTGCTTATGTCAGTTGTAAAGGTGGTGGCAGATGTATTGTATCAATGTTAAATATACAAAGGTTGATAATTGCACTGTGAGTATGTGAGAAGATATTCTTATTCTTAGGAAGTACACATTATGTTAATATATGTACATTCTGACTCAAAAATATTCTCAAATAGTATAAGTTGTATATTTGGTATAAACTATTTATGTATGTACAGTCTCTCATATATATGAGAGCTAGAGACAGAGGTAGAGAGAGAAAGGAGAACTGATAAAACAAATAAGGCAGAATGTTAAGAATAGATGATTCTGGGAAAAGAATATATGTTTTATTTGTGCCATTTTTATAACTTTTCTGTTAGTTTGGAATATTTACCAAAGAAACAAACAAAAAAAAGCCTCCCTTAAATTGCAACTGTGAAGTACTAAGACTGGATTTTAGGTATGGTGTACAAGAAGCTGTCTTATTATTTTTATGTATGTGTAATATTGTATCTACTATGATGGACATGAGCATTTTATAAGAAATGAGTTGATCCTAGAAAACCTAGATAAGGATTGCTTGTGTTCAGGATAAATATAAATCTCCTTGGTATTTCATGAGAGTTTGTGACAAGCTACTTGGTATTTTATGGGAGCTTAGGCAACATGGGATTGCTAAGTGTGGCTTAGAGATTGCAGGCTTTAGATGACTTGAGCTAGAATTTCAGTGGGAGGCCTTGGCAATGTGTGGAATAAACTTATGTAGAGACTGGAGAGTTGGAATGGCAGACCCACACTGCAGTGAACTGGGAGAGTGAGTGATGGCCTTTAGAATCGCTCTTTTCTCAATATGTCATCGTTTGGATAAAGCTTAGATTAAAACAGGGAGCAAGAAACACCTTACACTGAAAAAAAATAAAAAAGTAGAGGCAAGGTTGCAGGAAGCAAAGAAATTGAGACTTATCTTTCCATTTATATAAATCCAATCCTCCCAGCCCCAGCCTTCCCTGCCTCCTCTATTAATGACTGGGGTAGCGCTGTTCCCCCCGGGAAGTTCCTTTGCAGAGTTGGAGATGCTGAATTTAGTCTCCAAGGGGACCTGATGAAGGTAACAAATAGAGTGGCTATGGACGACTTTTGGAAACCAAACCCAGCTAATGAAAAATGATGCTCATATGAACTAAATTTCCTCATGTACAGAAAAGACATTTGTGTGCTGGATCAATATGGAAAAAAAATATCCTCTTGTAACTTAATTAGAAGAGATCTATTTAGCACAAAAATAAAATATCCCCTCATATTTTGCTCCTAAATACACCCCTCACAATTCACAATTTCATAAGAAATAAATTTGTTTAAAAAAATAAAGAAATTTGTTTACAGGAAAGTGCCCACTTATCATTAAATAATTTATTTTATGTAGCACTTTTTTACTTCAGCTTGCTATGATATTTTACCTAGAGGTTGCTTAATTTCAGTGCTAAAATGCAGCTATCTCTGCAAAACTATGTCAATAGGTAAATGACCCCCACCACATGCTCACCTATCTCTGGGGCAAATAACAGAACAATCTATAAAGTAATGAAGGATTCTGAGCAGTTGAAACTTCACTGTCTGAGTTAGGCATTTGGTCACATGTTAAGGGTAAAACCGCTGTTCTTACTAACAGTGCCATGGGATCTGTAATAGCCCAGAGTATGTGGCTCCTCATTTTTATATGTCATCAGAAAGATGGACTGCCAAGAGCACATCTGGGGTCTGGGTTTAGTACTAGCTCGGGGAAAAGGGTACCACATAGTTAATCACTTCCCACATAAGCCAGAATCTCCCCTGAAGATTAGTCATAGTGCCAGTAAAATATGGGCCTGTGTTTCACATCTCACGAGAAGCTCACAGAAAGCAGACTAAACGTTTATGCTGTTGAGCTAGATTGGGGTGCTGTGCCTGGATGTTCATGTGCACGTGAAGAGCCTGTCTTCGCCATGATGGGGCCCTGGCCAAAATGACTTCATGGGCCCAGGCAACCAAAAGGGTGTGATGGGCTGGTACACACAGAACCTGACTGTGCATGCTAGTGCTGGTCAACCAGTCAGGAGTTGAAGTTGAACTGTAAGCCCTGTTTCTGGGGTACAGGCCCATATTAGAGACCTCAAGAAACTAAAGCTTCAATTTAGGCCACTGTGTTGGTCAAGGTTCTCCAGAGAAACATGATCAATAGGATATAGATAAATAGCTAGATAGATATATATAAGAGGAGGTTTATTATAGGAATTGGCTCACATGGTTATGGAGACCAAGAAGTCTCTTAATCTGCCATCTGCAAACTGGAGAACTGAGAAAGATGGTGGTATAATTCCATTAAAGGCCGAAGATCTAAGAGCCAGGAAGCCGATGGCGTAACTCCCAGTCCGAGCCCAAAGGCCAGGTAACCAAAAGTCACTGTTTCAAGTCCCAGAGTCTAAAGGCCTGAGAACTAGGAGCCTCCAATGTCCAAGCTCAGGAGGCAATGGATAACCCAGCTCAGAAAGAGAGAGAATTGGCCTTTCTGTTCCCTTCCACTCCAGGGATTGAGTGATGCCCATCTACTTTGGTAAGGTGGATCTCTTTACCCAGTCTACTGAATCGAACGCTAATCTCTTCCAGAAACTCCCTCACAGATACACCCAGAAATAGAGTTTTATCAGCTTTGTGGGCATCTCTTAGCTCAGTCAAGAAGGCACATAAACATTATCACTCTGGACACCGAGTTGCTGAAACCTGCATTAATAAACACACAAAGCTTTCCTATATTGAGCTAGGTGACTCGGGGAACTTGTGGGATTCAGAAATGAAACCCTAATTTAGGGGATCAGGACAGTTAGTCAAGGAGCATTATGGGAACACATTTTGAGAATTATCATAGATTGTGATACTCTTTGCATGTATATATACATACTTCCACTTACCTTTTGTATTCAACTCCAAAACCATTATGAATGCAGTCTTCATTCTTTGTCACAATTAGAAAGGGAGCCTTGATTCAAAGGGTTTGTTAGCAGCTCTGCTACTGTGTCCTAATAGTCTGTGAGGTTTCTAATGACCAAATGCCACACAGGAGGCCTTGGTAATGGAGCTGTGTCACCACAGGAGCCGCGCAAAGTGAGTGTTACTTAATCACAGCTGCCAATGAAAAATGTAGTATTTCTTAAGGAAGCCAGTGAGGTTGTAATTTTAAAATGCCACTAATGTCAGGTTGAGTGGGAGGAGGCTTCCATTTCAGGCCTCTCTTTTTCTTATCCCTCAGTTTGAATGCTTTGGGAGAAAATAAAAATTTCTGGATGGTTCTCTTTATAACGGAACTCCAGGAAAAGTGAAACTTTTTTAATGTACCACAGCATATGAAAACCAAACCTGGTTAGCCTATGGCATACCGGGAGGAGTTCAAGATGTGGATCGGTTATGGAAAAACCACATGTGTGCAAAATCACCTGTTATCCAGCGGGCCAGCCACATGCTGAGGGGGGAAACCATTTGAAAATGCTTATTTAAAATCAGAGCGGTAAAAATGTTGTAAAGAACATAATCATTTTTGTCACATAGTGAATTTCCTTTAAATTCAGGCCCTCTGTCTCTTTCATAGAGTCCGTCATTGATTCAAGCTTTTACCCACAGTTGGGCACACATCCTATTCATTCTGTATAGTTAGATTGAGCTATTCACCAAATTCTGGATGCGGGCTTTGACATATATTCTGTATTCATAGTTCAGCAATTGTGTTCTGTGCTGCGTTCTGATTCTGTAACAGATACAGTCACAGTCATTGTAGAACATGTGATCTGGTAGGGAAAATAGAGATTGGAAATGAAATTACAAGTGGGAGCACTTGGCATATGGGAAGCATAGAATAAACCGGAGCATATACAGAGAGGTGCTAGCCAGTAACCTCATATTAGGATCAGAGAGTGTTATTTACAATTGCACATATAGACACATAGTTTTAAATATGTATGTACATGTGTATGCATATATTATATATGTACATATTACGTGTGTGTGTGTGTGTGTGTGTGTGTGTGTGTATTTTGCCAGATTTAGCAAATGAAAATACAGGACTCACAATTAAATTTGAATTACAGATAAATGAATAATTTTTCAGTATGCATATCTACCTATTGCAATATCTGGGACAGAATTATTTGCCATTTATCTTAAATTCAAATTAAGTGCTATGTCCTGTTTTTTCCTGGCAGCCCTAATACGTGTGTGTGTGTGTGTGTGTGTGTGTGTGTGTGTCACCGCCACCGTACATCCAACCAGGGACATGAACTTGGTGTCCGCCTCTAGCCTTTCCCATCTCTGATTGTAATGCATCTGTAACTGAAAGATGTCTTCAGGGAAGTGTACTGTTGACCAGCCTTCTGCCTGAGCAACATCACCCTACCACACATTTCATAAGAGATTTCACTGCTCTGACAACTTACACATCTTCAGTGTAAGACCACGGTAATACCGTGACTGTTTGTTCAGCCCCCTGCTGGGGCTGGGATTCACACACTAAAGCTGAATTTCTGGTGTGAAGTCAGATTAAATCTTTGTTCTCGTTTCATCCGATAGCACAGCTGCCTTAAAATTCACCACCACCATCAGAGGACTTCTTCCCAATAATGACTCACAGGGAATTTCTCTCATGAACCAGACAAAATAGTAGATCCAACCTACCATGATCAGTTGGGATAATGACACCCCAGGCTGGCATTATAGTCTCATTTGCCATGTCCTTGTTGAGCAGCCTTTGTGTGAGAAGCTACGTTAGGCATCTGAGAAGGAGTGTCCTGGTGTAAAGTTTATGCCATGTCCATGAGGGACTTTACCAGGACCAATATCCCAGCTAAAGCCAGCCTATCTCCCTTTCACAACAAGGAGGGAGGAAGGGAAAGTCAAACATAGAAGAATATTGCTGAAGCATCTACTCTTTCTATTAATTTGCTAAATTGATTTAGGCTCAAATCCTCTATCAGTGGTCGGCAAACTGCGGCTCTTTGGCTCCTTGAGTGTGGCTCTTCCACAAAATACCACGGCCTGGGCGAGTCTATTTTGAAGAAGTGGCATTAGAAGAAGTTTAAGTTTAAAAAATTTGGCTCTCAAAAGAAATTTCAATCGTTGTACTGTTGATATTTGGCTCTGTTGACTAATGAGTTTGCCAACCACTGACCTAGGCAATTGTGTTCTGTGCTGGGTTCTGATTCTGTGCTGGGTTCTGACCTAGGCAGTGGTCAGCAAACTCATTAGTCAACAGAGCCAAATATCAACAGTACAACGATTAAAATTTCTTTTGAGAGCCAAATTTTTTAAACTTAAACTTCTTCTAACGCCACTTCTTCAAAATAGACTCGCCCAGGCCATGGTATTTTGTGGAAGAGCCACACTCAAGGGGCCAAAGAGCCACATGTGGCTCGCGAGCTGCAGTTTGCCAACCATGTCTCTAGGTCAAGGTTAAAATGCCTTAAGTCATCTTTTTTTATCCATACATTGTGGAATCGCCTGGAAGAATGAAAAGAGGTAGATTAGAATTCATATCTTGCCACTTTCACCTCCCAAACCTTAGTCACACAATTCCTATGAGCTTCCATTTCCTCATCTGTAAATTTGTAGCTATAACACCCACTCCACAGAGAGGTGATGAGGTTTCCTGTAGATAAGATAACATGGTGCCTTGGTGTGAATCTAGCTACCCAACTTGTTAGCTGGGTGACTTGGCCATGATTTTCTTATCTGTAAATTGGGGATGTAAAAAAAAAAATAGCTCTGGCTTCATAGGGATGCTTGAGGGTTAAATGGGTGGATGATAGATGCAAAGCAGTCTGAACAGCTTGGCATTTGGCAAGCTTTCAATAAATGCTACTTCTGACGGGTCAATAGAATGCACTTTTCCTAATAGATGCTCAATAAATGTTCCCTTCCTTTCTTTTTTCTTCTCCAAATTGAACTCCTTGAGCACACACAGAAACCGAAAGGCAAGGTCTCTCTCGAGTTAAGAATATTCTCCAAGTTTCCAGGATCATCTTCTGAACAGGCTTTAGGAAATACTCCTTGGGAACTCCAAAGTCAACAAGAGCTAAAGCATTGGAAAAGAAATTCTAAAAATAATATTTTAAATACACAAACTCACAAAGCTGTGTGGCTTTGGGCAATTCTCTTAACCTCTCCGTTATTCAAATGCTAACGGTAACATGAGGGCATCGGAATACACTGTCTCTTGAATCTCTCCCAGCTGCAATAAAAATCATGTCCTTCATCACTGACTATACAAGTGTGTGGAAGGCCATTAACTCAGCAGGTGAAAGTATAGTACTGGAACCAAAGCTAAGATCTTGATATAAGCTCTTACCACAGACAACTGACTACTATTTGTGCATTGTGAGTCTCAGGTGAGCAGGTAAGAGTATGTAGAATGAACTATCTTCAAATTCATCAGCAACCCAGAGTCCATGCCCTCTGGGACAGTAAATCTGTATATTATTGAGCAGAGTGAGCTGGGATGGGATACTTGGAATAATGGTCCATGTTTTTTGTATTCAGCTCAACCAGGGGAAGTCTATTTTTAGTGCTATCTCTATTTGAGTCAAGGTCTAATGGTGGAGAATTTAACAGTTAAGACAAAAAAAGAGAGCGATACTTTAAGTAGGGACACGAGAGTTTGCATAATTGGATAAAGTAACTCAATGGATAGATCGAGTTGACAAATTTGTTAATATCCTAAAGAATTACTCTTTCTGTGGGTTTTGGGGGTTATTTGTATAGACTGGAATTGAAGAACAACTAAGTTGCAATACTTTCTAGCATACGGGTATCCTCCACTTTTCGAAAGCTCGCATTATACCACTCTGTTTTTACCTACTTTAGTACCTGTTTTCACTTTCACACAAAAAAGGGTGAAAAGCACTCAGTGTTTGCCTTGCAGGGCGTCATTATAGAGGTGGCACCCGAGTAACAAGAATGGCACTGCTTCTACTATATGTCAGTGTTAGTTTAGCTTTTATGTGTCACTTCTTATGATTTGGTAAATTATTTTGAGGGTCTGATTGAGATCCAAAACTTTTCCATGTAAATTAATGGTGTTGCTTTTTTCCTTTATGCCATTTCAGCTTACAAAAGCTTTCATAGAAAACACCCTACTTTGGGGCAGCAAGGGAAACCTGTTTTCATTGTGTCAGTGACAAACGCTGAAACCATTTCCACAGCCACATTCAGTTTGAGCAGCATGGCACAGGGATGTGGGAGGAACGTGAGATGACCAGGGCCCAATGCAGCATGGGCCTCAGTGATGGCAGGAGAGAGGCAGCCGGAGAAGATCCCATGGGTGGCATGAGTAGGAACAGCACTTGACAATGGACTGACTCAATCACAGGAAGCTAACAAAGTGATTAACATCAGTAGATTAAGGTGCTCCTTGGAAAACTGCAACATTATCAAGGGCTGTCAGGGAGGTTGCATAGTGTTAGCATACAGAAATGTGCCCCTCAGGGTTCACTCCCTCGCACAGGCTGTTCTGGCTCTGGGTTCCCCTATCAGGTGTGATTTGATCTCCAGACCGCTCACAGGGACCAAGATATCAAGGAGTCAGGGGGTCTGACAGTGATGCATTAGGTGATAGGATGCTCTGGTTGATTACGATGCAGAGGACAGAAATGAATCACCTCCTGAATATGCTGACATTGGCGTTGAAAGGAGGCAGGCCCCTGTCTGCAATGCCAATAAGGAAAACAGGAAGTCAGCGCCTCCTGGAACTGCTTGTGCCCCAGACTGGGATGTTTAATTGGAAGTAACTACACAGTCAAGGCCACTGCTGTTATCCATAAAATAAAATACAACAAAAAATGCCCTAACACCTTTAGGGAAGACAATTTATTGCCTCTTCCATCTCCTTTTTCAGCTCTTAATAAGTATAAATGATGATAAAGTTACCAAATATATTTCCTGATCACCCACTTAACTGCATTTGGAAGCTTGTAGAAAGCATCAATCAATGAAATCATCATTAAGATGTCATCGTGACAAACACTAAATAGGACAAAAACTTGATCATTCAATGAGTGTGGTAGGCTCTAAAACAGTTAAGAGTTTCGCTCCTCCTCTGACATGGACATATTGCCATGTAGCTCTAGTTTTCTTCAGATGAATTAATGCCCTATCTTCGCTTCTCAATTAGATTGTAAATTTCTTCAACACAGGGTCATAATAATTTTAAATTCTTGTAAATTCTCAACAGTGTCTAGCACAAAATCTTCTGCATATTGTGGCATATCAAGAGCTTAAGGAAATCATTTTGATATATCAGTTTTACCAAACAAAAAAAATATGCAACTTCTCTTAGATACAAGAAAGGCATGGGTTATTTACACAATAAAATGTTAGAGACAGGACGAACATTAGACTTCATAAGTGGGACACTGGATGAGGTGATGGAGGCGGCTGTTCTGTAATAACCCTCAGAGGAATGGGTCCAGTTTGGAAAGTGAGATTAGCAGAGTCCAGGGGTAGATGAGAGGAGGCCAATGAGGGAGAGCCCCAGATGAAGACCCCTAGGAGCATGGGTCCTGTTCTAGTGCAATAGAAAATCAAAATTGAACTCTCAAGGATAGATAGAAAATAATCCGATTTTTGCACCAGCTGGCTGATAGCATTAGAGAAAAATCTCCAGTTTCCTTGATCAGACAGCCTCAGGTCACTCTTTGTGAGTCCTTATAATTTCAAATTCTCCCCACCCCCAAGCAGTAGATTAAATGATTTTGCACTTTTATAAATATAGGATTCATTAGTAGGGGCTACATTTACAGTATGCTTCTTTTTCCTTTAAAACAGATCCAGGTTTTACCAGATCCTGTTTAGTCTGTAAAATAAAGGAAAATAACAATGACAATTCAGAAGGGAAGCATGCACACACAATTATTGTGAATGGAATCACTGAGAAAATGCATTCTGGAAAGCAATGAGAAGCTTCACAGGATTATATTATCTCAAATTATAACTTCCTATTGTTTTCCAGAGTTTACAGAAAATAAATGATGTGTCATGTTTAATCTCCTTTGTCCTTAGATTCACCATAATAAATATTAAGGTAGTATATTTATTACAGTGCTTTTCACTTGAAAGACAATACCCATTAATTTTACATCCTGTGTTGATGGCTTCTCCAACACAGCATTCTAATATTGCTGTCTCAGTTCCAAATTATATTTGCAGAGGCTAGATCAGGACTGGAGATGTAGCACCACAATTACTTTCAATCTCAGTACTCATGTTTTTCTTTCCTTCTGGAAAGTTCTCTACTATTACCTCTCCAAATTTCTTCTTTGCTATCTTCTACATGTTTCCTCTGGGAATCCTTCAAATGCATGTTGGAGCCCTTTAATTTATACTTCATATCTCATAACTACCTTTTCATATTTTACATCACTTTCTCTCTGTGACTTTTTTCTTTGTTTGTAGTTTATCTGTCACTGCTCTGTTTGGAACCAGAGAGGGGTACAGTAAAGCATGAATTCACTTTGCCATTTTCACCCCAGGTCTCAGCAAAATTACACTGCCCATTTATTTGCATCATGCAACTAAGCATATGACTGTGAAAATATGCCTAATAAGTTTACACTTACTACGGAAAAAAAAAGAAAATAATTGTTTTGTGTGTTTTTTCTTCTTTTTCTAGAAAGGGATGGGTTTAAATAACATCCTAAATTTAAAAAAGAAACAGGGAAACAAAAAAGCAAAACTCAGGCAAATCCTTCTATATACAAAATTCCAACTTTCTGTAATACATAAATATGTTTAAGCTGATAAACAAAAAGGATAGCTAGCCAGTCTAAACTCAAAACAAATGTGGATAAAAGTGTACCTAATCCTTCACAGAATCAGGGCAGGCCCTAAGAATTATGTGCATTCCACACAATGCGAAATAAATATATCCTCTAAATTTTAGAGCTCTAAGGTATAACTGCTTTAGTATGCCAAATAAAGCCTACACAAGTGTAACAACAAAATATATAAACCAATAAGCTATTTCTCTCTATACCACATACTTAAATAATCTATTTTGAAGTGGGAGTATATCACTGATAATAAAAAATAAAGACTTTTCCTTCTTCCATCACTATTCTAATTAGTTCAGGTTCACATTCTTTTACGGCTCTGTGAAACATCCCCAACACATAGAGTAGTTACAGAAACAACACATTCCATAAACTTGAACCTCTAAAAGCCTTGGGTTTGAAATTTATTTTTTAAATGAATATGAAATTCAGATATTGAAATCAAAGGAATTCGTTACCTTTGCTGGTTGAACCACATGAGCAGATTGGGAGAGAAGGTTTTAAAAATTCTGTCACAGAATAAATTATCTATCCTCTCCTTGTACAGTATAAGCTCCATCAGGTCTTATAGAACCAAATCTGCCTTGTTCAGCACTATATTCCCAATACATATATTCAACAAATATTTCTCTCATGAACATTTATCTCTTAACAAACACTTTTTTCAATTTATGAGGCAAAATATGACTTAATAAACTAGAAACATAAAAGGCGGATAAATGAAAAACTCAATGATGAATTCTTAACACATTCTAAATTCAACTTCCTCAACTCTAGGTCAGGCACAACAATCTTTTCCATGAAAGAAATGAAATATTTAGTGATCATGGATAATATGAAGATAAGGTAAATGTGATATGAAAACATTTTATGGTGTGCTAAATATATCTGTTCCCTATAAAAATATGCACTTCTTTGAACTTTATCTGCATGGGGCTTTCTCTTCTGAGCTTCCATTTGCTTCTCTGACTTCACCGGCATGGTTTTCCCATCCCTGGGAATCAGATTCCAGCAAACAGGATTACTGAAAAACCAAGGGTCTCCAGGTTGGTTGCACTTCAAATCCCCAGGCATGTGTTTTCATATTTGTGAACATATGGCCCATCTTATTATAGAAAATCTCAAATGATCATGATGCGCCTTGCCATGTTTTTGCATCCAGTATGGATGTTAGTCAACTTAGAGCTTGTCTACTTATCTGATGTCCATCTGGTATAAGAAAATAAACAAAAGGCTGGCGCTACCCATGTGTTATGTAAGCTTTCTAGGGCAGGCTAGGCAGGGGAGGGCTTCTAAAAAACCTCCCAGGCCTGTTTTTCTTCTCCCCTCACCAAAGCACAAAAGTAGGTTGGGGAAGTCTATACCCTGCTTTCCAGAGAAGTGATGTGCCTGGACCAATTCTTGATTGCTTCCAGGATGGGTTCATGATTGTCTTTCCAGACAGCATCTGCTAAGGCTCATCTTAAATTTGCCACTCAGCTATCAGTGCTTTGTGACTGCATTTTCCTCTCTGAGCCCAGGGAGAGGAGGCCATTTCTCTGCCATTAACGATTATTTCAAGCATGAATGATAAAAGGCTTTTCGGATCCATAATGAAAGGAGCTATGTGAAAACATGGCCCAACTAACTATGAGTTATCTGCAACACTGCCTCTCCACTGGGGTGATTTTACTCCTGGGGACATTTGGGAATACCTGGTGACATTATTGGCTGTTATATTTGTGTGGGGTGCTACTGGCATCTAGTAAGAAGCGATCAGAGATTCTACTGAACATGAAACACAGAGGGCTGAACAAGGAATACAGAGGGCTGAACCAACAGTCATGGGCCCAAAATGTTAATATGGAAGTCTGAACAGTCATCTTCAGCAACATTGCTTTAGTTTTCTAGTAAGGTTAGTGTGTCAATGATGTTGTTTTTTTAATTTTCCATATTTTACAACGCTTTGACATCTTGAGGCCTGGCTAATTCTGGAAAGGCTAGCTATTTTCTAAATATTGTCAACAACTTGCTTGTGGGCAAGACTTTCACATGCAAACCAACCAATCCAGGGCTCTTATCCCCAACTACCTCCTTTAGCAAACTATCACACATCAAACCAATATTCGCCCTGTCCTAAATTATCCCGGGACCGCGTACCAGCCAATTAGAAAGACCCCTATAGCTCAGAGCCCACTGAAATTATTCAAAATATCTCATCTTAAACTTGCTCAATTAATCTACTTTGCCTTGCCCATGCCTTCCAACATATTTCAAATTCTCCCACTAACCCTTTGAAGTAAATGTTGTCATTATTTCAGAGAAGGGCTCTAACAGAATTTTTACAAAGTGTGGCTTTAGGTAAGTCACCTCATCTCTTAAAACCTATTTCCTCATCTCTGAAATGGGCATAATAAGTGCCCACTTCAAGGGGGTTGTTGGACATGTAAGTCAGATAAAGTATATATAGCACTTAGCATTTTAGTAGGCTCTCAAAAATGTTAGCTCTTATTACAGGTAACAAATAGAATAATGACTGGCCTCCAAATTTACTTGGGAAAGCTTTCAAAAGGAAGTGATATATTTGACTTATAACTTAATAGAAATTCAAGGTGGAATAGCGTGGGAAAGAATTCCATATGTAACAGCATTCACAAAGCATCGAGCAGAGGCAGTACCCAAGCCAAAATGTTCCCTTTTTCCCTTTCTCAGTTAAGAGGCCACTTTGGGTTGTTTACTATTTTATTTAGTATTAATATTTATTTATAATATTTAGTTGATTTATCATACATATATCATTATATTTAATTCATATTTTATATATTTTAGACAGCATATATGTGTAATATTTTACTTCCCTTTCCTCATTGATAGAACACATGTCAAATTTCCCAGGATAAATTAATTTCTTTAGGTTTTGATAGTCTCCATAGACAGTGGTTTTTTTCATTGAATTTATTGGGGTGACATTGGTTAATAAAATTATATGTTTCAGGTGTACAATTCTATAATAAATCATCTGTATATTATATTGTGTGTTCACAAACCCAAGTCAAGTCTCTTCTATCGCCATTTATCCCTGCTATGCCCTCTTCTACCTCCCCTCAGTCCCTGACAGTGTTTTTCTTCATCTCATTTGTTCTCATCTTCCTTCTCAAGAAGGACAAAAAGCAATAATATGTCTCATGTTGGTTTGTTTCCTTCAAGTGCTTCATGCTCTAGTCTCATGGCTGCCCCTAGTAGATGGTTTGATTGTTAGAAGAATAAGCATTGTTTAGGCAGCATCTGTAATAGTTCCCTGGAGCTGCTGTAGTAGAGCTTGCGTAATAAATACATAATTATGAACTTGTTAAAAGAGACATTATTTACTTATTTGTCCAACATGGCTCCTTTCAGTCTACTTCATAAGTAAATCTATAGTCAGTGAAATATTGATTTGCAACCAGAGTACACTTTAATGCTCCTACAAGAACACACCATTTAAAAAAATAACTTAATGAGAAAAATTCACTGCAAGTCTCATCTCATTTTCAAAAGATGGAAGAAAGAAAAGTAGTACTTTGTTTGCTATCCATATCCCTTTTTTAAAAACAGTACCAGAAAAATGAACACTAACAACCAGTTCTGATGATAATATCATTGTAGAGAATCTCTTAAGTCTTTATACATAAAATACATTTTATAAAATTCAGTATGAGGAAAATTAATGCAAAAGTCTATAAAATTGTTGGAGCTCACTGGCCTGTTAATGGGTATTCATTGCACTATTTGTCCTGTTTTTCTATATTTTTAAAATTTTTATGATAAAAGGTTTAATGTTTTTAATAATTGTTCCTCAACACTATTTATAATTTATGGAAATACTATGTAAAATTAGACATGTACAATAGCATATGTCATCTGCATGCAATTATAATAGGACAACAGGTAGAAGGCGGAGTAATCTAGAATTTGTTTAAGACAGAATTGAACACACTGAGAGTAGGAAATTTTTATGATCACAAATAGTACAAAACTAAGTTTTCATCTTTAAAGTTATATGTTTGCATGTGAAAACATGTGGAGGAATTATTTTATTATTCTGAGAAAATAAAAACATTATGAATGAAGTTTTATTTATTTGGTACTTAAAGTCTAAATACCTGAACTCAAGTAGGAAAGCTCCAGCTACAAATGGGCAAGGCATGAAACAAACCCTGTTTTACAGCTTTAAAATGGTTTACAGCTTAGCACTTTTATTCATTGAGTCCAAAATTTCTGGCTGAATAAGTCAGTTTACGCTTATAAATCAGAAACCTTCGCAGTCAGTTTTTTTTCATTCTACAAAGGAACCACTTTTGGTTTGTGTGTGAGTGTTGTGTCTGAGGCAGACAAAACTTATGGTGACCTAAATGTGGCTGAAAATACCACTGATGACCAACTTTCCTTTCTACCCAGTACACATATAAAAACTGTCATTTAGCTCATGGATTTAGTTGGGTAGTATTTTTTTTTTACACAGCCTGAGAAGGTTAGTAACCTTGTTGTTTCTGTGTAGCAAATCATACTAGTACTTCAATAATACATAAATCTGTGTGGTAAGAGTTATCCATATACAACAATAGAGATCCCCAGTATTTATTAGATGCAATATCCAAGATTAATCAAATAAAAGATTGTTTATTAAGAACTGTTCAACCTTAAATCCCTTAAAAGTATTATGCCAGCCCTAACTGGTTTGGCTCAGTGGACAGAGCATCGGCCTGCAGACTGAGGGGTCCCAGGTTTGATTCCGGTCAAGGGCATGTACCTTGGTTGCGAGCACATCCCCAGTGAGGGGTGTGCAGGAGGCAGCTGATCGATGTTTCTCTCTCATCAATATTTCTAATTCTCTATCCCTCTCCCTTCCTCTCTGTAAAAAAATCAATAAAATATATATTTTTAATAAGTATTACACCAATATTAGATCTTAAAGAACAATATGTTTACGTTTTATGTCATTGCTGCAAAAGCAAGGGACAATTTTGACAATTGTAATAAGTAATAAAAATTAAATTTATTTAAGGAGCATATTTATATTTGGAGTGTGAGGAGGATAACAGGAGTCTAAATGAGGGAATGAGTTAGATAGAAAAGGCTCAGGGTGCCAATAATAGCACCTGTGCCTACTAAGGCCTGTCCTGGGCATCAATAATCTGACAAAGCAATTGATGTTATCACCAATTTACAGACAAGGGAACTGAATGCTGGAAAGTTTAAATGACTTGTCCAATGTTAAAGAGTTAGTAACTTGTGGAACCAGTTTTCTTCTTAAGGCTTAGGTCTAAAGACCACAAGCTCAGTATCTGTCATTTTCATGGCCCCATTATATACAAACAGAGTTCCTGAAAAAGCCAATGCAATATCCAGGGGGCAATTAACAATGGAGAGAAGAGTTTAGCACAACATTGCACATAATTCTGTGCAACATTGGATGGGTTAAAGATTTATTGACATGGTCTTTATATTTTGCACTTAGCAGACGTGCACAAAATCTTGGTTAAAGGGGCCAATTAATGATGCCTTGAAGTGACTGTTAAATTCCCCCCCAACCACATCTCTCATTGTCTCCCAAATCAATAAAGACTTATTAGCACCTTCTTTTACATCCAATTTTATAACCTGGGAAATTGAGTTCTGCCTAATGACTAAACATAGCAGGAAACCTTTTTTCCTATATTTAAAAAAAATTGGCATTTAATATCATAGGCTTGTTAATCCCACACTGAGATGAATCAGCAATCAACCCATCCTTTTTTTAGCATGTCAATTGTTATTTCAAACAAGTCGTGATTTCTTTTATCTATATATATGAGAACCTTGGCCTGTTAGGTGGAAGTAGTCTGTCAGGCCAAAGCAATCAACTCCAAGTCAAGAGTACTTAAGTCTTTTCTTTCTTGAACTGCTCAAGGATATGTGAACCTGGGAAAGTCACTCTACAACTTTGCAGCTAATTTGTTCCCAGGGTTAGATCTGTAATACTTGCCACATAGACATATTATCATTGTTAATTATGTGAAGTAATTGAATTCCCCCACTGTTTTACACAACAGTTGAAGGACACAAATTATTGAGTGCATGTAGCACATAGAATCACTAGGTGTTTAACACTATCTAAAGGCATAAGAAAAAAATGTAGTTCTATTTGTACTTAATTATTTTAAATACTAGAGGCCTGGTGCATGAATTCGTGCACAGGGGGCGTCTGGCCAGCCCGTCCTGATGGGGGCCCATCGAGGCTGGGCCAGTGTGGGGGAAAGGCCATGGGCGGTTGGCCGGCTGGCCCTGCTCCTGATTGGGGTGTTGGGGGCCATTCGAGGGCCAGGCTGGCCGGGGGTCAGGGGCACGATCGGGGCCCGAATCAGGCTCATTGGCTGCCACAGTGCACGTCATAGCCACCAGTCATTCCGGTCGTTCTGGTGGTTCCACCAGTTCAGTTGCTGGGCTTTTATATATATAGATATCTGCCACTTGTCACCTATGATATTTTACCTTATGTTACATATCAGCCATATCCCTCAAGGAAAATTGCTTGGAATCCCTTTGAGTAATCATAATAAGTATCATTTTCTCCATTTTAGAACTGTGGAAATCAAGGCACAGCCTGTTAACTGTGAAGTCAATATCAAAAGTACTAAGTGCTGGAGTCAGGATTTGAGTCTGTGATCTTAACACTCTCCCTCTAACATGGAAGAATATTTTCTGTATCTAAAATAATATACAGTGACTAAAGCCATTTGAAATTATTATTACTATTTTTATGTTTACCTGTGACAGTTCTAAACTAAACAGCATGAACAATGTCATAAATATTTAAAGAAACTAATAGTTCCACTCAAGTTTACATTAGTTAGCTTTCACTATGTAACAAAGTACCCCTAACTAAGCAGCTTTATAAAAAGGTGCTGATTTATTTGTTTTAGGTCAGCTATTTGGCCTGGGATCATCTGGGTGGTTGTTCTGGTCTGTAAAGGGCTCACTGATGCAGAGTATAGGATGGCCTCTGCTGGATGACTGGTCTCTGTTTCTGGTGCTCCATCCTCCTCCTGCAGGCTGGCTCAGGCATGCTTACTTGGTGATAGCGAGGTCAGGTGGAGCAGAGGCTGGAAGCCTTTGGGGATCTCCATTTGGAAATGGATCACATCACTCCCACTGCATTCTATTAACTAAAGCAAGCCACAGGACATCCCAGCCTCAATGAGTAAAGAAATCGACTTACTTCTTGATGAGAAACACTTCAAATCATATCACAAAGAATATGATACAGAGAGGGAAGAACTGTGACCATTTGGGGCAGAATAAATATACACAATCAACTTACCTGTTAAACATTCAAAAAGAATGATATGGTAGTAACCATTTTTCTGAAAATCTATTTTGTTCTATTTACAAGGGTTAGAATGGTATGTTAAGTATTATTTTATTGCACAAGTACCTACTAATATGATCAGAAAAGCCAGAAATATTGTCAGTCTCTTAGGAGTAGAGTTTTGGACTGAAGTTATCAAACTGTGATTAAAGATAATCCTGAAATAATAGCCATTTCATATTTGATTTACATTGCTCTATAATGTTACCATAGGCATTCTGATTCTCAAATCAAATTTAATAAAATTCTTAGTTTTTTCTATTCTGAAAAGCTTGTACATATTTGGAGAATTGCCCTGTACACTTGTCCTGACTATCACCGAGGGATGTTCCTTCTTTTGTGAGTTTCTTCTAATTGTTCCATTCCCAGTATTAACATTAATTAGCAAACTAATCTTTCAATTTAACCCCCTTGGGACAGATTCAGTCAGGGTTGGGTAGGTAGGGAATTTAATTAATCTATCAACAAATTGAATTTTTCATTAGGTACTTTGGTTTTATCTTTTTTTTTTTTTGGTATTGTATATAAGAATACTTATTTTGAACTGGAGTTGCCTAAAGATTTTTTTATTAGGGAGACAAAGAATCCAGCTATTTCTCCCCAAAGCACTGTACATATAAAATATACCATCAATGTTCCTGTGGAATAACTTTCAAGTAGGTTCTTTTACTATTTACTTAGATTGGAGAGTTTTCTTTCCAGGTTGAAACTTCCCATACCAATGGAGGGATGGTTTTATAGTAAATGTATCAATAGCTGGATGTATAAACAATGACATTTTATGGTTTAAGAACAAAGGGCATCAATGTGTGAAAATTTAATTCAATAGGGCTAACCTCAAATGCAATTAATGCTCACATTCTTTATGCGCCCCTATGGTAGTCTGTGTGCCCAAGGTATTTATTGGAATAGAGACATTTAATTAAACTGTTTTCAGCACATGGGCAAAGATACAATTTAAGGTGTAACATTCCACTTAAAGGAAAAGAATATCAATAACATTTCCCCCCAATCTGGTCCCTTGTCTTAAGAATGTGTAAAATATTAAATAGTAAAAATATATGTCAAATGTTCCTCCAACTTCAACACACAGACACAACTTCAACACACAGACACACACGTGCATATACACATGTACTGTACTGGTGATGTTCCCTTCAGTAGTGAGTTTACAACACGTGAACTATTAGGCAAAGTAAGCAAGCTAGTGCAGTGAATTTGGGGTTTTAGAATGATAAAATTCACATCTACTCCCCGCTCCTGGCTAGCTGCAATTTTTTTCTTGTGAAAATGAAAGGCTTAGATTTACCTCAACATTATCAACTAGTTCTACCATCATCTGCTTCTATGAATTCACATCACCGTAGGCTGATAGACTTGCCGTGAATAATCATTTTATGAGTATATTTTTCTACATGCTTTGTAATTATGTGATACACAAATGGGGCAAATGACAATGAAATGAAGAAACAATGCTGTTTGGTGTTCAGTGATCCTATAACTCGCATAGTAGCACAGGCTTAAATTGACACATTACAAACTGATGTATTGTCCTAACATACTTACATGGAGGGAGCCAAACCTTCAGGGGGTCTTTGGAGTTAGAAAACTGACCTGAAATTTATTACATTTGATTATATCAAAAGAAGAATCTAGTTTCCAGAAATCTTGTGTGTGTATGTATGTATGTATGTGTGTGTGTGTGTGTAAAAGTATCTTCAGTTAAACAAATATATACCTATTCTATATTATATTGTCATGCACAAATTTTATTTTTATTTTCCTTTGAAACCTACACTAATGACCAGGAAAAGGGGATAGACTTAACTTCATTAATAATAAGATTTAAAACAACCATTGATATTTCCATAATAATCCAAAAGGTGTTATTACACTATTGTGATACTGTATATTTCAAATCTATTTTTAAATGAACTTTTCTATTGGTTCCCCTTCTTTGCCAAAAAGAGACAAACATATCAGATATAAATGTAGCAAAAATAAAAGAGAGTCAATCCCTTCCAAACATATCTTAATACTTTTCAAAATGGTAGTTTTATTTTTTTAATTTTCTGCATGATATTTCTCATTGGACCCATTTCTCTCTAAGAAGCCTAAGGAATCTCTTGCTCTCATAAAGTGTAGACTTCACCTATGCTATCGGGTATAAACAATATGCAACTACCACCACTGTAGCCTGGGTATTATTTTATTATTCCCATCTGCACAGGAGGAAACTGAGAAAGCACGTGACTTGAATCTAAGCCATGAACTTCTAATCTTGTTGGGCTTGTTTATTTGTTTGTTGTTTTTATTACACCACGAATTACTTAAAGAAAGTACTTTGTGTACCACAAAGCACCACATAAGCATCAGCATTATTATTATGAATTTTTGAAAAGTTGACAGCATTCTTACCAATCCTTAGTTGCTTGCCTAACTGTAAGTAGATCAGAGTGATCAGAGGAGAATAGCACTCTCAGGCTAAATGTGACACCGAGGAAAGATGGCACACTTCTGAGAGATGTTCAGGTCCCTCTGCTCTCAGGAGGCAGGGCCTTCTGGCCTTTAGAAGTTGACTTATTCACCTCCACACCCTCTGTTCCCCAGGCTGCTCTCCTGAGCCCACTTACTCATACAGCTTACAGCTCCGTCAGAACCCTGAAATCCACTTTAAAAGCCTCAGTCTATAAATTATAATATGGGGCTTTATTCCACCATAAGCCAAATATGGCATAAACTTTAACAGAGAGAAAGCAAAAATGAGTAAGGTCTTTTCTTTTGTTATAATTGAGATCTACCTCACAACAAGCCAGGGATGTTTCTTCTCTACAAAACACAGCTTTATGTGAAACCCAGAGTGCTTGAGTTTGAAGTTAGAAGACCTGGATCAAACTACTTAAATTCTCTGAGCCTCAGTTTTCTCATCTATGAAATGGGAATAATATCAATTTGTACATTGCAGTATCCCTGTACATTACAGATAATAAATATTAACATCACACCTCACAGAATAAGGGCAAGCATTATCACCTTTGGTGAATTCATAACTCAAGCTTGAATTATTCTATCAAATGCAGCATCTGCCATACAGAATAGCTAGTGCAGATATTGTTTTGGATCCCAATGTCAATAAATATAGATTGCAAATTAGCCAAAATTTTATCTTACCTTATTAGTTAAGCTACACCAACATTTTTGTGAACATGAAGTTATTCTTTTTTTTTAGAGAGAGAGAGAGAGAGACATCGATGGGTTACCTCCCCCATGCACCTGACAGGGGACCTAACCCACAACCTAGGTATGTGTACTGACCAGGATCGAACCCACCATCTTTTCGTATAAGGAACAATGCTCCAACCAACTGAGCTACACTAGCCAGGCCAAATTATTCTTATTTTCAAAAGTGACCAACACTTACAGCTGTTTCTGAACTTTAAATCAATTACTTTGGGCATATTTGTATGGAAATAAAAATGTCAAGTGAGACTTCTTTTGTGAATGTTGTCTCTGTATAACCCATTTCAAAATGATAGCAGATGGGATGAGAAAGTAAAAAGACAACGTTAAATAATAATATGTATGCTAATTACAATCCACTGTGAACCCATGGCTACATCTTTCTTTGAGAGAGCATGGTGATATCCCCTTAATCGCTACAGACACAGCAACCATTGGGTTACAGGATATTCTACAGCCCTATTAGTTATTCTCTATCATCATTGTTCAAGGATGCTGAACATTGCATTCAATAGAAATATGCAAGCTCAAACTATGAAAAATTGCTATCATCCCCTCCAACATAACAAACTATGTCTATACTCTGTGTAATGCAAAAAAAAAAAAAAGAAAGAAACATAAACAAAGCAGGAGGCATTGACATCACGTGCATACTAATGCATTAATGGTTCTAATTTCAGTAATTTCTGCCATGTACTCACTGTAGAACCAGGGCAAATGTTGTCATCTCTCAGGGTCTCCATTCTCTAATCTGTACAATGGGCATAATAAAACCTACATATAAATAAAACCTGTGAAAAGTAAAGGCATGTCCACCAGCACCAGGCACAAGAGTATTTAACAAATACAAGTAATTATTAACAGTCGCTCTTTAAATATTTTTCCACGCTGAAATTTAAACATAAACATGTGGTAAATGGCTGTATACTGAATTTTGACTCAGATTTGGATTCTGAAAGAGAGCATGACATACATGCAAAATTTTCTTATTTCAGTCTGCCGAAAACCCTGGAACTCCTATTTTCTAAGTGGAACTCCAGTGAACTGAAATTTGTCCAATAAAATCAAGCAGTACTTCAGACTACCAGCACTTTCTTCCTCTAGTTAACATTGGAAGAGATTTGGCATGTACGCTGGACAACATGGCTGGCAGAT
Source organism: Corynorhinus townsendii (assembly GCA_026230045.1). Classification (NCBI taxonomy): domain Eukaryota; kingdom Metazoa; phylum Chordata; class Mammalia; order Chiroptera; family Vespertilionidae; genus Corynorhinus; species Corynorhinus townsendii. Next base: position 45,743,847 of record JAPDVU010000003.1, on the reverse strand, counting down.
AACTGAAAACATGGGTAGCTAGTTCTGCTCTTTCACTTCATACAAATCAAAATCAAACTATCCCCTCCCATTGTGCCCAATGCCCACCTTGAGTAAATGATAGAGAAGCAACGGCTCAAGGCTGCATCTTCTGTGAGATGGAAGTGATAAAGATGACAGGGTTGGTTTTGGACTGTCAGAACAACCTTTTCTTTGACACAGACATTCAGAATCCCTTTACACCCCATTATTCCACAGCCACAGCTCTTGCCTCTAAAGTGAGCTCTGCTGTGCTTGTTAAACTGTTTTGCACAAAGTTTGCAACTCCTTCTCCCTGATATGAGCCTTGCAGGAGTTGTGTCCTTTCTGTGACCCTCCTGGTCCTCCAGGCTTCTGCACCTGCTGCAGCCTCAGTAACAAGGTAACAACGGAGCCTGGCATGAGTTCTACATTCAGAAACTCAGTGTGCCAGAGGCAAAGAATTTTCCAGAAAGACCTTTGCTTTCCCCTACCTTTATAGCAGTAGCTCTCAAACTTTAATCTGCATAAGAATCACCCGGGGGTACTCTTTAAAAATGCACATTTCTCAGCATCCCCTGCCCATCCCAGTTCAGTCACTCTGGCATAGATTTCTGGACTTTGTAATTTTTTATAAGTATCCCACCTGATGCAGGTGGTCATTCTGGAAGACACTGGGAGAAACATGATTTTATAGTATTAAAAAATTCCTAATTTAAATTTATGTGATCATAAATGAAAGGTTAGGAGATACATATCCCCGTAGCCTGAATCCGTTCATATATGCTATCGTGTAGCAGAAACATTTTATGCTGTGTTTGTGTCTTTAACTTCCCTTAACTAGTATGTTTGGGGACAATAGAGTCACAACAACAACATGCAAAATAATAATAGCATGAACTGTAAAAGTCTATTTTTTAAAGCAGAAATATAGATAGTATCAATCAATAAAAGCTTGGGCTTTAGAAAACTAATGATGACATTTACTAGTTATCTGACCTCAAGCCATTATTTCTTCATTTATAAAAGGGAGATAGTATTTCTCTGGCAGAATGTTGTAAAGGACTTAGTAACTATTCAAGGCCCAGGCACACACAAGGTGCTCAGAGCTGGTATAGCAGGACCAGTTAACCAGCCACTCAGGAAACTTTACCACCCAAATGTTCCTCAGCATCCTGTGCTTGGCAGGTTGCAAAAGGTTTTGGTCCCTGCCTTGGTCAATTCATGCTGCTAGAACAGAATTCGGTAGAATGGGTGGCTTTTAAACAGCAGACATTTATTTCTCATCACTTTGGAAGTTAGTGTGTCCAAGATTAAGGCATCAGCAGATTCAGTGTCTGGAGAAGGCCCACTTCCTGCTTCAGAGATGGCCATCTGCTCCTTGTGTTCCTTGTATGTGAGAAGGGCCTAAGGAGCTCTGCTTCCTAAAGGCACTTATCCCATTCGTGAGCCACCCTCATAGCTTACATACCTCCCAAAGACCCCATCTTCTCGCACCATCTCCTTGGAGGTTAGGATTTCAACATGGCGATTTTGAGGGGACACAACATTCAGTCTGTAGCAGTCCCCATGAATTTCTTCACCTTAACTGAACTCACAGACTCTGCCTCTTGCTTGAAACACTAGATATTGGAATATAGTCTCTGATATAAATGGAGACACACTAAGCCGGTGTTCTGTGCAGTTAGATCTGCTGTCGATGAGTTGGAGCCACAGGAAGGAGAGAGCCCCGTCACACCGACAGTCAGATGGATACCTTGGACCATTCTGGGGATAAATAAGGGGACTCATCATCAACCAGTCTCGGAACACTCTCTCTTCCCTAGATACAAAAGCAAAGAAATGCTAACATATTCCTATGTTCCAACTGCTGTTCCTTCCAAACTGCATGAAGACCATCACCCTCCATTTGCACAAGGCCAGCCTGTTCAGATATGTTGTACTACCTATGAAAATGGTAGATACATATGATTTAGAGACCAGATCTTAAAAGCAACAGGATTAGCATGCTTTTGAGGAAGGTCAAGGCTTGGAATTGTGTTCCTGTTCACTGAAGACCACACCACTTCAGTATTGTTATATACAGCAAAAAAGAGAAAAGGGGCCAATCTATTTGTTTCCAAAAAGGACTCTGTGTTAGTTTTCCAGCTCTGCCATAATAATGATCACCAAGAGGCTTAAACAACAGAAAGTTATTCTCTCACAATTTGGGAGGCTAGAGGTCTGAGATAAAGTGTCAGCAGGGTCATGCTCCTTCTAAAGGCACTAGAGATATATCCATGCCAGGCCCCTCTGTCTTAGCTTCTGGTAGTTCCTTAGCTTATGGCAGCATAAGACCAGCTCTCCCATGTGATATCCTGTGCACGTCTGCGTCCAAATCTCCCCTTTTATAAGGATACCCATCCTATTGGATTGGGGGTCACCCTACTCCAGGATGACCTCACTTTAGCTAATTACATCTGCAACAAACCTATTTTCAAATAAGTTTCCATTCTGAGGTACTGGGGATTAAGATTTCAACAAATGAATCGGGAGGGAAGGGAAGGGATACAGTTCAGACCATACCAGACTCACTCTTACAGGCAACTTTATGAGTGTTTGTTAGGACTCACTGTTTCGTGTCATACAAGGACAAAATGTCTTTAGCCTAAAATATTTCTTAAAACAAGTACAGTATTATGTGGTGACTACCATTCTGTAAGAGTGTCTCTGTGTGTGCTCCATGGAAATGTCTTAAGAAGACATAGCCTCGCCGAAACCGGTTTGGCTCAGTGGATAAAGCGTCGGCCTGCAGACTGAAGGGTCCCAGGTTTGATTCCGGTCAAGGCATGTACCTTAGTTGCGGGCACATCCCCAGTAGGGGGTGTGCAGGAGGCAGCTGATCGATGTTTCTAGCTCTCTATCCCTCTTCCTTCCTCTCTGTAAAAAATCAATAAAATATATTTAAAAAAAAAAAAAAGAAGACATAGCCTTAAATAGCTGAATGACTTGACCTGGTGAGTGAAACTATACACTGTTCACTACTTACATATGTGTGATTTTTATGCAAGGATTGATTCCTAAATATTTTCCTGGAAATAAAGCAATCATTTTTAAATAAGCAAAATGTTGGTATTCTAAAGGAAATAATAATCCAATAAAACTAATAAAACCGCACTAAAATCACCAAAATTTACCTTTTGAAACCATGAGGGAACAAAGAAATATCTCCAAGCCAAGCTAAGTTTCTTTTTATGAAAACTGACCTTTAAATAAGAAATCACTTAACAGTGTTTAGCCCTGAAATGTAAAAGGCATTATCTGAGACTAATGGTTAGCATACTCACATGCACACACAGCAGTGATCACATTTCGGTTTTACTTTTAAACTAATTTTACATGACAGAATCTTGTTGGAATCCCATATGTTCTATTCTGAACTCCTGTCTGCATTCACTGAAAATTTCTGCAAAGCAGATTGTTAAATTCTCAGTTTATGTTTCTGTGAAAAAAAAGAAAGAAAGAAAGGTTTTTGGTTTTTTGTGTGTGTGTGTGACAGAGGCTAACGATACTTAAGGTGTCGTGATTAACAAGAGAAAAGCTTCTAAAATTAAGCTTTAAGGCACAAGTTTAAATTGGGTAGTAGTAGTTAAGGGTATGATTAAAAACTAGTTCACTTGCATTATTTAAACAGCCATTGAATATCATTCATTTTTATTGGAGGCTAAAAGCATTCTGAAGCAGAAGTCAGGAACTAGGAAGTTCCTGACCATGTATTGTCTTGATCTAGTGCTGGGGTTTGTTGTTTTCTCAATCTTGCTTTTCTGTGCAGTTCTCATTGTTTAATCTTCTATAAGTGTGTTTTTTCTCTCAAACAAAAGGGGGCTATTAATGCTCAAATATACTCATGAAAATTAATAAACACTTATTCATCAATTGTAGACTTGTCATTGTCCATGTAAACCAGAGCCTCATTCACATTTCAAATCAATGCTCTTTTCAAAATTACCTGACTGATAAAAGATTGTCCATACATGTTATAGGAGTTTGGGGGTATATAGTCTATGAGATCTCTAAACTAAAAATATACAGGGTGAAGTTCTAGATTATACCCTGTGTGAAGCAGAAGTCCAAAAAGTAAATCTTATAGCGTTTTCTTACTTTTATCTCTGGTCTCTAAAGACCCATTAGGGAATGATGAGGCTGGTCACCACTTTAAATCAGGTCAACCTTTTAGACAGCCCTAGTGGGCTTTTGTTATTTACTCTTCCTCCCCTGGGTCATTGCCACAAAATCAGGATGAGCCTCAGTACTGAAAGCGCAGCCCCTGGTCAGGCTCTTCTCAGAATGCCTTGTGGAAAGTCAGGGATCCTCCAGCTGACTGCCTTACCTGTTTCCTGGCTCCATGTATTCAATGGGTATTATATAATTACACTATGAATTAAAATCAAGAAGTATTTAGTAGAGAAAAGTTCCAAATAGCACATTTTCTAACAATCCTTCGTTGCGTTTGTTTCCTAATTCTCTTGATGAATGTCCTAGTTCATTTTAAAATCAGTTTATCAATAATCCACTCTCCGCCTGTGCTCAGCTGTATTCTGATCTCAGCGTCATCTCAGCAATTTCTCACCATATTATTTGTTGGCGCTGACCCTTGTTTAACGTGTGAGAAGGATCCTCTCCTATGTAATTTCAAGGTAGTCTCTAACTAGTCAACTGCCCTTTGCAGAGTGTCCTATGAAATCTTTAAAAGGAAATAAACTTGTGAAAGTTTTGAAGAATAATGGTCATATTTTTCTCTCTTAGGTTATAATTCCCAAATCTTATTTTTTAAAAATCAGTACAAAATTTTGTAAAGTTTCTTTTTTTCTTATTTTCTGTATGAAAGGTGAAGAAGATGACAATATACACATTTATTTGTGCATGAATGCCTTATTAAGCCTTTGATTATTTATTTTGAATAATATTATGTAACCATCAGAAAAATTCAAAGGATACTTTATTTTATTTAAAATTTATAAATATCTACTACAGATGGGTAAAAATCCTACTTGATAATGAAATAATATGGGGATGCCAAGAATGAAACTGACTTTTCTTGAGATTATTATATGCCAGGGCACTCACTTTTTTTATTTAATATACGCCCACACACTTAGACATTGCTGAGAATTTGATGTCATTGAGCTCATTTTACAGAGCAGAAAATTGCCTCATAAAGATAACTTGTCCAAAGTCACATAGCTACTAGAGATGGAACTTGGATTTGAAACCAGATCTTTTCTGGCACACCTGTTATTTTTCTATTCTGCCAAGATGTTTTTTCCTCTCTGTGTAGCTCCATGATGAAAACAATGCAGCTATCATTTATTAAAATTCTATGTACTGTGTGCCTTATGGCCATGATCATATAATCCTCCACTACTCTTAAAAACAATTACTAGTAGTCTCATCACCATTTTATACATGATGAAAACTCAGCCTCACAAAACTTGGACAGCTTGACCTAGCTAAGAAGTAGCAGAGCCAGGAGTCAAACCCTGATAGAGTCAACCCTCATTCACAAATTCATATTTATGAATTTACCGACTCACTGAAGTTTATTTGTAACATCAAAATCAGGACTTGCAGAGCTGCTTTTTTTTTTCTACAGGCATGTACAGAGCAGCAAAAATTTGAATCACCCATCATATATGCTCCCCAGTGAGGTCAAACAAGGCAAAACTGCCTTCTCATCTAAGCCCTGCTCACATATTGTAAACAAAAATCTTTTTACAGTCCACTTAGTACCACATTTTTCATATTTTGTGCTTTTTTTTTTTTTTTTTGGTAATGTTGTTGTTTAAAATGGCACCATAGCTGAGGGCTGAAGTGCCTCCTAGTGTTCCTAAGTGTAAGAAAGATGTGATATGCCTTACAGAGAAAATGCATGGGTTAGCTAGCTTCATTTAGGTATGAGCGATAGTGCTGTTGGCCATGAGTAAAAAGGGCTGTGTATTGATTGGTTGACCAGAGTCTCTCAGGAACCAAGCCCTGCATTTCCCTTAAGAACAATGTGTTGTTCAATATTCATTAAATCAGTGTTCTCAATGACCTTATAGACCATAACTACCACAAACAATGAGAATCAACTGCATTTGTCTTTCCAGTGTCCAAGTTCTTCTACTGCACATCCCAATCCTCCACACATTCTGGAAATAATAATATTCAGTTTTGCACTGTGTAGTGCACCTTTATTTTTAATTTTTGTTCAAGTTTCCCATGAAAGATGTAATTCCTCATCACAACCACCACTACTTATTCAAACATGATGCCACTCCACTCTCCTACATTTGTGCTTAGATGACCAATAGATTCTCACCATCATTACAAAGAAAAGACAACACAGCACACAGTAAAGAAAACTCATAAAATATTTATTTAAATTGATTTAGCTTAGAGCTTGCTTATATACATAAATAATTTGTACTTCATGAGTCAGATTCTGAAATGCAGATGTGAAGTGCAGGGCAAAAAGAAGTGCTGGGGCCTCTTCTTTAAGCATCGCCATTCTATTATGGACTTCAATTTGGGTCCAGAGAAACAAATATACTCTAGTGATCTCCACTCATTGAATAATGGTTTCTTATCTACAACATGGACCTCCTGGAGTCTAGCCCTTTCTCTAAAGAAGGCCATTTCTTGCAAAATTTTCCACTGAGAAAAATAAGAAATAAATCAGCAAGGATGATACCATCAACATTGCAAAGTGTACTGAAGATAATAGAAAGCCTAAAGGATTGTACCATCCATGACCCCTAGACCCATTTATGTGCTCAATTGCTTCTAAAACACCAGATTTTCTCCAGCCCACAAGTAAAAATAAAGACAAAATGAACCTGGATTCCAAAGACATGGACTAGCTTTACAACACAATGAGTGATCTGGGCAAGTTACTGTACCTCCCAGAACCACAACTTTCATATCTGTAAAATGGTGGGATTATTTACGTGTCTACCTGAAAAGATACTAATAACTCACCATGTGGAGGATTTTGCAGTTAACAAAGCATTATTAGCATACATCATCTCAATGATGCTCACATCAACATTATTGGTTAAGTGTAATTATAATTATTACCATTTTGTGAGAGAGTCTTTGAAAAACAGAAAGGTAATGTACAAATACTTATATTTTTAAAATCAATGGTTTCAAATGAAGCAAAGGAAGATAGCATGAACCCTTACTTCACATGAAGAAAAAATTATTTTTAAAGGAATTAGAACCAAATTTGCTATTTCCTGGTTTAAATTAAATGAATCATTGCACGAGGCACCAAGCCAAGAAGGCTAGTGGGCCTGAAACCCAGGCAACACTTGATCTTGAGGACATACACCTTAGTACTGTGATTTATTCTAAATTGCACAAAGTTGTCATATAGCCATGGGGACACAAGTTAACAGGTCAAGAAAATTATTATAGTAACTAGAGGCCCGGTGCATGACATTCATGCACTAGGGGGGTTCCTCAGCCTGACCTGTACCCTCTTGCAGTCTGGTACCCCTTGGCGGACAACCCTTGAGGGGTCCTTAGCACTGCTGCTGGCAGGAGTGAAATTGGGAGAGCCTCCCCCCATCACCACTGCACTCGCTAGCCATGAGCCCGGCTTCTGGCTGAGAGGTACTCACCCTGTGGGAGCACACTGACCACCAGGGGGCAGCTCCTGAGTTGAGTGTCTGCCCGCTGGTGGTCACTGTGCATCATAGCAACCAGTCGTTCTGCGGTTCAGTCTATTTGCATATTAGGGTTTTACTGTATAGGATAGCCAGGGCTGCATAACCATTTATGTCCCTACTCTATAACATGTGTGTGTGTGTGTTTTTCTCTTAAAAATTTGTTATTGTGTCAGTCAGGACTGTGTGATGCAGCAGTAACAAATAACCTAAAAATCTTGATGGCTTATCATAACAGAGGCTTATTTCTCATTCAAGCTACATAGTCATCCTAAGCTACACAGTGACCCTTGCCTACCTCCATATCTCTTACTCTAGAACTCACACTGAGGATGTGATAACCATCTTGAATATTGCCAATTGCCAGCGTAGCTGTAAAACAAAATTGTTTGACAAGGTCTCGTACCAGGAATTAAAGGCTGGCCTGGAATTGACACACATCACTTCACTCGCAATTCATGAGCTATTCAACTACAAAGAGCCAAGAAACACAATCCAACAATGTGTCTGAAAGTGGGGATAACCAGAAATATTGTGCAGGTAGCATGTAGCATAGGGTGTAGCTGAGGTGAAAGAGACTTCAGAGTTTTCTTTGACCATAAGTTCATTCCATGGACTAAGGTTGCCAAAAGGGCCAGTGCCAACAGAATAGCAAAAACAAAATTGCAAACCAAAGAGGAGAGTATTTTGCTTCTAACACTGCCACACTTACATTTATAGCATAAACCAAGCATGTCAAACTCACAGCCCGTGGGCTGCATGCCTCGTTTATTTGGCCCATGTTAGCCTTTGAGTTTGACATGCTTGGCATAAACCTTCAGAACTGAGTTTCCTCTAGAGAGGGTAGCATTGACTGTTCTGAGATATGTAAGTGAACTGCTGTAAAAAAGATACGAGGTCATGTGTAATTTTGTCATTTATTATTAATATCTATTTAACCCTAATTAATAAGTATCTTTAATATTATTTCATTAATTGTGTCAAGAAATATTGAAATTTGACAAAGAAGAAAAGGGTTTTCATAGGGAGAAGTTTATCTGAAAAACCATTATTTCTAGAAATGATTGCCTTTGCAGGCGATTTGTTTTTGTCTCCAGCTAAAATGACAAGCTTAAAGTGGAGTAAAAGCAGGAGGACTGTGCGCTGCTCCCCACAGGTGAAAATATCCCAGAGTAAAACATCCTGGAAAATGGAGAGCTTTTATTTTCACTAGCCGTGTACATACAGGTCTAAACAATATTCTCCACTCCTGAAAGATTGATGGCCTGAGGCCATTGCTTCCTCAAGTGGAGTTTGTAGAATACCCTCTTCCACACACAGAGATTCTCTTTTGTTTAAAAAAAATAAAAAAAGACAGATGAGTTAAAATGGGATTTTTTCAAAATGCTATTAACACGTTTGGGAGGAGTAACCAGGCAGATATAAATGTTGGCCATGGGGATTACTTACACGTGAAGTGCTGAAAATGAGCAGTGTTTCAAGAATTGTTTCCCTGTTGTATTAGTGGAATGCAAAAGTCTAAATATGGTCATGTGAAACACTATCGTATCTGGTGGGAACTGGAATATACCTCATTTTACAATCCTACAGGGGAAAAATATTTTGGCAGTTGGATGAGAATCTGGCAGCATAAAGATTCATGCTGACATCAGTCAGAACTCGGCTCATGAAACCATATTCACTCCAGACACAAATGCGTTTGATATATTGTTACTTAACATACATTTAATTATTCTTTTCATTAACTTTTCCTAATTGTTTCTAAGTATTATTTGCCTTTGGTGGAATAGACTTGTTATTTTTATGATCTGAGAAAGGCAGGATGGGGAATAATTACATCAGGTGTAAGCTGGATCTGCGAGTGCTTCTTTGCAAACACACACACCAAACCCTGGAAGGCCTGGTTTTCAAAGGCCATTGCATAAAGGAATACCCTAAGACTATATATTGTTATTTGTTTCAATTTTGGCATCTACCCCTTTGTTTTTAAATTTCCATTTTACAGTTGCTCTGTTAAGCATAACTACTTGAAACATGTAGCTTACATAGGACAGAAACTATAGAAGCCAGGGAGGATTTTAATTACAAATTCCACTTCAGCAAAATTGCCAGCAACAGGAGTGTAGCTGTATTTAGCTTAGGATACGGTGGTGCGTGAAAAAACATTTGCAATTGGATTATCTTCCCCCTGCTGGGTTACACAAAGTTAGGAGAGCCTCATTGAGTTTCAGGCAGCCAGACAGACCCAAAGCCACCTTGCAATTCCACTGCCATGTGAAAAGCAGCAATAAAAAGGTGCTGGGATAATCCAGGTTAAAAGACATGAATACAAAAGGTGGTGGTAACTCATAGATAAAGCAGTGTGCTCTTCATCGCAACTCACATGAAAACCAGCCGTGACAGGGAAGGCCTTAAAGACTGGATGGCATCTGTTTCAGATTTCAAATAGACACAGATAATCTATGATCTTTGGTAGAAGATGCCCAAGTCACCATCGCTGGGAAATGAACATAAACCCAGCTACAGTGAGGTGACATGAAAAGAACTTTAGATTTGGAGTTGGACAGATAAGGTTTCTATGCTGATCCCATCATTGAGTAGCTGGACAACCTTGGGTAGAATCATAAGTAATAATGTTTTGTTCTCAGAGGGTCACTGGGAGGATTAGAGGAGTTGCCAGATGTAAAGCTCTGAAGCACTCAATACTTCCTTTCACTTCCTTATCCAGAGAAGAGGAAGCTTAGAATCAGCTCTTCCCATTTTATGTGGGAAATTGGTGCCCAGAAATGCCAAGTCCTCTTCCAGGTCACACGATCTGGCTGGCATTGGTTGGAGTCTCTGTACTCAGGAGATAGCTTTCTCATGATCTTCCCTGTCCCAACAGTGGATCTCATCACACAAAACAATGGGGGGTGGGGTAGACTAACCTACCTGACACGATCTGTGGCATCTGCCCACCATTGCTGGAGTTAGGCTCGTGGTCTTGGATGTTATTCCTGAGAGCATGGGGAGGGAGGGTTTCTTCCCACCCCAGCATTCCCCAACTAAGAACTGGATCATCATGCCATGAGCCATTTCTTGTCTAAGACAGCCCCTTCAGAGAAGTAGGAGACCTGGCTGTCCAAGTAGCTGGACAATCCTGGGCAAGCCACTTCTATTCTCTGGACTTACATAACCAGACTTACCTTAGAGGATTGCTGAGAGAATTGCAGATAATATACCTAACAATGCCCAAAAGAGAGCCTATCATGTAAATGCATAGCAGAAAATGAGTGATAGTTATTACTTTTAACTATTACCATTATTGCAGATGACAGTAAGAAGAGTAAACTTTGATAAGTTGCTTTGTGGCAGACATTGTACTAAGCACCTTCCATTTAATCATCACAACAATGCAATTTTCAGAAAATGACTCTGAAGCCAGAATAGATCCGGCATGGAGTAGCAGGATGAGGTGAGGGGAGTGAAGGTCTCCTAAACATTTCCAGGCACATAAGCAACACAGGTGTACCTTACAAAGAATGTGTAGCCCTAGCCAGTTTGGCTAAATGGTTAGAATGTCGGCCTGCAGATCAAAGGGTCTCATGTTTGATTACCGACCAAGGGCACCTACCTGGATTGCAGGCCCAACCCTCGTCCGGGGTCAGAATGCGTACAGGAAGCAACCAATCAATGTATCTCTCTCATATCGTTGTGTCTCTCTCTCTCTCCCTCTCTTCCTCTCTCCCGCTTCCCTCTCTTTCACTCTCTCAAAAAAAAAAAAAAAAAATTCAATGGAAAAATATCCTTGAGTAAGAATTAAAAAAAGAATGTGTACAAGCCAGATGTTTCCCCATAGCTATGCTGTTTAGACGATGGCTGAACTGATCACTGCTGTGCCCCTAGTGCCCTGCACAAGGTTTGGTGCACAGTAGGTATTCAATAAATGTTCATTTCTTTGATGAATGAGTGAAGAGTAAATATTGCTGTGCTCAGCTCTTTATAATGGCCCAACATACAATTGGGCTGGTGGTAATCAATCAGAAAGGCTGTTTTTTGGGCAAGCTCACCACTCTGGAGCCAAGAAGAATTCAACCATGAAGAGAGGAAATATTACCAAACAGAACATTTAAAACAATCCTCTTGGCTGTTGGCTTTGGCGGCATTGTCCTAAAGAAGCATGTTCAGAAACATTTGGCAGCCCAGGTCACTGACTCTGATAGATCCCAAGAATAAGGAAAGCATCCGAACTAAATTTACTTGCTGATTAATTTCTTATAGAGAGTTCTTCTCCCCACCAAGATACAAAGGGCAACTTAAAAGGCATGAGGTTATTAAAAATTAATGCTAAATGCTGTTATCAGAGGGTTTGCTTATTTTACTGTTATTAAAAATGCAAACAGATTAGGTGAAACATTTTCAGCCTGAAAGATATGGTTTTCTTATATTTAAAGTGCAAGCTAAGCAGAATGGCAGTAAATTTTTTTTCTTCTAATGATCAGTGTTTTCTAATCTTTGAGTCATAAAAGTAAATGAAAAAGAAAATTGTTCATTTAATATAGCAAAATAGATACCAAGCGATCTGGCTAGTAACATGAAAAAATATCACTGCTTTTGCTATTTCAAAAACTGACCCTTTATTTTAATAAAGTAAAAAGATTTTTTAATCTTTTGTGCTGATCTAAAGAAAACTATATAAGAAAAATCACAAAGGGCCAAATTGCTGCTGTGTGTTTATTATAAATGAAAAGAGTTGGCCATGTTGGGGTAGCCAGACAGGAGAAATGGTAACCACGATGAATATAGACTCGTTTAAAACAACACCCCAAAATGTATTTTCTCAGAAAGCAAAGATCTCCATTGCAGACATAGTTCTTTCCCGAGATGTAGCAATGGCTTCTTTAAAATCTCCTTCTCACAGACTGACTAACCCATTCATTCCTAAAAATACTCCTTTCATAAAACCATGTTTAGCTTAGTTCTCACTTTAAATTTAGCAGGAACTAATAGTATCCCAAGCTATTTGCTTTCTTTCAGTTGAACCAAATTTTTTCGAGAAGGTGCAGGAGAGAAGTTTCCAGCAATACTGTCACACATGCACACCGCAACACCAACAGAGCTTCCATGGGCTCCTGCCATCCTACAATCTGGCACTGACAGGAGGACTAACAACAGACCCTTCTTTGACACAGTTGGTTGCTTTAGATTCTTATACAACTTTTTTAAATATAGGAAATCTACATTTTTTGCCAAAGAAATCACTCTCTGTCAGATTTTTTTGTTTGTTTGTTTTTGCCAATGGTTTTAGCTCAGTACCATTTCTAGAAACTGGTACAGCTAAATCTGTACCTTTCCTTTTTACATATCTGGTAATTAAAAAGCAAGTGTGAAAAGGTTATGGTTTTCATTCAACCACAACACATTTTTTAAAATTCTGTAATAGCCCATAAATTTGCATTAATGATCACCTGCTCCAGAAACCTCGGAAACCAGGCTGGAAGAACCTCCGTGCATTTTTATGTGTCTCGGATACCTGACTCCGGGCCAAAGTGGAAGCTTTGGAAAAAGTAGAAAGGGCTCCACTGACTGACTGTTTTTTTCCATTTTTGGCCAAAGCAATAGTTGGGTCAAGCACCAGCTCGTGTAACCAGGAGATTTAATTATGGACAATGTAAATCTCACATTTTTAATCCTGTAGGAATTTACAATAGCTCAAGTCTAACTACAGTTTCTTTCCTTTTGGTGGGACCAGGATATATGGGAATAACTCACATGGGAGGTCAGGGCACCCTGATTTGTATTTCCTTTCAAAGCTCTGTAAGACATAAATACATAGTACAGTTTTTCCAGTCCCTGTCATCCTAAAAACTTGTAGGGAAACAGAAGTGTCAGAAATTGAGGCGTGTGAGAGGAACTTGCTCTATAAAGGAATCTTTGCAGGGTGGAGAGAATTATGTAAAACTCAGAGCTGGGTTTACAAACAGACCTAGGAGGTGCTGAAAAACCAGGAGTCACTCATCTTACTGTAAATCAGGGACTCCTTTTGTAAGGCAAGTAGCCATCTCCTAATTTATCTCTTTTATATGTTCAACCTCTGACAAAGCAGCAGCAGTATTTCTTTGAGCAGGGGACAATCTTTTAGGATGTCTTGATATTTCAGTGAGGGTTGGAAGTATTAGCAGTCCAAGTATGAGAGGGGTCAGGGTTTATTTATGTGGCACTTATTTGTGGCAGGAACTGGGCTAGGTCAGGAGCGTGACCCACTACTTATTTAATCACATTCTTCCTCCTACAATCCCATAAAATGGATATGACATTAATTTTGCAACTGAGGAAACTGAGGCTCAGAGAGGTGGTTCAAAGTCAAGCAGTAAGTGATAAAGTCATATTTATACCTTAGTCTAAAACACATACCATTTATCTTTCTAATTCTTCCTTGGGAAAAGAATAAGGTCATGAAGTGAACCCTTGAGTGTTCATGTCTGCTGCTAAACTATGTTTCTATTGCATCTATTTTATTACTACTAGGACATTCACAGGAACAAAGCTCTCATGGAGCCATACCACCTGATCACCACCTGAAGATATTGTTTTTCTCCAAATAATACTGAAGCTAACAATTCAGTTCACTGAAAATATGTTGTTCTGGGGTGAGAAGAAGGGACTGTGTTTTCTGTTGACTCTTTTTTTCCTTTAGCTTAGTTTGTTACTTTCTTGGAGGTACCATGATGTCATTTTAATGTGACCCAAGTATATTTTTAAAGCTTGTCTCCTGGACCACAAGATCCAAATCTGGCATTGATCTGGTAGAGTAACTCTTTTATTCAAATATTTTAGGGAAGTTTCTCTCCCTCCAGCAAATAAACAGATCATCAGCTACAGACACTAGAAATACTAGAATTGTGTGGACAAAACCTTTTAAGCAGAAGAACTCCTTTCATGTGCTACACCATGGATGAACCTTGAGGACATTATATGCTAAGTGAAATAAGCCCATCAGAAGGACAAATTCTGCATGATTCCACTTATCCAAGGTATCTAAAGTAGTCAGACTCTTAGACACAGAATGAAGAATAGTGGTTGTCAAGGGCTGTGGGGAGCAGTAGGGGCTGTTCAATGGATAGAGAGTTTCCGTGATGGAGAGATGAAAAAGTTCTAGAGATCTTCTATGCAACGATGTGCCTGTAGTTAACAGTATCGTACTGCACACCTCAAACATGTTGAGAAAATACATTTTAAGCTATTTTTATCACAAAATGTTTTTCAAATGCCATCAAGACAAATCCTGAGGACAGCAGGGCATACCTTCTGAGAACACTGTTGACCTGGACATCAAAAAGTAAGCTGCAAAGCCCGACACTGCAGTGGTTCTGTGTTTTCAAGATTGTTCTGAACACTCAAGGCAGACAGAGGGAGCCAGTGAAGGAGTTTTCTAAAGCACTGTCTTTGCAAGTGACTTGCACATTCAATCGGACATTTGGAATATTTATTCCATAAGCATCCTCCAGAAAAGCAGAGTACTACTTGGTTTGTTGCCAAATGCCTACCATCCTCCCTGGGCTGCTTTGCTTCTGAAATCCTCCTAGGAAGAACATTGATAAGCATTATCCCGAGCCCCAGGGCACATGCTGATGAGGAACATTAATTTCTATTTGTGAGAAACTGAATAGCCTCGGTGGTGGAATACACCTGAATATTTTCTGATTATTCTCTGCCCTAAGCCAAAAACAGTTTTCTGGGACACCAAGATTCAAAAGCTTAGATTTGCCCATTTCAAGTTCCCTGAGAGGATTTATATAGCATTCTGCCATCACATGATTGGGGGAAAAAAATCTGTGCTTGTCCTTCAACTCTTTGGACCAAAAGGAACCCTTAGAAGAAAGTAGTAATAGTGGTGCATGGTTATATGAAAACACGGAGGACCATTCAATTAGTCAGAGATTTGAGATGTTAATAAAATCAGAGATTTGGCAAGAAAGTTGGAGCTAGACGAGACCTTTGAGGTCATCTCATCCAATGTCATAATTAACTAGATGAGGAAACTGAGACTCTGAAAGCTCATCATGACCCGCATGAATAGCAGCAGAAGGGAATAATTTTTGCCAAAGTGTTTACATTAGCTCAACTGGGTAACCACTAGCTGCTTCTTATTAAACTATCAGTTTGGCTTAAAATTGTTCTTGGTTCCTGTTTATGGGAGAGTTTAATAACTGCTATCTACAGTAATAAGAGATATAATAATGTTTATCTTTTTATTCCCTCTAAGGGTCTTGGAATGTGCTTTATCATTAATTAAAGAATCTTCTGAGTCCCCCTATTAGATAAATATTATTAACCCCATTTATAAAGGAAATGACATTCTGAGCAACTCGGTGGCTGAGAATCACCATACCCTGAGCTAATGGTGCAAAAGGACATTCTGTAAACCTGTAAGAGGCAGGAACTGTTTGACTTCCATGCAAGTATTCTAGTCCTTGAAGTAAAATTAACTCAATGTAGAGGTATTGAGCTGTTTTACATAACGAATTGTGTTAAGATTACCAGGGGACTTCCAGATACTATGATGACAATACCTGTTTTCAGAAAGCATGTATGAAATAGCTGGTACGGACACCAAGACATTTGTATGACATGTTTAAAACGTAAGGTAAAACACGCATTATGAAAGAAGTGCTATGAAGGTCAAAGGGGGAACATAAATCAAAATGGAGAGGTCAGGAAAGGTTTCAAGGTGAATGTGACTTTGAGCTGGTTATTTGAACATAGAAAATATCCCAGTGGTCAGATTTGTAGGCATCCATCTGTACATTTCCTCAACCTGCAAAATATTTCCTGAGCATGTACTATAGGGTCTTATCTAAAGTCAGAGTTGGAGAGAGTAAGGTGGAGAAGAATGGAGATGAAGCTCCTCTAACTGCATAGCTTTTCCCCAGGATGTGCATAGAAAAGCAAAGAGCAGCTTCCCCTGCAATTTTGGGTATGTACATCGCTTCAGACATGTAAATGACTAGAAGAGGCTGACACTTGAAAAAGAGGTTGGAAGCATCTTGTCTTTGAGGGCAGGGGCTCAAGTCTTGTTGCTCCAGGAGAAATGTTGGGAATGTTAAAAGGATAGGAAACCAGCCCTCACCAGTTTGTCTCAGTGATTGGAGCATCAGCCTGTGGACTGAAAGGTTGCGAGTTCAATTCCAGTCAAGGGCACATGCCTCAGTTGCAGACTCAATCCTGGGTCAGGGAGTGAGAGATATCCAATCTATCAATGTGTCTCTCTCACATGGATATTTTTCTCTCTCTGTCTCTCCCCCTCCCTTACACTCTCTCTAAAAATCAATGGAGATAATATCCTGGGTGAGGATTAACAGACAAACTAACCAAAAAAAAAAGGACCAGATCCAGGAAGTTTGTGGTTGCTCTGTTGCCTGGGTTACAAAATGAATCATGACTCCACTGTCAGCAGTGAAGAGGCTAGGACAAAGAAGTGAATGTGATCCCACTTTCTGAACTTTTTTTAAAAATTTTTTCTATCACCATTTATCCCCTGTATGCTCTCTTGCAACTCTACTCACCCCCTCTTCCTCCTTGCAATCACCACACTGTTTTCAGTGTTCATGAGTTTTCTCTCTTTTATTTCCTTTTTTGCTCAATCCCCCCACCAGATAGAAAGGGCATAAAGAGCAAAGTAGAGAGAAAAGGGGACCCGTGAGGTAGAGGACACACCAGAAGACTGTTATCATTAACTGTCTAGAGAGAAGAACAAAGTGGAGTTTCACTAAGTGTGTGGTTTCCCCAGGAGAAGGCATGTTGCTTGCAACAGAATTAATGTGGAGGATTGGGACACAGATTAAGTCATTGAATTTGGCAATTACAAGAAGTCTTTTGAGAAAGCCAGTAGAGTAATGCAATACATGCTAAAGCCAGATTGTAGGGGGGATTAATAATCAGCACCTTGTGAGAAAGCGATGGCAGGTGAAATAGACTCAGGGTTCACAGAGTTTGGAGCCAAAACATGACAGATCAAGACAACCCCCATTAAGAAGATATGACTTGGGAAAGGAATAGACTTAAAAATGCTTTGGGGACTAAAGAAAGGAGATAGAGAGAACATCAATATAAATAAAATTAGGGATTGAGATAAACCTCAATTTCTGAGAGGATGGGAGGGGTTGCTATGGGCAAGATGGGGAAACTGAACACAACTGAAAAGGTGGGGAAATGGGTCTTCCCACAGATCATCGATTATGCAATATTACAGTCTGTGTTTAGTTAAAGATTTTTTTTGCACGTTTTACTGCTCTTGGGTTAATAATTTGAATATAGACTCTAAACATTTGTCACACACCAGCTTTTACTAGCTCACAAGGCAAGCGGAAGAGCAGGGAAGAGATTCTGGAGTAACTTCCTGCCTGGCTTCGTCTTCTGCCCTTTCCTCCTTCAGGAGCCCGTCTCGGATTACTTCTCTCTGGTTGGTGATCAGTTAAGCAAACTGATTACAGTTAGGTTTGATGACAGAGTAGCATGATCATGATGGAATGCTAAGCTGTGGGAGAAAAGGAACTAGACAGTTCACACTGTCCCTGCCACTAGCAAAGAAGTCAGCTACTCTCACCCCCACACAGGTGTGTGCAGTATTGTGTGCTTGAGCACAACCGTTTCTGTGTCAACTTGAATAAAGCACCATCACCGATAAGAATAATCAAATCAAGGAAAATTTTAGAATACCATAAGTAAAGAATTCTTGGAATTATTTTAATTGATTTGGAGAAAAGCAGAATATAGAGTTTTTAAAACATTTCTTAGAAATTCTTATTTCAAATATGTTTTAGGTCCAACATCCCAGGTAGGGGGATTAGGTGCTTCAAAGTATGCTCTGCATTTGAGCCAGGGAATCGTTGCATGTGAATTATGGATTCAACTTGCAAAAGGATAGCTTCCTCAGAAATTTATCCTAAAATTAAAAAGTTAATAAAAACTAAGGTTGAATGCTGCCTTGCTACTTAAGTCAGTTGCTTAGAAATTCTATACAATCTCTAGAAACAAAATGGTAAACATTTTAGTGTATCAAAGTGAGAACTTGTAGCTCTCCATCCTACTCAACTGTACTCTCCGAAGATTAGCAGCTACCCATCTTTCAAATGTCATTTGTGGAGAGATGTGTTGTGTGAAGGAGCCTCTGGGCCCAGTGGACCCAGTTTTCTTTAGGAAATGAAGCTCACATGCTTAAACTGAAAACAGCACTGACTGGAAAATCAACCTTGAAGGCTAGTAGTTAAGCTGGAAGTTTAGAGTTGACTGTCGTTATTTGAAGTGTCCATAGGAAGGGACTGACTAGGGCCAGCTGCTAGCGAGGGGTTCATTATTGATAAATTATAATAAAGTGGGTCCTGCAGGCACATGAATTACAAGAAGGCAACTCTCTCCTGCTACTGCAAGGGCACAGGACTCAGCTAGCAGACAACAGCTGGATCTCTCCCCTAATCACCCCCTTGCCTGACATCTTTTCCCAATGCTGTCAGAGGCAACAGGTCTGGGCCTGACTGTGAGCTCCTCCATGGAAGGAAGCACACTGTATCCCCAGAATCAAGCACATAGTAGGTACTCAGTTTGTTGACCTGAAATGACATATTTTGTAGGATTTGACATTCTCCAAACACATATTTATGACCAGATACAGATTTTCACCCAAGAGGGTCTCCTTGTCTCCTTTAAGAGAAACTAAAATGGCTTCAAGGTACAAAACACTAAGGAGTGCCTTTAACCAGTTTGGCTCAGTGCATAGAGCATTGGCCTGCGGACTCAAGGGTCCTGGGTTCGATTCCTGTCAAGGGCATCTACCTTGGTGTGGGCATATCCCCAGTGGGGGGTGTGCAGGAGGCAGCTGATCGATGTTTCTCTCTCATCCTCATTGATGTTTCTAACCCTCTATCCCTCTCCCTTCCTCTCTGTAAAAAAAAATCAATAAAATATTTTTAAAAAACAACAGTAAGGAACCAAGGAGTCGCCACAGATTAATTCATTCAAAAAATAATGTTCAAACACCTGTTTTTTGCCAGATACTGCTCTAGAGGTTGGAGATCCAGGGGGGGGAAAAAAAGTAAATCCCTATCTTCTGAAGCACATATTTCAGTGTTGGGAGACAAATAATAAATAAAGTAAATTAATTAAATGCACAGTGTGTCAGATTGTGATAAATGCACTAGAGGAGAAACAGAGCAGTAAACAGGGGTAAACAGTGTTGGGAGCAGAGAGTTCTATTTAAAGCAAAGCAGTGAAGCAGTGTTGTGGTGGCAGCTGAACAAAAGGGAATAGCAGGAGATGAGATCATGCATGGTCTTTTAGGCACCTTCAGAAACTTGGTTTTTCCTCGAGCCCAGCTGAGGAGCCCATGGAGGGCTGTAAAAGTAATTACACCATCTGATTGACATCAAATTCTCACTCGTGAACTGAGAGTCAGCCATAATTGGCAAATGATAGAATGAACAATGAAGGTATGATCCTTGGAAGCTGATTGTTGGCCCTTCGACAATTTTGAAAACTCTTGTGAGAGGAGTGTGTGGCTTTCTGTCATGCCTATTTGGTCCAGGGAGTACCACCTCAGAAGACTAGGAAAGGTTATAGATCCATCTTGCAGTTTAGACAATACAATGTAATCCAGAACAGTGGTAATCACAGCATTGCCTCAGTGCAGAGATGGTGTCTCCTCTTACACAGGCAGCAGGTGCTTGGGTATCAAAGAGCAGCACCAGAGACAGGCTGTCCCCAAGAGCCAAAGCAGAAAAAGGTTAGTCACCTGGTTTTCACTCTGTCTGTATTCATTTCCAAAGGGTAGAAGAAGCATGGCAGGATGGTGTGAAGCAAATCATTTCAGATCTCTTTTCAATATAGGACAGATTTTGGCTTTATCTCCATCCTTACATGTGAATGAGTGACTTGAAATGTTGATTGCAAATTCTAGACAACCCAAGTTAATTTCCTGACCCCTTTGCCTCTTGGATTTCAAGAAGAATTAAGACAGTCTTTTTTTAGCAGCCCTAATGAGACACACACTGAAACTGGATGCAGTGATTAGGGATTATAGTGGGTTGAATTCCTCTCCAAGTAGGGATTAGTCAAAACCAGAATTAGTGAAATCTGGAAGGAGTTAGTTACAAGTGATCATTTCATGAGGCTGTGACTTGTGTAACATCATTTCATTTGAAATAAGGAGAAAGAGCTTTGACAGAGTTGTTAGAACATGTAATGGCAATATTCTATATAGTCTGTTGAAACTGTAATATATGCTTCTAAGAAACTACATAAAATCCAATTGGTTCATGTCACATACCTTTATTTAAGTTCAGAAGAATTCATAATCCATGCAAACTAAACTTAGAAAAAATATTGCATTCTGGTATACTCATGAGCATGTGAAATACATGAATTTTAATTGTCAGAGAATTATTTATCCAATTAAAGGGGTGTCCCTAAGCTATAGACAATCTCACAGCTATTGGTGATGGAATAGCCTCTTTAGAAAGGCATGCTTTCCACTCTTTCAGGGCTTCTATATTTTATATTTCCATATCAATTTTTGTGGTTAGCACCTTTATGCTAAATTGAAAACAAATCACATGTAAAATGAAATTAGAATGACTAACACTAATTTTAAAAAAGCAATCATGTTTTGCAGTATCAACACAATATCTACAAATCTATCAGCCACAAATTTTAAAAATTATACACGTCCTTGGGGGAAACTGAGAACTGGCAGTGAATTGGAACAAGATTGAGCTGATGTCTTTTGTGTACTGTAGCACTTCAAAATCATTGCTCCCCCAAAAAAATCACAGAGGCTGTTAATATTCACAAAGACTAGAAACAGGTGTTTGAACAGAACTTCAGCCACCTTTGACAAGAGCACAATGGGTTTGTCTGAAAGGGTCTTCATTTTACCTGTCACTCAGAACATCAAAACAGTTATTCTCCTGAGCTTTCACTATCTCTTTCAAAGGATTATGCTTGACATTCCTAATTTTTTCCCCTTTCGTTAAACTCTGTCCTCTCTCTTTTAAAACTGCATGATTTTTGTCAGCAAATCAAAATGAGCAGAAGAATACATTAGTGCTCATTCCTTATGGACTCCAGGCTGACCTCATTGCTTTTTACGTCTACCAGTGGACCACACAAACTATTTTTGGTGCCTCATTTATCTGTGCAGAGATCTTCTCGTCCGCCTCAGAACACTACTTAGCCAGATGGAAGTAAGCAACAAAGTGTGGCTTGCATCTAAAGGCTATGACGCTTAGGCTATCCAAGACACTTTGTCTTTCTCTGCCTCAGTTTCTTTCTCACTTAACAGCAACAACAACAAAAATAAAGCTGCCCTAAGTCTTGGGCAAGGAGGAATAATACAAATAGCTGCTCTGAACTTTGCCAAGCCATAGTACCCTAACAACTGCATTCATTCATTGGGGAGGAAGGCAGTACATAGCTCCAAATGCTAAATTGTGTCTACATTATTTAGATAGGAAATGACTTTGGTGAACAATATGAAGATGTTGTCATTGTGTGACTTCAAGCAAGACATTTACATGTCTCAGACTCAGGTTCTTCAACTGTTAAATTAAGGATTTGGACACTATCATAAGGTTTCTATCCCAAACTAAACTAATCTGTTGCATTGTGGATCTATGAACTACTAAAGGCCACAAGGAAATGGAATAAAGAACAAAATCATAAAACAGAAAATGTAAAGTTACCCATAATGAATTACCTGACTAGTTTCTTAAATATTTCCTTGACTTTCCTTTTTGAAAGGTCAAAATAGTAAGAGGCATGACTTTTAAAAAAATAAGCATGTGGTTCAGTCATGGAAGTCACATCAATTTCTATGAGAGATGAGAATAAAGAGAATAAGAAGTAAAGTTTTAGGGCATTGAGGTTGCTGAAAGTGTTTTAAGTGAAGACATATAAAGTTGTATCCTTTTGCTGTAAAGAAATTTTGGGTTTGGGGGCCCGGGGGAATGTGGACAGTGCATTTGGTAGTGGAATTACTAGGATCATATTTGTAGAAGCCTTACAAGTCATATTTTTAAAAAAACATTGGAAATGAAATGTTTACTTTTCCTCAAGTTCAGTTTGCCAGTGACACTGACTTCTCAGCCCCACCTCCTGCTCTGACAGCGACGGGTGCATTTGGATGGATGCTTCCACGTTTGGTTTAATGACTTTGAGAGATTTTCAAAGTAGTTAAGGAATTTACTTTGACTTGACATTTGAATTGGAGATGAAGTGATATAAAAACTTAAAGTAACCAGCATCATGAAACCTAATGTCCCTATTTCACTAGATCCCCCCTCCCCACACCCCCCTATAACATGGTCAATGCAAAACCTTTGTTTTATCATTCTTCTTATGCATTTAAAATTTACTCTAAATATCACCCAAGAACATGAATGCCAAAAATAAATATGAAGTGCCTTCTCCAATATTATACAAAGTGACCTTCACATAGGACCCTCTTGTCACCAGAACAGTTTCCATGTAGTTGCTGATATGCCCATGAGCATGAGAGAGAGAGAGAGAGAGAGGTTTATAAATTACTTTGACTCAAAACCCCCAAAGTAGAAACCTGCTCACACACATGCCAGCCTATTACTTAGAAACCAGCACCTCAGGACAGAGGGATATTGAAGCACCATCAAATCCACTTTCCTCAGCTACCACCTGTGAATTATGTCTGGCAGCAGGAGTTTTATGACACTATTGTCAAAGTAATGTACCTCTTAAATGGCAGTTTACTAAGTTGCTGATGAAATGCATCGCGAATACGTTAGTTTCAGGGTGGTTAGGAAAATTCACTGCTGCATTTTCCCCATGTTGTCATACATGCCAACATGCTGAGATAATCAGAAGCAGCTTTCTTGGAAAGCTGTTTAAAGGTAGCATCCCACCAGTTAGTCACCTGGTTAGAGCAGGATGTTGATGAGGCCAAAGTTCTAGGAAGATCTCTCGGGGCTATTTTCTTAAAAGCAGTCTTACCAACTGTATCCCAACCATTAATTAGACCTAGAAAATGTTCCCTGAGCCTCAAACTTTTCATTTTGCCTTGTATCAAATTTTCTACTCTATTAATTTGATCCCCCGTCCTGCTCCTCAGCCTGGGCCCCTAATAACAGATTGTTATGGACATCATTAAACTTTGGATTAAACTTTGAAGAGATCTCCTATAAGTCCCTAGCCACTAGACATACAAAAGACTAATCATACAAAAGAGGGAATGAGAGGGAAAGGTCGCTGCATCATATATAATTGGAAAGTAGTATATTATTAAGTTTGCATTGGTTTATTTGGACAGAGTTCTGTGCTTATTTACATGACATCCAAGATATCTATAATAATAAAAGCGTAATATGCTAATTAGACCAGATGTCCTTCCAGACAACCTTCCGAACGAAGCCGGGGTTGCGAGAGAAACATGAGTCCCAGGTGCCTGCCAGCAGCCAGAGGGAAGCCTGGGTCCCAGGTGCCAGAGGGGAGCTGGTGCTGGCAGCCAGGGGAAGGAAGGCCTACACTTGCATGAATTTCATGCGTCGAGCCTCTAGTCTTTTATATTAGCAGACACTTTATAAAGCTTTAACAATTTAAAAAACCATCCACATTCATTGTTTTATCTGATCCTCAGAACAGCCCTCCAAAGAAGGGAGGGAGATATTGTCAAAATTTTACACATGACAAACAAAACCTGATGGAGATCTGATGATTGACTCAACATCACCTAGCTGGTGAATGGTGGAATTAGAATATGAAACTGGATCTCCTCACTCCAAGCCCATGATGGAAACCAGGTTTTGATCAGACCACATGCATATAGGTCCCCTAAGTGCCCTAAAATGTACAGGGTAGCATAGTGACCAGCTCAACATTTAACACATGACCATATTTGACAAGTCCAATGGCCCACTGAGTGATTTCTACCTCTTCTCTAATGAAATTAATGTTAGCAGAAGGATAGCAAACACATTGCAATTTGTATGCCAAGGATGCTGAGGCTACATTTCAATTTAGAAAAAAATGCAGTGCTCCATTAGCAATGTCTGCAGTGGGCACAGGAAATGACTGGTAGCAACACACATAATACTTGCTCTTCTTGTGCTGAAGAATCTATCACTTTATAAAACATACTTGGGTTTCATGATGAGAAGCAACACAAACCAATAAAGTGACAAGTCTTTGTTAAGCATCAATAAATGCTAAGCACTATATTAGGCACTGTGGATAAACACCAAGGAGTTTAAGAGGAAGTGTTAGTCTATATAACTTACAATCTTAATGTGGAACGTAAACTAAATGCACAGATAACACTTTAGATTTTAATCTTCTGATAGTGACTGTGATCACTGGGCAGATTCGAAAAGGGGCAAATCACACAATAAAAGGAGTCCATCTTTGTGAAGTATCTGACATCTTTTGAAGGAATTATCAAGAGACCAAATATAGATGTAGAAAGAGTTTAATGGAATTCCCATAGAGTCAGGAGTGCTATATTTTCTTACATTTATTTCATACCATGTGGAAATATTTTGCAATGGTCAGAGTCCAAAAGGGCTTAAGTATTGGGAATCACTGCTGAACTTGTTAATTTATAGTAATGTTCATATGCACATCTTTGGCAATTATCTTAACTCTAACATTGTTATTTTAGTAATAATAAAAATGGACATGTTGCAGGCAGAGGGAATGTACTAGATATTAGACCAGTGGGGTCAGACCTCAGTACTTGAGTTCTGGCTAAGAAAAAATTCTCAAAGTGTAAGAGAACATTCATTTGGAAAATCACAGAGGTAGAAGAAGTAATTCATAAGATAAATGGGCTTAGGAAACAAGTTATGGAGGAAAAGGAAGGGCCCTTGGAGCTTGGGAGTAAGGAAGAGGTCCTGGTGGGATGAGAAAGGCACAAGCATGCTCCCAGTAGGGAGAATAAGCTGGGTCCTCCATCCTAAGGGTTTTAAGGATGGAGATTTTAGGGGAGGTTCCAGAGGGACGAACTCTATAGAATACTCAGCAACTTTCCAGGTGTGTCCTTTCAAGGTCTAGGTCTCCACTGACTGGGCCTGATGTCAGTCATGGGATCAACAGTTTGGTTTTGTTGCTTTTCTGGGCCTGGAGATGAAATTTGACTGAGGTCTAGATGTTATCTCTAGGGAGGAAAGGTCAGGGGATTCAAACCACATGAGCAGCGATATGCCAGGGGAGGAAATGTCATCTTGGGGATGAGGTCCCTCCCTATGATTATCCTTTGTTAGGCACCTAGGGCTTTCCTCCCTGATGACCTTCTGAGGATGAGGGAGGATGAGGGAGAATGAGGGAAGATGAGGGAGTTGGGATGGGTGGAAGAGTAGAGGATGGAAATGGTAGATGAAGTAGCATTGGCCATGAGTTGATAACTGATTAAGCTGAGTAGTAAGTAGAAAGGGTTCATTATACTATTATCTCTACTTTTATTTATATTTATAATTTTCCATTAAAAAGTTTTTTTTTAAATTCCCCTTAAAGAGGGGGTCATAATGTAAAGTTTCAGAAGTAGAGACAGTTATTTGATGCTGTCATAGAATGAAAAGGCATAATGAGTAAATGCTGCAAAGCCATAATGAGTAAATGGGGCTAGAGGAGTTGCCTGGTCAAGAAGTGTAGGACTTGGGCAAATTAGGACAAAGAGAAAAATCAGAGGTAAGGCTTGCTGCTTCCCCCCCCCCCCCCTGCCCCCATCAGTTGTCTCATGGGTATAAATTTATCATTGATTTGATATAACAGGTTTTTGGATGCTATAATTTCTCATCTGTTTCCTGCTGCAAAAGCCATCGGCTATGCCTGTAGCCAGGTTTGCATCACAGCTGTGAAACATTAATCTCAGGAACACATTCTTCCATCGCTGGCCTGGCTGATGCATGCTATCTAGTTAGTTCCCCAGCAGGCTGCTGTCTCCTCTCCCAATGCTCCCCTGGCTGCACTAACAACTGCAGAGCTCTTGTCATTCTGGAGATGGGACTGCTGTGATGCTCCTTGGGTGGCCTTCAATGGCCTATACTTAGTTCCTCTCACTTGCCTGAACCTGGGAAGGATTTGTCACCTGGTTGTCTGGGAATCAAAGCTCTCCTGAGACTTGGTTATATTAAACCTTGGATCTGAAACAAGACTATCCATCATATTATTTTCTGTGAATATGTCCTTCATGTGTTCTCTGCAGAGCCTGGTGTACTAACTACTAAATGGTTTATTAATTATGGTATTTAATAATAAGGTTGTTTTGCAATTAGGTCATGCATAAATGCCTAAGTTCTTGGTTCTGGTTGTCTGTGTTTCTTAGGATAGTCTTCATGTTTGTTTTATTGTGATTAACGAATAAAAAGGGATTTCATCATGTGACTCCTATTGATTAAACCTCAACTAAATTAGTAGGAAACTATATATGTCAGATAACTGAGATATCAGTGCTGAAATTGAGGATAAAATATGATATAACTTGTGAAAAATTACTTCTTCCTGAATCCCATTACAAGACAGAGAGAGAGAGGGGGGGGGGGGGGGGAAGAAGAAAGAAAGAAAGAAAGAAAGAAAGAAAGAAAGAAAGAAAGAAAGAAAGAAAGAAAGAAAGAAAGAAAGAAAGAAAGAAAGAAAGAAAAGAAGGAAAGGAAGAAGGAAGGAAGGAAGGAAGGAAGGAAGGAAGGAAGAAAGAAAGAAAGAAAGAAAGAAAGAAAGAAAGAAAGAAAGAAAGAAAGAAAGAAAGAAAGAAAGAAAGAAAAATACTGATAGCATTTGATATCTTTGGTATTAATCATAAGGATAGCGTATGTGTTTATAAGATGAATGACTGAACTTAAAGAGGTCAAAAGTGTGGAATTTCTTTTTCTCCACAACACATCACATGACTGTGTCTAAAAGTCATAAATGATAGGGCAAATGTAAATGGACAGGAATTGAAAGAGAAACGCAATTAAATTTGATAGAAATGAGGCTCAAGGATATGATATGGTCTCTAGTAATACCAAGACTTCATTCCCAGTGAAAGACAACTAGGATTTTTCAAAGAGAGTGGCTGAAAAGGGGGCACCCAGAATAAAAAGGGAGGAAAATGACTTTTCCCAAAAGATATTTTGATCAAGTTTAAGACAAAAGGTCCACAAGCCCAAAGGAATTTAGAAAATCTTTCTACCTAAACTCTGTTTTGTGAATCCAGAAAGACACAAATAGAAGAGTGTACGTATGAAATAACACACTATATCTGCACACATATCTCTTCAACACTTAGAGGAAATTGCTTCCTGATGCTCACTAAATGAGAAGGATTACAACAGATAAGAGGGTGGTCTGTGTTCCCAAGGCAGCCAGTGGACAAAGAGAGTGTTATTTAAAATGATTGTCGGTGACTATCTTCCTAAATTGCATGTTGTGCTCTGTTCTCCAATTGAGTCTCTGCAACCTGGGCATTGAGACACACAAAAGCTGCCCTGTGAGGAGACTGATTTATCTCAATTTTTATTTAATAAGAAAGGAGTTTTCATGAATAGACACAAAATGATTATGATGCCAAAATTATACACTGTGCACCCATGTATTGGGAAAAATAGCAGAATGAAGAAGACTTCCTGCTTTATAAGCACATAGAAGTGTGTGGGAGCTTCCTTATTCTCACGATGTATCTGTACTCTTGGTATGAACTGCTGAGTGGGTGTACTTTAGATCATAGAAAACTTCTCTTGTGTGTCTAGAGAGTCATGAGAGTCTGATTACATCCTGTTAGTCATTTTCGCAGTCCAACCTTCACCACAAAAGAAACTAATGATTATTTCTGAACCTGCAATGATCCCAAAAGGCTACCTCACTCTTTATGTACTGCGTTTGATCAACATGTGTCATTAATCTCTCCTTTCTGTTTGGTGGCAGTAAATGATGGAACACTTTATCACTTCTATTTTCAATTAGATTGATGTATGTGCATTCCTTGAATTTTAAAGGTCATTAATTTTCACATTAGTCTCCTAGGTTGGTAGCACACAGATTGATATATTGATGACTTAGTCTTTCATTGATTCTATATCATCTTTAGCACCATGAGCCATGAGTGGCATTTCCTTCCCAACCATGACACAATGAGTGGAAATGTATTAATATTTGAAGAGGAATAAGGTACCTAGCTTTTATCCCTTCTATACCATTTTAATGTCCCTGGATGAAAATGATAATAAAATGTATTTAGTCATATACTTAAAGTGTCTTTGGCATGTATTGACCTTTCTCCTGAGCTGTGGGGAATATCTATAGCATCTAACAATTTTAGACTAGTGACCTTCAATTTGTATTGATGCTTGAAAGTAATTAAGGACTTCTGAGGTTATTTTAAATATATTCCATTGAAGAAATAGATTCTCCTAGTCATCTGGATTGAGATTTATTGCCTGCACACTTGTCATATCATCCCATGTTAAATTATTCAGTGTGGATCAAAGTAATGATAAACCTGCAAATGGGAGAGTGCAAAGATAACCCAGCAGTTTACTTCATGTCTTACCACAGAATAAACCACACACACCTTCTTTGTGTCACAATCACACCCATTGTAATGACAATAAAACAATAAAAGTTTAATCACCAGAAATAGTTGATTAATGTTCTTGACCACTTTAGAATGATTCGAAATAATGGAAACATATGCTGAGTAAAAAATTTTGTTATGCCACATCAGTCAATATTTTACTGGGGAAAAATGCAATTTGAATCTTTAAAAAAATATTTTTGGGGGCCAAGAAGGTACAAGATTCTTATATCAAACCTTAGAATGAAGCAGATGTAGTCAAATGTGTAATATGATAACTATGGAATCCAAACACAGCTCATCCGTAATTTTCAGATAACATTACATCATTTTAGCCTCTGTCAACCTCAGTCACCTCCTCTAAAAAATGAGGTTACACTAAATCACCTTAAAAGCTCCTTATGCTCTACATGTTCATATACAAATACTAGAAAATCATACAGAACATTCAGAAAGCACTTGACACAAAGAAGTTATCAGAAGAATCCCCATAAATTTTAATCAATTTTTTAGGAACACATGCAGAGTTATGTATCATTTGAAAATCCAGTGCTGAGCAGAGCAGGGTAGTACATGTTACCAATTCAAGTCAATAATTATTTTTTTATTTTGTTGGAAATGTAGCCATGCCCATTCTGAGAAATAAGGAAGCAATTGGTCCATTTAGTGCGAAAACTAAAACTTGCTGGGAACTTACAACATCGCAGGGGAAATGACTTATAATCAAAGAACATCATAATAGTCAAAGCTCATTTCTGTGCTCAGACCAGGACATGCAGATTTCTCTACTTTTTAATTGTTTTAGCTTTTGGTTTATTGAAAATACTTGCCTCTTCTATCACACTCTAATGTTAAGCCATCTCCAATTCCATCTGCGAGCAGAGTACAATTCCAAAACCAATATGATCCGGTATACAATCAAGTCCAAAGTGTACTACTCTTGAAATACAGAGGGTGAGATCACAGAAGTAAGAGGCCATGTGTGGAGGCATTTGAGAGCTGTTCTGTCTGTGACCTGTGCTTCTCGAAGTTAGTTTCAGCAACCCTGTATGGTCTCCTTCTTCCCTCTCTAAATTGTCATCCCTTTTCTCCTTTCCTTTTTTATCTGAGAGACTTGGTGCTTAGACCCCTGCTCTTTTCCTTATACATTCACTTCCTCTGAGAACTCGTCAATTATCATAACTTCTCCTGTCTCTACCCATCTGAGCAAGGACAGCAGTGAAAACAGAGAGGTCAGGAGGGGTTGGAATAGACGTCTCATTAACAAGGAGGGATCTGCAAACTATACAGAACTAGGCAGAAAACAGACCTAGACCTGAGCATTAATTTGTATTGAAAAGAAGCAATGAACAGCCCAAATGAGGGAGACCAGCTGGTCAAAGCAAGGGAAAACGATGTGTTGACCCTAGACCTTTGTTACTCAAGGTGTAGACCAGAACTCACAATACTGGGGAACTTGCTGGAAGTGCAGAATCTTAAACTCTACCCCCTATTTTGTGAATTAGGACCCGCGGGTGATTGGTAGATGCATGTGAAAGTTTGAGAAGTACTGGCCAAAACCAAAAGGAAAAGTCAGTAAAGATAGAGAGGAGTAGGCTTTGCACCCATCAGATTATACATAAAGTATCACATTTGATTTTGGCTACCACATGTAAAACTTGAAGTTTCCTTCCACCCTGAACCAGTCAGCGAAAATAGCCAAGAGGAACAAATATTGTGGAGAGTGGGCCACAATGGGGATGATTTAGTTTCTTTAATAGGCCATGGAAGTCTAACTGGAGCGGAAGATTCTGAAGATTCGTGTCTTGGCACATTATGCACTAGATTCTGAAAAGTGGGCTGGGGACAGAGTAAGGGGAACCTTGAAAGTCAACTAAAGAGTTTCAGCATTTTTCCTGGATGCATTAGATTTATGAAAGTGGAGTTTAGTAAAAGCAATTATCTACAAAGAAACATCTTGCCACAAGAAGCAGGAGAAGACCAACAGCAGGGAGACTAGGCAGGACAGGTGTGCATATGTTTTGCTGATTTTGTCCTGTACTTTGGTCAGCGTCATTCTCGATGCACAGAGTGCCCTGTCTACACCGTTTCTCCCATCTCCATCATTGCCATCCATCAAGGTCCAGCTCACGTACCACCTTCTCCAGAACATCTCTTCTAGCAACACCACCTCATATCAGCATCACCATGAAGTCCTCTAGCCCTCAGAGTCCATTATTCATGTTTTAACCCCAGGGGTCTCTGCACAGAGACTTGTGGATTGGGAAGGAGCTGGCTGGTGTGCAGCTAATTCCCATCTCCTCCTAATCAAATGCAATCCTTCCAGTGACAGGATCTGGGTGACTCATCATGCCATCCATTACAGGTGGTGGTGGGAGGGGCGGGGAGCTGTAATTGTTAAGAAAGAATGTTCTTCTTTCTATTGAGCTTAACTTTTATTTTTCCTTTGTGTCAATCACAGACTGAAGAGCACCAGGTTAGCACAGCTATCTGCCTTTTATCGGTTTCTTGTTCACAGATTCTGTTGAGTCTGCAAGTAAGGCTTTCTTTACTGATCTGAAAGAACGCAAGCATTCTTCTGACCAGAAGAGCTCATTTAGACAGTGTTTCTTTTGACATATAGCTACTAAGAGAGTTTAGGTAGAACCCTTAGCTGACTGTTCTCTTTTTAGTTCGTATATAGTTATAAAAAATATATAAAGTAATCTTACAGCTCTGGTATCACCTCTGGGCTACAGAAAGTTTGAAGCAAGAATAGCAAGGGGAGGTACCCTGAATGGAAAAAAATCAGCACACAATGTAGGAGATCAGATACATGCAAAGGGCACTTGAGAGATAAAAATGTTCCTGGGCTGCAAGCCCACAGAGCAAGGAGCTGACTGTGCCCTGATCAATGTTATTTACATTTGTAAAGAGCAGCAAATTTGTCAATCCAGGGCTGGCTTGGGTAGCTTGGATCTGAGATGAAACAAGAGTCTCAGGGGTACCTGGTAATTTAGCAGATTGTCTATACTCTGTCCAGGACAAAGGCACCTTGGTCAAAGACTCGCCCTTGCTGGTCCCAGTATCAGCCTTCTTTTTAAAAATAATTAAAGCCTGACTCCCACAGACATTCCTATGGGACAACTAGCTCTCCCCCTCTGATTCCCTCAACACCAACAACTCTGAACTGCAAACCAAACTGTCTGTCGGTCTGCAAACCAAGGACCAGACAGACCCTAGAGCAAGGCAAGGTAGGCTGTGAGGCCAGCCAGCCAGTTTCTCCCTGCAGACAATAGCCTTGCTGTACTTCTGACAGAGTTTTTACCTTCCACCTTTAGTTTCCAAATCCCAGAAGTCACCAATTTAATTAGCCCCCCACTATAGAGTGTTTACAATGGGGCAGAAACAGTGCTAGTCGCTACATGTACATTATTTCATTTCATTGGTGCAACAACCTTGATGAGAGAGTCTATTATCCCCATTTTCCATACTGAGAAACTAAGGCAAAGGCAGGATAAGATAGCCTAACTGGAGACACATCAAAGAGTGGTAGAGTATGACTTAACCCCAACCAGACACATAACCACTATACTACACTGTTTTCCTGAGTATTAAACACAAATGTTAGATTAGAAACAACACTGCAAGGAATGCAAAAGTTAATACTTTCAGAAATGTCAGACTATGCAATAAAATACTCAACTAATATAAAAATATTCACCAAGATTAACATAGGAGGTCATAGCCAAAGTCTCAACTACTTTTATAATACTTTGTTGACAATTAAGTATAATACTATATTTGGAAAATATTTATTTTTTACCACATATCTTTACCCACAACAAAAAATGATTGATGCATGTGAGCCCCCTGGAGGACTGACTGCATTTATCTGACTCATGAACAATCCACCAGAGTTGACAAACATTTGGTTGGAATCAGAAATGATTAAAACTTATTTCTTTGGTTTTATTAAAAATATGTTTCTTTGGCATAGCTGTTGTTTTACATTTCAGAAGAAAGAAATTAAAACAAAGTGGTAAATAAGAATACAAAGCTGAATTGCCAATGCTACTCTTAAAAATATATTCCACACCAAAAGGAGACTTTAATACTGACTCAACAAATGAAGAAGTATAGCAATAATTGCAGATTTAAATATGATGTCATCTTTTCTATCTAGTTATTTATCTTATCTACTACCTTCTATTGTTCCTCCAAAGGTTTTGAGAGTTTTCTTTTGAGAGTATTTTGCCTCTATCTTTACTGCCAAATTTTTTTTAGTATGGAAGTATATTCATTCACCAAACATGCCTTGTACCAAAGATTGTACCTTAAAGAATTGGGGACACAACATTGAAACACATTGTGTCATTTAGGATGCTTTCCATTGTGATAAAAGTTCCACTGGAATAAAAAGAAGAATGGAGATAGGGTGATATCAAGGTTGATGGCTTCAGAAGCTCTAGAATGTCATAAAAGACTTCACTTCGTGTCTCATTGGCCAGAACTTGTCCACAAGACAGTCTCTAAACCAATCCTATATAATAAAAGGCTAATATGCAAATAGACCACACAGCGGAACAACCAAACAACTGGTCGCTGTCACATACACTGACCACTGGGGGCATGCGCGGAACATGGCGAGCGTCAGCAGCAAGCGGCAGAGCGCAGAACATGGCAGGCACCGGCTATGGCAGGATGGTGGAGCAGGTGAGCGGGGGCGCCAGACCAAGTTGGGGCACCGGTTGCTGTCATTGGGGCAAGCCTCTGGTGGTTACTGAAAATTCTTTGCTCCGGCACAGTGTGGTCCCGCCTGGAGCTTGCACCTGCTGCTGGCACTGACCCTGCTTGACAACCTGCAGAGCCACCGCTCGCACCTGCTGATGGCACTGACCCTGCTTGCACCCACTGCTGGTGCTGGCCCCAATCGATCTGCACTATCATCAGGTGCAAGCAGGGTCAGCACCGTTAGTGCGTGGAGCAGCAACAGTGGGAGCAGGGCTGCCGGCAGACAGGGGACCGGGGGCCACAGTGGGAGGGGTGGGCAGGGGCATGGAGGATGGACCAAGACCTGCCCCTGTGCCCACCATAGCCTCATGGCCCACAGTTCCTTTCAAGGTGCACAAATTCGAGCATTGGGCCCCTAGTAACCTATAAAAGGGAATGGATGTACATGATAGGATTAGACTAATCAAACTGTATCTGAGCTGAGATGGGATTGGTTACTGCAACAAATAAGTATTCTGTTAATAGAAAAGCTGGAAGACATGGCTGCTGGTTGGCTAGTAGTCTCCAAGGTAAAGCGCATGCTCAGGACCTGCAGTCAGAAAATTCTAGGCTGGTCATCAGTCATTCATTACATACCAGTGCTGTTGGCTTTAGCAATTTTTTTAAAGAAAAATTATCTTTTACTATACATTTTTAAAAATTACCATTGTAAGTATCCAATTAAGTGTCATTAAGTACATTCACAATATTTTATAACCATCACCACTATTTCCAAAACTTTTTCCAAAACTATTTTATTTATTGCTTAATAAAACTCTGTATATATTAAGCAATAACTCCCCATTTCCTCCCTCCCCCACTTCCAGTAACTTCTATGCTACTTTCTGCCTCTATGAATTTACCTATTCTAAATACCTTATATAAGTGGATTCATAAAATATTTATCCTTTTGTGTCTGTCTTATTTAACTAGCATAATGTTTCCAGGTTTTATCCATGTTGTAGCATGTATCAGAATTTCACTCCTTTCTATGCCTGAAAACTATTTCATTGTTTGATTATACCACATTTTGTTTATCCATTCATCTGCTGATGACACTTGGATTGTTTCACTTTTTTGGCTCTTGTGCATATTGCTTCTTTGAACACGGGTGCATAAGTATCTGTTTGACTCCATTTTCTTAGCACTATCTTTAACATCACTGAATCTCAGTGACAGGGTGGACATTACCAACCTTTTATGTATGTTGTGTTAAGTGATGTAACATGTAAAGGAAAGGTGCTCCAGAAGTGGCATCTGCTATCACCATCTTTATTGTTGCATTATTTTTAGTCAGAACACAGAAGCAGAGCTCAAAGGAGAGACGGGCTGCCTAGCTCAGCCAGAGGATTCAGAAATATTTGATCTGCACTTTGGAGATCAATTAGGGATATTCATCATAGGAGCCTTTGGAGGAAGTGCCAGCAGTCCAAATGTTTTACTAAAGAGGAGGAATAAGATCAGATCTGAGAGATCTGAGTGTTTTATACTTCAATCATGATCATAGTGGAGGTTAGATTGAAGGAAAGAAAAGCTGACCACAGAGAGACCAGTTGGAGGGTTCTGAGTATTGTTCAGGCACCATATGATTTAGGCTGGAACTAAAATAGTGACTGTATGGCTGGAGGAAGGGAAGGGGAGGTGGATTTGGAGACCAACACCTTACTGATCAATTGGATTTGAAAATAAGGAAAAGGAAAGAATATTAGTTCATGGTTTGGACAATAGGGTATAGTACCAGTAATTCTCTTAAAATAAAGGATGCCATTTGAAAAACAGGTTTAGCAGGAAGACCAGGTGATGAATTCTCATTTGACTAGATCATTTTTAATAGATATGAGATTTAGGCACAACCATTCACTGGTTAGTCAGTTGCATATAAGGATTTGGAATTTACAAGGAGGTCAATAGAGACAGAAATAAGAAATTCACCAACCAAAAAGGAAATGGAGTCATGGGTGAAGGTAACATTAATGAGAGGGTACATAGAGAGGGTTCAGTGCTACACCCTGCAGGAACTAATACTTAAGAGGTGAGCACACTAACTAATACACAATAGGAAGGAGAGAAGTAGGAAGACTGGTATCACCCCAAGCATGAAACATTCAAGAATTTGAAGGACTAATCAACTGTGTCTAGAGTGGCAGGAAGGTCAAATATCTAGCAATTAAGTGGTTATTGGTATCTTCATGAGAGCTGTTTCTAACCAAAACCAGATTAATGTGAATTGAGAAACTATAAAGAAGGGTTAGGACATGGATCTATACTACCCTTTACCTCTTTGCACACAATATGCCACAATTGCCTAATCCTCACAGCTTCCAACTACACGGTAACATTGCTATTCTTTATCAGGAGCTTGTCTGAAAACAGGACATAAGAGTCAGGTTTTTCAAGTTAAATGGCAAATATTTGCACTTGTTTAAATGCTGAAGGAGAACAGTAAGGAATGAGGTCCCCTGAAGAGGGAGAGGAAGTAGGGTACATAATTAGTGGAGATAAAGAAATCTTAGGGACATTTTGGTA
Organism: Corynorhinus townsendii; assembly: GCA_026230045.1. Taxonomy (NCBI): domain Eukaryota; kingdom Metazoa; phylum Chordata; class Mammalia; order Chiroptera; family Vespertilionidae; genus Corynorhinus; species Corynorhinus townsendii. The sequence goes on along the minus strand of JAPDVU010000003.1, from coordinate 45,707,334 downwards.
GCCTCTTTTTTCTCTGTGAAACAGGGAGCAAATTCAATTACTGAAATGTTTCATTACGGAGATAAGCATATGATATTTGCTCAGCAGATATTTGTGTTACTTATTTATTGGTGGAAGTATATGGGACTTGGATTAGCAAAGAACATCAGAGATCCAGAGGTTGGTGTGAGTCTGGCATATTCTTCGGCATCATTGAATAAGGCACTGGCTCTCACCGATGCCTGGGTCCCAATTAGTACAGCCTGGGTGTAGAGAGTTTTAAAGGTCCCCAGCTGATTTTCATTGTAGTCAAGATTGAGTCCAGCTGCCATGGCTCAGTGGTTAAGTGTCATCTGTGAACCAGGAGATCACGGTTAGATTCCTGGTCAGGACACATGCCTGGGTTGCAGCTCAACCCCCAGGAGGGGGCATGTACGAGGCAGCCAATCAATGATTGTCTCTCATCATTGGTGTTTTTATCTCTCTCTCCCTTTCCCTTCCTCTCTGAAATCAATAAAAACATTTCTAAAAGATTGAGAATCACTAGCATAGAGATAAACTTAAAAGATTATCAGAACAAGAAAAGTCTACTTAAAAAAAATGTTTTTATTGATTTCAGAGAGAGGAAAAGAGACAGAAGGAAAAAAAAATCAATTTGCTGCCTCCTGTACGCCCCCTACCAGGGATCAAGCCCCAATCCTGGCATGCGCCCTGATTGGAATCGAACCAGCAACCTCTTGGTGCATGGTAGGAAGCTCAACCAACTGAGCCACACTGGCCGGGTAGAAAGGCTCTGTTTTAGTAGGCCAGCAGAGGTGGTCTTGGGAAGGAATTGTTACCTATAATGATGTAAAACAGGATTTGGTAGCATTTCATATTTACCCCCCAAATGATTAAATTATCTATGTGTAAGACAGAAAAAAGCAAAAGATAAATAATTATGAAGAGACTAGAGGCCCAGTGCATGAAATTCATGCATGGGGGGGATGTGTGTCCCTCAGCCCAGCCTGCACCCTCTCCAATCTGGGACCCCTCGAGGGATGTCTGACTGCCTGTTTAGGCCGAATCCTACAATCCAGGACTGCTGGCTCCCAACTGCTTGCTTGCCTGCCTTCCTGAATGCCCCTAACCGCTTCTGCCTGCCAGCCTGATCACCCCTTAACTGCTCCCCTGACAGCCTGATTTCCCCTAACTGCCCTTCCCTGAAGGCCTGGTCACCCCTAACTGCCCTCCCTTGCAGGCCTGGGTCCCCCCCAACTGCCCTTCCCTGCAGGCCTGGTCACCCCCAGCTTCCCTCCTCTGCTGGCTTGGTCATCCTTAACTGCCCTCCCCTGCTGGCCATCTTGTGATGGCCATCTTGTGTCCACATGGGGGCAGCCATCTTGTGTGTTGGAGTGATGGTCAGTCTGCATATTAGTCTTTTTTTAGATAGGATAGAGGCCTGGTGCACAGGTGGGGGCTGGCTGGTTTGCCCTGAAGGGTGTCCCGGATCAGGGTGGGGGTTCCCTTGGGGCATGGGGTGGCCTGGGCGAGGGGCCTGTGTTGGTTTGCAGGCTGGCCACGCCCCCCAGCGACCCAAGCAGAGGCCCTGGTATCTGGGATTTATTTATCTTCTATAAATTGAAACTTTGTAGCCTTGAGCAGAGGCCAGGGCAGGCTAGAGGGGGCGGGAAGCTTGGCTTCCTCCATCACTGGGGGCAACCCAAGCCTCCAGCTGGCTCCAGCTCCATGGCCACCACCTTATTTGTTGGGTTAATTTGCATACTCACTCCTGATTGGCTGGTGGGCGTGGCTTGTGGGTGTAGCAGAGGTACGGTGAATTTGCATGTTTCTCTTTTATTAGATAGGATTGGGAATAATAAAATTTTTTTAATCAACCAGTCACTAGTAATTAAAATTGTCTATCTTCCTGCTTAGCTATGGGACCATTGGAAGAACATATAAAAAAGGCATGGAAATAACCTTCATTGAGTGCCAATTACATGCCAAGCACTGGATTTGGCTCTTTCATGTGTTATCTCATTTAACTTCCTCAACAGCCTATAAGATACGGTAGTTATTATCATTGCCATTTTACTGATTTCTAAAGTAAGACTCAGAAAAGAGCCTGGTTTGTGAATGAGAGGTGGGGTAGGGCCCCAGTGTTTCTGAATACTTGGGGAAGAGTTGGGAAGCCCAGGATTAGGGGAGCCCACTCTTCTCTCCTTTTCAATAGATAAAAGTCCGAGGAAGTAATGAGAAGAATGGAAATACCCCTTCTATTTGCGGGTGTAAATATTTAAAATACCATACATTTATGTGATACCTGCTACACCATTCACTCTGTGTTGAATCTGACATTTCATTATTCTAAAACAACCTTTGCCCTTTAGCAGAACACTAATCCATTAAAGAGAAAGAAAATAGAAACTAAAAAGTGCTGTGTGGAAATCATGGAGAAGGTTTTTATACCCATGTGCCTCTGCTTTCAATCAGTTTTTCTCTTCTCTCCCAATAACATGGTTAGCCAAGCCAGACAAAAACAGAGAAATGGCTCTTCCCTCTTGTTTTTGCTACAATGTCAAAATAATAAATAGGTTAATCATGTCAGTCATATTGACTTGGGACATTTTAGACACACATCGCCCTTCAGAAGTATCATTCCAGGATTTTTGTTGAAGGGTTTAAACTTGTGGCCTGAAATGAAACCCTACTTTTTCCTTTTTCCTTTATTTGTGTGAACACTGTGGGCTAGGAAGTATTTGAGCGTTGTCTGAGAAGAAACTGCAATGCAGTTCCAGAATCTACAGGCTGGCAGCAAGCTTTTAAAAATGCATCAGGCAATCTAGTGTGATCCTTTTATTAATAAAAGATACAGGTAGAAGATGAAAAGCTGTGGCCACTGATTCTGACACCACCAGAGAACTGTGTCATTGGTGTAGAGTGTATGTGTCACCGTGGTTTGAAACGGAGTCTGCGGCTGCCGACACTATTGTTTCCCCTGGCAACGTGCCAGTGTCCCCAGGACCCACGTCAATAGTCACTGAATCTGTTGGGCAGAAGACTGGGCAGAGGCCTAGAGATAAGTCATTGATCATCCACACCTGTTGGTTCCAGCATCTTCATAAAAGGGAGATAGATTTCTCCCTCTCCACCCCTTGTTCATGTGACAAAGAACCTAACACCTTAGACAAAACCAAGGTTCCTACTACATTCTGTATTTAGCTTGTGGATTTGATAATGGGTTAAAAGTGAGACTGTTGGAAGGAGTTAGATTTCCAATACTAATATATTTATTTATTGAATCTCTTACTTTTGTGCACTGCCTTATGCTAAGGGATAAATGAATGAAGATACAAGTTCATCTGTTTCTTACTGCTAATCAAGGTTTAGAGTTGGGAGTAGCTCTTGTCCTGTTTCATTGACACTCAGTCTGGTGTCCTCTTTACTTTCTTTCAGCCTATGTTTATTGTCGAGAATATGCATCATCTGTGCATCAGGTATTATTCTGGGCACTAAAGAATAAAAGATAAATAATTCTTAGTAGCAATCCTTAAGAGGTCAAAGTCTAGCAGAAGAGACAGACTGAAAACAGATCATTATGCCACCATGTGTAAAAGGCAGGAGGAGAGACGATCAAGGTGCTATGGGAGCCCCCATGAGGAACTCTTAGAAAGACTCCAATGTCTGTGATAAAAATTTTAAAAAGCTGTTTGAAATTAATTGAGTACCTGTGACACATTATGATCCTGTTCAGGGTCATAATGTGACACAGGTGCACAAAAAAGGACCCAGTAGACAACAACTAGTGTATTACATGGGAAAGGAAGAAGAGTAAAACAGTATAGGAAGAGACAGGAAGTACCGACTGAAAGGATAAGGGAACCAGGTAAGACCTGCTGAAAAGGAAAACCAAGGAGTGGGAAGTGACTAAGCAATATGTATTGGGGTCAAATTACAAGAAAAAGTCTGCCAGAACATATCAGAGGCTGCTTAATTCGTGCCATGTACGATTTTATAAATTAGATTTGTATAAGCCTGTGCCATCAATATAAATGATTTATGTCACCAATTTGGTTTTTTGACATTATTTCCATGAATGTTGAAAAACATAACAGTTTAGTTGGAAGGAAAGGTTTCAGGCAATCGTCTGTCCCCTTTTTATTATGAATCTACTCAGGAGCATGAATAGCCAACTGCCCATTGGGCATTTCCTTGGGTGTCTCACCTGTCATACATGTCCTTTGAAACCTGACCCCTCAGTCTTTTGTAGTTCCCCCTTTGGCATACTGTTCACTGTCTCCTTGTTTCCATTCCTTTTTCCACTACTGTTCCATCTTGCCTGATATTTTACCTTCTCTTCCTTCTACACCTCCCCCTCTCTCTTCTCTATTTGGCTAACTGCTACTAGTCCTAGCAGGCTTCAAAAACACAACTCCAGAAAACTATCTCTGTTCCCCTTTTGTCCTCCTCAGGCTGACTTAAATGCTCTTTCTTTGACATTCCACTGCGCTTAGTACATATTTCCTAATTAGGTCTCATCACACTGAGTAATAATTGCTACTGTGCTTGTCTGTCTTCCATAAGTCTGGTAGCTGGTAGGGGATCTTCTACATCACAGGTACTTAGTACATGTTGGCTGATTAAATGAATGAGTAAACAAAATAATGCTGCATCAACAGTCAACAAAGTCAAGAGTTGAGAGTCTTTAGTTCTGTTGAGTCTTTCACACATCTGCAATGGCTTAGTCATTTGTAAATTATACTATTACATACTCTACATATCTATATAGACAAAACCTGAAGTGACCAAACGGCCTAATGACCAGTCGACCAGCTGCTATGACATACACTGACCACCAGGGGGCAGATGCTCAATGCAGGAGCTGTTCCCTGGTGGTCAGTGCACTCCCACAGCGGGAACGCCACTCAGCTGACCAACAGGCTCCAGACCCCGGGCTCACGGCTGGCAAATGCAGTTGCAGCGCGAGTCTCTCCCACCTCTGCAGCAGCACTACCTAGCGGCAAGAGGCAAAGGTAGGTGCAGCAGGACGGCACTACTACATCCCTTGGAGGATGTAGGAATGCCAGTTTCAGCCCAGTCCCCACAGGCCAGGCTGAAACCGGCAGTCCAACATCCCCCGAGGGGTCCCGTATTGCAAGAGGGTGCAGGCCAGGCTGTGGGACCCCACTGGTGCACGAATCCGTGCCCCAGGTCTCTAGTAGTTATAAATAAAGGATTAAGCTTGACCCATCCATTCTTAATCTCAGTGGTGCTATTATAAGCATTCTCTTTAAATTACTTTTTTCAATTTTCTTTTTATATTATGGTGATATTATTAGCTAATTTTTAAAAATAAATTAATAATATTTAAAAAAACCCTCTCTTCTCAACAACAAATGTAAGCTCAAACCTAGTCTTCTTGTGGCCTAGGTGTTTGTGTGTAGAAATGGATAATTTAAAATTAATGGGGAAAAGGTTGGTTGGTCAGAAAATACTATTTTTTAGTAAAGTTTAGAAATTATTGGCTTCTGAACATTGGATTTGGTTTATTGATATGGGAACCACGGAATACGAAGTTTAGCTTGGATGTATATGGAATGATATTGTAAGTGTATAGTCTAATGCAAGTTTTGAAAAACAAATTCATGTTTGCTGGGTCCAAAAAATGTAAATATATTTAAGACTTCTATATCATAAATATGTGTGAAGAGAAAAACATAAATGTGTATAATATGGATGTATACAGTAGATCATCTTTCTGCCAGAATGTGTTTATTCAATAAATATCCAGTAGCCTTTCTCAGAATACCCTACTATCAGAATAGCTGTTAGTCTTAGAGTCCTGACCCAATTCCAACTAAGTAATTTTATTCTACCTGCTTCAATTCCCCTACCACTGCTGCTCGACACAGAATTCTTCTTCATTCCCCATCTTTCTCAAGCACTACTCCATCCTGAAAAACAGCTTCGTGTACCACTCTAAAGGTGACTGCTTTTCCATGATGAGTGAGGCAATTTTGTTATGCTAAGTGCTTTGGGGGGAAAGCACTTACAATGCTCCTGTAGAAATGCAAGCTAATATTATTCAATGAACTTTCCTTTCAGCTGTTGTACAGTGTGGCATTTTCAAAATGAAGAGGCCTTTCCCTATTGCAGTTTATTTATGTGATGTATTAAAAATGGACCCATTTCCTGAAGGCACCTGGGAATATGTGTAGAGGAAATATGAGAGAAACAAAAATTAAATACAGATAAAGTTAAACAGCTAGCAGTAGAGCGGCCAGTGGTGTTGCTGAACTGTAGCATCAAACCTGCATCTAAAATTCTGATCAGGAAGAATGGAAAGTAATTACACGAGGTAGCTCCAGTGCATCTCTCGCCTAGCTAAATTCTAAATGATAGTTCCAAGAGGGTTTAGGGCCAGCAAATATGTCCTAACTACAGAATTCAGAGCTTCATAGACTGTGAATAAAATATTTTTGCAAACTTTTTGAATATGATTATATGCAGCATTTGAAAGACAGCCACATTGTGCCCCAGCTGGGAAGCTCAGTTGGTTGAAGCATCATTCCCATACACACAAAAAATGTTGCAGATTTGATACCGGTTCCGGGCACCCACATAAGGCAAACGATGGATGTTTCTTTCTCTCTCTCTCTCTCTTTCTCTCTTTCTCTCTCTCTCTCTCTCATCAATAAACATATCCTTGATTGAGGATTAAAAATAATAATAATAAATTAATTAAAGAAGAAAAGACCACCACATTTTTTAAAGTATAGCAAGCAATGCATTCAGTGTGTATAGATATACTATCCATTTGTTTCTGGAACATATCCCCTTGTTTTTTCTTTAAAATCAGTCCCATTCATTGTCTTTTAGTAGCCTCAAAACTACTGTTCCCTTTCTTAGAAAAATCTTTTAGCTTGTTTTCAAGATACATGTTTGCTTTTAAAAACAGTGTTTTTATTGATCTTTAAGTACCCAAAGGTATCTTAAGGTTAATTTAGTGTATTAGCAGAACTAACTCGACAAGTCTCTAGAACCGAGGTAAGGATACTAATGGGAAGGGTCTAAAGATGAATTTTTGGACTGTTGACTCTATCATCAAATTGTAGATACCTTCATTTTTTTTTCTATTTTTATCATAAGTGAGTCAACATTTTCTCTGTTCTTTTATCTTAAAGCCTTACATAGGTACTCAAAGGAAATAAGAGGGAATTTTCTGGGAAACATAAAGGCCTTTGATATTGGGTGATTTATTGGACTGAGTAACACAGACTTACCTCACTAAGGTGCTTCTCTTAAATTTTGTAACTCTTATTATAATGTTTGGATTAATTCTACAAGCATTTGGCTCTTTCACAATGCATTTGAATATGAGTATTTAAAAATCTCCTTAATTATTTAGAAGTAAAGATAGTAAGGGTTAAAAGCTTGGAAGTTGAAGTCTCTTGTGTATCTGGGTCCATTCTCAATATGGAACCACTGGCGTGAGTAAGTTGAGTCATTTTCTTTAAAATGCGAATCTACTTCTCAGAGTCAGGAGGATTAAATGGTATACTGCATGTACCACTTCCTTTTAGGTACCTAGGAAATGAGTGTTAGCTGGTAGACCTTTAACAACTGAGCTACATGTCTGCCTTCAAATCTGAGTAAATGACTATCTGATGATCCTCTGTGTATCTACTAGTATACCTAAATCTTTCCCTATCTACTCAAAATGTCAGTGACCATAACACAATAATGCATACAGCTTAGTAATACTGTCCCCATATTTCAAAGTTCTGCTGCCCGTGTATTGTAATTTTAGGGTGGATTTGGGGCCTCAGACCCATTTCCCCATGATTGGTTTTTAAGACTCATTGTTGGATTTCTATTGGTTCTTAAAAGCCTACCTTCTTACATTCACTTTTTCTTGAACATTATTTGGAGATGAAATATTCTTGAGAATGGAACTAAAAGTAAAAGCCAAGTATTCTTGTGAGAGGGTACACACCTCTCTATTCATTACATTTTGTTGAAGGCTCAGTCCACATCCTCCCAACCTGCACAATTTGTGTTTGCTTCCACCTGCTGCCTCCTATCTGCAGCCCCTAGCTTTTCTTCATCTGTGCCACCACATTCTTTCTTCACTCTGACACTTACTGATCACCCTGAACATCTCTGTCCAACTTCACCCCATGCTTGGTCTGATTCCCAGACCAGTGGCCTCCACCCACTTTCTCTTTGGTTTTTCTGCCAAATGCCCAGGTGCTTTTCCTTATTGAGCCCCATGGCTTTGGAGCTAGGACATCCATGAGATATCAATGAACCCAAATATCTAAGTTTACTGATGGAATTTGTGAAATCAATGTCACATGCTTAGATTTTGATGAAGGCAGTACTAGAACTGCATTTTTGTAGTATGCATTTAAAATCCCTTACAAGTGCATGGGAAAACAAATATACATATATTTTTAATTCTAAAACTTTACATTTGAAATACAGTGTCTGCTTAAATGTTTGCTTTTTAAATGTAGGATGCTTATTAAATTGTGGAATCAGAACTGTATTCTCTTGCTTTCATTTATATCTCTATATTAAGAATATTTCTCCATACTAGAGTTTGAAATTTTTGTAGTTATTAGTAAAAAATGTATGTTTATTCTACTTAGCTTTTAAATTAATAAACAAATATTAATTTAAAGAAATATATCTTAAGTTGATAATCAGAAATAGGGACAAATCCAAGATAGGAACTGCATTTATTCTATAGCAATGCAAAATCTGGTAAGAACATATAAAGCCAACTATAAAAGAATGGTTACAGAAATTAGAGGTCATTGAGGACATGAAATATGCAGACAATAAAAAGGCTGTCCATGGTTATCTCTGTCTTGGTAGATTGTAGGTGACTTTTATTCTATTTTTTGTTGTTTTATAGTTTCCAAATTTTATCTGACATACTTAAATTAATAAACACCTTTGGAAATGAGAGTTGGGCTCCAAGGTAAATTCATGATAAAAAAGAAAGTGACTATTACCTGAAAACTTTCCTTCCAACTCAGCTAATATGTACTTCAGCATGAAAATGAATCTACCTATAAAGTAATTATAGCTTTCTGAAAACCACATAAATTAAGTAACCTTTAATTTTATGACTGTTGTCAAACATTCCTCCCTTGATCATAAGCAAGTTCTAAGAACAGAATATACCACTGTAGTGTCATAATCAATGAGGCTACTTTCCAATAGAAAGTTCTAGAAGAGTCTGAACACTAAGAGAAAGCCCAGAAAAAGAAAGTGTGAACCCAGCAACTTACAATATGAGGGCTTTTGCCTGAAGTGTCCAGGGACACTTGTTTGTTTAATGCAATCTCACAAAGGGGCAGGACCAGAGAATACAATTGTGATGCCCTGGAGCAGGCAATGACTCCCTGACCTCTTCCTCCTTAACAGCACACATACATGCTCAAGCTCTGCCTGCGAGAGTCGAGTAGGTCTTCTTGGCTAGAATGAACTTTGAGCAATTCCCTGTTGTTAGTTCTACCCTCCTCTGAACTGGACCTGCTTTAACCTTGAGAAAGCTTTGAGACCTCGGGCAAGCTATTTCACCTTTAGGGTCTTAGTCTGCAGAGCCATGCAAGGAGATAATAGTACTTCCTACTACATGGCAGTACTGTAGACACAACATGAATCTCTAGGTTCTGGAGCTGTTGGAGCAGTACCAGGCCATTGGAAATAGTGCTCAAGTACTGACTCCTTCTCTCTAGTGGGTTCTTATATCTCTCTCTCTCTCCCCCCCCCCCCTTTCTTACATCCCCCTCTCTCTGTCACTCTTTCTTCCTCTTTCTCCTTCCCTCCTTAGTTGAAAAGTGATCCCTGTTTTCACCATGGAGCAAATGTTGAAGATAATGTTACACAAGATGTAAAGACAGAGGAAATGACAAAAGTTACCTTGCCATTGCACAGGGTGAATCAGAGATGAGAAGAAATGATGTCATCACTTCCTAAAATGAGTTTTTTGTGTTTTTTTTTAACAATCCAACTTTTTATCTGTGGGCCTGGTGACCCATGATACAGGGCATACTGCCTTTTTTGTTGTTGCTCACATGGCACTAAGCAACAAGCAAACCGCGGCTTATGAGCCACATGTGTCTCTTTGGCCCCTTGAGTGTTCTAATGCCACTTCTTCAAAATAGACTCGCCCAGGCCAAAAACCGACTTCTGCGCATGGGCCACGAAGTTTCAATCGCACTGTACATGCGCGCCCGCATGTGGTATTTTGTAGAAGAGCCACACTCAAGGGGCCCAAGAGCTGCGTGTGGCTCGTGAGCCACAGTTTGCCGACCACTGATCTATCTATATATATAAAAGGCTAATGTGCAAAGTGTCCCCTTGGGAGTTCGACCAGGAGACTTGGAGTTTGATTGCTTGCTATAACGTGTGCTGACCACCAGGGGGTGGCACAGAACAAAGGAAGGCCACAGCCAGCAGCCGGGGAAGGAAGGCCCCAGCAGCAGCCAGAAGGCCCTGATTGGCCCTGATCACCAGCCAGGCCTAGGGACCCTACCCATGCACAAATTTCGTGCACTGGGCCTCTAGCATATATAAAAGCCTAAGTGACCGAATGACCAGTTGACTGGTCACTATGACATGCACTGACCACCAGGGGGCAGATGCTCAATGCAGGAGCTGCCCCCTGGTGATCAGTGTGCTCCCAGCGGGAGCACCCCTCAGCTGTCTGACGGGCACTGATCAGGTCTGACTGGGTGCAAGCCCGTGGCAGGCGCAGCAGGGCCAGGATGAGCGGGAGCAGCAGGCGGCATTGGACTAACTAACAGTTTCGGCCAGATCCCCGCAGGCCAGGATCTGGCCAAAACCATCAGTCCGACATCCCCCGAGGGCTTCCAGATTGTGAGAAGGCGCAGGCTAGGCTGAGGGACCCCACTGGTGCACAAATCTGTGCACCAGGCCTCTAGTATTCTAGTATATATGTATTTATAATACTGGTACATACATGAGTAGGAGAAAAGGGCTCCTGTTATTTGCTGAATCACTCACTAATCACTGTTGGGACCCACCAGGGAATTCTGCAAACACACCTGTCTTTTCATTTATTTATTTTTTATTGGTTCAGGGAGATATTTGTGACCATTCCATGTAGGTTGCAAGCCCTTGTACTACAGTAATAAATGGTCTCTGGGTTATTTGCTTTATTAACTTTTAGGGCAACAGAGAGAGAAATGGAAGAATTGCTTTAACTGCAATATATTGGTTAAAAAAAAAAGTTTAGACATATTTAGTTCATTGACACCTGAAATGTTTTAACTGATCCTGTTTCTTAATGATAGATTGGCTGATTGGCTAATTGTAAAGGGGGAGGTAGTATGATGGAGCAGAAAGACAGCTGCCTGAAAGAGAATCAGGCACTTATCACAACTGTGCCATTTGTGCCCAGACAAATCACTAGACCCCTCATGTCAGTGCAGCTCAGTGAGCTTCTCTGTAAAATAAAGAGGTTGGACTAGATAGTGTACTCTTTCAGTAAAATGGATGATGAAATTAAATCTGCAATATTAACTTTGTTGGGAAATGAAAGGAACTGTCCTCTCAATCAGGATAAAATAGTCATAATGCAGCAATAAGCATTTGCCATGCTGTGAGCCTAGTGTTGTGTTTAATTCTCACAGTGATGTGGAAGAGCCCCTGTAATAACAAGGGACTCCAGGGGTCAAAGGTTAAATAAGCTGTCCAAGGTCACAGACCCTGTGACAGGTGGCACCAGGCTTCCAGGCTGACACACAGCTCCCTATCATGCCTCACCTCCCCATCATGCCTCACCTCCCCATCACGCCTCACCTCCATACCACCCTTCAGTGAGACCGTCAAGACCATCCAAGCTGGTAAGGAATTCAAAGTAACTCAAGTGTGATGTGCAGGTTAATAAAGAGGAAGGAGGAATGTGAATGCTTTTATGAATTCCTCAAGGACAATTCAGGATCATGGTGCCCACGTAGAAAGAACAGGGCTTCTAAGGGAGGGTAAAGCTTAATTGCAGTGAAGAAGAAATGACAAAAATCCTAGCTAGGACAAAGGTGCTTTCTTTTTATCATCTATGCTTTCTCTTCCACTATTCTCTTTACAAGTGGTGAAGCACTTGGAATTTAGTAAGTAATTAAATATTGGATAAGCCCATTGATACTGTCTGAGCAATTGAGATGCTTGTCATAATGATGGAGTGAGAGAGGACAAGCATTTTTGATCCAGGGACCACTGCTCATGTTGCTTTCCTTCTTTAAGTTCTGGTGTTCTATCTAAACTATAAAGCCACTGGTTGGTCTACATCAATCCATTAGATGCCAGAACCCTGTAGGAGGCACTAAGGATGTAAAGACAAAAATGAGGTTCTTCTCTCAAAAGATCTTAAAGAACTTTTTACCCCTTAAATTACGATTCATCATCAAGGCAAATACTAATAGGTGGATGTGAATTATCTGAACATTCCTAGCTGTAAGTGACTTGAAAGAATAGTCAATAAAAATGTATATGCAGAGTTACTGTTAATAGTATGCACTCTGATGTCTGTCAGAGTCATGATTTACAAGTCCTGCTCTTTCTGCCTTGTGATGTAACTAAACATCTCAAAGATATAGCCATGGGATGATATGTATGCAAGCATGTTATATTTTTATGAAATGCAGTGCATCACTCTACTAAACAGAAACCAATGTCTGAAAATGAGTCCTAGAGATTCCAGTTTTTGTACTGTGCCAGGATTACTAGTGAATTAATTTCCCCACAGTTTGCATTTTCCTTTACAATGTTCAAGCAAAATGAGCCTCTGCACTGGTTTCAGAAATAAATTAGTTTGTATGTTTCTTCTCTCCTCCTCTTCCTGGATTTGGTTTCAAAGTAAACAGTTTTTATTTTCATTAAATTGTTTTATTTCGCATTAGTTCTTTAGTTACTGTAATTACTCAGGGCAGCCACCCTGTTTTATTTTTTAATCAGATACTTGTGTACTGTTTCAAAGTGAATTTAATTGGTCCAATTGCATTTTCTATTGTTCACCTCACTTTGCAGTATATGATTTCCTTAGCTAAAGCTAAGTCTAATCATGGCCTGATTTTTTTAAAGGTATTTTTTATGAACCTAAACATTGTACAGAGTTGGCAAAATAGCTAATCTACAACTTGATGTTTAGTGAATGTGGACAAATTACAGGGAAGAAACAAAAATGACATTCATCACAGAGACTGTTTTGAAAGTTAATGCAAACTTGGGGTCTTGAGAAACAGCAGGAATTACCTTGTTTGGTAAAGCTAAAAATGTCAATGACATCTTTTCTTTTCTTTTTTAGATTAACCTAGAAATGACCTCTGACAGAAAGAAAACCAGTCATACTTTTCAATTTCAAGCTAAAAGAACTAAAAAGTTATTTCTATCTAATAAAAAAGTACAATAAGATTCTAAATTCCCACAGAAACTCTTCATCTGCCTTATAACACATCAGAAGCTGCCAAGGGGCCATTTATCCTGTCGGCCAGTGATAATAAAGTTTTGCAGGCATTTGCGATGGTGTGCATGGCAGGAGAAGAGAGAAAGGTGTGGGGGGCGTTTTAGGCAGGGAGGAGGGGAACAAGTTACTTCTTGTTAAGTTACTAGAAGAATATATAGGAAGGTTTTTTGTGTATTTTTTTAATTCTTACTCGAGGACCTGTTTTTATTGATTTGAGAGAGAGAGGAAGGGAGAGAAAGGGGGAGAGGGAGAGGGAGAAAGAGAGAGAGAGAGAGAGAGACAGAAACATGGATCTGTTGCCTCCCACACATGCCCTGACTGAGGATCCAACCCAAAACCTTTCAGTGTATGGGATGATGCTCCAACTAACTGAGCCACACCCACCAAGGGCAAATATATGGGAAGATTTTAAAAATTTGTTCCAGCAATTCATTTTAAAATGTTAATTTAACAACTCTTAGGATTCAAGTATTGTTCTAGGGTTGGGACTCTAGAAGTGAACAACAAGGATTAAATCCCTGCTGTCTTGCAGATTACATAATAGTGGGGAAAGATGGACAATAGCAAATATGCATATAATAACTCAGCAAGTATTAAGTGCTATGAAGAATAAAGCAGTCAGAGTGTCTGGGAGTTTGTAAGGTAATGAGAAGTAGCATTTGAGTAGAGAAGAGAAGAAGATAAGAGAGATAGAGAGATATCTAGGGAGAGAGCATTGAAAGAAAAAGGAACAAATGGTAAATGCAAAGGCCCAGGGGCAGGAGAGTGCCTGGCCTGTATTCAGGAAACAGCAAGGAAGCTAGTGAATGAAAATGCCAGTGGCAGTATATTAGGTCATGGAGGTGAAGTTGGAAAGGATAAAGCCTGTATAAAAATGACACAAGACCAAGAAAATTTAAACCAATAATTGGTAAACTTGACTAATTTTTAAAATGTTTTGCATACCAAATAAAAAGATCATGAACAAAATCAAAAGATAAATAACTAGGGAGAAAATAGTAATTTGAGTCACCAAAAATCTAGTGTCTTTAATGCACTTAAAAAAGAAATTTATTTACATCAATATGAAAAAATTAATAACCCAACCGAAAAATAAGTGAACAAAGACTATAAAAAGAAAAGGTAATAGAAATGGCTTTTAAAAATATTAAAGGTCATTCAACCTTGCATATAGTGAGGAAAATTCAAGGTAAAACACACTGAGATGCCAATTTCTTACCCTATCAAATTGGCAAAGATCCAGACATTTGATCTTAACATCAAACTTTGAGACTTAGAGAACCAGATACTATCATATATTACTATTGGGAATGTAAACAGGTACAGCCTTTACAGGGAAAACTTGGGCATATGACAGGGGGTAGGGGAGGCTGGGGGAAGGTCTATGGGGGAAAAAAGGATATATATATATATATATATATATATATATATATATATATATATATTACTTTAAACAATAAAATAAAATTTAAAAAAAAAGAAAAAATTTTAAATGCTCATACCTTTGACCCAGCAGTTTCACTTCTAAGACTCTATCCAACAGATTTGTTTGCACATGTGTCAAGGACATTCACTGTGGCATTATTTGTAACAGCAGGAAACCATGGAGCATGTTGAGTTGTGAGAAATCAATCTAAAGAAGCAATGGATGGAGTCTCCTTATGAATCTCTCTCTTTTTTTAATTGACTTGAGAGAGAGAGAGAGAGAGAGAGAGAGAGAAACATTGATTTGTTGTTCCACTTATTTGAGTATTCATTGGTTAATTCTTGTATGTGCCCTTACTGGGAATCGAACCCGAAACCTTCGGTGTCATCTAAAACATTAAGATGGAGCTATAAGGGGAAAGTGCTTGTGTTGGAGTTAGGGTACCAGGGGTGGTAGTAGGCAAGGCTGCTAAGATAAACTGGGACCCTCTTATGAAGGACCTTTTTTATGCCAGGATATGAGGTTCACACTGATCCTAAAGGCAAAGGCAACCTAGAGCGAGGCAGTGACCCCATCAGACTTGCATTTTGAAAAGACAGCTCTGTTGGCAATGTCAGAGAAGAGATCACAGAGCAGCAGGGGGTGTGCAGAAGGCAGGCAATCAATGATTCTCTCTCATCATTGATGTTTCTATCTCTCTCTCCCTCTCCCTTCCTCTCTGCATTCAATAAAATATCTTTTAATCAGATATATAGCCCCAAGGGAGGAAATATTCTCTTACTTGGTAGTTTTATGAATCAGAGTTCTAAAAATGAAAATGTCTTAGCTATAAAATTGCCTGAAAAATCTAATTTTTTTTTAAAGTAAATTCTAAAAAAGGGCATAGAACTTCTGACTAGGTAAGTTCAGATTCTCATTGCTGGTTATTTAGGTCACGTCTGCCTGCTGCTGTGGATCCCCCAGTCCCCACAAGCTATGCTCTCTTTCCAGGCCTCTCCTGAAACATGTTCCTGTCCGAAATCTCAAAAGCATTTTAATTAATCAATTTGGGTGAAAGCAAAGGACGTGTATATTCTGGGTGCCCGTCTTGGGCAAGCCATAGGAGAAAGCAAAGTCTCTAATTACATCCATGCCATGGGCATAAATGAGTCTATATATAAACACTGAAGCAGGTGTTTTTTTCTCTTAATGAATAACTGGGTGCCAATGAATGAATGTACCAGGGTATTTGTAAAATTGCTTGATTTTTTTTTTATTCCTTTGTCTTCTTCTCAGTAGGGAAAGTATTTTGGTTAGGTTAAAACAATAGTTCTGAAGATGTGACAGAGGGTGAGCATTACTTCTAAACAAAAGTGGAAGTTGGGGGCTCTGGAATTCTGGTAAAACAAGAAAATAGATTGTGCTTATAAATTTCATTTTTTGATCATTAGGATAAATTTAGATTTCATGAGAACTTTGAAATAATATGTTATCATCTTAATTCAAATTTCCCTCAAAGAAAGAAAAAAAATAGAATGTATAAAATTTTATTTGTCACCTCAAAAAGTTTCCAAACTCCATGAATGTGGCAACCATGGACTGCTTCTATACCCACACCACTACTGATTTATAATGGCAGAGTGATACTCCTTGGCGCATAACAAATATTTATTAGGTTAAGTTCAATTTATTTCAATTAAGTTTTATTTTTTTTCAGCCTTATTGAGATATAATTGATATATAACATTGTGTAAGTTTAAGGTGTGCAACATGTTGATTTGATGCAGTTATATATTGCAAAATGTTTATCACATAAAATAAGTAAACGAATGTTTATCACATAAAGTTATTTAATACCTCTATCACTTCACATAGCTACCGTATGTGTGTGTGTATATGAACTTTTAAGATCTACTTGCAAATATATGATCGAGTATTAACTATAGTTGCATACTGTACTCTAGATCCAAGATCTTACTCATCTTATAATGGGAAGTTTGTACCTTTTAACCACCCTCACCCATGCCCCCCAACCCCTTCTCAACTGAATTTTTTCAAGGTTATTTTTATTCTGTCATTACTTAGGAGAAGCTTAATAACATCTCCTTTAAGAAGAAAAAAAGCTTTCTTTTCTTGCCTCCCTTGGAGCATTTTGAAAATCATTGTCTTCCAGATTAAAATCATCATTCAGTAAAATCATTACTAATTTTACATCTCCTTTTCTCAAGGAGTAAATTAAAAATACATGTTTGATCAAGTGAAATCATACTTAAAAATTACATCCTACAGGCATATAAACATGCAGAAGTCCCTGCAGCAAAATAGTTCTCACTCCAGGGCCACCCAGAGACCAGAGATAATGTCTAGCTCCCATGTCAGAGCCTTTACTCCATAAAGTCAAAGACTTAGACAAAAATCCAAACCTCTGCCTTTCTTCCATGCTTGTTCTTTATCTCATAGGCTCACATCCTGGGGAAAATATAATCCTCACTCAAGAATAGCTGGTGTGCATTCAGTGTACCATAGCCATGTTCCATAATGCTCTGTGGACTTAGAGCAAATTCTCTTTGTATGTTTTCTTTAGGCAAAGTTCTATTTTTCTTTCAGTGTTTGTAAACAGGGTTTATATCATAAGTGGTCAATTTGTCAAAAATTAAATGACTAGAATTCTGAATATTTGAGTCCTGTCAGTGAGCAGTGGAGTATTTTGTAAATATTGTCATTTGGCTGCTCCACTTTTCTACTGCTTCAAATTAAATTATCCCCAAATTTAGTAGCTTAAAATAGCAACCATCTATACTAATAATAGAGGAATATGCAAATTGTCCAAGACGCCATTACAGTAACAGTAAAGACTGAACAGCAGGCTGTGTGGGGAGACAAGCCCGGCAGGGGGGTTAGTGAGGGATGACCAAATGACTGAACAGCAGGCTGTGTGGGGCAACCAGGCCAGCAGGGGGGTTAGTGATAGACAACCAAACAACTGAACAGCAGGCTGCGTGGGGTGACCAAGCTGGTTGGGGGGAGGGCAGTTGGGGGTGACCAGGCCAGCAGAGGGGCAGTTGGGGGTGAGGCTGGCAGGGGGGCAGTTAGGGATGACCAGGCCAGCAGAGGGAGCCAGTTAGGGGTGACCAGGCCAGTGGGGGGCGGGGGCAGTTAGGGGCGATCAGGCTGGTAGGCAGAGGTGGTTAGGGGGAGGCAGTTAGGGGCAATCAGGCAGGCAGGCAGGTGAGCAGTTAGGAGCCAGCGGTCCCAGCTTGTGAAAAAGATGTCTGACTGCCTGGGATCAGGCCTCAACTGGCAGTTGGACATTCCCTGAGGGGTCCCGGTTTAGAGAGGGTGCAGGCTGGGCTGAGGGAACACCTCCCCCACAATGCACGAATTTTATGCACCAGGCCTCTACTATTATTAGAAGTGACAGGAGTGTGGGTCAGGAATTTGGGCAGGGCTCAGCTGAATGATTCTTCTGCACCACAGGGTGTTGACTAGGATCACCAGATGGCAACAGCTGGCAGATGGGCAGGTTGTAGACAGCCTCACAGTATATATCTGGCAACTTGGCAGATATGTTAGTCCAGTGGAGCTGCTATAACAAAAGCAGCATAAACTAGATGGCTTAAACAGTAAATATTTATTTCTCATAGTTCTGGAAGGTCGGGAGTTCTAGATCAAGGCACCAGAAGACTCGGTGTCTGGTGAGAGCCCTCCTCCTAGTTTATAGTCTTCTCATTGCATCCTTACATGGCAGAAGAGGTTAGGGAACTTTCTAGGGTCTCTTTTATAAGGGTGCTGATCTCATTCATGAGAGTTTCACCCTCATGACCTAATCACCTCCTCCCACCCAGAGACCCATCTTTTAATACCATCACATTGGGGATTATGTTTCAACATATGGATTTTGAGGGCACACTAACATTCCATCTATAATTGGCAGTGCCACTTCCATTGTATGCTCTTAGTCACAGTGGTCACGGAGCTTACCCATGTTTAAGGGACAGGACATAATCGCACCTCTTAATGGAGAGCAAGTCAGAGACTTTGTAATTATCTTTAACTGGCAAAGGGGCACATCGTAGGAAAATAATGCTATTTTGTATCTCTTGTAATGAACAAAGCAGCTATAATCCAAACATTAACTAAACATACTAATGAGTATCACTATACATCTCACAGTCATCCGTGTACCTTTTGCTCCTTTGGTCTTCACATCTGTTGTTGTCAATACTCCCAAAATGTCTTGAAAGTTATTTCCTCTCCTTCCCACTTCCACTGTCCAGTGAGAGCACCTTAGGATAGTAACCGTTGTTGAGAGCTAATTATATGCCAAGCACTGTGCCAATGACTATAAAGGCACTACCATATTTGATTCCTCAAATCGCCACAATTAAATAGATATTGTCATAATTTCCATTCCACAGATAAAAACAATGGGACTTTGTGAATTAAGTGACACACATTATCTCTCAACCATTTAATGGAAAGGCTTAAGCAGAAACCCAGGCGCCTGACTCTAACTAGTCAGTTTCCTCACTCCTAATCATAAAGGCCATATTTAAAAGAGTGGATAGCCTTGGCCCAAGGATGCAGCTTTACCTGCATTCTGGCTCTTCACTTTGCATGGCACCTTCTGGTTGAGCTGCTGTACCCACCCTCTGTGCTAACACAGAGTCATAGCATCTCTGTTATACCAGTTGTTTCTAATTATCTAAATGTTATTCTTTTATTTTTTAAATATATTTTATTGATTTTAGAGAGGAGGGGAGAGGGATAGAGAGATAGAAACATCAATGATGAGAGAGAATCACTGATTGGCTGCCTCCTGCATGCCCCTCACTGGGGATCGAGCCCGCAACCCAGGCATGTGCCCTTGGCCGGAATCGAACCTGGAACCCTTCAATCCACAGGCTGACGCTCAACCCGCTGAGCCAAACCAGCTAGGGCATGTTATTCTCCTTTTAGAAACAGAAGTGACATATACTGCTTGAGTAAGACAAAAGTCTCTTTTGTTTAAAAAGAAAAACAAAACTTGGACGACACAGGAGATTGGTGCAGAAAAGACCTGATGATCATTAGCTGACATCCTAAAACTGCCCCGATTTAATTGGCAATAGATAATAGCTCCAAGAACACAGTGAAAAATAATGTTCCAAATATTTCAAAATATAAATGGCACAGAAATAATTAAAACAGCACAGGATGGCAGCCGCTGAAATAAGTAATGGCCATGTTGTGACTTAATTGGTTTCAGAGAAGATTACCAGCTACTGCCTTGGTGTCATAAAAGTCATGTGTGTTGCCTGCACTTTGGGAAGAGAAATAAGCATGGCTTTACTCAGCCCCAAAGAAGAAGGAAGTTTCTTCTGGTACCTGGGGAGTTTGACCGGTGACAGACTTGACTAGCAGTTGGGAGGTGAACAGGTCAAGCAGAAGCACCACTGGCTGCTCTGCGAGCTGCACCTACCCTCTGGTCATCTGGGGTCTGAGACTCAGGGCTTGCTTCCATTCACTCCCAGGCATTTTGCTAGTCCCAGGTCTTTACAGCTCTGGCCTGCCACTGTCACTTTCTTACTTGGTAACAGGTCTAAACTAGACTCTGAGCTGCATGCATACCCATTATAGTGGAAATGCAAAAGAGTGGGAAAGTTGTCTGAAAAGCTACTTTTCCTTTTGTGGCCCTGGCGTGTCTTGTCAGGCAAACTCAGTACAAAAATGAGAACTGGGGGGAAGGGATAATTATATTATAAGGAGATATGTATTTTTGGGATTTTTTTATATAATTGACATATAGCACTGTATTAGTTCAAGGTGTACAACATAATGTTTTACTTATATTGCAAAATGATTGCCATAGTAAGTCTAGTTAACATCTATCACCATACATAGTTATAATTTTTTTTGCCTTGAAATGAGAACTTTTAAAACCTTTTCTCTTAGCAATTTTCAAATATACAATAAAATATTATTGACTGATTAGTCACCATGCTGGACATTTCATCCCAAGACTAATAACTGGAAGTTTGTACCTTTTGACCACCCTCACCCATTTCTCCCACTCCATACTGTCTGCCTCTGGCAACCACCAATTTGTTCTCTGAGTTCACTTTCTTTTTAGATTCCACATATAAGTGAAATCAGATAGCATTTGCCTTCTCTGTCTGTCTTATCTCACTTAACATAATGCCCTTGAGGTCCTTCCCTGTTGTCACAAATGGCAGGATTTCCTTCTTTTTGATGGCTGAATAATATACTAGTGTATAGGTATATGTACCACATCTTCTTTATCCAGTCATCTATCAATGGACACTTAATGCTGTTTCCATGTCTTTGCTACTTTAAATAATGCTACAATGAATGTGGGGGTTCTGATATCCTTTTGAGAGAGTGATTTCATTTCCCAGAAGCATAATTACTGGATCATATGGTAGTTCAATTTTTAATTTTTTGAGGAACAACAATACTGCTTTCCATAGTGGCTTCATCACTTTATATTCCCAGCAGCAGTTCTTGTTTCTCCATTTCTGTAGTTATCAGCACAATTATTATCCCTACTCTTTTTTTTTATTGTGGTTAAAAAAAGAAAAGCATATCACATGAAATCTACCCTCTTAACAACATTTTAAGTGCACATGACAGTACTGTTAATCATATACACATTCCTACTCTTAATAATGATCGGGGGTACTTCAGACAATCTATTTTGAGTCTTATATATATATATATATTTATTTAGTATTAGTCTAAACCAGATTTAAAAATCAGTTTAAAGTACCATATTCTGACTGGTGATAAAAATTAAAAGTAAATAGATATATACCTACATCAAAAATTTATCATTATAAATTAGTTGCATACTTACAAAGCAAATGAAATGAATTGAAATAGAAAATGGAAATATAGGGGCAAGCAGTTTGAGTAAGTGTGGCCTTTGGGTTACATGTTTAATACATAGAATCATCAATAGGCATGCCTTTTTGCAAGACTAAGCAGGCGGCTGCTTGGAAAGGGTCACCTTGAGCACTTTTAAACATGGCAGCGTCAAAAAGGAGGTGATGAGTTTGCAGACCCAGGAACCTAAAGGCAAGCACCATGGAGGAGAAGGAATAGGGAACAAAAGGATTGACATCACCAGAGAGAAACTCCCCCACTTCATGTTATGAATTAAACAGCTTTTGCCTTACTTATTGAAGGGAAGGTCTGGTAGAGAGGGAGTGCTTTAATGTAATCAATTAAGAGAACCTTCTCAGAGATGTTTTAGATCCATAATTTCAAATTATGACACTATACTAAGTCCTTTTGATCCAACCCAAAAATGTGTCCCTTTTTTCCCAGAGCACAACTGCTTTCAGACTTCCAGTTGAGCCAACATTATTATCTCAACTCAACCCAGTCATGTTGGATAGATATGCTGTGATAGAGCAGTACACATAATGACTTATGCAAGTACTTATATAAAGAACAGAATTAAGTACTTCATACTTATCACTTCCTTTAATTGCACTTTTGAGTAATTCCATGATGCCAGTTTGGTTTTGTGTGTGTTTGTGTGTGTGTGTGTGTGTGTGTTTCATGTACACAGATTTCTTGGTTCTTTCAGCAGGATACACCTGTCTAGAGAAACTGACTCATTTGTCATTAATCTCCATCAAAAACCCTGTTGGAAAGTCAAACAGGAAAGGGGATTATTTTTGATGAACACATAAAGCCGATATAAAGACATAAAAGAAAAAGACCAGCTCTCAGGCACCAGTGAACCACCTTGAAAACCTTAAAGGAGAAAATATACTTAATATTAAAATACTCCAACCAAGTAACGTGCACCTTCTACATCCTCAGATAATTAGATCAGGAAGATCTAAATGCATTGCTACTTTTGTTGTAAGATTCTGCTGTGACATACACAGCAAGGTCTGCATTTCCTAAGAAAAGAAATCAGAAAGTGTTGAGCTTCTCTGTGAGTCCTTGTTGACAGTTAAGTTTTCCAAGCCATGTGTGTCCATGAGGATAACATGAGGCAGAGTAATGGGGGCTGGGCTGGGGTAGAGGGACCTCCCTGATATTCCAGGTGCTGCCCTGGATGCATTTGCTGTCACTCATCCCACAGGTGTGGAGCAAGAACTCACTGAGGGGCTGCGGCTGAGAGAGCCAGGAGACCCTGTAAAAGCTGGCGCTGTTCACAAAGCCTGCTGACTCTCTTTGCTTCCCAGACAGTACTGCAGCTTTCTTATGAAAAATGGTCTGTCTTAAAAGGTTTCTCATGTGCCTCACTCATAACTACTTATAACCCTGGAAATATGGTGATGTTGGACATTAGTTGAGCTTGGTTGGATATGTAATAAAAATAAAATTTGATTTCCTTATACTAATACTATAAAATAGCTACTATAAATAGTGTTTTACATTAATAATATACTACATTTAAAAGGTAGATCATAACCCTGGCCAACGTGGCTCACATGGTTAAAGTGTCATCCCATACACTGTGGTTTTGATTCACGGTCAGGGCACATACCCAGGTTGTAGGTTCAAACCCAGGCCGGGAGTGTGTGTGTGTGTGTGTGTGTGTGTGTGTGTGTGTGTGTGTGTGTGGCGGGGGGGTGGGGGTAGGGAGAAGCAACTGATGGATGTTTCTTTCCTCTCTTCCTCTCTACCTCTCCCCCCCCCCAAAAAATCAATAAAAATTAAACAAATAAAAAACAGATTACATGATATATTTACATGCTTAAAATATTCATGCACAGACGGAAAAGAAAACATAGGGCATATACTAAACTATTTATTCTAGAAAGGGATATTATACACTTCTCTATTCTGTGACCCAAAAGCTCAGAAATTTGTCCCATGGCCATTTAACTAGTTAGTGACAGGGCAAGAACCAGGGTTACTAACTCTTGACTCCTAGCCTTTGCCTCCATATCACTATCACCATCTTCTCCAGAAAACTAAAGCTTCCCAATCAATACTTCAGTTCACTATAACATCATAGACATTTTTGAGAGTTTACGATGTGATAGGAACCATAATAAGTCTTGAATATACAAAACCAAGAAAGATAACTTTCCCTATCCCCAAGGTGTCAAAGTGCAAAACAGAATAGCATGCTAGGTAAAGTGACAGAACAAACCAGGTCTGTTCTTCACAGGAAATCCAGAAATGCTTCACATACATAGATAGGCTTGAGTTGGGTCTTGTCATTTGTGCATCCAAATTCACACATTACTGTTTCTCCAATATTCTCCATTTTCCCCACACTCCAGAAGAAATTAGACTCTATCTTTGAAATTCAGGGGATCCCTGACCTAATATTGTTTTGTTTTGTTTTTATTTTATGTAGGACTAGAGGTCCAGTGCACAGATTTGTGCACCAGTGGGCCCCTCTGCCTGGCCTGTGGGGATCAGGCCAAACCGGCTCTCTGACATCCCCTGAGGGGTCCTGGATTGTGAGAGGGCAGTTCTTGGGTGATGCAACCCAGAATTGGGCTCCCTCCTCTCTGGTTCAAGTGTGTCACCCAAGAACTGCCACTACCAATGACTGAAGCTGAGCAGCTCCTGCATTGAGTGTCTGTCCCCTGGTGGTCAGTGCGCATCATAGCTATTGGTCAGTCACTTAGGCTTATATATATACTAGAGGCCCGGTGAATGAAATTCATGCATTTGGGAGGGGGGGAGAAGTGTCCCTCTGCCCAGCCTGCATCCTCTCCAATCTGAGACCACTCGGGGGATGTCCGACTGCCAGTTTAGGCCTGATCAGATACCCCTCTCACAATCCAGGACTGCTGTCTCCCAACCATTCACCTGCCTGCCTGATTGCCCCTAATCGCTTCTACCTGCCAGCCTGATCACCCCCTAACCACTCCCCTGCCAGCCTGATCGATGCCTAACTGCTCCCCTGCCAGTCCAATCACCCCCAACTGCCCTCCTCTGCCAGCCTGGTCACCCCCAACTGCCTTCCTCTGCAGGCCTGGTCACCCCTAACTGCCCTCCCCTGCTGACCTGGTCACCCCTAAATGCCCTCCCCTGCTGACCTGGTCATCCCTAACTGCCCTCCCCTGCCAGCCTGGTCCCCCCAATTGCCCTCCCCTGCCAACCTGATCACCCACAACTACCCTCCCCTGCCAGCCATCTTGTGGTGGCCATCTTTGACCACATGGGGGCAGCCATCTTGTGCAAGGGTGTGAAGGTCAATTTGCATATTACCTCTTTTTTCTATAGGATATATATATATGTAATTTGCTATATTCAATTTTCTTACTCTCTTCTTTTGTTTGTTTGATTTTTTTTCCTTTTGTTTATTTTCTTACTCTCTTAACTTGAACTTATTTTCTCATTTTCAGGTCTGCTTCTATACATGGAAAATAATTATCAGTCTTCAAATGAAATAAAATACTTTTCTAAGGTTTAGTCATTCATTTCACTTTTTTTTATTTGCCATATAAAAGCAAATAAAAATTTGAATGAACAGATATTTTTCAATCAGTCATGTTGTAAATGTTTAAACATAGGTTAAGAACCTGAAGCTCTCAGTTCTCAAATAAATCATGCCCCTGTATTTTAACAGATGCAATGCTCTTGGTGGCAGAGCGACTGGAAGGACCTTTCAACATTGAGTCGGTCATGGATCCTATAGATGTCAAGATCTCTGAAGCCATTATGAACATGCAAGAAAACAGCATGCAGGTGTCTGCAAAGGTATTTGCATTAGTCATATGTCTACTAATAAGGAAAGAGCAGTAATCTAAAAATGAAGTAACCAGATATGTCAGCTGGGATTATAAATTCTAATACATTGTCAGTGAGCTTTTCCTGTCAAGCTACAAATTTGCTACTTCATTAAAAATGTCTAACAAAATGGCATTGAGAAAGGAAGCAATCTTTTTGCTCGCAACTACTCAATCATGAAGAAATTATTGGCTGCTAAAAAGTTTCAGAGAGCCTCAAGTATATTGACTAATCCCTCATATTTGTGAGCAATTTGGGGGGGGGGGTGGATTTAATGTTTGAAATGTCTACACACTTTAACCCTGTTCTCTCTTGAGGAACTTCTAATTATATCTTCAGCTGTGCAAGCCAGGCAAATGTTCTATATGTTCAATTGTAAATAATTAAACATTCCATCTGACTTCCTTTTTAAGACTATGGTGTAACCTTGATTAATGTATCTTCAGGGGAAAATGCTCCTTTGTATGAAGTTCAACACACATTCAAAGAAAAAAAGTAGTTCATTTTCATAAATCATGTGAGATGGAGCTTTTGGGTTTGCAGCTGCGGAACACAAATACCAGGTGCAAGATTTTGATTTGTCCCAACCCATTTGAAGATAAACAGGACCCACCTTCAACAAAATTGAGAGAAGATTTTGATTTGTCCCCACCCATTTGAAGATAAACAGGACCCACCTTCAACAAAATTAAGAGGTTTGCAATGGGTTCCCAGCCGTTCCTTCATCACCCTTTTCACCCACATTGATGACTGCATAATGTCCTTCTGTTCTTTTGACCAGTCACCTTGTCCTGAAATACTAACCAACTCTATATCAGTTTTTTAAACCTGGTGACTGATTGAGTGATTGCATTTTAACAGAAAGTCATTCACACAAATAAATATCAGGCAAGGAGTTGGCTTAGCTTCCTTTGATTTTAAAATCCTTTGTGAAAGGGATTTCAAATCTAATCAAGGAAGAGGGAATGGGTGGGGGTGGGGAGAGCAGAGAGAGAACTATAGAATCCAACTAGGTCTCTTGGCTGAGTATGAATCAAACTAGATTTGGGCTTTTCAGGGTGGACTAGTAGAATGTAGGGTAGGAAGAAATCTGTCCTGGGAGATGGATGAGCAGAGAGTTTCATAGGCCTTGTCCTGGGTTTTAATGAGTTTGTGATATCTGGTGTAAAAAAGGATTCTCTAAATTTGCCATTACCTGTTAGAGAAATAGCACATTTGGTGGTTCCATGAAAAGCTATTTTCTTTCTTTCCCGTCAAAAAACAGCAGCCATCTAGTCCTCTCAAACCTATTGCCTAGAAACCAATGAATGTTGCTTTGAGAGGCCAAACATCCCTGCAGCACTTGAGTAACCAGACACTAAGGTTGCTGATGTTCAAACAGCTCTAGAGAAAAGGGCATGAAAAACCACACAGACAAAACTGTCTGTGACTTGAGAGCACCCCACACTTCCTAGAGGCAGAGTTTTTATCAGCATGTGCATGTACATGTTCAAGTCTAATTATTTTATTAAAAATTCTCTAAGTCTTAGATGGACTCTTTTTATTACCAGAATATGGATGAGACATTTTTATGGAATTTGTCCAACTATTTTAGAATAGTATGGCTGTTCACAGGACTGTACTTTTTATTGTACTATTACAGATGTCCCCATTCCCCCCAACCCTTTGTCTCCTTCCACCCAACCCCCACTCTGACCATCACCACACTGTTGTCTGTATCTTGGGTTATGCATATATGTTCTTTAGCTAATCTCTTCACCTTCTTTCATCCAGTCCTCTTCTCCCCCAGTCCCTCTGACAGTTGTCAGTCTGTTCCATATATCCATGCCTCTGGTTCTAATTTGTTAAGGACACATTACTTTGTAAGAATTGTCAAAATCAAGAGCAGAAATAATATAGAACATGTAAGAGTACACTCACATGAAGAGGATATAGTGTGGAGGGTCATAAAATAGTAGTACCAAAAATGTCAAATGAGCTAAAAACATGTTTAAAAAGTGTATCTGGTAATATTGACATAGAGAAAAGGGGATGGAATGAGTTAAGGAAGGAAGAAGAGGAGGATAGCTGGATCTCTCTGGGAAAGAGGGATGGGACAGGAGGCAGAGTCTGATCAGAAGAGGGCATGGAGGAAGGACCAAAGCCAGCCTATCATGGAATGGAGAGTACACGGTGGCTGCAATTTGGCTACATCTACTAGTAAACACTGACAGGATTTGCTGATGGAATGGTTATGTTCTAAAAGAGGTCTTATTTCTTCAAGGGAATAGAATTTGGAACTATGTAGTTTTATTTCCCCTACAAAAGGAACATCCATGAAAATCAGTCATGCACTAAAGTCTAAAATCTACATTCCAGATAATAACTGGATGGTTAAATATTTTCCCTTTTCAAGGAACCCTCAGTCACTGTTGATAGTCTCATCAAATTTGAAGTTCTAGATTTCCAGACTTCCGCTGGAGTATTTGCATAAACAGAGACTTTGTTAACTCCTAATAGGTGAGCTTCCGGTGAGACCAGAAACTGTTTCCTAATTGCAGGCTTGAGATCCTGAGATTTGTAAACCTTACAAAAGACAAAGACTGTTTACTCCAGGATATTATTGGCAACTTCTTCTTAGAAAATCATTTGCTTTATTACTACAGTTATGGATAGAACTCATTCCCAGAGTCTCTTTCAGAAAAGCAACAATATTTATAACTGCCAGCTCATCCTTATTGAGTGCTTCCCCCCAAGGATTGTGCTGTGCTTTACATTTATTACAAGGAACATAACAATGCTTGTGAGGAGATAGGTCTTCCCCCTTACTTTCCAGAAAAGTAAACCAAGGCTTAGCAAAGTTAAGGAATTTACAAAGATGTCATGGTGCTTGAAAAGTACATAGAGGAGTGTCTGACTGCAGAGCCCACATTGCTGGTCACTGCATTACAATGATGTGGGTGCCTACAAGGCCAGTCTCACACAGGGCAGGGTTCTGGAATACTTGCTGGCTAGATCAAGTATTAAGAGAAGGTTCATGAGGAAAGTAAGGAAAAAGAGGAGATAAAGCCAGGACTCAAGTTGTCTGTCTTTCTGTCTGATTCCCTTTACAAATTTACCTAGAACTTCTCACCATACTAAATGCTACCAAAATATTTCTCTTATATGGACCATCATTCATTGCTTCAAATCTTTCCTAGTTTTAATAGTATAAAATACTAGAGGCCCAGTGCACAAATTTGTGCACGGGTGGGGTCCAGCTGGCCTGCCCCAATGGGGGCCCATTGGGCCGAGCCAGTGTGGGGGGAGAGGGGCTGATCGGGGCCCGGATCAGGCTGGTTGGCTACCGCAGTGCATGTCATAGCCACCAGTCATTCTGGTCATTCTGGTTGTTCTGATCGTTCCACCATTCTGGTCGCTGGGCTTTTATATATATATAGATAGGCATGCACTTTTTTCTCCCTTCTTCTATCTGAAGGCAAAAAATGAACACACCACAGTTCTAGATATGAAATCTCCCTCCTCTAATACAGTGATTCTCATCATATCTGAAGTAGGGAAGAGCTCATCTTTTATACTTCATCACTGAGATCATGAATTAGTTATATTTGCAGACTAATTAAAAGACCCATTGCCACTATCCATGCCCATGCTCCGCTCTTGTCTTAGATCTGTTTTTATAGGTATTCCTCTCCTATTTAGCCCACAGCTAAGCTATTAGGGCTAAGGCACACTGACATTCCTTTTAAAAACACACTAGAGACCCGGTGCATGAAACTTACGCACAGGTAGGGTCCCTAGGTCTGGCCAGCTATCAGGGCCGACTGGGGCCTTCCGGCAGCCGGCCAGGGCCTTCCGTCTGGCTGCTGGCCAGGGCCTTCCTTCCCTGGCTGCTGGCTGCCAGCCGAGGCCTCCTTTCATTTCACGTAGCCTTCTGGTGGTCAGCGCACATCATAGCTAGTGATCAAACTCATAGTCAAACTCTTGAGGGGACACTTTGCATATTAGCCTTTTATATATATAGATTATCTATCCAATCTTTATAATCAAGTTATAATATGTTGGCAATAACATTATGACACTCATCTCAAACTCTTGATTTGTATATGCTTTGTACAATATATTATATATACTAGAGGCCTGGAGCACGGATTTATGCACTGGTGGGATCCCTCGGCCTGACCTGCACCCTCTCACAATCCAGGACCCTTTGGGGGATGTCAGAGAGCCAGTTTTAGCCTGATCCCTGCAGGCTAGGCTGAGGGACCCCACCAGTGCATGAATCTGTGCACCAGGCTGGTTTCAGCCCAATCCCCCCAAGCCAGGCCTAGAGATCCCACCAATACAAGATTCCATGCACCAGGCCTCTAGTATGCATATAAAATATTTGTTTAATCTTTTCCTACCCTTCTCCTTCCCCACTTCCCTCTGAGATTCATCAGTCTGTTCCATGTTTCCATGTCTGTGCAGGAAGCCCTGGGTGGTCATTGCATGTCATAGCTACTAGCTAGTTGGCTGGTGAGCTGGTCGGCCAGCTGCTTAGGCTTGTGTGTGTGTGTGTGTGTGTGTGTGTGTGTGTGTGTGTGTGTGTGTATGTGTGTGTGTTTAAAGATTGGGGGGAGCAGCATTTTTAAACTTTTGTTGGTTCTGTTTAGACAAATAATCACTGGTAACAATGATAATCATCATGCCTACCATTAGTTAAGCAGCTCCTAAATTCATTCAACGAATTCTCTACTATTTACCAGGCCTGAGAAACACAGCAAAGGACAAAACAGATTATCTGCCTTTGTGTCAGTCTCTTTCTAAATGCTTTTTAAATTACTGCCATCTTATAAATCATCCATTCCCAGACAGAAATTATTATATTAGTGAGATTACGTAGCTTGTCTGAGGTGTTGAATCTAACAAGTGGCTGATCAGGGATTGCAACCCAGAACTGTCTGATCTAAAGAAAGATTTTTCCAGTGTGTCACTGTTTCCTCAGTGTCTTCCCCCGAGAACTAGACATATTTCACCACTGGAGGGACCAGCCAGCTAAGAGACCACTGTTACCTGAAACCTACTACAGGCAATCTATTGATAAGAAACACAAGCTGCTAGTTCTTCGAGCCCCAACTAACCTTATTGCATTCACCAACTTCATTGTCTTCATCAAAGACAGTTTCCTTCATTGTCCTACCACTTCTTTCTACCCACCCAAATCAAAAAATTTGCAGGTTTTTGGAAAGTTCCCAAGAGCAGGGAGAAAAAACTTTGAATCTCTGCCTGTGAATTTCAAATGTGTTGATAATCTCCTTCTTATCCTATCAAGGAAGATGAAACTCATCTCACTCAATATAACTTAAATATATTAGGAGTAATTTCAAATATAATCCAGAAAAAGATTGGTTTGTCAGATATCATCTAAATTAAGAAGAAAGACTTACTAAATTCCAATGAAACCATCCATTCAATTCATACTTATTACAGATGAGGGTAGAACCCATTAGAGAAGAGCAGGATGGCCCTTCAGGTACTTAATTTTCTCCAGACAGTTCTTTCTGAATCTACAGCTCAAGTAAAAATGGGAAAAAAGCCTCAGAGAACAAAAAAGAAATATAATAATTTCTGCCTTTAACTGGCGGGTCTTTGTTTCTTCATCTGTAGAATGGGGGTTGATTGAAATGTCCCCTTTCCAGTTCTAACATTTAATACATTATCTTTTCATTAATGATTAGGTTTCTTTTTCTATTGTTTAGTTAACATTTTTTTCCTATGGAACTTTTCCTCTTAATACATTTGGGTAGAAATAACATCTTGGGAATTCACATGGAAAAAATATCTTCTTTTAGCTATGAGGACATATTTTAGAATTTAGTTTAAATAAATATGTTTATACATACATGTAAAACATTTTAAACATACATGTAAAACTTTGAGCCCCTGTATTACATATGTCCTTAAGGCAGTAAACATTACTCTCTGTGGTGTGGTTACCTGTGTAATTACCTCCTCCTTCTGGAATTATAAATTAGTGGAGGACAGGAACTACATCTTGCTCATTCTTACATTCTACAGAGAGCCACCTTAACATGTCATTTTACACATGGAAGAAACAGTACATTCTACATAATTGAATTCAGAACATGGAAGTATAATGCCACAGAGAGTTCAACAATGAGGAATAGAAATGACCTTAAAATGTACTTGAAGTTAGTCTAGTATTCTTGAAAATTGCATAAAAGTTACAAGGCAAATTATTTATCTGTCTAAACTCAATTCACATTAAAAAGGAGGATGCTGCTTAAATTATCAGAGGGATCACTTATATTGGATAAATATCTAACCACAATGTTGTACACCTGAAAGTAAAATAATATTATCTACTGTAATTGGAAAATAAAACTTAGAAAAATAAATAAAGACAAAATATTCTTCTAAAAAATGAGGATGCTAGTAGTACTCATTCATGGGATCATTTCAGAATAAAGTGATATAATCTATGCAAAATTCTTAGCATGAACTATGTCAAATGAAAATCAATCATAAAAGTTAAGCATTGTAATAGTTGTTATTGAAAATGTCTATAATACAGAAATTATAAAGAGCACTGACTCCATGGTTTTACCTCTTCGATGTAAGTCTGGGAACTTATCTTGTATCTAAGATCAGATGAACAGGTTTGGTACAAACACACCTGCATTTAAATCTACTCATGCATGTGATATTTTCAATAGCAGAGAATCACCTCAAAAGGGGCACAGACTTCTGCCTGGCCTATGACATGGCACTGAATAAATGTCTAATCATCAGACCTTCAAAAGAAGCAGACTAGAAGGAAACACAGAATGGGTGCAGATCATGTCAGCAGCCTGACATCTGACCTGTGCCTATTGGGCACACCAATGCCAGCAGAGCAAAGGTTTAGAGGAATTTCAGTGGCCTCTGCCTACTATCACATTACTCCTACATTAAGGGAAGAATTGATGTGCTCTGTTGACAAGTGTTTCAGTCCCTTCTGTCTGATCTCTGAGAAAAAAAAGCCAATGGCCATGCAATTTATAAAGCTTTATTTCTATTTCTTCTTTCGTTTTTTTTCTTTTTCTTTTTTTTTTTTTTTAAAGTGTGAGAGAGAGAGAAGCTCTCAATGACTTATAAATTCAGAATATTTTTTCTGGTTATTCAAATTTCAAAGTTTACATTCTTCCCATCAGCTCTCACTTATAATATTCCACCAAGAAGCAATGACCTTAAACATCTTTTATCCTTTGATTCTTCATTTCTATATTTAAAAAAAAAAACAAACACACACACACAACTAGAATCTGAGAACCTGTTCCATTCCTGTTTGTAACATCACTGGATAATAGGACCAGATTTTTCAGATGCTAGATACAAGAGGGAGAGGAGACACCATTTTTTCATAAAGTAAAATGAAGTTTTGAGAAAAATGCTTATGATGCATTTATCGGACCTGCACCCAAAGCAAACTAGTTTTAACTTTTCTTCCATGTAAAAGGAAAAATGCTATCTTCTCCACCCACCCCACCCCCACTACAAATACACAGCATTTGCCAGGCATACTCCAACTACTTCTTCACTTCCAAGGCAATATTCAGTGGTATACTGGCCCCTATTCACAGGAAACATGCTACTTTGTAGTGTTTCTCAAATCTATGGTGATTTCAAGCTACCAAGTCACTAAACAGAGTAGCACCCCATTATATAGTTGTATGTAAGTAACCTCAGTATATAACTGGCATGAGTACCCTCAGAGCATAGATAATAGTAAACAATTAGAAAATAATAAGTTGTGAGTATATATGACCTTTGTTTTCAATATAATTTATATAATGTTAAGTGTATACAATTTAACTTTTAATAATCATTGTGTTTAATGACTGGCTTGCAAAATTCCTGGAAATTTATCAAGTGATCTTGTGAGCCAGTAAGAACCAGCTCTGTCCAGCACACCGTGGCTATTCTAGGAACTTTTCTCTCACTCTCCAGCCTGGGTTAGTTCTCCCATCACAGTTATTACATTCTTTCGTAATGGCATGATTTCTTATCAGAACCTCATGAGCACAGGGCCATGTCCAGCCCCAGCACATATGTCCGGCCTTAGTGACACAACCACCTTTTGCTGAATGGTGGGTTGAATGAATGACACAAAGCCAGGCTGATGAAATTTACATGTTTATGTAAATTTTGCAAAGTGATTCTTAAGGAATCACTTTAAACCTTATAAACAAAGATCATATGAAATAATCATTTAGCTAGGCCAACAGGATCAGGGTTTCTTTCTCTCCACACTCAAAATGCGCTTTGTGCTTTTCCACCATTTGGGAGGAAATATCAAGATGTCTGTTGTTTAAGGAATGCAAAAGCTTCAAGAGAGAAAAAAATCATCTCCTCAAGCGAATGGAAAGAATTTCTTTTATGGAAGAACCGATTTTAAGAAGTATGCAACAATCTGACATATTCTGGAACCCAGCTGCATAAGCATCAGAGCAGATTATCAAAACCTTAAAATGGACGAGGTAGCTGGAGTTCGAAAATTGAAGCCAATGAAAAGCAGCCAAAACTGAAACTGATGATTTCACTTGATTCAGTACAACCCAGAATTCTCCTCACAGAATCCTAAACCCATCTAGGGTCTTAGGGTTTGCCAGAAAACTTGGCCCAGGGACCATTATAATCAACCTTTAAGGAAAGAAAAACATGAATCAGGGAACAAAGAGAGGAAGAGAACAAGAGAGGGAGGGGGAGAGAGAAGGGAATATGAAAGAAGATGAGCGATTGTTCTGAGACGTAAGAATGAAAACCTGTTTTCTTAAAAGGCAATCCATCAAGGAAACTGCCCAACTATTGAAAGTAAAAAACTAAAAATAAAACACCTTGATAGTTAAAATGTTTGTGCAATCACAAACATTGTATAATGATTTTATAGCTAAAGAAAGAAGTCAGTATTTAAATGTTTTAAATTTATATTCAGGAAAAAAGCTTCATATTAGGATATTAGCAGAATACTGTTAGGAACTGGAGAAAAAAAAGTGTGAAATGAGGTTCTAGGTACTGCTTTAATTTTATACCACGGTGATGACATAGCTAGCTCTTCTTGCTGCTACTGCTAATGAAATGGGTGTGTTTTTTTTAAGTATTTTAACTTCACATCTACTTACTAATGATAAGTGGACGTCCCTTCGCTCTCCCATTTCAGTTCCATGTTTCACTTCCACTTGGAGAAAGGGCCTCCAGCTCCGTGCTGAACCCGGACAGGTGGGAGCAGGGCTGTGCTACCCACAGCCCCCACTGCAGTAGAATGGAGGCTCTGCCCCAGCCCACCCTGTGGTCCATTTTGCTATGGGAAGTGCCAGTGCCTGAGATGTGCACCCAGTTATCTCTAGAACCCATGGCCCTTGACTTGCCCACCTGACTCCTTTGTACACAAAGTCCTCTGCTCTCTAATTGGCTTGTTAAGCACAGTGAGTAGCAATTAGCAAATGATCAAGAAATAGGACTTTTCAGAGAGATGCAAATTAAAACCACAATGAGATATCACCTCATGCTGGTCAGAATGGCTATCCTCAATAAATCAACAAACAAGTGCTGGTGAGGATATGGAGAAAAGGGAACCCTTGTGCACTGTTGTTGAGAATGCAGATGGGTGCAGCCACTGTGGAAAATAGTATGGAATTTCCTCAAAAAATTAAAAAATGGAACTGCCTATGAGCCAGCAATCCCACTTCTGAGAATATATCCAAACACCAAGATGCTAATTTAAAAGAATAGACACACCCCTATATTCATTGCAGCATTATTTACAACTAGAGGCCTGGTGCACAAAATTTGTGCACAGGTAGAGTCCTTAGGCCTGCCCCGCGATGAGGGCCGATCAAGTTCCCCACCTCCTGGCCTCCCGGCCTCCTCCTTCCCTCGCTCCCTCAACATCCCACCACTGCAGCTGGTTGCCCACCATTTCCACACCGCCTCCTGATAGTCAGCGCACATCATAACAAGCAATCGAACTCCCGGTCTCCCAGTTGAACTCCCAAGGGGACAATCTGCATATTAGCTTTTTGTTATATAGGATAGCCAAGATTTGGAAGCAGCCCTTGTCCATCAGTAGATGAGTGGATAAAAAAAGCTGTGGTACATTTACACAATGGAATACTACATGGCCATTAAAAAAATGAAATCTTACTTTTTGAGACATCATGGAAGGACCTGGAGGTTATTATGCTAAATGAAATAAGCCAGTCAGAGAAAGACAAGTACCATTTGATCTCACTCATATGTGGAATCTTGTGAACAAAATAAATTGACAAACAAAATAGAAACAGAGGCATTGGGCACATGGAACAGACTGACAGAGGTCAGAGTGAGGACTGGATGAAAGAAGGTGAAGGTATTAAGTAAAAAACATATACACATAACACATAGATACAGACAACAGTGTGGTGAAAGCCAGAGGGGAAGGAGGGTAGAGAATAGGTGGAGGTGGACAAAAGGGGGGAAAATGGAGATGGAAAGAGACTTTGCTTGGGGTGATGAGCACATGATGCCGTGTGTAAATGATGTTTTATTGAGTTGTACACTTGAAACCCATATGGTTTTGTGAACCAGTGTCACCTGTATCTATCTATCTATCTATCTATCTATCTATCTATCTATCTATCTATCTATCTATCATCTATCTATCAAGAGAGGTAATATGCAAATTGTCTGTTACAGCATCACAGCAATGACCATTCAACAGGCTGCGTGTGCATGGAGCACCTCTAGGTCCCCCTCACCCTCCTCCCCTGCTCTTGCGGGCAGCAGTGGTGGCTCCCTCCAGACTCCCGAAGTAGTGTAGCTCCCTCCCAGCTCCTGCAGGTGGCAGTGGCTCACTCCTGCCTCCCGCGGAAGCAGTGTGGCTTCCTCCCAGCTCCCATGGGTGCTGGCAGCTTGCTCCTGCTTCCCATGGAAGCAGCGCAGCTTCCTCCCACCAGCCCCCATGGAAGTGGCAGGCAGCCTACTCATGCAATATCACATGCTAGGCCACTAGTAAGGAAAATAAAATATTCTGCATGACAAAAAAAAAAAAAGAAACAAACAGGTATTTTTTTTTTAAATCTTTATTGTTCAGATTACAGGTGTTCCTCTTTTTGTTTTCCCCCTATAGCTCCCCTCCACCTGATTCCCCACCCCACCCTACCCCATGCCCTTACCCCCTGCCACTGTCTTCATCCATAGGAGTAAGATTTTTGTCCAATCTCTTCCCGCACCACTCACACCTGCTTCCGCCTGAGAATTGTCAGTCCACTCCCTTTCTATGTCCCTGATTCTATTATATTCACCAGTCCATTCTGTTCTTCAGATTTTTTATTTAGTTGATTTTTAG
This sequence comes from Corynorhinus townsendii, assembly GCA_026230045.1. Taxonomy (NCBI): domain Eukaryota; kingdom Metazoa; phylum Chordata; class Mammalia; order Chiroptera; family Vespertilionidae; genus Corynorhinus; species Corynorhinus townsendii. The sequence goes on along the minus strand of JAPDVU010000003.1, from coordinate 45,670,404 downwards.
ATTCACTTCTTGGTAGGTATGTATTTGATGTCATTTTGTTGTTCATAATTTCTATCTTTACCTTTTTCTTCTTCTTCCTCTTCTTAAAGAATACCCTTCAGCATTTCATGTAATCCTGGTTTGGTGGTGATGAACTCCTTTAGCTTTTTCTTGTCTGTGAAGCTGTTTATCTGACCTTCAACTCTGAATGATAGCTTTGCTGGGTAGAGTAATCTTGGTTGTAGGTTCTTGCCATTCATCACTTTGTTTTTTTGTTTTTTGTTTTTGTTTTTTTTAAATAAATCTTTATTGTTCAGATTATTACAGGTGTTCCTCTTTTATTTTTCCCCATAGCTCCCCTCCACCTGATTCCCCACCCCACCCCATGCCCTTACCCCCTGCCACTGTCTTCATCTTTAGGAGTAAGATTTTTGTCCAATCTCTTCCCGCACCCCTCACACCTGCTTCCCCTGAGAATCGTCAGTCCACTCCCTTTCTATGTCCCTGATTCTATTATATTCACCAGTCCATTCTGTTCTTCAGATTTTTCATTCACTTGATTTTTAGATTCACTTGTTGGTAGGTATGTGTTTGATGTTATTTTGTTGTTCATAATTTTTGTCTTTATCTTTTTCTTCTTCTTCCTCTTCTTAAAGGACACCCTTCAGCATTTCGTGTAATCCTGGTTTGGTGGTGATGAACTCCTTTAGCTTTCTCTTGTCTGTGAAGCTCTTTATCTGACCTTCAACTCTGAAAGATAGCTTTGCTGGGTAGAGTAATCTTGGTTGTAGGTTCTTGTTATTCATCACTTTGAATATTTCTTGCCACTCTCTTCTGGCCTGCAAAGTTTCTGTTGAGAAATCAGCTGACAGTCGTATGGGTACTCCCTTGTAGGTAATTAACTGTTTTTCTCTTGCTGCTTTTAATATTTTCTCTTTGTCTTTTTGCCCTTGGCATTTTAACTATGATGTGTCTTGGTGTGGTCCTCTTTGGATTCCTCTTGTATGGGGTTCTGTGTGCTTCCTGAACTTGTAAGTCTATTTCTTTCACCAGGTAGGGAAAGTTTTCTGTCATTATTTCTTCTAATAGGTTTTCAATATTTTCCTCTCTCCCTTCTTCTGGGACCCCAAAAATTCGGATGTTGGTTCGCTTGAAGTTGTCCCAGAGGCTCCTTACACTATCTTCATATTTTTGGATTCTTTTTTCTTTTTGTTTTTCTGGTTGGATGTTTTTTGTTTCCACATATTTCAGATCTTTGGTTTGATTCTTGGGGTACGTTGATCTACAGTTGAGTTTCTGTATATTTATTTTAAACAGTGTATGCTTCCTTTCTGACTGGTCCTTTTCCATTTTTTTGGCATTCTCATTAAGGTCCTTGAAGGTCTCACTAAGTTCCTCAGAAGTGTTATCAAGTTTCTCAGCGGTTTTTAGAAGATTCTTGAGTAACCTTATACATGTGGTTCTGAACTCTATGTCATCCAGTAGTTTGCTTTCCTCCGTTTCTTTCATTCGTGACATGTTTCTTTGTTTCTGCATTTTGGCTGCTTCCCTGTGTTGATGGAGTGGCTTTGTGTGGTAGGTGACCTATAGGGGGCAGTAGCTCAGCCTCCCCAATCTCCTGAGGTGGACACTCTTGGTACACCCCTTTGTGGGCTGAGTGCAAAGTCTTGGTGCAGTTAAGCCTTAATTGCTGTTGTTACGCTGGGAAGAATTGACCTCCAGGCCAATTAGCTGTGAGCACTCCCTGTGTCTATAATGGAAGAAGTGCTGCGCTGAAGACACGCTTATGGGGCAGGACTTGTTTCAGTGAGGCTTTGGTGCTCACTGATTCTGCCTCTTGAATGTGTCACTTATGGATGTGAGGAGTTGAAATCTGGTGTCTCACACTGACTACTAGGTACACTGGCTTCTGGATCTCCAATGGGGTGCAGGTCAGCTACTGTCTGAGGCCACTCAGCAGGAGCTACAGTGAGAGCTGCAGTTTTCTCCTCTTTGCTTGGGGTTTGGAGGTTTTGGAGCTGTCTGACCCAGGCTGCAAGTTTGCTAGGTTAAGCTGTGATAGGGCAGGCCTTTCTTATGCTAATTGAGCTGCTTGGAGCTTGGGTGGGTTTGTAGGGCGGGGCCTCAGGGTGTCACTAGGTTAGGGCGTGGCAAACAGCAATGGCTGCTAGTTAGCCCGCTCTGAGTCTCCAATGGCATCCGCGAGTCCCGTGCCCCAGTGCCGTAAACAATTATTCCTGCACGCAGCTCTGCAAGCAAGCCACCCTCTCTGGCAGACAGTCCAGCTTCTCCCCGTAGGAGTTTGGGTCCCCCGCGTCTCCCCAGAGACTGGATTTCAGAGTAATCGGGGGCTTGTCTCTGTTCAGGTTGAAAAAAGCAACGCACCCAGTCGCCCGCAGCCAGCCCAGATCATGCGCCTCCATACCTCAGCTTTTCAGCGCTCGTGCACGTCTCAATGCTCTTTTCTCTTTCCTTCTAGTTGTAGAACTTCCACTCAGCCAGCTTTCCCGTGGTTCTGGGTGATAGACGTTTTGTCTTTTAGTTGCAGTTTAAATTGTTGTAGGAGGCAGCAGTTTAGGTGTTTACCTACGCCGCCATCTTGGATTCTCCCAAACAGGTATTTTTTGGTTATAGTTATCAGGTTAAAGTTACTGATTTGGTTTTGCTTTAGGTTGGCACAGAAATGGAGTAAGGGAAATATCAAATGATTTTTTTATGCATGATTCATTGTGTTTTCTAAAGGCAGAAGTGTTAAACTTTGATTTTGAGGAGGTCATTGATTCTTTTAGACAAGTGTATAGAACACACAGCATGGTGAGTGCCTGGCCCATCCCATGCTCAGTCAGTGAATTCTCTTTCCTTTCCTAATGCTGGTGGTCTTGATCCAGCATCTAGAAGGGTTCAGCAATCTGGAGAAGAGGCTGTGCATAAATTAAGTAAGAGTCCAGAGATGAAACATAATTTTGAAAGGCAGTATAGGGAGTCAGAGGAGCTTGGCTGAAGAAACCAAGTTCTCCTTTTCTTAGGACCCCTTGCTTTTTATTAATATAATTTGTCCTAAGGCAAGGTGGAGATATACACATCAAAGGCCAGGGTTTCGTACACAAATCCATTGCCAGATTGGAAGAATTTGTCTACAGCTGTTCAGGTGTTTGGCCAGTAGGAGGCAATAACATGTAGATTAAGATGCCCTGAGCTGTTTGGCAGCAAGCAATCATCCTTTTCAGGTTGGGGAAATGCCTTTCAGCCATCCCACATGATTCAGCCCTGCTGACATGCTGGAATTGGCTTCTGGCACTTTCCAACCTTCTTTCTCTGTACAGAAATCCACCTTCTAATTGCCTTCAATAAATGTCTGCAAAAAGGAGAAATTATAAATTTTTATTTATTCAAAGATTTTTATTCCTAATTTATTTTTCAAACACATGTTGTGTGGTGAGATCTCTTACAGGTTCTGGGATACAGTAATGGGTAAGATCCTATTCTTCATGAAGCTTAAATTTTTCATGCATCACTCTGCAAAATCCATGTATTTGATTTTGTATCTGTTATTGTCCTATTTAATTACAGATTACTTCAGATGACTACATACTTATACCTTTCACTGTATTTTTAAGCACCTTGTTATTTTATCACATCAGCCTTGAGAATTAGGTAGAACATGTGACCCCCCATGTTGCACAGGTGTCAGGAAAAAGACCAAAGTTAGGACTCCAAGCTTTTAAACTGTCATTCATGACCTTTCTATTACACCACAACTGTCTCTCATGAAAATATGCGTGGAGCCGATGCAGATATGATACCTTCTGTTTCCCTGGGAACAAACCAAATAGATTTGAATTCCCCAAGTGGTCACCTAACAAATAGTTCATTCATTAACACTGTAATACAAATTGGAATCTAATAAGTAAATAAAAAATCCTTACTTTCAAAACATCAATTCCAATTAAATCTAGGTAGTATTAACTGCCAGCTATGTTAATATAAAACATTAGAGTTGTTTGTAAATTTCAAAACAATTTATGGTGCTAGCAAAAACTTTCCCACCATAATAAAAGCTCACTGAGTAGAAACTGAGAAGAGAGAATATTTTAATAGCATAGGAGCTGAGACAGGATTGATATGCAGGCACTGCTTTTCAGATTGCCAGCAATGGCTTCAGTGGACGTATGATCAACCTGCAGAATATAAAAGAAGACAGAGTTACAGGTATAAGCTGTGGGTGCCTCTGAAAAAGGACACATCATGTTAGTTTATTTTAAGGGAGATATGTTAATATGCTGCAACGTTCTTTAAGGAAAAGTGCTTGTATTTAGAAACCTAACACACAACATTCAAACCTGTGATCAGCACACCTCCTACTCTTTCTTGTCCCTTCTAAAGGTTTCTTCTTTCAGCACTTTCTATCTTTTATGTCAGCTTCTTTAATCTCAGAATGCCAACAGACTTCTGAGACATCATCTTAATAATCCTCTTAAGAGAGAGGATTCATGTGCCAGATACCTTCGGGAAATCCACAGGTTTTGCGAGTCGGGTACTTGGGGAGGATAATACCTTTGTATATCTGTAGCATCTGTCTGCTTTGAGACTTCCAAATACTTTTCCAAATTATCTAATTATCCTTTCAATACCCCTTGGAGGGAGGCAGGCAGGAGGTAATACTGATTCCATTTCTTCAAGGAGTAGAGCTAATGATTTGTTCCACAATGAGGTGGCTTAGCCTAAAGCTGTATTCTCTAGAAACTTCAGCTGTGAAGAGAAGACCTTGAGTGTCTTAAAATAATATTTCTTCTCTCAACTTAAAGGTAGTGGCTGGTGGAATGGCTCACAAAAACCTTTAAGTAAATGCAATTACATCCAAATCACTTCTTCTCTTGGCCAGTTGAAACAAGCCTCACAAGCCTGTGTCCCAGGGTATGTCTCCATCATGTGAGAACCTCCTAGGCCAAATAATGTTAGGAAACACTGCAAATGATCTCCCTTTTGACAAGTCAATGCACATGTTAGCATAACGAAGCCCGCTAAAATACCTCATTCAACTTTGACCCACAGACTCTCAATTGTTTACGTAATTGCTGTTAGCTCCTGGAAATAATATTGTGTGGAAAATATTTAAGAAACATCAGCCCACATGAGTTCCCCGCCCCCCTTGAAATCTTCTTATTCAGAACACAAAGCTTCTAGAAAGAACAAACCATGGAATGACATAATTATCTCATTATTATCAAGCACCTATCCAAGACATTGGCTTTTCTGTTTTACTGCCTTGTATGTTGCATTTTTATTATCAGAGCCTACCTGTGTGATAAATAATATTCTTATTTCCATTTGACAAAGCAGTCAACTAAGGCTCAAGGAGGGTCCTCTGAAGTTGGCATGGCCCAGAGCTGTCCTCAGCCCCATCCACCACCTATCTACATACTTGCCCTTGGAAAATGAGACCAGTTTCAGGCCTTTCAATACTATCTTTAGGCTCATGATCCAGATCTGCACCTCCAGCCCTGACCACTATGCAGAGAATCTTGATCTACCCACACTCATTTAACCTAAGGCCCCTTCCCCCACATAACTCCCTTTCAGTTTCTTCCCTTAACTCCAAATAGGAAACATTGGGGTACCCAGACCACCAGGAAAAAGGCTCATTGGTCTTTGAGAGTAATGCAGCCCTGGGCCTCAAGAGTCACAGAACGTTGTCTAACTGCACTGCTGCTATAGCAAGATCAGAAAAGAGTCTGAGACAGTCCGAATGTTCTACACAAGAATCCCTTTGGTCACTCACCACGTGAACCCCGTACTTTAATAATACTTTGTCTAGCCAACAGATTGCATGTATTAAAAATGAAATTATTGTCACTTTCTAAGTCATCTAGGTTGTATGACAGATATGTGTTGGTTAAGAAACACTCTCCATGCCTGGTCAGCATTGTCAACCTATGAACCAGGAGGTCACAGTTCGATTCCCTGTCAGGGCACATGCCTGAGTTGTGGGCTAGATCCCCAATGTGGGGCATGCAGGAGGCAGCCAATCAATGATTCTTTCTCATCATCAATGTTTCTCTCTCTCTCTCTCCCTCTCCCTTCCTCTCTGAAGTCAATAAAAAATATTTTTTAAAAAAATAAGATATATTCTCCACATGAGAATCAGACATGCTTTTAATTATGTCCAAGTGAACACAGGGAGAGGTGATGCCCTGGTCTCCTCTGCCACTGTTTCCTTTAGGTTTTGTGAAATTCTGAAAAAAAGTTCTTGATCCTCCAACGTGGCATTTCCACACTAAAATGTCTTTTCTTCTGACAAGTCCCTTTTTCTGAGGGTATAATAAATTCTGTGTTGAAGGACCTTCTAGATTCATCTTTGACATATGGTGCCAGATTTTTATGTAAGTCTCCATAATTATGAGTCAGTGTTTTCTTCAGTTTGGATCATAGATCTGGCAATTTCCTCTCTGAAGCCATCATCAATATCCAAACCTGATGCAAATGATGGAAAGCTGCTGGGTGATATTAAGCAACCTATATTCTGTTATAATTAACACCTCCCACCCCCATCCCAGACAAGTGGTAAGATTTTCTGTTATGATGAAATATCTCCTAGGTCACTCCTATTCTTTCAGGGGATGTCTTGTTCCTTTGATCTAACTTAAACCAGTGAGCCAGATTGTTCTCAAAGGGCGAATTAAGAAGGTCTGTTAACTCTTTCAGTGCCTGGCTTCAAGATATCTAGGCAAGGCCATCAGTATTGTTTTGCCTCAGGGCTTTATACTTTTTAAAAAGCCAGCTATCATATTCGAAACTATCCATGATAACACACTCCACAGAAACCTGGAGCTTTGGAAATGTTAATGCCCTCCCTCAGCAGTGACCTTGCCACTGGGAAATGATTGAGGCACTAGGGAGAAAGGGGCCTGCTATCTTTATTGTGCTGGTTTACACCATCAACCTCCGAAATTGTGTAAGAGAAGAATAATCAATAGTGTGTTAAGACCAATCTCCAGGAATACCAAGACAAAGCGTTCAGCTCTACAGAATGCTGAGCTCAAGGAGAACTTTTGAATACGGCACAATAGAAATGACCTATTGTGGTAAAACCAAATGAATTGTGTCTCAAGGTGGAATTTGTCACTGGGAATGGCACTCAAGAGCTCTCTGTGTACTTCAGTGAAATCCCATAATATGCCTGATGAAAAAAAAATGCTGACTTTAAAGTTAAACAACACGGAGTCAAATTACAAAACCAGAAGGAATGTGTTCTAAACTTACACATGTAACTTAAGAATTAGCTGATGTCAATAGTCCCAAAAAGTTTACTGGTGGAAAAATATACATATCTAGGAATAGAAGCATCTCCTATGTAGAAATGGGAGAAACATAAAATTAGACTTCATCAAAATTTCCTGGAAATGTTACTGTATTCTTGGAATTCTGGTAAAGGCATTATCTCTCAACCAGCAGAGAGTGGGAAGTTTCTAAAAACAGCAAAGTAAGTATCCCCACACCACCCTGAGTGAAATCACTGTAAAGAAGATCTGCCGGCGCCATCCCTAAGGTCATTACAATTATATGTTTGATTTCCTACAGCAACCCCAATTGTGATATGAACAGCTGTCAAGAGCAAAATTAGAGGAAACTATCATTATGTGGATTTCACCAACTTTGCTTGTCCTATTTCCACACCATTGCTCAAGAGGGTTTTCAAAGAATTTGTCCGGTAGAGGTTCTCATTATTCAAGGGGGAATCACTGAAGTTCTTTTATCTTATAGGCTATACATGAAATACAATTGTCATGATAATAAGAATTCCAAATGGATGTTTATCAAATGCCAAATTCAAGTATATAAAAATGTCTGGGACACAATTCCTTTAATCCTGCAAGCGTTGTATGAAGTAACTATTACATTTCCTATTTTTAACACAGTAGTTCCCCCTTATCCACAGGGCATATGTTGCAATACCCCCATTGAATGCCTGAAACCTTAGATAAGTACCAAACCTAATGTATACTATGTTGTTTTTTTTTCCTATGCATACCTACCTTTTCACGTAAAGGAAGCACTTTATTGTTTCTCTTTAGCACATCTGAATTGTCATATCCAAATCACTGCTTTTGCACTTTGGGGCCATTATTCAATAGAATAAGGGTTACATGAGTACAGCACTGTGATAAAGCAACAGTCGATCTGATAACCAAGTCGAAGGCAGAGCACCTCTGTGTTCTAACTCAGCTGAGAACATGCATGTAGGGCAATTCTAAATTTTGTCATCCTGCTTATGTCTGCAAAAGTGCATGGGTATGGATTTGAGGCTTACAAATTAACTTTAGTGAGTAGGCAAATTCACAAATATAGAATTTGTGAATAACAAGGGTTGTTTTATTATGTTGAAAATAAGAGTCTGAGCATCAGTCACTCTGTATCTGTCTGGGTAATTCTTTTTGTTATACAGTATAAGTGGTTGGATTTGTTTAAATTTCAAAATCAGAGTTTATTGGAGGAATCCAAGATGGCGGCGTAGGTAAACACCTAAACTGCTGCCTCCCACAACAATTTAAACTGCAACTAAAAGACAAAACGTCTATCACCCAGAACCACGGGAAAGCTGGCTGAGTGGAAGTTCTACAACTAGAAGGAAAGAGAAAAGAGCACTGAGACGTGCACGAGCGCTGAAAAGCTGAGGTACGGAGGCGCGTGATCCGGGCTGGCAGCGGGCGACTGGGTGCTTTGCTTTTTTCAACCCGAACAGAGACAAGCCCCCGATTACTCTGAAATCCAGTCTCTGGGGAGACGCGGGGGACCCAAACTCCTACGGGGAGAAGCTGGACTGTCTGCCAGTGAGAGTGGCTTGCTTGCAGAGCTGCGTGCAGGAATAATTGTTTACCGCACTGGGCACAGGACTCCAGGACGCGGTCGGGGACACAGAGCTGGCTTACTAGCAGCCATTGCTGTTTGCCACGCCCTAACCTAGTGACGCCCTGAGACCCCGCCCCACACAACCTACAAACCCACCCAAGCTCCAAGCAGCTCAATTAGCATAAGAAAGCCTGCCCTATCGCAGCTTAACCTAGCAAACTTGCAGCCTGGGTCAGACAGCTCCAAAACCTCCAAACCCCAAGCAAAGAGGAGAAAACTGCAGCTCTCACTGTAGCTCCTGCTGAGTGGCCTCAGACAGTAGCTGACCTGCACCCCATTGGAGATCCAGAAGCCAGTGTACCTAGTGGTCAGTGTGAGACACCAGATTTCAACTCCTCACATCCATAAGTGACACATTCAAGAGGCAGACTCAGTGAGCACCAAAGCCCCACTGAAACAAGTCCTGCCCCATAAGTGTGTCTTCAGCGCAGCACTTCTTCCATTATAGACACAGGGAGTGCTCACAGCTAATTGGCCTGGAGGTCAATTCCTCCCAGCGTACCAACAGCAATTCAGGCTTAACTACACCAAGACTTTGCACTCAGCCCACAAAGGGGTGTACCAAGAGCATCCACATCAGGTGATTGGGGAGGCTGAGCTACTGCCCCCTATAGGTCACCTACCACACAAAGCCACTCCATCAACACAGGGAAGCAGCCAAAATGCAGAAACAAAGAAACATGTCACGAATGAAAGAAACGGAGGAAAGCAAACTACTGGATGACATAGAGTTCAGAATCACATTTATAAGGTTACTCAAGAATCTTCTAAAAACCGCCGAGAAACTTGATGACACTTCTGAGGAGCTTAGTGAGACCTTCAAGGACCTTAATGAGAATGCCAAAAAAATGGAAAAGGATCAGTCAGAAATGAAGCATACACTGTCTGAAATAAAGAATATACAGAAACTCAACTGTAGATCAACATACCCCAAGAATCAAACCAAAGATCTGAAATATGTGGAAACAAAAAACATCCAACCAGAAAAACAAAAAGAAAAAAGAATCCAAAAATATGAAGATAATGTAAGGAGCCTCAGGGACAACTTTAAGCGAAACAACATCCGAATTTTTGGGGTGCCAGAAGAAGGGAGAGAGCAAAATATTGAAAACCTATTAGAAGAAATAATGACAGAAAACTTTCCCTACCTGGTGAAAGAAATAGACTTACAAGTTCAGGAAGCACACAGAACCCCATACAAGAGGAACCCAAAGAGGACCACACCAAGACACATCATAATTAAAATGCCAAGGGCAAAAGACAAAGAGAGAATATTAAAAGCAGCAAGAGAAAAACAGTTAATTACCTACAAGGGAGTACCCATACAACTGTCAGCTGATTTCTCGGCAGAAACTATGCAGGCCAGAAGGGAGTGGCAAGAAATATTCAAAGTGATGAACAGCAAGAACCTACAACCAAGATTACTCTACCCAGCAAAACTGTTATTCAGAGTTGAAGGTCAGCTAAAGAGCTTCACAGACAAGAAAAAGCTAAAGGAGTTCATCGCCACCAAACCAGGATTACATGAAATGCTGAAGGGTATTCTTTAAGAAGAAGAAGAAGAAGAAAAAGGTAAAGATAAAAATTATGAACAACAAAATGACATCAAATACATACCTACCAACAAGTGAATCTAAAAATCAAGTGAATAAAAAATCTGAAGAACAGAATGGACTGGTGAATATAATAGAATCAGGGACATAGAAAGGGAGTGGACTGACGATTCTCAGGGGAAGCAAGTGTGAGGGGTGCGGGAAGAGATTGGACAAAAATCTTACTCCTATGGATGAAGACAGTGGCGGGGGGTAAGGGCATGGGGTGGGGTGGGGAATCAGGTGGAGGGGAGCTATGGGGGAAAAAAAGTGGAACACCTGTAATAATCTGAACAATAAAGATTTAATTAAGAAAAAAAAATCAGAGTTTATTGAAAGTAAAAGTCCCATGAAAAATGTCCCTTTGCATGCTTCCACATCGTGATCTTAAGAAGAAATGAATTGTGCAACTGGGTTAACTTTTCCATATTTCTTTTAGGTCTTTCAGGGATGTGGCCAACCCAAGCCTGCTCCAGCCCTCAGGTCTGCCCGCTCAGCTCCTGAAAATTTTAATACACGGTTCAGGCCTTACAATCCTGAGGAAAGACCAACAACCGCAGCAGGCACAAGCTTAGACCGGCTGGTGAGTTCTCGCGGATAGATGGCCTTGTGGCCACTGTCTGTTACCAGGGTTATTCTTCAGAAGACGTGATGGGGAAAAGTTGGTTGTGAAAGTCATCTCATTCTGATATCTGCTCCTAGTCTTAATTAGAATATTGAAAAGTAATGAGATCTTCCTTTTAGGTCAAGAATTAGATTATTTAAGAAGTCTTATCACCATTAATCCACTCCTGCAAAGGCCAGATTTTCAACTTCATATTTCTTCTGAAATATTAATTTGAAGACTAAGTTATTCTGTCTCCCAGCGATATAATTATACAATAGCACATTTCTCATTCATTTGCTTCAGTTATTTATTCAATTATGGTAGTGGGACTTTATTATGAATGCTCCTTATAAGTTTTCTTTATGGAAGACCTTGCCAAGAGACTCCAAATCAAGGTGAATGAAATACCGTGTGTGTGTGTGTGTGTGTGTGTGTGTGTGTGTGTGTGTGTGTGTCTTTCAAAAGTTGAAGTTCTTAGAAATATTCACTCTTTGATCCATTTAAATGTGTATCAAATGGTCTCTAGCAGCAAAGCAATTTACTTGGAGAATTCTGTACAACCATAAACGTAGTAGGCACAACTTGAATGTGTTAAACATCAAATCTTGTGGCAAGAAATAAAAATCTCATAATTTAAGAGAAATACTGCCTGATTATTTTCAGTGAAACTTATGGTATTTATAGTACTATAAACAATTTATATATCTGTAATCGTAGGTGCTGTTAATGTTGCTTTGCCAATTATCTTGATGTAAAATTAGCAGATGAGAGCCTTAAGGCCATAAAACACTTGAACCACATCTGATTATGGCATGTAAACTCAGATTTCAATTTCCAGTTACAAAAACGATTTTTATTAGTCACTGTAATAAATTAATTTATCATTTTAGTTAATATTCTTCTGTAGGGTAGAACTCATAAGATTAAATTGGTTGAGTTTGGCCTCAAAATAAGTACATATCAGCAATTCTCTCTATAAAAATCAAATGTACTTAAAATATAAAGGCCTATCCACAAAGTGCCAATGAGAAGGAGTAAATGGAATTGTTAACTACTAAATTATGTTACAAATTTATTACAATTTATTAGCAATAACCCTCCCTATTTCGTGTAGGTTTTGAAAAAGAAATCATCTGGGTAATTGCTTCAAACTTCTACTTTACCTTGATTATGTTAACTCTCTATTCACAGTTTCAGGAAAAGTTTAAAATTAGTCTTCTTTTTTTTTCTATTAAACAACCAATAGATTTCTGTAAACAACTAGCCAATAGTTTTCAAAAAATGATGGTTTCATAAGATTCCATTATTTGGGGTTTTACTTTACAAATTCCTTTGTATATCTAGATCCTTTTAACAAGAAGCAGAAATGGTGAGTATGGGTTCTCTCTCTCTTTCTCTCTCCCTTTTTATTTCCATTTTAGTTGGCTCCAGCTTAGTTATTAGACCAATTCAGGCTTTTCAGATTTTTCATAAACACTTGTATTAGAATTGGGACACAATGAAGATCGATAAGTTTTGCCTGTAGATGACAATACTGTACAATGCACTTAAACATGCATTTATGAGAGTAAATCTCATGTTAAGTGTTCTTACCACAATAAAATAAAATTTAAAAACAATTTGGCTACATTATACACTTAGTTAAAATTATAGTGAATTTGAACAATATAATGATATCTATGACTACTAATTATTTTTCCCCTTTGAAATAGAAGCAAGGGAAGTAGAGCTTCTAGGGAAGTAGAGCAAGAAAATTATTTTATCTAAAGACAACAATATTTAGGCAATTTAGCACAACCTAAATAAAGCATTAACATTTTGAAAATTTCACATGATGTTTAAAATCTGGTAGATAGGAAAATTGAAATTTGAACCTTTAAACAGGAACTTTATTGGGGATCTTCAAAATGCCCCAAATATAAAGGTCTTGAAGAGTACTTGCAAGTAGCAACCTGATTTAAGCTCTTCTATTTTATGTGCCTCCAAAAATATTTTTTAAGCAACGTTTTTCTAAGGAGAATTAGTAATGGTTAATCACGAACAAGGACCAGACTCCGTGTATAAGAACTGGTTCAATGCATAGGAATTTAAGTCAATAAGCCAATTTCATTCTAAAATGTTCTGTGATAGCATGTAGTACTTCCTTATAGGCGTGGCTTCAGGCCCTGTAAAGGAAGAATGCAGGTTTTATTAATTTCTATTGAATTAAATTCTGATTCCTTCCTAAATTGTAAGAATTAGCAATTTGTCATTCACAGTCAGCCATAAGCCTACTTGGAGTTACCTTCCCAGCCCCTACAAGCAAGGGTCTTTTTCCAATGAAAAGGAGCTACGCAAGGTTATTCTTGAGAAACACAAGTGAGAATGAAGCTCACACCAGACTCTCCCTTTGCAGCCTTTGGCTCCCCTAAGGCTCTTCCCTTTGTGGGTAAAACAGAGCTCTGAACAGTGAAAGGGTGAAGAAGTAACAAGCCCATGCTGTGCAACAAACAGTCAGACAAAATCCTCCTGGAGACACACACATTGGTAAACTCTCCCGATGGGTCTATCCAGCACAGCCTCGTTTATAAACAAGTCTCATGTTACCTACTCCTGTCATAATTTTCCCCTGAAAGGATGTTTCTTGAATATTTATAAGAAGCAGGTGTCCCAGAAAAGGAGAATAACTGGAAAAGACTTCCTTTAGTCTCTCTGAGTGTTTCAGCAGAGACACTGCTTCCAAGGGCAGCATTGAAAGACTACTCTACCCTACCCCTTTCACCAAAGGCAAATAGCTAGAGAGCTCTCAGAGAATTGCTCTTACTCCCATTTAAAATTAGTATCTGGCCTATTAACTTTGGGTTCTGTTGATAGCTTTTCTTATGTCAGTTATTGTAAAACTATTTTTTATGTGAACTGACAATTATGGGGTTTTAGAAATAAAGCTACTAACCCCAAGCTGGATAAACTGCTGCTAAAATTTATATAAAATAATTGAAAACAAACCAAACTCTCTCTTAAAAATACATTAGTCCCATCATTTAACCTCTATTACATTTATAAGGAACCTTGTAAATTCTTTCCTGTCTCTAAGAAATATTGCCATTTGTTTCTGTTTATTGGAGGTAAATGTTCCAGTCCTCTGAAAGTATATGTGCATAAGAAGTAGTTTAGATCGTCAGTAGCTTTCAGACATACTATCCAAAGGTTATTTTTATTATCCAATAATGAATGAATATATTTGTATAAATTCAGATGCTGATGAAAAGCTGACTCATCAGAGAATATCACAGTCTTCCCTGCCAGCAGCCTTGATTTGTTGGAGATATTAATGTCATCAACTAATTTGGTTAACAGTCCGCTCCCACCATCCTGTGTCTCCTGTCACCAACACTCAACCTGACAGTGCTTCTATGGCACAGGTTGTGATGAGGTTAGTTAAATAGACCAGAGGTGATTATTTGCATGAAGGAAAAGATTGGATCTCTTCCTTCTGTCTTAACTCTATCCTCCATGAATTCTCTTAAATAAATTGATTGTAAAACTATGACTTTTAAAGCATTTCAGTGGAGGCAGAGAGCATAAAAATAAATCAACACTGTCTCAATTTTTATAATCTGAACATACAACTAATTGTACAGCTCAGAAAGTGAGAGCACAACATACTATATGGTTCCTGGACACACTTGGGCAGGGAGTGTCTGTTACTCCAACTGATTCATTAGAGCAAAAACGTACTTTAAATTGTATGTCTTGGAGGAATATAGTTTATAAAAGTGGACTAAAACACACACACACACACACACACACAAAAACACAGACTTCATGTTTTTGTTCATCAAGTTGGTGATGATTTAGACGAATGAATCCCAGTAAGTATTCCATATCATCCTGGGTGTGCAGATTTCCCAAATATTCTACTGCTCAATCTGAGGGAGTTTGAGGTGGGGGTTGGTGGGTAGAATGCCAGCCTACAAAGCTAAGCATTGTACCTGTGCTGTGCTATTATGTATAGAATAATCTCTCTTTCTTTTCTCTTTAAATTTGTTTTCCTCTTGCTTCCCAGAGGATTGTGTGGAGGACAATGCAACATAGTGTAAGCTTTGGTCTTCTTTTTCCTCTCATTCCCATTTGTCTTTGTACACTCATTCTGGAGAGTTCCTGAGAAATTCCACCTTCACCTCCCTTTTCCAAAATGTCTAGCAAGCCAATTGAACACTGAGCATAACCAATGGGCTTAGTAGCCTCCTCTCTTGGTATTTACAGTAAACAACCATTTGGAATTCTTTCCCAAGGGCAAGGTTTTCAGTCTAAACTTTGTGTAAGACTGGTTCATTTGATGGGTGATTTAATTCTATTTGAATGTTCAGACTATGTGTAGTCTGCCTGAAAAACTAGTTCTTCCCACTACATGTATATTGGCTTTTTCTTTTTGTGCTGAGTGAATAATTACTAATAATAAAAGCAAATCAACCTCAGTTCTCATGCATAAGGAGCTAATTGTTTCATTAACTAGGACATAGAGAGTTTAGGGGTTTAGACATAGCTTTTGGTCAGGTTGTTTACTCTATTTTATCCCTACTTGAATTTACTGATATCTTTTAGAGGATTTAGGGAAGAAGCATTGGATAGCTTTTACCACAAAGCATTTGTATTGGGGCTAAGGATAAGAATGCTGAGGTTCTCTTACCTGACTTTACATATCTCTAATAATAAAAGGGTAATATGCTAATTAGACCAGATGTCATTCCAGACAAAGCCAGGGCCAGAGTAAAGCTGGTTGCCTGCCGGCAGCCAGAGGGAAGCCAGCCTGGGTCCTGGGTGCCAGAGGGAAGCCGGGGCCTGAACCAAGGGAAGGAAGGCCTACTCTTGCATGAATTTCATGCACCGGGCCTCTGGTTAACCATAATAATCAGATAGATATGTTACCTAATCTGATTTTTCATAATACCATTCCCTGTAGGTACTACCCTACAACAAAGATGTGAACCCTACATAGCGTCATGGGCTCAAGAGGAAAGTGATTCTCACCTGATGGACACACATTGTTCATGCAGTCCACCTGTGATGTCCTGGTGCTGGATGTCAGCCTGGCCTAAAATTCAAGCCATGTTAACACTATGTCTAAAATTCCTCCTTTAAAAGTCATTTAAAGGGAAATTGTTTCCTGAGTGGTATCACCATTCATCACTTCAGGTCTCTGAGCCCTGGGCATTTGGATGAGGTGAGAAAGTTAAGAGGTAAATCTGGAACAGGAATACTCTATAAGGAAAGACCTTGAGGAAAGAACAGGGAAAACGGATAACTTAAGGTCAGCTGGTGCTAAAATGGAAGTGGGAAGAGACAGCACAATGAGTGGGACAAGTCAGGGTCCTATTAGTTTGGTCCAATTGATATACCTAGAGAAGCTCCAGTTCTGATAGCCTGTGCTTGCCCTTCCTAACACATTCTCTGGATAACTTCAGATTTTCCAGCAGTTGAGTCAGTTCAACCTCCCTATCTGATGGTTATGATGATCCTTGTAGCTTTCCCCAAGAAGACTGACTTTCTTGAACATATGAGAATAAATGTAAAGCATAATATTATCCCCCACCACACCCCATCTGCTGGACTTCCCTGCTTTCTTCATATATATTCTTTAGCCTTTCCCCCCAAACTCCCCCCCCCCGCCCCCGCCGCCAAAAAAATCAGGTGTCTATTATTGGATATGATTCTTCCAAAAACACAATACAACTTCTGAGATTTATTGGTATACCATTGGTGAAAATATGCTGTGAATAGTATTACAAATAAATTTTAAGTACTGCAAAATAGCAAGATATGCACTTTATTTTATTGTTTTGGAACCAAATGGACAAAGCAACTCACATTCTGGCATCATTTCCTGCCTGATGAGTAATGCAAGTTTGAGTAAAGTACTGATCATAAAAATGTTCCTCATGCCTCTTTGGGGCCATTTTGGTGTGAGTTAGGAAGTCTTGGTTGTAAGGATTCAGGAAACTGTTGTTCCTTTTAAATTGCCATGGCATTTCATTGTCACCTCAAAGGATTCTGCATCCGGCTAAAGCCACTAGTTTGCATTTCAAAAGGATATCAGGCTGTGTTTAAGAAACTGCTTTATTATCTAGAGCCTCAGCCACTATCTTTAGGTGAAACTGATATTTCCCACCTTCCACTTTGACACACACACACACACACACACACACACACACACACACACACACATTCATCAGTCTTTGCTTGGCCCCAAAGAGAAAAAAAAAAAAACACCTCAATAACAACAGTACACCAGATTCTCCACTTTAATTAGTTTTCTCAAGATAAATGGGTCAAGGCCAGATTGGCTTTCAGCCTCTGCTGCAGCTGAATAAATTATGCTCCATTCACCCCAGCAAACAAATGGCTACTGCTCAATCCACTTCAGACTGTGAACTGCCCAGTCTTGCCTGAACTTGCTTTATCTATTTGCTGCAAAACCCCACTGAGACACCCCAGTTTCATTTTCAATGAACCCTTGGTAATAACAGCAGCAAAATACAGTGAGCTTTCAAAGCAGGAAGAAGATACAAAACATTAAAATCAAACCACCCAACTTATTTAGTCTCAGTTCCTTGTTTCTGCCCTTCTCTAGGCAACATTAGCAGCATATGGGAGGCCAGAGAGCTGCCTGACACAAACTCCTTTCCGTTTAGGACACTAAGTGAGGGCTACCATAAGACACACATAAAATGATGGCTTATCTCCAGAACATTCTGTTTATTCCATGGGCTTGAAGGATGCAGAGATCTAATTCAGTGGCATGCACAGTTGAAAGCCTGAGGGGAATGCTTGCTCCTCATGTGGAATTTTCAGTCCACACCCAAAGGACAGTGGACTAATTTTACATCCTTGGGAAGCTGTTATTTCATGCATATGGAAGATTAGTGAAACTAGGAGGAGCATAGACTCTCTTTCAGCTCGGGCAAGGCTGTGTTTAATTGCATTGGGTTATATACCACGGGGAGAACAAAGAGGAAGAGCTGTGCTGGCTGCAGAATTCCCCGGGAGATGCGAAAGCTCATTCCACACCACTGCCTTAAGACACATTCAGAGAATCATCTGTATTCCAACAGTAAAGTCAAGTCATGCCATGCATTTTAAAAGGGGGAAACGTTTGCACACCTTATATTAGGTATAGGGGGTCTGAAATCATTTTGGGGGTAATTTTACCAGCAAAACCATTTGCAACTCTTGTTAAACTCTCCTTTGTCCTCAGAAACATTTAAGAAGAGCTTTGCTGACCTGTGGCCATCATAAAAATGGAATGTTATACTTTAAGACCCCAAATATGGCTATATAGATTTTATATCTATTTTATGGTATGTTGATATGTTTATTTTCCCCTTCAGACTTGAAAATTTCTTTCAGAATTCCTAGACTTCCACTAAATCCAAATTGATGCATTCTATAGGTATGTCAATCAATCAACAAATGTATTTATGTTCTTTTCTGTTACATAGCACTTAGTAAAACTAACTGCTATGTGCAGTCTACATCATAGCATGTTGTCAATCCTAGCATCATCAAACAGACAAGAATTGCCTTAACCGATTTGGCTCAGTGGATAGAGCATCAGCCTGTGGACTGAAGGCTCCCAGGTTCAATTCCAGTCAAGGGCATGTACCTCGGTTGCAGGCTCCTCCCCAACCTGGTCCCTTGTCAGGGTTCCTGCAGGAGGCAACCAATTGATGTGTTTCACATCAATATTTCTCTCTGCCTTTCACTCTCTCTTCCACTCTCTAAAAATCAATGGAAAAAATATCTTCATATGAGGGTTAAATAATAATAATGAAAAATAAATAAATAAATGACAAGAATTATTGTTTGCAAAAAATATTGCTTATCAAACCAGTTAAACAAACTGCATCTCCTCCAAGGAATAGTATCTAGTATAGAGCCTCATAAAACATTAGCATACAGGAAAGAGGAATTTGATTTTGTAATCTAAGATAGACTACATCAATAAAGAATATGTGGAAGGTATATTAACCAATGAATCATCATTGACCCAATAGGCAACTGAAAGCATTAAACATCTGTAGCATCTTCGACGTAGGCCATACCAAAAGCTCATTCTCCCATCTTATGCCAGAACTTTTGCCCATATCTTGAACAAATGAAACAGAAACTTTGTTGTCAGCTCTTAACCAGTCAGATGAAATAGTCCATCTGCAGTCCCATTTACAGTATTTGTCTTCCATTCAGCTATGTAATAGGTGTTTGGGTAAGTTGATTATGAAAACCCGAATAGACAAACCTTACTACACTGCTCAAGCCATACCTTTTAAAATACGTGTTCATGAGAGGTATCACTTGACACAGACCTTTTATTAAATTATTGAACAGCTTAAAGAACATTTTTCCTTGTCATGGAAAATCTGCAGTAATTTTTTCTCATAGCTGTCTGAGACATGTGCACCACAACTCCCAAATGCGGTGTTCACGCTTATGAGAAATAGAGCTGAAGAAATGGGCTATTTCATAAATACTATTTTTGATGTATTTGCTGTATAATCAGTCAGCTTTTAGCTGGCTCTGTGGCCTGTGGAATACATTTTAAAGCACTGGGAATTTGGCTATTCCCATAACATACTTGGACACTCTTTACTGCTAGCAGTAAACCTCAGGCATAAACATTGTAGAGAAAACCAGATGAGAAGAAACCTGTTGGAGTGCAAATGGCCTTCCTTCATAAATGCGAAAGGTAGAAAGATATCTGCAGCACACAATAATGTTATTACTTAAGCTCATTTTTGGTCATTATCATCAAAGACTCTGACTTCATGGGGATTTCCTTACTAAAAGACTGGCCAAGCTATTTTTTGAAATAAGTCAGGCTGACTGTAAATGAATGAAACAGAAGCTGCAACAATATCTCTATATTGCTGGCTAACTAATAAGTTTTTTAAACGTGGGTTTGTGTGATCTCTTTGGAAGCTTTTCCAATACTGTACTGATCTGCAAAGGCCAAGCTAGACAAAGCAGTACCTGCAAACAAAAGGAAAACTACAAAAGGAAACCAAATAGCTCACAGCAACACAAGTTTATTTCTTGTTCATGCCAAGTGCCCATTTTGGGTTGGCTGTCAGTCAGCTACAGATCATCACCCTCATTCCAATACCCAGGTGCCAGAGCAGCCATGAACTGGAGCTTCGTCTGTTAGAGTGGCAGGGACAATAGAGAATGTGGCAAAGGTGGCTATTGATGTCTTCACCTATAGGGGTCACAGCACACTGTTCACATCTCACTTGCCAAAGCAGGGTCACAGGACGGAGCCTACTGTCATGAAGGCCGTGGTGTGTGTCTCTCTGTATCTCACACAGAGAATGAAAATGGACATATTAGTGAGCAGTAATATTGTCAACCACAAACACAAATGACCCAGGCAAGACTTTTAAATTAATGAAAATCTATTTCATTTCCCTCTCCAACTTATTTGAGTAAGAAGAAAAAAACATTCATTATTCATTCCACAAATATTTACTGTGCCCTAAAAAGAACTCAATGTAGGTGACTGGGACATAGTCAAAGAGCTCACAACACTTTGGGGATGACGGACAAAACTAGCTGTAATTTAAACCAGACCATGTTCCGATAGAGATTGTATTTACATCTTTTAAGAATTCTAGGAGAAATGTAAGTCCTTGTTGCATTTCCCTAGAAAACCAGCATCTCTTTCCAAGTCAGGTTGATTTTTAGCATCGCTTTCACCTACATGAACTTTTCATTCTATCATAATTCAACCATAGCAAAGGAATCCCACCCCAAATCTTAAGACAGTATCTCAAAGGAGGATATAGAAGTCATTGCCAATGTGTATGAGAAAAAAAAATGGCAATAGAAAAACAGAATGAGAAGAGATTTTTTTTTTTTTTTTTTTTACTTTAAGAGATGTCAAATTTATCTTTATTATATAGAAATTCCCAGGTAGTTATTTCGTTAAGGAGCTTTTCCCATTCTCTCTAACAAAAGGAACAGCATAAACATAGGCTAGTCACAAAAGTGAATTCTTCAATAGAACAATTTTTAAAAAATATATTTTTAATTATTTCAAAGAGGAAGGGAAAGGGAGAGATAGAAACATCAACGATGAGAGAGAATCATTGATTGGCTGCCTCCTGCACACCCCAAACTGGGGATTGAGCCCGCAATCCAGGCATGTGCCCTGACTAGGAATTGAACCATGACCTCCTGGCTCATAGGTTGACACTCAACCACTGAGCCACGCTGGCCGGCTAAACTAAAATTTAAACATAAAGATATCATTCTTGGTTCAATGAGTTTTGAGATAAACTAGTTAGACCTTTCTCTTCTTTTCTTATTTTAAGAATAAATACCATTTTATTTTCCATCCTTCATAACTTTTTCAAAGTTGTAGAATTACAGTTTTGAGTTAAGATATTTTTGTAGTTCTACTTTTTTTTTTTTACAATATGTTTTTTTTTATTGTTTTAAGTATTACAAATAGTAGTATATATGTCTCCTTTTTTTTCCCCCATTGATCTCCCCCCGACCTCCCGTACTCCCCAGGACATGCCTTCACCTTCCCACCCTCCCCCCCCGCCCCAGTGTCAGAAGAGACTTTTTTATTACCGACATTTAAATGTCTTTTAGGTCCAGACAATAAATATTTTAAACGAGGCTTTGATATTGCATATCATTGAGTACTGTTCTTGTCTGACTTGATGTTGTGTTTGCTTAGGCAAAGCAGTTTTTTTGCTCTTCTCCTTTAGGGGTCAGCCTAGTGGAAGCAAATCAAATTGTTCTCCCTCTCTTTCCCTCATATATCATCACTTAAGATCACCAAGAATTCGCATTCTGGAACTTGCCCTGGTCTCCTTTTACAATATCTGTTTATTTCTGAACATCATTCATGAAGGGGAACACCTTTCACAGGTTAATCAGGAAAATCACACAGCTGACAGCAACAGCAAACTTATCGATTGCGACGAAAGTCTCAGCAACGTGTGTGCCATTTGGCTTCTGCTTGGACTTTGCGAAATCGTAGAGCTCTGATCCAGCTGGAAGAAGAATTACAATATAAATTCATAAATTATTTATGTGTGGTGAGGCAGTAAAACAATGACTTTGTAAGTTTTATTCTAAGGGATTCTGACCTCAGAAAACTCCCCAAAGTAGCTTGCATTCATTTCCGTAAAGAGCACTCGGCTCTGCACTTGAAAAGCTGAGTGTTCCCTTTGCTTGTTCTTCACAGCACCTTGAGTGCTGGAGGAAGGTAAACACACAGCAGCTAGGCCAGGTCTGGGAAGGAAACCCACAGGCACCAAACTGCCTGAACTGATCTCCACACGCAAAATCCAAAAACCCAGAGGCTGTTTCATGTGAGACCTGTCCTTATGAGAATGTTTCCAGTTACTCAGGAAAATCAAATCTTCAAACAGGAGTCTTCAAGGAACCAGAAATATCTCATTAGGACTTTAATGGTGAGGGCACAAGTGAAAACATTTGTTCTCTCTTTTGTCAAGCTTTCTTGAAAAAAATAAATAAAATAAAAAGGTCTTTACAGTATTTTCATTTTTTTTATTTTCCATGACTTTGGAGGGTGAGAAGTAAAAATAATCTCTAGAAATATGTTTTGAAGATGATGACTTTGGATAACTTTGATTATTGTATGGCAAGGAAGTAGCTTATGTGTGCATGCTTCTGTGTGTGTGTGTGTGTTTAGTTTTTAATTAAGATACACTGGTTGTGACCAGTAATAATTGAACAACCCAGAGACTGTTACAGTTATTTATCAAATTGTAGCTGAAGCATGATACTTTCATATTAATGTCTGTGATGCATTCACTACTTTTTAAAATGCAGAGACACCCAGTTGTTAACAAAATGGGACCACCTATTCCCAGTTCTTTCTCATCCTTCACATCACCTCCTGCCTCGACTTTACCTTCCCACAGGGATGTGCCAATGCTGTCTGCTTCCTGGAAAAGAGGATAAGGTGACACCCTGTTCAGAACAGTCTTCTAATCATATATGTTTTCACTGATTTGCGGGGGTGGGGGGGAATGGCATCTTCAGTCAATTACTAAGAGATAATTTACTATGTAGGAAGATCCACCTGTTTCTTTTTATAGTTCTACTCAGGGACCAGTGCACGAATTCGTGCACCTTGAAAAGAACTGTGGGCTGTGAGGCTGCGGTGGGCATGGGCAGGGGGGGGGTCTCGGCCCATCCTCCCCACTCCCACCTGGCCCCTCCCTCCATGGCCCCCAGTCCCCTATCTGCCAGCAGCCCTGACTATGCCGAAACTGTTCGAGCCTGCTGACGGCGTGGAGCAGGGGGAGGTGGAGAAGCCCTCAGGGGCGATCAGGGCAGGCAGCCTCTGTTCACACCCGCTAAGGGCGCCAAGCAATCGGGACTGGCACTGGGAACCAGCAGTGGGTGCAAGCAATGGCTTTGGCGCTGACTGTGGGTGCAAGTGGGCCTGGTGCTGGCAGTGGGTGTGAGTGCCTGGCAGGACTGTGGTGCATGGGAGCAAAGAATTTTCAGCAACCACCAGAGGCTGGCCCTGATGTCTGGCACCCCCACTCACCTGTTCCTCCATCCTGCTGTGGCTATTGCCCACCATGTTTCATGCTCTGCCACCTGCTGCCGATGCCCACCATGTTCTGTGCACACCCGCTGGTGGTCAGCGCACGTCATGGTAACCCATTGTTTGGTTGTTCTACCATATGGTCTATTTGCATATTATATATAGAGATTTTTCTTGTATATATTTTTAAGTCTATATTTATAGTTACAATGTTACCTTCCTTGAAAATTGACTCTTCATCTTTATATAGTGATCCCTTTTCTCTAGTAGTAATTATTTGCCTTATAGTTCTTTCTGATATTAACATGGTTACATCAGATTTTTTTGGTTAATTTTTTTTTTTTTTCCCCATGACCAAGTGGGTTTTATTCCAGGGATTCAAGGCTGCTACAATATTCACAAATAAAAAAATGTGATACATCACATAAATTGAAAGACAAAAATTACATGATCATACCAAAAGATGCAGAAAAAGCATTCCACAAAACCCAACACTCATTTTTGTTTTTTTTTACCTTTTTTTTATTGTTTTAAGTATTACAAATAGTAGTACATATGTCCCCTTTTTTTGTCCCCCATTGATCTCCCCCCGACCTCCCCTACCCCCCAGTACATGCCTTCACCTGCCTGCCCTCCCCCCCGCCCCAGTGTCTTGTATCCATTGGTTGTGCTTATATGCATGCATACAAGTCCTTCGGTTGGTCTCTTACAGCCCCCCTCACCCAACCTCCCCTGTCTTCCCAATGTAGTTTGACAGTCTGTTCAATGCTTCTTTGCCTCTGTATCTTTTTCCCACCATTTCTTTCCTTTAAAAAGTTTTGCCTTTGCAGACTAGAAATAAATATATAATAACAAAACAAGACAAAACAAAAAAAATGTTTGAGTCCCAATTTCAATGTCCAACAGTAATATTTTTTAATATCTCTTTTTATGTCTTCACTTCAACCTTTCTGAACTCTTATATTTTAGATGTGCCTATTGTAAACATCACATAGCTAGGTTTATATTTAAATCTGGACTAATGATTATTTATTTTTAACTAGAGCATTTAGTTTATTTAAATATACTAGAAATACTGATATAGTTGTATTTGTTTCTTCCATCTCATTTTGTGATTTCTATTTGTCTCATCTTTTCAGTCTTTTTTTTCTTCTTCTTCTTTCTAATGGATTGAGGATTTTTTTTTTTCATTCTACATTTTATCTTTTAATGTTTGGACTTTAAATACTTTATTTTTATTAATTTAATGATTAATCTTGAAATTTTAGCATGTGTCCTAAATTAAAAAAGCCTGTCTTTAACTAATCAATCAATATCTTTACTCTTAAAAACACAAAGACCTTAGAATACTGCAAATTTGATGGTTCTTCTTCTAAATTATATCCTACTGTTATTGGAAAATGTAATCCTATCTTGTAATTTCTTAATCTTACTAAATTTTAGATTACTAGTATTTTTATTATTTCATACTGAAACTTTTAATAGAGAATTGACCACATTTTACACTTTTTCCTTCCTGCATCAAACCGTCCATCAGCATCCACTTCTCTTGGTCTGGAACACTTACCACAGGATTTACTTTACTGGGGTTTTATTTGAAAATGTCTTTGTTTGCTGGTCTCATTCTTGGAAGACACTTGTGCTCTGTGTGTAATTCTAGATTGGCAGCTATTTCCTCTGAGTACATTGTTGCTTATATTTCACTGTCTCCTGGTTTCCAGTGCCGCTGTCAAGATGTCTACTCTCAGTCCTCCCTTTGTAAGAAATCTGTATTTCCTTTCAAGCTGCTTTTAAGATCTTCTTTGCTGTCCTCTAATGTTACTATAAAGTATTTACCTGTTGATTTACTTATTTATTTTGCTTAGAATTTGTTGGGCTTTCTGAATCTCATGATTGGTCTCTAATAAATATTCTAATAAATATTTCATAATTCTGGAAAATGTCAAACCATTATCTCTTCAAGTACTGCTTCAACCTAGTTCGCTCTCTTTCTCTGCTCTTAATCCAGAACTGAGTAGTCAGACTTTCTCACTGTATCCTCCATGTCTGTTCACGCTCCTTCGTCTCTTGCTACATTCCTAATAATTTATTTAGCTTCGTTTCTTGGTTCATTAACTATCTCTCAGTAGTATTTACTTTGCCATTAAGTGCATCAACTGAGATTTTAATTTCAACAATTATACTTTTCTAATATGTATTTAGTCCTTTCTCAAATAAGTTTCATCCTGTGTTTAATAGTATCTTATTCCTTGCTCACATATCTAAATCCTATCTTTTCTATCTTTGAACATAGGTATTTTAAACTTTGTATCTGATACTTGCAATATCTGAAACATTTGCTGGTCTCATCTGGTATTTCTGCTGGCTCTTGCACATGGTGCTTTGTTTTCATATATATGCTAAGTGTATATACACACACACACACACACACACACACTCACACACACATACCCTAGAGGCCTGGTGCACGAAATTCATGCACGGGGGTGGGGGTGTCCCTCAGCCCAGCCTGCACCCTCTCCAATCTGGAACCCCTTGAGGGATATCCAACTGTCCCGGTAGGATCGGGCCTAAATGGGCAGTCAGACATCCTTCTCACAATCCAGGACTGTTGGCTCCCAACTGCTCGCCTGCCTGCCTTCCTGATTGCCCCTAACTGCTTCTGCCTGCCAGCCTGATCACCCCCTAACCACTTCCCTGCCAGCCTGATTGCCCTTAACTGCCCTCCCCTGCAGGCCTGGTCACCCCTAACTGCCCTTCCCTGCAGGCTTGGTCACCCCTAACTACCCACCCCTGCAGGCCTGGTTCTTCCCAACTGCCCTCCCCTGCAGGCTTGATTGCCCCCAACTGCCCTCCCTTGTAGGCCTGGTCCCTCCCAACTGCCCTCCCCTGCTGGCCATCTTGTGGTGGCCATCTTGTGTCCACATGGGGGCAGGATCTTTGATTACATGGGGGCAGCCATCTTGTGTGTTGGAGTGGTGGTCAACTTGCATATTACTCTTTTATTAGATGGGAGATATATAGATAGATAGATAGATAGATAGATAGATAGATAGATAGATAGATTGTTTATTTTTGGGGGTTTTTGTAAGCTTATATTTCTTGGAACTTATACACTGGAGGGTCTTTGTGGCCTGTGGTGAAAAGTATATTTCACTCTTATACTAAGGATTTAAGCCCTTGGGATTCCAGCTTTCTGTGACATAGGCTGGTGGCCTTAGGGAAGCCCTACTTTTTAATCTTCTGTCTTTTGCCACCACCCTGCAAATAAATTAGAACCAAAACTTCAGGATATCTGGATTTGAGAAATGTCCTTATGTCAAAAGCCTGCCTCAGTATTCTTTTCTTTCCTGGGTTAATATTTTCACTTAGTTTAGGCCTTAGAAGATTTCTTGCTTTCTTGCCAACTCATTGATTCTTTTCAAACTAGAATTCATGCACCAGTGGGGTCCCTTGGCCTGGCCTGTGGGATTGGGCTGAAACTGGCTCTCCCTGAGGGGTACTGGATTGCAAGAAGATGCAGGCCAGGCCAAGGGACCTCACTGGTGCACGATCTGGGCCAGGGAGGGACACAGGAGGTTGGCCAGCCAGGGTGGGACCGCAGGAGGGCTCCAGGGCATGTCCAGCCTGTCTCGCTCAGTCCTGATAGGCTGGACCCCAGCAGCAAGCTAACCTACTGGTTGGAGTGTCAGAGTGTCTGCCCCCGGTGGTCAGTGCACGTCATAGCGAATGGTTGAGCAGTCTCAGCATATCATTAGCATATTACGCTTTGATTGGTTGAATGGCTGACTAACAACTGGACACTTAGCATATTAACCTTTTATTATATAGGATGTGTTGCCTATATTTTCTGTAGCAGTATTAGTTGATTTTAGCTAGAGGGGCTCAGTCAGAGGATGCACTTTCTTCCTATGCTTACCTAAAAATATACAGAAAAATACACAAAGGAGCACACAGAGTAACTTCCTCCACTAGCTATGTGTTAAAATCTTTTGACTTGGTGAAGCAACATACCATTTTAGATCAGAAAATTGGAACAGGTTTTTATGAGAACTCTCTGTTTCTAATAAATATTCTAGGACATTCTATTTTTTGGGGCCATATACCAGTAATCGCATGCCCTAAACTCATCTTCAAAGGTTAGTCCCGTTCTGGGTCCATTCCTAAACTTCCAGTCTGCAAGGCCAGCAGCCCCATCTCAGCAAGGTGAGCAGCCCCATGTCAGCAATGTCAATGCCTCTCAAACCTAAAGACATCACATGTACCAGAACTACTAACTTTCAGAAAGGCAAAGTCAGGTACACCCTTTCTCCTTGTCTCCTTGTTGGCACCTAGAAAAATCCTCCTTCTTTCACTCACTGAGCCAGGTGATAGGGCAAAAAGAATAGTGAACAGAGCAGGAGAGCTCCCTAGAACGTCTTAGGAGAATCACTGTGGAATGCTTTCCATGGGCAGTGGGCCTCATACAGCTGCTCAAAACTATTTAATCAATTTGTGTTGTGGAATATTATGCTTCAAACTATGGTGATTACTATATTTTTAACCCAATTAAAGCACACATTTCACAGTATGTCATTAATAATCATAGCAATAATAATAAAATTGAAAATAAATAAAGAGAATGTTTTATTACCATTTTTCTTAAAAGACCAAAATAATTTTTGGAAGGGGATACATTTGCCAAGTTTATGGACACCCAGGGGCGAGGTGCAGACAAGCAGTGGAGCTGGTCCCATGGCGGTTCTGCTGTGGATTGAAAGCCTGAGTGCTTTAAGCTCTGCAGTTGACCTTTCTTCAACAGAACACTCAGAAATATGCCCAGGCCCCAACCTCAACTTGATGAGCTGGTGCGAATGCATGGAAAGTGCATAATATATGCCTGCTGAATAGGCTTGCATGGCACACCAATGTTTCATTCATTCGTTCACTCATTCATTCATTCACTGCCTCAGACAGAGGGCAGGCACAGGCAGAGAAAGTAAGGAGTATTGCAGCCTCATAAACCTGCATCGGGATGGTGCAAACAAGGACCAGGAGACTGAGAACGAAGCCAACCCCACATGGCTTAGTGGTGTCGGTTGCTTACCTTATCCCTCCTAGGTCTTCCAACGCATGTGAGGGATGTGTGGCCCTACCACCACCCAGAGGCACAGCTTCTTTTTATTTCCACGTGCCATACAGCACAGGCGCTAAAGCCAGGGCTTCAGAGCCACACAGCAGAGTTCCAAATTCTGACTGTGTGATCATGAGCTTAACTTAACCTGGTTCACACTTTCTGATCTGTCAAATGGAAAGTAATATATAGCACCTGCATTATAGTGTTGTGATGATGATAGCAGCTAATGTCACAAAGCTCCTAACTTATCCATTGTCTGCATCAAGCTTAGTCATTTTTAATATTATTGATCATAATGGTGATAACACTATATTAAGCATGACTACTATTATTATTAATCATAAACTAGAACGATTTCAAAGATTTCATCTATTCATTGGGATTCTGGCTTTAACACAAAGCCTATAAGTAAACTCCATGGCCCAGCTCTTGTTCTTTACAGAAAGCGGCTGCGTTGGCTTCATGCCTCAGCATTTAAGGAGAGCGAAGGCTACCTGTGAAAGCTTTTCTTCGTGCCTTAAAGGACTGGAAGAGGGAACTAACGCTGGCTTTCACATTGTTGTAAAAGAAAGTTAAGGCTGCCATCTTTAAGATATAGCCACATAGCAAGAATACAATGAAAGTCCCTGGGTGAACACTGGGGAAGCTGATGAGATTTGAGTTCTATAAAAGTATTTGGGAAACATGCAGGTAAATGGTGGATGAAAATAACCTAGAGGAATGATGTGGTACGGAGAGGCGAGGGACTCACCAATGACTAATTTCTGAGAGGAATGCACATCTCGAGGCCTCCGGTCACCACCAAGGACTGCCACTGAAAGAGCCTTTTTAAAAACCATCCAAGCCAGGCAAGGTAGACATACTGGCAGATGACATGAAAAAAACAAATTAGGTGGCTGAATCGGATGCAGAGATGAATAGCATCTGAAATAGACTTTTTTTTTAACTCACTTGAAGGTGAATACAGGGACGAGTCACCGACAGTAATTTAACTGTAAAATGATCAGTGCTTGGAGAGTAGATGTGACGATGGGGACTGACAAGCAGTATAAGAAGGATCTTGCAGCTATTTTTACATTCCCCCTCTTGACCTCTTCTCCCTTTCAAAATTAAAGGGGAAATAGGGCCACAACATTATTAAGATTTGCCCAGTGACTTCGGAGCCAGAATAGGCCCAGATTTCTTATTTCCATCCCAGATTTATGACTACCATATTGCCCCACTTGCCTCTCTTACAAAATATAACATAGTTCCAGATAAAAGCAGGACCTGCTGAACAGTCTAACCTGATTAAGCAAATGAGAATGGTCCACATTGGTGGTGTGCTTTAAAATGGACAAAGGATTTTTACATACCGTGCCTCGTTTGTAAAGGCTGAAACAACTGGAAACAGCTATTTGATGTTTCCCTGGAAGACACTTCCATGCTGGCTTTGTTTCCCAGGGGCCTAATGTAACAATCCTCTTGCTGTCTGTAATGTTTCTGCTGCCATCAAAGGTCAAATAAAAGGTGAACAAATACTTTAGTGGGTTTACTGCTATTTCATGTCTTCTTGGTTGTCCTCAGTGCAGTAAGCCCTCACGTAATGTTGTTGTTGGTAGGTTCTGCAAGTTTAAGAGAAATGACACACAATGACACCAATTTTACCGTAGACTGATATAAACAAGAATTATGTTCCTATGACATCTCATCAGTGTTATATTGAAATGATGTTAAATGAATCGACATTTTTTGAGGACCTATTGTAGTTTCATAAGATCCCCTGGCGGTCGGCGGGGGGGGGGGGGGGGGGCAGGAAAAAGAAAAAGGAAGGGAAGGAAGTCTAAATGAATCCAAAAAGAACTGGAGGCAAAAAATAAAAAAGGAGAGATTTTATTCAGATAACAATTTGCAAACAGCCTCCTGCAGAAACCAAAAGTGTACTTGGTGAAGACAAAAGAGAGGTCGCCTTTTATAGACAACATTCCCACCCACAGTTCCCATTTTGGTCCCTTTCATGTGTTTCCAAATTGTATAGTTCTGATTGGTTCAAATCATGCAGTTCTGGTTGGTTGGAATAAATGGAAATGGGGATGCATTTTGTGTAGTTCTGATTGGATGGGACAGGTCAAATCAGGGCTTCCCTGCAATAGTTGACTTAGATGGCCTATACAAGTGGGGCATACTGTGGGAAGCCCAGAGTTCAGCTCAAGGTTCCTCCTGGTGTACAGAGTCTATGAGGAACCCCTGCCAGCAAATGGCTGCTAGGCTCTTATTCTGTATAAAGTTCGGGCCCTCGTTTGAGCATGGGAAGTCCATCTCAGCAGATAAATTCCTTCCTGGAGTTCACATCAAATGAATCTTCTTCTTGGGGTGGAAGAAAGGAGAGAAGGAAGGAAGGAAGGAAGGAAGGAAGGAAGGAAGGAAGGAAGGAAGGAAGGAAGGAAGGAAGGAAGGAAGGGAGGGAGGGAGGGAGGGAGGGAGGGAGGGAGGGAGGGAGGGAGGAAGGAATTCTCCTTTCTAACACTTAGGGCTATTCCTGGTGCTCAGAGCAGCTTACAGAATTCCATGATGAAGCCTGAGAGAGCTTTGCTCTGGCAAAGGGAGGTGAAGAAAGGATCTGGTGAAAAGCTGGGATGGATGGTGGTGGGGCTGTTGAATCAACTGACTTCCTACATTTTCTTTTCCTTACATTGCTGGTATCTTCACAAAGCCTGTTGATCGTAGAATTTAAGGTCTTGATTTTATAAGTTATCCCTATATGGTAATAGCATTATCAAGTAATTTATTTTTTGTTGAACTGGCGATTTGGAGTAAAAGCTATGGCTCTGTTGATTTAAAATAAGAGGCTTTCAGCATGTTATTTAAAATGCCTGTGGGAATTGTATAAAGTCCCTTCAAGATTACTAACTTTTGGTTAAACCTTATTACATAGTTTTGTCTTCTGTGACCAAATATTGCATTATCTTGAACTGCAATCAGCAATTTTTCAGCCCTTTTGAGTCATTGTGATGCAAGCCAGACTGTGATTTATCCACAAACACAAGACATTTTGGGCTTTGGACTGGTTCTAAAAACAAGAACATTTGTTCAGGTAAGTAGAATAACAGGCAAATTAAGCCAGAGGCCTGGTCCTTGAAAGTGCTGGCCAAGGCCTCCCTCCTCACCATGAACTTGGACCATCCTTCTCAAGAGTGTCATATGAAAACTGAGACAGCATCAAGCAAAGTGCAGATTTACCACCACTATCAGGAAGCAAAAATTCAAACATTTGCTCTACATTCAAGGATCCTTAGAGTTGGAGGGATGTTAAATTCCATCTAGTGCAATACGCCCACTTTACCAATGGGGATGCCAGAATCCTGAGTGATGAAGTAACTGATGCAAAACTCACACCGGCTTAGGGCTAAGATATTTCTTTGCATTTCAATTTTGATTCAAGTAATACTCATTCAGTAATGCATTTTTAAAAATAATGTCATACTAGTTATAGTAAACTTGTTTTTATCCCACTAAGATCAGGAATTTTGTACATTGAGATGTATATTGTAGAATAAGAAAAGGCCACAAAATTACAATCACAGAGGAAAATAATGTAAAATCAAATTTGTTGAATTCACTGCCAAAGAGAAGGTAGTCTATTATTTTCTCTTAGTAGATTTATTTTTCACAGAAGTTCTAGGTTCATTGCAAAATTAAGCAGAAAGTACAGAGATTTCCCATATACCATGTCCCCACACATGCCCAGCCTCCCCCAATTATCAGCATCAGGCACCAGAGTGGTATACTTGTTTTTTGAGGTTTTGTTTATTTTTTTTGTATGTTTTGTTTTGTTTTGTTGCTGCAAGTCTGCATTCTGTGACCAAGATCTCTTCAATTTCCCCACCCCCAGCCCATGACAACCACCATTCTACTCTCTGCTTCTATGAGTTTAACTTTTTTAGATTCCACATATAAATGATAACATACAATATTTGTCTTTCTCTGTCTTATTTTGCTTAGCATAATCCTTGATGTCCCAAATGACAGGATTATGACAAGATTTTCTTCTTTCTCATAGCTGAAAATATTCCATTGTGGTGTGTGTGTGTGTGTGTGTGTGTGTGTGTGTGTGGTGTGTTTATATATATATCTTTATCTACTCATCAATTGGCAGACACTTAGGTTGTTTCCATATCTTGGTTACTGTGAATAATTCTTCAATGAACATGGTAGTACAGATATCTTCAATATCCTGTTTTCATTTCCTTTCTCTTCATTATCCTGTTTCATTTCCTTTGGCTATATACCCAGAAGTGGGATTGCTGAATCATATGGTAGTTCTATTTTTAATTTTTTTAAGAACTTCCATACTGCTTTCCATAGGGACTGAACCAATCTGCATTCCCACCAACCATGCACAAGGGTTCTCTTTTCTCCACCTCCTCACCAACACTTCTCTTTTTCTTCTTGGTGATAGCCATTCTCACAGGTGTGAGGTGATCAGAGTGGTACTCCTGTTATAATTGATAAGCCTGCATTGACTCTCCTTTTCATCCAAGCAGATTTTAATTTAGCTAGCAAGAGGGATTCTATCCTAAGCGCTGCCATTTTTTCCAATGAAAACACAGAAAATGCACTAGAACCTTAGGTGAGTCCATTCAACTTTTCTCTCTTAATTAAGATGGCAGGGAGGGAAGAAAACGAAGCAGATGGATAAAGGTAAGGGAGAAGGTCTCTAAGATCCTTTCCAGTTTGCACACACTAGCATTCTGAGAGTCATGACAATTCAGTCAGAACAGCTAACCCTCCTATGAGACTATTGAGAAATGCCTGGGAAAAGGAAGTCCACCTCCAGCTCCAACTGTTATTTTGTCAACAGTAACTTTCTCAAGGGACTTTCACATCAGAATTGTATTTGTAAGTCAACATCTACCAACATCAATGTGAGACAGCAAGTATTCTCAGTATATCTCCGGGACTCAAATGCCAAAACATGGAAATGAGGGTTTTAATTTCTTTCTCCGCATGCATGATTCCATGCATAATTTTAAAAATAAGGGCCCACTGCTTTCTGTTGCAGCCAGCTGTTTACGTGACTGCAATATTGTTTTACTAGCTGTGTTTCTGGGAGTGCCTTTTCCTTCTGTGTCAGCAAAAGTGCTCTGCGGATGGGACCGGGGACTGTTGGACTCTCATGGAGATGATTAATTACTGAGCATCTTGCCACAGATGTTTTATTCGCCTAGAGCTGTGGGTTCTCTTTCATCTCTTCTTTCAGGGAAAGCGTTCTCCAGCAGTCCCTCTCTCCTGCTCCATCCTCTGAATCCACACTTCCTCCATTGCTTCTGCAGTTCCCCCTCCAGGAATTCTAGGCCACAACACAAGGAAAAAACTGTGTTTTCATATCACGGTGAATTTACTGCAGTCAGAGCAAAAACAAAAGCAAAAATGTTAAGCTCACCCTGACTAGTGTGGCTCAGTGGGTTGGCCATCACCCGAGCACAGAAAGTTTGCAGGTTCCATTCCTGGTCAGGGCTCATGCCTGGATTGCCGGGGCTTGATCCCCTGGGACATGCAAGAGGCAGCTGATCGATATTTCGCTCTCACATTGGTGTTTTTCTCTCTCTCTCTCTCTCTCTCCTCCGCCCCCCCCCCCACCTCCCTCCTTCCTCTGTCTAAAAAAATCAATTAAAATAAATACACAAAAGATAAAAATGCCAAGCTCTTGGGAGGAATGTCTCCTTACTAAACTGACACTTCTTGTGACTTCAGTCCCCTTTTCAAGATTCTCATTGTTAACAGTAATACTGGATGGCCACATTGACAGAAAATATAAATTCAAAGTGTAGATTGGGTCATTAATTTATGGGAAGTTTTTTGCTTTTTCTATTTATTAACAAATTGTGGGAAGCAAAGTAAATGGTATGTGGTCACTGCTTATAAAATTGATCTAAGTGCAAATCATTTCACACACTTCTCCCTTTCCTTAAATAACTTTGGACCCTCCTTTTCCTGAGACAGAGACGTTCAGCTGAGAAGTTTCCTAAATGTGACAAGCAGTTTAGGACCACATCACTCTCCTGGGGACTTTAAAACTAACTTCTCCGTCCAAGCATACTCCCTCTCCCTGCCCCCTGATTTTGTTGGGAAAGAAAATAGCTGAGGGTTATCTTTCCCCTTCCTGGAGGCATACTACAAAATCAACAGAGAAAGAGATCTATTGCTGTTGTCTCAAAGGACATCTCTGCACACTAGACCAGCATTTCTGAATATGTGGGGACGGGATCACCTACAACAGCAGCTTATTAAAATGCAGATTCCTGAGCCTGGCCAGTGTGCCTCACTGGTCGAGTGTCGACCTATGAACCAGGAGATCATAGTTCAATTCCCGGTCAGGGCATATACCCGGGTTGCAGGCTCCCCAGTGTGAGGCATGCAAAATTATTATTATTGATTTCAGAAAGGAAAAGGAAAAGAGAGAGAAATAGAAACATCAACGATGAGAGAGAATCATTGATCAGCTGCCCCCTGCATGCTCCACACTGGGGAGCCCGCAACCTGGGCATGTGCCCTGACCGGGAATCAAACCGTGACCTTCTGGTTCATAGATCAACACTCAACCACTGACCCATGCTGGCCAGGCAATAATAATAATGTTTTTTTTAATGCAGATTCCTGAGGACCAATCCAGAGAAGTGGGGTGGCTTGGTGCAGGAGGGCCGGTTCACCTGGAAGTCAGGAGACCTGGGTCCAGTCCACCTCCTGCCCCTGTACTGTATGACCTTGGACAGCCCAGTTCCCCACATTTGTAAAATAAGGATGGCTGGACAGCAGTGCTTCTGCAGACCCTTTGAGTGACACAATCATGAGCTTCTGTGGAATGTGTGAACCCACAGAACACTGACCAGTGGGCTCTGGATGCCCCTCTGGAGCTCCTGAGAAAGAATCTGTGGGGCCAAAAGCCCTGCTGAACTAAGACTGGCGAGACACTTCCCACAGACCCTGGAGCCTTCAAAGTTTTATTTCTTTTTCAGAAAATCTGCTTAATGCCTTTTAAGACAGGATTCATATTTTCTGTTGTCCTAAAGGGAGTCAGAGAGGGGCAGAGTTTAAAAAAAAAGAAGAAGAAGAAGAAGCTAAATAAATGTCCACAAGAACATCCCTAAAGAATAGAGGTGGGGGAAGGGGAGCCATGCTTGAACTTAATCTTCTGAAAATATTTGGCAAAACGCTAAGTTCTCCCCACATGTTCAATGTTCCGAATTTTCACATGAGCTCACAGTGTTCCCAAGACCCACCAGACCCTGGGCCCCTCACTTCCTCTACCTAAAAAGATGCGGTTCCCAGAAGTGGATTTGTACCTCTCAGTACCCTCTGCAGCTGCTGTTTGCTTAGCCTGGGAGATGTCCAATTCCTCCCTCGCAATTTTACTTCCCCTTTGAGGTAGGATGTCCCAAATTACACAGGCAAGTTCTTCACCAAGGGTAGGTTTATACTCCACAGGATTTGCAGAGAGTGAGAAAATGGATCTAA
Organism: Corynorhinus townsendii; assembly: GCA_026230045.1. Lineage (NCBI taxonomy): Eukaryota > Metazoa > Chordata > Mammalia > Chiroptera > Vespertilionidae > Corynorhinus > Corynorhinus townsendii. The sequence goes on along the minus strand of JAPDVU010000003.1, from coordinate 45,634,138 downwards.
TCTTGAATAACTGTGTAAATGTCATTGAAATTCATGCGTTTTTCCAGGAGAAGGTGACCTTTTACAATGTTGGATTGAATGCACTTGGGAGATACAGAAAGTCTTGGATTGTCCCATAACTTCCCAATTTTTTTTTCCTTCTTCTTTTCTTACCTTGATTTTGTTCAGGAAAGAAATCTCTGGTCAGAAATTTTGTCTATCCCCATAAATAATGACTTTTTGAACCTCCCAAGAGGCAGTAAGGAAGCCAAATGTGATTACTCCATCTCTAAGCTTTCATCATGTGGCCATTCATCAAAGGGACTGAAGGTGCTGCCCATTTCTGAACTTCAATATGCCTTCCAAGAGGTCCTTTGCCCTGTTGCTTTCATAAGAAAGAAAGAGCCATAGGGGGGATTTTCACAGTGGGACAAGGCAAGGCACTGTACTGCCTGCTTTATCGGGATTCCCTGGACCAGTGTTGATGTCACCATGTTTGAATTAGTTCAGTCTCATCTATCCTCTTCTCTTCCTTCATCAATGCTGTTACCCTGGAAACTATGCACCCGCTGCCTGTGTCCTGCCTAGTAAGGCTTTGTAAGATCATTTTCAAAGCTTATCAGGCAAGCCAAAATTTTATCTCATTTGAAACCCGTGCTTGGCCACTGACCAAGTGACCTTGGGCAAGTCAGTTAATCTCTAATTATCTGTAATTCAGCAACTCTCAATCTTGACTCTACATTAAAATGACCTGGGGACTTGAATAAATACTGATGTCAGGGCCCTGTCCCCAGAGAGGCTGATCTGTTTGGTTTGCGGCTGGCCCAGGCCTCAGTATTTGGAACTCAACCCAGAGAGTTCCAAAGTGTAGCCGGGGTTGCCAACTACTGCTTAGGTCCTTATTCTTCAAAGTGAGGCTCTTAGACCAGGAGCATCAGACTCCCCTAGACACCTGTTAGAAACGAAGGCCCACAGGCCCCACCCCAGACCTAGTGCATCAGAATCTGCATTTTAACAAGACCCCAGGTGATGTGTAGGTAGCTCCTAGTAAGAGAAGCATAGTTCTAATTCCGTATCTGTTGAAGGGGGAGGGAATAGTAACATTCAGGATGTGCTACAAGTTTTGCCCTTGTAATCTCAAAAAAAAAAAGTGCAGAGGAATGTGTACTAGTATATACCTTAGCCTGTTTCATAAGGCCCTGGTGTGTGACCTCGTGGGTTTGGTGGTGTGGTGGCTGTTCTCTTATGTGGTTTTCTTAAGAGGCTGATGGTTAACATTTAAATGACCATGTAAAATGGTTCTACAAGTTTAATTTCACTGTTTGATCTCAGAAATTGGACTTCTCACTCGCCAAAAAATTAGTAAAATTGGCCTCCTTTTCCTATAAGATTTTAGTTTGATTTGGAGGTTATAAATCAATGCTAGTTGGCAGATTGACTTGAGGAAGAAAATGAAGTGCTTTTTTTTTTTAGGATGGGGATCAGTAAAATAGGTGAACCAGAAGCTGGATGGGTTCAAACTGGCCAGACAAGTTTTTGTGGGGGGATTGGCAAACTGGCCCCACAGGCCATGCCACCTACTTTTGTAAATAAAGTTTTATTGGAACACAGCCCTGCTCATTTACTTAGGTATTTCCAGTGCTGCTTTCACACTAGAAGTCATGAGAGACCATATGGCCTGCAAAGCCCAAAATAATACTTTCTATGTTCCAAAGGCTGATGCTAGCCTTTCACAGAACAAGTTTGCCAATTCCTGGATTAGAGCAACTACTACATGAGCCAAGGTTGGGTGTTCACTGGCCATATGAGCCCAATTATTTATCTGGGTCCATGGCCCCTAATCCCAGCCAGACGTTGAGCAACTGTGTGGTCACGGCAGGGCCAGCCAGAGGAAATAGTATGGATCCATATGTATACTGGAAGCAAATGTAAAAGCAAAGAGAATCTCTTGTTTTGTATGGAAAGCAGCATTTGAATGTCAAGTTTGTAGAAGTATTGCTTGAACCTTTATCTAAAACAGTGGTTCTCAACCTTTCTAATGCCATGACCCTTTAATACAGTTCCTCATGTTGTGGTGAGCCCCAACCATAAAATTATTTTCGTTGCTACTTTATAACTGTAATTTTGCTACTCTTATGAATCGTAATGTAAATATCTGTGCTTTCCAATGGTCTTAGGTGACCCTGCACAGGTTAAGAACCGCTGCTGTAGAGCCTAAGACCATCGGAAAAGACAGATACTTACATTACGATTCATAACAGTAGCAAAATTACAGTTATGAAGTAACAACGAAAATAATTTTATGGTTGGGGCTCACCACAACATGAGGAACTGTATTAAAGGGTCGCGGCATTAGAAAGGTTGAGAACCACTGATCTTTTTTTTTTTAAATTTTATTTTATTTTTATTGTTTTAAGTATTACAAATAGTAGTACATATGTCTCCTTTTTTTTTTTCCCCTTTGATCTCCCCCCGACCACCCCTACCCCCCAGGACATGCCTTCACCTGCCCACCCTCCCCCCCCGACCCCAGTGTCTTATATCCATTGGTTGTGCTTATATGCATGCGTACAAGTCCTTCGGTTGGTCTCTTACAGCCCTCCTCGCCCAACCACCCCTGTCTTCCCAATGTAGTTTGACAGTCTGTTCAATGCTTCTTTGCCTCTGTATCTTTTTCCCACCATTTCTTTCCTTTAAAAAGTTTTGCTTTTGCAGACTGGAAATAAACATATAATAACAAAACAAGACAAAACAAAAAAATGTTTGAGTCCCAATTTCAATGTCCAACAGTTCCTTATGTGTACATGTCAGCAGTGATATCTGGATGGTGGGCACATGGTGGCAATGCAGGTCCGACCCTCTCTGGTTTGGTCCTAGGTAACCTGCAGCGGTGCACAGCTGCTGACTGCTCCCATGGCAAGGCGTTGTCAGCGTCTTCCATCTCTGGACTGTTTTTTCCTCTTGTCTCCGTGGTTGGAGCACTCCTGTCAATTCCTCTCTGTTGCAGGAATCCATCTGGTCTTGGGGTTGTTTTCTGAAAATATACAAATATATTCTCGACCACAAGTTAATAAAGGAATCTTTTCTATATAATTGATTTGGGATCCTTTTTATTTTTATTCAAACGATTTTCCTTTGTCTTATTTAGACACCATGTGTGTAATGGCCGTCTTGCTGTTAGCATTGCAAATGAACCTTAATTTGGTAAAGTAAAAATTTTCTAGATGTAATTTACTTATAGGATATTTTTCCTTACATGATATTGCCCTACTATCCCCCCCCCCTTTTTTTTTAATGGAGGTTTTTGTAAATTTTATAATGCAGTCTTGATAACTTTAAATTAAAAAAAAAAATTTTTTCCCCCACACATATGACTGCTTTAGGTTCATTGCATATTCAGGAATTTTTACCATGAGATGAACTACCAATAGAAATTTTAGTTATTACTTTAAGAATAGCTTTTTGTCCAGTACTTGAATATTCACTTATTACAATTAGCCTATTTAAATTAATCTGAAAATTCGATTACTATTTTACTGTCAAATTTAATACTCTACCAACAATCTTAGTTTACCCTGTAAATATTGGTGGGAAGGATTATTTGCATTCTTGAGTGGGCCCTGAGCATTCCAAATGCTCAGCTGAATTTAGATATAGGGCAACTGCTGTCGGCCAAGTCTCTTGTCTGTTACCTGGGTCCCGATCTGAGCTGGGCCAAGTCTCTGTCTGTCACCTGTATCTCGATGTGAGCTGGGCCGGGTCTCTTTCTGTTGCCTGGGTCCCGATCTGAGCTGGGTGTGGGAAGCGCGAAGCAGCCATGGGGGTAGGAGACCTCCTTTAGAAGGGGGTGAGGGTTCAAGCCCCTGCAATGTTGGGGGGGGTGAGGGTCTGTGCCCCACTTCTGTTGCCCCCCCAAGGAGAACCACTGATCTAAAAGATCCCCTTCATACCTAATAGTATTTCAAAATAACATTGGGAGAAAAGCTTAGCAAGAAAACCCTGAGTCAAACACAGAAACACCAGATTTCCAGCCTAGATGCAAAACAAGAATCATTACTTAGGAAAAATGAAAGGTAAATTCATTTATTACCAGGCTATTTCAAGCGAGAAATTCCTTGCTCAGGGAACCTTTCAAGCACTTGCAACATAGATATTAAGCCAGTTTTGGATGATATCAAAGTGTTTCTAAAATGAAAACATATGCTTTTTTATTTTATTTTTTTCCTCTTCTGTAGGCTAGGGAAAAACCAAGGGCCACATACGATTCAATCTCTGCTCTCAGTCTGAGAACTAGTAATTGCTGACTTGCTAACTACATAGCAGTAATGCTTTGTGGGACAGGAAGTAAAAGAAGGGCTAATGGGTGGGGTAGGCAGAAAGAATCTCCCCAAACCTGGGTTCTTGAAACTGGATGATCCCTTGACTATATAATATTTCTGAATTTAATATTTTATCTCTCATAATTCTTTTGGGTCCCTTCTCTCATCCTAGTTTGACTTCTCTTTCTTCTAATAGACGCTTATAAGGTCAAGAAGTTGGTCATGAGGGGTCCCAACATGGCCCATTGATTGGCAGCTGTATTGAACTGAAGTATAGCCATTAGCTATTGCCTGGTTCCATCCAAATGGTGTTTCTAGATCTGCAGATCTGCAATGGTGATAAGTAGTGAATGTTCCAAGTGATTTTTAAAAAAAGAGCAAGAGAAAGATACTAGCAGTCTTGGGTCTAACAGATTGTTCAAGTTAGATTCTTTCTGTTTCACTTTGCAAATTTTTATCAAAATAGAAGATCTGAAGTCTTTGCATAATCTCTCTGTACATAGTTTTGGTTGCCAGTTTTATTCTCTCTGGCATGTGGCTGGCTCAGCTGTTGGTCTCTGGCAGAGGGAGTCCAAAATGTGGCTGGTTCTGCCCTAGGAACAAAACTTAAATGTGTGGTTTAAAGATGTATGATGGCTGGATACAAATGATGATGCCTTTTTGTCAAATCACTGTGAGAAGGTGATTACTTCTCAAAGCTTTATTTTCATTCTCTGGAATTTTCTTTCCATATATATATAAACAGAATCAGTTTGGTGGTTCTGTCTGAATTGACCAATAATGAGTTTTGCTGTGAGTGAATTTGATGTCAGGAGATTGCAAGAGGAGTAACAGATGTGAAGATCTCTGTTTATAAGAAAGACACTTTTCTCTCTGTGAGTTATAAGAGGTTAACCTTTTTTTCTCTGAATGTTTACATGAAGTTTCTGGAAATCATTGCAAGAATTCTGTACAGGACAAGAGTTTCTCAAGGGCAATAGATGAGGGATTTGGGGATGAAATTAGTTTGTGCATCAGGGATGGAAAAGGATCCCAGGCTCTTCATATGCTGTATGAATTAATATCTGTATGCATTACCCTCTTAATATAGCACTGAGCCAGGAAGGCTTAGGAGTCACTGAAGTTAACTGTAAAATACTCAGGAGGCTCTCTTAATTTTTGCTCTCTCCTTCTACTTTATTTATATCTTTGAAGTTTTAGGTAATCATGTGTTGTTTTTTAACTCATTTTTTTTTTGCCTTTTCCCAGGTTTTGCATTAGATGCAGCTGTGCACATAAACTTTGCTCAAGGCCAATGCTATGCAGCATCTTGTTAGCATTCTGGCATGCAGGCCCTGAGCTCTAATCCTGGGATTCTGAATCAGTCCCAGAAAACTGCGGCCTGAGAAGTGTCAGGGTTTTTCCCCTTGTCAAACTAGAATAAACTCAGTTGGAGAGTCTGGACAGTTCCTGTCCCTTCCTGGTGAATCACAGAAGCCAGTGACATGGCTGCCCATCACTCCTTGTATTCTCCTGGGGGGTTGTGACTAATCAGAATAAATCCAACATATAAGGTGCTTGCAGCTTTCAGTGTGCTTTGACTAATCTTCCTTAATCTTCACAGAAATCTAATGAATGTGGTATTATCATCTCTACTTTACCCGTGGAGGAAACGAAGTCCTCAGAGCTAAGTAAGCTTCCCGAGACTTTACAACTGAATAGCAGAGGCAGCATGGAAATTCAGATCCTCTGGCCCCAAACACTATTCCTTGTCCACTGCCCATGTGTAGCCCAGGAAATGAAGATAGCCCTGAAGCAGACTCCTAATATGTGATTAAGAAAACTGGGTACCTGCAGAGAGAGAGGAAGAAAGAGTGTTTGGTGTAAAATGAGAATGAGTGTGCAGGAAAGAGAAGTAAGGAGAACAGTCATTTTAAAAAGAGGGAATCAGGTCCTGGCCTGTGTGGCTCAGTTGGTTGGAGCATCATCTTGTGCACCAAGAGGTAGCCAGTTTGAGTCCCAGTCAGAGCACATACCCAGGTTTGGGGTTCAGTCCCCGGTCAGGATGCATAGAGGAGGCAATCTATGTTTCTCTGTCACATTGGTATTTCTCTCTCTCCCCCGCCCTCTCTCTCTCTCTAAGATTAATAAAAAATATGTATTTTTTTAAGAAGGAATACAACCTTGAGTCAAATCCCTGGTAGAAGAACTGGCCCTCTCTCCTGTTTCCTAACACTCCCAACATTGCCTTGATTAAGACCTGGAACAGTTTGTTGAAAGTAAAAAAGTATACGGTATCATCTATAGTTTTCTCTGTTTTGCTTTTATTACTTAGGAAGGGCAGGAGAGTAGGTATGTTCTGCTTTGCTGGCCAGCAGCGTCTGTCACAACTACTCAGCTCTGTCATTATAGCATGAAAGCAACCATAGCAATAGATAAACACATGGGCATGGCTGTGTGCCAAGAAATTTTATCCACGGAAACAACAACCAGCCGGAGACCTCTGTTTTCTGGCCCCTGCCTTAGAACAACGGCTGGAACCGTTGTTGGAGTGTGACTGCACATTACCTGGCAATGTAATAGATTTTAAAATATGCATTTTTAAATCTTCCCAGGAAATTCTAGTATGAAAACAAGATGGAGGGCCACTGTCCTAGATTCTGAAACAATGGTTCTCAAAGAATGGTCCCGGAAAGGACAGCAACATCAGCATCACCTGGGAATTTGTTAGGAATCAAATTCTCAATCCCATCTGCAGACCTACTGAATCTAAAATGAAGGCACCTGTATGTTAATAATCTCTCCAGGTTCTTCCAAAATACAAGTTTGAGAACCACAGGTCTACGGACTAGACGCATTCAGCCCCATAGCCTCACCTCAGGGTGAATCAGGTATAATGTTCTAGAGCTGGCTGGACCTGGCATCAAACACCCAGTTTTAAGCCCAACTGGCATGGCTCAGTGATTGAGCACCAACCTATGAACCAAGAGGTCACTAGTTTGATTCCCAGTCAGGGCAGATTCAGTCCTGGGTTGCAGGACTCAGTCCCCAGTGGGGGGCATGCAGGAGGCAGCCAATTGGTGATTCTCTCTCATCATTGATGTTTCTATCTCTCTTTCCCTCTCCTTTCCTCTTTGAAATCAATAAAAACATGTTTTTTTAAAATACAGCTTCAAGTCCCCATTCTGCCCTTCACTACACCTCTCTAAGTCTCAGCTTCTCCACCTACAAACAGGGTAATGTAACATTTATACCTATGTGGTACTTATGTTGGTTAAGAGATAACATGTATGTGAAGGCAGTTTGGAACTACCAAGCACAGCACAAACACAACCATTGACTATTGTTGGGCTGAGGTAGAAGGATGTACACTTACTGTTCATGGGCTCGACCCATGGTTTTTGGTCCAGGAGACTGCTATGGTCCAAAGGGTTACCAGTAAGCATAATCCAGAAAGTTCTCTTATCCTTCCAACATCATAGTGGTTCTACTTTCTGAACTTCAACAAAGCCATGAAAAGAGGAAAATAAGACCAGAGGGAAGTGCTTGTGTAGTCAAGGAGGTGGAGAAAATACTATCTTAGGAAAGCAGGAAAAAGCCATTAGAATTAAGGCTAAGAATTGCTCAAGGCCGACAAACCCATGTACAAAATAGATAAAATGAACAGTGAATCTTCCCAGAGATATTTTCCCAAGAGTCTCAGAGCCACACTGCTTAACATATTTCACCTGTCAAAAAGGAGCACCAGTTACACTCACAAATGTGTAAAGAAATATCTAGACACTTTTAAGAAGAACATACATAATTTGTTCCTAAGACCAACGGGGATGCAATTTTGCAGTCCTATAGGTTTGACATCTAAGAGGATAAATATTTGACATAAAATATTCCTTAGAACCTCTTTTAGGATATAATATACTAAGAGAACCAGGATCTTACATGGTGTGTTGAACCCAAGAAATGTTCCAGGACATAGGCTGTTTTAGAAATGTGGGATTTAAACTGGATCTTTCTAACATAAAGACCCTTTGGGAATCAAGCATCTTATGTAAACTCTAGAGTTATTATCTAAAATTTAGGGGAAATATTGATGCTAAAATCAGCACCATCTGTTAATACCCCCTTGTCTCCTCTTCCTGTCTTACTACAAAACCCTGCTCTCTCAAATGTGATATTTTTCCTTTTCTTTTGGTTCATCTGCAGCATAAAGGGTGAGGGGAAGGGGGAGGAGGAAATTTTGTTGATCTTCACTTGGACAGAAGCCCAGGAAGTGCGATTGAGACATTTTCTTATGTAGATTACATATTAATTTTTATTAGCAAAATGCCCTGCAAACCATTTTGCCAGTAGATGCTGGGAAAATTTAAAGTAGGTTCAAATGAGCCATGATACATCAGAGCTGCAGGTGCAGCACTTGGAGTCCAGTGAGGGGGGACTACCTCCTAGGTCCCCTTTCTAGCCTTGCTCAAATCTCCCAATCCCAGAGGATATGTCCAGGCTGTTTTTCTCAGAGCAACATACGGCCTAGTACATAGATCTGTTGAAATGTGAACCAAACAGAGTGTGAACTCGCTCAAAATGTGCTGCTTTCCAGATTTTCTTTGAATCTCTAAACATTGATTGCCCCCAAAGACCATCCTGAGTTGGTGGATGACACCGATTACTCATATTTCTTTTTCATGATCAAAGCAATAATTTTGAAGCCCCAGAGTCTTTCTCATGAGCCTATGTCTAGGTCTTGTCTAGGTCATATATCACTTCTCAGTGTGAAAATTTCAGTCTCACTGGATTGGGCTGTACAATATCTGCACACTACTGTTGATTTTTTTATTTGTTGCTCTTCCCAGGATGGAAAACTTTTCAGAAATCTGAGTGAAGGGTTGGCATTTTATATAGTAACCTTCCATGACAGAGAGGTCATGGAATGGCTTCTTTCTTTGCAACAGAAATCAGGAAAACAAGGAGAGTCTATGTTACATGTTTCAGGGAAAGTGAAATAATCCAAAAACAGTGAACTTGACTATACAAAGGGGAAAAAATAATTTTTAAAGCATGCTTGGAACTAATACAATTCTGCATTCTAATATCTCATTCACTTGACAATTAAAAAAGGAATTCAGAGGGGGAGAAAAATGGCGGCGGAATAGACAGACGTGTTCCGAGCCTTGTCCCGGAGCAGAAAGAAAGAACAGCTGAGGGTCGCACGAGGAGTGTTTGTTGGCAAGTTAAGGGACAGCCAAACTCCAGGAGAAGGTGGGGGACTGCTAGACAGGGTTCCCCTGACCGGGCAGCCCCCACTGCGGCTGGGTCCCTTCCCGGAGCCACGAGCTCGATGCGGAGACTGCGCCATCTTGATAGGGAAAGTGGAGCTTATCAGAAGCCTTAAAATCCACAACTGCAGCAACCACCGAACAGCTGCGAGCCCCAGAACACCAGTGGCATAAAAAAGAAATTCAGAGTGTGAATCACGTTCTTTTGTGGGTGTTTTTTTTTTGGGGGGGGTTACATTCAACACTTTTTTGTATTAGTTTAAGGTGTACAGCATAGCAGATAGACATGTATATAGGTTGCAAAGTGTTCCCTCCAATAATTCAAGGGGCCACCTGGCACCATGGATAGTTATTACAGTGCTGCCAACTATATTCCCTATGTTTTACCTTACGTCGTCATGTCTATTTTGTAACTACCAATTAGTACTTTTAATTTCATCACCTTTTTCACCTAGTCCCCCAACCCCTCCCCTCTGTCAACCATCAGTCTGTCCTCTATCTATGAGTCCATTTCTATTTTGTTTTTAATTTATGTTGTTCTTTAGATTCCACACATAAGTAAAATCATACGGTATTTGGCTTTCTCTGTCTGGCATATTTCACTTGGCATAATACCCTCTACGTCCATCTATGCTGTCGCAAATAGTAAGGTTTCATTCCTTTTTATGGCCAAGTAATATACCATTTTATATATGTACTACCACATTTTTATCCACTGGTCTATTGATGGATACTTTGCTTCTATATCTTGATAATTACAAATAGCACTGAAGTGAACATGGAGTGAATATATATTTTTAATTAGAGTTTGGGGTTTCTTGGTATATATACCCTAAAATGGAATTGCTGGGTCATAAGGCAGTTCCATTTTTAATTTTTTGAGGAACTTCCATACTATTTTTCATAGTGGTTGCACCAATCTGCATTCCCACCAATCTGCATTCTGCACCTTTTCTCTACATCCTCACTAGCACTTGTTGTTTGTTGATTTATTAATGATAACTTTTCTGACAAGTGTGAAGTGGTATATCATTGTGTTTCTGATTTGCATTTCTCTGATGATTAGTGATATTCAGCAACTTTTCATATGTTGATTGGTCATCTGTATGGCCTCTTTGGAGAAGTGTCTATTTGGGTCTCCTACCCACTTTTTAATTGGTTTGTTTGTTTTTCTGGTGTTAAGTTGTCTGAGTTCTTTATAAATTTTGGATATCAACCCCTTAATGGATGTAACAGTGGCAAATATCAGAGGTTATTTTGAATCTTTTGAATCTTATATCTGGGTTAAATAAAGGCTTATAGAGAAACCTTTATACAGGGTGGTCTTCAACAGGCTTATAGAAGGGAATTAAATATCTACCATTAGAAGGTAGTGCCATGAAAAAAAAGGGGAGATCCAGAAACATCTGGTGTTAACCTGAAGGAGAAGAGCCTTCCCCAGTGCAGGGTCTTGATTTTCTCACCAAGACAAAAAAGAGAATGAGAATTGGCAGAAAGGGCAGGATTTGATGGCTAGGAAACCTCTAGGGAAGTCTACCAGCCTCCAGTCTCCTTTCATGGACAAAGCAGTTCCAAAGCAGGATTTCCCTCACTCCTTTAGTGGGCTTAGGGTCTGAATCCAAGCCTTAGAATCTCCAAAAGCAAATTGTTCATATGGCATCAGCCTAACACTTAATATATCAACCTAGGACAGGATTACTAACCACCACTGAGCATGGAGCTTGCTTGTTAGCTGTGCAGCTTGTCTTAACAACATAGCAACCAATTAAGAAAAAATATATCCCCTGTTACCAAAGAATTACAAATTAAAACACACATACAAAACAAAACAAAACCAAGGAAAGTCATGGAACTAAGTTGAGATCATTTCACTCGCACAGCTATGTTTCTGTAAGTTAAAAGACCAAAAATCCTAGAGTCATCACACAATCGCCTGATCTTTGGGAATTCCTCACTCTTTAAAAAATTATAAAACTACATTCATTCTGAACACCTCCCAAGGCATGTATATACTGTGATGGATACATGTATATACATCACATTAGTGGACAATAAATATATAGATCACAATATATATAGAGCCAAAGAATGGTTCTATGTAAATAGAAGACTTTTTACAGTGCCATTGTACTTAAAGTGAGCCACTGTATACGATTTTTCTCTTAAGTTTCACTGATAAATATTCACAGCCTAATAAATGGGGGGAAAGAAGGCTCTGGTTTCTTTTGGCTCCCAGTGAAAAATGAGAAAAGGATTACCAAGTGTGCAAATATTTGCCACATGGGAACATTTAATACATGTCTATATAAAAGGCTTTAATACACACTCCTTGCTAACATAACTGAATACTATTTAAGGAGATGTCTCCGGCCTCATTATTCATAAATATTTGGAAGACAATGGAAAGTGCAACACTGATTTATCTCCTATTGTTACCTCATGCATCCTATGTAATCATTTGTAAAATACGGGAGGAAATCCTTTCCAGAGGCACAGCCTATCATTACTTAATGACAAAATAAAATAATAGCTGATATATATTGAATGTTTACTCTCTCCAGGCCCTTCTGTACTAACAGGTTCTGTAATTAACCCTGCTATGCAGGTGAGAAAGCTCATCAGAACTCTTATTCTCAACTCAGGCTAGCAGTAGTGTCCTTTTGCCTATTAACTTGTTCCTAATGATGCTCTTAATGTTGTGTAAAAGGTTGTTATTCTGCTCAAAGATATATCATCAAGATGAACCTTGTTTTCATTGGATTCCATCTAATATTTTTAAACAAAATGGCAGCAATTTTTTTTATTCAAATGGATATATTGTTTATAACTTGAATAGATTTCAAAGCAATTTGGAAAAGGGGTGAGGATTGCAATGATATGATTTCCCTGAGTAAGGTCCCAGTTCACAGACCTGCATTTAATGAATGTTATGGATAGTGAGTTAGGACTGACATTTTATGCACCACATTATAAAACTGAGACAAAGGTAAATAAAAATTATCTAATGTACAAAATAACCTGGGAATTTGTAACAAGACACTGATCATTTTTAGAGTTAAAATGATAACACAAAACAATGTTTCTCAAGTACACAGATCTGCCTACATCTGAACCACTTAAATACTATTCAAATGCATATCATGGTCCCATTGCAGACATTCTGAATGGAATATGTCTTTAAAAATGAACATCCCAGGTGATAATTCTCACTTATATCTGATAGACACTACCTGAAAATATGAGAGCACACTGAGGAATTTATACATATTTCATTCCAGTAACTGAAAATATACTTTTTTGTTTTTTAATACATATATTGTGGATTGTGGGTTGAATTGTGTCTTCAAAACACATTCAGGTGGTGAAAAGTAGGTTTATAGTTGTTCATATTGAATATCCTATCTAACAAAGAGGGAATATGCTAATTGACCATCATGCCCTCATAAAGATGGTGGCGCCCACAGCCAATAAGGAGGGAATATGCTAATTAATTGTCACGCCTTCAAAGATGGCAGTGTCCACAGCCACAAGATGGTGATGCCCAGTCCCCTCAGCCCCGCTGGGGTGGCAGGTGCACGGCACAGCCAGGCCCACCCCCAGGTGGGTCCGGCTGCTTCGTGTGCCTGCCTCCAGAGTCCCCCAGTCCTCTCAGCCCCCCAACCACCCAGGGCCAGCCCAAGGACAAGGCAAGCCTTGGATGATGGCTGCCCAGCCACCCAGGGCTGGCCCAAGGCACAGGCAAACCTTGAATGTTGGCTGCCCAGCCGCCCAGAACCGCCCGAGGCTAAGTATAAACAGGGCCAGCTGAGGCTTGTGCTGCCAGCAGTGGCAGCGGCAAAGGTGTGATGGGGGTGTCGCTTTCCCCTGATCATTGGGTTGCCTCCTGCCCCTGAGGGCTCCCAGACTGTGAGAGGGGGCAGACCAGGCTGAAGGACACCTCCCTCCAGTGCATGAATTTTCATGCACCAGGCCTCTATAATACAATAATTAACAAATAATATTAGAATAATAAACTCTGTTTCTTGTACTTACAACCATAAGCCCATTTTTGCCCCACCCTGTACTTAAGATGTGTCTTCAAAAGATATGTTGAAGTCCTAACCCAAACTGCCTTTGAATGAGACCTTAATTGGAAATAAGGTCTTTGCAGATGTAGCCAAATTAAGAGGAGGTCATACTGGAGTAAAGTGAGCCCTAAATCCAGTATGACTGTGGACCTTCTAATCAGAAGGGAATTTGGATAAAGTCACAGAGAAGGAGGAGGCCATTCAAGACAGAAGCAGACGTTGGTGTGATGCCACTTCAAACCCAGGGATGCCAAGGATTGCTGGCAACTACTGGCAGCTAGAACAGAGGCATGGAGCTCATTCTCCCTGCCCCTGCCTTTGTTTTAGACTCCAGGCCTCCAAACTGAGAGAATAACTATATTTTTTAAGCCACCCAGTTATGGTACTTCATTACGGCAGCCCTGTGAGACTATGCAGGCACAAAGCTAAGAATAGGTGAAGGGTTCTTTCTCTGTTTTGTTTTGTGTGTGTGTGACTTTTAATCTTTATTGTTCAGATTATTACAGTTGTTCCTCTTTTTCCCCCCATAGCTCCCCTCCACCCAGTTTCCATCCCACCCCATGCCCTTACCCCCCACCCCCACTGTCCTCATCCATAGGTGTATGATTTTTGTCCAGTCTCTTCCTGCAACCCCTACACCACTTTCCCCCTGAGGATTGTCAGTCCACTCCCTTTCTATGCCCCTGATTCTATTATATTCACCAGTTTATTCTGTTCATCAGATTTTTAATTCACTTGATTTTTAGATTCACTTGTTGATAGATATGTATTTGTTGTTCATAATTTTTATCTTTACCTCTTTCTTCTTCTTCCTCTTCTTGAAGAATACCTTTAGCATTTCATATAATACTGGTTTGGTGGTGATGCACTCGTTTAGCTTTTTCTTATCTGTGAAGCTCTTTATCTTCTCTTCAATTCTGAATGATAGCTTTGCTGGGTAGAGTAATCTTAGTTGTAGGTTCTTGCTATTCATCACTTTGAAAATTTCTTGCCACTTCCATCTGGCCTGCATAGTTTCTGTTGAGAAATCAGCTGATAGTCGTATGGGTATTCCCTTGTAGGTAACTAATTGTTTTTCTCTTGCTGCTTTTAATATTCTCTCTTTGTCTTTTGCTCTTGGCATTTTAATTATGATGTGTCTTGGTGTGGTCCTCTTTGTATTCCTTTTGTTTGGGGTTCTGTGTGCTTTCTGGACTTGTAAGTCTATTTCTTTCACCAGGTGGGGGAAGTTTTCTGTCATTATTTCTTCAAATAGGTTTTCAGTACCTTGCTCTCTCTCTTCTTCTGGCACCCCCATAATTCGGTTGTTGGTATGCTTGAAGTTGTCTCAGAGGCTCCTTACACTATCTTCATATTTTTGGATTATTTTTGCTTTTCTGGTTGGGTGTTTTTTGCTTCTTTATATTTCAAATCTTTGACTTGATTCTTGCGTTCCTCTAGTCTGCTGTTGGATCTCTGTATAGTATTCTTTATTTCAGTCAGTCTATGCTTAATTTCTAGTTGGTCCTTTTTCATATCCTCGAGGGTCTCGCTAAATTTATCAGCCTTTTCTAGAAAAGTCTTGAAAAACCTTTTGAACTCTATCCAGTCATTTGTTTTCCTCCATTTCTTTCATTTGTGACCTGTTTCTTTGTCTCCGCATTTTGTCTGCTTGTCTGAGTTGATAGAGTAGCTCTGGGTACTAGGTGTCCTATAGGGCCCAGTGGCTCAGCCTCCCCAGTTACCTGAGGTGGACACTCTTGGTAAACCCCTTTGTGGGCTGTGTGCACAGTCTTGTTGTAGTTAAGCCTTGATTGGTGTTGGTATCACTGGGAGGAATTGACCTCCAGGCCAATGGTCTCTGAGGATCAGCTGTGCCTATGCTGGAAGAACTTCTGTGCTGGAGACACCCTTATGAGACAAGACTTGCTTCAGTGGGGCTTTGGTGCTCACTGAGTATGCCCCCTGAGCATGTCGCTTATGGATCTGAGGAGTTGTAATCGGGGTGGTCCTACTCTGACCCCTGGGTACACTGGCTCTTGGATCTCCAAGGAGGTGCTAATTTAGCCTCTGCCTGAGGTCACCCAGCAGGAGCTACAAAGAGATCTGCAGATTCCTCTTCTTTGTTTGGGTTTTGGTGGTGCCCAGATGAGGCCCAGCTGTGAATCAATGAAAGCTGCTATGGGGCCTTGGGCCTTCTTTTGGATGTGCTGGGTCTCTCTGACTCAGCTGCAATTTGATAGGTAAATTTAGATTTCAAAGGACTAGGCCATTCATATGCAAAAGCCTTTGTGCACAGCTTGGATGGGGTGGAATCTCAGGGCGGAGCAAACAGCAATGGCTTCCTGTCAGCCCTGCCCTAAGAGGCCACCGGGTCTCAGTGCCCGTTGGTAATCACTGCAAGCACCTCTGAGAGAAAGCTGCCCTCAAGTTCTGCCCACTGCCAGACAGTCCAGTTTCTCCCCGAATGAGTCTGGGTCACCAGAGTCTCTCCCGGAACTGGAGTTCAGAGCAGTCGGGAGCTTGTGTCTCCCTACGGATTGAAAAAGCCATCCACGTACTCAGTTGCCAGCCCTCTCTGCGCATGCGCCTCAGTACCTCTGCCTTCTGTACCTCTGCACTTTAATTGTGCAGCTCCTCTGAGTCTCAGTGTGCTTTTCTCTTCCCTTCTAGTTGTAGAATTTCCACTTAGCCAGCCTTCCTGTGGTTCTGGATGATGTCCGTTTTGACTCATTGTTGTAGTTTTGAAGTGGTTGTGCGAGGCAGCAATTTCAGATGTTTACCTATGCCGCCATCTTGGCTTCTCCCCTTTCTCTGTTGATTGGTATCACCCCTTCCCCTCTCTCCATTCTGGGTCCCAAACCTTTATCAGGGGGGTCTCCCCTGCCACCTTAGACTTCCTAGTGCTGTTCCCTGAAGCTGCATGTGTCTCCAGCCATTGTCACTCCCGGATTCTCCCCATTCCCTACCTCAAAGAAAACTGGCCTTGATAAGGAGTTGGTTTTGCCTGCCACGCTCCCTGCAGAGATTTGAGGGATTCATAATTCACTGGACAGCCAATGTCACCCTGAAATATGAAGTTTTTTAAAAATTAAACTTGAAAACAAGCTTGAGAATCCTGTGCCCTGCCAGGGCTGATTAAAAGTGGGAAAGGCCGAGAGTAAAATAACACAGAAGTGATCCTTGTCATTTTCCCCAGATTACATTTCCCCCGTGGAGCGAGGCCACGTCTGTCATTCTGGGGCCATCCACTCAGAGGGCAGGCTGAGTGAAGGTCATTTGGGATTTTATTGATTTGATTGGCCCTGGCATTCCTCCTAAGGATTTGCGGTATTAACCCACCAGGAGAAGCCGTGAACTATAAATGGCTTCCCCTTTGGCAGGGGAGCCTGCCATTCTATTAGTGACACCAGCTACGTGGTCCCCTTCGCAGCTCTCTAATGAAAGCCTGAGCCTCGGCCTCCGCACAAAGGCGCAGGGCCTGCGCTCCATGGAGCTGATCCCTCTGCTGGCTCCGACTCAGCACAGGGTTATTTAGCTCACTAAATAGGGTAATCCCGACACAGGGAGATATGAACAACTGAGTTAGTAGACTCATGCTGTTCATTTGATCTGTCAGCATCCTCTGTGACCAAAACTCGCAGTGAGCAAATGAAAGCTGAAGAGCATGAAATAGGGAAAATAGAAAATTAAGAATAGGATTTGATGACTTGAGAAGTGTGCTCACATGTGTGACGAGAGGTCGGGGACATAACAGAGGTGCAGGATATGTGGCTGTGGAAGAGGATGTGAACAATGAACTTGGAGGCTTTTTTTAAATAAAACATGGTGTTGTTATTTCGGTTGAAAATTGTTCCTCCTCAGCATGGAATTGAGGAAGATTTAAATGAGTGGCTGGCGGTTTTATTTTTTTATGGTGTTTTCACAAGCATGTGTGCATGCAGTGTTGAAAAGGTGCCGGAGGCAGAAGAGAAAAAAATCAGCAATATCAATTCTGTCTTCATTGAAAATTTTGATATTTTATTCATTACAGAATTTTTGCATTCATTCTGAATATTTTTAAATGTTGCATTAGAATATTAATTATTTTTATGTTTAATATGTTGTTATTGATTTTAGAGAGAAAGGAAGGGAGAGGGAGAGAGAGAAGCATCGACTGGCTGCCTCCTGCATGCACCCCACCCGGGCATCAAACAGGAACCTAGGCATGTGCCCTGACGGGGAATCAAACTGGCCACTTTTCAGTGCACAGGACAATGCTCAAACAACCAAGCCACACTGGCCAGAGCTAAAATATTATTTATTTTGATTGCTGAGTTTTTGGGTGCCCCCCCCCCCCCCCCCCCGCTTAACTTTTGCACCCAAAGCATGTATCTCACTTGGCTACCCTAGGCCCAGCTCTGTGTGAACCTTACAGAAATTTAAAAAGTGTTTTGTTAAGGGGAGAACGTGCATGTCCAGGTTTTCATTCACAATGAATTTTGATGTAAAAATCCCTTCAAACGGGAGCAGTCTCACATATGGGCCTGAAATGAAACAAGAATCTGCATGAAGCAGTCTTGGAATCACAAGGGGAATGGTTTTCAATTCACAGACTTCCCTGTTCCCAGAATCTTTAAATTTAAAAGTTTGCTGCGGTTATTAATGCTGGTTTGCCAGTTGGTGTGCACAAAATCATCCAAAAGCTCCACGGCTTTGATGATTATGCTCTGGGTGACTGCTCATTGCCCTAAAATGAGTCCAGGCCATTTGTGCTGGGAATATCAGAGCATCGAGCTAAATCTCTTCCCAGGAATAGTCTAGTTCCCACTAACACAGAGCATTTTTTTATTCAGTCATTTACACTGTCTAGAACTGTTACTTAAGTCTTTCTTTGTCCAGTTGTTCTGGCTCTAGTATGCAATTGCATCTTCCTAAGGATAGAATTCTGCTTTTGAAAAGCATCCTATGTAACAGAAGTGCATGGTACATATTCTATAATTCTGGCTTCATCCATGAGTTAACTGTAAATTCCTTTGCTTTAGTTTTTCTCTTTTGTTTAATTAAATTTGTTTCCATTTTATACTCTCAGAACATTGCTAGGAACTTCCTTTTTCAGAAAAACATAGGCTCCTAGCAGTCAAGCAGGGCTGGGATATGAAGTGCAAGCATTCTTAAATTAATGCTAGTGTTATTACATTTATAAAGAAACTGTATTGGGTAAACTATAGTTTTAGAATCTCAAGTAGACTTATTCTAAATCTGTCATCCTTGAGTGACTGAGAAAACACCCTTCAGGTCCGACTTTCCACCCTCTTTAGCCTGACACCAAGTAATAAGATTCTTTTTCCTAGTAACATCTACTACAAGGCTGTGTTCCCTGCTTTAAGAGAGCTGAAATCAAGAAATCTGATTCTGTGAGCAAAAAAGACATCCTCGCTTTTCAAAAGAATTTAAATAGCAAGCTCTGAGTACTTAAAATATGATTCAATTTACAGAAACATTATTGGTGCATAGCAGAGAGTATCCCGTTCATCTACTTTTATTGAGGGCTCCTCAGCTTCTGCACTTTAAGAGAGCATGCCCATTGCGAAGGTACCATCCTTATCTAGAAGGGATATGGTGCCAGCTACGTGCTTAATGAGAAGCACCCATGTCTAATTAAGTTTGCTGTGTGTTTAGACTGACCCAGGTCTGGAGATCAAGAGGGGCAGTGGAAGAAAGCTATCCAACTGTCTTGAGAACATCATCCTGTCAAAACTGGCTCCCAACTGCATGTGACAGGTGGTTGTTGTTATTACTTTGCTGACAGGCACTGTATCAATGTCCTAGGCTGTCATAACAAACTACCACAAACTGGGTGGTTTAAAACAACAGAAATGTGTTGCTTCACAGTTCTGGAGGCTACAAGTCTGAAGCCAAGTTGTTGGCAGAGCCATGCTCTCTGGAGGCTCTGGAGGAGACTGTCCCATGCCTTTCTCTTAGCTTCTGGAATTGCCAGCAAGCCTTGGCACTCCTCGGCCCACGGCTACAGCACTTCAGTCTCTCCCTCCACTGTCACATGGCGCTCTCTGCCCTGTGTGTCTCTCTTCTCTTTTTATGAGGACATCAGTCATATTGGAGTAAGAGCTCACCCTACTCCAGTGGGACCCCATCTCACCTAATTATATCTGCAAAGGCTCTATTTCCAAGCAAGGCCACAGGCTGCGGGCGGTTCCAGGGGTTAGGACTCCTACCTAGCTTTTAGAGGAACACAGTTCAGCCCACAGCAAGCACTTATAAATGTGCAAACTGTTGGGGACAGGAGGAGTGCTAGGCCTCAATCTCATCACACATTTAGTATTGAGGGTTCGCTGATAAAAAAAAAAAAAAAGGCAAAACAAAACAAAGAAAAACAGCACCTGGCTTTGTGCTGTCTCAATCCTATGGATGGATGTTCTGAAGCATCCCTGCTAACAAGAATAAAACGATCACCCTGGTCTGTGGTGCTAAGTGGTTAGAGCATCTGCCCACACACCAAAAGGTCTCAGATTTAATTCCTGGTTAAGGGCACGTACCTGGGTTGCAAGTACAATCTGGCATGCAGGAGGCAACCAATCAATGTGTCTCTCTACTTCAATGTTTCTCTTTCTCTCCCTCCCCATTCCCTTCCACTCTCTCTAAAAATCAATGGAAAAAAATATCCTCAGGTGAGGATTAACAACAACAAAAATAATAATGCAATAAATCCATCAAGGATCGATGTAAGAGGTAGGACACGGGTGGAGAGGAAGGTATGCAAAGAGGGAGTGAGGAGAAGGCTGAGTATGAAAACACAGATGAAGGGTGCTTAGCTTGCAAGTAGGAAATAGGTTGTATGAACTGTTAGGGAAAGAACTGTAAACTTTATGTCTTGCTTCTCCACATCCTGCACTTTCATCCAGTTCATTATTTCTCATGTCAGCTCCTTTACCCATAGCATAATACTGACAGAGGTGAACAAAAATAAACATAATAAGTATGATTGTCCTTTTTCTCTTGGATACCCAATTTGTTTACATTTCATTTTGCTGTTATAGGTGAGCTCAAAGAACTGAGGGATGATGTGATATTTGAGCATTTCAGATGCACGAGAGAAGAGTCCCAAACACTTTTGTGGGATTCACTGTCTCTTCTTTTCTTCCAAGACACGTAATGGCCTTTCAGGAGTCTGACTGTTTTTTGATTGGGAATAAATTAAGTAATAAAGGCCAAAGCCTTTGAAACTGCATGAAGGAGAGATCAAAATGAAACAACTGTACCAAAAGCTCCCCTAGTTTGCAAATAAAACTTCTCAGTATTATGTGCTTTGATGGAGTATGACATTCTTGACAGAGATTTTAGGACAGCATAATTTGCTTTCAGAAGTGATCCAGCTAAACATCATGGCTAATAATGTCATACTAAAACAGGAAGTTAAATTTTCCTTTGAGGTAATAACCAATTAGCTAATATTTTTTTAATTAACTATAGACACAAATTGACTTGACATCATTTAATAAAAATGTAATAGTAATTTAGGAATATGAATGAGGTGGTTGGAAAGTAAGATTGTTTCTGCATTGCCATTTTATTTCTCTATGATTTAGTAAGAAGTGATTTTTTAAAAAGCATCTTGTTATCAAACTTAGTATATGAAGATATTTGGATGGGGACCACATACTAGTGTAACTAAATCAAATAAGCTAAGTGAACAACTACAGTGAAAAAATATACTCTAGTGTAGCTTTATATTGCAATTTGATCAAGCTTCCTAATATAGCAGGCATATTAGGGTTGGCTTGGGGAAGACTTAAAGAGGACTATTAAACAGGTTCAGTTTTCCGCAAAGAGGAAGGGACCCAGCTTCTGAGCAGTGGGGTAATGAAAAATATGCGGCCATCACCCACCTAGGCTGTTGTGGTTATGTGCAGTCATCATCCAATGTCAGCCATTGCCAAGTGCCATGAAGGGTATCAACAATCATAAACCTCAGCCTAGTGTCAACTTTTTTCTAAGTTATATAACTTCCTCTGTGTTACTGGTTGGTTGACAGATCTCCCTTAGCCTAGTCTCTCAGGACCTCCCTACACTTCTACCAAAATGGTATTCCTAAAGGAGCATGGTATATGCCATACAGCTGTCCTCATCATCTTCCTCACATGACATACTCCATGACACAAATCCTCCACTACGACTAACATAATCTAGGCCAGCACTTCTCCAACTTTAAAGTTTTCCAGCATCACCTGGGGATCTTGTTGAAGTGCAGGTTCTAGTCCAGGAAGCTAGGGTAGGGACCAAGATTATGCATTTCTGAGAAGCTGCTGGATGAGGTCTATGCTGCTAGTTCCATGGAGTACCAAGGATTTAGAAAATGCCCCATGTATCTTATGAACAATAGCTTTGTTCATAGTCTTCTTTCAAGCTGGAATATCTTCCCCTTTCTTTATCCCTAGGATCTATATATTCAAGCTTCAAAACCACGCTTTAGTTGCTATTTCTTGAAATAGTCTAGGGTAGGACTTAGACATCACAAAGGCTTCCTCCTCTGAATTCTTATAGCACAGGGTGTCTGGACCAGCTGTCTGGCATCCAGCCTGTGCTAATTTTACCTTTAGCTACTTTTTTATGTACATATCCAGAATTCTCAATAAGATGTCCCTTCTAGGACAATCTCTACATGTCTACTGTTAGCCGTTCTCTTACTCCTCAGATCTGCAATTCCAACTTTCCACTGCCTTATTGGAAATCCCAAGTTCAACATGGGAAAAACCCTCCCTCCCCCTTCTGAAAACTTGCTTAGCCAACTAGACTTCATTCTTAGCCAACTAGACCTGTCAGATAATTGTATTTATTTATTCAAGAAATACTTGGTTATTCAAGATATATTTGTGCCTACTATGGGCCAGGCACAAGAAATATGGAGGTGAATGGAGCAGACATGGGTCCTCAGGATGCCTGCCTGAAGGGCTGTGGAACCTTGTAAAGCCTCAGCCACCCACAACTTAAAGGATTGCCTTCCTGGAGGCTCAGTCACCCAGGTTATCTTTGATTCTTCCTTCTAACTCACCACCCATATCATCCAACTTACTATAAAGTTCTGTCTGTTCTTCCACTGAAAGTCATCTCATACACAATATTCCTCTTCTTTCTATTCCTTTCACCACTACCCTAGATATGTTCTTATGCCCTCTGCTCTGATAATGGTACGTGTCTCCCCACCCCTGACTGATCCTTCTGATTTCAGCCTCTTCATCTCCAACTCATCTTCACATGAACCCTGGATTCGTCATTGTCCTGAGACATCCATCTGACCATTGCACTTACTAACTCACAAAGATAGATGAAGTCACATTGCCAATAAAATGAAACCCCAACTTCACAGCGTTGTTTAACACCCCTGTAGTCTACTCTCTACTAACTGTACCAGCCTCCTCTCCCCACACACTGTCCTCTACCTCTACTTGTGCCAGAGCAAATGTGTACTGGCCTCCAAAAGGCCCGGCTTTTTGAAGACTCCTTGTCCTCACTCAGCTTAGAAGGATTTTCACCTAACTCTCCTACTATCAAAATGTGATACTACTTCATGGTTTATTTCAAAGGCAACCTCATCCAAGAAACCTTCCTTGGTCATAAGTAAGCACTTCCACGGGGCTTAATTTATACCTGTGTCACACAATATTTGTCACACAGTCTTAGGTGAGTATTACTTGTACATATGTCTTTCTTTACCTCCACTAGATTTTAAGATTATATTTATCTAGCTCGGCTGGCATGCCTCATGGTTGAGCTTCGACCTATGACCCAAGAGGTCATGATTTGATTCCCGGTCAGAGCACATGCCCAGGTTGCATACTCAGTCCCCAGTGGAAGGCATGCAGGAGGCAGCCAATCAATGATTCTATCTCATCATTGATGTTTCTATCTCTCTCTTCCTCTCTAAAATCAATATGAATATGTTCTTTTAAAGTATATTTATGTAGCCCACCCTGTGCCTAATAACACTCTCTGATACCCAAGACAAGAAGTGTCTCAACAATTTGAATTTGTTGGTGAAATTATACTTTTTTGTGTCCTCAGTATCAAACACCAAGCCCTAAACTTGGAAAATGTACACACACAAAGATTGGTCAACATTTTCTCTTCAGCATCTTTGAAATAGGCTATTTTTCCACTCTCCTATGAGCTGATGATTGAGTCTGATCTGTGTACCTGTCAGTCTCCTCCTTCAGAGCTTATTGCTGACACAGGGTTTTTCAACCTTGGCCACATGTTAGAATTACCTGTATAGCTTTGAAAAAATCCCAATACTTAAGATATGCCCCAGGCAGACTAATTTTATCATATCTCTGTGGTTCAGATCCAGGCATCAATATTTTTTTAAACTACCCAGATAATTCCGATATACAGTCAAAGGTGAGAACCATTGTACTAGGGGACAGCTCAATTCCAGGCCCAGACTTAGGAATAGATAAAACAGAAGCCACAGCAAATGGGGTGATTTGGATGGAATTTATCTGACCCCAAACATTGTTATTGTGGTTCCCACTGTAAGCCAACAGAATTCTCCTTTGAATTATAGATTTATCTCCAGAAGGCACTATTAAAATAATTGTGTGAGCACTGGATGGTGTGGCTCAGTTGGTTGGGCATCTTCCCATGCACAGAAAACTTTCCAATTGAATTCCCTGTCAGAACTCATGTCCAGGTTGCCGGCTCCATCCCCAGTAGGGGGTGTGCAGGAGGGAGCCGATCAATGTTTTGCTCTCACATTGGTGTTTCTCTCTCCCTCTCCCTTCCTCTCTCTCTAAAAATCAATTTAAAATATCTTTAAAAAACAAATTGTGTGATATATAATTTATAGTAGTATATTACATATATGCTACCTGGAAGGAGTAAACCATTAATCCTCCAGCTATGTACAGAATGAAAAGCAATTCCCTTTTGTGGAAGATAAGAGCCTGGGAAGGAAGGTTGGGGCACACAAGCTGCATTGAGGCATCGCTGCAGGCAGTTCTGGGAAGCCAGAGGAGATATTTGATCTCTCAGTAAAAGGTGAGTGGGAAGGAGAGAGAGGCACAGAGAAGGAAGTGGGGAGGGCAAGAAGCTCTCCACTAACAAACATGATCTTCTCAAGTTGGCCAGAGCTGACCCTTGCCTGTGTCTCTGAAATTGGTAGACTCTGATTTTTAAAAATTAATTATTGCATAGGGGAGAGGAAAACATTTAAATGGGTGGCTAAGCAAACGGCCAGGACCTGGGGGAATTAAGTGTCAGCTCCCCTGTACTTCCTGAACTCTGAAAGCAATACCAAAAGGAATCCTAAATGAAAAGGTTAGCAGCATCCAGTTAAAGCCAAAATAAACTAAGGAGAGGGGATTCCAGTAAAAATTAAAAATCATGGGAAAGAGTATATATGTGTGTGTCAACTTTTCCTCAAGCCTAAGAAAAACACCATCTAGGGACAGAGAACCACAGTGACGTCTCTAAATGCTCCTCTGGCCTAATGTGAATTTCTGGAAGTGAACGACGGCTAGAGTGAGTCCCCACGAAGTGAGCATTTATAAAGCCGCCCCTACTCCATTCTGATACTAAAACAGACCAGTTTCCTGGTGCACCAGAGCCTTTCATGGAAAACTAAAGCTATAGGAAAGAACGTAAATAATGGAAGGCTCCAGAGAGATAAGACGACACATCTGGGTCTCTGATTGCAGCTCAGATTCAACCACATCTTTCCCTGAAAAACTACTTTTTTTTCCTCGTAAACTAAGTGAAATTCTAATCATCCTCTGCCTTGAGTGGGACTATCTGCCTAATGACCAAAGGCTCTGAAGGAATGCAATCTGAGCAATGTCATGGATCAAGTCTTCCTTCTGTAACCCTAGCCCACCACCCTTACTCCCTCTGTCTTGCGTTCACACAAATTAACTAGAAAGAGGCTATTACTTGAAGGAATCAAATCATATAGCATGTCCTCATGAATTTCCCTCATGGATTTGAGTCAGCATGGGTTTGATGTCTCAGGAATAGTCCAGATAATATCAAGGAGGCAAGAACAGACTGGCATTTAAACCACATGAATCAGGAAGGCTTAGAAATAGAGAACACAGGGCAAGGAAAGGAGAGGGAAGAAAACAAAACAATGAGGAAGGAAATCAAGGTCTCACTTTAGCAGTTTGGGGCTCTGGAAATCTTTTCTAGAGGCTTATCCACCCCTCTGGCTGCATTAGAGGAGCTCCTGAAGTGAGGTATGTCTTCGCCTCATTCATAAAGCAGTGAGGCACAGAGGAAATGATGTGAGCTGAGATCAACCAAGTCCCAGGATGCTTGAACTTGGCTGAACTGGATTTGAATAGCTGAGGAGAACCGCACCCTGAGTATGGAGCTAGCAAGAATGGAATCCAGCTTTCCTCAGGTTCCCTGGCTCACCCTCCCCCTCAAAGACTACAGCACCATTGGCTGGATGTCTCCTCTGTGCCCCTACAGATCCATGCTCCCCTCTTCTCAGCCTGCTCTAGCTAGGGAAGGCTGATGATATGGACTTGTTTCCAGGCTCCAGTTAGGTTTGGCCGACAAGAGGCAGGAGCTCTGTGAGGAGAGTGAGACTGATATTCATTCCCTGTGGGATTGCTGGGGCTTCCTCCCTGTGGTGCTGCTGCAGAATGGCTGAACGCCTCAACTAAAGGTCCCAATCCCCCTCAGCTGGCCTTTCCCACAGCTCTCTCTTATGCCCATACTTCAGTCCTTTAGGCCTAGGCTGGTAACTTGGCCCCACAGTTACTTACCTTGGATTTTGCACTATTTCTTACCATTGGCCAACACTCTGCTCTCACCTTTAGATCCAGTCCCCTTTGAAGCATCCTCAGATTACCCAAGTTCAGTTGTGCTGTCTGCTTCCTTCCAAGACCCAGCTGATAGAGCCCTCAAGCCCAGGCTAGACCAGTTATGAACTGAATCTTTATTGTTCTGTGGTGGAGCAGTCCTCAAGTGGCTAAGCTACTGAGGCATCAACCTGAACTTAGAATGTCTAGAAATACCAGAGGTGCCAAAAGTAGCTACCAGAGAGTCTTAGGCACTGTATCTGTAAGATGGTATGACCCCTAGTGGAGGTAAATGGAAGTTCTTTTCTGTAGTTCTAACAGTCTACAGCTCATGAGAAGTCTCTGCAACATGCTGTCAGAGAGAATTTCACAGCATGTGGGTCAGGGACAAATCCCCTTCCTTCCTCAATGAGAGGGAGAGAAAAGAAGTAGCTACAGTTACCAGGAGAGAAGACGAGGTGGACACAGATTTGTCTCTGAGTCCCCTTCCATCACAAAGCTGAACCACCAGCAATGGGAATGTGCCGTGCCAGCATTAAAGCTCAAAAGCTGCTGATAAGCCAAAATGGGTTTGCATTCGTTTCCTGAAAACGCTTTTCATCATTTCATCCAAAACCTGTTTGGTTTGGTTTTGTTTTGGTGGGGGGGGGGGGGAGGTGGAATTTAATGATTAACAAATAATGACTGTTTGATGTAATGTGAGATTGCTTCATCCTCCCTCATCCCCAGATCCTCATGAAAATGAGATGCTGAGCCTCACTTGGGGATTTGGGAGAGAAAATAAAACAATCTAGATCTAGGTCAGCAGAAAGACTGTTTGTTCAGTGTAAGTAGGCCTCTCCGATAATTAACACTTTCCTTAAACGGGGGGAGAAGGGGAGGTAGGGTGTGCGAGGAACATATATATCTGCTTTCAATGGCACCATTTCAGATTCAGTAAACTAACACTTACTCCTTCGAA
Organism: Corynorhinus townsendii; assembly: GCA_026230045.1. Classification (NCBI taxonomy): domain Eukaryota; kingdom Metazoa; phylum Chordata; class Mammalia; order Chiroptera; family Vespertilionidae; genus Corynorhinus; species Corynorhinus townsendii. The sequence goes on along the minus strand of JAPDVU010000003.1, from coordinate 45,606,784 downwards.
TTGGAATAGTCGTCGCACGTACTGAAAATTACAATTGTGGGAAGCTTCAACAGCTGAAAATTCAGCCAGTCACCTGACAGAACTAATTAAATTTACTGGACTGTTAATGAATGTTTACTAAATTATGGAACTAAAGCTTTAACTCTGCAATTTTTGTTTCGAGAATTAAAATACTGTGGAAAGAAAGAGGTAACAAATATGTCAGCTTGGTTACCCTTCCAGAAAGTGGGATTCAGACCTTTCTATAGCTCCTGTAATTGATCCAGTGATCCAAATAACATAAAATAGACTTTCTTTTTTTCTAACTGCCCCAACACTGTGGGAATATAATAATGTGCATGAAGAGCAAATGAATTTTCACCCATGCCCATATGTGCTTTTTAAGGGCAATATAATGGTTTTCTGCAACATCATGACAACGATAATTTTCTCTCCCATATACTTGGCTTATGAAGCATCTTGTACAGAATAATGTATTCAAAAGCCTGCTTTTCCCCCACGTGATCATCTGTTCAGATTTTTGCCCTCCAAGGAATGAGCAAGTTTGATGAACTTTTACATCAGGCTTTATGTAAGATTTTTTTTAAATTGTGAGGCTTCCTCACAATTAAAAAAAATAATAATTCAACAGTCAACTGGGGGAGAAAAAAACTATTTATTGAGCCTCTAGCATGTGTTCAAAACTTAGCTAACTGCCAGAAAGGTACAAAAATATGCAAGATATTGTTTTTACCGAGAGCATAATAATGTTTTATAGAAGCAACACATCTCCAAATGAAACACTAAACAAGCCAAATGAATGAGATACTAATAAAATAAAGTACACATTTGTGTGATAAGATGATCAAAATAAATTTGACTCTAGTGTCTTTTAGTTCCAAAGCGTTCCTATTCTATGTGTAGTACAAATAGCAGCAAACGAATTTAATTGAAGATTCTGGAAGGTGTTTTAGTCATGAGCATGTTTATGTCTATAGCACCTGGTAGTCAATAAGCTCTGGCTGAATGATGAATGAACAAATAAGTAAATGAGCACAAAATGTAAAGAATGTAGAAAGTGGAATGAATTGGCATTATCCAGGAAGGGCAGACTGCTCTCTTGAACATGGTGGTAAAACAGCGGTTGCAAGCAGTCATCCTTCAAGGTAAATCCAGCTACAAATGTGTTCCATTCAGCCTACATGATGATGACGATGATGGTGGTGATGGTGATGTGATGGAGATTATGATGGTGATGAAAAGAAAGGAGGAATAGAGAGAATTTAAAAATCAAAAGATTCTATGTCCAAATTCATATATTTCTGACCCTCTCTGGGCCCTCTGTCCATGTTGGTTTTCTGGTTAAGTGCTCATGCCCTTGGATTGGTCCTGATTTAATCCCCCTTCTTCTGTGTTTTACACGCTCTGACCTTTTTCCCTTTGCTCTCAATGTGATCACCTTTGAGTCACTGGTTTCTCCCTCTTGGAATACCCACAACGAGGCCCTCAACACTCAAGCTTCTATCACTCTCCACCCAATTCTTGTCAATGCTGACATCCTGTCAGTGCCGATATCACATTGTCTTATCATTTGTTTTGATGTCTAGACCATCCCAGAAGGAAAAGCTCCTTGAAGGGAGGGACAATGTCCTTTTTGCCATTGTAGCCGAGTATCTAATGGAGCACCTTACACAGAGAAAGTCCTTAATACATGTTTGCTGACTGAATGCATAGGTAGTGCAGCAAGACAGCCCTGTCCTAGCCCTTTAAGAGACAGGACCATGAATTGAGTTATGGCAGTAGTACTATATATGCAAAAACTAGATAAACTGATAAAAAAAAAAAGGTATATACATATATTTTCATTATGCAATAAGATTCATTGGACCCTGACTTACAGTCATAGAGAAGTGAAAGAGTAGAAATAAAAAGCCAGCTTAAATTAAAAGATCTTTCAGAGAATGAAAACACAGTTAAAGTCATGGGGCTCAATGTGCCCTGGAGATAGCACATGGATACTCCATTAAGCGTTGAGCTGTGGGTCTCAGTTTTCTGGTTTCCTCCAGAAAAGAATGCGCTGCTTGGCTCTAAGGACTGAGTTTGTGCTCACAGCACTTTGAGTAAGCACTTGAGTATAGGTGACCCCAGAACCACGTACACCCTAACCATTTTTAAAGTGTATTTTTATTGACTTCAGAGAGGAAGGGAGAGGGAGAAAGAGAGAGAAATATCAATGATGAGAAAGAATCATTGAATGTCTGCCTCCTGCATGCCCCCTTTTGGGGATCAAGACACAATCTGAGCATCTGCCCTGACAGGGAAACGACTGTGATCTCCTAGTTTATAGGTTGACAGTCAACCACTGAGCCACACCAGCCTGGCAATTTTTGATCAGGTAAAAGCTCTCTTCCTTTTAATTACCACAAAGGAGTTGCCATAAATTCATAAAGTATTTATTATCTTTTCCTAAACTTCTCTTTTAATTAAGTTTTAGGTAAGCCTGTTTCTTATGGCTCTGTCTTCAGAAAAGATTGTTTTAAAAAGGGGAGAAAGAAAGGACTACCAAGCAAAAGTGAGCAGGCTCCTCAGCTTCTTCATAAAGGGTCCTCTCTTCAGACCAATAGAAATAAAATCAAGATCTGTGCATAAGTCCTCACCCCTTTGAAGTTTGTACTTCCCTTTCCACCATGTAAATAATGGAAAGGGGGAACTTGGTGACACACCTCATTCAGGCATTGACATAACACCCCAATTTCAATTGTCATTGGGGAAACCCTTGAAAACCCCACCCACTCAAAAAGGAAAAAGAAATAAAAATAGCCTGAGTCTTTTAAAAATTTGAGTAAAAGGTACATTAAAATTGTTTGTAAAAGACACTCAATTTGGCTTGAGAAAGAAACTTGGTTTTCTACATAGAAAATAATTTGAAGAAGTAAGGAAGTGAAAACCAACTTTAAAAAGCTATTTAACTCTCTCTTTATTGTAGTAAAAAGAAGAGAATAAAGCATGTCAAAATTTGTAATTTCTGGATCACTGTGGCATATCACAAACATTCAGAAATAGCTTCTATTGAGAAAAATGAAAAAATTAAATTGGTGACTCTTACACTTATTCATTCAGGTGAGAAACTTGTGTGGTGAGGTTTAATCTCTGTTAGCAAAGACTCACACTGCTCTCTCTCAGAAGCCTCAGTGATAATGGTTTGTGTGTGACATCACCCCCGTCCCCCCCAAACACACACACACACACACACACACACACACACACACACACACACACACAGAAATAAAACAGATCTCTTCAAAGAAGAAACAGAAAGCAACCCGAGGCTAATGATAATCACCAGCATAATTATTTACCTTCGGAGCTTCTTTGGCTGAGGTCTAATTTTGAAGAGATGAAGGTTATTCTCTAAGTACCACTGCTTAGCGACAAATCTATTAACAGACAGCCCCTGGCATTTTATCTTTAAGATTCTAGTGTGCTTCTAGTTCTGTTTTTATACTCATCTGCAATAAAAAGATGATTTCTCTGAGCATTTGGATTTGGTGGAATCAGATTTACCGCCTGGCTTCTCAACCTTATTCCCAAGTACAGTGTAATAGAAAAAGGCAAAACTCTCTCAAGTCCCCATGGGTTCCTGTGGCAGGGTGGTGAAAACTTTGTTTTCTTTTCTACTTTCCATTTCATAAGAGAAATTTTCTCGAGGAGAGGATTTCTAATGCACTTGTGTTAGATGCAGACCATTCAATATGTAGGGCTAGATTTCCTACCTGTGTGTGGAGCCCTATAGGGAAATTTTCCCTTTGTCACAGAAACCCAGAGGATGAATAAAAACTTGAGAGCAGGTACACTTTTCTCATTTTAAACCCAGAAGAAGTTTGGGGTCTTTCTTTTTCCCCCACACTTGCATGTTGTAGAAATGGCCTAGATTTTATGGTGCATCTAGGATGTTCTTAGCACCACATGAAAATTATTATTTCTGTTGATAGTTAAGATGGGTAGATGGCTTGGTGGATGGATAGATAGATAGATAGATAGATAGATAGATAGATAGATAGATAGATTGATTGATTGATTTGAGAACAATATAACATACTGGGCTATATAAAGAAGACCAATCAGGCACAATTTGGCTCTTCTTCTGTCTTTAGGCTTCCTAGGGTAATCTAAAGGGTTAAACTGCACAATCTGTAGCTTTGTATTTGTTTGGAGGGCTGCTCTAACCATGGTGGTGTTAGAAAAAAATTGGTAATTAGGGAATTGTTTCATGGGCAGCAAGAATCATAATGGTGTTAGAGAAGATCTAGAATAATTTTGGGGGGGCAATCAAGTTTTCCAGAGCACTGTGGCCTTTCCCGCAATATGCTTTCCATCCTTTTGGATATGAGTGAGACCTACCAACAGGCCACACTGCTTTTAGAATGTACTGAAACTTTCCAGCTCACTGGTTCTTCTGTGATGGTAAATTTGGCACTGCAGGGTCAAGATCCAACTGTCAAGGTTCAAAACCAGGCCTCACTGCTTGTACTATGTGATTAACCCCTCATGGCCTCAGTGTCCTCACTGCTCAATGGGGTTGTGAGGATTAAACAAGGAGTGTTGGGTTCAATGTGGTGTCTGCCACACAGTGAGCACTTAATGGCATCTCCCTAAAGGGAAGGTCACACTGGAGCCGCCATTCTCGGTCATCTTGTCAGTAAGGTGAAGGCACCAGTAAACTACTTTTCAATATCTCTATGCAAATCGGAAGTATTATAGATATTACTGCTGAGTGTCTAATAAGTATGGCAGCCACCACTGTTGGATGACTGTCAGTATCTGTCTCGCCTCCTGGTTGCATATGTCAGTTGCATGGGGCTCAAGTTTTGATGAGCCCATTAGATTTAATGCCTTGTTGTGGCTGTGTTGGAATTCTTAACAGTCTTTTAACAGGGAGACCCAGGCTTATATTTTGTGCTTGTCCACAAATTATATAGCTTATCCTGAGGCCACAGAATGTTTCTTATTGGGTGTTGTGTGCCTTATCTACAATGTGCAGTCCTTTAAACATGGTAGGCTTGCGTTAAATGTTTGTGAGTTGAATTGCTGTTGCCACCCATGAATAATAACTGACATAAATTCATTTATTTGAGGCCCATTTTTAGCAATTAAGGCTCTTCCTGAGTTTAGGTCTCTTTGTAGACAGGCCTTTGGCCCATCATAAGGGTCACTGATGATAATATTCGTCCAGTCTCAACTCTGTATTTGAGGGGAGTCTATGTTCATATCCTCAGACAGGAAGATTTGTCACATGGTAAAAATTATTTTGGCCCGACTGGCATGAATCAGTGGTTGAGTGTCAACCTATGAACCAGGAGGTCAGGGTTCGATTCCCAGTCAGAGCACATGCCCAGGTTGTGGGCTTGATCCCAGTGTGGGGGGTGCAGGAGGCAGCCAATCAATGATACTCTCTCATCATTGATGTTTTTATCCCTCTCTCCCTCTGCCTTCCTCTCTTAAATCAATAACAATATATTTAAATATATATGTTTTTAATAAAGCAGGTAAAACGGTGCAAAAATGTTAGCAAAATCATTTGAGAAAGATGGTTGCTGTTTTTAATATTTGCACAGTTAGACTGACTTTAAATACTTTCTTGATCAACATAAAAAGGCATTTCAATGGAAAGGAAATAAATTATAATGCCATTAACCATCACACATTGTAGAAGTACCTATTATAAAAAGAAAAATCCTTTCAAACTAAATGTTAATGTTCTGGATTTAAGCTTTTTTCCCCAGAAATAAAGAATCAAATACTACTACACTTGATTTCATTTTGGAATATTAATGGGATTATAATAGTTTTAAACTCTCTTTTGACTCATTAAGTCAGAAAGTCAAAGTGCTACAAATACTTACTTTTGCTTCAAAATAGGCAGAAATGGATAACTGTGGGAAAATACTTTATTTTTTCAGAAAATAATAGAGCTAAAGGACTTATTGGGAGAAATTTGAACCAATTTTAATGCAGAATTTGATTGTATTTATAAAAACATGTCTGTATTTTCCATGTAGCTTTACTTGTCAAAAATATCTTAAAACTTATACAGTCAGAGAAAGCATCAATAACATAAAATTTCACAGCCCCTTTTAGAACTATGGCCTTAACGTTTTGTAGGGAAATAAAGCTTTGGTTAACCTTGGCTCTGGAAGACCTCATTAAAATAACAGCCTGTCAGTTTCAACTTTAAAATAACAGGGTTGTCAGTTTTATATGCAAGGGAACAATCCACAATTTTATTTTCTGGGAAAGACTGTAGGGCCGAAAAGAGTGAAAAATTGGACAACACTGCCATCTGGTGGTCTTGGTGAAAGGCTGTATCTAGCCACCTGCAGGTGAGGCTGGACTTAACATAAAAAGGTGGACCAATATTGAACTGCCTTGAACTTAATTTCTTTTGTATAAACTTTTTGACAGTGTTTGTATTTAAAATGCATGCTCGTTTCCAGAGCCAATATACAATTTATAATCTCAAAATTACAGTAATCCAATAAGAGACTCTACTGTTTGGTACCCTGTAATCCCTATATAGCAAAGATGTGATACAATTAATTTTCAAGAGAGTGAATCTTGTGAAAAGAATGGGATCTAAGAAAACATTTTAAGATAATTTTCTTTTTAAAAAATTTCTGTGGTTTGTTACATAAGTATCTTGACAGAAAATCATCAAACTGTTTGTATATGATTTGTATACCTTTCTGGATGATTGTTATACTTCATAAAAATAAGTAAATGTAACCTAAAAAAATATCTCCCATGTAGACAAAAAATCAGCAGATGTTTCAAAACTGAATGCAACATGTTCCCATTTATATATATGGAGCAATTCTAGAGATAGGCTGGATCCCAACCAGCCTTCAAATGTAACCTAATTTCAATTCCGTTCTTTCTTGGGGCACTTCATGCAATTAGTGGGAGGCAGTTGAGGGCAGGAGAATGGCATTAAAGAAAAAGAATGAAAATAAGTGCTGTTGAAGTTCAATCTACCCAAAGAATTAAGAAGGATATGCTGGATGCTCTGATGTTAAGCCAATAGTCTGCCTTCAACTCATTCAAACAACTCAGCCCCTCACACCACTGGCCCTCACTCCTGAGGAGCTCAGGAAGGGCCTCAAGCCTATGTACTCAACAAGGTAGCCACAAGTCAGGCAAGGCTTTGAACACTTGAGATGCACTGTAAGGGTAAAACCAAGATTTTGAGAACTGTCGTCAATATGGCAGCCACAGTCACATGTGAGGAAGTAGCCCCTGAGGCAGCTGCTGAGCACTTGGAGATGTCTATAGACTGAATGGAGATGCTGGAAGTGTAAAATGCATACTAGATTTTGAAAGGCTTAGTCCAAAAATAAGTGCAAAATATCTCATTCTATTTTTTCATATTCATTATATGTTGAAACAACATTTTGGACAGGTTGGGTGAAACAGAATATATCATTAAAATGTGCTTCACCTTTCTTTTAATGTCCTTACTACAAAATTTAAAATTACATGTGTAACTTCTTGCACTTGTGGCTCACCTGATATTTCTTTTGGATACTGCTGCTTTGGAATCTCATTGCTTCCTTGTTCAGAATGGCCATCCTGCCATTTTACACTTTTGTTCCTCTCCTATCTAAAAAGAGGGACCGCTGACATCTTTGCTGCTTGCAGGAGACTAGGAGAAGCCATTGAGGTTATTGGAGGCTTAAGATGAAAAGGTGAAAGTCAAGTACTATTATGTCCCTGGAGTCTAATCATCAGAGGAGTAAATGGTACCACTCATTGGTGCCCCATGGGGTAAATTGGATCTTTAAGGTAACCAGATGGCTCCCAGGAAAGGTAATTTACCTCACAGGGGTAAGAACTTGATTTCCAAAAACAGTGCACTTTAGATACCCTATGATGCCATCTGTCCCCATGGTGATATTTTTACTCATTAAGAACTTCCAGCTCCAAGTGCCCTAGCAATATATTAACTTACTAAGCTTTATTAAATCTTTTAAAAGATCACGGGGGGTGGCAGTATTTTCCTAATTTGAGATCAATTTGTAGGGAAATTATGTGACTTTACCAAAGTCACAGTTGAAGCAAAGACACTTCCATGTACTGGGAACATCTGCTTCTCTTCCCCATTGAAGAGGGTTCACATCTCTGAGCTTTTGCCACTCGGGGTCCCTCAGCCAAGAAGGGCTCTTCCACTCTTCTCCCTGCGGAATGGTGTTCATCCTTTAAGGCCCAGTTCAACACCACCTCTTCGTTGGAGCCTCCCTGAATCCTACCTCCTCCTAAATAATAAAACTTGATTATACTTCTCATGCCCTACAGCCCTTAAGTAGATAAACTATTTATTATGCTTATTAATGTGTAAGCCTCTTTCCCCCACCAGATAGTAAGTTCCTTGAAGGCAGGACCATCTCATATATATGACTGTGTGCCCAGTACATTGCAGACACTAAACAGATGTGTGTGTGTGGTTAATTGAACTAACTACCCATAAGTAGATTCTAAGCAAGCATTTCTTCATAAAATAAGGAAATTTACAGAAAGATGCCTCACACTATGGCAATAAGTTTATTTTGCAAGTAAGGGTACCTAGAATATAATTTTATTTGCAATTTCATTTGGAGACCCAGATTATCCTTTGCCCACTTTATTTTTGGGGATCATTCATTCATTTGCTGTTCATTGAGTATCTCTACAAACTAGACGTTGGGTTGATGGGATACTCATCTCCTAGGATATGGTGAACACAAAGGATAGAGGCCTTGCCTCTATGTCACCTGAGGTCTGGGAGTGAAGACCCACAACCACAAGAAATGGTGAAATCTTTATGACAGAAAAAAAAACAGAGGGATGTCTGTGAGCACATAAAGGGGAGGTCCTAAGTGACTCTGGGTGTCAAGGGAGGAGCCTTAGAAGGGGGACATAGAAGCTGAGACCCACAGTAGGAATTAGCCACTAAATCATGCTCTTCTCTTCCTGGTGTGTGGACTACATGTTTAAGTTGGAGCTCAGACACATCCCTTGAGTCCTGTGATTTACATTCTTGGATAGATTTATTAGTCTCTCATTCTGTGGTTTCTCACACTTCCTTAAGCCAAAATCACTGGCAATTAAAACAATTCCCACTTATATCCACAAAGGAAAAGGCAAAATATTGTGTTATGTCATAAGTAGAACACAGTAGATGCATTTATTATGCACTATACAGTACAGCTCTACTTGGTTAAGTATAAATCAAATGACACATGCCCAAAAGAGATTTATATGCTTTTTGTTGCCTTTTCCAAAAGAGATTTAGGGCAACCCATCTTTACCCTAAATGGCTTTAGAATTTAGATAAATCTGATTTTCACAAAACACAGAATATTTTTCTGTGCTGCATCTAAATTATTTTCCCAATATGTATATGTCTTTGTGGTTACTCTTGCTTTAGGATGGAATCATTTTTGCAATATCTTACTTAAGAAGGCCCTGCTCAATTACACCAATCTTGGGTAATTATCATTCCCTAGTAAGTCCAAATATCTGTAGCTACTTCAGAGAAAGAGATCAGAATACACATCTATTTCTAGCTTTGGTTGGAAAGAATGTAGCCCTAAACATTTGGAATTAAATGATGAATCCTAAAATATTCAGGAATGCCTAAACTCAAAATGTACAGCTTTGCTATGCCTCCTCCCCCTTTTTTTAATTAGCAGACATAATTGTAATGTCCTAGATTTCATTCCCTGAAGATAAAATTTCAATATTTTAAGAGTAACTTCAGGTGGTGATGAACTTCACAGAATCATGCACCATGTCAATCACAAGCAAAAGTAGAGACTTTATATGTATTTTCTGAGTATTGTCAAGGAAGGGGTTATACATTTGAAGGAAAAGTTGGCAAAGAATCAAAATTTTTTCAGCAAGACTGGATGTTCAGAACGTCAACATTTTTCACATTGGCAAAATTGGGCTATTAAATATATAAGCTTTTTCTGTAAGTTTCCTGAATTAGTGCTAATTCCCAAGGTAGTCTTATACAAAGAAATCAGTCCATGCCAATGCTGTGGTCTTCTTGACTATATCAAGAAATTAAGAAAAAGTTGGGGGAAATCTACTTTTTAAGCCACAAAAACTCCCAAAAGTTTTCATTCCATAGTGACAGAATAGAAGATGAGGGGAGCACAGGTCAGTTTTTAAATATCCAAACTGCTTCAATGTGCCTTATGTAACTGCTAGAAATACTGAACTCATTCTCCTCCTTTGAAAATGCACCTGAGACCTTCCTATCTGGAATTATGAAGATTACATATCTAATAACCTAATTTAAAATCAGCACTTGTTCATGCTCTAGACCAGGGAGAGCTCCTTGGGGATGCCTGCACCTATACAGCCAACATACTGCCTGAGAAATGATGGAGACCAAAGTTAGAACCGAGGAAGACGGAGCTGGTCTCAAAAGCCAAGGGTAGAGAGCGAGAGAGCAGAAACTGGATACAGCCAAGATCAGAAATGAATCGGAAGAGACTTTACCACATGATGGGCAGTGCAAACAGAAGATGCTCTTGGCAACTGAAAATAGCTATAGATTTCAAAGGAACAAAGCAAGGATGGGGCTCAATCTTACTGCCAGTCGAGGAGGAGGAACAAGAATATGCTTCTGCTGTGTGGTCAAACCTTGTCCATGCAGACCCCCTCAAAACTGCTCAGAGAAGGAAGTGATCTGCTATAGGTCAGGCAGCAATTCCCAAGTCCTCTCTGTGTTAGATATCAATGTCTGAGATTGGAAATGTTTATACGGAGCCTAGGTCAGTACCTGTCAAGAAATCTCTAGAAGCTCTGGGTCGTGGGAGCTCTGCTGATCCTCCAAACTCATGTGTCAATGATAAAACCACTTCTTGAAATTATTCATATTATCGGTGTTGAGAAGCAAATAGTGCCATAATTTAAGGTACCCACTGTGCAAAATAATACCTTGATTTCACCTGCTTTTCATAGACCAAATGTCTTCCTGACTTTTTCTCTTTTCACTGTTGAATTCAGTGTTAGTTTGATGTGAGACTGTGTCATCTCTCAAGTATGTGTAGAATGCTCACTCCTCTCATTTGCCTAGAGTGTAACACCATAGGGAATGAGACACCATCAGAACATTAGCTATAAATATGACTTTGGAAATTTGTGGTTGTTTTCTTAAAAATCTGCTGCAAAAATCTGACCTGAACAGCATAGGAAAATATTTCTGATGTTTCCCATATTTATTCCACTTTAAGAAGCCATGTTTTGCCAGAAAAGACCTCATCTGTCTTTTCATGCTGTACCCCTAATGCAGTGTCATCTCCATAACCAAGAAACCCCAAACATGAAGTCTGAGGGGAGGATGCAAAATCCATTTTTCATCCAGTTCCCAATCCCCTGAGAAACTGAACAAAAAGAGCATTGTCTTTTTGAACCTTCAAAGTTTCTTTCATTTCTACCAGCCATTTCATCCTTCTTAGTTCTTTCTATAAAACCAATGTGTGTTTATGTCCTTGGAGAGTAATGTGAAAAGTACCAAACCACAGGGGGGAAAATGTGTCACATGGTAATAGAATAGCACTTGTTATTGAATTCCCTGGGAACATCTGCAAAAGCCCAGAATGTGAGATGGGTTTTAGGCTGGGTAGTGACTCAAGCACTTAACTGAATGTTGGGTGTGTTGTATGGCCAAAATCAAAATCCACCTTGGATTCACTGACAAACTACATGCAACAGGACTCTGCTGTCATTCCCAAGACTTATTGAGAAGGTTCCTGAAAGAAAACATGCTGTAACTGATTTATCCAAGCATTGCAGATCCCACCAAAACATTACGCTGTAGGCAGGGACTATCTGAGACATGAAAAATAACACCAAAGGTTTCACAGACTCTAAATAGAAAACATGTTCAAGTGGATAGGATACTCAGTGCTATTTGGGCTTCAGCATAAATCAAGCAATCAGATTAAGCAGGTCATGTGTCCTCAGCTTTCTTGGTGAGTTAACTGCTGTTAGTAGCCTCTACATCCTGAAGAATATTAGGAGCACGTTATTTACAGAAAAAACAGTATTCTCTTGGAGTCTTTGGAACTTGAAATCCTCCAGATGGTCTGTCTGTTTTCTCACTGAGCGGGTGAGAGTTGTGCACAGGAACCTCCACGGACCTGTTTGATCACTGAGGAGTAGGAATGACTTGAATTCTAATGCAGGGACAAACCATGAATTGAATAACTTGGGCTTCTCTAGAATAAAGTCGGATGAGGTCACTGTCTTTGGAACTGGATTATTAAATTCTCAGGTTGCAAAAGAGGTATTGTGAATGTGCATTTAAAGTTGTCTTGTCCATGAGGTACAAGGGGGGCTGCCTTTGCTTCTTTCTTTAAACAGGTTGTTTTCCAAAGCTAACAAATGACCTCCAGCCTATTAAATATTCACATTGGTGTGTTTTTTTTCCCCTTCAATATGTATTATTTAGTGCATGGCCCTTGAAATATTAATCATTTTTTCCTAAAGATATGGTATATATTATTTACATCCGGTTACATTATGTTTTCATACAGATGAAATAAGCACATTGGAATCTTTCTAAGTCATAAGCAAATAGGGCATTTGGCCCGGTGCACACAATTGGTCTCCGGGGAAGTGAGTTCTGGTCTGTGCATGACTGAAGTAGGCTAGCAGGTAGCCTTCTCGGAGCTCACTGCTCACACTTCACGGGGACTAGCCAAGGAAATAAAAGGTCCAGGATAGACAGACTTTGGGCCTCAGGTGGGCAGATACCCATTGGCAGTATCTTGGAGGAAACCAAATATGCTCCATCAAAGGACCCATAAAGGACACAAAGGTAATAACAGTTCAAAGACATCCCAAATCAGAGTTGAACAGGTCACGTCGTAAAAAACCAAAGGGAAGGTACTGGAAACTTTATGTCTTCATGAGGATTGTAAAGACTGTTTAAGATGGGATTCATTCCATTTTTAGTTCAATGCTCCTGGTTTTTCTCCAAGCCAAGATTACCTTTGAGAGCCCCAAGGCTCTTCCATCACACTGGTGTAAATTACACCTGGAATGACATTGGAGATGACAAGAGACTAGAATCCTAATTAGAGGGTTGGAGGTGACCATCTGAAATTCCCCCTCACTCCAGGGATTATCAGGTCATGGAAAGTACTTTTGTTGGAAAGCCTGCAGAATTTGCCCAGGTCTTCCTAACCCTCCAAAGGCAAGGCCAGAAGACAGTAGCTGGCAGATAATCAATCATTTATGAAATCTTACTTCCCTTAGCAGATAATCAGCAATGCTGTTCAAGTATTTATTCATTCAACAAATATTTCCTAAGCACCTGGGACATGCACAGCGCTGTTTACCAAGTCTCCGCTATGGAGCAGATACTCTCCAGGAGTCAGGAAGAGGAAAAGCTGAAGACCAGAGCGGTGGCTAAAAGGGTTGGCTGCTGCACAGATGAAGTCATCCCACTGCTAGACGAGGCCCTGATGCATTTTTTGTCTTTAATTCCTCTGGATAGAAATTACTAATTATCCAGCTTCTTACTTGTCCTCATGGCAGAGTTCAGAGACCACCCAAGAATGAATATCAGCAAAGCCTTATTTGCTTGGGAGGGAATATGGTTTTCCTCAGAAAGGAAATTTCCTGACAGATTAATATTAGCACTCCCCTCGTCCTTTGCTTACCTATAACTATCATATTTGCTCCCTGTCTGTTTAACCACTCTAGACAGGGAAGCGAGGAACACTTCAAGGGCAGCAACTGTGTCCTGGCCATATTTGTTTCCTCAGAGTGTAGCATAAAACCTGAATTATTAGAAGGCAAGTAAAACATGTTTAGTGATGAACTTGAGCAGCAAAAACCTTTTTTTTTTATTTAACCATTATATTAGAATTTTTTCTAAAGCATAATGCACTTCCCTGTCTGCTTAAGTGAATTTCACTGAAAGTTTTGCTTGCTAAGTACTGATCCAAAATATATTGTATCAGCCCTAACCGGTTTGGCTCAGTGCATAGAGAGTCAGCCTGTGGACTGAAAGGTCCCAGGTTTGATTCCAGTCAAGGGCATGTACCCTGGTTGAAGCACATCCCCAGTAGGGGGTTGCAGGAGGCAGCTGGTCGATGTTTCTCTCTCATCAATGTTTCTAACTCTCTATCCCTCTCCCTTCCTCTCTGTAAAAAAATCAATAAAATATATTTCAAAATATATATGTATATATATGTTCTATCAGTGCCTGCGCTATAGACAAGTGAGCTCCAAAATGGTTTGATCTTGTATCTCTAACAGCAAAATATCAGAATCATAGACACCCAGTGTATTTGTAACTATTTATGCATAAAGTATATATAAGCACTACTGATGTTACTTTCTGTACCTTGTGAAAGTTATGCAAAATTAGAAATTTCTGAAGAATGAGATAAAGCAAAGCATCTTCATTAATTTTACTCTGTAGTGTTGCAGGTATATTGAGAATAAGCGAACTATCTTGCCTGTCTTTGTATTGTTGTTCATTTGTGCTTGCACTGTTCAAAATGAAAGAGATCTAAACTTTCTTTGCCAAAGTCTATTTAAGTCACTGGTCCATTTAATTACTTATTTAAGACTACATAATCTAACCCATAAATTCATTCCAGCATATATGAACTGTGATGGATTTCAGTACTCCAGGAGCAAGCTAATAAGGGATGAGGGAGGTGCTACTGAGAGTTCCTTTCCACTCTGCAAGTCTTAGTCTTTCCACAGATAAGAGAGAAATAGCCATCACCATATGGGCTGATTAAGAGGCATATAAATCTGTAATAGATTAAATATTAGGAAATCTTCATTCCTTTTATATTTAACCTCCATATCTCCATAAGTGGGGCGGAGAGTCAGCTAAGAGAGATGGGAGGATCATACTTTTTTTCTTATGATTTTCAAACTAATGAAGTATTTACAAATGACAGGATCGTGCTTACCTCTCTCTTTGGGAATCTGCTTACATTTTTGTCCTTGAGGAACAAAAAGGAGCCCTCAAATGAATAAAAAGGAAAAGGTTGGGGGGCTTGGGTGGATAGCAGTTCTTTTACCTTTTATTTGTTAACTTAGATTAAACTGAGCTGTGCTTTTCTATCTGAGAGAGGTTGTAGGAAATCTGGTCCCACAGCCCACCCTCTCTCCTGACAAAACACTGTTCGAAGGCACATCTCCTGTGAGCAGTTGTTAATGGAAACTGTCTCCTGGCAACTTGCTTTAGTAGCAGCTCAAGAAGCTTGAAGTTCAACATGTTTCACAATATTAATAAACATAAGGCTGGCAGTCAAATCCTTGGGAGCAGAACCGTGCATCGACCAAAGGGCATCTGGATTTAGGTTCACTTTTTCCTATCAGAACTCTCTAGTCTAATGAGGAGATTTCTTCTGGTCAATGGCTGAGGTTGCAAGTGACAGGGCTTGGGGCCTGTGTCTTCCTGCTGTGGGCCTCCCCCTGCCTACCAGTACAAACTACAGATGCCCAGGGCAAAGACAGGGCCCTTCTGGGGCAAAGTAATTTTTTCTAATGTGCTGTTGCTTGGGAGGCCCAGATGTTAAGATCAGCTTCTTCACGGTAGCTTTTGGCAAGAATTCACTCAGACCTCAACTGAGACCCTTGTGGTCTAAGTTTAAGGGGAAATCGAACAAAACCTTCATTTGAGGGAACTGAAGGGAGTGTGTCAATCTCACTGGTGGTAGCAGGAAAAAGATTTCCTTGTATTCAGTGCACTTCATCTATTTCCAATAAGATGACTTTCCAGAAAGTGAAATTAGTTATGTTCTGGCTTTCCAATGGCAAAATATAAATGTATTTCATAGTTTAGCCAAAAAATAGTAAGTAAAAAAAAAAGTTCTGATGTTTTCATACTTAATCACATTGAATCATCTTGCATACCCCCAGATATATACACACATCTCCAACACCAACCCAACAGACATGCTTTGGAGACCATGCTATAGGCAATGTCCCTATAAAGCCTAGTGGTTAAGGGTAACAATTCTGAAGTCTATGTTTGAATTTGAATCTCATCTACATCATTTACTAGATGCAAGGCAAGTTTTGTTTTTTGTTTTTTACCTCTCTAAGCTCCTAATTTCTCAGTTGCAAAGACGGTATAATATACTACATCAGTACACAAAGTTTTGAAGATTGAATATGAGTGCATTACAATAGACATATGAAAAGATACTGAATATCACTAATCATCAGAGAAATACAAATTAAAACCAGAATGAGATATCACCTCGCACCTGTCAGAATGGGTATCATCAATAAATCAAGCTTGCCCAGTGTTGCTTGGGGGTTGAACATTGGCCCATGAACCAGGAGGTCACAGTTTGATTCATGGTCAGGGCACATGCCCTGGTTGTGGACTTGATCCCCAGTTAGGGGGTGTGCAGGAGGCAGCTGATTGATATTTCTCTTTCATTGATGTCCATCTCCTTTCCTCTCTCTAAAATAATAAAAATGTATTTTAAAACAAATAAATAAACAAATACCAAGTGTTGGCAAGGATGTGGAAAAAAGGGGTACCCTCCTGCACTGTTGGTGGGAATGCAGATTGGCGCAGCCAGTATGGAAAAGAGTATGGAGGTTCCTCACAACTTAAAAATAGAACTACCTTACGACTCATCAATCCCACTTCTGAGTATTTATTCAAAGAAATTCAAAACACTAATTCGGAAAGATATATGCATCCCTTTGTTCATTGCAGCATTATTTACAATAGCCAAGATATGGAAATAACCCAAGTGTCCATCAAAAGACAAATGGATAAAAATGTGGTACATTTATAAAATGGAATAGTACTCAACCATAAAAAAAGAATAAAATCTTACCATCGCAATGGCATGGATGGCCTTAGTGAGTATTAATGCTCAGTGAAGTAGGTCAGAGAGAGAAAGATAAATATCTTATGATTTCGCTTATATGTGGGATCTAAAAAATAAAGTAAACAAAACAGAAACAAATTTTAGATACAGAGAACTGATGGTCGCCAGATGGCAGGGGGCTTGGGAGGATGGGTAAAAAAAGTGAAAGGGATTAAGAAGTACAAACTGACAGTTATAAAAATAGTCACAGGGATGTAAAATACAGCATAGGGAATAGAGTCAATAATATTGTAATAACCATGTATGGTGTCAGATAGGTATTAGACTTATCAGGGTGATTCTCTCACAAGGTATGTAAATGTCTAATCACTATTGTACACCTGAAACTAATATAATAATTTAGTTTTTATATTATGTCAACTGTAATTGATAAATTAAATTTTAAGAAATGAATGTGAGTGTCATAGCTCAACGAAAGCTCACAGTAAGCCCCAATCACTTTGAATCAATTACTGACCTGGGCTGAACACAGCAAAGCTCTTAAATGGCTATGTGCCCTGACAACAGTCTCCTTTCTCCTCAAGTTTTCACTATTTTTAACTTTTTCAAAAAATACTAAAATGGTTGGGAAAATACTAAAATGAACATTCGTATACCTACAGTGTAGACTCAGTAATAGTTGACTTTTTTGCTATTTTCAAGTAAGTAAAAAAAAAAAAGCACTCTATCCCTAAATATCTCAGCATGAGTTTCCTAAAAGCAAGGCCAGTCTGTCTCTTATGCAACCACAACACCATGATTACACATAAGAATGTTAACAGTAATTCAATAATTACCTACTGTCTATTTATACTCAAAATGTCCCAGTTACCTCAAAACTCCGTCTTATAGCTGGATGCCCATATCCAAATCCCAGATTCATTTAATTAGCATTTGTTTGCTATTCTTTTAGAGTATCTTTTCATTTACAACAGTCTTTGTTCCTTTTTTTTTTTTTTGAAGAGTGGAGACCAGTAGTCTTTCATAATACAAGTATCTTACACAGTAGGTGTGTTTCATCACTTATTTATGGTGTTCATTTGTGCCTCTATCCCCAGTATTTCCTATAAACTGGAAGTTGTTAAGTCAGTAACTTGATGAGATTCAGGTTAAATATTTGAGACAAGATTACTTTTTAAATGAAGTTGTCAGACAACAGTATTTGGACAGTTCTTTCTGCTTTTTGTTTTTGCTAATCCCTTTGTTTTTAGCAATCACTCCACCCTGACAGTATCCTGCCTCTTTTGTCTAATTTTACAATTCTATAGGAGTGGGGATGAAGATGGTACCACTGTCTGCCTGGAGTCAAGTACTCCGGACCCTCTAACAGACCTTAAACTAAAAATGTATGTCTCTACTAAAACTGTCAGAAATTAGAATTGACTCCAGAGAAATTCTAAAAGCAGGCTCATGTTTTCCCTGTGGACCCCAACAGTATTTTGGGAAATCAGAGTCCGAAGGCATAACAAGTCGTTTAACTTTCAGGATCTTGCAATAACATAAATGAAAAATATTTAAGACTCGGGTATCACTAGTATTGCAGTATGTAGTAATAGAGTATAAAATATTGGAAAATGGTAAATATAATTTGCAAATATTGGAGAAAATTAATTTGTCCTTGAATGGCTCATTTGAGAAACAAGAAAAAAGACATTGTAAGTCTCATATTTGATTTTAGGTCTTTGTTCCCATCAGGTTTGCATTATTAATGAATTGGGACTTGCCATTATTGTCAATAAGACATTTGTACTAAGAGTGCTTGTTAACATAAAGCTTAGCTCACTATTGTGTGCACATAGTTTCCAGGAAATAAACAAAAACCAACTCAGATCTGAAGCTACAGCAAAGTAGTCCCACATATTGCTCAGAAATAAAAACAATAGAAAGTATTTCTAAACAGTGTGAGACTTGAAAAACTTCCTTTTTTAAAAATTTCTTTATTAATTAAGGTATTACATATGTGTCCTCATCCCCCCATTAACCCCCCAAAACCCCCCCCCCACTCATGCCCTCACCCCCCTGGTGTTCGTGTCCATTGGTTAGGCTTATATGCATGCATACAAGTCCTTTGGTTGATCTCCCCTCCTTACCCCCACCCTCCCCTACCTTCCCTCTGAGGTTTGACGGTCTGATCGATGCTTCTCTGTCTCTGGATCTCTCTCTTGAAACTGAAAAGGAAACTGCAGTAGTTCAGATGTTCTTTAGAATCAAAGGCATGATCCTCTCCAGGGGCGAACAGTGTCCGTTTTTCCCAGGTGTCTGCATCACCATTCCAGTCGGAAAAAAATGGCCAATGTTTCTGTGCAGAATGTGAAAACAACATTTGCATCTCTCGCTGCTCCTTTGCTGTTATTTCCTTCAATTGCACAATGAACATCCCGGGGTGCACACAGCCTGCTCATAACCTGTGCTGTGTGGGGGACTCATCAGAGAGGATCCACATCCTCACTTAGCTGCATGGATCCTCTCATCCCCTTGGAGACAAGAGCGCACATTGTGTGACCACCAACCATTTTGTCTAAGCAATATTGTCTGTGACCTGGTAATAGAGTGAGACAATTAAATCCATTTTCTCAATCACATTTATTAAGCACCTACTGTGTGCAGAAACCTGTGTGACCAACACCCTGGTTTGCCCAGGGCTTTCCAATTTTAGCACTGAAAATTTAGAGTCCTATAATCCCCTATGTCCCAGGCAAACTGAGATGATTGGTCGTCTGACCCATCCTCAGACAAATTAGAACCTTGTCTTTGCAGCAAGAAGCATGTGATCGAAGAGCAAATAAGAAAAGTTACAGTTATAAGTTTGGGGTGATCAGTACTTGGAATCATGAACAGGCCACTGGGGAACACACCATTGAATCTAATCTAACGTGGGGACAGAGCACACCTTGGAAGAAACAATGCTTAAGTTTAGTTAAAGAATGAGCAGCATAACACACGCAGTTAAATTTTGAAAATATTGAAAGAGGAGATACCTGTGGAACATAATGCAATTTTATTCTTTCTCTGTGTCAAAAAAATACATATTTGGTTCAGATTCTCACAGCATAAAGGTCATAAAGGTGGTAACTTTGTTATGAAATAATCAGAAAAGGGATGCTTATTCCTGCTATCCTTTATAATGGAACAGAACAAGCCTTACGTATTTCTGTCCTGAGGCTGGGGATAGTTTCCTGAATGAGTTATGAATAGGCAACACCTGACTCTTTCTCTGGGGTTTGTGTTTGAGAACACTGAGAATGAGTGGCCTGGAGGTGGGAGCCCAGATTGAGGGTAAAAGATACCAAAGCTGAGAAATTTTATTTCTGACAAACTTAATTTTGAAAACAATTCAAACTTACCAAAAAATGCATTTCAAAAAATTATATAGCTTCATCTAGGTTCACTATTCACTTAAAATTTGCCACATTTGCTTTCTCTCTTTCTTCATGTACATATGTATTGATTATTAGATGATGATTAAGGCATTCTAGAGTAAGTTGTAGAAATTATAACAATTATAACTCATTCTAAATACTTTAGCATGTATCTCCTATGAAGATGATATTCTTCTATATCACCATAATACAATTTCATATTCAGGAAATTTAACATGAATACAATATTCTATTGATATGGAGCTATTATTCAAATTTTGCCAACTATTCAATAATGTCCTTGATGGATATTATTTTCCAATTTAGCACCCAATCCACAGCCAGGTACTACACTTAGGTGCCATATCTCTTATTCTTCTTAATCTGGAAAAAACCTCTCAGCCTTTTTTGTTTTTTATGACTGATGTTTTGAAGAGTACAAGCCAGTTGTTTTGCAAAAAGTCCCTAGCTTTGTGTCTGTCTCGTGTGTCCTCATAATTGGATTCAGGTTATGAATTTTGGCTGCAGAAATGATGTGCCCTTTTTGTCATATCGCATCAGGAGGTGCACGACATCAATTTGTCCTGGTACTTTGATCACTTGGGGACCTGCCAATTTCTTGCCTTGTAAATTGGCCAGTTTTCCGTCTGTAATAATACATAATCTGGGGGGGCGGGGCATGTACTTTGGGGTTGTGTAAATATCTTGTTCTCAGTCAGACCTTTTACTCAACATTTTTCATATTTGTCCTAGTTTGCTAGGGCTCCTGCAGCAAAGTATCACCAACTGGGTGGCTTAAGACAACAGAAATTGAATGTCTCACAGTCTGAGGGCTGGAGGGCTGGGATCCCAGTGTCAGCAGGGCTGGTTTCCTCTGAGGCTGGGAGGGAGAGTCTGCCCCAGGCTTCTCCCCAGCGTTGAGGACTTTGCTGGAAATCCTCTGAGTTCCTTTACTCGTAGATGCATCACCCCAGCTCTGCCTTCATCTTTATATGCTCTTCCCCTTGTGCGTCTCAGTCTTTGTTCCCAAATTTTTCCTTTTACAAGGACAAATTCACATTGGATTAGGGCCCACCCTCAAGACCCCCTTTTAACTCCATCATCTCTGACAACCCTATTTCATAATAAGGTCACAGTCGCAGGTACTGGTGGTTTCGACTCCAGCTCCTTTTGCAGGGGACACAATTCATTGATGATATTTGCTGAGATCAGGTATTACCATGGTGGGTGCAGAATGGTGATTTTTTTCTAACTACCTTTCTTTCAACATTTATCAGTTGGTATTTGAGGGGTTGGATTTTTTTTGTAATTGAGAAACAGAATGTATATCCATCTATGTGCCATCTATCCAGGAATGACACTTACCTTTAAAACAAAAAGAAATAAAAATGAATAACAACATACACACACATCTGTGCCTAGAGAGGTGAGCAGAAAAGGACAGGCTCTTATTGCAAACTTTCTTACCCAGTCAGACTGCCAGGAAGGCAAGCCAGGGACAGTCTGTGAACCAAGGTCACAGGAATGGATGCCAGGGCAGATGGAGGAGTAGGGGGGAGGGGAGACTTAGAGTGCAGGTTTCAGGACCTCCTAAACACTTCTGGTGTGTAAGTTACTTCTTGGAATGTCATTACTTGTGGATTGTTCTTCACACTTTAAAGCAAAGGTAGAATCACACTATTCAAAGAGAAGTACCAGTTTTTCTGGTTCAGCGTTCCGGTCATCTTTAGCACTTCATGGGTGAGCAGATGCATCCCAGGACTGAAGCCCCTGTTGTCATCAGAACCACAGTTAAGCAGGAGCCAAGGACTATCATTCTAGAACTACTGAGAAACATGACTGGAGCCAAAATTCAATTGTCAGAGTCTTTTATGTCTTTGTGTTCACTCTTAAACCTGACAAAAGATCTTTGGAAAATTTTTTTCTCAAGTCTATACTCCATCCACAGTAAACACAGAATACTTTGTGCCCAAAGATTATTGATCTCAAATGTACAAGAACACCATTAAGTCTCACTGGTTCTCCCTTCTGAGGTCATGTATAGATTTGCTAGGAATGTCATAACGAAGTACCACAGACTGGATGGCTTACACCCACAGAAAGTTATTGTCTCACAGTTCTGGAAGTTAGAAGTTCAAAATCAAGGTGTCAGTGGGATTGGTTCCTTCCGAGGAAAGGGTCTTTCCCAGGCCTTTCCCTTGGCTTGTCGGTGGAGGGCTTCTCCCTATGTTCCCTCACATTGTCTTCCCTTTGTGCGTATCTGTGTCCAGATTTCCCCTTTTTGTAAGAACACCAGTCCTATTGGATTGGAGCACCCAAATGACCACATTTTAAACTTCTTTACCTCTATAAAGACCATCTCTCCAAATAAGATCACATTCTGAGGAGCCGGGGGTTAGGACTTTAACATATGAACTTGGGGGACATAATTCAACCTATGGCAGATGCATTTCAAATGTTTAAACACTTTCCCAATGTTCATGTAAGTAGAGCAGGAAATCAAGGTTGTGACTGCATGATCCTAGATGTTAATTATGGAACTGAAATGGGACTGAATTTCTCTCCTACCCTTTCCCCAGGAGCGCAGTCAATGTGGAGCCTAAAAACACTAAAGATGGTGTGACTAAGCTTGTCCAGGCCACCCATACACAGGGCTGTGGATGGTACACTTGCCTGTGATTGGAACGACTTTTTTCTCTTAGGCAATAGAGATTTCTAAACGGGTTTGTGTTGCTGCCCACCAAGTGTGTGCTATACGGACCTATCAATTAGTCAGGAGCAGAGGTTACCAGCAGCTGAATTAGTGACAATATGTATTTATTGCAGAAACAAGTAGACCATTGGGAAAGATGTTTTATCTCTTGGTGCATTTATCTGACATCCAGGCAAATGAATTCTAAAGAATGTGTTTGCGGTGTTTGCAGTAAGGCACACCTACTTCTCCCATTTGGAGAGGGATCTGAAGCCAGTTGAGATGCTTCATAAGTTCTTAACTAAAAGGATAGTGGGGAAAGAAAAGATGGAAAACAAAAAGTGGATTACCTAGAGCTCTCTGCCAGAAGCTAGAGGAAGACTGAGGGAGGAGAGAGGGAGGCTTTCCTGGGCAACAAATCCTGTCTCTCTCTTAAAACCAAGAGTTCGTACTGGTTTTATCACATATTCTCTCACCACCCCGTATGTTGTGCCTTGTGTAGAGATGGACAGCACCTGGGGAGAATGGTCACTGTCTTCCCTTGCTTTCTTGATCAGGTCACAGACATAAAAGAGAAACTGAAGCTCTCTAAAAAGGTCTGGTCGGCGTTGCCCTACACCATCTGCAAGGATGAGAGCGTGACCGCGGGCACGTCCAACGAAGAGGAATGCTGGAACGGGCACAGCAAAGCCAGGTGAGGGGTGACTCGCTGTTCTTGTGGAAGGGGCTCTGTGCATCCAGCTCCGGAAGCACTCCTGGCACAGCTCCGCAGACCTGTTTATGCAGAAAGCAATGGAGGGTGGAGGGGACAAGTCGTCACTTAGCGACAGCTGTTCAGAGTGACAGGTTTGATGGGCACCTGGGAGCACTTACTCTCAAGGTGCCATTAAGCATGGAATTCTTGCTCTGAACGCCTTGCCTCTGGATGAGGATGGAGGCATGGTGACAGATGCCAGGTTACGGATATCCTGAGATCACGATGAGCCTTTTATGTTCACTTAATGACTTTAAAGCAGGGGAGCTATTTTTATCCGTAGTTAAATTTGCACGGCTTGCTGTGTTATTTTTTCCATCACAAGTTAAACAGAAAGTGAAAATTCAACTGTAATTTTTTTTCACCCTTGAAGACAGAAAGTGTTTTGAAGTGTTCATTGAAAGGGAAGGGAAAACAAAATGACTTAGGGACAATCAGGAGAGCACTCTCATAGGTCCCGTGCCTGGAAAGTCCCAATGGAGCCCCATGATGAGAGATGGCTCTGTTGTCACCCTGCTGCTCTGCTCCCCAGTGCTATCGCCGCTTGATATGAAATCTCTCAATTTCTTGGTTCAGCCCAGGAATGGGCTTGGCCCAAGTCGTCATAGGGTGGAGAAGTTGGACTGGGGAACTGGCTGGCTGGGAGTTGGCAAGCAGGGCAGGACACCAAGAGAGGGGTCTGCCTGAACCCTCCCCAATGGGGATGCAGGTGGGTAGAGCAGCTAGTAAATTGGCCTCCAGGAACCTTTGGGGATTGACTAGCAGGTGGAGAAGCTAAGAGGGGTGTCTGTTCTGGAGATTTATTGGGCAGTTTGGGGCATATGAAGCAGCTGTGAAGATACATGGATGTTAGAAGGCAGCAAGAAGATACACGGATGTTAACTTCAGGAGAAAGTGCAGAAGGTAAGCAGGCATTCAGTGAGATGCTCATTAGGAGTTTTTCTTACACTGTAGAATTGTGGTTTTTAGCATCCTTTGGCGGTCATATTATTAGCTTGCTGGGAAAACCTTGGCAAAGTAAAGACTAGACAGCTATGGAAAAAGCTATATTTCAAGTAGCTCCTAAATACCAATATGCAAATCTTAGATCATGAGCTACAGGAAGATATTCATGATCTCAACAACATGCTCTTCAAAAATGCCTAGTAATTTACCAGTGTCTGGCCTTTTAGGACAGAGATCATTGGCCAGCAAATGCAGCTGTGATCTAACAGCCTCTAATGTTCTTTTCCTGATGATTGAACAGAAAGACACTGTGAAGGATGACCAGATGGCCTAATGGATAAAGTGGCTGATTTTCTGAGCTGCTGTTTTCCATCTGTGTTTACTTTTCAGTCTTGGAAAAAATGAAGGCTGTATTTTGAACCACATTGGTTCAAATTGGTGCATATACAACTTTGAAAATACAAAGTAAAAAGTGGCTGCAGGTGTGGACTTAGGAGGGGACTACATGCCACTAAGAAAATGAATGGGGAAGGTAAAGATCATTGAAGTTAGAGCTAGAGGTGACTGGGATGGTTCAGCCAAGTTCCTCATTATGTACATCAGCAGCACAGACAGGGTAAATGATTAGTCCAAGGTTACCCAACTCGCAAGGGTGACAGTTGAAATCTCCCAAATCCTAGCCCAGTATTCTTTTCACTTTTATATCCTGCCTGTAAAACACAGCCCTCCCCAGATTAGGAAAACAAATGAAACAGATCCTTAGCTCTGAAAAAGATTTAGTGAATCTGCCCTGGCCAGGGTGGCTCAGTTGGTTGAGCATCATCCCATGCACCAGGAGGTTGCAGGTTTGATTCCCAGGGCAAATGCCTGAGTTATGGGCTAAATCCCATTGGGGGCCGGGAGGGAGGGCAGGAGATAGCCGATGTCATCGATGTTTCTATCTATCCCTCTCATTTCCTCCCTCTCCATAATATCAATAAAAACATATTTTAAAAAAAGATTTAGTGAATCTACATTATTCATTAAGTCAATCATTCAATCAGCAATATCTGTAAGCACTCCCTCTGTCCAGATATCATGCACGGCTCTGTGGATTAAATGCTATAACACGGCAATGTTGTCTGTCAACATATGAAAAGACACAGTGGATTTTGGGACTTCCATCCTGTGAGACTGTAGGTTTAGGAAAGGACCACATAGGTGGCCCTGGAACAGCACCTGGAACAGTACTCAGAGACCAGATTTTAGTTTTATCCTGAGGACCACTGGAAGCCACTGAAGGACTTTATGCAGGTGAGAGAGCGCATCAAACTTAATGCAATAAAATCATTTGCAAGAATATGCCAGAATGTAACCCAGTATATTTTTAAAAAGATGAGGCTGTTAAATATTTGTGACTTGAATTATAATAATTTCATTGTTTCTTTTAGTTCCTTTTTGAAAAATTCTTCTACTGGCATATTATAACTTTATATTTAATAGCATAATAAGTAGATAACCAATAAAGACTTGTTGAATTAAATTCAATTGAAAGTTTTTCTTATTCAAATATTAATTGATCTTGAGACTTTTTCATTTAAAGAAATTTAACTGAAATTTTGTAAGTTGAAAAATCTATTTTTAAAGCAGATAATGACCTATTTTTTCCTACTTTTGAAGTATAGATTTTTAGATGACAGACATTTAAGAATGCTTGTTTTAAAAAGAAGAAGGAAGAAAGGTTATTCTTATCATCCATCTGAAATAAAAGAACCAGAACTTTGTTTTAAAAAAATCCATTGACAGCTGTTAATGGAATTGGAACAGCAATGCTTATTAGCATCAATAGAGATTGTCACAGTCTGGAGTCGTAACACTCGAGCCTGTAGGAAGAGACCACTGATAACCCAGACATATTCCCTCTTTTTATGTTTTATTGACTCCTTCAGCCACATTCTTCAGTCACATCCACTCCTGCCACCCTTTTATCGATCTAGGTATTTGGTCAGGCCTGTCTTCCATCACCCGTATTTCTCCTGATTATTTTCTGAATGCCACTCCATAGCTCTTTACCAAGCTTCCTTGATTCAGAAACATACCTATTTCACATTTGACATTTCTGAGATCAAAATTACTCCTATGGTGGATATGTCCATTTACCTCAGTGATTATTTTATTTTTCCAAATAGCTATTATTAAATGAATGGCATCTGTTGAAATGAATGACTTGAAATAGAGAGAACAGGACACACATACACAACACAGGGTAAAATGTGCTGTGTTGAGATAATGGTCAAGGGTGTGTGAGCACTGGCTCCCCTAGAATATGGACCCACCTTTGTACCCTGCCCCCACCTTCACCCATCCCTGGGAGATCTCACTCTGCTTTAATAGCTAAACTAGTTTAGAAACAGGAGGTAGAGCATGAGGAGGAGACTGTGATCTTTGATGGGAGGAAATTGGCAGGTGGCCATGACCCTGTCAACATTTAAATCTCTATTCTGACAATACCAGGTCATCAAGAGGACCCTGTCCCTGCTTCCCCTTTCCTTTCCAGCCTCTTGGCACAATTTAAAAACCAATGCAGTAATGTCCATAAAAATAGGTTGTATGCAGGCTAAATTCTTGGGCATCTTGTTAAAAATGAAGATTCTGATTCAAGAAGTCTGGGTGGGGCCTGAGATTCTGCATTTCCAACAAGCTTCCAGAGTATGCGGTTGTTGCTGGCCTCAGGACTGCAATTTGAGTAGCAAGGCTCTGAGGCCAAGTTTGCTAGATTTAGCATATAAAAACACCAGGTACCAAATGGAACACGCTTATACTAAAAAACAGATTCATTGTTTACCTGGAATTCAGACTTAACTGGTAGACCTGTATTTTATCTGGCAGTTGTCCTTTAAGCTCCTATTAACCTGTAAGAAATGCCTTTTTTATTCCTCAGACGGTATATTGCAGCACGTTGTTTTCTCTTTGTCTTCATGGAAACCCTTGATGTTCTCTTTAATGGGATGCCTTTGTGGGCCACGATGGGCACTTTGAATCCCTGCTAGAACTTGACTCAATTAGTGGCTTAGTCAGTTCAAGCCGCGGTAACAAAAATACTATAGACTGGATGGCTGAAACAAATTTAGTTCTCATAGGCTACAAGTCCAAGATCAAGGTGCCACAGGATTGGGTTCTGGGGAGAGCTCTCTTCTTAGCCTGTACCTTAACATGACAGAGAGAGGGACTCTGATCTCTTCTTTTTCTAAGAGCACTGATTGCATTATGGGGGCTCTACCCTCACAACCTTTTCTAAACCTAAACCTCCCGAAGGCCCCACCTCCAAATACCAGCACATTGGGGACTGAGGCTTCAGTGTGTGGTTCTGGGAGAGGGAAGGCAAAAAAAAAAAAAAAAAAAAAAGTAGTCCACAGTACTTAGTACAAGAATTACATCCTACTAGATATTATCAGAATAGCTAAGAAAAGGTTTTCCTTAGAATTCATGGTAACAGCTATCACCCAAGCAAGGTAGCCTAGGAGGCATGTGCAAGAGCCAGCAAGAAAGTCAGCCTGGGATGCATGTGCAGGGACCAGCAAGAAAGTCAACTTAGGGTGCAACTTTTTAGGATGAAACAGGAGAAGCCATGGCAGCACTCTGACTCAACTCAGACAAATAGGAATTGAAAGGAAGCTAGTAAGTAAGGGAAGAAAATCGATAATAATCTAGAAAGCCAAAGGGAAAAAAATTAAAGAGTTGTGGTGCAGCTTACAAATCTAGGCTTCTTATAGTTCCCAGGGTAAACCTGGAGACCCGGGGAGGCTGCTTGCCGTCATCCGTCATCCCTGTGAAGGGTGTTCCGGGCAGCCGGGTAGCCAGAATGAGCCATCTGTACAAAAGCTAGAGAAGAATGATTAGATAGGAGGCAAGAAAGCACAGCTCTGAAGGAAATAAACCTTTTATATGGTTAGCACACATGGCTTAGAACTTTCTCAGGCAACAGAAGAAAAAATAAAGCCCTTGTGTTCATAGAAAGCCCTTCCTTTTTGCTCTTATAGAGGCAGATTCTTGCTTTTTGAGAATACAATCATGTCAAATTACATCATCTGTATCTTCCTTGAGGATTGTTTTCTTTTCAGGGGATTCTTTCTGTACTCTCATGGGAGTTAAAAAGGAAAGGGGTACGAGAGAGGGTGGGATGAGGCAGGGAGAACACAAAAGGAAGCCAGTCTGAGAGTCAAGTCCCAATAGCATGTGAATCTCATGATGGAACAGACATATTACAGAGTCTTCAGGTGTCTCGCGTCAGTTATTTTCAGATTCCTCTCTCTCCCCATAACGTTGGCAAGACTGCTTGCCACTTTTGCTCCCTGTAAGCTGCCACTGTGTCCTTCCTTTAAAATGCCTTCTGGTAGGAGGGGATCGAGGTGCTGGGTGAGGGACGTGGTTTAGTGGGATCCTTTGGAAACAGAGCTTTGGCAGGGAGCCTCTCTTGTCTTTTAAGACACGTAACCCTCACACAAACAAGTGCCATCCCAAGGAAATCCTACTGAGGCCAGGAAGTGAATACAATAAATTGTAAGAAATAGGAAAAATTTTTTTAAATCTAGGAAATAGATCAGTCACTGTCACGAGCCACTGAGTGGATTGACTAAGCAAAGAAAATAGCAAGTCGTAATGGGTAAGTTTGAGCAGATGGAAGAGGGACGAAATGATGCATGGGGATGAGAAATCTGTCAGAGGCAGTGACTTGGCAGATCTGGCAGGACAATATTATCCTAGTCTGATTGCAATATATGTCCCAGAGCACTCTAGCTGCATGTGAAAGACTGTAAAACATCCCCAGCATACCCAACCAGAAACACCTCAGGATGCTGGGAAATCAGTCTGCACAGAGAAGTGGCAAGGGGAGCCCCCAGGAAGACTGACCATCCAGGAAGGTGGGCAGAGACCCTGTGTGCACCTCCTGCAAGTTGTGAGAAATGGCTACAAACAGGAGGAAAGAAGCATGCTGCTGTCGACAGCTCACAGCCCGGAAACCTGGCTCGTGGTCTTCTTTCCTATCTGCACTATAGTTTGCTGACTCCAGTTCTACCAAGAAAGGATGGATTTGGGGAGCTCCTGCCAATGAGTTAAGAGCCCAAGTCAAAGAATTTAGCTTCCACTCTCTGCTGCAGCCAATGAGTTGTGTGTCCTCCAGGAGTTCCCGGACCATTTCCTGCCACACGTTCTCCAGCTGGAGGGAAGCCACAGACATTGGGCCTCTGCATGAATTTACACTTTCAAACTCCAAAGTCTGCCGCTGTCAGCCAGTGCTAAGAAACACACTTGGCATTTCAGGGAGCTGTGTTAACAACTTAGTTGTCGTAAGGATGCCTCAGAATGGCATTCAATCATTTTCATATACATTCACTCAAAATGGCAGCTTATAACACAAATAAAGTGTTATAGACATAGGAACAAACGGAATAATTATAGAAAGTAGCCAAGTGACTTGCCCATGATTACGCTGCTGGGTCTTAGAGAGACCTCAGGTGTCTGGGGCCGGTCTCTGTGCCTTTGACCACACCACAGGGCCACATCTCTCTGAAGCACCTACTGCTACAGACAACCTTCACTCAACAGTCTTCAAGAATTTATAAATCCACTTAAAGCATAAAATTATAGCATGCTTTGAGCATCTCCACTTCAGAGTCAGGAAAACTGGAAAGGGAAAGAAGTAAGCTACAGCAAGAACTTTAGAAGGTTATACTGAAGACAGATTTTTTTTAAATTGTGGTAAAATATACATAACTTAAAATTTACCATTTAAAAAAAAATTTTAGCACATTACATCCTAATCCTGTTAGTGCATGTACACACATACACGCAGACCCCATGCAGGTCCAAAGCAGGAGTCAGAATATCTTCGTATTTTCTACCAGCTCCCCATTTTCGTACAAAGGAGGAAGAAGCGGGCACCTCCAAGGTGGTGATGGCTCTCCAGAAGACCCTTTCATTGCTTCTGCTCTTGCTACTGACCCTGCTGGGGCTGAGGTTGGTGCAGCCCTCCTATGGCCAGAACATATACCAATGATTCCTAGGGCAACATGTGGACCCTACAGTGATAGGTGGCAACAACTTGTACTGCAACAACACGATGAAAACCCAGGGAATGACTCAGTTTAGTTGCAAGCGATTCAACACTTTCATCCATGAAGACATCGGGACCATTACTAGCATCTGCAGCACCACCAATATCCAGTGCTAGATGGCAAGATGAACTGCCATGCGGGTGTAGTGAAAGTCACAGACTGCACGATTATGGGATGTACCCTGCCCCCCAAGTGCAATTATCAGGCCAAGGCCAGCACAAGGCGTGTTGCCATTGCCTGTGAGGGTAACCCCCTGGTGCCTGTGCACTTTGACAGACAGATGCTCCCCTGCAGGAGCTATGACCTGACCTTTAACTTACTCCTTGAATAGCAATGAGTAATGCATTTGAGCTATCTCAGGCGCTTGTCTCCTCTGCTTATGGCTACTTCATTTTCTCTATATAATCCATTCTGTTAAATGCATCAAAGAGAAATGGAGACATAAACCTGTAATGGGACTGGGCTTTTCTATAATAAACCTTTCAGTAAACTCTTCTGCTTCCTTTGATAATACTGGTCAGCTTAGCTCTCTCAGATCCTGTCCTCTGGAATGTAGTCATTATATGTATGATATAGTATTTCAACTATTTTAAGGTGCTTCCATCCCAGTTCTCTCATTTTAATACCACCGCACCCCTGTGATGCTGATGTTGCCACCTATAGGAGCCCAACGTTAAAGGATTTGCTGAACACCATGAAGTTAGTGGAAATGCTGAAGCAAAAAATCCATTTCAACTGGCTACTAAGCCAGGATTTTTTCTACTTCATCACAAGGAGTGTTGTGAAAGTATCCGCTTTTTGATGTTCTCAAAAGTTAGCTGTTGGGGGAAGCATTACAAATTTGGAAATAAGAACTGGCAAAATGAGAGCTCTGTCTGTATAATTTGGCAACCTTGTTATGTTTTGGGTCTAATGAGATTAAGAAATGATACAAGGAACTTTCTTTTTCTCTTCTCAATTTTTTGAATCATTTCAATAAGTCAGAGTATTAACAATGCACTAGATCATTAAGACTCATGCACTCCTCCTGATTGGAAAGATTTTTCATGTTTTCCTTTTAATAAAGAACTGAAACTGAAAAAAAATTAGTGTACAATTCAGTAGCATTAAGTGCATTCACTTATTATATATCATCACCACCATCCACCCACAGAAGTTTTTCATCTTCCTAAACTGAAATGCTGCACCCATTCCACACTACTTCTCCTGTCCTCCCTCCCCAGCCTCTAGCAACCACCAGCCTACTTTCTGTCTTTATGAGTTTAACTATTTCAAATTTATTTCACTTAACATGATGTCTTTAAGGTTCAGCCATGTAGTAACATGTGTCAGAAATTTCTTCCTTTAAAAATATATATATTTGTATTGATTTCAGAGAGGAAGGGAGAGGGAGAAAGAGATAGAAGCATCAATGATGAGAGAGAATCATTGATGGGCTGCCTCCTGCATACCCCACACTGGGGATCGAGCCCACGACCCTGGCATGTGCCCTGACCAGGAAAAGAATCATGAACTCCTGGTTCGTAGGTCGACACTCTACCACTGAGCCATGCCGGCCAGGCAGAATTTCCTTCCTTTTTAGGGCTGAATGTATTGTATCTATATATTACATTTGTTTATCCATTCATTCATCAATGGACACTTGGGTTGCTTTGGCTTTTTGGCTGTTGCCAATAATGCTGCTATGAACATGGAAGTACAAATATCTGTTTAAGTACTTACTTTCAATTCTTTTGGAATAATAATTCCAGAAGTGGAATTGCTGGATCATATGGTAATTTTGTGTTTCATTTTTTTAGAAACTGCCACATTGTTTTCTATGACACTTCCACTAGTCTACATTCCCTCTAGCCATACACCAAGACTTCCAATTTCTTCCATCAGTCTCAGTCCATTGATGACATTGCCTCTGGTTAGGAATGCATGCTGCATGGCCAGACACACACCACTCACAGCAAGTTCCACAGACATTTCCTCCTCCAGGGCCCAAATTTGCAGCTAGGTTTGCTCTTGTGGTTCTTACTATGATCACCGCACTTTAGCAAGAAACCATAAGGGAGGGAACTTTGAGGAACAAGATTTATTACTCACAGGTCCTGGGGGATGCATGGCATGCCTGTGGGCCTCACAGCAAGATCATGGATAGAGAGAGAGCAGACCTGGGGTTCTGCCTTTATTAGGATTCCAGAGTGGGGTTAATGACAAGCACTTACACTCCACTCCACATCCTTACCAACACTTGCTATTTTATGTTTTTTGGTTTTTTTAATAATGACCATCCTAATGAGAGTGAAATAAAAACTTCGATTTTTAAGAAAGCTTCTGAAAGAGGTTATGGATACACAAGTTCACAACAACATTTTATTTGAGATCCTTGGGACCATATGTATCTCGAAATTCAGAATTGTTTGGATTTCAGAAAATCATCAGAGTCCATAATTTTTTAGCAGTGCTCCCAGAGGAGTCTGAGGCTGGAACTCACGATCAAACACATTACGTGTCTGTAGCAAAATGCATTACTATTTACACTGGTAGGATAAATGAGGACTCTAGTTGGCCTCCTTTCAGATCAGATCCAAGTTTGGTAATTAATTGATTGTAGGAGAAGAACTATGGAGACTTTTGAGTTTTAGACCTGTGGTTACTATTATATCGACTTACATTAGTGCAACTATTAAACCCGAGGAAGGTGAAGGAGTATGTAGCTTAGAATTAGAACTTACTATAGAGACATGTATTGAACAGAGCTCATTTGTGGTAATAAACAGAACTGAAACTGCTTTTGCCCTCCAAAAGTGTGCTCGAGGCCGGGCAGTCAGAGGAAGTTTTCAGGCACTTGAAAACAAACCCAGGACAGCACCTTGGGACCCCATTTCTCCCCATTGCTAACCCCGCTTCCACCTGGACTCTTGCCCACTCCACTGGGCACCACAAAGCTAACATTCCTTGCAAGTGCCCACTTCTCAGACTTGACTGACTTTCAAATCCCACTAGATCTTGAGAGGTGTATATCCCATTCCCTCCCTAGGCAACTCCTTTCATCAGAACAACTACCAGCATTAACGTGGTGGTGAGAAACACTGAATATTGATTAGTGAATGTGTTTCGGCTCCCAGCAAGCAGGTTCAGATATCAACAGGGTCTTTCTGGAAGTATCATCTGAAAGGAGTGATTATGAATGTTGCCAATGACAGGTACCTGGCTGGCCTGTGGGACACTTCTGTGAGCACACGTCTTTATCTCTCAGGTATAATGTCTCTCAGGTATAATGTCTCTCAGGTGACAGAGGCTGTCAACTCTGTCAGGCAGGGTCTCAGCACAGAGCCTGCAGCCACCCACGAGGTTACTGTATCATCCCCCTTACATTTCCCTAGGGCTCTTCCACCCTAATCAGCTATAGTATTTGAATGTGATCTAGGAAGCCTGCATCACAATATGAAATGAGATGTCTTAGTCTGTTCTGGCTGCCATAGTAAAACAAATGGAGTATCTTATAAACAATAGAAATGTATTTCTCACCGTTCTGGAGGCTGGAAGTCCAAGATCAGCATGGCCTGGTGAGGACTCTCTTCTGGGCAGACTTACTGTGTCCTCAGGTGTCGGAAGAGGCAAAGCTAGCTTTCTAGCCCCTGTTTAATGAGGGCACTAATCCCAATCCTGAGAGCCGTGCCTGATTGCTTCCCAAAGGCCTTACCCATAATAGCATCACCTTGAGCATTAGGTTTTCAACATATGAATTGGAGGGACGCGTATACATTCAGACCATAGCAGAAGTGAAAAACAATAATTCTGTAAAATTGCCAGATATTTAGTCTCTATACATGCTATTGCAAAATAAAAAGGAACCAGGATGAGAAAACTATGCTAACTGTACCACCTACTTGCCACCCCACAGAATGAAACATTGAAAAACGATGACAACCCTATTTGTGCTTTTTTCTGGATTCTCTCTGCCCCAGATAAATGTGCATCCAGCCTCAGAACCTGAGCTACCTGTAGCAAGAGTCTCCTTCCTTTCCATGTCTCCCAGAACTGTGAGGGTGCAAAAATAGAATATTGTCATGCCAAAGGGCTGGTGCAAAACCTAATAAAGGGAAGAATAGTATGAGCTCAAAGCTATATCCATTCTTGCAGTATATGATCATTATAAAAAGAGATCAACCACGAAAGGGAACAAATAAATGGGCTCATGGGTCCTGGTGCTGACCTGGACTCCCATAGATCTTTCAGGCTGCACCCCGGCCATCCAAAGATTTGTCCTCAGGATGTACTGTGGAGTGACTAAATGGTCATTTTCCTGTTTAACAGTGTTTTTCAGTTTCAGTTCCACATTTTCTCTAGAGTTACCCTTTGAATACATAGAAAGGAGAAAAGGTTCTGAGGACATGGGAGCATTGTTCCTTGCTTTTACTGTAAGTGGCTGAGCATCAGTAGGCACAGTTAGAGGCTGGGTGTATTTGGCAGTCTCTCATTGTTCCTGTGTGCTCAGACTCCCAGGGGCACCATTCCCAATGTAAGCTAGAGCAGTCAGCGTCTGATAAATGAGTCTCAGCCAGCCATGCAGTGCGCACAGCACCTGAAAGAAACAAAGCCCCCCCTGACCCAGCACAGGTCCAGCTGCAAGAATCGTCCTAAGTGTCAAGGGGCAACACCGGTGGTCACCTTTCAGCCCCTCTCCGCTCCAGTACCAGCAAAGGCTAGCCTGCACTGGCTATTGTTTATTCCAATGGGCTTTAATAATTAGGTAGAGATCACAGGGCCCAGCACATATAATCGAATGTCAAATATAGTCAATCCAATGTCACATTTTAGAAGTTAGATCAGGAAAACAATCTCAGAATCCCATAAGAATTTATTGGTGTATCAAGTATATCAAAAGGCAGCACAGAAGTTCTTTACTGCAAAAATGAAGAGATAGAGTTCCATGACTTTTTAAAAATTTCAATTAGAACATTT
This sequence comes from Corynorhinus townsendii, assembly GCA_026230045.1. NCBI lineage: Eukaryota > Metazoa > Chordata > Mammalia > Chiroptera > Vespertilionidae > Corynorhinus > Corynorhinus townsendii. The sequence continues at coordinate 45,571,091 of JAPDVU010000003.1, read as the reverse complement.
TTAAGGCAGTAAATATTGTGAAGCCTTTTGGAAAGGAATTTTTGATGCACTTTGTGTGCTTTATTATTCATTATGTAGTGAACATTGGGAAATCGATTTTGTTCAAGATATGGATAAAGTCACAGAGCTTCTTCGGGGACCTCTGATTTAAAATGAGTAAGCCAATTCATACACAAACACATCATGCATAAGATTTCAATCACTGAACAAATGGCTTAGATATAAGTTTCTTTGTGCGTTTCTATTTCTTCTTCTGGAGACTGATGGATAGAGCTTTTTGTTTCTGGAACTTGGAATGTTACCAGTAGGAAAGGAAACAATTTTAGTGTATTGTATAAGAATATGTAAATAGGAAGCACAAAAAGAAAAAAGGAAAGAGAGTGTTTTTCAGCTTTCAAGCAACAGTACTAGAGGAAGTAAAAGAATGATAATAATAGCAGTTAGTCCCCAGCCTACCAGTTGTCTGTGCCTGATGTCCTGATTCCCCTGAGAACCACTCTTCAGCCATCCACCTTGATGTCTGCCCTGAGGGAGAACCTCTACCAATTGTGTTACCTGGGCCCCCTTGCATGCTGGCTTCCACTTGGTTTCGGCCAATAGGAGGCAGCAGCCAGAGGTCAGAAGGAGGCACTACAGAGGTCAGGGAATCATAACCTAATGATGGTTCTTGTCATGTCATTTGGCCCCTGTCTGTGATTTCAGTTTTTGTGCAGTTGATCCCCAGGGTTCTCTGATACCCTGTGCTGGTTTTCTTCCACCCTGTCTACACCTTTATATATAGTCTCTTTAAACCCTCTTTCTTACCCCTTTGAGGGTAGCCCTGTTTCATACCAAGAACAAACAAATATAGAGCCTTTGCAAGAGTTAGAAAAAAGCACCCAGGTCGGTACATGGATCATTATCCTCTTGTCTCCATTTGTCTCCACTTTGGTATATATATTGAAATTTTCTAAAATAAAAGGATTCCAACAAAAGCCAAGTAAAAGGTACCCGTTTTGCTGACGTGTGCCCTGCAGATGCATAGCTTTATGAGCACAGAAGTCGGGCTGGTTTCAGCTTCACCTTACTCCCTCAGCAGGTGGGTTGATGCTGTGCACAAAATATCCAGCTGAGCCTGGCAGCCCTACAGAGGAATGGGAAGATCCCTAAAATCTGGAAAATATCTTAAGGGGAGAGTGAAGACTGACCTGAGTCTTCAGGATATTTGGGACCTAAGTGAGAAAGGGATTGTAGGCAAGGATAAGGTGTACGCAGGGACAGGCATGCATCAGATGTATACAGGGGATAGATTCTGTAAGGCAAGAAATGTCCTTTATAGCAAGCACTGCAGCATAAGAAAGGGGAGATGGGATGGAAATGGGCTTTGATTGCTGAGGTAGAAAGTGTGGATCGGAGCTTAGGATTGACAGGCAGTATGGTGCAGTATTGGGGCACGTGGGCTCTGAAACCAAACTGCCCAGGCTTTAGTCATCGTTTTGCCATCTATTAGCTCTGTGACTTTACACAGTGATATCTTCCTCTTTACGCCTCAGTTTTCTCCTTTACAAAACGGGGATAAAATAGTACCACCTCCTGCATGTGCTAGGAGACTGGATTTTAAAATGCATGTCCAAGTGCTTGGCACAGCGCCTGGCTTCCATAAGCTCTCAGTGGACATTAGGTACTATCATCAAAAATTTTAAAACAGAAGAATGACAAGGTGAAAGCAGTATTTCATGAAGATTAATCAGGCAGCATGTGCAGACTGCACTAAAAAGGAAAGACAAAACAGGGAAGTCGGTGTGAGGCTGCTCTAGCTGTCCGCACTCCAGAGGGACATGGGAAATGAGAGAAGAAGCGGGTGGAAGAAGAGTAGGAGGAAGGAAAACTGACAGGTCATGAGAGTACGGAGTCAGAGAGGGCTCCAAGCACTTTTCTCAGATCTTTGGTCTCATCAGTATAAATACACCTGGGCAGCTTAGGCAGTTGACTTTGAAGAACAGACAATTTTGACATTTTAGTACAAGAAAGAATATTAATATAAATTTTCCATTTCAGTACAAGTAAGAAAATTAAAGAACCATTTGATTTACCCTCTATTTTACCCAATATTGAATTAGACCCAAGATTCTGTTGTAAAATAAAAACCCTAATGGATGCCTCAAGGATTCCAGCAATCATTGGTGACTCCTCAAACTTCCCAAAAATGGTTATTTTTATTTGAAGATTCTTCTGATTAAAAATCTGAGGTCAGGGCCTCCTCGGTTGAGAAAGAACAGTCTCATAGAAGAGAGCTCTGTAAGATCATAAATAATTTACAAGTTTAGTTCTTACTAACAAAAGTAACAGAACTGTTGAGTAAGCTATCAAGTTCCTGACTTAAGTATCTAACATTTGGGATGGAAAAAGAAACAGCAGTTAATCTAAAGTAATAATTTCTGTAAGTCCCCAGTTGTGCATTCATCTGTAGGCAAGCCTACCTAAGAATTCAGTGCCACTTTAAAAAAAAAAAAAAAAAAACTACTGTTAAGCCATTTTAGCCAATCTTCATCTGAGAACATTTATTTCATGTTTTTACTTTGGCCTTTTTGCCAGGAACTGGGCCTTGATTCTACCGAGGTTTTGGCTCACTGTTCGAAACGGCGTGGCAGAATTCAGTTTCCAGGTCCCTCCTGCCTCACCCTCATCTGTCCTCTCCCTCTGTGCCCTGCAGATACTTGCCTGAGATCATGAATGATGGGCTGACCAACCAGATCAACAACCCTGAGGTGGACGTGGACATCACCCGGCCCGACACTTTCATCAGGCAGCAGATCATGGCTCTCCGCGTGATGACCAACAAACTAAAGAATGCATACAATGGCAATGATGTCAATTTCCAGGACACAAGTAAGAAAGTCCTTACCAGTAACCTCCAGAGTGAGCAATGGTCACTGAAGATTATACCAGCATTTCTCTTAAAGAGCAATGTGTTATTCTTGCCCAATCTACAAAACTGTTTATAGTCCTTCAGACAGAAAGCTGTGACTCACAAAACTTAGGATACTACTAAAATCATAGCTGGTCTTAAGGACGCAACCCACTAAATTTTAGTGGATTGCATTCAGCTCTACCAAAGCTAAAACTGAGTTTCATCTGCCAGTTGATCTGTTCATGATAAAGCAACAAAGTAATGTTTTGGCTTTCTCCTTTCCCCATCAACATTTATGTCTCTGACCCCAACTCCTGCCCCCTCCCCTAACCCCACCCACCAAAAGGAGAACGTTCTTAAGATTACTTAAGACAAGGCTTGGCTGGAATCCCTGTTTTATCACTTATAAACTAGGGTCTTTAACAAATTATTTCCTGAGTCTCAGGTTCCTCTACTATTCAATGGGAAGCACCTGCCTAAGAGATTGTTGGGAAGTTCATTTGAGGACATATTTTTTATTGATTTTAGAGAGAAAGGGAGAGGGAGGGAGAGAGATAGGAACATCAATGATGAGAGAGAATCATTGATTGGCTGCCTCCTTCACACTTCACTCTGGGAATCAAGCCCAAAACCCAGGCATGTGCCCTGACTGAGAATTGAACTATGACTCCTGGTTCATAGGTTGATGCTCAACCACTGAGCCATGCCAGCCAGGCAGAGACCATATTTAAAGGAGCTAAGATAATATCTCATGTGCCATGAATTCAACTGTATTAATGTTCTCTCTATGCAGTCATACACATACAGGAACCATTAACATTTATATCTGAAATATTTAGAGAAATAGTAAAATATAGATGCAATATCACACTTAACTATTTTATCAAATATCATAAAAGCATTAGAAGTTACTTGAAAGGCTACTAAGTGAACATTGACATGAAACTACACTGAATGGCCAGATTATTATGATCTCTGAAAGCATAATAATCTGGCCACTCAGTGTATATCCTATATAATAAAAGGCTAATATGCAAATTGTCCCCTCGACCAGGAGTTCAACCAGCAGGCAGGCTGGCCAACCATCCATGTCCCCTCCCCCTGGCCAAGCTGGCCAGACCCCACCCATGCACGAATTCATGCACCAGGCCACACACACACACACACACACACACACACACACACACACACACACACTGAGTGGCCAGATAATTATGCGTTTAGAGATCATAATAATCTGGTCACTGAGTGTATATTTGAGTTTCGTCTAAATGGTTTCAAGATGCATAACTATTAAGGCACTTTTTTGAGGTTAGTTTTGTTTTTTTTTAAGTTAGCACCTTACAGAGAGAGTTCTCAGGAAAATATTTCTTGAACATGAGATGTGGAGTTGCCAGTGATTCTGTAATTTGGTCACTGATGCCAAAGATGATGTTTGTGTGCTTGAATTAATGAGATAGAAAGAAGTTTCATCTAAGTCTTAGCCATCATCCTACTGAGTTGTCCCCTCCAGAAAAATGTTAGTGCTTTATTATATTTTAAATAACAAAAATTAATTTTCTGAATGTAGGGTAATTGCCCACCAGATAGACTTCATTGCTATAAAATTTCTCAGACTTACCCCATTATTATCTTCCTCTTTACTATGCCTCTCCTTTCTTCTTCAGAAGAGAACACAAGGTTTTAGCCTTCTCTGCTTCTCCCTGCTCATTACTTAGCCTCACCCATCTCAATCTGTTCGGTCTTCTCTAGCTAACAAAATGGTTTATTATCTGGATAATGATTATTAGAATAAATTATTCAAGATACATGAGGATTAGTTGATGTTGGTCTTATTTCTCTCTCCCCTCTTACCTGAAGAGGTTATATACACGTCAGTCTGCAATGCTTATGGAAAATTCTTGAGAAGAGATTTTGCTCCATTTCCTTTTAAAAAGCAAACAATGAAAAATCCAAAGTAACTAAGAGAATCACTTGATCTAACCCAAGAACCAAATTTGACCCTTCATGTTATGATAGTGTCTGTCATACAAACCATTATCACATCTTCTAGCCATAATCACCCTTATTTCTTTTGACATTTTTAAAAATCACCCATGCATTTGTGATTCCTCTCAGAAAGAGATGGGGCCATTACTTTTCTCATCTGGAACCCCGTGTCTTTATTTGCTTACCACATTTTTAATATTCTAAATAGCTTTAATAATATCTTTGTAAAGGTTAAATTGCTCCTTGTTCATGATATTAGTTTAGAACCCCCTTAGTAACTCTGTTTTCTCTGAATTTAATTAATGGGCATTTTTCCCCTTGTAAAGGCCACTAAAGATAAACCAGAGAAAATGTTAAGAACCTGGTAGATTGTATTTAAGTGATCTTATCTGGTATTTAGATGTCCCTTTGTAAAACAAAACAAATTGTGATGAGTTGTGCCTTTCTCCTCCAGGATACATTAGAGAAGTCCCTGTATCACCTTAGCCTTTATTTAAGTAACATCAAGCAGCCAAGATGGCATCAGTCTTTCAGGAGCAGCATAGCAAGCTCGTCACCACTGAAGGGCAGCAGGGAGGAGTTAGGGCTATTGCAAGGAATCACTGAGCAAGTGGGGAAAACAGCAAATGTCATTACCCAGTTTATAATTTCCTGAGTCCTCCCAGGAACATCTCACTTATGCCCCATAACAATTCTGTGAAACAAATTGGATTATTCTCATTTTTACAAGATAAGAAGAAACAGAGCCTCAACAAGGCTAACTGATTTGCCCTAATTCACTTAAATTAAATACAGCAAGTTAAAATCTAGGTAGCCTTTGCTGCGGGAACCATGTGTTTTTCCATCAGGCATCATTGTGAGCACTGGGTTTGGTGTCCTCACACATTTCATCAGGGAGTCTTCACACATACTCTGCAAGTTAATCCTATTGTCCATATTTCCTGAGATGAGGAAAATGACAGAACCTGAGTAAGCTGCCCAAGGCACATTTATTTACAATAAAGCTATTTATTGAGCATCTGCTGTATGCCAGGGACCATTAAAGGCATGGGAATCAGAAGTGCACAGTGACACAAAGTCTCTTCCCTCAACAAGTTTATATTCTCGTGGAGGGGACTACTACTAATATATAAAATCCCAGGTTCCATAACATTCAAAAGAGCCAAAGGCTCAAATGATCAGAAGTCAGTGCAGGGTTGCCGTGGTGACCCAGCACTGACTGCCACGGCTGTGGGAGCCCAGATCCAGCACTGACTGCCTAGAGGGCTGCAGATCAGGCCTGGAGGGAGAAACTGGGTCTGATCCATAGACTCCATGGCAGCTATTGATCAGCACTTGCCTCTCTCTTTCGCTCCAGGCCTGGTCATCAGCCATGCATCTCTTTCTCTCGGGCTTCCACTGGGGCTGCTGATCATCCGCACTGCTCTGATCAGGCCCCTTAATAGGCCCAGAGATGCTGACTGGCATAGAAACCGACCAATCAGAACCTAATCTGGGTGAACTGTGAAGGCAGAACCTAAGGTGGGGGCTAAAGAGGGGTTTTAAGGGCAACAGCTGTTTGGTGTAAGGTGTAAGAAAGCGGTTCAATTTTTAATGACCTGTTTGGCAGTATTGTGCATATAGCTGGCTACCAGTCCAGATATAGGGATTATGTGTTTTTGTCTGCCAAGAGCACCTCCTCCTGATGAAAAAGGCTTTCCCCACTACCATTTAAGCAATCCTATCCTATATAATCTATCTATACTACTAAGATGGTAATATGCTAATTAGACTGGGTCAACCAGCCATCTTCTGGATATCCGACTTCCTTCCAGACAAAGCCATGGTGGTGGGGACCAAGGCAGAGGCCATTAGGGGTGATCAGGCTGGCATGGGAGGGCAGTTGGGGGCAAGATCAGGCTAGCAAGGGAGGGCAGTTGTGGGTGATCAGGCAGGCAGAGGCAGTTGGGGTGATCAAGCAGGCAGGCAGGTGAGCGGTTAGGAGCCAGCAGTCCCAGATTGTGAGAAGGATGTCCAACTGCCAGTTTAGGCTTGATCCCTGTGGTCGGACATCCTCTTAAGGGGTCCCTGATTGGAGAGGGGAGCAGGCTGGACTGAGGGAAACCCCACCCCCTCGTGCATGAATTTCATACACTGGGCCACTAGTCTTTATATATAAAAGCCCAGCAACCAGAACAGAGGAATGACCAGCTATAAACATGCACTGTGTGGCAGCCATCCAGTCTGATCTGGGCCCTGATCAGCACCCCCTCACCAGCCCCGCCCCCAATCAGGGTGTTTGTTGGGGGCTGGTCAGGGGCAGGGCTGGCCAGCCAACCGCCCACAGCCTCTCCCCCTGCTGGCCCAACCCAAAGGGCTCCCATTAGGGTGGGCCGGCCAGACCCCACCCATGCACGAATTCATGCACCAGGCCTCTAGTAGGAAATAAGAAAACAAGTAAACAACACAATTGCACCAGCTAGTAATTGATGGAGCCTGATCTGGGACCCAGATCTGAAACACAGGGTTTATGAAACAGGAAAGAACAAAGCAGTAAGAAGTGGGAATAGAACAGGCCCAGAGGCATGCTAGACAAGCAAGATGCTGCACTAAGACCACATACTGTTTTGGGTACCTGGGCACTGGCTTCAAGTAAGAAATTGCAAACTTTTTTTGTAAAGGACCAGATATTAAACATGTTCAGCTTTGAAGGTCATGTGTGAACACAGAATTAAACCATGTGTAAGTGAATGGCTATGGCTACATTCCATTATAACTTTCCATATGGACACTGAAGTTTAAATTTCACATACACATTTTTTTACATGTCACAAAATATAATTTTTCATTTGATTTTTTCCAAATACTTGAAAACATAAAAATCTTTCTTGGGTTGTAGGCCATACAAAACCATGCAGCAGAACAGATCAGCCTTCAAGCCATTGTTAATCAACATCTGGTTTAAAGGAAGAGGCTAGTTGAAACAAAGTCTATCCTTGTTCTTAGGGGAACAGAGGTAAAAAAAAAAAAAAAAAGGTAGTCAAGCCTGGCTGGTGTGGCTAAGTGGTTGAGCACTGACCTATGAACCAAGAGGTCACCAGTTAGATTCCTATTCAGGGCACATGCCCAGGTTGTAGGCTCAATCTCCAGTAGGGGACATGCAGGAGGCATCTGATCAATGATTCTCTCTCATCATTGATGTGTCTATCTCTCTCTCTTCCTTCCTCTCTCTCTAAAATTAATAAAAACATACTTTTAAAGTAGTCAAAAGTAATAATAGTATGTGCCTTCCACAACCTTGTGCTTCTGCTCCTCTGATTTTTTATTCACAGTGTTTGTTTTCTTCTATTTGTCTGTTACTTCTCCTTACTTAAAAAAAAAAAAAAAAAAAAAAAAAAAACCTCTTCCAAAATCCTTTATGATAATCACAAAAAACAATGGCTCTGAGGCACAAAAAGAGCAAAAAATGGAATTTCTTAAAGTAATTTAAATATTGGCCAAAATAAGAGGTACGTTTCCAATGCCAACATGGTAGGTATGGCCTCTCCTTAGGTCTAGAATTCTCTCATTCCTTATTGGGTAACTCTGGGTATCAATTTTACTGTTCCTTATATCGATACAGTCCACCTGCCCATCACAACCCTGCCCATTAAAAGCAAACCTGTTGATGCCCAGCCAGTGTGACTCAGTGGTTGATCATTGACCTGTGCACCAAGAGGTCACTGGTTCCATTCCCAGACAGGGCACATGACCAGGTTGTGGACTCAATCCCCAGCAGAGGGCGTGCAGGAGGCAGCCAATAGATGATGTTTCTGTCCCTCTTCCTTCCTCTCTCTCAAAAGAAAAAAAAAAGCAAACCTGTTGAGAGGGGGTGGAGGACACTTAGGTGGGGAAATGTCCCCTCGCACCACCATGCCCAATTCCATTGCGTGCCTCCAGTCTTTCCAGGTTGTGGTCTAATTTTCTTTGTCAATCTGTCCACACCAGGTGATGAATCCAGTGGCTCGGGAAGTGGCAGTGGATGCATGGATGACGTGTGTCCCACGGAGTTTGAGTTTGTCACCACAGAGGCCCCTGCTGTAGATCCCGACCGGAGAGAAGTAGACTCTTCTGCAGCCCAACTCGGCCACTCCCTGCTCTCAGTGTCTCTCGTCTGCATTGTCCTGGCACTGCAGAGACTGTGCAGATAATCCTGGGTTTTTGGTCAGATGAAACTGCATTTTAGCTATTTGAACAGCTAACTCACTTCTTTTCTTACACTCTTGGACAATGGACCATGCCACAAAAACTTACCGTTTTCTATGAGAAGAGCAGTACTGCACTCTGCCTCCCTTTTTGTTTTCCCAAAGAGTACCGGGTGCCAGACTGGACTGCTTCCTCTTTCCTTTGCTATCTGTGGGGACCTTGTCTAGTCTAGAGAATTCTTACTCAAATCTTTCGTACCAGGAGAATTTCTTACCTTCATTTGCTTTTATGCTGCAGAAGTAAAGGAATCTCACGTTGTGAGTCTTCCCCCTCCCTGCTTTATAACAACTTAAAAAAAAAAAGTAGAAATAATGTTCTTCATAAAATCAGGCCAAACCCCAAGACAACTGCATTTTCAACAAAGAAACAAACCAGAGAGAAAAATAAAAGAGCTCTAACACTCTCAATTCAGTATTGCCAGGCAACTCCCAGTGTAAGCTTTTCTGTGACTCATTGGGTTTTAAAAAATGCTATGGGGAGAAAGTTTAAAAATGTTTTTAGTGAAGTGAAAATACACTGTTGTCTTGGAGGTATCATCTTGCACTCTAACCATACAGCACCAAACTGATTTAGAGGTTCTGGTACTAAATTTGCTTTAAAATGACACAAAATATTGCTACAACTCAGTACCTCCCTCACCCTGACCAATTTCAATTGCAGTAATGGTACCATTCTCCTCAATACTTTTAATGTCTGTCCACTGGATCCAATTGGCACAGATTTTCCCCTTCATCTTCAGTTACTAGTGGACATCCCCATCAATTAATCCTCCTCAAGGATCTGAATTGAAAATAATCATCAACAAATACAATCGCTTTGTTTTAGCCATAGGTTCGACATTAATTTGGTTTCTGCCCCTGTGCTCATTACCTCCCAAATGAAGATTTTTTTTAGTAAACTAACAAGCAGTTAGACCCATCAGTGAGTTTTCATTTTTAGCCATTTGCTTTGTGTCAATTGGTTTCTGCATCGCAAGGGCATTCTCTTACAAAATAACTCACAACAAAAAAAGTCAAGATAAAAAAAATATATATATATAGTATTGACATGGAGATTTCTTTCACTTTTTTAGTCTTAGTATGATCATCTATTTTTATATCTATATATATATAAATCACAGATTTTAACTTCTTAATTCCAAGCTCAGGGTTGACACACCTTTGTAACAAAAATGTTTTGTCAACCAGCTCTTCTTGTTTTGTGCTGCTCAGAGAAGGGATTCTTCAATGATCTGTGAGCACCAAAAATCAAGAAAGAGACCTTTTTACGTATCTAACTGTTCATTTAATAAAAGTTTGTCAGGGCACACCCTTTTTGCATGAGCGTGCTTTGTCCTGGATGCTCCAGACCATACCGAGCTCATGGAGAGAGCCATGGGTATGTAGGACATTACTGGTGATGGAAACTGTATGGGTAAAGAATGTGTTATTCACACAAAACCATTGTTTTCACATACAATGCCTTCAGCCTAGGATTCCAACCTGACACTTGAGAAAATGTCCTAACACAAGGGGCCAATTTAGAGCCACAGCCTAACTGGTCCACCCAAGTGGGCCAAAGGTAGGCCCTGTGCTCCCCTGACAGAGAGAAGCAAAATAAACCAAACTGGGGCTTTATGAATACATTGACTATCCATGTGTTTCTTGGTTTTTTTTGATGCATCTGGGGTTGGGAAAAGTAATGTTTTCAGACACCATAGTACACCAGTCACTGTTAATTAACCCATTGACAGTAATGACATGTAAATGGTATTTTTCAATCCCTTTCCTCATCAGAATTATAATTAGTTATTGATTTAGTCATCGCATTTAAGTAGAGCATATGCGGCACAATAGTATTAAGTATAATTGAGCACTTTTGCAAAACTGAAAGTATTTAGAAGCATCTATTGCTATAGTATGCCTAATGAAATATGAAACGTAGAATTCTGAGAGACTTTGTGGCATCTTTTCATTAATATTTTTATGAAATTAACATTTAACCTAATTCAGCATTACATACTTCTAGAAAAACATTTCACTGCCAAACTTTGGCTTTCGGTCACCAATTTCACATAAAATATCTCTACAAACAACCAATTTATGTTGCTCACATCATTGTATGTTCAGAAATCAGTATTGTCTTTCTCTGAATAATTAAGGTGCAATACAAATTAAATCAACCTTGATTTGACAGAATTTTGAGTAATAATTTGTCTTTATGGCTTTAAACTTCAAGTCTTTCCTTTTTTAAATGTGTCTGCATTGTCTTCTATGAAATAGATCAGAATACCTTGTTTTCCCTGTGTTTTCACCCAAAATGGTTTTGTGCATGTGTATGAGTATACATTATATTAATGAATTTGAACCTATGCTCTGTACACACTAAACACAAAGATAACATATAAACACCTGCTTCATTTATTTCAACACCTTAGTTATTAATAGCATTCATAATGGTTAGATGTAGTGATCCATCTGAGCCAGGCAGAGACCTGACCTGACTATCAGTTAATGATGCCACAATATTAGTCACCTGCATGAATGTGGTCAAAATTATTCAAATTGTACTTTCTGGTTTTTATCATCATTCTAATATTTCATATGATTTCAGACTAATTTAACATGAGATATAATCTAGTTACTCCATTTCAGAAGAACTTTGGAACCTCATCTCACCCCACCCCACCGCTGACCAAATTAATTTCTCTCATTTAAGCATTGTGATAGGGGAAGCAATGATGCTGCATTATTTTTCATGACCTGACTTCTTGGCTTTGATGTCTCCTAAGTTCTGTAATGACATCATAACCTCTGTTACAAGTAGAGAGGGATGGGCTCACTGAAGTCGGAACTAAAACTTGTTGGGTGATGCTCATAACTGCAAACACTTAGCTTATTGAAGTGCCTCTATTTACATGTTTAGTTATAATATGTATTTTTCTAACAGAAATACACATCTGTAATTGGTGTATATTATACTTTGTATATATTACAACAAAAGCTAAACAGAGGCTAAAGTCTTTAGCAGAGAAGAATGAATTACAAATTCATGAATTAGAGCTCTGCTATGGTTCTGTACTGAACGACAGCCATGACAACCTTCTGTCATCTTAATGAAGGTCAAGTTGGCACTTGGATTGTAGCCTTCCTCAAACAACCTTAGCCATAGCAATCTGACTCCCTTACAGTGACTTACCCAGATAAGTATCTTGTATGACCTGTTTTAATTGTAAGGGATAGAAAATACTACTTGTCTACACTGAGAAACACTATTATTCATTGACAAGCTGTATTAATTATAAAAGTAACATTCTATAACTCAAACTGAAAATATTATTGGTCTCAGAACCCTGATATTTAATTTATATTCCCTGCTGCAGACATTAGCCTAGTTTAATACTTTAGCCATTACATACATGTTTTGGCTACACACTGAACACCAACTAAAGTCCCCAAGGAGGAATAAAACCTTAGCAAATTCCTGAGTTGTGATTCTTTTGTTACTTCTATTTGCAAGGCTAATTGTCAAGTGGTTTGATTAAAGGTGGAAGTGTTAGCAAATGCAAGTTTTGACTTACCTATAACTTGCAGAAATTCAAACTCATTTTCATTTACTTACAGTCACTAACAGACCTGACTTTTAACAAGACAAACAAACAAACAAATGGTAGTTTAGCTTTGCCAGCAGAAGAGTAAAGGAGACCATAACTTATAAATTTGCAATGTGTTCCTCCTCGGTGGAGACATTAGCCAGTGTTTAGTTTTAGGCCAAATTATACAAATAGAGTATTGATTTGTATGCATTCTAAGCCTTGCTATATCATGATTTGCTACAACATGAGAACTCAGCCTAGCATGGGGCCATGTGAATTTCATTCAAAGTTGAATAGTTCCTGGAATCTTAGACCTTGCCTTGCAAGGAGGTATGTCCATGAAAATAAACCTAACGATGGCTAATAGTGAGGTCTCTGCGTGCATATGCGTAATATATATGCAGGATAAATGTGTGCACCAATCAAACCTAAAATTTTATGTGACTGTCAAATGGATATTATTTGGGTTAAGATTTTTCATTTCTGATTTGGATAGAAAATTGCTATTAATCTTGTATTAAAATAGTTTTAAAAAATCTACCAGTGCCCTTTCTGCATTTTCTTAATGTCATAGTCTAAATTTCATAGCTTTTGAATTTTTTGTATTTGAGACCTTTCTAGGAGCTGTAATATTACAAAAGAAAATAAGAGAAAAAGGACAAAGATTAAATCAGCACCGCTCACCTAAGTATACTTGGCATGTAAAATCATGAACTTTTAAAACTTTAGAATATTTACAGTTTGCCAAACATGTGGAAGATACTATATCTGTCTTCTTTTCTATTGGTTTCTTCTCTAAGGTAAATTTAGTGGCTTGAGAACTGATGTCAATACTTTATGAGGCCAGAAAAATTAGATAAAATTGAAAGAACTAACAGTAACATGTTAAAGATTGATTTAACAAGTATTTATTAAATGCCTACTCTGCACTAAACCTGCTCCAGGTGCTGATCCATAATAATCAAAACCACCAGCTGGAAATTATTCATTTTTACTACAGTAACCAATAATTATTATAGATACATCACTCATTTCAAGATGGTCTTTTAAATAAAGGAAACCATATAAATAAAGTTATCAAGAATACAGCATTTAACTGTAAGCAATATTATAATTTATTCACATTATGACTATGTTGGGCTTTATTGAGAAAAGTGATGTCTACAAAATAATTAAGGAATTTTAGGATAATTTCATCTATAAAAGCAGAATATACCATACTCCATTTGGAAATAAACTAAAAGCAACTTCATAGAAAGGAGAACCATCCAAATGGGTTTGTTTTTTTTTAAATAATAAAACCACAGACATTTTTTTATCAGGTAACAACAATATTATTTTAATTTGCTCTTTGGATAAGTGGCTGAGATATAGACAAAACATTTGCACAACTAAGAAGATGAACATAGTACTGAAAGTGCTAGCCATAGCAATTAGACAATAAGAAGAAATAAAAGGTATCCAAATGGAAAAGAAGACATAAAACTATCATTATTCGTAGATGACATGATACTGTACATAGCAAACCCTAAAGACTCCATAAAAAATTATTAGACTTAATAAATGAATTTGGCAATGTAGCAGGATACAAAATTAATGCCAAGAAATCTATGGCATTTTTATACACCAATAGTGAACTTACAGAAAGAGAGATTAAAAACACAATCCCATTTACCATCACACCAAAAGAAGTAAGATACTTAGGAATAAACTTAAGGCGGTAAAAGAACTATATGCAGAAAACTACAGGACACTGAAAAAAGAGATAGAGAAAACATAAGCAGATGGAAGAACATACTGTGTTCATGGATTGGTAGACTCAACATCATTAAAATGTCCATACTACCCAAAGCAATCTATAGATTCAATGCACTTCCCATTAAAATACCAACAGCATATTTCACAGACCTAGAATGAACTCTCCAAAAATTCATATGGAATAAAAAAAGACCCCAAATAGCTGCAGCAATCCTGAGAAAGAAGAACAATGTAGGAGGGATCTCAATACCAGATATCAAGCTCTATTACAAAGACACAGTTCTCAAAACTGCCTTGTAATGGCACAAGAACAAACATATTGACCAATGGAATAGACTAGAGAACCCAGAAATCAACCCAAACCACTATGCTCAATTAATATTTGACAAAGGAGGAAAGAACATACAATGGAGTCAAGACAGGCTCTTCAATAAATGGTGTTGGGAAAATTGGACAGATACGTGCAAAAAAATGAAACTAGACACCAACTTACACCATACACAAAAATAAAATAAAAATGGTTAAAGGAATTAAACATAAGATGGGAAACCATAAAAATATTAGAGGAATTCACAGGCAGCAAAATCTCAGACACATGCTGAAGTAATATCTTCACTGATACAGCTCCTAGGGCAATGGAAACTAAAGAGAAAATAAACAAATGGGACCACATCAAAATAAAAAGCTTCTGCACAGCAAAAGAAACCATCAACAAAACAAAAAGAAAGCCCACTGCATGGGAGAACATATTTGCCAATGTTATCACTGATAAGGGTTTAATCTCCAACATTTACAGGGAACTCATACAACTTAACAAAAGGAAGATAAACAACCCAATCAAAAAATGGGCAACATACCTAAATAGATACTTTTTGAAAGAGGACATAAGGAAGGCCAAGGAGAAACCAAGATGGCAGCATAGGTAAACACCTAAACTGCTGCCTCACACAACAATTTCTAAACTACAACTAAAAGGCAAAACGGACATCATCCAGAACCACAAGAAGGCTGGCTGAGTGGAAATTCTACAACTAAAAAGAAAAAGAAAAGCACACTGAGACTCAGAGGAGCTGCAGATGGCAGAGGTACTGAGGTGCGCGCACGGAGAGGGCTGGCAACTGAGTACGTGGCTGGCTTTCTCAACTGGGAGGGAGACAAAAGCTTGCAACAGCTCTGAACTCCAATTCCGGTTGAGACTCTGAGGACCCAGACTCATTCAGGGAGAAACTGGACTGTCCGGCATCAGGCAAAACTCGAGGGTGGCTTTCTCTCAGAGATGCTTGCAGTGATTACCATGGGACACTGAGACCCAGGGGCCTCTTAGGGCAGGGCTGATGGGAAGCCATTGCTGTCTGCTCCGCCCTGAGATTCCGCCCCATCCACGCTGAGCACAGAGGCTTTTACAAGTCTTGTCTCATAAGAGTGTCTCCAGCACAGAAGTTCTCCCAGCATAAACATAGCTGATCCTCACAGCCCATTGGCCTGGAGGTCAATTCCTCCCAGTGATACCAACAACAATCAAGGCTTAACTACAACAAGACTGTGCACACAGCCCACAAAGGGGTTTACCAAGAGTGTCCACCTCAGGTAACTGGGGAGGCTGAGCCACTGGGCCCTATAAGACACCTAGCACACAAAGCCACTCTATCAACTCAGGGAAGCAGCCAAAATGCAGAGACAAAGAAACAGGTCACAAATGAAAGAAATGGAGGAAAGCAAATGATAGGATATAGAGTTCAAAACCATGGTTATAAGGGTTTTTCAAGAATTTTCTAGAAAAGGCTGATAAATTTAACGAGACCCTCAAGGATATGAAAAAGGACCAACTAGAAATTAAGCATACACTGACTGAAATAAAAAATATATATACAGAGATCCAACAGCAGACTAGAGGAACGCAAGAATCAAGTCAAAGATTTTAAATACAAAGAAGCAAAAAACACCCAACCAGAAAAACAAAAAGAAAAAAGAATCCAAAAAGTTGAAGACAGTGTAAGGAGCCTCTGGGACAACTTCAAGCGTACCAACATCAGAATTATGGGGGTGCCAGAAGAAGAGAGAGAGCAAGATACTGAAAACCTATTTGAAGAAATAATGACAGAAAACTTCCCCCACCTGGTGAAAGAAATAGACTTACAAGTCCAGGAAGTGCAGAGAACCCCAAACAAAAGGAATCCAAAGAGGACCACACCAAGACACATCATAATTAAAATGTCAAGAGCAAAAGACAAAGAGAGAATATTAAAAGCAGCAAGACAAAAACAGTTAGTTACCTACAAGGGAGCACCCATACAATTGTCAGCTGATTTCTCAACAGAAACTATGCAGGCCAGATGGGAGTGGCAAGAAGTATTCAAAGTGATGAATCGCAAGAACCTACAACCAAGATTACTCTACCCAGCATAGCTATCATTCAGAATTGAAGGTCAGATAAAGCGCTTCACAGATAAGAAAAAGCTAAAGGAGTGCATCACTACCAAATCAGTATTATATGAAATGCTAAAGGTATTCTTTAAGAAGAGGAAGAAGAAGAAAAGGTAAAGATAAAAATTATGAACAACAAATACATATCTATCAACAAGTGAATCTAAAAATCAAGTGAATAAAACATCTGATGAACAGAACAAACTGGTGAATATAATAGAATCAGGGGCATAGAAAGGGAATGGACTGATAATTCCCAGGGGGGAAAGGGGTATGGGGGGTGCAGGAAGAGACTGGACAAAAATCGTACACTTATGGAGGAGGACAGTGTGTGTGTGGGGGGGGGGGTGGTAAGGATAGAGGGTGGTGTGGGAACCAGGTAGAGGGGAGTTATGGGGGGGGGGAAGAGGAACAATTGTAATCTGAACAATAAAGATTTATTTTTTAAAAAAGGAAGGCCAAGAGATATATGAAAACATGCTCAAAGTCACTAATCATCTAAGAGATGCAAATCAAAATGACAATGCGGTACCATCTCACACCTGTCAAAATGGCTATCATCAACAGATCTACAAATGACAAGTGCTGGTGAGGATGCGGAGAAAAAGAACCCTCGTGCACTGCTGGTGGCAATGCAGATTGGTGCAGCCACTGTGGAGAACAGTATGAAGTTTCCTCAAAAAACTAAAAATGGAACTGCCGTTTGACTCAGTGATCCCACTTCTAGGAGTATATAACAAGAAACTAGAAACACCAATCAGAAAGGATATATGCACCCCTACGTTCATAGCAGCAAAATTTACAATAGGTAAGGTTTGAAAACAGCTTAAGTGCCCATCAGCAGATGAGTGGATTAAAAAACTGTGGTACATCTACACAATGGAATACTACACTGCAGTAAAAAAGAAAGAAGGAACTCTTACCATTTGCAACAGCATGGATGGAACTGGAGAGCATTATGCGAAGCAAAATAAGCCAGTCAGAGAAAGATAAATATCACATGATCTCACTCATTTGTGGAATATAATGAACATAAACTGATGAACAAAAACAGATCCAGAGATAGAGAAGCATCAATCAGACCATCAAACCTCAGAGGGAAGGTAGGGGAGGGTGAGAGGTCAACCAAAGGACTTGTATGCATACATATGAGTCTAACCAATGGACACAGACACCAGGGGGGTGAGGGCATGAGTTGGGGCGGGTGCGGGGAAAATAGGGGAATAAGGACACATATGTAATAACTTAATCAATAAAGAGAGAGAAAAAAAATAAAAGATGACCTTATGGTTTGATTCTGGGTCAGAGGACATACCCAGGTTGCAGGCTCAATCCCCAGTGTGGGACTTGCAGGAAGCAGCCAATCAATGATTCTCTCTCATCATTAATGTTTCTATCTCTCTCTTCTTCTCCCCTCCTCTCTGAAATCAATAAAAAATATGACCTTGATTTTTTAAATACCAAATTGTAAAATAGTGGTGATTACACAGGAAGTGTTGTTTTACTCCCTGAGAGCTAAAATGGTATAGGCACAAGTTTATCTATTTTAATAGGAATTCGCAATTCATTTAGTGCAGATACATTTCCATTCCACAGACACATTTGCTAATATAAACATGTGGCTGAACATATCTTGTTGGCTTCTAAATAGGGTGTATAACAAAGCCAGGAGGAATTAAATGCCTGCCTTTGTAGCTTGCTTAAGGAGCTCATACTCTTGCTTCCCTTAAATCATAAAGAAGAGCAAGAAGATGGACATTTTATCTTGTGAGAGCTCAAGTCTTCAGAGGAACTGAAGGAAGACTAACAAACAGTATTCAGGGCAAATGGAAGAATATTTACCTTGCATAAAGCTGTCTGCTCTTCAATAAGAACAAGTGTCTGTGGATTTTTAAATAAAAGGTTGACCTAGGCAATAATAGTCACATAGTCTTTCAAAAGATATAGTAATGAGCAATTAATCACGTCCAAACACAGTCTGGGCAGCAGAGCAAGACACCAAGATTCCTCTTCTCAGACAACTTCCATCCTAATAGAGGAGAGACAGACAATGCCATGTCAGTAATAAGGAAACTGCTTTTGTTAGAAGTCAAGAATCATGACTTCACTCATATGTGGGATATAAAACTGAAAACAGCAAATGAACAAACAAAAAAACAAGAACTCATAGACACAGACAACAAACAGTATGTCATTACTAGAAGGAAGCAGGGTGGTGGGGGGGGGGGGGGTGAGGAGACGGGGAAGGTTAGGGGAGTAGTGAAGAGTAGAGGAGGGAGACAGCCCTGTGCAGATCTGGAAATGGATATTTTCAGACAGAGAAAAACCGAATGCAAAGTCTCACCTCAGGAGTGATCTTCGTGGACTGCAGTGTGCCTGGGGCCCAGTAAGTCAGTTGTAGGTGGTGGGAGATGGTGAAGGAGCTAAGCGGCGGCACCCACATTAAGTTCAATGCTAAAGCCATGGTCTTTTACCAACTACTGAAGCCAAAACCCTGCAAGAACCCATCCCTGTGAGCAACCCTGCTGGCCACATTTACTAGCATTTGAAACCACATTTTAGCAAGAAACTATGCTAATATCTTTATGAACGTCATCTTTATAGAATCTCTATGGTGTAGGAATACTAATACCCTTTTTATGCTGAGTAAAATGAAGCACAGCGAGATTAGTTAACTCACCCAGTCACACAGGCAAGGCTGTGATATGAACTGAGATCTGTAACAACTAAGCAGAAAAGTGGCAATATATAAAGATAACTTTTGTCTTTCATTACAAATGTGATGGAATTATCCAAGGGTGTTCTGAGAATTGGCGCAAGTACATGAACAGGAATTCATAGATGTTTACTTGCACAGGGGGCATGTATTAAAATTTCATGCCAAGCCATAGTGCCATTTAGCTGCTTTCTGTATTAATTTTTTGTTTTCAAAATTAAAATCCTAAGTAAATAAACTACCGATTCTGGATTCTTGCACAGTTTTGAACTTAAAACTGCTGTAAACCAAAATTTGATGTCTAGAACAGGAACATGTGTAGCAAATCTGCTTTCCCTTTGTTTGAATATCTGGCTTAAACTGATATCATATTCACAGAAAGTAAATTACCCACAGTGCTTAGCCCAGTTCTCCGTGGCTCTTCCCATACATTAGCCTTGTCTATAATTTACCTATTCGGGTGGTCAATCTGACCCAAAATACAAATTCAAACAATACAACAATTAGTCAATTCAAACAACCAGATTGGCTGCTTGTTAACTAAATTGACTTTTGCAACATCTTGCAAAGTCTATGACCTTGAAGACCATCCAAATGGAAGCCTTAGAGATGGTTTTTTAACTTAAATATAAGGCCAGACAGTGAGATACCCTTGTGCCTTTCTTCATGTAGTATTCCATCTAACTTATGCCTGATTAAAAGGCATGGGCCATTGCCCTCCTTACCTGAGTGAATCCAGGTTATTGATCACAGGTTTTATCTCTCTCAAAAAGGTTCTCTTTAGACACTTCAGAAAAGTAGGTGAATATCAAGTTAGGAAATATCTATTTCTCTTTCTTGATATAAAATGCCTTAAATTTACATAAAGCATTTCACCCTAAAAGGAACTTTCATAATCATTTTCTTTCATAATCTTCATCTCACTTCCATGAAGTAGATAGGAATTATGGTCTCTAATTTGTAGTTCACAGAAGCTACCTAGTGAAGCCAAGGTCCCTCACTATGTTAATTCTCTTCCTTTCTCCTCTTTCTCTCTCACCAGCTCACCCAAATCTTAAGGACTTTAATGTAAGTCATTCTGGTTCCTATAAACCTCTCACTAATTTATAGAAACAGCCCAATACCTGGGCCATAGGAACCCAGTAACAATTTTTTTCCCAAGCCAAGTCCGATAGAATGATACCCCAATAATCTTCTGATTTATTTCTGGCCCTGAATTATATACTGTGAATTAGCATATACTGAGTTCCTGCATGTGGAAAATTATATTAAGCCAAAGAAGTTTCACCCAACTGTTTTATTCAAAGCTTGTTAGTGACACAGTAATGATTTTATTGGTTTTTATTTGTTTAAACGATTGCATATGAATTAGCATATTAAAGTTATTTTATATAGCCAAAGATAAATCCAGGGTCTGTGCATGTATTTATTTTTAAATTTGAGGGTGTTTTCTTTTTAATGGAAAAGGGGAAACTTTACCTTGAGTAGTATGTTATTAGACAGAGAGAATGAGCCATGAGAAATGTGCAACTAAATAGATTTCTCTGGGGAAAAATAAAAAAGACTTCTCCCCACATACAAAATCTTTGTTTTTCTTGAGCAGTCCTATGATCCTTGCCCTCCTTGTGTCTCATGAGCAAGGAGGGTGACATAGGATGGCTTGGAGGAGGCAAAATGAAGAAAGACTAGAAATCTAGGGCCATTTGAAACACATGATGTTTTCTACACTTATTTGATCATTTATGAACTGTCACTGTGAAAGTATCCTCTCAAAGGAAAGACTCCCTGCACACAATCTATATATTTAAAGAGCCAGGGTCCGTAACATCCAAAATGACCGCAGCCTCGACCGAAGACTGGAAGTCAGTCTCACAGTCAGTGCTGGGTCGGCATGGAGGAAGTCAGTCCTGGCAACCCAGTACTGACTGCAGTGCTGCAGGCACCTCAGTGACCCAGCACTGACTACCAAGGGGGCTGCCATCAGGCCTGGACAGAGGCTGGAGAGAAAAGCAGGGTCTGATTGCAGCCCCTGTGGCAGTCAGTGCTGGGTCGGCATGGCGGAAGTCAGTCCTGCAGTCAGTGAACATAGGGTCAATTAATACTAAGTGAACATAGGGTCAATTAATATCTCTTTGAGAGGAGTTGAGAATGTAAAGTACAGTGTAGAGCAATTACTTATTTCACATAAAACTCTTTTCAACTAAGATATTTTCCTTTATTTAAAATGTATCTTTATTGTTGAAAGTATTACAGATGTCTCTTTGTTTTTTTCCCCATTGATCTCCTCCACCCTGCACCTGCCCCTTCCAGGCCTTCACCAGACTATTGTCTGTGTCCATGGGCTATCCCTATATAATACATAAAAATCTAGAAAGATTTAGAGAAAATAAAATAAGAAATATGCCAGGTAAATATTGAACAGAAGAGCTGAAGTTGCTGCATGAATACTGGATACAGGCTTGAAGCCAAAACACAACTCATGAGATAAATTTAGTCATTGTAACATAACAAAAGGTTCCTTGCACTAAAGAGATAAGATGGTTCCTAATACTTATACACATAATAGAACAGTGTGGGGGTTCAGAATGAGCCTCACCAAGATGTGTCTCAGTGGTACATGGATTTTTGAGCTAAGGGCCATTTTAGCTTCAGACTCAAGTGAAAATTCTGCCTCTCCCTTTAACTACCTAAAAAAAATTGAATTAGAGGCCTTGCCCATAAGACATTATCCTATATAATAAAAGGCTAATATGCAAATTGACCCAACAGCAGAATAACTGCTAGCTATGACAAGCACTGACCACCAGGGGGCAGATGCTCAATGCAGAAGCTGTCCCCTGGTGGTCAATGTGCTCCCACAGGGGGAGTGCTACTCAGCCAGAAGCCGGGCTTATGGCTGGCTAGGGCAGCAGCAGTGATGGGAGCCTCTCCCGCCTCCACGGCAGCACTAAGGATATCTGACTGATGGCTCCTGGACTGAGAGAGGGTCTAGTCTGGGCTGAGGGACCCCTGCTCTGAGTGCAAGAATTTCGTGCACTAGGCCTCTTGTATAAAATAATGGTATTTAATGAAAAACTTAAGAAGAAATCACAAAGAATGCCAACAAGTATATGAAAACATGCACAACATCAGTAATCATCAGGAAAATGCAAAGCAAAATCATAAAGAGATATTACCTAACAACTAATAAGATGGTCACTATCAAAATAATAATAATAATAATAATAAAGTTTTAGTGAGGATGCAGAGAAATTGGAACCCTTGTACACTGTGGGTGAGAATAAAATGTTTTAACAACTCTGGAAAATAATATGGAGGTTCCTCAAAAACCTACACATAGACTCACCATATGATCCAGCAATTCCACACTTCCAGATATATATCCAAAAGAAATGAAAACAAAATCTTGAACAGATATTAGCACTTCTATGATCATTGCAGCATTATTCACAATAGTCAAAAGGTAAGAATTATTTTTAAAAATAGTCAAGAGGTAAATGCAACCTAAATGTCCATCAATAGATGAATGGATAAAGAAAATATGGTATATACACAAAATGGAAAATTATTCAGCCTTTAAAAAGAAGGAACTTCTAATTCATGCTACAACATGGATAACCCTTGAAGATATACTGTTAAGTGAAGTAAGCCAGTCACAAAAAGACCACAGGAGGAAAGGGAGGAAAGGAGGAAGGGAGAGAGAGATGGAGGAAGGAAGGAAGGAAGGAAGGAAGGAAGGAAGGAAGGAAGGAAGGAAGGAAGGAAGGAAGGAAGGAAGGAAGGAAGGAAGGGAAATGGTCCCTGTTCTCAAGAAGTCTAGGTTCTAATGTAATTGTGGGATATAGCATGAATTCAAAAACAGTTAACTGCATAATTGCTGTGATAAGGGTTGTGATAAAGGCTTCTACCCAGCATCATAGAAATAAAGAAAGAGGCAAAAAAGGTGCTGTGGAAATAACTCTGGTGCTTGTTTTTTTTTTAAATAAATAGAAAAGAAATGGAGTAATTATGATACATTGAATAAAAAAATACTCTTCTTCACACACAAGGTATAAATAAGACACAATCTGTGTGTCCCAACTAGTCCTACAGTCTCCCTTATATCTGTTGTGTCCCAGCAAAATTATTAATAGCACCACTTCCACTCTCTACGTTGTCTCTGCTTTGAATGATAAAGTATATGGTCACTATAGCTGTGAATAATGGCTATTCACATGATCAATTTACACTCAAATGTATGTGACACCTTACAATTTTTCAAAATTCCCACCCAAGTAAAGAAGTACTGGGTCATGCTATTCATCACAAAACTACCTATTTAAAGCCACCCTGCCTACTTGTACTGAAAATCAGCTGGAATCAGAATCAATAATCAAAAACCAACTTGAATATTGTCAAGAATGCTATGCAATCCCAACTCACAAATACCCAGCTATAAACACTAGCCTGCTTTCATCTCAAAATGAACCACCTTTGGAACTCAATCCCAGGTGAGTGACCCCTCCTGCTTTTCAGCAATTTTGGTTGGATATGTCAGTGAACAAAACCACTGACAATTGATACTGCCCCAGAAGTTGTATTTTGATTGCATTTGCTGCTGCTGGAAAGCTGTGACTTGAGGCATGCTTTCTTCATTTGCCAATCTTGGCAGTCTAATAACAACTATAATCATTTCCTTTTGTTTTCTGAGTCATACGTAGGACCAATTTGTTGACCACTATGGATAGATTGCCCATCTATATCAGAGTTCTCAACCATTTTCCTGCCCTAACATAAAGGATATATAATGTTCCCATCAAGTAATATCTGTAGTTCCTTATGCATTAAATGTAACCCCATCCCTTTTTCCCCACTTAACTGAGCATACCAGAATGCAAGGAATCAGTGGCTATAAAACTGTAAGAGAGCTAATGATGAATTCACTCTAAGTTATAGTCATTCACAAAATTTTACTCATTCAATTGCTGTTTCTAACAAACTAATTTCAACACTTTCTAATCAACTCCTACATTGGATTTATAAAACTCTGTGCTGTTCCACTTAACATCTGGGAGAATGTGTTCCAAAGAGAACAAAGTGTGTTATAAAAGTGCCACCTGCTGATACTGTAGGGGAGGAAAAAGTTTTCTCTACCCTTCTAGGTTCCTTTGGCTGGTCTAATAATTAAATTGACATAAGGCAGATTAACAGGAGAAAAACAAATTTAATTATGTATATACAGGAGCCCCACAAAGACAATGAGATTCCAGGATAAATTGGGCAAATGAGACTTGTATGCTATCTTGAGCTAAGGAATGGGATAGGGGCCTGGAGCCTCAAAAGGGAGGAGGGTAATTCACAGCACATAGCAAGAGCAGATGCTTGACAATTAGATGTTTGCCCTGTCATATAGACAGGTCATTCAGATAAAATGTTGTCTCTGGTAATAGCTCTCTTTCTGGACTGGGCTCCCTATATAAATTATTTTAGATAGTAAGGAGAGAGAAAAGCTTTTCTTGAGTCTGCTGGGTCTTGATTGTCTTTAGTTCAAAATAGTTCACATGCCAAAGTGCACATTTTGGGAAGGCTCATTCTGAATCCCTTCAACGCCCAGCATATAATAAGATTCTTCTTAGATTGAAGGCCACTGACAGAAAGGAAAGTCACTCAGCCCTTTAAGGGTACTTCAGGCTCCCTTTTGCAGGAGCACCTATTACTAATGATATTCTTTAAGGATGTTGAGTGAATGTATAGATTGCATTGTCTGCAGAATAGAGATGAAGGTTTCTACTAGAATTAAAAATATTTTACAAGACTTGCAAAATCTAGCCAGTGATCTAAATTTGACTCATATATTTATACTATGGCATATGTTTAGGAAGATATATAACTGATTAAGACATGCACCCTCTCAAAGAGAATATAATAACACATACTAAAAAATAATAACAAAAGCAACACCAATAATAACAATGCCTACAGACATTTTCCACATATTAATTCATATTCTAAAACTAAAATATCCTTAAAATTAATAAGTACTATTATTGTTACTGTGAATAGACAGATGAGGAAACTGAGGCACAGGTACACCCAAGTCCCAAATAGCTAGAAATCAGCAGATATAGAAAAATGCTGAAATCACTATTCATAATAGCCAAGATGTGGAAACAATCTAAGTCTCCATTAACAGATAAATAAATAAAGAAGATATAAACATGGGCATTATTCAGCCACAAGAAAGAAAGAAACTGTCATTTGTGACAACATGGATGGACACTGAGGGCATTAGGCCAAGTGAAATAAGTCGGACAGGGAAAGACAAAGAATGTATAATATGACATGTGGAATCTAAAAAACTTTAATTCATAAAATAATGGTTACTAGAGGTTGGGGGTGGGAGAAAACTGGGGAGATGTTGGTCAAAGAGTACAAACTCCCAGTTATAAGGTGAATAAATTCTGGGAAGATAATGTGCATAATGATTATTGTTAATAATACTGTGTTATTATATACTTGAATGTTGCTAAGAGAGTAGATCTTAAATGTTCTCACCACAAAAATAGAAATGCTAGTTATGTGACCTGAAAGAGGTGTTAGCTAAGGCTTTGGTGGTAATCATTTTGCAATATGTAAATGTATTAAATCAATACATGATACACCTTAAATTTACACAATGTTATATGTCAATCAAATATCAATAAAGCTGGGGGCACAGAGGAGAAAAGAAAATTGTTGAAATTACCAGAGCTGGAAACAGCATGGTTATGTGAAGAGGTACACAGCTCTGAATGAATGAAAGCAAAGTTCTCCTTGCTATGCAGTAGCATAAAGGAAGGAGAGAGGCGACCTTTTGGAAATAATGAACTAATGTAGGCTCCACTGCAGGCGAAACACATGAAAAATAGTCAATGATCACCTCATTTCCATACATGCTTTCACTCTGCCAAGATTTTAAAAATTGTGTTTCCTGTACATACCCTGGGGTGTGGGGGGAATACATAGCTCTGGAAGAATATACATAGTCATATGTATATGCACATAAATATATATGGGTTAGAATAATTGATCAGATGGACACCTAGAAGTTCTCCCACAACTCCCTATACACCAGAGAAACAAACAAGACAAAATATTGACTAGCAGAGTTCTGGCTCAGTCTTCAGGTCTGGATGACATCAAGACAAACCACAGTGGCTTGTGCTGTTTATGAGGTCATCTAACCCCTTGGCTGAATTACAGCTTTATAATCATACTCTCCTATTTATTACCCTGCACTCAGCACTCCATTATCTAGAGTGCTGTCAGAAAATACCTTCCCAGCTGCTGAATCCCCCTAATCACAATTCTCTAACCCAGCCCTGCTCTGGGCTGCGGGGATGGGGGAAGGAGCAGAGGGGAGAGGAGAGTTTTCCGTGACAACTGGAAGAAGGTGCTTGACATTTCCTCCATGCTCTCAGTCTGTGCGACACTCCACACTTTGCCCTAAGCCTTTGGTAACCCAGTGTGAAGCATGGTAATTTCCTAAGCCATGGTCATTAAAGTAAATACCATTTCTCCCCATAAGGCTCTTTTAGATGCTGTGCTCCTCGTGCTTGTTTTAGTTCATGATATTTCATGCCAACTATTTCAGAGACAGTGTTCAGAAATCACCCAGCAGCTGGACTGTGAAGTGCAGTGCTTCCATCCTTCAGGGGAAGGAGTGGGCTGCAGGGACGTTATGTTTTGTATTTGCTTTACATTCATTATGTGTTTCTTGCTGAGCTGGTCTTTTCCACAAATAGTGAAGACTGGGCTGACTAATGACTCCCTATTAACACCAACTTATGTTGGTAATTATGCATCTTTGGAAAGTACTTAATAAACACTATTAAAAGATTTTGCTTTACAGCAATGGCAATCAGGCCAGATGTGATATTGTGTTATTAGACAAAGGCAATCTTGAAAGGTTTCAAGGTAACATTTAAAAAGTAATCCTATATTAGGTTGCCTAGCAAGATGCCCCATAAGTGCTTAAAACACATAAGAGGTTTGAATTCACATAAAAAATGTGTCACCAGATGGTGATAGTAATTACCCTGTCCCCAAACCCAAATTGTATTTACTCTGCCTTTTGCCTACAGTTTTCAATACAATAGCCAGCTTTTCTGCTGGAGCACACACTTCCTGTTTCCTGCTGTACACACCCATTCATGAATGTGTGCTTTTATTAACTGTGTAAGAGAAGAATATTTCATTCATGTTATTACACCCACTGCCTCATATAGATCATAAAGGACAAGGATAAAATTTAATTTGCAATAACTCTTTGGAGCCAGAGTAATAGTTGCACAGGAGTTTTTTGTCAGAGCATCTCTGCTTTTCATCAAGTACTCAGCCACGAAATTCTTTTCGACTCTGGCAGAAGCAGCAGGGAAGACTTTGGGAGCTCTATAAAAGGCATTCTCCTAATCTTCAAACCATTGGAAGGACTCTTTAGCACCTGTTAAAATATTTTCTCCTTCTAATCTGCCTGAAACTAATACAAAATTCTGAGATGTTTCTTAATTAAGCAATAAGAAATGGTGAGAGTGGTCTGTGCTGAGTACTTCACAATTGCAAAGCATGAAAATAAGCAAAAGATACCCTCAATCCTTAGGCATCTAATTTCCCTCTGAATGTGCCTTATTGCTATTATTAAGAAGACTTCTTATATCAAAAAGGAAGATCCAAATGTGGAGAAGTCCAAAGGCAAGGGAGTGTCAGGGCCATGAGTGGTGCAGAAAAAAACACTGATGAAAAAAAAACAATAAAACAAACAAACAAACAAAAACCACCAGAAAATTCTGACCTTTGGCCTGGAGAGGGAAGAAAAAGGGAATGTAGGGGATAGAGGAGTCCCTTGCTTTGGCCTCTTTATCAATTAGCCCCGTGGCTGCTGGGAGTGGCCTGCAGAGCTGCCTCCTTAACCAAGCAGGAAATACAATTGTAAGAAATTCTAGATGAGATATAAGACACCTGGATTGGAGGTGGCTACAACTAAGGAGCATGAGCAGCTTCCCCTGAAGGAATTCCTGATGCAATTCCTAGATGTTCATTCAGCATGCAGCCAGCAAGGAAAACAGATCTGAGAGCACAAATCTCGCTCCCCAAACCCAGTTTGCAAAGCCCTCTTTAAAATCACAGGAAAGGGGAGTACCTAAACTCTTAAGCCTACTTTCTAGTTACTATTTTCAAACTAGGACCCAGTAGTATTTGAAAGTCCTCACTAGTGTTAAAAAATGATTAAAGACTATGTAAGTGGTACAAACTTAACACTTCAGCAAATGGGCAGTATCTGTTAGAAAACTGCAAAACGGGACAAAAAAAAACAGGAAGCTTTTATAGGGTAAAGAAAAAAGAACAAGAAAGAGAAAAATAGAAAATACCTATTGTCTGGAGCCACATAGTCAACCTTGTTTGGGATGAGAAGAACCAGTTGGCTTCGCTTTTAGAGACTGGCTGACTGGACAGCCTGCATTTCTAGTCAAGCAAAGCCTTTACAGGGACACAAAAGTTTTGCTTTTTATAATTGCACTAGGGGCCCGGTGCATGAAATTCATGCACTGCGGAGGGGTCCCTCAAACCAGCCTGCCCCCTCTGACATACTGGGAGCCCTCAGGGGATGTCCTATTGATGGCCGCAGTCTGGCCTCCCTTTGCTGGAGGCAACCGGGCTGATCAGGGGAAGGCACCAGCCCCAGCATCCTGCTGCTGCAGCCACCAAGGTATTTTCATCAACACAGACTCCAGTCCCTTCACATGAAAAAATGACAACTTTCTTTAGGCATTTTCAAGATGTGTCTTTCATAGGATATGACATTTCTTTCTTTACTTTTCTTTTTATCCTCACCTGAGGATATGTTTCCATTGATTTTTTTTCCCCCTTCCCTCCAATCTGAGGCTCAGCCCCTGCCCAAGCTTAAAGCCTCCATCCCAGGCTTTAGGCTCGGGAAGGGGGACCCCCAGCACCTCCAATCTAAAGCCTCTGCCCCAGGCTTTAGGCTTGGGAAGAGTTCCTCCCCCCGCCCCCCCCGGCACCTCCGATCACAGGCTTGGCCCCTTCCCAACCCTAAAGCCTCCACCCCAGGCTTTAGTCTTGGGAAGGAGTTCCCCCGCCCCTCTGGCACCTCCAAACTAAAGCCTCCACCCCAGACTTTAGGCTTGGGAAGGGGGACCCCTCCACCCCTCCAATGGCCGGCTGGGAGTGACCTGGGTGCCAAGGATGTTCACGGGACCCAGGTATGTATGCAAATGAACTTCCATCTTTGTTGGGTTAATTTGCATACTCACTCTGATTGGCTGTGGGCATAGTGGAGGTACAGTCAATTTACATGTTTCTCTATTATTAGGTAAGATAAAAATTAACTTCTTTAATATGACTGTTCTTCCTTTTTTTCCCTTTTGATTCAAACCGGCCTCATCCAGCACCTCACTCACCCACCTCCTTCTCCCTTGCACATTCACTCCCTTAAGCATTGAGTCTTCAGGACGATGAGGTTCTGATCTAATGCCGGACGTTGGGTGACATTTAATGCCGGTGGTCTTGATCCGGCATCTAGAAGGGTTCTGGAATCTGGAGAAGGGCTGTGCATAGGTTAAATATGAGTCCAGAGACGAAAGATAATTTTGAAAGGCATTGGGGGTGAGAGGAGCCTGGCTGAAGAAACCAAGTTCTCCTTGTCTCAGGACCCCTTGCTTTTTATTAACACAAATTGTCCTAAGCCAAGGTGGAGATATACACTTCAAAGGGTAGAAGCATTGTCAGATAGGGGAATAGCCTACGGCTGTTCAGGTGTTTGGCCAGTAGGAGGCAATAATATGTAGATTGAGATGCCCTGAACTGTCTGGCAGCAAACAATCATCCTTTTCAGGTTTGGGGAAATGCCTTCAGCCATTCCCAACAGGTGATAACATATGTGACAGCCCTTGTTGAGTCCCCAAGTTCCATCAACTTTCTGATGAAACTTGCAATTATGACATGCTGGAATTGGCTTCCAGCACTGATCAGCATCAAATAATCTTGGGAGCAAAGCTTCTGGTCTGTGATCACAGAGACAAAGTTTCAGTCAAACTAGAGATGGCATCCAGGCCTCAGTTGTATTTCAGCTCCAGGCCCAGAAAAAAGGAGAAATAAGACAAACTGACTCTATGGCTGACAGCAGGACCAGATGCACTGACCAATGACCCCTACCCTAGCGCTGACCAGTCAGTAGAGAGCATAACCCTGACCATGACCCTGACTCCCTTAGTCACCATGATTAATGATTTTTCCCCTATATAACCCATCCCCTGCAAGCCATCAGGGAGCCAGGCCTTTTGAGCATTAGCTCACCTGTGTCTCTGGACATAGGCCACTTCCTAAAGATAAACCCTCTTTTTTTGCTGCAAACTCTTATTCATGTATCATTGGGCTGTGATGCACACAGGCAAACAGACCCTTTTGTCTGGTAACATTTTGTTGACATGGTACCTGGACTGCAGGGGCAGCTCTATCTTGGGCCTAGAAAGTTATTTCAACACTAGCAAATCTGGAGTTTGCCAGAGAAGCAATGCAACTCCAACTTGCTACCTCTCCATGCCATTGGCCCAAGAAGTCTCTCTATTATGATTATTCAACTCTGAGATCCACAATAGGAATTCACCCAGGAATAAGCTTTGACTCTGTTGTATACCTTTCTCGCCTCTGTGAAAAATTTACTCATGCCTTAGTTAACTTAACTTCATGGAAAGACTTGTTAAAATAGTTACAATAACAACAAACACTTTATCTGCTCTGCCATTTTCATCGTGATTTTCATCCTTCTTCTCATTTGGATGGAATAAGTATACCATGCCACCCACACACTTCATGTTGCTTATCTTTTCACTTTAAATTGACATTTTATCCCACAAAGAGAGTAAAATCTATTGGTTTGGAACTCTACATTAAATACTAGAATTAAGTACCTAACTGATGTTTTTATACTTTGCCCTCAGTACAGTCAATCCTCATGATTTGAGTGTTTGCCAGTGTGTCTACTAGTTAAAAATCATTTGTAACACCGAATCAATACTCAGGCACTTCCACGGCCATTCAGACATGCATACGCACAGAGCGATAAAAAATGAGTCATGTGATGCACATATTCCAGCTGAGGTTGAACAAGGCAATGCTTTGCTTTCTCATTTCAACTCCCCTACTATAAACTTGTGTCCATTTTGCAGTCTATTTGTGCTTTTTGGGTGGTGATTTCACTTCACCCAATATATATTGATTGATATTTCAATCAATATATATTTTATTGATTTTTTACAGAGAGGAAGGGAGAGGGATAGAGAGTTAGAAACATCGATGAGAGAGAAACATCGATCAGCTGCCTCCTGCACATCCCCTACTGGGGATGTGCCTGCAACCAAGGTACATGCCCTTGACCGGAATCGAACCTGGGACCCTTCAGTCCCCAGGCCGACACTCTATCCAGTGAGCCAAACCGGCTAGGGCTGATTTCACTTTTTAAAATGGCCCCCAAGCATAGTGCTGAGGCACTGTGTAGCATTCCAAACCTCAAGGTCCCTTACAGGGAAAATAAATGCATTAGGTAAGCTTTGTTCAGGCATGTCATAATGTTCTTGGCTGTGACTTTAATGTTAATGAATCAACAATACATATTAAATAAGATGCCTTTAAACAGAAACACATATAAAACAAAGTTATACATTGATTGGTTGATGAAAATGTTGAGTCTTGCAAGAACCTAACCCTGTATTTTCCCCCGGGGGAATGATTTAGTACTTGCTAATTCACTGCTGTGACTGTATAGAATGTAACTACCGTGACTAATAAGAATCAACTGTGTCATCAAAATTGCTGACTTCACGTTCTCTACTCAGCTGGCTCTAACCAAAACTGATAGCATTTGTGATGGTTTGGTTGTGAAATTAAATCATGTCCTTTTTTTTTTTTTTTTTTTTTTTTTTTTTAATCTTCACCTGAGGAAATTTAAGGAGAGAGGCAAAGACAGAGAGAAACATCCATCGGTCACCTCCTGCACGAGCTCTGACCAGGGCCTGGGCTGGTGCTCTATCCAATGAGTCAAAGTGGCCAGGGCAAATCATGTCCATTTTAAACAAAGTGTTTTTTTATAGTCTCCTCTTTAGAATCTTATATTATAGATTTTTAAGTCTTTTAATTTCAGCCACCACTGGACCTCCCTCTAAGATCATGTTTCCCAACCTTCCTCTCCATTTATAAGGTTCTGGGGGCTATGTGAGCCCAGAGGAGTCCTACCTTGTGGTTTTGACCAGCATTTTGGCCATGTCCACAGCTCTGAGGGCTGAGAAAATCAGTATCTTGGCTATAAATTGGCTGTGATATCTCTCCTATAATTCTGCTCTAAGGCATGAGACATTGAAATGAGCTATCACAAGGAATATTTGGAAGCCTTCTAGATTTTGCTGGTCTGCTAACTCCACTGAGGCCCTATATGCCTTTGTAGAACAGAGTGAATTGCTCTCCTACCTCAGTCAGTACCCCCTGCAGGCACAGCTACATAACTTACCAGGCCCACAGCCAAATAAAAATGTGGGGTACAGCTTTATGGGTGTGTGACCTGTACAGTTGCACAGGTCTGGTGATCAGAAAGGCCATGTGCTTGCTTTAATGCACTATTGAGGTCTCCACGATTGAGTGCATATGTTTTCTTGGAGGCTCTACTGCTAATTATAAAAACCAATGTATTCCTAAGTTTCAATTAACTGCTAAGCAACTCAGAGCTAGATTTGGTGTCACATTCTGTAATTAAATTATGTCAGGAACAAGACATTATCAATTCCTCTGCTCCTTTTGCTTCATTTTTATCTTTTTGATATTTTAAATTATCCCCTGCTTTATATTTTATTTACTTTTGTTAGCCAAGGTTTCTGAAGATAAACAAAGCAAAAATCCCATGGAAATGAAATGGCCCTCTAGTCCTTTTTATAATCACAAAACATAAACTTCAGATTCATTTGCTGAGATTCAATGAATGATTACTGAACCCTTGAGTGTCTTCATATGTGTTATCTGACTCCTTGCAACCCACCTGTAGTGAAAGAGGTACTGACACCACTTTATAAAAGAAACTTAAGGTTCAGAGAACATATATAATTTATCCAAGTCTAGAACTAGCAAATATTAAAAAAGGAACTTAGACCCAGCTTTCTGATTCTTAGTTTAGTGTTCTTTCTGTTATAATATGCAGTTTCTCCTCTTTACCTTGATAGATTTTTGATGATCATTTAATCCTAAACCCTTCAATTTTACAGATGGGCAAAATGGAGCTAGTAGAGGCCAGGTTGGTTAGCCAAGACCATTCTGTCAGCAAATGGAAGATTTGGGATAAGGTACCCTATCCCTGTCTCTGGGCCCACAATCATGGCCCTCCCATGCTTTTCTTTCTTTAATCCTTCCCACCTTCCTTACCTTTAGGGTCATGTTGTGGATCTCATCATCTTCAATGCTTTGATGATCACTTCCTCCAAATGAGTTCCCAAACCAGTAACTCCAGCTTTGGAACTGCCTCTTGAATGCAGTTTGCATCTTTAATTTTCTAGAGATTGCTAATTCAAAGAGTCAAAACTATTATTTAGGAGAATCCAAGATGGCGGCGTAGGTAAACACCTAAACTGCTGCCTCGCGCAACAATTTCAAAAATTCAACTAAAAGACAAAAAGTCTATCACCTAGAACCACGGGAAAGCTGGCTGAGTGGAAGTTCTACAACTAGAAGGAAAGAGAAAAGAGCATCGAGACGTGCACGAGCGCTGAAAAGCTGAGGTACGGAGGCGCGTGATCCGGGCTGGCCGCGGGCGTTGCTTTTTTCAACCCAAAGGGAGACAAGCCCCCAATGACTCTGAAATCCAGTTTCTGGGGAGACGCGGGGGACCCAAACTCCTACGGGGAGAAGCTGGACTGTCTGCCAGTGAGGGGGGCTTACTTGCAGAGCTGCGCGCAGGAATAATTGTTTACGGCACTGAGGCACGGGACTCCAGGACGCCCTTGGGGACACAGAGCCAGCTAACTAGCAGCCATTGCTGTTTGCCACGCCCTAGCCTAGTGATACCCTGAGATCCCACCCTGCACAACCTACAAACCCACCCAAGCTCCAAGCAGCAGCGTTAGCAGAAGAAAGCCCCGCCCTATCGCAGCTTAACCTAGCAAACTTGCAGCCTGGGTCAGACAGCTCCAAAACCTCCAAACCCCAAGCAAAGAGGAGAAAACTGTAGCTCTCACTGTAGCTCCTGCTGGGTGGCCTCAGACAGTAGCTGACCTGCACCCCATTGGAGATCCAGAAGCCAGTGTACCTAGTGGTCAGAGTGAGACACCAGATTTCAACTCCTCACATCCATAAGTGACACATTCAAAGGCAGACTCAGTGAGCACCAAAGCCCCACTGAAACAAGTCCTGCCCCATAAGTGTGTCTTCAGCGCAGCAGTTCTTCCATTACAGACACAGTGAGTGCTCACAGCTAATTGGCCTGGAGGTCAATTCCTCCCAGTATACCAACAGCAATTAAGGCTTTAACTGCACCAAGTCTTTGCACTCAGCCCACAAAGGGGTGTACCAAGAGTGTCCACATCAGGTGATTGGGGAGGCTGAGCTACTGCCCCCTATAGGTCACCTACCACACAAAACTACTCCATCAACACAGGGAAGCAGCCAAAATGAGGAGACAAAGAAACATGTCACGAATGAAAGAAACGGAGGAAAGCAAACTACTGGATGACATAGAGTTCAGAACCACATTTATACGGTTACTCAAGAATCTTCTTAAAACCGCTGAGAAACTTGATGAGACCTTCAAGGAGCTTAATGAGAATGCCAAAAAAATGGAAAAGGATCAGTCAGAAATGAAGAATACACTGTCTGAAATAAAGAATATACAGAAACTCAACTGTAGATCAACGTACCCCAAGAATCAAACCAAAGATCTGAGATATGTGGAAACAAAAAACATCCAACCAGAAAAACAAAAAGAAAAAAGAATCCAAAAATATGAAGATAGTGTAAGGAGCCTCTGGGACAACTTGAAGCGAACCATCATCCGAATTTTTGGGGTGCCAGAAGAAGGGAGAGAGCAAAATATTAAAAACCTATTAGAAGAAATAATGACAGAAAACTTTCCCTGCCTGGTGGAAGAAATAGATGTACAAGTCCAGGAAGCGCACAGAACCCCATACAAGAGGAATCCAAAGAGGACCACACCAAGACATATCATAATTAAAATGCCAAGGGAAAAAGACAAAGAGAGAATATTAAAAGCAGCAAGAGAAAAACAGTTAATTACCTACAAGGGAGTACCCATATGACTGTCAGCTGATTTCTCAACAGAAACTATGCAGGCCAGAAGGGAGTGGCAAGAAATATTCAAAGTGATGAACAGCAAGAACCTACAGCCAAGATTACTCTACCCAGCAAAGCTAGCATTCAGAGTTGAAGGTCAGATAAAGAGCTTCACAGACAAGAAAAAGCTAAAGGAGTTCATCACCACCAAACCAGGATTACATGAAATGCTGAAGGGTATATTCTTTAAGGAGAGTAAGAAGAAGAAAAAGGTAAAGATAAAAATTATGAACAACAAAATGACATCAAATACATACCTACCAACAAGTGAATCTAAAAATCAAGTGAATAAAAAATCTGAAGAACAGAATGGACTGGTGAATATAATAGAATCAGGGACATAGAAAGGGAGTGGACTGACGATTCTCAGGGGAAGCAGGTGTGAGGGGTGCGGGAAGAGATTGGACAAAAATCTTACTCCTATGGATGAAGACAGTGGCGGGGGTAAGGGCATGGGGTGGGGTGGGGAATCAGGTGGAGGGGAGCTATGGGGGAAAAAATAGAGGAACACCTGTAATAATCTGAACAATAAAGATTTATTAAAAAAATAAAAAAATTAAAAAAAAAACTATTATTTATTCATTCAATTATTTAACCAATATTTACTAAGTGGCTTTTATGTGCCAGTAGGGCAAATGTAGTTCGTTTTGGTTACGTTTAACAGTTTAAGTAAATAAGCATTATTTTATTATGTTTTATGGCCCAATGAAAAAGAATATTTGAGACTGGGGCTGCAGCCTAAAATTAGTCTTGACCAAATACCATTTACCTGACAGCAGACAATTCTAATTCTAATGCTAGTTAGTAAATATCCAAAGACCTAAGGCATTGAAGTTGGAAGCCCAGCAACAAGCATGTATTTCCAGAAAGTAAAATAATATTCTAAAAATTTTAATTATGCCTCCCCATTTTCACAAAATCTCTGATATTTTTTTTAGGATTTTGGTTATCCCATTCTTGTCCTTTGCTATTAAACCCACGGTTAACCAGTTTACATTCCATTGAGGTTAAATCTACCCACACTTGATTTCCATCTCTGTCCCAAATATATACAATTTTGTGAAACTTATCACTAGTATTAATCTTTCCCTGTTTGCTCCATTTTTCAGTTACTTTTTCAAAACATTAAGGAGTAAGCATAACACTATATACTCCAATAAGTACACAAATACTATGGGCGGGGGGGGGGAGGGAAAACCCTAACAACTCTGTTGAAACAGCAGTTGCCTGGCAGGTGGCACCCTATGCAGCATAGCTCACAATGCTTATTGGTTTGACAATACATGCAAATCCAATGTGCAATTTGCAAGGTAATCTACGTGTATCAATGCATAATTTTCAGAAGACTATTTCTATCACACAGTCACATATGTGAAAGACAACAGGTAAAATAAGCAAAGTCAAAAAATAAAATAAAAGAGCTCAGAGAGGTTACAGTTCTAGATTGAAGACCCTAAGTGTCTAGGCATGCCTTAAGTAGGGGGGTACATGGCTGAGCAGGGGAGACTCTCTTCACTTCTCTTGCTTGTTCTGTGAGGCAATATATAGCTCCAGCTCCAGACTGAGAGAGGTGGAAAGTTAGTCAACCCTGTCCCTCCCAATTGTTCAAACCTCTTCTGTTTCTCTCTCAGAACCAAACTAAGGAGAGGGCAGGATCCAAGGTTAGTCTGCGGTAAATCGAGCCTGAGCCCACCATTGAAGTTCTTAATCTCTTAGGAAGAACTGGAAATTGGGAACATTTTCTCTGGCTTCATAGCACAGAAAAAATGAAATTGGTAATGAAGCAGAAGCACCATGTCAATTGCTTCAAATTCGCTCACATTTAACATTTCACACCCCATTTACACTTCCGTCCTCTCTCCACCAAATGAGAAAGGCAGTGGTGCCCTTTGGGGCGGAACAGGATGGTTGGCTTCCTGGAAAAGCCTCTCCCTGTCATTCCCTTTCTTCCCTTTTTTCCTCACTCTGTGGTAAGATGTCCTCATGCCAACTGAAGCCATCAGTGTCTCAGTGACACTCCTTCCTACCTGA
Organism: Corynorhinus townsendii; assembly: GCA_026230045.1. Taxonomy (NCBI): domain Eukaryota; kingdom Metazoa; phylum Chordata; class Mammalia; order Chiroptera; family Vespertilionidae; genus Corynorhinus; species Corynorhinus townsendii. The sequence goes on along the minus strand of JAPDVU010000003.1, from coordinate 45,533,126 downwards.
GCATCAAGAAATCGCACAGGGTCTCCCATTGTGAATAAAAGAGCATCGATCCCACAGCAGGGCCCTGCCTAGTTTTCCAGATATCCATGCACACTCTACAAAGCCTGGTTTTCAGTTTCGAGCTACAATTGCTTCTCTTAATCAATAGGATTTAACCTGAAGTGTTGGTTTCACACACCAAGCATTCTAAAGAGATTTGACAGATACTGTTAACCTTTATTGGGCATCTTCTCTGTTCCAGGCTGTTATAGGCTGAATTACTAGTATATCCCCCCAATCTGACTTTGGTTGTCCTCTCAAAAGTCATATGTTGAAATCCCAATCCCCAGTACCTCAGAATGTAGCAGTATTTATAGGTAGGACCTTTAAGTGGAGGTGATTGAGTTAAAATGAGGCTGTTCATGTGGGCCCTAATTCAATCTGACTGGTGCCCTTAGGAGAGGAAATTCGGACACATAGGAAAACACCAGGGGGGTGAATTATATATGTAATATAATTCAATTAATTCTTACAACAACCTGTGTGTATATGGAGCAGGAAGAACATTCTTAATATGTTTTTTGCAGACAAGGAAATTAAAGTCCAGAGCAGTAAAAAATAGAAGCTTAAAAAAAAAAATGTAGGTGACAAGTGATTGAACTAGAATTTAAACACTGGTGCTCTGCGTCCACAGGCCATGGACTGAACCACTACACCCCACTGTCCTTCTACACCCAGAGGCACCCTTACTTATGCACCGATGCTTCTCTTGCAATCTTTAAGAAACAAAAAAATTTTCCTTTGACTCAATTGAAGGCAAGGATTGTGGTGTCTGAAAATCCTAATATATAAAAAGCCAGGGGCCGTCACGACCGAAACAATCAGATGGACGACTGAACAGTCTGTGTGGGGTGACCAGGCCAGCAGGAGGGTTAGTGAGGGATGATCAAACAACTGAACAGCAGGCTGCATGGGGCAACCAGGCTGGCAGGGGTGGGGGGTCAGTTGGGGGCAACCAGGATGGCAGGGGGGGCAGTGAGGGGTGACCAGGCTGGCAGGGGGGGCAGTTGAGAATGACCAGGGCAGCAGGGGGGTTAGTGAGGAATGACCAAACAACTGAACAGCAGGCTGCATCAGGCAACCAGGCCAGCAGGAGTGGCAGTGAGGGGTGACCAGGCCAGCAGACAGAGACGGTTAGGGGTGATCAGGCTGGCAGGGGGGATTGGGGCAGTTAGGGGCAATCAGGCAGCCAGGCAGGTGAGCAGTTAGGAGTCAGCAGTCCAGGATTGTGAGAGGGATGTCTGACTGCCAGTTTAGGCCTGATCCCCAGGATGTCTGGCAGTCAGACATCCCCCAAGGGTTTCCGATTGGAGAGAGTGCAGGCTGGGCTGAGGGGACCCTCCTGCCCATGCATGAATTTCATGCACTGGGCCTCTAGCTAATAAATAAATCAGCTCCTCTGCTTCCTTACTTTATTTTTAAACTCCCTGAAGAGAAGTTTATCAGTTAGGATTCTTCATATTATAAGATAAACCCCAACCCAAACTGACCTAAATTTTTTTAAAAAGTGGGGTACCCCAGTTGTTTCAAACTTTTCCTCATGGAGGCAAAATGACTGCCATGATTCCAGACCTCACATCTTTACACCATATCCCTCAGGGGTGAGAACATGTTTTTTGGCTTTATTTCCTTGAATCCTCAGTAAACATCCCTTTCCAATGTTTTGGCCTTCAGTTTTACCTTGGAGCCAGGGGTATGAAATAGAGTAATTGGTTTAAGACAATTAGGTCTCCACCCAAATCACAGAGCTGAAGGTCTCAGAATGGAAATGAAGACTTCCCCGAGCCTTGCTGGAGGTTATCAGGGGCTGGGAGGATGGGTAGATGGGGAATTACTATTTAATGAGTATAGAGTTACTATTTGGAAAAAGTTCTGGAAATAGCTGGTGGTGATGGTGTACAACACTGTGAATGTAATTAATGTTTGTACACTCAAAATGACAAATTTTGCCCTGGCAGGGTGGCTCAGTTAGTTGGTGCTTCATCCTCTACACCAAAGTTACAGGTTTGATCCCCATCAGGGGAGGCAACCGAGATCTCTCTCTCTCTCTCTCTCTCTCTCTCTCTCTCTCTCTCTCAAAATCAATTTTTAAAAATATCCTCAGGTAAGGATATTTTTTAAAAAGACAAATTTTATGTTATATACCTTGTCACAAAAAAAGTTACAGTAATTTAAAAAGTAAAAATTTTCAAAAATGTTCTGAACACATTTCACTTCTATGCCAGCTGAGGCCAGTATTTTATCCTCAAAATGCCCCTATGCCATTGAAAATAACCCTTGGGAGCCCTCCCTAATACCTGAACCAGTGCCAGGACCAACAGGCATGGAAAGAAACCTGCCAAATGTCAAGAGAGATCATATTGAACACTGACTTGTGGCCGGGCTCAGGAAAGACTGTGCTATTCATGGGAGCCCAGCACTCTTATCTTACACTGCCAGGGAGTTCACACAGGGAGATCATTAAGGTGGCATCCTTGTTTTCTCCTGTGACTATGAATAGTAGGTACATAGGGAGAAATCCTAGCAAAGTCTCCCAGGGATACAGCGTTCTTCCCTCCGACAGCTGCAACAAAGGGGAGCAGATTGCTCTGTGATAAATGCCTCTCAGTTGCATTGTCCGCCCAGCAAGCGGAAAACAAGGTCCAAGGCAGCCATCTAGCTGCAAGGTGAGTTCACTCTAACTTCATGTTTTGAGCGCCTTGTTTAAAAACAATACATTTGCATCCATGACACCCAGCGTCAACTTCAGAATGATCTTATCAAGCATGCCTTTGTGCAGCTAAGCTGGAAAATGTGGGCTGTGACAGACTGAAGCAAAAAAGGGACGCATTTGCATGTTACTGGGTTGGAAGAGCCCTTTGATTGTCAGTGAGGCCCGGTGATGCTGTCAAGCACTGGCAGGCAGCGCACCTGAGACGTGCTCCCTGCGGCTGACAGCGCACGGCTGAGAGTCAGTGCCGGATCAAAGAGTTGGGACTATCTCAAGTAAAAGCGTTAAAAACACAAAAAAGCCTGCATCTTGATAAGAGGACAGGCTGTGGAGAGAAGGGAACAGAAAGAAAACGACCTTGAGTCTGTAAAATGTTACAAGCCTCAGAATTGTAAAATGCCTGAAATGAAAAGAAAATGTGCTGCTCAAGTAAGAGTCAAAGAGCTGAAAAGGTTGGGCGTTGTGCGCTTGCCACACTGAAGCAGAGAAAGAGGTTCATAGATAACCGGGAGTATTCTTACTTAGATTACACTTCCGTTCAAGGCCCACCATTTGCTTGCACAAAAACGTCTGAGACTTAAGACACCAGCCCGTGTGCATTGTAGCTGAGCATGCCTCGTTGGTGTGAAATGCAAGGCTTCGACATACAAATATTTTTCATAAGAGAAAACCCTGGTTAGTGGCGATAGTCAAGACACAACTTGCTTTTTAAAGAAGCAAATAAAAATAATGAAGATGAGACGTTACCTAAAAGCAAATAATAGATGTGCTGCTTTGGAAATTAAGTTTTCAGCAAGGCATTTCGTATGGTGACATATTTATCCATAGGAGGAGTCATGATGCTCCTCTTGGCAAGACTGTTCCCTCCAGCCGAAACCGGTTTGGTTCAGTGGATAGAGCGTTGGCCTGCAGACTGAAAGGTCCCAGGTTCGATTCTGGTCAAGGGCATGTACCTTGGTTGTGGGCACATCCCCAGTCGGGGGGCGGGGGGGTGGTGTGCAGGAGGCAGCTGATCGATGTTTCTCTCTCATCGATGTTTCTAGCTCTCTATCCATCCCTCTTCCTTCCTCTCTGTAAAAAATCAATAAAATATATTAAAAAAAAAAAAAAAAAGAAGACTTCTCCCTCCAGCATCATGCTGTTTCCCATCTGACTTCCCAATTTCAGTTCTTGGTTTTGGGGTGTTTTTTCCCCTTTTTTCTCCTCTCCAAAGGAACAGCTACTGTCCCTGTGTCTGGAATCCCCACTAGGATAGAAAAGAATAATAGGCATAGCCAGCTGGAAAATTTGAGCCCCAATTTTTTCACGTAAGCAAAACTTCTCAGCATAAGCAAATACTACATCCCCTGCTCCCGTTTTGCCCCTTTAATCTTTACCTGGGTATACATACTAGAATAAGCATGTTAAACTCATGGCCCACAGGCATGTGGCCCATAACGAATGTTTGCGGCCCAGCCAATATAATGGTATGTAAGAAACGTTTTAATAAAAGTTTTGTAACTTAAGTTTTACAATATTCTGCTATACATAAATCTATATAATAAAAGTCTAATATGCAAATCGACCACACAGCAGAACAACCAGTCGCTATAATGAGTACTGACCACCAAGGGGCAGATGCTCAGTGCAGGAGCTCAATGAAGGCTGGGCTCATGGGTGGCAAGTGCAATGACGTTGGCGGGAGCCTCTCCCACCTCCAGCAGCGCTAAGGATGTCTGACTGATGGCTTAGGGCCGCTGCCCCCGTAAGACATCAGTCGGACATCCCCCAAGGGCTCCTGGACTGTGAGAGGGTGCAGGCTGGGCTGAGGGACCCCCCCTCCCAAAGTGCACAATTTTCGTGCACCGGGCCTCTAGGTATTAATAATGAACTACAACGTTTGCTAATGACTAATTACTATAATCATGTTGTATTCATTTCCCTTACTTGCCTTATGTGTAGGTGCACCATTTCTCTCCACTAATACTAGCAGCGAATATTTTAGCAGTCAATTGCCATGTCACTAGTCTTGTACTGACTTGTTTGGTGTGCACAATAGGAAATATTTCACTTTTGGAGAATAAGAAAAATAGTTTATTTGCATTATGCTTATTAATTTGTGCAGTTATTCAGTGTCTGGTAAGTTAATGTTCAAGAAAAAAACATAATCATTTTTATTAAAATGTTCTATTATTTTATGTTAACGATTACTCACTTATTTCAGCCCTTTGTATTCAGCATGTCTCTATCGAAATAAACCTACGTTTCTATGAAAATTGAAGCTTTTGGGGTTTTTTTGCGGCCCACATAAACTTAAACCTTGTTTATTTGGCCCGTGTTAGCCTTTGAATTTGACATGCTTATACTAGAAGGAAAGGCTTTACAAACACATTAAAAAAAATGTTGTCTTTATTACTTGAGTCCCTTTTTCAGTCACCTAATATCAACCACTGTAGGCACCCAAATAAATATTTGCTCTTGGCACCATCAGGCCAATAGCCCAGTCATGAAAAGTGAATTTCCCACCGTGAACGATGTTGCCTGACACTGAGCTCACCCACACCCATATTCAGGAATTCATATCTGGTTTCTCTTCACTGATCCAGTATTTTTTCTAACATTTTTTTCAAAATTTACCAGCTTCTCGGTAACAGTTTTTAATTGGGGGGGGGGGGTGGGGGGGGACTGACAAAAAACATCTCCCCAATCTCCAGCTGCAGTATGATCATATAAATAATTTTAATTAAATTATACCCTGTGTGTATTTGACAAGCATAGAAGAGTTTTGCCCAGTGGCCTGAAATGTTCCCCCAAATTTTTATGGCTTGCTGGTAAACATTTAATATTTTAAACTATATTAAAAAGGAAATTCTAAGAGCCTTAATTATATGGTGACTTTGCCTACATAGGGAATCATTTCCTTCTAAGTATTGTGCTTATCCGTTCTGATTTCTGAATTCATGGGAAATCTTCCAGCCTTTGGTTTTTTCTGACCCAGGCAACTAACCACGATGGAGAAAACTAACCCTGAGAACTTTACCAGATTGTGCAATGTTCTAATAAAACACAAGAGGGCAGGTTTTGCTTTATTGTAAACCCAATTCAGCTATATGCAGTTAATCAGGAAGGTCACTGTGCTAATTACACATTCAGAAATACTCAGTAACAGTGAATGAGTAATCAGAATGTGTATGCTGGCAGGAAATCTGTGGTATTTTAATAAAGAAGAACAAGTTTAAGCCTTTCTACGAGGTGTTATTTACAACACAGAGCACAATTATATGTGGGAGACACTGTGATGGTTTTAGCTTTTGTTTATAAACCTCCAAAAGAGCAGAGGATGGCCAGAAGAACAAAGAACCAAATCCAGCCATATTATAACCAAGAAGTCTGACTTGAATCAAGGTGGCAAATAACACAAGTGGGTTAACGATTTCTGCCAAATAGATATAGTCCTGGGGAAAATATATAGAGCATTCAGGCTTGTGTAGGGACCTTGTGCTTCTGTTTGCTTTGTTTACTTTTAGAAATCTTTGTTATGCTCACAATTATCTTATGTGTTGTTTTCAAGATTTCACAAGTGTATTTTCAGCTTGAACTGTCATTATAGCTAAAGTCAAAATATCATAATCTTTAGAGAATTTCTAAAGAAACTCTTGAGCCCATTAGAATAAGAAAAGCACTGGTTTGCCTGGCTAGATAATTTGCCCACTTACTTCTTCATTGGAACAAGGCTGTTAAGATATCTGGTGATGGAGGGCCCTAAAATGGCACTGTAAGGACCCAACTTTCTATCCTTGTCCCTAGAAATAGTAGAATTAAGGCCTACTATTAGTGGGGAGAAGATATACCCAAGAAGAAAATATAGCTGAAAAGTGTAACTTTGTATTAGGTTGTTTGAAGTAAAATTTTGCCTACCATATGCCCTACTCAGAATCTAAAATATAGTTTGTTTCATGATTCAAGTTCACTTTTAGATTAATTTATTACTAGGACATTCAGGATGAGCAAGGCACTGTAGAAATGAGAAAAGTTCAACCTTGGGTTTTGCGATTGCATTGAGGAGAGTAATTATCTCCCATTCAGAATGAATTGGCTCTTTCCTTTTCTTTTTTTTTACATATATTTTATTGATTTTTTTTACAGAGAGGAAGGGAGAGGGATAGAGAGTTGGAAACATCGATGAGAGAGAAATATCGATCAGCTGCCTCCTGCACACCCCCTACTGGGGATGTGCCTGCAACCAAGGTACATGCCCTTGACCAGAATTGAACCTGGGACCCTTCAGTCTACAGGCTGATGCTCTATCCACTGAGCCAAACCAGTTAGGGCTGAATTGGCTCTTTTATGTGTCTATGTCAATTAACTGGCAACATTTTCTGATTACTTGAAGTGCTTTGATACAGTGACACTGGAGCCATACAGAAAGGTGTGCCACCTGACCTTTGGGAGCTTCAAGTCTAGCTGTAGAAGTAAACAGGACATGACCATTACCTCACTGCTTCTAACTTCCTTCTTCTGGGACCTCCAACAAGTTGACTGACGGAGAAGGCTTTCCAGGAGGATCAGTGAGTTAGCAGCTACAGACCCCTCCTTCCTGGTCAGTGACTGGAAGTAGCCACTCTACCACACTCCCCCCCCCCCCCCCCCCCCCAGGATCAGTCTTTAGACCATGGGGACATCAATTGTAACTCTTCACCTGGGAAAAGGGCGGTGCCTCATTTCTCTTACCCATGTAACAGAGAGCCAGGAAGTCTCAATTGCTTAGAAACTCAAAAGTAGAAACATCAGTTTAAGAATTTATTTCCCAAAATGAAGTAGCTATTATGTATATTTGTTTTTAAAGAGTGAAGTAGTTATTATGTATTATATAGACTCATGTTCATATATATATATATATATATATATATATGCACACACACACACATATATATGGGAATATTATTGTTAAAAAACAATAGCCCCGTTAGATGACAATAATCTGCAAAACAACATGTATTTTTATTTTCTTCTTTAATAAGTTTTTTACTTCTTATTAATGTGAGATTAAAATTATTCATTAGGATTATTATAATTAACAATGTTACTAGTAAATCCTAAGCAAGACACAAATTAATGTCAAAGAATTTTAGAATTAGAGGAGAATTTCATTCACAAAGGAAAGATGGCATTGGATTTCATTTCACTTCTGTGTATTAGATTTATAAAAACATTTCTTTTGAAATCATAATTCTTATACATATAATTTTTCTCATACTGAGGATATAGCATATAAAGTTATCTATTCATTTTCTTTAAGGTTGAATTTTCCCCCTATCATTAAGAACTATAACCCTACAATGCTCATTGATATTTTCTGAGTTTATTTGCATAACATTCAATGTGCGTAAATACTCTTTTATTCTACAGGTTTGTTCTACTTTTAAATTTTTAAAAGAAATTCATCATTGATTTATTATAATATTAGAAACTGTTAGAAAATGTTATTCCTCTTAAAAGAACTATAACATTAGGAAATTATTTCTTTCAGGAAGACATTATAAAATATAATATTTATAAGTTTCAGCAGTACAGATAACGTAGCTAAGTATAAATGACTGTCCTTTACTTCTACCACAGATAGATCTTGCTTTAAACAAATCTTATGAAAATATGATGTATGAAAATTCTGATATACCTGAAAGAGAAGCGAGAGGTGGTTATTTGCTTTATAGAATTACTCATAATAGTTCATCTATAAAAACTAATTCCCTGGTGCTTTTAACATATAAATGATTTATACACAACTTTTCTGGAACATCTTATCATGAACAGCTTTATCTTCATTTTAATATACAGTGTATCTCCTTTGGTATAAAATGGATGTAAAAATGTGTTCAACCCTGAGTTGGGAGCATACACTTTCCAGAGTGGAGAATGCTAATGAAACATTGTTCAATTTTCCATATGCTGTTAAAGGCAGGAATTCAGATGCAGCTGTAGCTAACAAAGTCTCAGCAGTCCTTCACCCCAGGAAGGACTCTGGGCTATCTTGATTCTTATTTGCTGAGCCTACTCTTAAGTATACTTGTGGCTTTATGAGACTCAAATTCAGTTCAGATTGAGCTTTGTCTATTTCTCTGGCTTTCCCAATTTTATTCCAGTGGGCAACACTGGGTGTTGGTGAATCTTGTACCTTCTAGGCCTCCTTCTGTAGAAGGCAGCTCTAGGATCCTCTTAACACCCATTCTTAAGACATCAATTCCAGAGAGAGGTGCTGAAATGAGTAGACAGATGGGCCACCTTCTAGAACTTTGGCCTCACCCCAGATGCACAAGTACCAGATATGAGCAGATGAAATTTGCCTTGAACTCTCAACGGCTATTAACTTTTGGAAGTGAAGATCATATTGCTAAATTTAAACATCTTAGTGAAAAAATGCCTCATTCTTATCTCTCATGAACTGATGTTTATTAAATGGAAAATAACCATTTAATTCTGGATTGTTATATTCTGTATACATGGTTTGCTTTTAAATGATGAGACTTAATTGATTAAAATTCATAAGTAACATCAGTATAGTGCAGCATTAATACAAAGTCAACTCTTAAAAATAAGCCAAATGCATTTTACATGAGTAATTTTTCATCTGAAGCTACCTAGTAAAGAAATTGGTTCAGGATCAGTCAAATGAGACTGGGAGCAATGGAACTCTGATCAAATTGTCTCATATTCTGGATTATATCCTCATCAGCCTTCTCCAGTCAGCCTTTCCTGGAAAGAGGGATTCTATTTTTGGTAATGGGCTTGAAATTGTACATTAGTTAACTGGAAAGCTCTATAATTTAATCCTTCATCTACTTATTTATCATTGTATGATTCATATTTATCCAGCTATTGAATCTTGTGATATGTCTACTGTTAAGAACTTCAGACTTTTGATAAATTCTGCAAAGTCTAATTTGTAAAAGAACAGAATTAATCATTCACTCATTTATTCTCTATCCTACTTAGAAAATAAGGCATATTTTCATCCTCACTGCCATTTTAAAGGCTGAAGAGGAAAAGAATAAAAATAAGCCTCAGAGGACAATCAGAAAGGCACCTAAAAGCATAGATATTTATAGTTCAAAGGGAGCTTAGAGACCATTGTAGCACCTGCCACACCCTACCCCAACCTATTACAAATGGTGACACTTGGGCTAAGAAAGATTGAACCATAATCTTGTCCAAGTCGCAAATTTCACTAACCATAAAATTACAATAAATCTACACTATCACTTTTTTTTTTAATATTCTCAAAACACTGAGGAGGCTAAATCAATATGGGGAACTATTATGAGATAGCACAAATCTTCAGCTCTGCCTTTGTTTGATGGTAGAGATAGCCTCAAGCACTTTAGCTTGAGTCTGTTACACAGAAAAGCAAACGAGAAACTACAGCTAAGCATCTTCTGTGTTTGGGATCATCATCACAACAGAACGAGCTCTGCCAAAGATCTTTAGCTAAAGGAAGAACAGTGAGGATTAGTTTATTGTCAGGGTCTCAGCAACAGTGTGGCTGGCCTCTTCTCTAGGGTAAGGCATGCGCATCCTAAGCTTCTTCTGTGTATCTCTTATTGTTCAAATGTGTCTCCATTAAGGGTGCATATCCTTTGCGAAGTCTTCTATACTGAAGGAAAGCCAGCAAGACAAAAAGACCGACCAAAACCACCAGCATTCCCATAACCACTGGGAGAGTCATGGACCAACTTGGAGTTTCTTCAACTGAAATCAAAGCAGAAGAAAAAAGTCTGTGATCGGGATTTTCATCAGCTGAACACTCTTCACAAAGGAAAAAATAAACCAATTTGCCTTTTACATGCATTTTTGTTGATAAAGCAAAACATAAAATGTATCTTCTCCTTCCTCACCAACTATTTATCATATCCACAATTGTTTTCTTTCTTAAGGAAGCAGGAAATGTCACTCCATTATTTAAATACAGTTTATTGCATCTTTAAAAATGTCTTACAATAAATACTTACACAAAATAAACCCTCCAAGGAAGTATATGTAACTACTTCTGTGAGTTAGAAACTCATTTGTAAAAGTGTGTGCTAAAATGGTATCTGGTGAACTGCAAAATATGCAACCCTCAGGTGAAAAATTTTTGGCATTGTCTCTATCTTCTTTATGGGATGATAAATGATCAAGACATATCAGATGGGTTATTACAATGAGAGACATTCAATAGCAGGAACCGATAAAATTGGTACCCATTTAGATAGTTGTGAATCAAATCTGAATCTTCTACATGAGAAATCTAATCCTCTACTCAAATGTATTTCATAATCACTCTTCCACAAAATTAATGGGTATTATTTCTGGTATATTTATACTCACTTGTCATTTTTTTTTTAAGTATCTTATCCTGGACAGCTGTTCTTAAATTCAGTTTCTCTACAGGAGGTTCTTGTTCTATATCCTACACTTAACTAAATGTAGATTCTCCTTCTTGTTCTTTTCTTTCAATCCCACAGAGGGCTCCGACCCATCCTGATGGGATTCCCCCAAAGGATTTTAATTTGTCTCTTTTTGCTCTAAACGAGCAGCATCTTTTGCCAATCTCAGTTTCTTAAAACAGAGATTTTGAGTCTGCATTTTCTTTGTTCAGGAACCAAAAATGATTGTCTTTTGTTATTGTCCAAACTGCCCTGCCTAGCTTTTTAAAAAATTAATATTATTTTTTAATTATGGTAAAATACACAAAACATCTATTTTATCCTCTTAACCATGTTTATGTATATAGTTCTGTGACATTAAGAACATTCACACTGTTGTGCAATTACCACCACCATCCAGCCACAGAACTTTTTTCATCTTGTAGAACAGAAATGGTAACCCACCCATCTCCTACCCCCCAGCCCAGATCCTGGTGACCAACATTCTACTTTCTATCTCTAAGAATTTAACTACTCTTGATACCTCAAAGAAGTGGAATCATACAGTTTTGGGCCTTTTGTGACTGCTTTATTTAACTTGGCATACTGTCTTCAAGATTCATTCTTGTTGTACCACATAACAGGATTTTCTTTCTTTTTAAGGTTGAATACTACTCCAATGTATGCATATTTATCCATTCATCCATCAGTGAATACTTGGGTTGCTTCCACCTTATGTCTACTGTGAATAAAGTTGCTATGAACAAGTTGTACAAATATCTGTTTGATTACTTGCTTTCAATTCATTGGGATATATATCCAGAACCTGATTTGCTGGCTCATATCGTAATTCTATGTTTAATTTTTTTAAGGAACTTCCATATTGTTTTTCCACAGAGGCTATGCCATTTTACATTTTGACCATCAGTGCACAAGGCTTCCAATTTCTCCACATCTTCACCAACACTTGTTATTTTCTGCTTTTTTTTGGTAATAGCCATCCTAATGGGTAGAAAATGGTACCTAATTATGGTTTCTGCCTAGTTTTTAAAGTCCTACATAATCAGGTCCTTCTCACAGATCCAACTTTGTTTTGTTTTTTTAACTATTCAATGCCCATTTTTTCTTTTTTAAATTGAATTTATTGGGGTAACATTGGTTAATAAAATTATATAGGTTGCAGGTGTACATCACATATCCAACTTGAATTCACAATAATCTTTTACCGAAGCCTTATACTACAACCAGGATTTCTTCTCACAGTCCGCTATGTGGACTACCTGTGCCTTTCACAGTCCTGTGCCCTGCCCTTCTTCAATCTAAAATGTTGTCTTCTTTCCTCCTCGGCCTAAGATCTATCATCTCTTCTAATCTAGCTCAAAACCTACCTCTTTTCCCAAATCCCTCACTCCCTTCTCTGACTTCTGGTTATAATTATGTTACTGCAGATGCAACTGTAAACTTATTTGTCAGACCAGTAAATGAGCATGAGTTTGTGTCTTCTAGTGAATCAATGTTTTCAGGGCATATTTAGACTTTCAGTCTATACCTCTAAACTGGCTGATTTCAGAGCAGGAAACATAGTCAAAATGCACATTGCAAACTTTTTGGTTATTTTATGTCCCAGAGAAAAGGAAAAGAAGTTTCAAAGAGATGCCCTCAGTTGCCCACAGAAATGAAATTTCAAACCAGTAAGGAGAAGGAACAGCAGTAGATGCAAATTAGAAGGAAAAGCAGGGTACAGATTCTGGGGCCTGAAAGACTCTGAAGTCAGAGACAAATGTGAGCTCAAAAACTGTCCTAATTACTCTGTAGGTGGAGACTTAGTGAAGATGAAAAAGACACGAAAGGGAAAAGCTACTGGCAGAAGAGATGTGTGTTTTTTGACTTCTTAACAAATTAAGATATTTATTATTCTAGCTTTCTTTCTCAACCTGTCCTAAGATTGTTTTTAATAAAGTATAATTGACATACAGCACATTATTAGTTTTAGGTGTACAATATAATGATTCAATATTTGTATATATTGCAAACTAAGATTCTTTAAATGGCACACAGAGCTATATTGGGGCCGAGGCAAAAAAAAAAAAAAAAAAGTGCCCTATATGAACTTATCAAAATATCCTTCTATATTTTGAACCAAGTAGGAAAAGCAAATAAAAAAATCAACAATCTAAAAACATGTCTTAAAAAACAACATTAATTTATAAAATATACACATGAAGTCCCATGTAGCCCAATCTGTTAGCAGACGATGGTCAGCTTCACAAACCCCACCCAGCAGGGGTGGTATGGGATAATTGGAAAAAATGGTCCAGTTACAAAATATTTCAGGAATATAAAACAAAAAACAGCCTATCTTTATTTAAAATTTTGATAGTGAACTCATCAAAACATTTTTTGCATTAATTGTTTTAAAATATTGCATGATATTATTACATATCTAGATTACTAACATGTTTGGCCTCACCTGAAACTTTGTGGTCCAAACAAGTGCTGCTCTTGCCTCACTCTAAACCCAGCCTTGCTTTCCAGTAATGATCTCCTGGGACTCCCTTTCCACATGAAGCTAGTGAATTTTGACTTTACTAATTAGACAGTTCAAACCATGGCCAGCTTTCGATTGACTCAGACAAAATTGTCAAATCAAGAGTAGGAGTAGATATTTCCTCTGTGGAATAAGGTTTGTTCACAACTTTCAGTTTTCTAAAATAACAATCATCCAACCTGTCCCTTTTCTGATGTTTAATTAGTACTTCAAAGGCTAATTTTACTAAATATATGTATCCTAGAAAATTGTCAATAAAGTTAATTTGTTTCAATTTAAGGTCTTGGTTTACATTTTTTTAAAAAACAAAGAAAGCTCCTTTAAAAGATGAATCACCCATTTAGAAGTTGTATTAGTTACCTGGCAGATCAATGGCATAGCTGTAGCCAAGCTGGTCTGCGGTTAAAAAGAATTCCTGATTAGTCACCGAAGGGAAGAAAGGAACCATGTTGTACATCCGATTGTGACCAATGGGTGCCAGCTCCTGAGGCCAAGCATCTGCGGAAGGATTGAATCTTCTCATCCACTCATCAAAAATGGCATCGGTAAAGGCATGGAGGACCTGCAAGACATTGAACATGACCTTTAATGTTTATCAGACTATCAGATCAACCTAATTGGAGTGTTCTCTACTATGGAACGTGGGTCTTCTTGACATGAGCAACTCTGTATACCCAATCTAATATCAGTCACATGCCTACTGGCATTTTCAGTTAAGTTTTCAAGAATGTATGATGTATCTCTCCAAACAGGATTACAAATCCCTTTGTCAAGTGAACAAATGAAGGTTCTGTTTCAGATTTAACACTGGTTTGGGAACATTTGAGGCCTTCAACAAGTGTAGGTTAATGATTAGTTCAGAAAAAGGGCAAGGATGACGGGAAGGATACATAGCCTAGTCAAATTTCAGGTGCTTTTGCTTTAACAGGAGAGATAGAAGAGGTTGCATTTATCAGTATTATAATACAAATGGACAGTTAAAAATATATCTGAAATGGGTTCCTTTCTTCCCTGAAATGGGTTTTCAAATTTTTCTCACCAGGAGTACCCTTTTGTGTACTCACTTGAGAACCCTCTCATTGGAATTTTGAGTATTATGCCAGCAAAAGAAAGTCTAAAAATGTTGTAATGTGCGTAGTGCTTATTTTAATTTCCTCAAGGAAGCTGTTAAAAGTTCTTAAATACAGAAATTATTACATGTTTTAAAATAGTCACAGAAAAATTTCCACATGTATAGCCCTGATTTCACAACAGAATATAAATGTGAGTTCAGCTTAGGCATTATGCCGGTCATTAGAGTTCCTCTTTTATTTCTAGACTGTAAGTTCAAGGAGCTCAGAGACACTGTCCGCTTTTCTTTTCATTGTGTCCCCAGTGCCTGTCACCCCAGGGCCTGTCACATGGGAGACGACGGTACTTATTTCAGTAAATACTTAATAGTAAATTTATTCATCCATTCACCATTGTTACTTCTATCCCAAATATAGCACTGGTCAAATTACACTATAATGTTATTTATTTACCTATTTCTCCTAACAAGACCCCTAACTCCTAAATGTCAGAGATAAGGTCTCTTTGCCTTTGAAGCTTCAAGCTTAGCATGCAACCTGGACAAAGTTGATGCTGAAGAAATATATGTTGGCTGACAGTGTCGTGCAAAGTAGTTATATTTTCTGTACAATCGACCCAAACAGGCACCTTTCTAGCTGGTCTGCAAAGTCATTCCTTCTGTTTTCTGGCATCAGAGTCTCTCAGGCACGAAGGAACTCAATGGTCCTTCTCCAGGCACATCTTCCCTGCTAGCCCACAGTCAGAATTCTTTGCTCTTTGCACTTCTTAAACCGCTTTAAACGCATTGCCCTTCTGGCTTGTATTACTATTGTCTATTCAGTAGATAACATTTTCATATTTTACCCGAGGTTCCTTGCAGTTTAGTTGCCCCCGGTCAGGTAACAATGGAGGCTTTCTACATTGTCTCAAGTAGTTGCATTCGGGATATCAAGTTATTTACTGAAGGAAATTTGCTGTCATGAGTAAATTTTTAAAGTTTATGGCAGAGACAATCATCTTAAAAACCAAAATATCAAATTATAAGGCCTGGGATTTTAGAGAGATAAAGGATTTTTTAATTCTAAAGTCTTGGCTTTGAGTAACAAAATTTAAATCCCAAAAGAATAAAGGCATCCCTAGCTGGTTTGGCTCAGTAGGCAGAGCATTGGCCTGCGGACTGAAGAGCCCCCAGTTCGATTCCAGCCAAGGGCACATGCCTGCGTTGCGGTCTCGGTCCCCAGTAGGGGAATGATTCTCATCATTGATATTTTTATCTCTCTCTCCCTCCCCCCTTCCTTTCTGAAATCAACAAAAAAAGAATAAAGGCATTGTTTATTGCAAAAAGCAACAACTTTGGAAGAATACTCGATAATGCAAGCGATCAATGTTTCTCACAAGTAGCGTTCAAAAAGAGTCATCTTTGAGAAGAGTCACATCCCTGGGAAAGGAGCTAAGCATTTGTCGTTGGTGTATGTCCCTGAAAAAGGTACCACATGCCCTATGTCATGGGAAGTCCAGAGAAGGTTAGGCATTTCCCAGAGAGGGAAGGTGTGGCCTGGGGAGACTGGCCGCCTTAAATGCAAGTTTTGCCTCAACTATGGAGCCCAAGCACTACAGTGGGACTATCTAAGGGTGGCAA
Source organism: Corynorhinus townsendii (assembly GCA_026230045.1). NCBI lineage: Eukaryota > Metazoa > Chordata > Mammalia > Chiroptera > Vespertilionidae > Corynorhinus > Corynorhinus townsendii. The sequence goes on along the minus strand of JAPDVU010000003.1, from coordinate 45,516,759 downwards.
GCACTGTTTGGTTGCTTACTCAGTGTCCATTCCCCTCTTTCTCCTTAGTGAACTTTCTTTGCATTTTGAGTGAAGGACTATGCCAAACTATCCATGAGATTTCACTAGAAGTCATTGGATGGCACTTCTAAGGAAGCTCTTTAAAGGTGATTGTTTCACTCTAAAAGTGTCCCTTTCTCTCTGTTTCTTCTTGCTGCCTCTTGGAATGTGGATGTGGCTGCAGCAGCCTTCAAGCAAAGAAGAGCCAACCAGCAAAGTTAAGAAGCCACTCACCAAGGACTAAAAAGACAAAAAGAGTCCGTGATGACTGGACAGCTTGCCCCTGGAACTCTTCCACATAAAGAAAAAAATAAACTTCTTTTTGGTTTAGGTTTCTGCAATTTGGGTTTCCTGTTCTAAGCAGCTGAGACAAATCCTAAGTGATACATGGGAAAAGTATCTAGGGCTATATCAGAATGTATTTTCCAAAGAAGTCCGCACAATATTTCTTGAACTGTAAGATACTGTCTGAATTGAAGTCAGAAATCAAATTGTGATTAGAAAAAAAGACAAGAGACTCTTGGGACATAGAAAGCTCCAGATTTAGTGCTGCAAGAGGAAAATAACTTTTGGAAAGCACCAGAATTTGCCCAGTGCAAAGTGTAAATAATAAAGGCGGGGACAAGGCTCTTAAAGCAATTCACAAAGTGAAGAGATAAAAGAACAGGAAAAAGTAATAGAGAGAGATTATAGGTCTCCGAAGGGCTATAAAACATTATACAATAATGGTCTTGTCGGAACTCTATACAGAGAACCCAATTTATGCAGTTAAAAAGGGTAGTGTGTGCCAAGAAAATGCAAAGAATTCAATAAGCAAAATTCTGGAAGCAATAACATATCCATAGGCTAGAAAAAGAAGTAATGCAACCTGTAGAATAGATACAGGAAGGGAAGAAAAAAACACCAAATTTTAACGTGGCACTATTGAGGAAAATGTGATTGCTTGGGCTTTTAAGGTTAAAAAAAATTTTTAATGTAACCCTTGCAGAAGAAAGCAACTAATCAACAAATATTGTACTTACAGGCATAAAGAAACTTAACAAATTACAGGAAAAAAAAACATGCATATCTTCAAGATCAGTGGGGGATGAAATTACTATCAAACTTAACCTTAACTAAGATGGTTGTAAGTTCAGAACCTTGCCACACTGGTGACATGACAAGAGTATTTGTATCTGGAGGAACAGTATCATAAGAACCAGGGGCTGGCTGCAAAGACATCTGTGCGTTACCAAAGACCAGCACACAGTGTTCAGCATTTGGATTCACGTGTGCTATCCAGAGACAACGTTTGATTCAGAGTGGCTCTCACTGTAGTAACATGCTAATGCTCTGGCCCTCTGAGAATTTATGTGTGAGTGCTTAAATCCCAAGAGAGACCACAGTTCCATATGGGAAATTCCAATTTAGAACTTAAGGTAGATGACATAATGAAAACATTGGGTCTGAATTTCTACATATGAGGATTCCTAATGGTAATTCCTAAAAAACATATTTAATCGTGCTTGTTACTTTATAATGATATTTATTTATTCTTGCCTTGTCCTACCAAGGACTTGAAGCAGTATGTAATCGGGATGTTGTGTTTGCATTTTCCTAAATAAGCCATATGCAATAGGCATGGGATAGTTAAATCATACCCAAGCTTCTACTTCCCTCTGCCACAGGGAGATGTGCACTCCATACACAGTGGACTTGGAGAGACAGGAAGCCATAATAAAAAATTTTTGAATAATAGTCTTCTAGGCAGTGCACAGCCAAAATGATGTATTTCCCATTTTACTAGACAGTAGGTCCTCAAAAATGTTGTTTTATTCATCACTTTGTTATAGCATTGATAAAAAGAAGAAAGAAAAACAAAACAATTCCCAGCCAGGGCCACTGTTTGTGTGCAGTTTGCACGTTCTCCCCATGTCTGCATGGGTTTTTTTGGAGGAACTTCAGTTTCCTACCACATCCCAAAAATGTGCCTGGTAGGTGAAGTGGGGTGTCTACATTGTACCCGTCTGAGAGCGTGTGGGTCTGTGCGTGAGTGTGCCCTGTGATGGAAGGGTGTCCTGTCCAGGGTAGGCGCTTGCCCTGTGCCCTGAGCTGCTGGGATAGGCCCCACCCACCTGAGAGCCTGAACTGGAACAAGGAAGTTGGAGAATAATTATCTTAACTTCGTTTTACTCATCTTTCTCAAATGTATGAATAGCTCACATTTATTTCAATATTTAATGTTAGGAGTGTTGGGCGTCTTTATTTAGAAATTTGGTGATGCTTTTGTGACCAGAAATATGCCATAGGAACTGAACTCTTATTTCTATCCATTAGCCGACATTAAGATTAGTTTTGTTACAACGTCATTTCACTTAAAGTCACACTTTCTAAGAACCCGTTGATGACATTAAGTGAGGACGTACTGTAATTTTCTTTCTATCGTTCCCTGTGCACCTTTTCAGACAGAGCATCCTGAGCAGACAGAATAGGAGGTGTTTTTCAGGCATTTGGAGGAGTTATATAGTTAGGGAAAGCACACTTTCTGTATAGATTTGTTTAATAACATTGCATTCAAAATATACATATCCTATATAATAAAGATGTAATATGCAAATGGTCATTATGCTGTGAAGTGTAACCACCGACTGCATAACGGAGGTCACGGATCAGCAGGATGGTGGGGCAGCGGATTACAAGCAGGCAGTGGAGAGCTACAGGAGAGAGCAGGGCAGCAAGCTATAGGGAGGTGATGGGGGGGTGGGCAGGAGGGAGCTACTGGAGGGTGGCAGTGAGCTACTAGTGAGCTACTGGCGCATGGATTCGTGCGCAGGGCTACTAGTTTATATATAAAATATATACAAGACATAATAGCATGCATACTAAAAGAAATATCAACAGCATTAAAATTCAGTTGCTAAACCCTGCAGAAAGGAAGATTGTAGTTTAAGGGTTAAACTTTTAACTGGTGTAAACAGGACTACAAGAAGGTTCTGCTATTAGTATGTCAACTTTAAAAAGCAGTGACCAGCACAGCTGGCATGGCTCAATGGGTGAGCGTCAACCTACAAACCAGGAGTCACAGTTCAATTCCCAGTCAGAGGCATGCAGGAGGCAGCTAATCAACGATGCTCTCTCATTATTGATGTTTCTATATCTCCCTTCCACTTCCTTTCTCTCTGAAATCAATAAAAATACATGGTTTAATAAGTGACCAGTTCAGCATTCCTCATAAACAGACAATACAGGTTGAAGAAAGCGCCAAGGTGATGTCAGAATAGATTCTAGATAATTGAGACACTCCCAGGCCATTCAGGGCTAAGGAATCACCAAAGTTCTAGGACAGAGTAACTCAAAATCAATGCTAGACCATCTTAGATTTGTATATCAATTATTATTTGCCATTATACCACTTAACTTCAGCAATAATGCAGTATATATAGTTCATCTCTTTGTACAGGTTGAGCTTTTCTCTATACAGTATGGATTTATCCTTATAAAGTCTAGAGTTGAAGAGTATCCCTTCAACTCCATCTAGCCATTTAGCACCTGCCAAGTTAAAAAAAAAAAAAAAAAAGTATTCCCCAAACTGAGCCTATAGAAATCCTGCCACCCTGGGAAGCCTGCCCAAGCAGATGGCCAGCACCTCAGCTCTTACAAAATTCATTAAGATGTTATACTACTTATGAATATATATATAAAATACATATATTAAATAAACAAATGTGAATGCTTACTCATCATAAAACCAATGCCCTATCAAGCAAAGTTATTCAAACCTGTCCTTTACCAATTAGTGTTAATTCCTATTAACATGATCTAACAAGACTACATTTCCTCAGCTATAATGAAAGCAATTATGAAGGGATCAAATTTAGAATTGTCTACAATGATAAACGGCAAAATTATAGCTAGAAACACGACATGGGGAAAGGTTCAAGTACGAAACTTTTCTTGTGTTCTCTGCATGGCCACTTACTGGCTCATATGACCTTATACTCAAGTCTTAGCCCCTGAACTTTCTTTTCCCCACATGTTCACATTTTTGTGAAGTTAAAAGATTATGTTTGCATAACATCTTGTATAGAGACACATTAATAGATACTCAATAGCATAACATTGTCCTAACAAAAATTTGTTGAGCATCTTATTAAATGCCAGGCACTGTTCTGGAGGTTAGATATGGTGTCAATGATCACATTAGCTCCTCATAAGCTGGTGAAAGCTGAAAAACACATTTTATATGAACAATGTTAGGTTTTCATGAAAAGTAAGATATCAAAGCACATGTTGTATTGTGTTACTAACTTACATAGAGATCTCTTTTACTAATTCTCTTATGAAACTAGGTTGTTGTGTTTTTTCTCTCCCCAGAAGTCATTGTTCTAACAAACAGACAGCTCATGGAAATGCAAATGATTCTTTAAATATATTTTAAAAGGTGCTGAACATCATTTATAAGAACAGAAAGAAAAAGTAAACTTACTGAAGTGCCATTTTCATTTATCAGATTGGCAAAGATTACACAGTATAATAACACACTGTACTAATGAGAGAGAGCAGAAAATCTGTCACTCTGCTACATAGCTGGTAGGAGGAAAAATCAGTTAACCTTCTAAAAGGCAATTTGGCAGTATCTATAAAAATTTCAAAGACATTTGTTTAATTTTTGACCCAGCATTTCTAGTCTCTCAACTTACCCTACATATTCACTTATTGCAGCATTGTTTGTAAAGCAAAAGATTATAAATCACCTAAATGCCCATCAATAGGAGACTTATTAAAAAAATTTCAGGGTAAATCCATTCTATAGAATACCATACATCCTTTAAAAAAAATGAAAAGAAATAAGAAAACCTGATATGGAGTAAAAAAAAAAAAAAAACTGGTATGGAGTGATTTAGAATAGGAAAATATAAATGAAGTCACAGAAGTGTCTATGGTATGCTACATATAGTAAAAAAGTAGTAAGAAATCTATAAACATATGTGTCCATATTAATAAGACAATAAATCAAATCAGGGAGAACAGAGGAAATGATCTTGCATAGCAGGGAGATACTTGTGGATAGTTTCTTCAAACTGTGCCTTTACATTGCAACCACTTATGTGCATTATCTATTTTAAAATTTAAAAAAATTTAGAAAACTATATAATTTCCTAAAATGTGTGCATTATTAATTGCAAACATAAAAGAATATAAAAGAAAATAAATAGAAAAGTTGAGAGGGAATTATGGGCATTTTAAAACCTTTTTGACAATATTTCTGCAACTGTAAATCATTAAAAATCATGAAACCATTAAAAATTTTAATTGACATAAAAAATTCTTGTTACTCAAAGTATTAGTTTAATTATGACTTTTTAAAGAAAGATAAATAAATAGATCTAGTTTTATAAGTGCTTCACTCTTGGGGAGGGAAAAGCATTGTCCTATGTACTCCTTTTTTAAAATTGCAACTGAAATCATATTGACTCAGATATTTTATACTTGTTCTTATTACTAATTATTAATATTACTAACTTTACTGCAGCATAGAATAGTAGAATCAGAAGGGGTCTTACAGGATTAACCTAGTATAATCCACCAGATATTTGCTTTCAGAAACTAGTTTTCTCTTTTTTTGCTTTAGATTCCTAAATTCCTACTTTACGCAATTGACTGTCAATGTTAGGAAATGCCAGTGGTATTAAGGCTATTTGTATGTCTTATTACCTTAAAAATTTCAGTGTAAAAGGTGGAGAACAAATACAAGCTGTTCAGTGGGTATTAGCTATGCAACCTGCTCATCCCCCAGCCACTGAGGAATAGAAAGAATTAGAACTTACCAGTGTACTTTGTAAAAGAAAAACATCCCTAGCCAGTTTGGCTCAACGGATAGAGTGTTGGCCTGTGCACTGAAGGGTCCCAGGTTCAATTCTGGCCAAAGGCACATGCCCGGGTTGCGGGTAGGCAGCTGATCAATGATTCTCTCTCTCATCATTGATGTTTCTATCTATTTCTCCCTTTCCCTTCCTCTCTGAAATCAATAAAGATATATTTTATAAATAAATAAAATGATAACACATGTATACTCTCAGAACAGTATCCTTAGAAATTGAGGAGAGGATTACCAGTCTCTAACATAGCTACTTTCGTGGCAGCTAACTCAACTATTTAACTCTACAGTCTATTAGATTTTCTCCTTTTTTTTCCCTAGGTTATATCTATATATAATAGAAGACAGCACCACTTAGCTGTGACCTAATCTTATTTTCCATGATAAATGTGTGCATTTCCTTCATTTATTTTAGAAATTATTAGAATTTCAGACATTAGTTCAGAGATTTTTTTTCTGATTTTATTATTATACCTTCTTTTACTCATTACTGTGATTACATATAACTTTATACCTCTCTTGCTTGAAGAGATTTCACACAAAATAAGTTTTTTTCAACCTAGTCAGCACAATCTTTTTTTTTTAAATATATTTTATTGATTTTTTACAGAGAGGAAGGGAAAGAGATAGAGAGTTAGAAACATCAATGAGAGAGAAACATTGATCAGCTGCCTCCTGCATGCCCCCCACTGGGGATGTGCCCGCAACCCAGGTACATGCCCTTGACCGGAATCGAACCCGGGACCCCTCAGTCCACAGGCTGACGCTCTATCCACTGAGCCAAACCGGTTTCGGCTCACACAAAATAATTTTAATAAATACATTCAATATATGTGTATGAATTGCCTCATGAATTTGAAATTCCAGAAGCTATAGCTCTGTTCTCTTAAATGCTTTAACCTGGCTCTCAATATGTGAAGAATCATTTAAAGCCAAATTGGTTTTAAAATGAAACTCTTTGTAACTGCACTATTTGTGAGTTCTGGAACTAGTGGTAAAACATTATTCCTACGATGCCTTCAAAGAAAGGCTGGGGCTTTTGGTTTATTTATATGCACATAACATATCCCAAAGAAAATAAAAAATTTAAATATTAAAGACATTAAAAGTAATTAAGATAATGATGATCAAACATCTAGTATCTTTGAACTACATGTAAGTCATGGAATTCCTCATCCATAAAGTCATAAGGTGGGCTTCCAGCTAGAACAGGAAGAGATATCTGACTAAAGAGATATCCCTATTGTAGAAAAGGGACATTGATCCTTAGAGCAGGGGTTAGCAAATTAAAGCCTGTTACCAAATAAGGCTTAGCACCCATTTTTATAAATAAAGCTTTATTAGAACACCACCCTCGTTTGTTCATACATTGTCTATGGCTGCTTTCATGCTACAGTGGCAGAGTTGAGTAGCTGCAAAAGAGATTGTTCAGCCTGCAAAGTCTAAAATACTTGTTATCTGGCCACTCGGAGAAAAATGTTGCCAAGCTGTGCACACTTACTGGGCTTCCTCAAAAGGAGGAAATAAGACACAGCAGTCCTTGAGACTTAGGATGCTGAAAATCAAGTTGCTAGGATCATCATTATTCCCTTCAGTAGGAGAGAAAGATTTGGGGCATAATTCTCTATTTGTCAGAGGATTCTGCTTTTCCACTCATCATATTTTGGAGTCCTGCCATTTTTTTCTTATGAATATAAATGGTGTGTACAAATGATACACAATTTGAAGTGTATGTTTTAGGCCATAAAAAAAGAGTGAAATATTACCATTGCAACAGCATGGATGGACTTAGTGGGTAATGTGCTAAGTGAAATAAGTCAGGCAGAGAAAGACAAATATCATATGATTTCACTTATATGAACAATCTAAAGAACAAAATACATGAACAAACAAAACAGAAACAGACTCATAGATACAGAAAACAAACTGATGGTTGCCAGAAGGGAGAGGGGTTGGAGGGCTGGGTGAAAAAGGTGAAGGGATTAAGAAGTACAAATTGGTAGTTACAGAATAGTCATGGCAATGTAAAGCACAGCATAGGGAATAGAGTCAATAATATTGTGATAACTATGTATGGTGCCAGGTGGGTGGGTACTTGAAATATCAGGGTGTATCACTTTTTAAAATATATGATTGTCTGCCTACTATACTGTACACCTGAAACTAATATAAAATAATACTGAATGTCAGCTGCAATTGAAAAATTAAATTAAAAGAAAGAATATGTATGTTTTTTTATTTTTCCATTGATTTTTTAAAATTTCTTTAAGGTATTACATATGTGTCCTCACCCCCCTCGTTACGCACCCCCACTCATGCCCCCACCCCCCTGTTGTCTGTGTCCATTGGTTATGCTTATATGCATGCATACAAGTCCTTTGGTTGATCTCTCCCCCTTACCCCCACCCTCCCCTACTTGCCCTCTGAGGTTTGACGGTCTGATCAACGCTTCTCTGTCTCTGGATCTGTTTTTGTTCATCAGTTTATGTTGTTAATTATATTGCACAAATGAGTGAGATCATGTGATATTTATCTTTCTCTGACTGGCTTATTTCACTTAGCATAATGCTCTCCAGTTCCACCCATGCTGTTGCAAATGGTAAGAATTCCTTCTTTTTATCGCAGCATAGTATTCCATTGTGTAGATGTACCACAGTTTTTTTAATCCACTCATCTGCTGATGGGCACTTAGGCTGTTTCCAAACCTTAGCTATGGTGAATTGTGCTGCTATGAACATAGGGGTGCATATATCCTGATTGGTGTTTCTAGTGTCTTGGTATATATTCCTAGAAGTGGGATCACTGAGTCAAATGGGAGTTCCATTTTTAGTTTTTTGAGGAAACTTCATACTGTTTTCCACAGTGGCTGCACCAGTCAGAATATGTATGTTTTAATAAAAACTTATTTATAGATATATAGTATAGATAAATAGAAGTATAGCTATATAGCAAAGAAGGTAGGCACCAGAAATGCATGGTGTAAGCTGATGGCTGAGGTGATAGCCAAAATAATGGAGTGAAATACCAAGTTAGAACAAGGCAGGCATCTTACAGAAGAGCAAAGATGGCTGGGGAGACCTAACAGGTAAGCTCTCCCTCACCCCCCTTATTAGAGGTTGGGACCAATAGTCCACATCTGTGACAACCTCTTTGTTTATTGCTACCACACAGATAGGAGAAACATTTTTTAGAAAGAAGGAACAGCTCCACCAATTGCTCCCATCTCGGGATTTCTTACGGCTCTCTCTTACCATGCTTTTATCTATCTAGGAGTCCAGAACACTCCCTCAGCCTTCACCACCAGGCAAGCTGAGAGTCGTGGCAGCTATACCTTTACCCTCCCTCCTCAAATCTCCTTTTTTTTTTTTTTTTGTCCTCTGGATGGAATAAAAATAATAATCATCTTTGAAATACCTCTGACTTTGTCTTGTCAGTAAATCGCCTTAAGGCACAACTGTCTGCTAAGGAGAACAAGAAGAATCTTAATTAAGGTTTGGAAATTCAAATGCAATACACAGTTTTGTAATTCTTCCCCACCAACTACTATAAAAGACATTGATATTTTTGAGATATTCATGTTGCACTTGACAGTTTCTATACTGCCTTCATAATACCCTAATTTATTATGAGTTGCTTTAAGGAACACAACACTTTTACCCAACACCAGACAGAGGCTCTACATAGTTCAGAGAAGCTCCACACTGCACAAGGCAGGACTGAGTGAAACTGATTTGATTTGTAATCCTGTGCACTTTTGATTTAGTCATGTGGCCTCCCAGGAGTCCAGAAAAATAAACTGCTATACACTGATGGTTTCAGGATGCACTTTGCTATGGACTGAATTGTGACCCCACCCTCCCCCAAATCCATATGTTGAAGCTTTAATCTCCAATGTGACTATATTTGGAGATGGGGCCCATAGGGCAGTAATTAAGGTTAAATGAGGTCATAAAGGTGAGACCTAAGATGATAGGATTTGTGTTCTTCTAAGAGGACTCACCAGGAGCCCACTCCCTCTCTTTCTGCCATGTAAGGACACAGCAATAAGGCAGAGGTCTTTTACCAGGAATCCAGTAAGCCAGTGCTTTGATCTTGGACTTCTCAGTCTCCAGAACTGTGAGATACACATTTTAGTTGTTCAAGTCAGTGGTCGGCAAACTCATTAGTCAACAGAGCCAAATATCAACAATACAACGATTGAAATTTCTTTTGAGAGCCAAATTTTTTAAACTTAAACTTCTTCTAATGCCATTTCTTCAAAATAGACTCGCCCAGGCCGTGGTATTTTGTGAAAGAGCCACACTCAAGGGGCCAAATAGCCGCATGTGGCTCGCGAGCCGCAGTTTGCTGACCACGGGTAAGCCATCCCACCTTTGCTATTTTTCTGTGGCATCCTAGCAGACTAAAACACATTGCTAAGATTAACATTAAGGTGAGAAAAATTCTGGGGGGAAAAAGAACATATAGTGTTTGTTTGCTGCAGTACAATCTAATCTGAATAATAATATAAACTCAAAATACTGGCAAAATAAAAAAGGACCAGTAGTGAAATTTCTTCTTTAATTTCTCTGAAACCATCTATGCAAGATAGGTAAGTAAGCCTGGACAAGGTGAACAGGGAAGCAAACAGACAGTTAAAAGGCCAAGCAGTTTACAGCTATCTAGAAAATCACAAAACCCTATCTTCTGTAACCATGGACACTTAAGAGTAAATGGTTTACACTTCTCCTCCCCAACCAGAGGGCAAATAGCTTAAATCACCCTACTCAGGAAGATAGATAACAGAAATCCAATTAATGCCATTTGTTCCAACACACCCAATGATGGATTAAGTTAAGGAAATAAATCTCCTTTTGGTACATCAGCATAAAGCTGATGAATATTCTGCTAAGATCCTCCCCTAAGACCTTCCTTAAACTCCCTTTAAAGCCCTCAGGACTAAGGACCCAGGACACATTCTCACTCCCAGGAACACACCCACACCTTTCTTGCCCCCAGGTATTCATCTCCTAAACTCTAAGGCTCCCCATGAGACTTGCAACCAGAAGAGCAATAGGCAGCGGCAGCTCATCCCAGGCTAACCCCCTGAAGCTGTCCCCAAGGCCCACTTTTCTCTGACTCTGTAGTGAGTCAAAGCAGCCCACCTCACCTCACCTCTTTCTCATAAAATTTCTAGGGAGCCAAAGCAGCCCTGCCTAGCTTTCCTGTTGCTTCTTCTATTGTAAGCTCTTCCTTGTTTTATTGTCCCCAGCTTTAATGAACGTATTCTCAAAATCACCTGGACTCGTGTCATAAAATCTTTCCTAAACTAAATCAAGAACCCACAAGCTACAGGCCAGCCAGAGGCAGACCTGATGCAGACCCAATTTCTATCCAGTAACAACAGGACCAAATAATATACCTTGAAGTTTGCAATTGACCCAGCTCAGTTTGTCATTTCAGCTCTACCAGGTTCTTTTATACTATATCAGAAGCCTCCTGCAATTGGGGGTGTGTAAGGGCCTTATGTCCCCCATCGTAAGTAGATTTGCTACTAGGTGGTGTGTAACAATGAAAGCAAGTATAAGACCAAATTCAGGTAAACCTACAAACGCTTATTAGCAAGTAGACACAGAAATAAATGAAAGAGCCTGTTTTAGTACACCCAGGAAAATCCATGCTCTCTTCTGGCAAGTGTCTTGCATGGGAGATTCACTCCAAAGTGGACACAATAATAGCTGACAGCTGGAGCAGCCAATTCTCAATCAGAATGCTTTGCGAAGTGAGGTGAGGAGAACTAAACACCAGTTTGAGCTTTGGACTTTGTGTGCTGCTTTAAAGGTGCCAGATTGCTGGACTTCATGCAAGGGTCATGGTGTGTGCAAAGTCCTTGCAGCCCACCATTTATCTTCAATACCACTAATTTTACCAATTAGAAATCATTTCTAGTTATGCTGATTTATGGTATAAATTATGCTAAATTATGACATAATAGTTAATATCATTAGGCTAATTTCTGAATCTACCTCTGGACAGTAAACTCATATCTAGGATCATTCTAAAGCTAATTCATCTCTAACCACACCAATGGTGCAGATTAAAATTAATTTACATAGGCATACATCCCATTGTTTGTTTACACAGAGAATAAAACACATACCAAACTTCAATCTTATTGAAAAGCAAGTAAATTCAATATATTATGTAGAAAATCTTTCATCTATGCTGCGGCTTTGAACTTACCACAAATATGGGATCATTGGCTGCAGAATGTGGCAAAGCATTTGTCCCATTCAGGAAGGAATGAACCAAATTATGAAGACTCATCACTTGGGAGTCCAGGGTTCCATCTGCTTTATCAAACCCCTCGAGGGCATTCCTGAGAGGAATTGGTATGTCAGCAACAATAGTCACTAATTGATAAAGGTTTTTCATTTGCCCCAGCCTACTTAATCATCTTCTAATTTGAGATTGGGAAGGGAAATGGGGAGCTCTGCCATGGCTCATTAACTAAGAAATAGCCTTAACCGTTAATGATGATCTCCTCTAAGGGGAGGGAACTCTTATTCAGCGCTGGTTCTTCACCTGCTCAGTTGGGTCATATCTCTTTAGTGTCTGTACGACAATTTTTTACCTTCACATCTGTCTCCCAGACCAGACAATGAACTCCTAGAGAGCAGTTTTCTGAGTTTTATTAATAGGACTCAGTACCGCGCCCAGCACATGGTCTGTGATCAGTAAACGTTTTTGAATCAACATATACTCTTCTATTCCAATTTCTGAACTAAATAGACCTGCAGCTTGACTGTAATATATATTCAGTGTTCTAAACATATCCCTAAATTTCCCTTTCCTTTTTTTTTTTTCAACCTCCCCATTTTCAGTGTCCATACCCAACTCAGTGATCCTCAAATTTAAGCCTACAACAGAATCACTGGAGAAAAACACTTATTTCATGCCCCACATCCAGAGTTTCTGATTCAGTAGGTTCAGGTGGGGTCCTAACAATTTGTATTTCTAGTCAGTTCCTAGATGATGCCAATTATGATTGTCCGGGCACCACACTTTGAGAACCACTCCCTTAAATCTGTATGGAATTCAATCTGTGTCAAAAGCATTTGTATCACAATGGAAAACTAATGCATGCTTATTTTCAAAACAATCTTAAAAGTTGCCCTTTATGTCACCTTTGACACTACCCTGACGACTGTGCCAGCCAATCACAGACCCTGAGATCTGTTGCACTTAGCACAATCTCTGCATTTAAGTTCAGTCTACCCACGCCCTGACCCCAAATAACCCATCAGTTACATAATTTATACACAGGTAAGAGAGAAAACCAAGTTTGGGAGAAGAATATGAATCTATCCATCATTTCTTTTTAGTCTCATTTATTTTTGTTTAAAATATTACTTATATACATACATATTTCTCATAATTCTTAAAGTTTGTTTAGAGGGAGAGAATTATTAGCTGACCTTTAAATTTCAAGCAGGGTAATGTCATTGCTGTGTTGTAATTTGAGTTACATGAAGCCTGTAATTCCCCCTTTGAGATATCAGATCCCTATTTTAAGTTCTATGGCAGACAGATTTAAAAACAAACAAACAAAACAAAACAAAAAAAACAGAAAAGTATAAGAAAGACCATGAGCAAAATTATTTTGGCAAATATTTTTAAAATACTATATTTGATGAGGTTCCCTGGTTCTGAAGACTATACCTTTATGTGTATATAAATTATAAATATTAAAATATTGTTTTAAATAGCTAAATTATTAAAACTGCACTATTAATTATAGTGGGTGGATGATGACTTTTCTAACACTAATTCCTGGTTATCCCCTCTTATCAAGCCCTCTCCGTTACTAAGCTTTGTCTCCTAACACCTGCATTTCCTTTCAATTAATTTCAACCAGACATGAAAACTTAAGTGCTGGACTTCAGAGCACATACCTGAAGCTGAAAGTAGAGTTCTGGAAGAAAGGAGGATTGTCAAACTTCTTGAGAGACAGACAATCTTCTATGTCTTTTAAGGATGGCAATTTCTCACCGTTTCTTCCCGCTTGATTTCTTCTCAACAAACCTTCATAGGTTCCATTACACAGGGTGACCCGGCGGTTGTAGTCATCTAAGCTAAGATTTGTACGGGGATTGAAAAGAATATGCCTAATTGGTCCACTTTGGGCCAATCAAACCAACCAGGGTCATACAATAAAATGTATTACATTTATCCTAAAAGGTCAAAGATATATGGTAAAAGTACTGCCTCCAAAAGTAATTATGTATTAAAGACTTTCAAAAACAGATGCAAAACTATGATATGTGAATAGATATGCATAATCAATTATACTTACTATTCCACTGGAGAGACTGTAAGAGGGTGTACAGATAAGATGTTGATTCCTATTATGTGCATTTGAATCTTGAGTGACTGAAGAGAGAAGAGGGTGACCAGTACTATACAAGCTAAGCCAGTTGGGCAGAAGGGCCTATGTACTAGGAAAGCATTTAGGCAAACTGAAGGCTAATGGAGGTGGTCAGAGTGAAAACACAGAGAGGAGGTATTACAGCCAGCACTGTATTAGCAAATGCTCTAAGGCAGTGGGGATGGTCATCTCACGAACATGGAGGTTGTGAAAGTTCCATGCCCCCAAAAGATTATATTCCCCATGCCTGTTGTGGTCTGACATCCCACCATCAGAATGCCATCCCACTGATAGAAATAAAAATTTAGAGCTGTTTCTGTGTGAGTTTTAATGGATAGCACGAGGGATGTAAAAGTAGAATCAGCTCACAGGAGGATGAAAGAGGCCAGTTCCCTAAAACTAGGCAGGCCTCCAAGGCAGCATTTCCAAGTGCGTTCCAGTGAGATGGTCTGTGAAATAAGGGTGCCAGGGTCACATAAGTGTAGGCCCCTCTTGAAGAGTAATAATACACTTATAGAAGAAAAGCCCTGAGACATTCTGAAACTAAAAAAAAAACTTTTTTCGTCAGCATTCCCTAAATCTATAGAAATCTTTCTCATATACCACCTATTAATACTTCAAGGCATTATAAGAAATGATGCTTTATGAAATTATGCTAAGTCACGTAAAAAGCACTTGTTAACACCCCCATGTGGTGTGCAGCACTGTTCAGAGGGCTGTAGCAAAAGCTTAGGATAGAGCGATGGGATCCTGCAAATTAGACTTCCACCCCGGAAAGTATGCACATGCCCTGGCTCCGGGGTGTTGACATTGAAGCTTTGTGCCCTGGAACAATCAAAAGACATGGGACAGGGGAGCTAGATCTGCAGGGTTAAAAACGAGATTTTGTAAGAAAAGCAAATGAATAAAGGAAGTCTTCCTGGGAAATTTTTTTCTGAGATCTGTGCTAGGAGAGAAAAATAAATTCAAGGACTCGCTGAGGACAGACTTCTTCCTGGGCTGCAGGCTGCTTACCTTCTTCTGTGTTCTTTAGTACTTAGAGACTGTCCTCCCCCTAACCCATCCCCCATCCCTCTCAACTCTTAGCACCCTCTAGTCCAGCCACACCACACTGCTTCCAAAGACTTTCTAGCTTCATATATGATATTTCCTCCACCTAGGACACACTGCTCACCCTCCTCTACTTGGTTGAGATCTGCAGCTCCTTAAAGTCTCAAAATAATCATCTCTACCTCTTAGATTCTTTCCTCTCCTTGGCTTTGCACATACATCTATTATGATACTTCCCACCTTGTACTGTAATTTGTTTACAAGCATTCCACCTTTGTAAATATAAAACAATATTTTTAAAAGCTATATTTTATTCATCCTTATATTCCCAGCATTATTATGATGCTTAGAATATGACTGGTGCTAAAATAGTTGATCTCAAAATGATGGCCAAGCACATTCAGCTCACAAATGTGACTTTCTTAACTTTTCTTTTTAAATCCTCATCTAAGAATATGTTTTTTTATTTATTTTAAAGAGGGAGGAGTGGACGGGGCAAAGAGAGGAAGAGGTGGGAGGGGGGAGAGAGAGAGAGAGAGAGAGAGAGAGAGAGAGACATTGATTGGTTGTCTCCCTCATGTGGCCCTATCGGGTATTGAACCTACAACCTGGGTATGCGACCCTTCAGTGCATGGCCCTACACTCTAACTAAGCCTCACTGGCTAGGGCCATGACTCTATATTTTATGAAAGAGTTTAGACTTTTTAAAAATCCTCCCTCCCTCAGGAAAGTCATTTGCAGAAACATGTAAACAGAACCCAACATGCACTAGAAACAGAAATAAAAAGTGACTCGCCATCTCTCAGATATAAGAAAACCCAGTGTCTGGATTTCCAGTCCAGACCAGATGTGATTACCTATCACAGACAATTTCCCAGCTGGAGAATCTTGAGTTCTGACTAATCAGCATCGGGTCATCTTGTCTTGCTGCCCCAAGCAGTTGGTCTGTACACACGTCACATTCATTCCTCCCAGTGGCAAAGTTCCAGTAGGGCAAAGCGAAGGACTCATTGCCGATAAGTCGCTAAAAGCAAAGGACATGCCTAGTCACTTAATCCATGCCATCAGATAGAACAGGAAAGCATGTAATGCAAAGAATGTTATGGGTCTTCACCAAATGTATAACAAAATGTAAAGAACCAAAAGTACAGCTTTCACCAACCTGGAGATCTCTTTCCAGCCACAACAAATGGTACCGATGCCAGGTGACAAAGGCAGGTCCTTGGTGTGAGAAATCAATGGCCTTGTAGGGGCGGCCTGGTCCTAAAACAATTGGGCAACTCATTAGAGACCACAGAAGAGAGTTTTTTAAAAAGTTAAACCTTACCTAGGATGTGTCTGCAAAGCCAATAAATCCATGGTTTTTTAGTCCAAAATAACTGTTTTTGTCATTTATCTTTCTGAAAGCAACAACAAAATAATTTCAGAATCAACTGGCACTTTTAGGGTGAATTCTTCAACTCTCAAAAGTTTGAATGTCTACGGAGACCCAGAGAAATTCAGATCACTTTCAGCTTTAAAAGTCCATGTTATATATTTAATGAAATCAGAGTCTCCAAAGGAATAGATCATTAAGACCTAAATGAAATATATTTTTAAAAGATATTTTCTAACCGATACCTTACAAATGAATACATTTATAAGGGAGGGATTAATTAAGAATAAACCATCATCTTCTAATGCACTCGGTCTAATTCAGCATTTATATAACCAAAAGGAACTTTCACGGATTTTGCCTTAGGTATCAATCAGTTAGAACTACTGGCTGACAAGTGTGGTCGCTGACACTAGAAGAGAGAAAAATATGTTCAAACCAATTTGGCTGGCCGCTGGAAATGCCAGTTTTACTGAAAAGTTGTGGGCCATTTAATAACCTCCCTGATGCCTGTTCCATTCTTCTTCCCCCTTTTATAACAGCTTTTGATGGTTATGTAGAAACTTTAGCTAACTTTAGTTCTTTTTCAAAGTACCTATAATAACTTCAGAGAGCTGAACAGACATGAATATAAATTTAATTCCTAAATACGACCAGAAACTATAGTTTTTCTTTTACTCTTGAGAGACTAGCCTCTCATAAAGCAAAAATTCCTCAGAGTCAGGACAGGAAAGCTATAAAGGTTTACAGCCAGAGAGCCTCCTTATCTATCGATAAAGACAGATGCGTACTTGAGAGGCAAGTGTTTTAAAGACACATGGAAGAAAGGATTGCAGTTGCTGCTATTAGCTTTGAAGCCCTTTTTAAATGTTTTCATCCAGAAAAAGCTTAAAGTTCTCAAAACAGAATGATGAGGGAGAATAATATTGTATGTCAACTGTAATGGAAAATCTTGTTTTAATTCAAAAAATTAATTAAAGTTAAAATTAAAAAATGATGAGGGAAAAATCAAGTGATGGGGAACCAGTGATAAACATGAGGACAGACAATTCCAAATAATAAGGGGACTATTCAAAGTGAGCTTGATGTCCTCATTAACCCTCACCCCAGTGGGAATAATAGCAGGTATAACCAAGGGTTCAGAACTGCACTGAGCAGACCCTGGAATGGACTCAAGCCCCTCTGGAATAAACTAGGGTTTATGGCTTTCACCTGAGTCAAAAAGGACTGAGGATGGAGCAGAACCTACTAGATTAATGAACTTCCTCCCATTCCAAGTCCTACCCAGGCCCCAATTTTTAGGATCCAGAAGGGCAAGGCACCATTTTCTCAAGCATCAAACATAACTGTAATCCAATAACTGAGCCAGAAGGAACACTATATTGCTGTGGCTATGCTTTTTCTTGACAATACAACTCCAGAATAACCCTGAGGATCCCAGCAGGGCATGGGCACTGTAGATGATGACCTAGGAGTCTAAAGACTAATACATGTGAGTTTACTGGTAATGACATGCTTCCAACACACACTCTAATTCTGCCCAAAGAAGTGTCATGTGGTTTAGCATGTGTTTAGTTAATTCCTCTAATTTGAAAAAAGGGTCAGAGAGGGCTCTCATGGCCAGATTTAAAAATGTTTTCTGCTGGAATCAAAAGAAATTTGCCTTGCCCTGGCTGGTGTGGCTCAATTGGTTGAGCATCATCCCATGCACTGACAGTTGGCCAGTTCAAGTCCTGGTCAGGGCTCATGCCCTGGTTTTTGGCTCTATCCCAAGTAGGGGGCGTGCCAGAGGTAGCTGGTCAATGTTTCTCTCACATCGATGTTTCTCTCTCCTTTCCTCTCTCTCTAAATTCAATAAAACTATTTTTTAAAGGAATTTACCTTCAATTCACCATCTCTTGCCTTTAGAATTAATAGTTTTATAGACAAGAGTTGGACTTTGAACTCAAAACACAAACTACAGGAGAGAACATTTTCAAATATCTGCAGCTGATGTGCAGGAAGAAACTGCTCCAGCCTAACTTTAGGCAACATTTGACAGTTCTCTGACTTTTGCACACACCTACCCCCTCTTCCTTCAGGTTGTGCTTTTGTTAATTAACTTGTCTGAAATTACGTTCCATCCAACTACCCCACCCCCAAACACAAACCTATGATAATATACGTTAATCTAAGGGGGAAACCCACCTAATAATGTATCTCTAACAGAATAATAATGAAGCCACACAAAGAAATCATAAATGCTACAGTTGGCGATCTGTGGCTGGGTCCCGTTGGGCCCAAGCAGGCCCAGCCAGTGTTGCGTGGTGATCACGTAGTCAGGGTGTGTGGTGTTCTTCGCAAGGTCTAAGGCACCCAAGAACTGCTCCCTCTCCTGAGGGGTCAAAAAATGAATGTTCTTTCGAACAACCGGTGGTTTCTTCTGATCGCAGTTGGGGCCAGTCCAGCCAAACTTGCAGTCTCCACAGTTAAAGCCAGCAAAGTTTCCTAGAGTATTTGGGACGGGGGAGTGGGGAAGGGAGAGACGGAAGAGGTAAGTTTATGTCCTTTGGAAGAAATTTCTGAAGTTAACGGTTGAACTTTGGGGTAGAATGGATGAGAAGATGACGGTGCTTGCAAGGGGGAAAAGAAAGCCAATTTCCTTCCCTTACTCTCTTAAAATGTTTGTATCTCAAAGTGAACTGGACACTAGAGAGTTCCCTAGAAATTTTTCCTGCAAAGAAACAGGATATCAAATGTATTACATGCTGTTATGGACTCAACTAATATGTTGCAGTCCTAAACCCTAGGACCTCAGGATATGACTGTATTTGGAGACAGGGTTTTTAAAGAGGTAATTAAGTTAAAATGAGGTCATTTGGGTGGCCCCTAATCTGGTATGACTGGTGTCCTTATAAGAAGAGGAAAGTTAAACACAGATAGTTGCACAGATAGTGAAGACACAGGTAGAAGACAGCCAAACCTGCCAACATCTTGATCTTGGACTTCAGGCCTCCAGAACTGTGAGAAAATGAATTTCTGTCAGCTAGTCTGTGGTGCTTTGTTATAGTAGGACTAGCAATCTAAGTGCATGTTGTCATCTATACTCTCCTTCCTCTCATGGGTCATGCAGGGTGTCCCTTCCTAGTCCTCTCCATCTCCCTACCTGAGATTGAGCGGCAGCCTCGATGTCCACCTACTGAGCCCTGCTACCCTGTGGCATACACTAAAAGGCTGACACAAGACAATTCATTGATTTAGAGGAGAGATTATACACTAAGGTAAAGGTAAAACCAAAATATATAAGCTGATTTCCAAGAATTCAGGTGAAATCTAACATTAAGAAAGTTGGTTCATTTCACAAAGGAGACAGAATTAAGGCAAAATCAATGGAGACTGGCAGGTCATAAAGGTGAATTAGCTGCCATGGTATCAAATCACTGTGGGTTCCCTATGTTTGCACAAATGCCTCTGCTCTATCAACTCAGGGAATGAGAACTAGGCAACCAACTGATGTGTTTCTCTCACATCGATGTTTCTCTCTGTCTCTTACCCTCCCTTCCACTCTCTTTAAAAATCAATAGAAAAATATACTCAGGTGAAAAAAGAAAATAGAGAGAAACCAAGATGGCGGCATAGGTAAGCACCTAAACTGCTGCCTAGCACAACAATTTCAAAACTACAACTAAAAGACAGAATGGACACCATCCAGAACCACAGGAAAGCTGGCTGAGTGGAAATTCTACAACTAGAAGGAAAGAGAAATGCTCACAGAGAATTGGAGGAACAGCAAAGGGTTGAGGTATGGCAAAGGGTCTTTGTGCATGCAGAGAGGAAGGGCGGCTGAGAGCCTGGCTGACTTTCTCTGGCAGGAGGGGGAAGGAAGCACCCAACTTCACTGAACCCCAGTTCCGACTGCACTGAACCCCATTTCTGGGCGAAACCCCGTGGACCCAGGCTCATACAGGCGGAGTCTGGACTATCATGTAGAGAGAAAGGCACTCGGAAACCTGGGGGAGACCCGGGGGAGCTCCAGTGGGCAGGGGTCTGGAGGTGCGCACGCCAGTGCGCACAAAGACTGCAGAGGTTGCCACAGGCTTTCCCTAGCAGAAGGGAGTCAGAAGCTCCTGACTGCACTGAGCCCCAGTTCTGACTGCACTGAACCCCAGTTCCAGGCAAGCCCCTGGGGACCCACACTCTTGCGGGGGGAATCTGGACTCTCAGGCGGAGGAAGGCAGAGGTCTCGAAGATATGAAAAAGGACCAACTAGAAATTAAACATACACTGACTGAAATAAAAAATATTATACAGAGGCCCAACAACAGACTAGAGGAACGCAAGAATCAAGTCAAAGAATTGAAATACAAAGAAAGCAAAAAACACTCAACCGAAAAAGCAAAAAGAAAAAAATTCCCAAAATTTGAAGATAGTGTAAGAAGCCTCTGGGACAACTTCAAGCATACCAAAATCAGAATTATGGGGGTGCCAGAAGAAGAGAGAGAGCAAGATACTGAAAACCTATTTGAAGAAATAATGACTGAAAAATTCCCCCACCTGGTGAAAGAAATAGACTTACAAGTCCAGGAAGTGCACAGAACCCCAAACAAAAGGAATCCAAAGAGGACCACACCAAGACACATCATAATTAAAATGCCAAGAGCAAAAGACAAAGAGAGAATATTAAAAGCAGCAAGACAAAAACAGTTAATTACCTACAAGGGAGCACCCATAAGATTGTCAGCTGATTTCTCAACAGAAACTATGCAGGCCAGATGGGAGTGGCAAGAAATTTTCAAAGTGATGAATAGCAAGAACCTACAACCAAGATTACTCTACCCAGCATAGCTATCATTCAGAATTGAAGGGCAGATAAAGAGCTTCACAGACAAGAAAAAGCTAAAGGAGTTCATCACCACCAAACTAGTATTATATGAAATGCTGAAAGGTATTCTTTAAGAAGAGGATGAAGAAAAAAGTAAAGATAAAAATTATGACAACAAATACCTATCTATTAACAAGTGAACCTAAAAATCAAGTGAATTAAAAACCTGAGGAACAGAATAATCTGGTGAATATAATAGAATCAGGGGCATAGAAAAGGAGTGGACTGATAATTCTCAGGGGGAAAGGAGTATGGAGGGGTGCAGGAAGAGACTGGACAAAAATCATACACCTATGTATGAGGACAGTGAGGGGGAGGTAAGGGCAGAAGGTGGGGTGGGAACCAGGTGGAGGGGAGCTATGGGGGGGAAAAGGAGAAACAATTGTAATAATCTGAATAAAGATTTATTTTAAAAAATAATAATAAAAATAAATAAAAGAAAATAAACCAAAAAAAAAAAAAGAAAGAAAGAAAGAAAGCAAAATATTCTCAGATGAGGACTAACACAAAAAAAATTGTACATCAACTATTATTGAAAAATAAAAAAATTCAAAAATTCATTTTATACCATGTCGCAGAGAAAATACTCCACAGCTCTGCAGGTCCTTTTCATTTTTTAGCTTCTAAACCTAGTCTCAAAAATCTGTTAAAATGCTGACGACAACTGAAAAGTGCAACAATTTAAAATTTTAAATGTAGCATCCAAATGTTTATTTCTTTAATTTAGACTTCCTAGTAATTCCTTACATCAATTTAACATGTTATTTCCCCCCTTAATCCACCATAGCAACATCAAAAAAATAGAGGGCCCTTTTAGAAATGAAGAGAGAAAAAAAATAAAGGATCCCTAGATACCAATCTATCTAGCACTGAGTATGCCCTTGAGCAAAAAATAAATTTAAAAAGACAAAGTCCAATATCTACTTAGGACTGGGATAAAATGGAAAGAGACTAAGGGCAACCAAACAATGCACGTTCCTACACGAACTACATCAGCTCAACCTCAGAAAACTATTAGACTAAATAAGCTTAAAGACCACCGATTAGTGGATTTATAAGGAGCTCTAAATAGCCTATTCCTTTTAATTAGAGATTCTATTATTTTAATAACAATACTTTATACTCACATAGGGCCTTTCATCTACAGAGCTCAAAAGGATTTTACAGGTGTGGTTTCATCATTATCCCCATTTCAGAGATTGGAAAATGGAGGCACTTAGTCACTTGTACAAACAAGAAGTTCTCAGACAACTATTCAAAAACTATTTGGTGTGCATGTTTTTCAAAAGTCTAAAGACACAGCTGTAACTGGTTAGTCTCAGAAATGCCATCTGGCAGGTATGACTTATAAAGTGAATGGCTAAGTCTCCTGAAATTCAGCTCTTCCTGGCAATTAAGTTCAATAATGTTTGTTTTCAATTTATCCCCACAGAGAACAGAGAAATTAGAAATTCTCTCTAGAGAATTTGAACACATAATTTAGAGTATCTCCCCCCATTCCCAGAGTTTGCATTTATTTTCATTAAATAGGCTAAAATATTTTACCCACTTCAAGATCATAGAAACTATGGTGTGTTAATTTTTATTTTCATTTTTATTTTTGTGTGTAGTAAGAACACTTAAATTTTTAAGTGTACAATATATTATTGTAGGTACAAAGCTATACAAAACTGTCAAAGTTATTTTGCTCTATCTGATTAATTTAGATAACTCATGTAAGTGGAATCATGCAGTTTTTGTCTTTCTGTGACTGATTTATTTCTTTAGCAAAGTATCCTCCAGGTTCATCCATGTGCTTACATATTACAGAATTTTCTTCCTTTTTCAGCTGAATAGTATTCAATTGCACATATATATCACTTGGCTAGGATGTGGAGAAATTGGAAACCTTGTGCACTATTGGTGGGAACGCAAAATGGGGCAACTGCTTATGGATAACAGTATGAATGTTCTTCAAAGCTTAAAAACAGAACTATTATATGATCCAGCAATCCTACTTTGGGGTATTTATCCAAAGGAATTGAAATTGAGATCTCAAAGAGGTATTAGTATCCCCATATTCATTCCCAATAGCTAAGCTGTAGAAACAACCTAAATGTCCAGCAATAAATGAATGGTGTGCTTATTTTTCCACTGATTTAATGAAGTTCAAGGTCATCAGTAGTCTATTGGCCAGAAGCTAATCTATACTTCTTTTTTTTTAAATCCTCACCTGAGGATATTTTCCCATTGATTTTTAGAGAGAGTGGAAGAGAAAGGGAAACACAGAAATACTGATGTGAGAGAAACACATCAATAGCTTGCCTCCTGCATGCACCCCGACCAGGGTCCCAGATGGACACCCGAGGTACGTACCCCTAACTGGAATCAAACCTGGGACCCTTAAGTCCACAGGCCAACACTCTATCCACTGAGCCAAACCGGCTAAGGCTATACTTCTTTAAATTTTGGGAGACCCCAGGTGAATCCCAGAGTCTTATTTGCAAAATAATCATGAGGCTACCAGAGAAGAGGGCTTTGGAGCACTCAAGATTATTTTTAAATTGTGAAGACTGTCTCCTAAACCATGGAAAAGCTACCCTAGGAAGGCAAGCAACTCACTCTTTAGGGAGAATACACGGAAAGACATGTGTCTTGCTTTGGGACATATGACACATCACAGTGATTACTGTGTCTATTAAATAACTTCCCAGCTCAGTCACTAAGGACTTAATCTGTTGCCCTGAGACCCAAAGAAGAAGACCATCTAGCCAATGTAAGTGGAGCCATCCAAAGTGGGGATGGAAAGAACTATGGTCCTGTATGAGTTTGGATAAATCAACTGATGGAAGAGGGGGGTAAGCCATAACCTGGTAGTGGGTCTCAGAAGCAGCCATGGCCATGACAATGGCTAGAGTTGGAGACCATACACCATATACCTTGAGGAAGACCTGCTTCCTTTGACTAGCTTATGGACATGAGAGGTCCTTACAGTCTGGACTTTTAGGACAGGTCTTGTTTCTGGCTCTCTGCCTCATAGGTATGTTTATCCTCCTCAGAGCAGGGATCCCTTTTATGTTTTGAATGTAGACCACCGTGACCCCAAGTTTCTGACACTTCTAGAGAAATATTTATAAGCATTCCCTCAGGAAAGAGAAATTGCAATTATCCCTTCTATTCTGCCACTCTCTGTTCTTCCAATCCCCACCTTTAAAAAAAAACAACACAAAAAAACTTGTTACACAGGTCAAAAACATAAAGTAGATGGTGATAAGAAGAACGGACATTTATATATGATTTCTTAATACCTTCTGTCTCAGAGATTTCCAACCTGTGTGCTTACGGAACTCTAACATTGCTTGACTTGGAAATAAGTGTTGTGGAAGAAATTTTGACTCAGTCCATACAAAGAAATTACTGTGTTGTGTGATTTCCAATCACCCATGTAATATGAAACCTGCTGTTTCTCATTAGACTGCAAAGTCATGAGAATCTACGAGATAATGTCTATAGAAGTAAATGCTCAACTGGTTTAGAAAAATGGGCAGTAATATTCAATATGCTATTAAAAACTCCTGGCCACAATTAATACTCAAGGCAAAATTAATAACTTCTTTGAGTCATAGAATTAACAATATGACTACAAAATGATTATAAAGCCAGAATTATTTTTAAAGTTTAAAAATACCAACATCATTCCTACTTTAATATCACAATCCTTTGTACATTCTCTCAGTGTACTTTTTACAACGTTACATAGTTCAATTATCTGTATTTTTCAGGGTTTTAGTATCATATAAAAACATAATAAAACATAATTTGAAAAGGAAAACCCCTTATGCAGCTGGACACTGCAGGACAGTGTCAAAGGGCTTGGCTCAAGTTGCGCTTATGTTTTCTGTGTTTCAAATGCCCTGCCGCCTTTGAGAGTTTGTCACAGCTGTCACAGCTGCTGAGCATGGAGGGAGCCCAGTGAAGAGGACCTGAGAAGGCTCAGAAGAGCCAGAGGCATAAGAAGGGCACAGAGATTTGAAAGAAATGGGTCATAACAGAGAACAAGGCCAAAAAGAGGGACACTGCACAACTCTGAAATGCCCACATTGAACCCAGAAAAGAGAGAGAAAAGCCATTGCTCTCTGATAACAATCCTCCCTTCCCAGAACAGAGACAGCTTGGGCCTGCCACATCTCTCCAGCTTTGGCAAAGTTATGACCCACCCAGGCATAACGGCCCCCTGCATGAGACCTGTCAAAACCATTCGAAACTCGGACATGAAGACAACAGAACACCTGCTTTCCACGCCCATCTTCCAGATGCCAACCTCACCTACCCCTCTCTTCAACAAGTGCAAACCCATTTTGGGAGAAGCATTGAATCCATCGTGAAAGGACTTGCTCTGGCTTTCAAAGCTGACTCCTGAGCCCTGTAGCTTCCAACAGACAAGCCAATGGTATGTTGGCATGAGTTCATATAGCCAGGCTTGGCTCATGTAATATTTATTTAGATTCCATAACTACATGTACCAGAGGGCGTGAAGAATATAAGCAAGACATTAGCCTTCCTCAATTTGCTCCCTACGAGAAACAAACTTGGATTGCCTTTCAAAGCTGGGTCTAGTAGGCTCTTAGATGGGGCTCCTTTCCCAACTGGGCCCCCTTTCCCAACTGGGCCCTCCCCACTCAGTTAGGAGCAGGCCAGGTCTCCCCAAGGGGTTTTGCCTCACCTGTGCACTTGCAAGTCCGGTTGAAGAACTTCCGTGGCCACCGTTCTCGGTCATCCTGGTTTCTCAGGACATAAGGACCACTCCAGGGCCTGGTGTCGGCTTGCACCTCCGTGCACTGGCCCCTGCCCTCTTGAGAGCCACAGATGTTGGCCGGCTCCACACCCAGCGGCGGGCAGCACTCCTTGGCCACCAGGCTGTCCACTGTCATGCAGACCCGGGGGAACTGCGCCCAGGCTCCAGGCAGCATTCCACAGCCCAACCAACTGAGCAGAAGCCCCCACCAAAGAGAGTGCATGGCTTTAAAATCAGGGAACTTTCTTTCTCCTCCTATATAATGCTTTCTTCTTGTCTTCCACTCGAGCTCTTGAGCATTCACTCCGTTTTTTTATTTTTGTTTGTTTTTTTTGTTTTTGTATATTTTGTTTTGCGGTCTGTTCTGCTCCTCTTTAAAAAATACCCACAAAATCACAGAACCCACGCATGTGCACGTGTGTACATGCACATGCACAGACTATTTTATGTGATCCAAACAACTCAAACAAATTTAATTTTATAGAAGCACCTCTAACAGCCAGATTTAATGAGGGTAGCGCTTCTCACCATCTTCCCCGTTAAATCAGGCTTTGTCTAATTGAGTTAATTTGCAGAGCACTCCAGTCATACTACTTATTATGCTGGTATTTTTAAAACCCCTCCTTTACTCCTTAGCCCATGACTTTAATTGCCTTGAACTCAGTTCAAAAGCCAAACACCGGGCTGCCTTTATTCCGTCTGGATTGCCAGCCACCGGGCCTCGTGGGGTTTGTGTAAGGGCTGGGAGAAGCCATCATTAGGGGGATTAGTGTTAGAGAAAGCCTCATGGTTAGCACATGACCCAAAGTGCACAATGAAATAGATAAAGTTTCTGGCTCTGTTTCAAGAGGGTAAAACCATCTTCATTATCTGGGCTCATGTGCTCCAGCCAAGCTTGTGACCTCAGACTTCCCAGGGAGTCAATAGATGCAGTGAGCTTGTTGTCAAAGGCCCTTTACAGACAAGCGTGCATTGCTAACTACATTCACTCCTGACTGCTCCCTGGCGTGCTAGGAAGACCGCTACAGGAGGTCACACAGCTTCAGAAATAAAGAAACATTTATTTAGGGATGGCATACAAGGATTGCTTTGTTCCACAATTAGGGACCCTCTTCCTTCCAAATAATAAGGTACTATTCTCTTATTCAGTACATCCAGCCTGCAGATTTTTTCTTAATTACATGAAGTACCAGCCACAAGAAGTTCAAAATTGTCATTATCTAATTGTAAGGAAGAGCTTGCCAGTGACATCCTTTGATTTATGCTAAAAGTTAAACATTGTCAATCTAAAAGGCAATGCCTCCCTTAGTGCTTCTGGGGCATCAGGGAGAGGGGGTTTGTCCAGATTCGTCAGAGCATCCATTCATTTCTTCACAGTGAAAACAGGATGGTCTGAGTTCCAAAAGGGTCCATACAGACTGCTGATGGTCCAAATAGTTCCTAAGAATACTTTATATTAGGGCACAAAAATACAGAATGTTATTTCCAGAGCAATTTCCTAAGGTTAAAAAATTTTCTATAGCTGTTCCCACCCCATGTACTTCTGTGTCACCCTATGACATTAAGTTGTTGGGACTAATTAAATGACAGTTTTCAACCCTGACTGTACACCAAAGCCAGCCTGTACCCCAAGCCCAAGGAAACAGAATCTCTGAGAGTGTGACCCAGACTTCAGTCGTTTTCATAAGTTCTCTAGGCCATTCCAATGTGCACTCAGAGTTAAGAATCACTGGGTCAGAATAAGACACAGCTCCAATGGAAATGTTGAAATAGAGTCAGCTAAAAGATTCTACCTACCAGCATGTTAGGTTTCCTTGGCTGCCCTAGAAAAGTACAGTCTGGGTGGCTTAAAATAACTGAAATGTATTCTCTCACAGTTCTGAGGACCAGAAATTCAAAACCGATGTGTCTATGGGACTGTGCTCTCTCTAAAGCTCTGGAGGGGCATCCGTCTTGCCTCTTCTAGCTTCTGGGGGCTGCCACCATTCCTCAGCATCACTCCAATCTCTGCCATGGCCACATGGCCTCCTCTCTTCTGTCTGTGTCTCTCCTCTCAGTGTCTCTTATAAAAATACTTGTCATTGGCTTTAGGACCCAGCTGGGCCATCCAGGATGATCTCATCTTGAGATCTTACATCCACAAAGACCCTTTATCATTTAAGTTCCCATTCACAGTTTCTGAGGCATGTAATGGCTTCTTGGAAGCCCTATTCAACACACTGTGTCATGGAGATGAAGCTTGAACATACTTGAATTTCAGTATCTCAGATTAGGAAGGATATTTTGGAGCTCATTCATCCATGTGTATTTATTGACCCTCTTTATGCCAACCTTGTCCCACTTCGGGATTTAACTTATGTTTTGTGATGCCCTAATATTATTTATTAATCTAATAAATAATATTATATTAAAATAATCTAATATTATTTAACCTAATAATATTAGATTAAATATTAGATTCAAAGTTGGTGAATACTGACATTGATGGAATCAATGATTCTTATGTCAGAATGCCCCCAGATCTAGGTCATGGGATCTCATTTCTTTCATAACAGCACTTGCTAAATAACTCCCCTGGTCTGTGGCTTTAAATGCAGGCTATCATGACTCCCCAAATTATATCTCTGGCCCTGACCTCAGTTGTGAGCTCCAGATTCATATACCTAACTTCCTCCTTGACCTCTCATTTGGAGATCCAGAAGCTTCTCACTTAACATGTTCAAAGCAGAACTTTTGCTTTCTCTTCCCAGATTTGTTTCTCCATGAGTCTTCTCCACCTTGGTAAAGAATGTCCCCACAGTCCTGTAATTGGTCCTTGATTCTTCTCTTTTTCACCTCCCCTTGCACTTGGAGTAAAATCTAAGGTCCTTTCCATGCAGTACTCAAAAGTGTGGTTTACAGATCCACAGACATGTGTTCCTGGTCTGCATCAAGGTATCTTATATAATAAAAGTCTAAGTGTCCGGTCGTCCAGTTGGCTGTTCAACCAATCAAAGCATAACATGCTAATGATATGCTAAGGCCGCTCAACTGCTCACTTTAACATGCACTGACCACCAGGGGGCAAACAGTCGACTGGTTAACCAGTCTCTATGATGTTCACTGACCACCAGGGGGAAGATGCTTCAACCGGTAGGTTAGCTTGCTGGTGGGGTCCGGCCTATCGGGACTGAGCTAGATGGGCCGGACATGCCTTTTGCCCTCCCACAGTCCCTTCCCGGCTAGCCAACCTCCCACTTCCTTCCCCGGCCCTGACTGTGCACCAGTGGGGTCCCCAGTGCATGAATTTTGTGCACTGGGCCTCTAGTATAGAATAAGGAGAGAAATTAAAAGTCAGCATTTAGAAACTGTCAAAACAATTTGACATTGCCACAATGTCAAGCACATGATCTGTGAATTCATTGCAATGAAGACAGGGTACAGTTGGGATTGGGAGGTGTCAAACTTGCATGGTTATGATCTTGTAGCACATGCTGCAAACTAACCATGTTGGATCACATGTTGGTCTGTGGTTGAATTTTTTTTTTTTAATTTTTAAAGCTCTTTACCATAGGTAGTTTGATAATTGGTGTGTAAGATACTCTGTGATCTGTCCCTCACCCACCTTGCTCTCCCTCTTGTTCTGCAGTAGCAGAACACAGTAACCACTCTGTTATTCAAACATGTGTTCATTTCTTTGTTTTTTCATTGATTTCAGAGAGAAGGGAGAGGGAGAGATAGAAACATCAATGATGAGTGAGAATAATTGATTGGCTGCCTCTTGCATGTCCCACACTGAGCCCAAACCAGGGCACGTGCCCTTGACTGAAATCAAACCCAGAACCCTTCAGTCTGCAAGGTGACACTCTATTCATTGAACTGAACCAGCTAGGGCAAACATGTGTTCATTTCCACCCTGGCCTTTGTACTGCCTTTTCCTCTGCCTGGAACATTCATGCTCAGAATCCTCCTTGTCACTCAGGTTTCAACTCATATATTAGCTCCTAAGAGGTCATCTCAGATCGGTCCCTTTACTGTGTCTACACAGTCACCTACTCTCTACCATATTGCATTATTTGTTCTTCATAGCACGTACTACTATTTAAAATTATCTTATTTATTGATTTAGTTGTTGA
Organism: Corynorhinus townsendii; assembly: GCA_026230045.1. Classification (NCBI taxonomy): domain Eukaryota; kingdom Metazoa; phylum Chordata; class Mammalia; order Chiroptera; family Vespertilionidae; genus Corynorhinus; species Corynorhinus townsendii. Next base: position 45,486,281 of record JAPDVU010000003.1, on the reverse strand, counting down.
TTGTCTGTCTCCTCTACTCAGGTTCTTCCAGGAGACCAAGAAACTTAACCATGTCTTATTTCCAGTGTCAAGAACAGTACTAGCAAAGAGTGTTTACTTGATAACAATTGATGAGTAAATATTCCCAATTCTCAATTTGTAATTTCATCAGCAAAACCTCACCATTACAGAAATTGGTTTTATACAAATTAAATGTTATTAATTTTACTATATAGAATAAATGTAGGCTAATAAACACATGTTGGTCTCTGTTGAGGGTTACTTTTAAGATTTTGTTACATTAACTAAAAATGTTTAAAAACCACTGGTTCCACATCACCAAATAACAGAAAATTTGCTCCTCACTGTTTCTGACAAGGTATCACCAGTGTCTGGTTAAATACCTCTGATATTACTTACCTTGTAGCAAAGAAAGCAATAACGGGAAATTGCCTAATGCTCACTTCTACTCACATTTCATTGGCAAAAGCAAGTCTCATGGTCAAGAATGCTGTTCTCAAAGACAGAGGCTCTATGAGGAGGACCCCTACAGGGTGGGTCAGCAAATATTTCATTTTCACTGCATTTAAAATTAACTTAAATGTCTCATGTAGCTTTGACACTGCTGCTCTAAAGTCAAATGTCTCTCCTATCTCCATTCCCTGTACTTTTCTTATGGAATTTTCTTTTGTTTGTTCCAGTTACAACAATAAACAGAAATATACCTTACTTTTTCATGTATAAGATGCTATTTTTTTCTAAAATCATTAGACTGAAAATCGAGGGGCATCTTATACATGGAAGTCAGCCACGAGGGTGTGCAGCTGCCCCTACCTTGTCAAACAGGCTTCCTCCAATCATGAGCCTTATTGTTACTGACATCAGCTAATGCCATAATTGGACATGGAGGAAGAGAGTGTGCAGATGAAACAGGGGTGGGAGCATTCTGAGCCCATAAAGATGTCAAAAGATAAATACTAGTAAGCGATTGTTTTACTGTGCAAAATTCAAACTGAATGTAATCAACTATGCAAAAGAACATGGAAATAGAGCTGCAGAGTGACAGTTTAGACCTCCTTTCACTGAGTGTCTGATCAGACAATGGAGGAAACAGGAAGAACTACTTAAGATGCCAAAAAAGAAGAAGGCCTTCAGAGGAAAACCAGCAAAATGGGAAAACTTGGAGCAGAGGCTTAAGACTTGGATTATGGAGCAGTACCAGAGTGGTTTATGTGTGTCAAACAAGCTTACTCAATGTCAGGCAAGAATGTTTGCAAGAGAAATGAACATTGTTGATTTTATAGGAAAAGAAAAATGGTGCTTCAATTTCATGAGGAGAGAAGGGTTGGCCATAAAAACATGAACAAAGTTCACTCAGAAAATGCCATCGGTTTATGAGGATGATCTCACGTATATAGACAGTGACTCAGAAGACAGCAGTGATACAATAGAAGTTGAAGAAATTGATATGTCTGGAGCTAATAGTGATGAAGAAGAGAGCAGTGATGCAACAGAGGCTGAATAAAGTAATACGTTGCATAATATCATAGAACTGGTAATATAAACATTACCAGCAGTAATTACTAAATAAAAATGTGTTCTGTTTTATGTTTAAAATATTGATTTCTTAATTTTGGGTTGGAAAAGTGGGAGGCATCTTATACATGGAAAAAATACTGTATTTTCTCAGTTCTGGAGGCTAAAAGTCCAAGATCAAGATGTCAGCAGAGTTAGTTTCTACTGAGGCCTCTCTCATTGGCTTATAGACTAATGAACACCACTATTATGTTGGCTGTCCTCTTGCTCTCTCTTCACATGGTTTATCCCTTGTGTCCCCTTGTGTGTCCAAATTTTCTCTTCTTATAAGGACACCAGACATACTGGATTAAGCTCACCCTAACAGCCTCACTTTAACTTAATCACCTCTTTAAAGTCTTATCACCACATAATATCACATTCTGGAGGTTAAGGATTTAATATATGAATTTTGGGAGAACACAATTCAACCCATAACAGGGTCTAAATGCAAGAGTTCACTGTCTCTTCTATTTAATGTTGTCATATTAAATTGGTGTGCCAAACAATGTGATTTCTCTCTTTCCGGCCATAGTCTTAACCACACACTTGGTTGGCATGTCATCATTGTCTTCAGAACCTAACTCATTGATGGAAATGATCATGAGAATGTAGAGGTTTTTGCAGGATCCTGGGACATGCCACTCAAACAGAGTCTCCTAACTCTAGAGAGTTACAGGATAGACTGAGGGAGTCCTTGAACATCATGAAATTGTATGGAGAATTTGGCATGGGTCTTTTTCTGTGAAGAAAATTCATAGATTTGTTTAGCTTTTCAAATGGATCTATGACCCAGACCTTGAGAATCCAGTACAATCAAAACCTTAGAGTTCCTAAAAAAAAAAAATAGGCACCATTGGTGCTTCCAAAGGATGCCACAGCCATTAACCACCAGTCTGCCGCTCCATAATGGAGAAATTTATACAGTTTGCTACTTTTCTCCTAGAATGGCCAAGGCCCAGAGCTTTCTCATACTCACCTTGGCTGGGAGGAAAAGGCTTAAACAAGGCTGCTACCCCATTGCAAAAAATATAGTCTGGCACATCATAAGCACTTTAAAAATATTTGTTGAATAAATGAAACATCATCTATGGGGTACCCACCTCCCCCAAATTCACAATCATCTCCCATAAAAGCAGGATACTCTATTTCCCATGGAAATACCAAGTTTGAGGCTCAATACTTTGAAAGAAAACATGCTCCAAGAAATAATAATACTAGTGCTTGATAGGTGAGAAAGGGTAGGAAGAGTATAGATTATTTGATCTGGAGTAGAATTGTTAGGGAGTGAATAAATTATTTTCAAAAAGACTTGGATTTGATTAGGATATGGCTACAGGTTATGCATGTGTTGTGAGTCCTTCAAAGTCACTAGATTCTGTGGTCCTTTTGAGTTCTTATGTATTGCCTGATTCTGTGACAGAAATTTAGGAGTGAGAAAGCAGCTCAAGGTATTCAGTCTGTGCTTTGCTCCAAGCACTAGGCTAGAAGCTATTATTTAAGTAGCTAAGTGTTATTTCTGGTTATCTGGCTATTATCCCCATTTACACAGTAGAAAGTGAAGGCTGTGAGACCTCAGTAACAAGCCATGTGACTGCGCTCCATTTCCCTAACTCCAAGGTCATGGTCTTTTCATTATACTGCATTGCCAAACTTACCAGGAAAGTGCTTCGTGCTAAGGGACTCATGGAAACTCACATTTCTTTATCTCCTACTCTCTGCCAGGTTCTGTGCTAGACTTGCTTTCCTTACCTGTGTTATCCCATTTAACTTGCAATGAACAGCTACTTGTGATAAAATACTTCTAATTTAAATGAATTGTTTTAATCTTGCTACCCTAGATAGAAGCCCTAAGCAGGTCAGAATCGAATTAAGAAATGTTCATCCTGCCTTAGCTGATTTGGCTCAGTGGATAGAGTGTGGCTTGCAAACAGAAGGGTCCCGGGTTGGATTCCAGTCAAGGGCACATGCCCAGGTTGTGGGCTCAATCCCTAGTAGGGGGTGAGCAGGAGGCAGCCAATCAATGATTCGCTCTCATCATTTTTTTTTTTTTTATCTCTCCCTCTCCCTTCCTCTCTGGAATAAAAAAAAAAGAAAAAGAAAAGGAAAGAAAAGAAAAGAAATCCTCTTCCTGATAGGGAAACTGGCTGAAACTGAGAATGTCTGGTTCCTCCTAGCCTTGCATTAACTGAATTACCTTTTGATATCTGCCATCCTCCTACATTAAGTCACATTATGGGAAAACGTCGTGTGAAACTTCTAAGGCATTTTTATATTATCTAATATACTTCACAGTGTTACTTTTATGAGGATCCTGGGGAGAGATTTCTCTCAGGGCTCAGTACCCAGAAAAGTTGTGCTTCCTCATAGCATTTAGACCCTGTGACTCTTAGAATAATGTTTCTTTCTTTGCCTTTGCCAGTTATAAAGCCTAGAGTCCAATTTGCAGCCCTCGTGTCATGCAACTGATTCACACAACATTTAGTTTGATATTTTCTTTCCCTTATGTTCCTGGACTCTGAGATTCCGATTTTATCCCTTTGCAAATTTATGCATTTATCCAGCCTATCTCAGATTCCTTGAGAAAGGAGACAGAGAGATATATACATTCACATATATTTCTGTATCAGTCCAAAGGTAATAAACACCCACCCAAGTTATTGTTTGTAAGAAAACTAGGGCTTAGAGAAGAATTCAAGATGAATTCCTGAGAAATTGTTGTAAATCTGAGATCAAAAGACATAAGCCAATTTCTCAGATCATGAGCATGGCTATAATTAAATATTGCTTTCTTTTTTTTTTTTTTACAAAAGGAAAAGTCTTTGCTAGAAACTGCATAACGAAATTCAGTAGGATATATTTCATGGGTGTTTTGAGACCCTTTGTTGCCGGTGGAAGTTATAAAACCAAGGAGTATTCTAAGGAATGTTCTGAGACCCAGTCAAGAGAGGCAGCTGAGTATCATAAAACTAAATAAATAATCTGAATGTAGAAAAGTGCTTGATTAGAAAGCAATTCATTTTACCCTCTTCTTTTACAGTTGAGCCAAGCATCTCAATGAAAGAGATGTTCTGCAAACATATTTTGCATTTCAGCATCTTGCACGTAAGAAAGACCTGATGCATGTTCATGGGAGTGAACTGAATTACATACTTTAGAGAATTGTGAGCAAATGGTGCAGACAGGATGCCACTTTGTGCTTTTCCTACATTCAAAGGAAGACTCAATGCCTGGTAAGCAACTGAATGGGGTGCTAAATGTTTTAGAGCTGTCACTAAGATTAATCAGAAAAATCACCTGTATCTTTCTTCTGCTTGTGAGCAAGTTGCCTGCTCTTTTCTCCAGGCCGCTGAATGTGAAAATCCTCCCCATTTTTAGTCCCTGCTGGACTCCTCTGGCTGATGCTTTTTGATCTATTCTCTGCCGCTGCATCACAGGGAAAAGAGATTATATTTTTTCCCCGAGTCCAAATTGTTTCCTAAATGCTGGGCATCTGTACTGATAAGGGTTTTGCTTTCTATATCTAAGAGCTTTTCTTTTCTTGGTGGTGTGAATTGTTCTTCAGCGGAATTACGGGTTAGGGATGGGCTGTGTGGCTTCTGGTATTTCAGTTGAATGCATTTTTTCCCTCCTGCATGCATTTTTTGATAGTCTATCCTTAAGGCTGTGTTTGTACATCAAACACGTTTTAATTTCAGATTTTGCATCACTCCTCTATATCTTTATCTCAGTACTTGGTTATGCAACTTGTGTCCTCTAATTCTTATATTAACATTTTGTTTATTATTTTTCATCTTGGTAATGGGTATTCAAATTGGATTTTTTAAAATATAAAGCCTTTTAATTTACTGACTGCCATGGGGGAGTAATATAGCTACTTCTGCTTCAAATTTTGCTGATCAAACCCAGCAAATACCACTTATACATTTGCAAAGGATTGCACAGGCTTCTCTAGACAACTTGCGTGCTAACAGATCCAACAGAGTTTAAAAATATGTTATTAAGACTGGTCAGGGTCTGGAAGGATCACGATATATATAGTGTCAAATGAAAATATAAAGTCCATAACTATGAATTCACTGTCAACATTCTGTGTGGATGGGTTGGAGTGGGGAGGTGGGGAGGAGAGGATGTGATTCTCTAGTCTCTGTGTTTGTGTATATAGAATATACACAAGAACCTATTTGAGGGGCTGTTGCTGAAAAGTGGGCTTAAAGGATGGGGGCACCAGAGAAGAAAGGAGACTTGTTTTTATTCTTTTTTTTTTTACACATATTGAATTTTAAACCATGACATTTAGTAGTTATTTTTAAATCATAAATATAAAATTTTAAGTTAAAAATTTTAGAATGATGAGTACTTGTGAGGATGACATTAGAAAAAGTGGAAGTATATTTGCAAGCAGTAAGATTACTATGGCTTTGGCACAACACAGATTTGTCTTATTGATCTTGACTCTGCTCTTACCTTGGATAATGTGGTTATGCTCTCTCAGCCTAGGTTTCCTCATCTATAAATCTGATATAACAAAATCTATTATGTTTAACTATAAGGATTAAATACTGCACCATATGTTAATTGCCTAGTAGAACCTGACACTTAGTAGGTGCTCAACAAAGCATGACTATAATTATCATTATTTCCATAAAATAATCCATTGATGCCACTGTCAGCCTTTCAAATTCCTGCACTGGCAAATCATTGGTCTGGCCTATTAGGTCACTTTGTGTTTGTTTGGAGAATCATTACCTTCTTAATCAATGGCCCTTACTGCCTCTATTTCAATGGACAACCAGGAAGAGGTTGGATGATCCCACTAGAACACTGAAAAATTCCTACTGAATATTTATTTCAGGACTTATTAATACACACATGAACATGAACACATTCATACTTATTCATATACACACATCTAATCCAAAAATCTAATTATAAGGTCCTTTAACAATATTTTTCCTTCTAAATCAGTGTTTCTAACTTCAGCATATGGGAAATATGTTTACCAATAATGCAATATTACTACCCATAAATGAAAAGAACTGTTCTTCCTTAGATTGTGCAAAATTAATTAAATAATGATTTCTTAGGCATGCTATTTTCTTAGCCTTGGAATTTAGGTTTTCCCATCATTAATGATAATAAATATTTGTGTGGGCAAAGCTTAAATAAGTAACAGAAACTACAAGTAAACTGGATTTGAAACCACTTTTATTAATTTCAAGAACTGACCAAAATAAATTATATCATTAAAAATAATAAAATAAAATAAATCTTCTTCAAAAAATACTTGACCTGAGTCTGATGCTCATTATTTTATAATTGCTGTCAAAAGCATCTAACCATTATGTTTGTCTGACACTCTCATTAAAAATGATCCTTTCTCATTTAATCTCATCTACACTAATTCAATTACTTTTAATTTTTTTATTTATTGATTTGACAGAGAGACAGAGACATCGATTTGTTGTTCCATGTATTTATGCATTCATTGTTTGATTCTTATATGTGCCCTGACCAGGGATCAAACCTGAAACTTTGGCATATTGGGGCGATGGCCTAAAGAACTGAGTTACCTGGCCAGGACCTAATTGGTTACTTTTAATAGACCGCGTGCACAGACACACACACATAGACACATGGCCCAAAAGAATAACTCTAAACTTCCAATTCATTTTATAAACTAGAGAAAAGAAATGTGTCCGTAAAAGTCAGGGCAAACAGCTGCCTACTAAATGTAAATTTTGCTATTATAAATTTTTTATTTCTAAAAAGTGTTTTAGTATAAGAAAAACAGGAAATATATAGCTGTAAGTGAACAAGCAAAGTCATGGTGTATTTGGGTACTGGGAACTATGTAGGGTGAAAAGTTAGAGTAAAGCATATTTTTTAAAACAAAATAAACCTTCCTATATGTCTTCCATTTCTACTGAGTAAATTTGAACTCATAAAATTTATCTGAACTGCCCAAGATTGCACAGATAGTATATTAGTTTGCTATGGCTGTTGTAAGGAATGTTAAAAGATAAACTGAATTATATTACAATTTTTAAGAGTTTATTTGAGCAAACATGGATTTGAATTGGGTAGCCCCAAACCGGAAGTATAGAGCATTCCACCAACAGGAACCAGGGGAGAGGTTTTTCTACAAAAGATTTGGAAGCAAAGCAAGGAAATTATCTGTTTAGCTATAGCTTAAACAGTTTCAATTGGGGGAAAGCCGAATTAGTTTGTGATTGGTTGCTCTTAACCTTGAGGCTTTTACAGCAATTCACTCTAGCTTGGATCTTGGTTTGCTTATATAAACTACCAAGGTCTACATCTCAAACCAATGGCCTCCTTGTTTGATTACCTTAACACAAAGTATCACAGAGTGGCTTAAACAATAGAAATTTATTGTCTCATAGTTCTGGGGGCTAAAAGTCTGAGAATCAGGATGTCAGCAGGGCCATGCTCCCTCTGAAGTTAATATAGAAGGATCTCTTCCCGGGCTCTCTCCCAACTTCTAGTAGTCCCATGGCTTGTGGTAGCATGACTTCAGTTTCACATGGTGTTCTCTGTGTGTGTGTGTGTGTGTGTGTGTGTGTGTGTGTGTGTGTGTCTGTGTCTGTGTCCAAATTGCCCTTTTCATAATGACATCAGTATGTTGGTTTAGGGATCCATTGTACTCCACCATGACCTCATCTTACATCTAATTAGGTCTGCAATGGCCCTATTTCCAAACAGGGTTGCATTTGGAAGTACTGGGGTGAGGACTTCAACATATAAATTTGGTGTGAGGGGACACAGTTCACCTCATCACATGGGGTAAAAGGTGAAACTGAGCATCAAAAGTCATAAGCTCATTCTCTTTTCACAACCAAGTCACCCTCACCACATTCTCAAACTTTTGAGTTTAGAATGAGAGTTGGTATGGATCACATGGGTGGGAAGAGACACTGTAGAGAAGTCAGAGAATCACCATCATAAGCCTTAGCTGTTTTCCAGTGGCATGGAGAATTCTACTTCAACTCATTGGAAATTCCAAATTGAGTGGAGAAGAGCTTATTTCTGTAAAGAGTAGTATTTGGTTGGCAGTGCCAGGGTCTCCTGTTTTTCTATAATTAGTGCTATCCATTGTCTCTTTGAACCATTTCATCTCATAAATTATAGATCTGGGTGAGAAGTTAAGAAAACATTTTAGACAAGAATTCTCAATTGAGAAAACCAAGGCCCATCCAGAGTGTAACTTACCCGATACCACAAAGCTAGTTAGTGACAGAACCTCAGTTTCCTGACTCAGAGTGCAGTGCTCTTTCTTAATATTAGACAATTGAGATGAGTAAAGTATGAGCTACCTTTTTCCTGACATGGACTTTTTCCCTCTCATCTTTGTCTCAAGCATCTAATATTTAAAAGTCACTCAATTTTCATCTTTCTGCCAACTCAACAGTTAGAGATGGACAAATATAAAGTGCTCAATAAATTTATTAAATGAATTTATGAATGAGAACAGGAAGCACTGTGCCTTTAAAGATAAACTCTTCAGCTGAACATCCAAGAGGTTGCTGACTTACTGCTTTAATGCCAGTGGTCTTGATCCAGCATCTAGAAGGGTTCAGGAATCTGGAGAAGGTGCTGTGTATAAATTAAATAAGAGTCCAGAGATGAAACATAACTTTGGAAGGCATTATGGGGAGCCAGAGAAAACTTAGCTAAAGGAACTAAGTTTTTGTCTCAGGACCCCTTGCTATTTATTAACACAAATTGTCCTAAGGCAAGGTAGATATACACATCAAAGGCCAGGGCTACTATACAGAATCCATTGTCAGATTGGGGGAAATTGCCTGTGGCTGTTCAGGTGTTTGGCCAGTAGGAGGCAATAACATGTAGATTGAAATGTCCTGAGCTGTCTGGCAGCAAGCAATTATTTTATGCATCCTTTTCAGGTTTAGGGAAATGCCCTCAGCCATCCCAGATGACTCAGCCCTGGTGACATGCTGGAACTGGCTTCTGGCACTGCTCCTCCATCTCTATGGAAAGATCCAAGGAGCTCCTTGCTTCCTTCTGAATTGGGAGGTGGGTTGGTCTCCTCCTGGAAAAACTACCCCTCTTGTCCTCTCCTAGATTTTTCCTTGAACTGCTTCTTTTTAGAGTCTCCAAGTGTGGCTCCTCTTTTTTCTGGAGAAAGAGAAGCCTCCTTGTATATGGCACCATGGCTGTTGTAACAGGATTCTGCATTCACTTCAGTTGCCCGTCAAGGCTCCTTTGAGATTGTGCCCTGCTGCATGACCTCCTTTGGGAATATTCTTTCTATCAATCTTCCTTCCACCCCTACAGATATACTTCATGTAAACAGGTTACGTTTTTCTGTCCAAAAAGTCCCTACAAGCTGATGACTAGAAACTGTTCCTTCACATTTCTGTATTAACTTCACCCAAGAAAATAATCCAAGTTATTACAAGGTGATTGTCATGTAACCTTTTAAGGAAAGATTTAAGATGTAAAGAAAAACCTATCTTGAGAGAAGTCTTTATTAAAGACTGTGAGAGAGAGTCAATGTTGCAGAAGCTTGCCAAGAAAAAGACAAGTACCTGTTATATATGGAGTTTGATGAGGAGCCAAGGCTTTCTTTTTCCTTTTCCTAGGTATTAAAATTTCTATAATATGTGATATTGTACTATAGTTTTGTAAGATGTTACCATTATGAGATAATGGATAAAGGGCACATGGAATCTCTCTGTATTATTTCTCATAATTGTATGTGAATCTATAATTATCATGAAGTAAAAGTTAACCTTTTTACTAAGATAAAGTTGGTGGGAATACAGATTGGTTGAACCACTATGGGGAAAGGTGTGGAGATTCCTCAAAAAATTAAAAATGGAATTGCTTTATGACCCAGCAATTCCACTTCTGGGAATATATCCAAAGAATCCCAAACACTAACTAGACAGAATATATGCACCCCTATGTTCATTGCAGCATTATTTCCAATAGCCAAGATTTGAAAGCAACCCAAGTGCCCATCAGTAAATAAGTGAATTTAAAAAAGCTGTGTTATATTTACACAATGGAAATACTACTTGGCCTGAAAATCTTACCTTTTTAGATAGCATAGATGGACCTAAGGATATTATGCTCAGTGAAGTAAGACAGTCAGAGAAAGACAAATATCATATGATTTTACTCATATGTGGAATCAAATGAACAAAATAAACAAGCAAGCAAAATAGAACTAGACCTATAGATACAGAGAACATAATAACAGTTGTCAGAGGGGAGGAGGGTTGGGTCACCGGGTAAAAAATGTTAAAGGGTTAAGCAGTTCGAATTGTTAGTTACAGAATACTCACAGAGATGTGGATTACAGCATAGGGAATAGAGTCAACAGTATTGAGATGAGTATGTCTGGGTCCACGAGGGTACCTGAAGCAGTGGGTGGACCACCCTGTAAAGTACATTATTTCTAACAACTTTTCTGTACATCTAAACTAACACAGAATAATAATACTGTATGTAAACTGTAATTGAAAAATAAAGTTAAAATCTTTTTTAAAGTATAATAAGATGTGGTGTACATTAAAAAATGTTAACCTTCAAAAAATCTCTAGAATAATGGAGTCAGCAAGCAAATGATACAACTGCAGTTATCACTGCATTGAAGCATTTTAAAGGCCCTTCATTGTTTTTGCAGTTCACTGATGGAAACACCAATACAGTCATGCAGAATGGGTACCATATCCTAAGAACCAAAGCAGTGCATTTTTCCTTCTCATTCCAAGCCTACTTCCTAATTGAAATCTTAAGCCCCAACCCTTGACTGACCCTTTAAATTAGTAAACTGACCTGGATAACTGGTTGACTGTAGAGAAATTTTTCCAAAGGAAGGGAATTACCATTTTGTTCATCTTTATATCTAACCTCTAACACAGAATCTAGAATCTAGTAACTGAATAATAAGTGTTTACTGGAGGAATAAGTTAACGAATGAATGAATGATGAATGACAAACAATAGCTATCATTGCTATAGGGTTCAAGTTAGTTCCGAGGTGAGAACTATTCCAAATGACTTAACGATTTCTCACAAATCAAAAGCCCAAACGTGAGGTTTAATATAAATTTTTTCACACTACTTTTTTTTTCATTGAATTTATTGGGATGACATTGGTTAATAAAATTGTATAGGTTTCAGGAATACAATTCTATAATACACCATCTGTATATTGTATTGTGTGTTCACCATCCCAAGCCAAGTCTCCTTCCATCACCATTTATCTCCCTTTGCCCTCTTCTACCTCCCCTGACTTCCCTTTTCCTCTTGTAATCACCATACTATTATCTGTTTTCTGATAAGAATACACACATTCATTTTAGACCATTTAAGAAACAGAAAAGTATGAAGAAAATTTTAAATCACTCAAATTCTCAGCATTGAGAAATAATTCTAATTAATCTATTGCTGTTTATCATTCCAGGTAAATGTAATTATTCACTTCTCCCATGGTCTTTTTAATAAAATTGGAATTAGAGTATATGCCTTTTCATAATCTACTTTTATCCCCCATTTAATTATATGCTGAAGACTTTTCCATAGTTTGCAGTTATTGAAGTACAAAGAATAGGAAGGCTGAAAGTTTCACTCAGTCAAAACCATGTCAGTCATATCAAAACATGGCAGTCAGAGAGAGTGTTAGCATCCAGGGGCCCACTGTGCTGGGAAGGTTCATTGTATCAGATTGTGAAATGCTTCATGTCTGTACTGACTCTTGCAACATGACTCTGAAGGAAAAAAACAGCTTGGACTCTTTTTATAACTAATACTAGAGGCCCAGTGCATGAAATTCGTGCAAGGGGGGGAGTCCCCTCAGCCCAGCCTGCACCCTCTCCAATCTGGGACCCCTCAGGGGATGTCTGACTTCCAGTTTAGGACATCCCTATCACAATCCTGGACCACTGGCTCCTAACTGCTCACCTGCCTGCCTGCCTGCCTGATCAACCCTAATTGCCCCCCCCTGCCGGCCTGGTCGCCCCCAAATTCCCCTCCCCCCACTGACCTGGTTGCCCCTAACTCCCCCCCCACACCCTGCTGCTGGCTTGGTCTTCCCTTACTGCCCTCCCTGCTGTCTGGGTCACCCCCAACTACTCCTCCCCTGCCAGCCTGGTCACCCCTCACTGCCCCCCTCTGCCAGCATGGTCACCCCTCACTGCCCTCCCCATCACCGACCTGGTCATCCCTAACTGCCCCGCCCCCTGCTGGCCTGGTCGCCCCACGCAGCCTGCTGCTCAGTTGTTTGGCAATCCCTCACTAAGCCCCCTGTTGGCCTGGTCACCCCACGCAGCCCGTTTGGTTGTTTTGGTTGTGACGGTCGCTTAGGCTTATATATATATATAGATAGTACATAAGACAATATTTGATGAGGGGATATTTGACAGTAGGGCAACCTCTGACTCCATATTATCAGTTACCATTCTCAGAAGACTTGTCGTAGTTGAAGTCTAGGCTTCTACAGATTCCAGGTAAATTCCTGCCCTGCTTGTGCTGAGTGAAAGAAGCCAAACAAAGGAGTTCATACTGATGATTCCAATTCTATAAACTTAGAAAATGCAAGCTAATCTCAAGTGACAGAAATCACAGTATTTTCCTAGGGACAGGATGGCAGGTATAACTTTGAGGATAGGGTTACCAATGGGTATGAGGAAACTTTGGGAGATAGTAGATACATTTATTATCTTGATTTAGGCAATTGTTTCAATTTCATCTTGAAATATGTGCAGTTCGTTGTATCTCAGTTATATCTCAGTACTCTTCCCTGTCCCCACCCAAATCCTAGTCCTACTTCAAGACCCACAAGGAACAAGTTGGGTATGGCACTGAGTTGTCGCTCATAATTGCTCTCGAGTCTGGAAGACCTATTGTCATCATTCATTTCATGTGTCAACTTGACTGGATGCCCAAATAATTGGTCAAACATTATTTTGGATATTTCTGTGAGGGTGTTTTTTGGATAAAATTAACATTTAAATCAGTGGACTTTGAGTACAGTAGATTATAATGTGGTGGGCCTCATCCAATCAGTTGAAGGCCTTAAAAGAACAAAGACTGACCTCCCCTGAGCAATAAGAAATTCTACCAGCAGATGGCCTTTGGACTTGAAGTGCAACATCAGCTCTTCCCTGCGTCTCCAGCCTGCTGGCCCCACCCTGCAGGTTTTAGACTTGACAACCCCATAATCACATAAGCCAATTCCTTAAAATCTCTCTCTCTCTCTCTCTCTCTCTCTCTCTCTCTCTCTCTATCTCTCACACACACACACACACACATCTTACTGGTTTTGTTTCTCTAAAGAACTCTGACTAATATCTATACTTTTCAATAGAAAAAATTTCAAAATTGTAAGAAAAGGCTACCTTTTAGAGGTCTCAATTAAAGCTACTCTCCTCACAAATCAAATATAGGCTTGAGGAAAACAGCAAAACAGAATCATAAGTCTCCTTTCTCCTAAGGAAGGGAATAATGTTGGATGAGTCAGACCCCCCACGATTGGTGTTTCAAGGACTGTTTGTAGATAAAAGGTACAGAAAACCAACCCTACAGATACCAAGTGCCCTGCTCAATCCATCAGTGAGAGAAAGCAGGTAGGCCCAGCATAACACAGGGACTCTGCTGATTTTCTGTTCAATCCTACAATTAAAATTGTCAAAGAAACATAGATAAATACATTAGAGCCAAACAGAAAATCTTTGGGAGCTGTGCATTTACGTTCCTGAATAAAATTTAGCATAAAGACAACTAAAAGCCTGAAGATATGTATTCCCATTCAGAAGCAGTAAGAGCATTGCGGGAGGATTTCTTTTCCTCTCTGAAGCACTAAAAGATGGCTGCTGATGGCAGGATAACAGAGAGAATCATATCCTCTTCAGGATGTTCAAAAACAAAATTGGCTGCATGGATTAGACCTGCCTAACTTCAAATACACAGAACATCTCTGATTTCTTTTTTTTTTTTACATCTCTGAGTCTTACTAGACAAATACACAAGGTGCGCCATCAGTGGCTAAACATTATTTCAATTTTACATCACAAACAAAAAAATATAGTTAGACATCATTTGACCCCTGGATCTAACCTCAAGCTCCAAGCCATGGAGAATATTAAACTACCCTCATCTTCCAACCATGGTCCATCCTGGGTTCCTGATCTTTACCCTTTTCATAGAAGATGATTATACCCCCACTGTGCTCCAGTCCAAAACACAGCTAACTTTCACTTTATAAATACATTTTCATTTGAAAAATTATTCAATAAAGAATATAGTCAATAATATTGTAATAAGTATGTATGGTGCCAGCTGGATACCAGATTTATCAGGGTGATCACTTCATATATTATATAAAGTCTAACCACTATGCTGTACACCTGAAACTAATCCTATCTAATAAAAGAGTAATATGCAGATTGACCATCACCCCAACATACAAAATGGCTGCCCCCATGTGGTCAAAGATGGCTGCCCCATGTGGACACAAGATGGCTGCCACAAGAAGGCCAGCAGGGGAGGGCAGTTTAGAGGGGCCAGGCCTCCAAGGAAGGGCAGTTGGGGGCCATCAAGCCTGCAGGGGAGGGCAGTTAGGGGTGACCAGGCTGGCAGGGAGCAGTTAGACATCAATCAGGCTGGCAGGGGAGTGGTTAGGGGGTGATCAGGCTGGCAGGCAGAAGTTAGGCTCCACTCAAGGCTATAAAGTTTCAATTATAGAAGATAAATAAATCCCAGATACCAGGGCCTCCTCTTGGGTCGCTGGGGGGCGTGGCTGGCCTGCAAACCACCAGGTAGGATCAGGCCTAAACGGGCAGTCAGACATCCCTCAAGGAGTCCCAGATTGGAGAGGATGCAGGCTGGGCTGAGAGACACACCCACCCCCATGCACAAATTTCATGCACTGGGCCTCAAGTCTATATATATAAAAACCTGAGTGACTGTTACTATCAAACAACCGGGAACGACTGGTCAACCAGTGCTATGATGCACACTGACCACCAGGGGGCATATGCCAACACAGGAGCTGCCCCTTGTGGTCAGTGCACTCCCACAGCCAACCTCCAGCAGCCAGGCAACCTCCCACGGTCCCTCCCCTTGCCAGAGGCCATGATCAGCCTGGCCCTGATTTGGACTGGGTGAGAGGGCCCTGATTGACCCTGATTACCGGCCAGGCCTAGGGACCCCACCTGTGCATGAATTCGTGCACTGGGCCTCTAGTTTAAAATAACAGTGAATGTCAACTTTAATTTAAAAATTTAAAAAATACCCCCCAAAAAATCATTCCAATAATCTAGCACAAAAGCTTATTAGCACAATCCACCACTCAGAGATAACCCTTGAATGCTTGGTGGCTCTTCTTCCAGTTTTTTCTACCACTGCCAACTTCATACACATTTTTAGTTTCTTTCTTTTAAAATAATTGTTCCAAGAAGAATTAAAGCTGTCTGGGCATGTTTATCTCTCTGAACCTCTATTTTCGCCACTTATAAAATGAAGAAGGTGTTTTTCATACATACCTGATCAGTAGTTGGGAAAATTAAACAAGTTAGCACACCTAGCATACAGGTTGGCACACAGAAAATACAATGTCCTTTCTATCCTCCATCTGCCCTCCCTCCCTCCCTTCCTCTCTCCCTCCCTCCCTTCCTTCCTTCTTTCCTTTCTTCCTTCCTTCCTTCCTTCCTTCCTTCCTTCCTTCCTTCCTTCCTTCCTTCCTTCCTTTTCTTATTGATTCATTCACTGAAAAACTGTTGAAACATTTATTAAAAGCTGTTTATGAAGCACCTGCTGTATGCCAGACACTGCACTAGACATCAGACTCAGAATAATGAGGAAGAAGAAAACCATGGCTCCTGCATACATGGCACATAGACACAATGAGATAGAGGAAGTGACAGAGCTGTAGGGACACATAGCAAAAACACCAAAAACAGGGGCTGAGGAGCAAGGTAGAGTGTCCCAAGCATAGAACCCTGAGACAAGTCATTGTAACGTGGCTGATGTAGCAAATGCAAGAAAGTTTGTGGAGGAAGAGGCTGGAGCCACTGGAAGCTGGAAGAGATGAGGAGGGACTCTCCACTAGCGCCTCCAGAGAGGGTGCAGCCTGCCTATACCTTGATCTCAGACAACTGTGAGGGAATACATTTCTGTTGGTATAAGCCACCTAGCTTGTGGCCGTTTGTTATGGCCACCCTAGGAAACCATTCTCTTCTTAAAAATTACTCAAATAATTATCAAGTGGAGGCCCTGACTTCGTTAACAATTAGAGACATTAGCTACACGTTTGTGTTTTGCCTGTAAAATAGGTGGTGCTGAGTATGCCTAAGTGGGGTAGATATTTTCTTTCTATCTTGTTTGTTTATGTCTTTCCTTGATGAACTCATTATAAAAGTCAAAACAAAAATAAACATTAGTTTATCCAAATCCAAAGCCAGATTTGTGAGGTGTTGAATGAATATGGTGCTAGTGTAAATGGTGCAACCTTTGCTATTTTTATAGAATGTCATGCTTGTGTTTGGCTAATGTAATTAATCATCAGCCAACATCATCTGTTCCACATGGACACTCTATTTTCAATGTTTCAAACACTGTTTGGAAAGCACCATTCTGCTTTTGTTTGTTTCTCAGGTGAGTTTAGCAGTTTTCCTGCAAGTGGACGCTTGTCTGTTAACTGGTGCAGGGGTTCTCAACTAACAGCGCACACCCAGCCGGTGCTGAGGCATTTGTTTTTGATTGGGGTGGAGGGGGGTCTTGTTACTGAAATTCAATAGGCAAGAGACAAGACCATCCCACTCAGAATGCCCATGAGCACCACTGTGAGAATTACTGCTATGGTTTTCTATTGCAGCATTTGTGACATGCCAAAGAGATGCTCTATTGTGAAAAATAATCAAAAGTGACTTGCATTGGCTTCATCCCTTTGTATCTGAGGTACTTTATGCATAACTCCCTTATAACGCTTTCTCATCAAACTGTGTATTCGCCTGTCTATCTTCCCATAGTCTCTATGTTGTATCAGAACTAAGACTGTGCTTCATTCATCCTTGTACCCTCGCGCACATCAGGAACATAAAGGGTGTTCAGTTCAGTTTGATGAAATTTGGGAAACCAAAATGTTTAGAAAATGTTCATAAAAACCAATTATCCCTTTTTTTCTCTTTTACAATACTCTTTGTTATCCTATGCACTCTGGTTCAGTCTTGAGGAAAGAACACAGGATTTGGGATACTGGTTTAGGGTTCTTGGCATGGGGGTTCTCCCATTATTTTACTAAGTCTTTTTTTTTTAATCTGGGAAATAAGAAGAGTTAGAGTTTGGTCTGCATTATTCTAAAATCTTTTTTAAGTTTAAAAATGATGTTTCCCTAATTTAAAATAATATATGCATCCCTATGTTCATTGCAGCATTATTTACAACAACCAAGCTATGGAAGCAGCCCAAGTGCCCATCAATAGACAAGGGAATTAAAAATTGATAGTACATATATACAATGAAACGTTACTTGGCCATAAAAAAAGAATTAGGTCTTATCATGTGACAGTAGGGATGGACCTAAAAGGTATTATGCTAAGTGAAATAAGCCAGTCAGAGAAAGACAAGTATCACATGATCTCACTCATATATGGAATCTAAATAACAAAATAAACTGATGAACAAAATAGATCCAGAGGCATAGAAGCATGAAACAGACTGACAAATCTCAGAGGGAAGGGGGGACAGAGGAAAGGAAGAGATTAACCAAAGAATTTGTATGCACATATGCATAATCATGGGCACAGATAATATGCAGTGAAGACCTGGGGGGAGGGTGCAGGATGGAGGGGGTCAATGGGGAAAAAGGGGGACATCTGTAATACTTTCAACAATAAAGATAAATTTAAAAAGACACTCAGATGCACATTGACAGTTTTACTATTATGTTACTGGGTCTTGGTTTCTTTATATGGAAAATAAGGGCATTGTATTGAGCAGTATTATTCACAAGTTTAAAGTCATGGAAGGCAAAGAAAGGATTTTCACAGATAAAAGAAGACCAAGGAGACATGACAACTAAATGCCATACGGGATCAGAAAAGGAACATCAGGGACACTGGTAAAATTCAAAAAAGATCTCTAAATTAGTTAATATCATTGTCTCAATAATTTGTTGATTTTGAAAATTAGACTGTGGTTATATAAGATAGCAACCTAAGGTAAAGTCGGGATGATGGGTATGCAAGAAGTCTCTCCACCTTTTTTACAACTTCTTTGCAGGTCTAAAGTTATTTCAAAATACAAAGTTTAAAAATAAAAACTCCACCTGGTATTCTAAGTTTGGGATTCTGATGGTCTTTCAGCCTCGCACCACAAGTTAATGGATACAAGACCTTTGATCTAAGCTACAAAAGAGTCTCTCCTTAGTAGATTTTAATCAACTCATATCAAAGGACATCTTGCTTTTGAACTACAGGTGGAGTTTGTGTTTCTGCTATATTGACTATTTTTATTTAAACCCTTATAAAACATTAGCTCAGTTTTAATTAATCCCTTCTAACTTTATAGAGTCAAGAGTCTACAGGTTTTAGTCTCTGTCCTTCATGTCATTAACGTTAGAAGAAATTGCTCATTCAAATCATTAGCAAAAAATATGTGCATATCAAGACACAAATATACTGCTCTTTAGTCATGTTTTTACACTTTCCCATGACTTACATAGTCAAACATCATTTATCTGAAAATATGTCCCGAACGTGCATAGCATGGTACATTTCATAATTATATGAGGGAAAACTGATCACTAACCATTTTGTGTATTATGTTGGTGGTAGAAGCTGTCTAATAGTGCCTTAATTATTTGTCATGATAACTAATATTTTATTCTTCTTATATGTCAGTCATTGAGCAGACCACTTTCTGGATTATTTCCTTTAATCCTTCAATAGCCCTGTGAGGTTGGCAGGGCTATTGAAGGATTAAATATGCAGCAAACACATTGGCTAATAATTTCTGGCTTTAGATAAATGCACACTGGACCTATTTGATCAATCCCCTTTTATTTACCTCTTAAATTGGATCATTCTGTTAACATTGGCATGGAGGGGAGAAGGGAAAGGTAGTGAAGGGCAGGAGAGAGCGAAGGAATAGAAGAAGGAAAGGAGGAAAGAATCATGTCAAATTGTATAAAGAATGTCAATGTCACAAACATGGAACTTTCAGCTTGATGTGTTTTAAATTAGAGAATTTTCCAACTGGAGGAGAAAGACTCAGGGCAAATGTGAAAGCCTTTTTTAAAAATGTGAAGGGCTGTTTTGAGAAAGAGGGATTAGAACTGGTGTGTGTGATCTGAAAGGGAGGTTTAGAGAGAGTGATTTCAGCTCATTATCAAGAAACTTTCTAACCCAGATATCCAATTACAGGTGAGGCTGCCTCAGGACTCAGTGAACCCCTGGTCCTGGAGGACCAACGCTCGAAGAAGGATGAAAGCAGGGAATTGGTACTTAAATTAGAGACCCTTGAAAGTCTCCTCCAGCCAAGAAGCTCCAGGAGAAAGTTTGTGCTTCCACTTTGCCACTGGATCAGACCCTCTGAGAAATGAAAATTTGCAGCCACTTGCTCCCGGTGACATAGCTCTAACTTAGTTTTATGTTCAGTGTGAAGAAGCAAACTGAATAGGTGTTTGGGGATAAGAGACCAACTTAGACAACCGATGGATTGATGTGAGTCATGTGGAGCCAAAAGGGACCCTACATGAGGTCTAAAATTTGGAAAACCTACCTTTGTGAACTTGTCTCCCTGATGATCCTGCTCAGCCCTTACCTATAAGAAGAGCTGGTAAAGTATAAACTTTGTGACAAACTTAGTGCTCAAGCCAGACCACCAAAAACGGGAGAGGTGGACGGGGCTCACCACATATGAATTCAAACTGACTGTCTGCACCATGCCCTCTTGTTTCCTGACTGCGGAGGCTGGATGGACCACTGCAGAGTCTGGATAAGGTCAGCAAAGTTAGCGGCCAGCTCCCTGGAGGCCACTTGTTGGGATTCTTTGGCTGGCTTGAGTCACTGGAAGGTTCTTTGTGTTCCAGGGCTACAGCAGCCCAAGAGGAGGCAGGGGCATGACCCAGACTTCAAGGCAGTGTCAGGAGAGGCTGTGCTTACTTGTGAAAGATGGATAAGGGTTAACCAGGCAGCGCAGGAACTAAATAGGCAAAGGGAAGGCCACACCAAAAGGCAAGTAAATGACAAAGGCTGATGCTTGTAAGAGGTTCAGCGTGACTGGAGTAGAGGGTGTGAGGGGGAGGATGAAGATACTAGTAGAGATCTAGGAATAGTATAGTTGGCCTTGTGGGGGAGGCAGAAGAGTGTGGGTGCTGTACTGAAGAGCTTGAGAGGTTTGGGGATAGGATTAAGGTCACCAGAGTTGTATTTTAGACAAATTAATTGAGCAATGTGTGGGAAAAATTGACTAGGTTCAAGGGTTATAGAAGGCAGCATACATATACAATATAATTGCCAACCTAACTTGGAGGTCATGCAGGCACTTTAAATCCAATGTGTTTAAAACTGATCTGAAGCTCTCACTCTACAAGCCTACTTCTCTATGTTCCACAGTTCAGGAAATGGCACTAATATCAGAAACCTGGGCATTATCCTTGGCATTTTTCTCCTTCATCCCCTTGCCAGTCTATCACCAAGTCCTTTAGTTTCTGATGGTTTCTCAAAGCTGATCACTTCTCTACTTTCACTGATGTTCTTTTCACCATCATTCGTAGCCTGAATTGGGCTATTGCCTCTGCACAAATATCCCATATCCATTCTTGCTCTTTCAGGTGTCTCATTTTTCATGACCAGAATTATTGTTTCAAATATAAGTTTGATCATTTTATGTCTCTGCTTAAACCTGAATATATGAATAGAGTCCAGTTCCTCATAAAATACGGTCCCAAGCTCTTAGCATGAACTCCAGGCCCCCCAGGATGTGGCCTCTTCTCTCTGCAGTTTTATCTCACCTCATGCTTCTCCTTAATCCTTAAGCTTCTGTCTTGTTGGCCTTATTTCAATTCTTAGAATGCACCAAATTCTTTCCAACTTCAGTCTTGGCCCACACTCCTCTGTTTGGAGGAGTGTCCTTTCTCTTTTACCCCATCACCACCCCATCCCCCAGGCTGATTATTTCTTACTTTTAAGTTCCATTGTAAATGTCATCTTTTCCAAGAAACCTTCCCTGACCTCCCTGTCTCAATCATATTTGCTAATTATATTCTCCCTATACTTTACCTTCACAGCACATAAGGAGGTGACAATTGTTAAGTATTTGTGTAGTTGTTTAGTGCATCTTATCAGAGGATAATTTCTATAGCATCTAGAGTATTGCCTGTCTCCTTCCTGCTGAACATCCAACACCTAGAACAGTTCCTGGGTCCTAGTTGGTACTTATTCAATTTTACGTGGAAGAAAAAAGCTAGGTACTTGGGGATATAAAAGATGATCAAGGAAGGCCTGGTTTTGTGCCCAAGGAGTTTGCATGGGGATATTTATTCAAATCTCATCTAACCAAGAAGCATATGAGGCACATGGCTAAGAAATGGGTGGAAAGAGCTGCTTGAATCATGGCCACAGAATCTGTTGACTGGGTTCTGCTCTGCTCAGAATTCTGCTCAGAATAGTCAAGGAGGTGGGTAGGAGCTAAAATCCATCCACGCTTGATTCTCCAAGTGGCATGTCTGTGGGAATTGCATCAGCTAGAGATGTGCCTTTTCTTTTCTAATTTGCACAAAGTAGTGTAGAGGCTGGTAACTTTCTTATTCACATCCCAAGGTGTGGGTGCTTGATGGTTTTGGTTTAAGTGGTATCCAAAGAAATGGGATAGACTGAAAGTCAACCAGGTAATAAATGAACCAAGAAAAAGCCCAATGCTTGTGGCAGGTCCTTTAATCTATTATGTAGCAACTCAAACAGTTAATTGCCAGGGAGAACAGAAGAGAAAAATCTAAATACGTATTGAGTTCTGAGATGGTAATTAAGGACATCTAATAGAATCTGTAAGTGGTTCCTATCTGACTTTAAGATGTCTCTCAGAAGTCAAGTAGGGTCAAATGGAGCCTCCAAACACAAACCTTGCTAGTTAAGATTCCCAATAATCCCAATATTAACCCCTCAATTGCTTTCATATGTTGCATCACTTGCTACAAAATTAAAATCAATACAACGAATACTCAGTGTGTAAAGCAATTCAAGGCTCTGTTTCAGCACGAAGTTTCATTTAAACTGTAGGAATAAAAGAAAAGACAACCCTTTGTTCTCTTCATTTCACAATCCTGCAAATGGCCTCTTAGCCAAAATAGCTCCTCTAATCTTTAAGTTTTAATTAGCTGCCCACAATTCATAAAATATCAGGAATTAAAATGCTGATACCTCATTCTCCTGAGAAATGGCACACAATTAACCTCTTTTGTCTGGTCAAAGGCAGAAACTGAGAAAGGGTAATGACAAAATTAATCTATTCTGGTGGCCCGGCTGGAAAGAGCCTCCAACCCTGCCTCAAAGGGGAAAGCAATTGCGAGCGAGTGGAGAAACTGGGGATTCGTGTTGTGTGTAGACTTTTGTATTCATGCTAAGCATATCACAAAACCATACTGGGCCCCCAAAATCTTACAAAAATGTTAAATGGCTCCCCAGAATTAATCACCTGAACCCACCTTCCTTTTGCCTCTGAAAACAGGTACACACATACAGTAGGCTTTAAGTCATGTCTGGCTAAAACTCTGGTTTTCTAATGAGGTGGTTAGAAAAAGAAAAGACTGAGACATGCACACCTTGCAGGCATGCTCTCAAGATCAAAACATGCTCCTAGCAGTAAAGTCAGAGGGAGTTGCTGATACCAAGTTTATGCCTTTCTAGAATAATTTTTTCTCTTCAAAAGGTAGATTCTGATTTTCTCCCCTAACCATAAATTACATGGTAAACATTTAAATAAGAGTAATCATTTAAACCTAATGAGAGCTCATAGAAACAGAATAGAGTTCAAGACATTTCAACATGTCCTCAATAATGATATGAGGAAGTAACCGGTAAGTTGGAGGCTGATGGCACTGCACTAGTTGTGTGATCTAGAGGAAGTTGCTTAACCTCTCTGAGCTTTTGTTACATATCTCTAAAATGGGAACAAAAACCTGTGTTGTAAGGATGAAACAGAGAATGCTTATAATATGCTTAGCATAATACCTGCCATTTTACAGGTGCTCATAACTATTCTTGTCAATAGAGGGACCCAAATATCTTTAATGAGTACAAAGAGAGAAAGATACTGTTTCATGTTAAGAACCCTTTGATAATTCCAATTGCTGCTGTTTTTCAGGTAATAGATTTATTAAGATACCAGTAGCCCAGTTCGCGAAATTCATGCACTTGGGCGGGGAGGGGTCCCCCAGCCTGGCCTGTGCCCTGTCACAGTGCGGGAGCCCTGTGATCCATCACCCCAAAGAGGTAGGTTGGAGCCAAGGGTCCCACCTCCATGCCACAAGGAGCCGTGGGACCCCCAGGCCTCTCCACATGGAAGCCTCCGCTGGGCCCCAGGACTCCTGGTGATGGATTGTGACAGTGTGACACAAGTCTCCGACGCTGCAAGTCCCCACCCACCCATGCCTGCTGCACATGCAGCCTGCTGATTGGTCGTTACTCGTGAGGGCATCCCAACCATTTGCATATTACCCTTTTATTAGTATAGATAATTGTGTACCATACAATTAACCCATTTAAAGTGTTCACGTCAATGGTTTTTAGTGTATTCAGAGTTGTGCAACCATCACCACAATCAATTTTACAACATTTTCATTACTGCAAAAAGAAACCCCATACCCATTACCTATCATTCCCAATCCCTTCATTTCTCCCAGGCCTAGGCAACCAGTAATCTACTTTCTGTCTTAACAAGTTTGCCTATTTTAGACATTTTATATGAATTGAGTAATGTAATACCTTTTGTGGAGTTTCTTTTACTCATCATAATGTTTTCAAGGCTCATCCATACTGTAGGCTATATTAGGACTCCATTCCTTCTTATGGCTGGATAATATTCTATTGTATGAATATACTACATTTTGCTTATCTATTGCTATTTTTCCTTGGTAGAGTAATTACAAATTCAATGCTAAATAATAACAGCATAACACCTACCACCAACCTTCATCCACATGGAGGTGCTTTCTAGCTAATGGGCGTGTTGACGTATGTGATTTCATTTGAACATAAGAGGTTTTATTTGCAGCTCACAATGATCTTGGGCGGCAGGTGTTGTTTCACAACTTATGGATGAGTCTGGGAAAGTTAGGAGTTTTAGCAAAGATTACATTGGCAGAACTGGAACTCAAACAAGACCTTCTGAGTCGAGTCCCATGTTTTTCCTGATACAGGTGATAGGTATGTGAAATCCACAGTGATGGGTTTGTGAAAGTCCATAGCATTAGAACACACTTTTTGTGTCTGAGAGAGAGCTGAGAGGAGAAAAAAGCTCTTTTCCATAAGCTCCATTTGCCCCCAAATGCAGTCACCAGCGACTACATAACCAGGTGTAGGGAATCTCGGCTCTCCAACTTCAAAGCGAATGATGTATCACAGCTTCTACTGGGGTTGACCCATTTCTTGAGGAAGCAGAACAACAGATCCTTTCCTAAACATTCTATTTCATATCTCCCTAACCAACTTCCTACAAGATTTTACAACAACACCATTTCTAAGCAGCACCTGTGTGATCAGAGACACATTTGCCCTGGATTCGGTCCCTTCTTCTGTATTTAAACCCCTATTTGAATTGTCTATACTTTCCTATAAACACGTACAATAGCCTGCTCCTTCTGATTATTTATATTTTCTTGTTCATTTTTTAAAAATCATTTTTCATTTCCCCCAAGCCTAAGTCAAAGTGATTTGTTAATAGTAAACATTCATGGACCCAACTCAAGTGTGTACAGATGTGTATACAAATCTGAAAACCACTTTAAAAGGGGGAAGGAGAAGAAGAAAAGGGTTTCAGAGTCTATCTGCAGATTTAAACTCAGTGAAAATGAGCTAATACCTCCACCTTTATCTCAGGACAGATGCTCTCCTTCAGACTGTTCCATCCAGAAAAGACCCTCATCTGCAAAACTCAAAACCAGCTGTGACGGGGCACAGTATTTTGGACCTGTACCAGAGACCTATATTATTCCATGATGTCAGAAGCTCTTGTCAACCCAGCAAAGGTCCTGACAGACACCAGTGGGCTGTGGCACCTTCGATGGCTCGATAATTGAAAGCAACATCACACAAAGCAGGACAGGGATGCCAGGAAGCCATGAGTTCATGGCCTTCTGTCTGCTCAGGATGAGATGCAGAGAATGTGACTATCACCAAGGCCTGCCAGCTCTCAACCTTCCTCAGTCAGATTGGACCCTTGCTGGTGCCATTTGCCACTGGCCTTGGGATGCTGCAGATAGGTTGGTGCAGAGTCCTGTGTACTGAGGTGGACAGTGCAAGCTGAGCCAGCATTACTGTACTGGTTGCTTTGTGACTCTTTACTTCGATGAAGAGGAAGATTTTGTTCCATTTTAAGCTCCTGTGCAAAGTCACTTTCAGCCACTGAGAACTCATAGAAGCTTCTCTTGGTTCATCATCAGCGGTGGCTTCTGGGGAACCCCAGCAGGGCTTTATTATGGGTTAAATTGTGTTCCTCAAAATTCATATATTGAAATCCTATCGCCCAGTATCTCAGAATGAAACCTTTTCGGAAAGAGAGTTATTGAGGATGTAATGAGTTAAGATGGGGTCATTAAAGTGGTTCCTACCTCTATATGACTGGTGTTCTTGGAAAAAGGAGTGTGGGTACATACACGCACACAAGGTAAATGCCATGTGAAGATGAAGGCAGAAATAGAGTAACTCTTTGACACCACCAGAATCAAGGCAAAAGGCACAGAATAGTCTCCCTAAGAGCCTTCAGAAGGAGCCAACCATGCCAAAACCTTGGTCTTGGACTTCTAGCCTCCAGAACTGAGATAATAGCCACCAAGTTTGTGCTACATTGTTGTGGAAGCCCTAGCAAAGGAATAAGGGCTGCTGCCCTCACTTTTTGGAATTAGTTCTCATCGCATATCCTTTATTCATGTCACAGGGAGAGCTTCCTCTTTCATTCCAGCCTCACTTCAGCAGTCAGCCAGCTCCCTTCCCCTTGCTTGTCCTAAGATGAAGTGTGTTGTGTTAAATGCAACTCTAGGGGCCTCTGCACAGCTGAGAATACTAAAAAGACATTTCCTTTTAATAAATTCCTTCCATTCAAGTCTTTGTACTAAATTTTCAAGATAAGAATATCTTCATATTACAAATAATTAGTATAAAAATATAGAAAACATCTTTTTTAAAGTTTAGCATATTCCAGCCTCTGTTTGGGTACCTATATTAGCAATCTCATGATCACAACAATCCTATGAGGGCAGTACTGTTATCATCATCCCCATTTTACAGGTGAGGAAACTGAGGCAAGGAGAGATTGAATGACTTCCACAAGGTCAGTAGCTGAGTCAGAGTTCAAAGCCAGGCTTCAGTGCTCTGAACCACAATGCTAGATTACATCTTGCAAGCAGAATTAATAGCGTTATTTTAGGTAGCAATCATCCCTGCCGCCTAGATGTCCAGCCCAATGTCCAGGAAATGGGGTGATGGTACACTTCCATCCACCCACAGTGGGTTATTTCATGCCACAGGACTACAAGAACTGGAGGTCCTGGGCATGGTTGCTCCAATGCTGTGTGTACGCCTGGCTGCTCCCCACCAAGTGTCTCTGTTTGCCAGGCATCATTCTCAACCTGTGCACTTTTCGTATAGCAGCCTCTTGGATGTCCTTTCTTCTTCCCAGAACCTTCAAGCTTTGAATGGCCCCCTTTAGAAGGGGGAAGACCCAACTTCTAGGATACTCTGGAATCATGGTGCCACAAATCCATCTACCCGGGAGCTTGTGTCTGCTCAGATGACCCTGAAAATGTTTCCTTTGCCTTTGCAAACTTATCACCTATGTAACTGCTCTGAGTTGAACCTACAGACCCTGGTGCTTATAGCTATGAGAGGTTAAGTTCAGATTTGGTCTAAGTAAAGTCTGATGTGGGCACTAAATTCTGACCATATATGCTGTCTTCAAGGCTTGTGCCTCATGGAGAGTGATTATCTCTTCACAGCTTGACTGAACTATGATGCATATGGCTTTGGGGTCCCAGCTGTGAGTACTGTCATGGCAAGAACTAAATTGGACACTCACTCTGTGCCCACACATTTAGTTAACTCAAGTTTACTGAGTGAGTATGTGAGTCCGGCACTGTGGGAGGCCTTGGGAATGAAATGATGAATAGCACACAATTCCTAGCCTCAAGGAATTGAAAATCCAGATTAAGGACATTAAAAATCAATTACAAAGAATTTTCTTGAAGAATTATGGTGCGGGAATCCAAGATGGCGGCATAGGTAAACACCTGAACTGCTGCCTCCGACAACAATTTAAACTGCAACTAAAAGATAAAACGTCTATCACCCAGAACCACGGGAAAGCTGGCTGAGTGGAAGTTCTACAACTAGAAGGAAAGAGAAAAGAGCATTGAGACGTGCACGAGCGCTGAAAAGCTGAGGTACGGAGGCGCGGGATCCGGGCTGGTGGCGGGCGACTGGGTGCGTTGCTTTTTTCAACCCGAACGGAGACAAGCCCCCGACTACTCTGAAATCCAGTCTCTGGGGAGACGCGGGGGACCCAAACTCCTACGGGGAGAAGCTGGACTGTCTGCCAGTGAGAGTGGCTTGCTAGCAGAGCTGCGTGCAGGAATAACTGTTTACGGCACTGGGGCACAGGATTCCAGGACACGGTCGGGACACAGAGCAGGCTTACTAGCAGCCATTGCTGTTTGCCACGCCCTAACCTAGTGACGCCCTGAGACCCCGCCCCACACAACCTACAAACCCACCCAAGCTCCAAGCAGCTCAATTAGCATAAGAAAGCCTGCCCTATTGCAGCTTAACCTAGAAAACTTGCAGCCCGGGTCAGACAGCTCCAAAACCTCCAAACCCCAAGCAAAGAGGAGAAAACTGCAGCTCTCACTGTAGCTCCTGCTGAGTGGCCTCAGACAGTAGCTGACCTGCACCCCATTGGAGATCCAGAAGCCAGTGTACCTAGTGGTCAGTGTGAGACAACAGATTTCAACTCCTCACATCCATAAGTGACACATTCAAGAGGCAGACTCAGTGAGCACCAAAGCCCCATTGAAACAAGTCCTGCCCCATAAGCGCAGCACTTCTTCCATTATAGACACAGGGAGTGCTCACAGCTAATTGGCCTGGAGGTCAATTCCTCCCAGCGTACCAACAGCAATTCAGGCTTAACTACACCAAGACTTTGCACTCAGCCCACAAAGGGGTGTACCAAGAGCATCCACATCAGGTGATTGGGGAGGCTGAGCTACTGCCCCCTATAGGTCACCTACCACACAAAGCCACTCCATCAACACAGGGAAGAAGCCAAAATGCAGAAACAAAGAAACATGTCACGAATGAAAGAAACGGAGGAAAGCAAACTACTGGATGACATAGAGTTCAGAATCACATTTATAAGGTTACTCAAGAATCTTCTAAAAACTGCCGAGAAACTTGATGACACTTCTGAGGAGCTTAGTGAGACCTTCAAGGACCTTAATGAGAATGCCAAAAAAATGGAAAAGGACCAGTCAGAAATGAAGCATACACTGTCTGAAATAAAGAATATACAGAAACTCAACTGTAGATCAACATACCCCAAGAATCAAACCAAAGATCTGAAATATGTGGAAACAAAAAACATCCAACCAGAAAAACAAAAAGAAAAAAGAATCCAAAAATATGAAGATAATGTAAGGAGCCTCTGGGACAACTTTAAGCGAAACAACATCCGAATTTTTGGGGTGCCAGAAGAAGGGAGAGAGCAAAATATTGAAAACCTATTAGAAGAAATAATGACAGAAAACTTTCCCTACCTGGTGAAAGAAATAGACTTACAAGTTCAGGAAGCGCACAGAACCCCATACAAGAGGAACCCAAAGAGGACCACACCAAGACACATCGTAATTAAAATGCCAAGGGCAAAAGACAAAGAGAGAATATTAAAAGCAGCAAGAGAAAAACAGTTAATTACCTACAAGGGAGTACCCATACAACTGTCAGCTGATTTCTCGGCAGAAACTATGCAGGCCAGAAGGGAGTGGCAAGAAATATTCAAAGTGATGAACAGCAAGAACCTACAACCAAGATTACTCTACCCAGCAAAGCTATCATTCAGAGTTGAAGGTCAGATAAAGAGCTTCACAGACAAGAAAAAGCTAAAGGAGTTCATCGCCACCAAACCAGGATTACATGAAATGCTGAAGGGTATTCTTTAAGAAGAAGAAGAAGAAGAAGAAGGTAAAGATAAAAATTATGAACAACAAAATGACATCAAATACATACCTACCAACAAGTGAATCTAAAAATCAAGTGAATAAAAAATCTGAAGAACAGAATGGACTGGTGAATATAATAGAATCAGGGACATAGAAAGGGAGTGGACTGACGATTCTCAGGGGAAGCAAGTGTGAGGGTTGCGGGAAGAGATTGGACAAAAATCTTACTCCTATGGATGAAGACAGTGGCGGGGGGTAAGGGCATGGGGTGGGGTGGGGAATCAGGTGGAGGGGAGCTATGGGGGGAAAAAAAGTGGAACACCTGTAATAATCTGAACAATAAAGATTTAATTAAGAAAAAAAAAAAAGAATTTTCTTGAGTGTGTCTGATATATTCAAAAGGCAATTCTCGACAAAGGGCCTTCATAACAAATTAAGTATGGAAAATGATAAATATGATGGCCCATCTCCCCAAAGTCCTTTTCTTTTTCCCAATTATAACACAAGGATATGAATATTTGGCAGTAAAAAATAAACAAAGAAAAAAGTATTTTATTTGTTTAATCCAATTATTCCTTACATTACTAGACTATGAAAATACCTTTCATCAAAGAAAGTTTACTAGCATCTTACCTAAAATATTTACTGGGAATTTTTTTTAAATCTCAGGTGCAGGCAGCATGATAGGATGGTCTAACTAGGCAGCATTGTGCCAATCCCTTGAGGCAGGCCAAACACCACAGGACAGGTAACCAGCTAGAACAAACTGTAATTACTGAATCTTACAGAATAGCCTAGTTGAAAGAAACGGAGTAGATAGATGCCCTCTTAATGATTGAACTGGAGCTGGTCAGTAGGACCGATAATTGAAAAAGTTGGTTAAAGCAGGAAATCTTGAAAAAAGGACATTGGCACCTTAAACACCTTATTTTACCTCAAAACATTTAACAGCTCATCATTCACAAATCTTTTGATGCATGTATGCCTTGTTTGAGTATAAGCTGGCTAATTAACATCATTACATTTATTATATCATGATGTGTGTTCCATGATTTCCACTAGAGCAAAGTCATAATAATTCTTATGAAACAAATTGAACACACCTCTTTATACATTCACAATTTCCCCCTATCTTTTCATTTATCTTTCTTCATCAACTACCCAATCATGTCTAGTCTTCCAACACAGACAAAGTAATCAAATAAATTTCCCTTCAAGTCTGTAGTAATAAATTTCCCTTTAAGGCTGGTATCACCTCAAGGGAAGAACTGTTAAGTTCTCAGGTCATGTTAAGTGGAAAGTTCAACAGGTCAGTAGGCTGAGCCCCCATTGTAATATCTATAGCCGGCAACTCCATTTTATTAAGTCTTTCAAAATAATCCAATTTCATTTTCCTAGAAACTCCAATTATTTCTTTTTTTTAATTTTATTTTATTTTTATTGTTTTAAGTATTACAAATAGTAGTACATATGTCTCCTTTTTTTTTCCCCCTTGATCTCCCCCCGACCTCCCCCACCCCCCAGGACATGCCTTCACCTGCCCACCCTCCCCCCCCCCCCCGCCCCAGTGTCTTATATCCATTGGTTGTGCTTATATGCATGCGTACAAGTCCTTCGGTTGGTCTCTTACAGCCCTCCTCGCCCAACCTCCCCTGTCTTCCCAATGTAGTTTGACAGTCTGTTCAATGCTTCTTTGCCTCTGTATCTTTTTCCCACCATTTCTTTCCTTTAAAAAGTTTTGCCTTTGCAGACTGGAAATAAACATATAATAACAAAACAAGACAAAACAAAAAAATGTTTGAGTCCCAATTTCAATGTCCAACAGTTCCTTATGTGTACATGTCAGCAGTGATATCTGGATGGTGGGCACATGGTGGCAATGCAGGTCCGACCCTCTCTGGTTTGGTCCTAGGTAACCTGCAGCGGTGCACAGCTGCTGACTGCTCCCATGGCAAGGCGTTGTCAGCGTCTTCCATCTCTGGACTGTTTTTTCCTCTTGTCTTCGTGGTTGGAGCACTCCTGTCAATTCCTCTCTGTTGCAGGAATCCATCTGGTCTTGGGGTTGTTTTCTGAAAATATACAAATATATTCTCGACCACAGGTTAATAAAGGAATCTTTTCTATATAATTGATTTGGGATCCTTTTTATTTTTGTTCAAACGATTTTCCTTTGTCTTATTTAGACACCATGTGTGTTTTTAATGGCTGTCTTGCTGTTAGCATTGCAAATGAAACTTAATTTGGTAAAGTAAAAATTTTCTAGATGTAATTTACTTATAGGATATTTTTCCTTACATGATATTGCCCTACTATCCCCCCCCTTTTTTTTAATAATGGAGGTTTTTGTAAATTTTATAATGCAGTCTTGATAACTTTAAATTTAAATTTTTTTTTTTTCCCCACACATATGACTGCTTTAGGTTCATTGCATATTCAGGAATTTTACCATGAGATGAACTACCAATAGAAATTTTAGTTATTACTTTAAGAACAGCTTTTTGTCCAGTACTTGAATATTCACTTATTTCAATTAGCCTATTTAAATTAATCTGAAAACTCGATTACTATTTTACTGTCAAATTTAATACTCTACCAACAATCTTAGTTTACCCTGTAAATATTAGTGGGAAGGATTATTTGCATTCTTGAGTGGGCCCTGAGCATTCCAAATGCTCGGCTGAATTTAGATATAGGGCAACTGCTGTCGGCCAAGTCTCTTGTCTGTTCCCTGGGTCCCGATCTGAGCTGGGCCAAGTCTCTGTCTGTCACCTGTATCTCGATGTGAGCTGGGCCAGGTCTCTTTCTGTTGCCGGGGTCCCGATCTGAGTTGGGTGTGGGAAGCGCAAAGCAGCCATGGGGGCAGGAGACCTCCTTCAGAAGGGGTGAGGGTTCAAGCCCCTGCAATGTTGGGGGGGTGAGGGTCTGTGCCCCACTTCTGTTGCCCCCCCAAGTTCTCTCCTGATGGCCCCTCTGCGACTGTGCCTGTCTTAGGTTGTTCCTTCCTTGAGGAATCTTACCCGTCTCTGGCTAACCAGCCATCCTCCGGGGCCAAGCAGGGTCCAATTATTTCTTTGTCTTTTGCTTTTCACACTTATACAATAACTAGAGGCCCGATGCACAAAATTCGTGCAAAGGGCTCAGCCCCTGTTGCTGCTTCAGCTGCCTCGCCCCCTGCCACCATGGTGGCCGCCTCTGCAGCCTCATCTGCCTCAGCCCTCACAGCTCCAGCTTCATCTGGAAGGTCGTCCAGAAGGCCGTCCAGTCTAATTAGCATATTATGCTTTTATTATATAGAATAAGTACAACTGGCATGAATAGGTTTGGAAACAAGAACAATAAAGACTTTTAGCATGGATACAACTCAATTGCTGGGAGCAGAGAGTGCTGGGACAGCAGAGAGTGGCCAACTGGCCATGAGCTTGCAGTGAGTCCTGATCATCAGGCGATTTGTCTCAAAGCAATGGAAAGCATAGGCTAACCAGTCAAGTGGAAGTCTGTCAGGATGGTTTCTACTGCACTGCAATAGCTGCTCTAGGTGGGAGAGTGAGTTCTTCAAAGAACATTCTCAAACAACATCTGAAAGTTGCTGAAGTACATTCTAAGCAGGGTGAGTAGAGGTCATTTAAACACTCTCAGTTGAGTGAAGTAGGAAAATTTGAAGGCAGGAGATAATCTGCCCAACATCAAAGCTGAGAGTTGTCACTTGCTATCACATCCTCATCCCTCCCCTCTGCCATCCAAATAAATGCTGAATCAATATTTTAAAACAGCATTTTTAAGGACCCACAACCTCCTCACATGATTAGACTGCCTGAAATGTCCAAATATTTAACTCTACTTGAAGGATTTGGTTTCATCTTGTCGATATATACAATTTAGAATACATTCCATGTACCCATTTTTATGCAGACAATTTTAGTTATATCCGTTACTGAGCTTTAGAATCTATGGTCATGTTTGACTGAATGGTGTAACGGACCCAAGACAAGTCATTTCCATGAGATGAACTCCAAAGGAACTTTAGGTTTTTGGCTTAAATAAGGAGGAAGCATTATAGCTATGATGACATGGAGATACAGGGAAATGAAATGGAAATGGTGCCTGTCACTCCATCAAGCCCAATGGAAAGGAACTTGCAGAAACTGAAGGAGATCTGTCATAAAGATCTATCAGAGAAGGATGCTTCCAGACCCACCAGCAGCTCTTTTATGCAGGACACAGTAGCACTCAGCACCTGAAGGCGCTAACATATCTGTGTCAGTGTCCCTGAAGCCAAGTAGGAAATGAGAGAAAGAAGTCCTATGGTGGTGCCTGGCAATCTGAGATTTGTTTGTGAAAATATATGAATTAACCTCAACAGGTATAGGTGAGAGTCTTTCTGGTTGCTGAGGTCTTCAATAAAGACTTGGGGCAAAAAAGTCAGAAAACTCTTGAGTTTTACCAATACCAAGACCCCATCTGTACCCTCAAGTTGGTAGGCCACGGGGAATTGCAAATACACACTAATAATCAGTACTTTGAAATAGTATAGCCCAGCATAGGATGCCCTCTTAAAAGGAAAATACCTCCTGTCACCCCACAGAGGCTCCATGGAAAACCGAAGTCAACCCACTCCTCCTCAGGCATCCAAAGAGGTATTAGCTGGAGATAGTGTAAACCTGAACTCCAGGGAAAAGTTGGGCTATGCTTCTAACACGGTCTTGAGAACCAACCCAGAAGCTAGTGAGTGACACAAAATCCTTCCACATAGTGAACCCTTTATTTAAGGGCTAGCGGACCCAACTATGTGCACAGTTGTGTGGCAGCTACCAAGGGCCAGTGGCAGATACATTATAGGATCCAAGATTGACAGGTCCAACCCCTAAGAATGGCATGCACCAAAAGGCCTGGACCTGATGATTTAACATTCCCTTTGGACAGCATAACGTTCTGGGAGCCGCCAAGGCCTGTGATGTCCAGCAGCTGCTCTTCAAAGGGGATCTCCCAGGCACACCTCCTGAAGATTGACAAATAATGACCTGATAATTGATTACTAGTAATTAAGTAAAATGTTGGCATTAGTAAGACATGCTTCTGTTTGTATTGGACTGTTTGTTTTCTTTATATCCATTTGAATACAAAACCTTTATTTAGCTTTTAATCTCTGTTACATCTGAAAGGTTTTTTAAAACCTGTTTATCTAGAAAGTTATTTAAACCTTACATTTAAAAATAGCAGAGTATTTTACGTAACTTGAAAGATGGAAAGGTTTTGATTGTTGTTATTAAGACATTTATTGAATCTCACCATGTGGACTATGATCCTAGCTCGTGGGTTTATGACCCAAATTCACCTGGGCTCGTGCTCTGGCAGATTCCGGTTCCCCAAATGACTCAACTATTAAGACAAAGCCATGCTCTTTTGGGAGCCAGAACAAAGAAATCCAGCTTTCTGCTGTCCTATTCTGCTGCGTTGAAGAAGGTTTAGAGGCTTCTTTTTTCCCTCCCTTTTAAATTATGCAAATAAGAAAAATTTGTAAATACAGATTAACAAAAAACACCGAAAATCATCCATAATCTTAAATTAACCGCACAGCCTCTTCAGTCCCTCTAAAAGAGTTACTTATTGTCAAATTGATAGATGTCAAGAAGCATTTCCTGAGAACCTAAAATGTTTCTGGCACAGGGCTATGTGGTATCAGGCATAGAAAGGAAATAGGAACCTCAGTCTAGGCCCTCAAAGGAGTTAATTCCCTTGTTAGGGAATATAATAAAAACAAGTGCAGCTAGGGACTATGACATGGTGGTGAGCAACGGTTGGCAGAGTGAAAAGGGAGAAGATGTGTTAATAGGCGTTCGGCACTGACTATGTGCCCTCTGCTATGCACTTGAATTGTGATCTTAAGCAGATCATAGCAGAAAAGACCAGTGAGATACAATAAGATATTGTCTAGATGGATATGTGGATGAAGTGTGGGAGGCACAGAGTAGAACAACGAAGCTTTCCTGGGAGCCACAAAGAGCTGGAGTTTAAACTGCTTCTGAAGGAAGAGAGCAGTGTGCAGGGTGAGCCTCCTGAGCATGCAGGACACTACTTACTGGGCATGTTTCATAGGTTCTCTCATTTAATTCTTATAATAGCCTTGTATAATAAGTGTTTCTCCTTTTCTCTATTTTACAGTGGGGAAACTGAAACTGAGAAGGGTTAGAGAACTTATGAACATTACCCAGCCAATAGGTGGAGTCAGAGCTCAGCTCCAGCAGACCTGCCTTCAGGGCTGTGCATTTGGCCACTCCCCATGCGACTGCACAGGGCTGTGACACCGTGGTTTGCCTGGGCGGGGAGGGGGAAGGGGTGGAGGGGGGGGACTGCATTTCCTCCTCTGCGTCCACTGCAGCCCAAAAAAGCACATGGATTTGGTGCACCACCCACCTTTTTCCCCCCAGTGTGAGAGTTCAAGGTTATAAGCTATTGCCATGAGCCTCACCTCCTATTCTTCAGTCAGGCTGGCTGAGCGGAACAGACTTTCCACTGCCTATCATGAATTTTTTAATCTTTATTGTTGAGAATAGTAACATTTCTCCCCCCATGTCCCCTCTCCACCCAGTTCCCACCCTGCCCCAAACCTTCACCACCCTATTGTCTGTGTCCATAGGTAATGCTTATATGCATATAAATTCTTTGGTTAATTTCTTCCTACCCACCCCCCCCATTCCCTCTGAGATCATCAGTCTGTTCCATGTTTCCATGCATTTGGTTCTATTTTACTCATCAGTTTATTTTGATCATTAGATTCCTTGTTCATTTAGATTTTTAGATTCCATTCAATTGTTGATAGATATATATTTATTGACATTTTATTGTTCACATTAGTGACCTGGTGCAAGAAATTTGTGCACATTTAAAGGGGATTAATTAGAGGAAATAATTTAATATTGCTATTTTCCCTTTCTCTATAATAGAAGTGTCAGAGATGAAAGAAAATTAGTAAAATGTATATGAAAACCTTCCTCCTGTCAGAGTCTGGGCTCACCACAGGACCAAGAGTCAAGTCCATGCCCACCCACATGCACCTCAAAATCACGTGAGACCCAGACCTGGCTGCACCCCTCCCCCCCAAATTGGGCTAGATCCAGACCTGGCCAGTCCCACCCTTGTCAAGCCCTGCTGGTCCCCTGGTCCAGTGCCAGGATGGGAGGCATGGCCTGAGGTCCCCCAGCCCATACTGGGCAGGGGGCGTGCCTTGAGGTCCTCCATCAAGCCCCGCCAGGTGGGGGACACAGCCTGAGATCCCTGTCAAGCCCCACTGGGTGGGGGGCATAGCCTGAGGTCCCCCGTCAAGCCCTGCCAGGCCGGGGGGTG
Organism: Corynorhinus townsendii; assembly: GCA_026230045.1. Lineage (NCBI taxonomy): Eukaryota > Metazoa > Chordata > Mammalia > Chiroptera > Vespertilionidae > Corynorhinus > Corynorhinus townsendii. The sequence goes on along the minus strand of JAPDVU010000003.1, from coordinate 45,448,970 downwards.
CAGCCTCAGGTCCCCTGGCCCAGCACCAGGAGGGGGGCACAGCCTCAAGTCCCCTGTCAAGCCCTGCTGGGTGGGGGGCACAGCCTCAGGTCCTCTGTCAAGCCCAGCCAGGCAGGGGGGGCACAGCCTCAGGTCCCCTGGCCCAGTGCTGGGGGGGAGGGCGCAGCTTGAGGTCCCCTGTCAAGCCCCACCTGATGGCGGGCACAGCCTGAGGTCCCTCAACCTGGTGCTGGGGCGGGGTGAGCAGCCAGCCTGAGGTCCCCCTAGCCCGGCACCAGGACAGGAAGTGCACTTGGAGGTCCCCCATCAAGCCCCGCTGGGTGGGGAGCATAGCCTCAGGTCCCCTGTCAAGCCCCACGGGGTTGGGGGAGAGTGTAGCCTCAGGTCCCTGCTGATTGCTCATTAAGGCTTCTTATGGGTACTTGGCCTCAGCTGTGGGTGCAGCCATCTTTGTGACGGAATGATGGTCAATTTGCATATTCCCTCTTTATTATATAGCATTCCTCTTCTTCTGCTTCTGCTTCTTCTTCTTCTTCACTGATTTTCTCTTGCTGCTTTTAAGATTCTACCATGATCGAGCCACAACCCAGGCATGTGCCCTGACCGGAATCAAACCAATAACCTTTTAGTGCACAGGAAGATAGCCAACCAACTGAGCCACACTGGCCAGAGCAGGGAAAAGAGTTTGGCTGCCCATATGCCTGCCTGCCTGGTTTCATTTACCTTGCTGTCTTTGCCTTTTCCTTTTGTTCTGAGAGCCCAAGCCCTACTCCACCTCCTAGGGGTATTCAGCCCACACCCCTCCAGCTACTCCAGGTCACATGACTTCTTTCAGAGCACCACTACTGGATAATACTGGCATTTCCTTGCTAGATCTTGGAAACTCTGAAGTACCTCTCTCTGAAGTCAAGGCCACCTTTTTTGAGGAGGTAGCATTTTGTCACAGGAAATGAGCATCCATTCAAAAGTGAAAATGAAAGATGCTACAGAAATATATGCCTAATGTTATAGCATTGAGCTCCTTGGGAAGTCAAAATGGAGAGAGAGCTTTAACTATGGGAAAGGTTTCATGAGGAGGCAAAATTTGAGAGAACCTGAAAAACAGTTTGAACTGAGAAGACATTCAAGAAATAAGTGAAATGAACAGGTAACTGATTATTTTTATCTGAGCAACTTACCAACTTGACATAAGAAAATACTTAAAAGGAAAATGTTTTTAGGCTGCTGTATTCCTGTATCTCATTCTTATTTAATCAATAGCTGAAACTACTTAACAGATCAGGCCTTCATTATTTCAAAAGGAATAAAACCAAGCATTTGTTAATAAATGTTCCTAGAATAAGAGATCAGACCATTCAAATTTAGATACAGTTTGTGGATTTAATATTAAAACCCTTTACAATCATATCTTTAAAGTCCAATTCAATTAAGGAATGTAATCATTGATATTGGGTGAGTTTATCTCTGAATACTTTATAGGATACTAAATATGGGTTTAAAAGTTCAGCTCAGGTTTACAATCGGTTAAGAAAGAAAAAAAGCAAGTATGGTGCTTTGTGAAAAAAAAGCATGTACAGTTTTAGAAAAAAGCTTTAGAACAGTGTGCATAATGATGATACTATTTGTATAAAGTGTCATATGTGCTTGCATATACAAAGACTCTTGAAGCAAGGATAGTCTAGAAGTTACTAACAATGGTCTCTGCAGAGGGGAGCTAGGCACAGAGCTAAAATGGAAATGTGCTTTTCATTGTACACCCCTTTCTCTGTTTAAACTTCTCACTATGTGTTTCAATGATCAAGTCTAAAAAAGAAATTAAAATTTTAAAAACATTTTTTCAAATTCCCAACTCTTAAATGTGAGACTAAACTCTGTGAGTTGAGAGAGGGGGATTGGAAAAGAAGAGAAGATGGGAAAAAAGAAAGGAAGTAGATGTTATTAATTAGATGCTGTGCCCTGGGAACTAAGGGATGCGGACAGAGAGCAAACCTCTTTTCACATTGTCCGCTTGTTTAAAAGGCATTTCCCCTGGAGCTGGGCTCTCCAATTAGGAGACCCTGGAAAAATCGAATCAGCAACTACACAGACTTTGTGAAGGTGAGAAAGACTATGGGAGGACTCAGATTTCAAAGGGAACTACACTAATGTGGAAAGAAGGAGGCTCTGCCGTGGTTCTGCGCACAGCCCATTGCACTGGAAGGTACTCCACAGGCTCAACTCCAGATTTTAGGAAATAACCTGCCCCCACCTTTGCCTTCACACAAGTAAATGTATATAACTATATAAATATTCATTCCCTAGATAACTAACTTTAGGGACTACTGCTTTCCTGTCAAATTTTCCTTCAGGTAATCATGAAACTTACATAAAACAGACTGGCAGGATGCATGCTTCCCCTGTAACAGGACACAATGTCATTTAAGTGTGTGCATTACTCTCGAAAGCACTTTAAACATTAAGTTAGGTCTTCATACTGACCAAGAACTCATGGGCATTCCATCTTTTCATACCTATTCCCTTCTTTCAAGGCCCTCAAGAATGGAATGGCAAATTTCTTTGCTGAATTCTCACCAGATACTGCTCTGTACTTCAGGTGTTCACCTCCACATGTTTCGTTTGCCTGAAACTCTACTGAAGGACCCAGATTTTTCTTTTCCTAACACTGAGTCCATCTTTAAGCAGACATTTGTTCTGAGAAAAGCACTTCAAAAAATAAAATAGATTACTTGCAAACGAACTAGCTTAAAAACAAACAAAAAAACAAAACAAAAAAACAAGAAACTCTGAAATAAACCCCCCAAAAAATCCAACATACCCACCTCTATACACAAGATGACCAATGTTATCAAGTTTACAGTTACTCCGTTCATCATGGGAAAACAGCGATTCTGCCACAAGATTCTATCTACAAATGTCACCACACATCTTCAGACATCAACGTTGAAATTGTCATGATAAAATTATCTTTGACGCAGAGTCAATAGCTTTCAGGAAAGGCTCATCACCTCATTTATTATGAGGACTCTTACTAGAGACATGGGATCTTCTGGGGGATGCTTGGTTTATCTCAGGATACAGGGTGCTTTTGAAATTTTTTTCTGACTAGAGTACATGACTGTGACATGCACACTATCTCATCACAGAGGTGGGGAAAGATGCCATATGGCTCCTAGACCTATTTAATGTTAAGAGATAATAGGATCCATTCCAACTACCCCTTTTTAAAAAAATATATTTTTTTTATCGATTTCAGAGAGGAAGGGAGAGGGGGAGAGAAAGATAGAAACATCAATGATGAGAGAGAATTACTGATTGGCTGCCTCCTGCCTGTCCCCTATTGGGGACCAAGCTTGCAATCCGGACATGTGCCCTGACCGGGAATCAAACTGTGACCTTCTGGTTCATAGGTTGATGCTCAACCACTGAGCCACACTGGTGGGGCATCAACTACCCTTTTTATGGTCTCTACCAGCAATGCCCACACTCCATGCTTCCCCATCCCCTTCCTTCCAGAACTGTCAGCAGAACAATCACAAAGAAACCACAAATCAGTAGATTTTTTTAGAGGTATCTGAATAAGCCAACCCAAACATACCACTTTGGCATAAGGATTATTTGAGCTGAATGCAATTGAGAAGACACAACAAATACAAGAAAAGCTCACATCATTTGTAAAGATGTCCCCTCTCCCCTCTCTACCAGGAAGGACGGAAATTAATCACCAGAGATAACTCTAGACCCTAATCAGCCCAGAGGTGGCACCAGAGAATCAATATAACAAACTTTACTATCTAACCCTCTGATTCTATTAGCTTCCCTATATATCTGCCTTTCCATAATTGGCCACCCTAGAAACTCCAAGTCCTTTTCCTTTGTCTTGTTACTTCTCTATAAAAGTACTAGAGGCCCAGTGCAAGAAATTCGTGCACTGGGAAGGGTCTCTCAGCCTGGCCTGCCCCCCTCTCACAGTCTGGAACCCCTCAGGGGATTGGGCCTAAGCCGGCAGTCAGACATCCCTCTTGCAGTTCAGGATCCCTCTCACAGTCTGGAACACCTCGCTCCTTACCACCCGCCTGCTTGCTGCTCCTTAACACTCAGCTTGCTGCTCCTTAGTGCTGCCACACAGGCAGGTGAGGCTCCTGCCACCGCCGCTATGCTTGTGGGCCGGCCTTGAGCCTAGCTTCTGGCTGAGTAGCGCTCCCCCTGTGAGAATGCACTGCCCACCAGGGGGCAGCTCCTGCATTGAGCGTCTGCCCCCTGGTGGTCAGTGAGCATCACAGCCAGTGGTTCCACAGGTTGTTCAGTAGGACATATTTGCATATTAGAGTTTTATTATATAGGATTGTTTTTTGGTTAAAATGCTATAAACCCAAGTTCTAATCACCCCTTAGAGTTATTTATTACTGAATAGTACTCCCATGTGCAAGCATGCTGCACATAGTAAACTTGTTTGTTTTTCTCTTGTCAGTCTAATTTACAAGGCCCTAGCCAAGAACCTCAGAGAGCAGTGGGGGGAAAGTTTTCTTCTGCCCTACATACCAAAGTTGGCTAAACACAGACAAATCTATTCAACAGCAATTCTCTAGATTACCCAATTTGTTCAGCTGCTTTTTTTAAATCACAAATCTAGATCAAATATTTTATCATAATTTGTCTCTTTAACTAACAGAAATCTCTCACACCTTCATCTAAACCCATTTCTTCTTGTGGCATTTTCCTTAAAGTTATATAATCTTGAGAAACAATAATTCGAAGACAGTAATCAAGTTACTCTTAACTTTCTTTTATCTTAGCAAGTCTATTTCATATCTTTTCTGTTATTTCATAAAATAATTCTCCTCTTCCTTAATCATGTTTTTGTTCTTTTTTAACCCTTTCCTCCTAAGGTGAGTTAATTAAAACTGAACAAAGTGCTCTGACATGGATCTCACTAATAACATATAAAAGAACTGCTACTTTATTTTTATGGCTAATGCTCCATTTTAATACGTCTCAGAATTATGCTGGCTTTTTACAACAGCACACCTATGTAGCATTTTTAAATTTATATTCATCTGTGCCTCCTACCTCAAAGGGTTATTAACAGGTTTGGTGGGGAAAGTACTCATTAGACTGCCTGGCACACAGACAACACTCCATACATGGTGACTCTGGTTAGACTTGATACTTTATACTAGAGTCAATGAGGTATGGAGGGGAAAGGGTTGCTCAAAGTGCACTGTAGAAATATTTAGCTAGTGAATAGTCAAATATTTGTGCACCCTGCTTTAAAACAACTCATTATATGAAAATTGGAATTTATGGAACTGGCATGTACTCAGAAGTCTGTTATGAAGAACTCCCTTGCCTTTGTTCCAACTGTCCTCTTTGCTTCCCTGGGTATCTGCTGGCCCTCTCCCAAACATTACATCCAGCAGCTGGACTACAATCAATCCTTCATGATTTTCAGTTCGGTATGTGAACTACATTTAAACAAGGTAATCCACATATGAAGAATGATTGAGCAGGATCCATATATTTCTGGAATCTAAGACAAATCCAAACTAGTTGTACTGGTATTTCTGACCAAGGCACAACATCAGATAAATCAAAGATACCAATAATACAAATAATATAACATGAAACTAAGCAACTATAAGGCACTATGCATTTAAAAGAGTAGAAGTATAATCCAAGACTAATAAAATGGGCATTAATGTGTGTACACATCGATTACACAAGAGGCCCCAATGAGTTATTAAGTGCTCATCTAGTTTTATTGTATATAACAATTATAACAGCTTCACTGTATCATAAACCTGGCCTAAAATGAAAATAGTATCCAGAATAATTAAGAAGTAAGTCTTCATTTAGCAGCATGCTTGCCAATCACCTTAGAAATTTGTCAGATGAGCCAGATGTCCCAGATTTCTTTCTAAAATCATGTGGGGTTATTGCATCGGCCCCACAGGGTAGTCAGCCCTCAGATTGTCTGAAATGACTCTCATTTCCAACATCTACACCATTCCCCTTACATTTAAACACATGGATAGCTGGTTGTTCCTGTGTAGTCTTTCCCTGCTCAAGAAATCTCCCTCTTGAAGGCCCAATCAAGACCTACTTCCCCATAGAGCCTTTTCAGATTAACCAGCAAAAGGTTTTACTTTCCTCCAATTACGTCCACTTTTATGCACACATCTTAACCAAACATCCCAACACATACTGTATTCATATATAGTGACATTTAGGAGGTGATAGATGTTAGATGGCTGACATATTTAGTCCTTGCAATCCTACAAGAACTGTTACATGTTATGTACTTCACAAGGTAGGCGTGAAGATCAAATAATACCTGACACATAGTGGGAGGTCAATTAATTAATGTACAATTGATGAATGAATTAACAATGTGAGAGCACACAGTACTTCATAAATATGAGTTGCCTTCCCCTCTCAGACCAATAGAAGCAAAAGATACACAAGACCAAATGTATAAATCCAACAAGTGACTCTTTCACCTGAAGTCCAGCAACTCAGCACCCCCCACGAAACTGTATATCCCATTTCCATTTTCTAGTGATGCCAATAGATTAAGATTTCTTCCTCCTGTAATTCAGATCTACATCCTTGAACCTTCAACCCTGGAGTCATGGCTCAGCTAAAGGAGCCATACAATCCTAGCTCATAAAAGAGTAATATGCAAATTGACTGTGCCTCTTCTACACCCACAAGCCATGCCCACCAGCCAATCAGGAGTGAGTATGCAAATTAACCCAACCAAAATGGCTGCAGCCATGGAGAGAGCAGGAGGCTTGGGTTGCCCCTGGCAATGGAGGAAGCCAAGCTTTCTGCCTGCCCTGGCTGGCCCAGGCCTCTGCTCAAGGCTACAAAGTTTCAATTATAGAAGATAAATAAATCCCAGATACCAGGGCCTCCGCTTGGGTTGCCAGGGGGCGTGGTCGGCCTGCAAACTACCACAGACCCCTTGCCCAGGCAGCCCTATGCCCCAAGAGAACCCCCACCCTGATCCAGATCACCCTTCAGGGCAAACCAGCTGGCCCCCACCCATGCACCAGGCCTCTATCCTATCTAATAGAAGAGTAACATGCAAATTGACCATCACTTCAACACACAAGATGGCTGCCCCCAAGTGGTCAAAGATGGCTGCCCCCATGTGGACACAAGATGGCTGCCACAGATGGCCAGCAGGGGAGGGGAGTTGGGAGGGACCAGGCCTGCAAGGGAGGGCAGTTGGGGGTGACCAGGACGGCAGAGGAGGGCAGTTGGGGGCAACCGGGCCTGCAGGGAAGGGCAGTTAGGGGTGACCAGGCCTGCAGGGGAGGGAAGTTAGGGGCAAACAGGCTGGCAGGGGAATGGTTAGGGGGTGATCAAGCTGGCAGGCAGAAGCAGTTAGGGGCAATCAGGAAGGCAGGCAGGCGAGCAGTTGGGAGCTAGCAGTACTGGATTGTGAGAGGGATGTCTGACTGCCCATTTAGGGTCGATCCAGGTAGGATCAGGCCTAAACCGGCAAGGGAGCAGTTCGGGCCTAAACGGGCAGTCAGACATCCCTTGAGGGGTCCCAGATTGGAGAGGGTGCAGGCTGGGCTGAGAGACATACCCCCCCCCCATGCACGAATTGCATGCACCGGACCTGTAGTCTATATAATAAAAGCCTAAGTGAATGTTATGGTGGAATGACCAGAATGACCGGTGGCTATGATGCCCACTGACCACCAAGTGCAGACACTCAATGCAGGAGCTGCCCCCTGGTGGTCAGTGCATTCCCACAGGGGGAGCGCCACTCAGCCAGAAGTCGGGCTCACAGCTGATGAGTGCAGCAGCAGTGGCGGGAGCCTCTCCTGCCTCCACAGCAGCGCTAAGGAGCAGCGAGCAGGCAGATGGTAAGGAGCAAGGGGTCCTGGACTGCAAGAGGGTGCAGGTGGGGCTGAGGGCCATCCCCCCACCAGTGCATGAATTTCTATTATAGAACTAGAGGCCCTGGGCACAAAATTTTTCACAGGGGTGTATCCCTCGGCCCAGCCTACACCCTCTCCAATCTGGGACATCCCTCTCACAGTCTGGGACTGCTGGCTCCTAACCGCTCGCTTGCCAGCCTGATGGTCCTCTAACCACTCCCCTGCTGGCCTGATTGACACCTAACTGCTCCCCTGTGGGCCTGATCATCCCCAACTGCCCTCTTCTGCTGGCCTGGTCATCCCCAACAGCCCTCTTCTGCTGGCCTGGTCACCCCCCAACAGCCCTCCCCTGCAGGACTAGTCACCCCCAAGAGCCCTCCCTTGCCAGCCTGGTCGCCCCCAACTGCCCTCCCCTGCCGGCCATCTTGTGGTGGCCATCTTTTGTGGTAGCCATCTTGTGACGACATGAGGGTGGCCATCTTGTGGCGACTATCTTGTGATGATGTCGCTCAAGGACATTGAGCCACCTAGGCTTTTATTATATGGGATTAGATGCCTGGGGCCTCTTCCTAACTTAGCCTTGGGGTGGACCCCTACATAGCTAGGAAAGGGCATGCCCCTGCACATTCCATCCCATACACACACTCTCATTGTGAAAGCAAAAATTCTTTAAGAAAAAATAATTTCGAGCAAATGTCAAAATTTTATTTCAGACTTGCAGAACAAAAGACAGCAAACAGGAAAAGTGTGTTTCACAAAAAGTCTTGGTAAAGGGCTCTTTTAGAAATAGAAAGGAATAGCTAGATAAATGGATGTGAAACTTTAGTTTCTTCAGAACCTCACTTGGAGGGCTTGTTAAAAGTGTTGGGAACAAGAGTTTCTGATTCGTTGGGTGTGAGGCGGGGCCCAAAATATGCATTTCTAACTAGTTCCCAGGTGAACATGAGGATGCTGGACAGGCGACCATACTTTGAGAACCCCTAGTCTAGATTCCAAATAAAATTGTTTAGCTGCAAGACTGATTAATTTTACAGAGCTGTAAAGCTGCCTCGCCTCTATCCATTGGGCCACGCGAGCCACCCTGCCTACAGCTCCAACAAGAAATACCGAGCTGCCCCGGTTCCAAAGGCCAGATGGGAGCCATTTGATTCAACAGTTGCGTTTTGCCTTTCAAATTGGGATGCTTTGAGGAATGAAATTTGGGATGAAGTTTTCTCGTCCACGGAGACAGAACCACTCCTTTCTCGCTTGACTCCCTACTAGCGACCTAAACAAGGACAGCGCCAGAGACCGGGACTGAACCTGGGCAGCCTAGGCCTCAGCCCCCGAGGCTCCCACCGCGCACGCGCAGCAGCGCCTCCCACAGCAGCAGAGGCCTCTGACTCAGGCTTCCACCGCGCACGCGCAGCAGCGCCTCCCACAAGCCTGAGAAATGGCCCCGCGGAGTGGCTGTTCCTCTAGGAGGGACTGGGGACGGACACTTTTACTCCTCCCTTAGCCTCCAAGTCCCAGTTCTTAGCTGCGCTGGCATTAATGCGTCAGGTTATTCCTTGGAGAGGACCCTACGAAATTTAAGTCCCTTCGCATTAAAAGGAAAATGGGAAGTGGTTCTGCCGAAACCCGGGATCGAACCAGGGACCTTTAGATCTTCAGTCTAACGCTCTCCCAACTGAGCTATTTCGGCTCCTCTCACACTCGCCTTTCAGCGAGATATTACTGAATTCTTCGCGTCTTCCCTCTCCCTCTCTTCGATAATTGCAGCGTTTCTCCTTTGTCTCATTAAATTGTTACATCAGAATTCTTTTGTCTTGCTTTTTACAAGCCACGATTAGCTGCCCTGTATACATAACGTACTTTCTTCAACATGACCCGAATTTCCGACTTCATTCTCAACAGGGATAGTGAACGAGCCCGTTTGCGGCTGCCGGCTTCGGCGGTCGGTGGACCCGGGCGCCCGCCCCGGGGCGAGCGGGGTCGGGGGTGGCGGCGGCCGCCGCTCCTCGGAGCGGGGCTGCCCCCCAGGACCCCGCACGGCGGTCCCTTCAGCCAACCCCCGGCCCTTCCCTCCAACCCGCCCTTGGGATCAGGGAGTGGACAAGGTCTTGGAGGCAGGACTGGGTCCTCGAGATGCCCCTTCAACTTACCGCGGCTTTGTGCGGAGGGGCCTGGCACAAGGCAGGCGCTCTGAAAGCCTGGCGTGCTCATTGGGGCGATGATCCATTGGCAATCCTGCTTCCTACGCCAGTAGATAATGTTTCTGAAACATCCTCTGTTCCAGAAACATTCTCCAATGCCTAAACATCCTATTTTTTTCCCCTTCTACAATTAAATTGTAATTCGCTGAAGGCAGGAATGATTATCGTACCGCATTTATAGCCGGCTTCTTAAAGCATTGCATTAAAGCGGGGCCTTTACAGCCAACATTTAGGGATGGAGGCATGCATGCATGCATGCATTCCAATGGGGGAAGCGGGAGGAGTGGAATATTTGGGTTTGTTTGCAAACGCTAAGGTGGAGAGTCGCTTTCTGAGCTCCTTTCTTGTGCCAAATCCAAATAACAGAAGAGCTTGAGATTTAAAAGAAGGCATTGGCTAAGGAGAGGAAGGAGACCAGAGAACTTGGGGAGGGATAGTGATCTGTGAAGGCTTTGGTGGGCTTGGAGTGAAAGAAGGAGAAATTTGAAGCATCTGCCTTGTGCGCGTCATACATAAAGAGATAAGAAAAGATGACTTTTACAGGCTTTCTTGTGCGACATGAATGTAGCTACCTTTCACATTCTCTTCAAAACAGTGTAGGAAAGACTTGAACCTGGGTGACTAGGCAAGTGCCCGGTACGTTTTGAAGGGATTGGGGGTGTGGGTAGGGGGGTAAGAAAAGGTCCGGGGGAGGGGGGGGGAACGGAGGAAAAAGGATCGGAGAGGTAAGAAAAGGAAGAACATAACCAATAAACTTCATATTTTACAATTTAATGTGGCAGCATCCTTTGGCCAATGACAAGATAATAGAAAGTAGATTGTAAGAGTGATCACTTGTAAAGGTGAATTTCAGAATGTAAGTGTTGTGATGTATGTCATGGATTAACTGGGTGGCCACACCACTGGTTTGCCCTGAACAGTCCTGGTTTACATCTGTTGTCTCTGAATCTTGGTATGTACTCTTGAAAATATCCTACCTAAAACGACTGGAACATAACGATGTGATCACCCAACTTACAAACTGTGAAAAGAGCCACAGCTTGTTCTACATAATGAACTCTACTATGTCACCATTAGTGAAAAGATTTTAACATCAGCACAATATTTGTTGCTGTTTTATAAAGGAGATTTTTCCTGGGCGTGGTGTCATAATTCCCATATTGTGCAGCCAGGTGCCATGGGTGCTGCAGTGCTGCATGGGTACATTTTTGAGGGAAACACAGTGATATTGGACATCTGTGGGATGCTGCACATCCTACTATGTAGCTCATAGTTTCAGCCATAGATAACGCAACATTTCTTTCAGTGACATTATCTCTTTGGGAAGCTAGGTTTTCAGCCGTTATGATAAAAAGCAATTGCCTGTGAAAATAAATGTGTAAAGGAAATAGGAGTGGCGGTGTCTAGTCTGCTTCCATGGCTGGAGAAATTGTGCACGAGCAACAGGGTGCATACATCCCATTGGTAAATCATGATGTTTATGAATAAAATAAAAATAGAACTTTTCTTTCCATTTATGTGTATAATTTTTTCCAAACAGTTACAAAATTGTTGGACATAAATACTTGAGTCGTTTGAGCCTGAGCATTTAATAAAAGGAACTGTTTGTGCCCTGGCCAATGTGGCTCAGTAGGTTGGAGTGTCTCCCCATACCTGGGTTGCGGGTTCAATCCCCAATCAAGGCATGTGGATGTATCTCCCTCCCCCTCTTTCTAAAATCAATAAGCATAAAAAATAAAATAAAATCAATAAGCATGTCCTGGAGTGAGGATTTTAAAATTTTTTAAGTAAATATGAAAGGAAGTTTAGTATTTCTTTTGGCCTGGGGCATTGGAAAAGATTATTGAGACAATGAGCATTAGGAACAGAAAAAGTTTGAAAACCTCTAGCTTAGTGCCTTAGTGTTGATAATAAGAATGAAAATCATTACTGAGCTTGGAAGAAAATCTGGCTTTGTTCAGCAAGACTGCAGAGGCAAGAAGAGCCATCAGAACCTCCACAGAGACCATGTGCCAAGGGCTCCAGTAAAGTGAAAATGTGCAAATACGTCACAGTGAGAGACAGATGAGAAAGAAGTTGGCATTCAAATGAGAAGGACGTTGAAGAAGACTCCATATTAAAAGCAGTTTTACATAGGCTGCAAATTAGCCCATGGATTTCAGCCAACTCCAGTCTAATTACCTATGATGACTATGAAAACTAATTATTAGAAGACCTGAGACTAAAACCACTAAAGAGAATATGTTGTATATAGTTATAACATCTAATACATTTTTGAGTTGCTGTCAACTGATAATTTGTCCTTAACTTTGCCTCCAGGACCCCACAGCACACAAAAATAGCACTTACTTTGATTTGCCTCTGATTTTAATCAGTATTTCTCAAGTGTTTAAAAAACAACATGGGAATATATAAAAATGCATAGGACCCAGCTTGAAGGGAATCCCAGTGGCTTCGCTTTAGGACAATCTGAGCAACAAAATAAATAAGGCAAGTAATAGATTATTTACCTATTGAATAAAACAAATATCTATGAGCACAACAACAGAGGGAGAGGGACACTGAGAATTCTGGCTTATGGGTGAATGACTTGCATCTACTGATAAATGTGAAGAGTGTAGTGGCATTGGATATCATCATTTTCCAAGCATCATAGTAAAGACTGATTCAGTCAAGAATAATCAATGGATGCAAAGTCTGAGGGGAAAGTTATATGATGAGCAGGATCATTGCATGGTCTCAAAGTGTTCCTCCACATATTGCTTCATAGTTGCATGGGGAAATAGAACCTATACAGTGGAGAAACTGGACGATGCCTTGATCTGGTCATCAAGATTAACATCACCAATGAAGGACATTTAGATATCATGTGCCTCCTAATGTGATTACCTGGAGAGGACACAACTTTGTCACTTAATGTAATGGTCCAGCCAGGGATGTGTAACCTGAATTTAATCTGGAGGCAACACAAACAATCCAAAATAAAGGGCATTTTGGTAAATGACTGGCTTGTATTACTAAAGCTGTTAAGTTCATAAAAGCAAAGAGCTGAGAAAAGCAAAGAACTGTTTCAGATGGAAAGAGGCTAAAAAGACATAGTCACTAAATGCAGTATATGATCCTGGACTGGTTCCCGTTGCGGGGAGCGGTAAATGCCTTAAAGAATATTATTGGGGCATTTGAAGAAATTGGAATATGGGCTGTAGATTACATAAAAGTTTCATGTCCGTGTTAAATTTCCTAAAACTGGCAACCATCTTTAGGTAAGAAAATATTCTTGTTTTTAGGAAATACATACTGAAGTATTCAGGCACAGAGAGATATCAAATCTGCCACCTACTCTCAAGTGGTTCAGAAAAATAAAATAGTTTGCGTACAATACACACACAGAAAAAGAAAAGAAGAGAATATGAGAAAGTAAATGGGGGAAATATTACAAGTTGCTGAATCTGGATAAAAGAAAGATGGAACTTCTTTGTACCATTTCGTAATTTTTATAAAAATTGGAAAGTCAGAATTTAAAGACAAAACAAAACACTTAACTGATGTCCTTCTGGAGCCAGAAAATTTCAGTTTAAATCAAAGTAGTGCTAGAGACAGTGAAGAACTTAGGGTTTATTTAGTCTGACCCACAACTTTTACATACCAGGAAACTGAGGCCCAGAGATGCTATAAACAACTTGATTATGGTTATTGTCTTGCTTAATATTGGCTTGGGCTGCCATAGCAAACCACCATAAACACTGGGGGAGAGAAGGACAGTGCTTAACGAACAAAAATTTGTTTTCTCACAGTTTGAAGTCTGGGAAGTCCAAGATCGAGGTGCCTGCCAATTAGGTTCCTTGTGAGAGATCTTTTCCTGCCTTGCAGGTGGCTACCTTCTCACTGTGTGCTCACAGGCACCTTTCCCTGATGCATGTGCATGGAGAGAGAGATTAGAACCCTATCCTTATGAGGTCCTTAACTTTAATTACCTTCTAAAGGCCCTATCTCCAAATACAATCACTTTGGGGGTTAGGGCTTTGACATATGAGTTGGGGGGAGGAGGTGTCACAATTCCAACCATAGTAGTTTCACAATTAGTTTAGTGCAGAACTGACTGCTGACCTATAGAACATTCTTTAGCTTGCACCAAATGCTCCTAATATATTTTTTTTAAAAAAAAGAAAGACCTTATTCAATTAAAAATTGGCTTGAGAGTCTAAATCCTCAACTGGAATCTGGTATTGAGGGCTCAGCTTTTATATGGGCATGTCTACACATTTGAAATTCTCTGTGTACAAAAAATAATGTCTTTGCTTAATGGACATAAAGTGATTTCTTCAAAGTTATATGTTAATGTTGTAACTTAGGGGGAGAAGTATAAAAAAGTTAATAGATTGCAAAATCATCAGTGTACTGAATTGATCCAAAAGAAGTTCATTTATTTAAAGCCAACAAAGACCTTATTGTATTTTGTTTTCGTTGAATCACATACATCGATATAAAGCCTCTACTTACCAGGCCAGAAACAATTAAGTAAATTATACTCAAGAACAACCTATCTAGTTTTTCATATATCCTAATCCAATCCTCCCAAATCCATCAGGCAAACGCCTAACTAATCATGTGGACCCTGCACAATGGCCTCAAGGCCCAAAAACTTGGATTCCAGAGCTTGAGTTTCAGCAGTTTGCACACTCTTTAAATACTTGTCAACTTAATTGCTTCTATCTCTTTTTTAATGAAGTGGGCCAGCCTCCCAACTGCATACCTGCCCAACTCCCTACTCTACCCCTCTCCAGCAATGAGAGGATAAGGCCTGATTATTCACCCAAAGAAATAAGACAAAATAAATGTAATGCAGGAGTTTCCTAAACCCTGGATAATTTTTTTAAATGCCAGAAACAAGAAATAATTAGCCTCTTTTTTTTCTTCCTCAGTGAAGATGCACAAGGTAGTGTTAAATGACCAGAGGCTCAATAAAGGAAGCCAAGACAGAGAGGCGCCTGTGCTATTTAGCCCTGAGTCCCCTCCAACCTCCCAGGAACCTCATATTCTTGACTGTCACTGCTTTCACCCACTTCTCTAGTCCTGTTCTTTCATCCCTTACGACACCTACATGTCTCACCATTGGCCAATTCCTGATCCACGTCACACTTACCCAGGAGTCTTCACAATAGTCAACTCTTCTCTACCATTCTTCCCTGTCTTCCTAGCACAGCCCGGCAGGGTTTTTCTGGAGGACTTCAGTAAATGGGTGGGATGGAGTGAGAAAAAAAGAGTAGAGCTTTGCTGCTTCCTGAGGTCAAGAAATGACTGCCAGCTTTCTTATGTATGAAAATGGCATTATAATTATGTAGGTAGGGAAATGCTATGGATTTTAGGCTATCTATGCTGAAGTGCTTGATGTTGAAGTGCCATGGTGTCTACAGCTCACTTTAAAATGTCTCAAACATAAACACACACACACTCATATGAATAAAATTAATACAGCAAAATGTTAACAATTGTTCAATCTAGGTGGAGAAATGTGCCTTTTAATTTTTGTTTTAATTTTTTATAATGACATTTGAGAAAAGATAAATATGAGCCTTATGTTACAGATCCAAGGAATTTCTGAATTGTAATGCTATTTTTCACTACATAGTGAAAACCTTTGTTTCTTATTGATGGTCTTTTAGGCATCAGAATGTGAATAGGAATATATTTTGTGAGAATAGAGAGGTTCTTCACCAAATCCACAATCAGTCCAAATAGCCCATTTGTCCATCTGTTGTTAAAGTTTGTCCTGTATGTACCAGGACCATATTTTTGGAATCACCAAATCAGGACATGGGGTCTGACAAAGGATTTTTTCCCTTATTTCTGTTCTTACTCACATGAAAACCTTACAGAGGTATAACATCAAAATATGCATAAATATGATTTTTTGTTTAATATATCATGAAGCACCTTTACTGAAAAATAACACAATTAAATGAAATGAAACTGTTTCAAAGACTGGGACACAATTTCCCAGAAAGTATATTCAAGGAAGAAAGTATGTGGTCTGTGGTGTGTGAAGTGGTTGTAGTCAACTCCAATGTGATTTACAGAAAAACCTTTCTTTAACTTTACAATGTCAACTCAATCTATCATGACATATGTTCGGGATAAAAATGTCTTCCTTTGTCTTTTATTCTTAACTTTTAATTTCCTTCTTGAATCAGGCTTTCAGTTTTGACCTTCACAATTACTAAGGAAAATCAGATTGCAGTAATTAGAATATTGCAGAAACACCCTATAAAACTATGGTTTGATTAGTCCATTAACTTAAGCAACCACACTTTTAACTCCTGAGAATTTTAAACTGATTTGATATTAGCTGTGTGGTACACTATTTTTTTTATGATAGCTGAAATATTTGCAGAGTAAGTCAGAGGTAGCATACTTCTTTAGAATGTTACAAGGGCAAAAGGAAGACCTGCAGAGTAGCAGATGAATCTTAGGTAAATGGGTGTTTTCTAAATATTAACACATGGAATTTGCACTTGATATGTAACATCTCAATAAGCTATAATGTACATTTTACTGTGGAGACTTTTCCTGAGCAAAGAAAAATTGCTTTATATTTTCACCTAAGTTTATTCTATTAAAAAATGTGAAGGGCAGAACTGCAGAATCATTCATCAAAGTTTTTAAATTTGCTAGAAATAGAAAGATGTTCCTCAAGGGCTTATTTGGCCTATTTCATGTAATATTTCTCATCTCTGTGATTTTTATGCAGCATTTTAACCTGAAAATGTCTTTCCCTCCTCTCTTACCCATATCACTGTTTCTCACCACAATCTTCATTAAGTGTTCCAAGTCAAGTCAGTATTAAGGGATTAAGCAAAGCACAGAACTGTTATTAGAACAGACTTTTCATTGCAAGATTTTCCAGCAGTTTAAAGCCAAGAGAGGGAAACTGTGAATTAAAATTGCTTTTTTGCTTCTTAAAATTGACCTAATTAAGTCAAAATGATAAAAAGGGGCTTCCTACTTTCTGCGTTTTTTTTTATTGAATTACATTGGTTAATATAATTATATAGGTTTCAGGTGTACAATTCTATAATACATCATCTGTATATTATATTGTGCTCACCACCCCATGTCTCATTCCATCACCATTAAGCCCCCTTTCCCCACTTTACTCTCTCCTGCCTTCCCCCCACCCCCATCTACTTTCCCAGCGTAGGATAGAAAGATTACATTGGTTAAACAGAATATTTTCCACCATTGGGTAAAGTTTGTCTAAGAGTGTGTCAATTAAAGCATGGTGAGTTTAGCTATAAACACAATATTATTTAATAACTATTAAAGCTAAGCAAAGATCAAAGAACAATTATTCAAAGAAATTTCCACAAAGAAGCACCAAAGTGAGGATTAAAGATCAGTCCTTCTAAACAACAAAACATATGTGAAAACAGTAGCAAGCATAAGACTTGTGAAACTGGTTTACCTCTTACTTCAAGTGTGAGGTTCAAGGAAGAAAGTATGTTTCATGTGGTCAGTGGAGTGTGAAGAAGCGTGGGGTTCTGCCTGGGGTAGGTGGAAAAGCAGATGTGTTTGTGTGGAAAGAGGGGCAGAGAGAAACTGAGAGAGACAAAACGACAGTGACAGATAATCTGCTCCTTTAAAACTCCACAGGCGAATAGAGATGCTGAGTGTCTGGGTCCTGGGAGACAGAGATGATTATACTCCCAGGAGCAACAAGTCTAGTGGGGCACACAAACCTATAAACAGATGAATCTCCGAGTAAAATCGATTGGTAATATAGAGGGCAGGATGTCAACAGCTGCAGGTGAGGCCCACTTTGGTGAGTAGGTGACATTTGGGTTGGGTTTTGAAGATTGACCAGGAGTTAGTTATTCAGACAAAGAGGAAGGTGCATTTCTGAATGGACAGATAGTTGTGTAGAGGAATAAGGGCCTTCAAAGGGCTTGGGAGAGCCCAGCATCCTGAGGAGGCCAAGGTGCCCATGTGTGAGGGCAGCTGAGGATGGAGCTGGAAGGAAGCAGGGAGCCTGGGTATGGTAACCCTGTAGAGTTTGAAGCATTAGGCAAAATGGAACCAAAATGTATTTTCTATGTCAGGGAGTGGTTTGATTTATAAAAATACAAGTCTGGGTAGGCTAGAAAAGGTCAATGGCGGGGGGGGGGGGGGGAATATGTAATACTTTCAACAATAAAAGATTAAAAATTAAAAAATAAATACAAGTCTGGGGAAGTATAAAGGAAAGGTCTGAGTGGAGAGGGTATGGAGGCAGGGAACCAGCTGGAGGGTGTCACAGTTAAGTACTAAGGCAGTGGCAGTGAGTGAGAGCTGAAGAGGAAACACCAGAATTCAGAGATGGTTAAGGAGGAATTGTGGGATTTATAATTAAACATGAGCAGGGGAAGAAAGAAGAGTCAAGGATGGCGTCAAAGCTACTGGCTTTGGAAAGGGGGGAAAGTTGCTCTGAGTGTAGAATACAGGAACAAAATGTAGGTGCTAGGAAAACAAAGTGTGGGCATCACGGTCATCAGGAGGATGAGGATTGAGGCTATCCAGAGAGAGCATGTGAGTGAGGAGGTTCAGAAAGGAATGCTGGGAACACCATCACACAGGGCAATGATTCTTCACAAGGGAGGCAGCACAGAGGAAAGAAAGGAAGGTTCCCTGAACTGTCTCAGGGGCTGGCTCTGCTTGGCTGCTTTTATTAAGCTGGGACAAGGTGGATTTTTGTGAAAGGGCATACTTTTTAGGAAAGGCAGGCTTGTGGAATTTTCCTTTTCCATCTGCATTGCAAACTATGTTTGCACCTTTGCTGTGGGGACAAGATGGCAGATTGTTCATTATTGCCACCCTAGAAAGGTGTTCCTGTCAAACCTTGATCAATTGTGCAGGCAGGCCCGTGGCTTCAACACTCCCATTTAGGAGATAAAATCAGCTATCTCTGTGTTTCTGAGTAGAGAGTGGAGGGGTGGTGACATTCTTGAGGTCAACCTATCTGGCATTCCTTCTGGCCATGTGGTCTTAACTTGGCTTTCTGGTCACCTGGTGTTTTCTATTCCCTGCCCCAAATTACTATGCTGTCTCATAATCACTACTCAATTTTTATTATCTAGATGCTCTCCTCTCCTACACTCGAATAAATGGACTCGAGATATTTTGCCTGTGTTGCCAAAAGGAAGAGATGTTTTTTATCTTTACCTTACTAAACTTCAGCTGGCCACCTGTTACTGAATGTCTATCCCTTTGCCTTCTGTGGTATTATTTCCTCCTGTTCTCTGCTGCTCCTCTAGTTTTATTATTTTGTTTAACCATTCCTTCTTTTTTTTTTTTTGACTTTATTTATTTTTTTTTATTTTTTATTTTTTTTTCTTAATTAAATCTTTATTGTTCAGATTATTACAGGTGTTCCACTTTTTTTCCCCCCATAGCTCCCCTCCACCTGATTCCCCACCCCACCCCATGCCCTTACCCCCCGCCACTGTCTTCATCCATAGGAGTAAGATTTTTGTCCAATCTCTTCCCGCACCCCTCACACTTGCTTCCCCTGAGAATCGTCAGTCCACTCCCTTTCTATGTCCCTGATTCTATTATATTCACCAGTCCATTCTGTTCTTCAGATTTTTTATTCACTTGATTTTTAGATTCACTTGTTGGTAGGTATGTATTTGATGTCATTTTGTTGTTCATAATTTTTATCTTTACCTTTTTCTTCTTCTTCTTAAAGAATACCCTTCAGCATTTCATGTAATCCTGGTTTGGTGGCGATGAACTCCTTTAGCTTTTTCTTGTCTGTGAAGCTCTTTATCTGACCTTCAACTCTGAATGATAGCTTTGCTGGGTAGAGTAATCTTGGTTGTAGGTTCTTGCTGTTCATCACTTTGAATATTTCTTGCCACTCCCTTCTGGCCTGCATAGTTTCTGCCGAGAAATCAGCTGACAGTCGTATGGGTACTCCCTTGTAGGTAATTAACTGTTTTTCTCTTGCTGCTTTTAATATTCTCTCTTTGTCTTTTGCCCTTGGCATTTTAATTATGATGTGTCTTGGTGTGGTCCTCTTTGGGTTCCTCTTGTATGGGGTTCTGTGCGCTTCCTGAACTTGTAAGTCTATTTCTTTCACCAGGTAGGGAAAGTTTTCTGTCATTATTTCTTCTAATAGGTTTTCAATATTTTGCTGTCTCCCTTCTTCTGGCACCCCAAAAATTCGGATGTTGTTTCGCTTAAAGTTGTCCCAGAGGCTCCTTACATTATCTTCATATTTTTGGATTCTTTTTTCTTTTTGTTTTTCTGGTTGGATGTTTTTTGTTTCCACATATTTCAGATCTTTGGTTTGATTCTTGGGGTATGTTGATCTACAGTTGAGTTTCTGTATATTCTTTATTTCAGACAGTGTATGCTTCATTTCTGACTGATCCTTTTCCATTTTTTTGGCATTCTCATTAAGGTCCTTGAAGGTCTCACTAAGCTCCTCAGAAGTGTCATCAAGTTTCTCGGCAGTTTTTAGAAGATTCTTGAGTAACCTTATAAATGTGATTCTGAACTCTATGTCATCCAGTAGTTTGCTTTCCTCCGTTTCTTTCATTCGTGACATGTTTCTTTGTTTCTGCATTTTGGCTTCTTCCCTGTGTTGATGGAGTGGCTTTGTGTGGTAGGTGACCTATAGGGGGCAGTAGCTCAGCCTCCCCAATCACCTGATGTGGATGCTCTTGGTACACCCCTTTGTGGGCTGAGTGCAAAGTCTTGGTGTAGTTAAGCCTGAATTGCTGTTGGTACGCTGGGAGGAATTGACCTCCAGGCCAATTAGCTGTGAGCACTCCCTGTGTCTATAATAGAAGAAGTGCTGCGCTGAAGACACGCTTATGGGGCAGGACTTGTTTCAGTGGGGCTTTGGTGCTCACTGAGTCTGCCTCTTGAATGTGTCACTTATGGATGTGAGGAGTTGAAATCTGGTGTCTCACACTGACCACTAGGTACACTGGCTTCTGGATCTCCAATGGGGTGCAGGTCAGCTACTGTCTGAGGCCACTCAGCAGGAGCTACAGTGAGAGCTGCAGTTTTCTCCTGTTTGCTTGGGGTTTGGAGGTTTTGGAGCTGTCTGACCCGGGCTGCAAGTTTTCTAGGTTAAGCTGCGATAGGGCAGGCTTTCTTATGCTAATTGAGCTGCTTGGAGCTTGGGTGGGTTTGTAGGTTGTGTGGGGCGGGGTCTCAGGGCGTCACTAGGTTAGGGCGTGGCAAACAGCAATGGCTGCTAGTTAGCCGGCTCTGTGTCCCGACCGTGTCCTGGAATCCTGTGCCCCAGTGCCGTAAACAGTTATTCCTGCGCGCAGCTCTGCTAGCAAGCCACTCTCACTGGCAGACAGTCCAGCTTCTCCCCATAGAAGCTTGGGTCCCCCGCGTCTCCCCAGAGACTGGATTTCAGAGTAATCGGGGGCTTGTCTCTGTTCGGGTTGAAAAAAGCAACGCACCCAGTCGCCCGCCGCCAGCCCGGACCACGCGCCTCCGTACCTCAGCTTTTCAGCGCTTGTGCACGTCTCAATGCTCTTTTCTCTTTCCTTCTAGCTGTAGAACTTCCACTCAGCCAGCTTTCCCGTGGTTCTGGGTGATAGACGTTCTATCCTTTAGTTGCAGTTTAAATTGTTGTGGGAGGCAGCAGTTCAGGTGTTTACCTATGCCGCCATCTTGGATCTCCTTCTAACCATTCCTTCTTAATCTCTCTGGCTTCTCTGCCTAAAACTTATGCCTTGGTGTTACTCCTGGTTTGTGAATCATGACACACATCATCATTTTTGTGACCTCCTTGGAGAGATTTTAAAACCATTCTCAGGGTTTTAATAGCTATTTAATGCCTAAATACAGTTGTTCGTATGGAAAAAGACTTGCAGTTTATGATGATTATAATAGTTTTAAATCAAAAGAATGTCACAACTATAAACCTACTTTGGCCCACACGGTTTGGATCTGTACATCTCGAGACCTGCCCACCAATTTGAGCTTCAGAGTCATGTCTGATTGTTGTCTCCCACAGATCTCTAAAGATCTGCTAAATGTAATTGACCATTCTCCACTCTTACAGTGCAACACTTAAACATCTTAAAGTACCACACAAGTCAAGTTCACCTCCCACATATAATCAGTCAAGTTTTTTAACCTCATGTGTTCTCACATCTGTCCTCCATATTACCTCTTTCTTACAGTGCTGTGCTTTAGGCCTTCTCATTGCTAGCCTGATTTACTGCAATGACTTCATAACTTGAATCTCTGCAGGAGCTCAATATTGCTTTCCTTAAACTCATCTTCCATACTGCTACCAGAATAAGCTATCAAAAATGTAATTCTGCCTGACCACTGTGGCTCAGTGGTTGAGCATCGACCTGTGAACCAGGAAGTCACGGTTTGATTCCAGGTTGCGGGCTTGATCCCCAGTGGGGGACATGCAAGAGGCAGCCAGTCAATGATTCTCTCTCATCACTGATGTTTCTATTCCTCTTTCCCTCTCCCTTCCTCTCTCTGAAATCAATATTTTTTTAAAAGAAATGTAGTTTTGCTATCAATAAAAATGGCAAAAGATCTCATAACATGTAAAAACACTCATGATATATTCTAAGCTAAAAAAAAAAAAAGGCAGACTCTAAAACAGCATATCCATTATAACCCCATATTTGGTTTTTAGAAATATACATATATATGTTTATCCATCTAAACAATAACGGGGGTTATCTTCCAGTGGTAGATCATGGGTGATTTTCTTTTTTTACTTAGTTTTCCAAGCTTTCTGCAATGAATGGATATTCTTTTTGAAGTCAGGAAATCGATAAATCCCACAAATCTAACAATTTCAATTTCTACAGTAAACGCTGAGTTAGCTCTCTGCTGGCAGAATAAAGTCCAAGAATGTTCTCACGGCAGACAAGGCCCTCCATGAACTGGCCACCACTCCTCTCTAGCCTAATTTCCCCATAGTGCAATGGTTCTCAAATGTTAGGGTGCATCAGGATTAGTAGGCCCCACCCACAGAGTTTCTGATTCCAATCAAGTTTGAGATGAGGCCCAGGAATTTGCATTTCTAACAACTGATTCCAATGCAGTTGGTCTGGGGACACATATTTTTTAAATTATTGTGATAAAATATACATAACAAAAATTATATCTTAACTATTTTTAAGTGTATAATTCAATGGCATTAGCAATTTACAATGTTGTGCAATTATCACCATTATCACTTTTAGAACTTTTTCATCTTCCCAAATAAACTCCGCACCCATTAAACACTAACTCCCTCTTCCCCTCTCCACCTAGCCCCCATCCCCTGGTCCTCTACTCTACCTTCTATGTCCCTGAATTTGCCTACTCTATATAGCTCATATAAGTGGAATCATTTGTCAGTATCTGCTGGTGTCAGTGTTCCAGATTTTGGGTTAATAGGTGTGCAGTGGTATCTCATTGTTATGTTAATTTGCATTTCCCTTGTGACATATGACATGGAGCATTAATTTTTTAACACTTTGTTACATTAAAAACAAACAAACTGGTTTTTCATGCTATGTTCCTAATGTCTGTCAAGGTCATGTTCTGAGATTAGACAAATAACAAACTGAGTCTATTAAAATTGAAAACAAAAGTATACACAAAAATATATGTAAGAACAAATGACAGAACAAATGATCCAGCAAGTGTTTTATTTTGTCATCTGCCCTCAGTGACCAACTCCACCACAGACAATTGCTCAGTTGGTCCCATTTGTGCCTGTAACTTCCTAGCCTCCCTGAACTTTCACCTCAACCTCCCTTACACCTGGCTCCTGATCTCCATTTTCTACAGGCTATCTCCAAGAGGCATTTCTTCCCTACACAACTAAGACCTGTGGAGCATCATTTCAGTTAATCTCACTCCCTAGTCCTTCTGCCCGACCTGATTCTTACTATTTCCAATTCTGGCTCAATCTAACTGTTTTTACATATCTCAGAATTTTGAAGTTACAAGTGTTCAACTTCAGTTTGTATTTGATTTCTGTTTGGCAAATCCTCTTACTAATTTTGGATATGCTTACTCTTTCCCCAATCTCCACATTCTCAAGGTCTTCACTCCATTTCTCTCCCCCTCCCTCACCACCTCTGGGTTAATGACCTTGCTTTCTACTTCACAGAGAAAACAACCATCAACCATGCACCAAAGCCAGAAAGCTGGGCACACTCTTGGACTCTTTTCTCTTTCTCAACACAATGTCCAATCAGTTACATTTTCAAATAATTTTAAAGTCTTTAGGGGAGAAAGGAATTAAAAATACATTATTAAGTATTTAAAAACTCTTCTATAGGAAAATAAAAACATTCATTACTAAAAAAAAACATGTTCTATATTAAATACATTAAAATATAGATCATTTTATAAATAAAATCATTTTAAACATGATAAAATTTCTGATACAAGGTTACTTATACATAGTTCAATGACTGACTTTGAAAATATAAAAACTATGTCCTTTTAAAAAAGATTTAACTTCATGTTACAAAATTATCAAAAGTTAAAAAGTGCTTCTATTTTGTTCCATTTTTAAAGCAATTATAGCACAATATCATACCTTTAAAAAAAAAGATGAGTTAGGGCATAAGTCTCATCCTACTTGCCTAAAAATGAGAACTTCAGAGACTTTCTAGGCAGGAAAAGGCTGGGAGGCTGACTGAGTTCAGTGCCAGCAAAGCTGTCATCGGCCGAGCTAATACTGTCCTTGTTCTCAGAACCAGGCAAGGCCTCCTTCTGCCCATTCCTATGAAGGAGTCTTTCTATGCCTACTGGTTCCTAATTCAGAAAAGTTTCCTGAAAGAATTTTGATTCTTAAATCCTATGCCAATACCGAAACTCTTCTAAAGATTGAGGAATTTTACATTTGGATTTTATACAAAAAGTCATGAATCTAATTCCAAATGAAAAACAAACAAACAAACAAAAAAAAGACACTTCATTTGGTCGCTTGATTTCGTATCTTGTCGAGGTAGGATACCTTTCTTCTTTTTCCAAAAACGGTCCTGACTATACAAACGGTGGCTGTACTGGGAAGGGTTCCAATGCCTTGTCCGCATTCTTCCAGTTGTCAAAATTTTCTTTGTACCACTCAACTGATGGGGGGAAAAGACAAAAATGAAAATTGAAAAACTCAACATCAGTTAACCAAAATATACTGAGTTCTGCTAAGTAAGAAAAGTCTTGCCCAACAGCTTATGAGCAGGCAAGGACTGCCTAATGACAATCTGACATTAATCAGAAGATATTTCATCAACAAAAATTCAGATTTAAAAATCAACTTTTATTTTTTTCTTTTTAACTTCTAAAGTACTTCAATGTTTAATTTGCTGGTGAAAGTGTTTAAGATATTCTGATTTTAAGAAATTCAGGGGGAAATTAGATAAATCATTTGCATTAGTTTTAAAGTTACAGAAAATAGGTGTAGTATTTTATTCATGTAAATGTAGAATACTACATTACAGGCATAGAGAAATGATGTGAGTTTCCTTCTGTCACTATGTGAAATTATTTTATGTTGCTATACTATCAGTAAAGCTTTTTAATTAAAAAAAAGATAAATTATCTTTGAATTTGCTTTTTAAAGTATTTTGTATTTTAAGCTCTGAATCAAGAATTTATGTTTGGACATATTTTTTCTCATTAGTACATTTAGAAATAGAACTTTAACATATATACACAAACTTTATATATACTTATTTTAATAGATATTTCTATACATATTCAATTTGCTCCCTATTTGTTTGTTTCAATATAAAAAGACTCAAGACATTTGTCCTAGCTGGTTTGACTCAGTGGATAGAGCAACAGCCTGAGGACCTAAGGGTCCCAGGTTCGAGTCCAGTCAAGGGCACATGCCCAGGTTATGGGCTCACTCCCCAGTAGGGGGCATGCAGGAGGCAGCCGATCAATGATTCTCTCTCATCATTGATGTTTCTATCTCTCTCTCTCTCCCTCTCCCTTACTCTCTGAAATCAATAAAAACATATTTATAAAAATAAAAAGACTCAAGATACTTGAAGACTGTAAGTATCTATATTTCATCAAATCTAAGATGATACTTAAGATGGACCATTATTTTACATGCCACTAAGGAAAAAAAAATGTTGCAATGATAATTTTAAGATGCTAGTGATTGTAAAAACACATACCTTTCAAGGATATGAAAAAAAATAAAAAATCATGTACCTGAGAAACAATGAAATAAGTAGCTGATAAATGCTAAAAAGATACAGGAAGACTGATCAGAAGTTAGTCTATGAAATTCAAGATGCTTAGGAAATATAGTACTATTGCTAGAAATATATTAAATGTAACAATTTGAAAAGTAAAAATGATTCATCACAATATTCTACTGAATTTGTAGTGTTCCAAAAATAAACCACTTTTTCTTTAAATTTTTCTCAACCCTCATCCCTCAAATGACCAATTCATAACATACTTGTTTTCTTTATTCCTTCTTTCCAAGGCACTTTAGGTCTCCATCCTAAGCCATGAATTTTTTCTGATTTCATTGGATATCTCATGTCATTGATCGGTCTTGGGAAACAAAACAGATTTAAAATGACACTGTGGAAATACATTTACAAATCTAAATACTAAGAGAAATAATGGGTGTCCATGCATCTTCACCATAATTCAAATTAAAAAAAAAAAATTCTCCCTGATGACATGACCATAGAAAATTTATAAAATAAAGTGTATATATATTTTAAATCATCTATAATCCCAGATAACTAACCCAGGACCCTTCAGTACACAGACCAATGCTCTATCCACTGAGCCAAACCAGTTAGGGCTTATCTTCTCATTTCAGCACAATCTAAGTATTACATGCAGTGGGTCATACCTAAATGTTTGATGAATAAATAAATGCTTATTAGGACTCTTATGTTCCATATCCTGGGTTGGGTACTTTATATTATAATTGAAGCTTAAAATACTTTTTAAAAAGCAAGATAAGCCCTAACTGGTTTGGCTCAGTGGATGGAGCATTGGTCTGTGGACTGAAGGGTCCTGGGTTCAATTTTGATCAAGGGCACATGCCTGGGTTGCGGGTTCAATCCCCAGTAGGGGGCATGCAGGACGCAGCCAATCAATGATTCTCTCTTATCATTGATGTTTCTATCTCCCTCTCCCTTCCTTTCTGAAATCAATAAAAATAATTTTTAAAAAAGCAAGATAATATTTTCTCTATTTCACACTCAAGGAAACCTCAGTCTTGGAAAAAGTCAGTAACTTTCTTTAAATCACACAGTAATAATGCTACACTTTATTCTTATGACATTTATAATTAGAAAAAAGTATTTTGGTAGAAAACTCAAAATGGACCAACTAGTTTCTGGTTAATTCCATATATTTTATAATTTTATGAGTACCTAAGATGCCAAATCTTTCCCCAACGTTTTAATTAGTTACTCACCTATCATTAACATAATCAACCCAGTTTTCCATTTCAGACTCTGAATTGGTCTCTTTGATCTGTCAAAATGGAAAGGGCTTTTAAGTCAAATTATAAAATGAGCTCAGAGAATAACAATGGTTTTCAATAAAGGATTCAAAAGATAAGGAAAACAACTTCCTCAAAGCAGGAGAGACAACTAAGATGAACAGCATTTTAGTAACTTTCTGTACTTTATAACCCAAACTGTACCTGAAGCTCAGAAAGAATACATATTGTATACTATGGCAGAAAATACATTTTTTTGGCTTTTGGTTATTACTCATTGTGATATTCTGATTTATAAGAAATATATGTTTGGTAATCGACCCTTTTCCTGTCATGGGGCTCCTGAAACCCTTGGAATTTCCTAAGTGATGAGAGATAAAGGTGTCTTTTGCTATTTATAATAAACCCCTTTCAATTGCACCAGAGTTCATGTTAGTAACTGATCTTGGGAAGCCCCTAAGGATAGGGGCTGGTTGCCAAGGGAACCAACCAGGTGATTAGAGGGATAGAACTCAGCCCCCGCTCCCCACAGACCTGGGAAAAGAAGAAGTGCTTGAGGTTGAATTAATCACCAATGGCCAACATGTTAATCAATCATGCTTAGTTAATGAAGCCTCCATAAAAAATTAAAAAATTAAAAAGACAAGGTTTGGAGAGTTTCTAGCCTGCTAAACACATGAAGGTGCTAGGAGAGGGGCATGCCCAGAGAGAGCATGGATACTCCACACCCCTTCCCTCACACCTTGCCCTATGTGTCTCCTCCACTGGCTGTTCCTGAGTTACAGCCTGTGTAAAAGACCAGTGATCTAGAAAGTAAACTGCTTCCTGAGTTCTGTGAGCCACTCTAGCAAATTACCTCCAACTTATAGCTGGTTGGTCAGAAGCACAGGTGACAGCCAAGTCTTACAAATGGCATCTGAACTGAGGGCAGTCTTGTGGAACTGATTTGTTAATCTGTGGAATCTGATACTATCTCCAGATAGATAACATCAGAATTGAGTTAAACTGTAGAACACCCGGATGGTAAATGACAATTGTTTGGTGTGGGAAACCCACACATTAGGAGTACAGAGAATTCTGAGAATAGTGCAGAGGAAAACAACAGTTTTTCAATACACTCAGTCCTCCTTTCTACTGAATTCTGAGATTTATCATTGATGTTCATAAATATATATAGATACTCATAATCATAATTATTTACATATCATTGTTCCTTTATTCTAAAACTTACAGCTTTATATTTCTAAAATTAAGGTATATCTTTTATTGGGTAGATACATCTAATATATTAGGATTTCTGCCCCCCCCCGAAAAACTGTTACTAAATGAGTGATATAATTTCAAATGACATATCTTAATGTATAAATAGTATACATCAGTAATTGTCAACCTTTTACATCTCATGGCACATAAACTAATTACTAAAATCTGTTGTACACCAAAAAGTATATTTCTTGCTGATCTGACAAAAAAATAGATATTATTTTTATCCACTCACACCAGATGGCCATTGTTGTGTTGGCTGTCTTTTTTTTTACAATCTAATGCTCTGAAAAGAGGTCAGTGCCCCTGACTAAATAATTAGGTATTATTACATGTCTTTAAAATTCTTGCAGCACACTGGTCAAAAATTTCTGGTATATATAATAATAAATTTGATTTATTATTTATTAACCTTTCAATTGAATAAACTGTAAATTGTTGATTTTGACTAAATTAATCATTGCTATCACTAAATTTTGAAAACACTACTCTTTCACAACATATACGTACCAGTTGTATTAGTTCTTTGGCAAGTTGGAGAACTGACATTTCAAAATTGGTTCCAATGTTATAAATTTCACCTGGTTTCCCCTTTTTGAGGACAGTGAGAAATGCTTCTACTACATCAGTAGCATAAAGAAAATTTCTTGTTTGGAGCCCTGATCCATGAATGCAGCTAAAAAGATTAAATAAAAGGAAATCATAAAACTTTAAAAAGTAAGCTCTCCCAAGCCAGAGTAAGACAACAATTGGGCACAACTCCAAAAAAGCCAATTCCCAAAGAGATCCTAGAAATCTTTTACTGAAAACACAAAATTTCACAACTTTTCTAAATTTTATCCATAGTTCTTAAATGATTTTCAAACCTCCTGAGGGTACTCAGTAGGAAGTGGCAAATATATGTGACCCTCTGAGAAGTATTTATTCATCAATTGTATACCATAAATTTATTTTGAAGATCTACAGTTTAATGAATTAAATAAATCCTTTCAAAAAGTAAAATTATATAAAGATAGATGTCAAATTTTATGCAATAACTGAAAGTTCTGGATAAATCATTTAAGAACTAAATTTTTTCCCCTCTGTCAACATTTATCCCCCTTCCCCCCCTTTCTACCTCCCTACAATCCTTTCCCTCTAGTAATAACCATACTGTTGTGTGTCTATGAGTTGTTTTTTTAGTTTGCTTAGTCCTTTCACTTAAGAACTGAAATGATCTTAGTAAATAAATTATAAAGATGAATTACAAATTATATATTTTTAAAAACTATTGACTAAATGTAGAAGAAATTCCACAACATTTCAGAAAAACATGGGTACAAAGGTAAATAATAACATACCATTTCCTGTTGTGTTGTAGTAAAGAAATAAATTTTGGAATAACCTAAAAGAATATTTAAATATCACCTTAGACTTTGGAAATTTACTCATTAATATGAATCTAAGCTCATTAGAAGAATAAAACATTATTATTGTTAAGAAATATTCATACATTAGAGTTCAAGAAAAACCTATTACAATTTCAATAAGTAGAAGGACTCTAAGACAGCTTCCTATTTCACAAAAACAAGTTATCTCTTAGAAAAATATGAAAATAAGATAATATTATAAAGTGGAAAATTTCAGAAAGTCTTCATGAACAATTTGCTTTTTCATCACAAAACTCACTACTCTGTTGACTGTATAAGATACTCTAAAACTTAAGCAAAGTAGATATT
This sequence comes from Corynorhinus townsendii, assembly GCA_026230045.1. Lineage (NCBI taxonomy): Eukaryota > Metazoa > Chordata > Mammalia > Chiroptera > Vespertilionidae > Corynorhinus > Corynorhinus townsendii. The sequence continues at coordinate 45,418,438 of JAPDVU010000003.1, read as the reverse complement.
AATACCAGCAGATCATGATAAGAGCCCTTTCCTTTGGACAAACGGATTAATGCAACCAGCTGGGAAGTGAAAAACTCACTCTAAATTTAGGATGAGAGGGAGCACAGTTACTTAAAAGTGGGCTTAATGATAAAGAACCAATCACATAGGCATTAACTATGTTTGACTACATTTCTTTTTTAAACATCAACTTGTTGTTCCATTTATTTATGCATTTATTGGTTGACTCCTGTATGTGCCCTGACTGGGGATTGAATCTGCAACCCCTAATGTATCAGAATGATGCTCTAACCAATGAGTTACCCAGCTAGGGTCGACTACATTTCCTTTTATATATTTTTTTCTTTACTGATTTCAGAGAGAAAGGAAGAGTGAGAGATAGAAACATCACTGATGAGAGAGAATTGGCTACCTCCTGCACGTGCCCTACCCGGGATCAAACCCACAACCAGATATGTGCCCTGTCCGAAAATTAAACCTTGATCTCCTGGTTCATAGGTTAACGCTCAGCCACTAAGCCACACCAGCAGGGTCTGACTATATTTCTTTATTCACTACTTGTACTACTTTCTGGAAGACATTCAGGCCTGCAATAATAAAGAGGAGCCCTGACGGGTTTGGCTCAGTGGATAGAGCGTTGGCCTGTGGACTGAAGGGTCCCAGGTTTGATTCCGGTCAAGGGCATGTACCTTGGTTGCGGGCAAATCCCCAGTAGGGGGTGTGCAGGAGGCAGCTGATCGATGTTTCTCTCTCATCGATGTTTCTAACTCTCTCTCCCTCTCCTTCCTCTCTGTAAAAAAATCAATAAAATATATTTAAAAAAAATAATAATAAAGAGGAGTTGGAGAACAGTTAACCAGATGACTAAAAGATAAATTTATTTTTTTCCCCTTTTGTTTATTTTTTATCCAGTCTCTTCGCTCCCTCCAGCCCTTATCTCAGTTCACTCCAATTATTACTCTAAGTGAGGACAGGGACCACACCTTAGTTGTCCTATCCCCCAGCCATTCTTGGGGGCCACACACTATACTCTCTAGAAGTGCTGTAGAGAGATGTGAATCAAAGGACAAAGACACTAATGTGACCTATTTGGGGATTTCATACAGCAGCAGGAAAAAAACAATGTTCTCCAAAGGCCTCAAGTGCATAGTCTCTCTGGGGCACACTTTAAGCGCAGACAGGTTACCTAAAACTTTAATAAAACATTTTAGGATAAAACAGATTTGCCAAAGCTCTACCACACGCAAAGTACTCCCTCTTGTCTTTACTGAGCAAATATCAATGTACAACGCCATCTGTCTCTTTAAATCTCCCTGACTTTGGAGTCCTGCTTTCCAAAATTCACTTTGAAGTCAGTATTTCCAGTTCAGGATTCTTGGAACTAGCATGGCTGATTTCGTATGCCCACTTGGAAATGCCCACTTGGAAATGCTTTTTCGTCTCTGCCCACTTGGAAATGCTTTTATTCCACGCTAAAGTCCCATCACTGTGGAGTCTCAGATAAATTTCTGTACAAGCTTCCCACATCACTCCCTAACTAGATTTTACATTCATGTATAGCCTGACATACTGGTCTTACTGCAAACCAGGAGTCTAAACTGCAGCGTGATAGCAGTGCTTGGGAATCCTGAAAAGTGCAAGGCAGTTTCATGTGTATCATCTCACTGGATTCCTCAAAATCCTTTCTAATATTATCCTTACTCCTCATTCTAAGGATGATGCTCAAAGGGCCCAAGGTCATCCCAGCTGATGAATGTAAGGTCAAGACTTAAGCTCAAGTCTTCCAGGGATCAAGTAAGCCAGAGATCTGCATGTGACCTATATAGCATCTATAAATTACATCTAATTACAACATAAATGTTGAACAAATAACTGAAGAGATATTATTATAAGTTACAATTATTAAAACACTCTGAATTTAGAAATAAAATGTACCTTTTCTGGATATTGATGTGGTCCATAAACATTACTGCTTCTTGTGATGACAACTGGAAACTTAAAAAGTATTCGACAGTAAGATAATGGAAAGGTTCTAGTTAAGCAGTTTTAATATATGGCACTTTTGGCTAAATAATTCTACACATCTTAAGGACAGAGTGAAGGGATTTTTTTCCTAATGTAAGACTCCTGAAAAGATAGGAGAGGATGGGATTCAGACACAGGCAGAGGTTTCGAGAGGAATTTTTTCTTATTGGGACAAGGGGAGGACAAGTATAGATGAGGGCAGATTTGTAAGTTCGACAGAAGAAAACTAAGGAAATTTCCACCTGATTATTTCAGAGACCACCTCTAGGACTCTAGGTTTGATTAGATGTTACACTTTAAATTGGCTTTCTCTGTTGTACCAACCCTTACAAATAATAAAAAAAAAAAAACCTACCAGGAAAGAGAAAAGGACCAATGCTACTGGAACACAAAAGGCAAGAGGACCTTAAGTCATTCCTTGGCTTGCCTTTCTGACCCAGGCCCTAATTACTCCCAAAGATCAGTGGGGAGCCAAATGTAGGGGATTAGAGCTGATAATTCATACTGGGTAAGGCTCCCCACTGACACTGCCAGAGCCACCCAGGGAACTCTGCCTCCTATTCTTGAGGAGCCACGAGAGGTGAATTGTGCAGAGAGGAGCACAGAGGCAGTAATGGAATCTGCCCTCCCTCTGTCTTCCTTCACTCCCAGGATTCCTGGGAACAGGGCTTTTCACTTTAGCTGTAATACTCTACCTATTACTGAAGTAAGAAAAAAACACATACAAATCATTCCTTTAAAAGATGAATTAAACAAGAAGAAAGAAGTAGGTCCTACTTTGTCCACGCGCTATAGAAAATCAGTTTTTTTAAATTCCTTAATAAGTAACTTTTCTCAATACATATCTTCTACTCTAGAAATGAAATATTGCTAATGCTAACTTGACGTTTTAACACCTAAGTCCAAAGAAAAATGATTCAAGAGTTTTAAATTAAAATAAGTTCTTACTTTATATTGTTCCCAATAAGACTGTACAAAACACTCAGCCTCTGCCTTAGATGATGCATACGGATTTGTTGGTTGTTTGGGTGAAGATTCATCAAATTCCTAATTTTAAAAAGATAAATTTCTTTTTAAAAGTACTATATATACTTTCTAAGTAGAGAAATCAGAAAATATATTACAAACTTGAAATGTTAATCACTATATTAAAAAAGACATTAATGAACCCCAACTACGTGCCAAGCATTTCTCTGCGCACTTTAATGCAGTAACCCATTTAAAGTTCACAACAACCCAATGAGGCAAGAGGCAGAACAGCAAGTACAAAGGCCCTGAGACAGAAGCGTGTTCAAGGGAACTACAAGGAGCTTCATGAGAGGGGAGAGAAATGGGAAATGAGGTTGGAGAGGGAGGCCAGAATACATGGAACCTTGAAGGCCAACATTAACTGACCTTGAGCAGAGTACTGTTATGATCTTACATTTAAAAAATGATTCTGGCTACTGTGTCACATCAGATGCAGGGTGACAAGGTACAAGAAGGAAGAAGTTCAGCTTATAAAAAATGCAAGGAGAAATGAAAATGGCTGCTTCTCGAGGTAGGATTGTGGATTGAAAAGTGGTCAGGGTCTGCTTTTTCTCATTTTAAGTTTTTCCAAACTACATGATTTTTTTCACTACACATGTGTTTTGGTAAAAACAAAACAAAACAAAACAAAAACAGAATGAGGTCATTAATGACTATGATAAATGTAGACTGGAAAATGGAGCCATTTTTGGCATTAAAATTATGACATTTACAAATGATTAAAAAAGGAGAGCAAATTCCAGTTTCTACAATAATTTCACACTTACTCCTTGACATCCCAGGGTGTTTCCTGAGTGAACAGACAGCATGCTACAGCCTAATTTACACATGCTCTGGCTGATGCAAATAACATTCATCATGCATATAAGACTAGACAAAAAAATGAAATCTGCTGTTCTCTTGTAAAATATTGTCAGTCATATTACATTTAAATCTCCTCCGCGAGTATTGTTGCTGCCATTGGAGTGGCATTATTTGATGTGAACAGAGGCACAATGGAATGAGAACTGGGGAGTCCCACAGGTAATGTATAATCAGAGGATGAAAAAAGCCCAGCAAAGGTCTTACTATTTAAGGTTTGTTGCAAGGTCCATGGTAAGTAGAGGAAACATATTTTCTAAGCTTACCTTATCAAGACTCCCTCCATACACTTCATCTGTGCTGACGTAAATAAATTTCTCCACTCTGGCTTCATGAGCGGCACTTACCAAGACATGAGTGCCATAAACATTAACATATGTAAACTCAAAGGCACGTACAAAGGAAAGATCTAAAGAAAAGAGAGAAAGCTAGAACAATTCCATCCAAGGGATAAAACAAATACCACATGGTAGACTCAGGTTTAAGGAAAACTCTATTCACTTCTCTTCATTCACTACAAATGTAATAGTTTTAAAAATAACATAAAACACATGGCTACTATGATTTCTTTAAGCCTAAATTACATCATATGTGTACATTCTTAGAGCCTAGAAAACCATCAGTGCTAAATTTGCAGGAAACACTTTTAATTCCATAAGAAAAAAAAATGATACATTTAAATTAAAAAAAAATGATACATTTAAATTTTAAAAAATGATACATTTAAATTTAAAATATTTTTAAATTTAAAAAATTTTTGAAATTTCATGTTGAAGCTAGAGGTCTGGTCCTTTCAGCTCAACATATTATTGCTGAAAACAACAACTATTGGACAAATTATTTTATAATGCGTAAACTAGAGGCCCAGTGCATGAAATTTGTGCACTTGGGGGCAAAGGGGCTCTCAGCCCGGATTGCGAGAGGGCGCAGGCTAGGCCGAGGGACCCTAAATAGTACATGATTGGGGCCAGGGAGGGATGTGGCCAGCAGGGGAGGGACCACAGGAAGGCTCCAGGATGTGTCTGGACCATCTTGTTCAGTCCCGATCAGCCGGACCCCAGCAGCAAGTTAACCTACCAGTCGGAGCATCTGACCCCTGGTGGTCAGTGCACATCATAGCAAGCAGTTGAGCGGCTTTAGCCTATCATTAGCATATTACACTTTGATTGGTTGAATAGCCGACTTGACAATCAGACATTTAGCATATTAGGCTTCTATTATATAGGATTCACTTCTAAAGAATCAATTCTCTATAATCTTGGAATGAGGGGAGCTTTCCTAACTATGGCTCACAATTCAGAAGCAAAAGAAAAGAAACTGATAAATTTGACTACAAAAAATTCTTGCATGGTTAAAAAAACAACAGAAAAATCTACAAATTAAAAAGACAAATGACAAACTGGGAAAATATTTAAACTTATCAGAAATAAAAAGTTAATATATTCAATCTATAAAGAAGTTATAAAAAATAACAACCCTATGGTCAAATGGGGAAGAGACATAAATAGATTGGACAATAAATACAAAGGTCCTGAAGCTTAAGATACTCAACCTGATTACAAGAAAAATCCAAATTAAAAACTCACAGAGCCCTGGCCAGTGTGGCTCAGTTGGTTGAGCACCATCCTGTGCACCGAAAGGTCACCAGTTCAATTCCTGGTCAGGGCACAGACTCAGGTTTTGGGTTCAATCCCCAGTCAGGGTGTGTGCTAAAGGCAGCTGATTGATGTTTCTATCTCATATCAATGTTTCTTTCTCTCTAAAAAAAAAAATCAATGCAAATATAGTTTTTAAAAATACAGTTTAAATGTCCATCTCCCCAGAAGTAATCCCTATGCTGACTTTGGTTAAACTCGTACTTTTAAGATAACATTCAAGGTTACATTTCAGTCTACACTAAAAAAAAGTGACCTGAAAAGCACCAATTACCTTGATGACAGAGTGACCCCTGGCTTGTTTTTCTAGTAGAGCATGGTATATGCTTGCTCAAAGACACATACTAAGTAGCTACTCGCTCAACCCCATTACTGGACTTTGATTTAGGCTAAACAGCCCCTGGAAAAGATCATTTGCCCTTCATAACTGTAATATAAAATAATGCTTACCTACATGTGTTTGTGCAGCAAAATGCAGTACTATATCTATTTTCTCTGTTTCAAAAAGCAGTTTCACGAAATGAGAATCACATATGTCACCCTATATAAAAGCAAACATGAGAAAAATAAGTTTTATTTAGCTTTCTCATTTGTAAAAACCATTTTACTGTATGAACAACAACAAAATGATAAGAGAAGAATTCATTCTCCCCTCCCCAATTTAATAGAGAACAGCTTAAAATTAAACTGAGGGGTCAAGTAAGTACAGTAATGAATGATGTATTTTTTTCCAGCATCCTAGGATATAAAATATTCAATTCAAAAATATTTTTGCAAATAAATGTCTAAAATAATATTTTATTGAGTACCAACTACTACTGAGGACTGTACTAGGTTTTTTCCATAACATTCTTGCCAACCTAAGGTCGCATGTTAACAGGACAAATTTTAAACATATTTTCAGAAGTTCAAGATAACCATTATTGTAATATATTTAAAGTATTTATTACAATTAGAATGACATTTTGAAAAATGTATTTTATCACAACTAAGTAAATGTAAGAGTACTTCTGATGTGTAATTAGTTTTAAAAATATGTATTCTTGCCCTAGCTGGTTTGGCTCAGTAGATAGAGCGTGGGCCTGTGGACTGAAGGGTCCTGAGTTTGATTCCGGTCAAGGGCACGTGCCCAAGTTGCAGGCTCGATCCCCAGTAGGGGACATGCAGGAGGCAGCCAATCAATGATTCTCTCTCATCATTGATGTTTCTATCTCTCTCTCCCCCTCCCTTCCTTTCTGAAATCAATCCTATATAGTAAAGGGCTAATATGCAAATCGACTGAACAGCAGAACAACTGGTCACTATGACATGCACTGACCACCAGGGGGCAGATGCTCAATGCAGGAGTTGCCCCCCTGGTGGTCAGTGAGCTCCCATAGAGGGAGCACCGCTCAGCCAGAGGCCAGGCTCATGACTGGGGAGCGTAGTGGTGGTGGCGGGAGCCTCTCCCTGCGGTAGCACTAAGGATGTCCAACTGACAGCTTAGGCCCAGATGGACATCCTCCGAGGGCTTCCGGACTACAAGAGGGCACAGGACGGGCTGAGGGACCCCTCCCCTGCAGAGTGCATGAATTTCGTGCTCCGGGCATCTGGTAAAAAGATTTTTAAAAATAATAAAATAAAATTAAAATATGTATTCTCAATAATTCTTTGGTGACTGAAGAAAACACTTTCATACAGAAGAACAGAATAATGAAATGTGGTTAAAAATAAAATAGTTTCTAGAATCACTGAAAAAAAAAACCCCACATAAGCCATAGGATAAAGAGTTGCATTTGACATTAAAATTTGCCTTTGCAAATTAATGACCTGGCTCTGTGGTTTATACTTTGGACTCCTTTAAGAGTGGCTAGTAAGAATCAGTCTTCCAGAGCCAATCAATCAACTTTCATGGGAGAAGACTATCCAACAGGCTGTATGGTGGGCTTTTTGGCTATTGACTGGCCTGTGTAACACCCCACTTTATACCAATCTTCTTAAATCCCAGCAAAAGCCTTATTAAGAAAGACAGTGAGGACCTAAAAGTCACAAACCATGTAAGTTAAATCAGCTACTCATAGATGTGCCAAAGTACCAAAAATCACATGTAACTTTATATATGGTATCAATCTAAAAGTAGTATTCTCTATAGCATGTGGTAGTTCTGGAAACTAAAAGGTCTTTAATTAGCATACTTTCTAAGCCCATATTACACAGGTTTGTGAAGAAGGAAGATATAATGTCTGAATTGGTAAATGTATAATCATAGGCAATGTATAATAATTATATAAGTATAAGAAACTTTCATACCTGTATAAATTTGTAGTTTTGTTTGTTAGAAATGGTTTCAAGATTCTTCAAACTTGCACAGTAATCCAGCTTATAATAAGTAAGAGGAAAGAAGGGTAGAGAAACAATACAAAAAGTGATAATAGCTTTTCCTATAAAATATCAATTTATTTTAAAGACTATAGATGTTCTGATTGTAATATAAGAACATATCTTCTTAAAGTGTTTGCTTTTTGTATTTTTTAAACTTTCTAATATCTTAAAAGTAAAAAACAAAAACGTAATTTTGTTATCATTTCAAAACACACATACACACACAAAAAATCACTTGTTATAAAGCTCTCCTTTTAAAAATTTTCCTGCCCAGATTTGCCTCCAGCCAATGGTGGCTAGAAAAGTTTACTATTCCTTACTGAAAAGGAATTAATGATTGAGAACAATTAGACCTGTGTTACACATATTATAGCTCATTACACTTTTTCTGAGTTAACTGCTGGTAAACTGGTATAGAGATGGGAAAAAAATTACTCTGAAAGTAAGGCAGGTAAAAATTTCTAAGACTTATGGATTGTTCTTTGACTACATATTTTTCCTGTTACATTTTGTGAAATAAAGATAACTAACTGCATCTTGTGTTTAAAGTAAAAAATTCAGTAATCATGGTATCTCCTCTGCCCAGCTGGTGTGGCTCAGTGGTTGAGTGTCTACCTATGAAATGGGTGATCAGGGCTCGGTTCCCAGGTGGGTCCATGCCCGGGCTTCGGGCTTAATCCCCAGTGTGGGGCAGGCAGGATGCTGCCAATCAGTGATTCTCTTTCATCACTGACGTTTCTCTCTCTCTCTCTCCCTCTCCCTTCCTCTCTGAAATAAATTTTTTTAAAAATCAGTGATTACCAATCATGGTTTTCAAATTATCTAGGGAGAGTCTGACTATTATATAAAAATTCTCAAAGTTAAATTAATAACATTTTAATCTAAAAAGTAAATACATAGTTTTCCATGAGATGACAGTTATAAAATCAAATTATAAGATCAAATAATCAGAATATTCCAATTCCGAAAAAGATTAATAATCACAAGATTACACTAAATATTGAGTTTAGGGTGAAGATTTTTTGGGGGGTAAAAATACTGTTCTTAAAACCTTTACTTTATAGGCTATCATAATAAATGAAAAGGTTTCAAAGGACTTTATAACTAAGATTAAATATAGCATGAACACATAACTACAGGCCCCTAAGTTACTAAAATGATAAAAAAAATGAAATTATTAGCATGACAAAATTCTAATACTTTAAAAAATATAAATAAATTTCAGTGCATGAACTCATTTTTATAAAACTCACCTTGTCTAGATTTACGATCATATAGTTTGGATAATTTTCCACTAAAGACACAATCACATGTGATGCACTATAAGAAAAAAGTATATGTTGTTAGTAGAAAATTTCACCTTCCATAAATTCTTTAATGTTACTCTAAAGCTATCAAGTATTAGGCAACGAATGAAGGATACCTTTAAATTTTTACAAGAAATATAACTACACTGAATATACACACACCCACTCTTTTCACTAACTTTGTCAATAGTATCAACATATAAAGCCTTACATTCCCTTTATGCTATGGAGAAGACAACTTACTGGTCCTGGGTGTAAGAAAAAATCAGTTTAAACAAATGATCTGTCCATGTATGCTTTGAGTATGGGAGTAAAGCAGGATGATAAATATACAGTGGTTGGTGGTCAATGCAAATGGACTATTATGAGCCTTTTCAGAGACTGTAGGTATAATTATGTAAAAATTAAGTTAGTATGAGCATAGGAGTTGTCTATGCTCAATGTAATCCTACTGCAACTGCTATCTCTTAGTACAAGAATGTGATGGTCTAAATCAGGGGGTCCTAGACTAAACCTAGGTTTCCAGGCTAGCTGAAACCATCTGAATTAGATATCCACAGTGGCTCCTGGGTTTCAGAGGACCCTGAAGTGGAACCAGAGGCATATCTCAGTGAGGTGATTCACCAGATTTTATCAAATACACCAAACAGGGGCAGGAACAAGGGCAGCCCTCAATCAAATGTTGCATTCAGTTTGTACTTAATAGCCTTTTCATAGCATTTTCGAGAAATACCCTTCCTGGACCAGCACTCTCATACCAGTACCATCCTTTAATGTCTACGCTCCTGTTCTCATTAAGTGAACCCTGCCTGCTGGTACCCTTCTCCAAGTCACTTTCAGATCAGAAGAGAAGATTTAATGTGCTAATGGGCTTGGGAGAAAGAGTCCCATGTTCCTCTTCTTCCACTAGGCAAAGAGTCCCATGTTCCTCTTCTTCCACTAGGCAAAGAGTCCCATGTTCCTCTTCTTCCACTAGGCATTGTACTTATGCACTCATCCATTCAACAATTACTGAAGACCTTTATAAAATGAGCATTCTTCCGGGTGCTAAGAGAGCAGCAGTTTCTGCCCTCATTCCGTTTACATTCTAAAGTGGGGATACAAGCAATAAAAAATACATAACAATAAACCCAATACAGAATACCATTTCGGATAGTGGTAAGTGTGTTAGTAGGGACTGGGTATTTTAGATAGGGTGGTCAGGTAAGGCCTGAGGAGGTGGTGTCTGAGTAAACACCTAAACTGAGTGATGCAAACAGCCTAAGCAAAGGGGAAGCAAGGGCAGAGGCCTCAAGAAAGGAGGAAGGAGCCTTCTGTGTTCCAGGGAATGAAAGGTAAGTGTGACAGGCACAGAAAAGCTAGGGGTAGACTAGCAGGAGATCAGATTGGAAAAGTAGTGCTTGGGCATGTGAGAGTCTTCTAGATACGGTAGAGAGCCTGGCTTTTATTCTAAATCTGATAGGAATCATTGGAGGAATAGTTATGCACGTTTACTTAATAAACACTGACTTGTGAGAATCAGATTTGGAAGCATTATGACCAATCAGGAGGCTACAGCAGTCGTCTAGGCAAAAGAAGAAAGTAGCATGGGCTAGGGTGGAAGGGGAAGGGGGTCAGAAGAGGCCTTGAGGATATATTTGGAAGTAAGGTGAGAGGACTTGTTGATTGTGGATGTGCGGGAAAGAGGCAGCAAACGTTTAGTACCAGCAGAGAATTTTTAAGTCAGTTGAATAAATAAATGTTCTATCACATTACAAAAATTTATTTTTTGGCCACTATACGTACAAGACCTGTGTATTGGAGGGGAGGGGGGTCAAGGAGCATTGAAGCTTATTGCAATTACGGGCACACACAGAAGAGCGAAAGGTGCATCTCAGGCCAGGTAGGAGGGCGGGTAGTACCCAGCACCTCTGCTTTGGAAGGAAGGCGTTTTAAAGAAGTCGCAGTTTCAAAGGAACCAGGTCCTCTCAGGCCAGGAGAGGGAAGAAGGTAGGAAGATACCGGTCATGCATTAAGACTCTCCCCATATCAGACACCCAAAGCTGGTCCCAAGCTGCCAAGAGCAAGCAGAGGCGCAGGAAAAGGTTGGGATTTCTGGGAAGCCACTACTCGGCCAGCGACGCCGTTACCTACATGAAACCAGCACCGCCGGTCACCAGCACCCGTTTCGCAAAGCTGTTGGGAGGATCCAAGGGATCCATCCAACCCGCAGCCGACATCTCCTGGGTCAGCAGTGCCTGGCACCGTAAAGTGCCAGGTCTCTATACCATAGGGAAGTTCCACAGCGACCTTTTACGACGCGCCTCGTTCCCGCCCCCCACCACCGTTACAGGAGCGGCTTCCGGCACATAGCTGATTCCCCGCCCATTGGAGGGCTGGGCGGAACCCTCGGGTGCACAAGCTCCGCAGCTCCACTGCTCAGGTGGGCGGAGCTATTCTATGCGGGGGGGGGGGGGGGGGGGGGGGGGGGGGTGTCTGGGAAAGTGGGGTCTTGAAGGTTTCCGGGCGAGTGTCACCAGCATGAATTAGGCTTTACTTAGATACACAGGTGGTCGGAGTTATGAATGATTACCTTCTTTTCATTCTTGTGCAACAGCGATCTCCACAGATTACGCAGCAGTTGAGTTGTGAACTCCCGGGCAGTTATCTTACAAAGTATAGAGATGAGAGGTTGGAATAGCAAAATGACCTTTTGCTATTGTTGTTAATATTATTATTACAGACAGCGCAAACTGCTTTCAATCAGGGTAAAGATGTTCCCTAGATCCTACCCTAAGATATTTTTCTACTCTGCCCTAGCCTCTATCCTTGCTTTTCCTTGAATTCGCCTGGCATGCTACTTCCCTTAGGCCTGGGTGCCGTTTCCCCAGATGTCTGCCTAGTATTGACCAGCCCAGACGAACCACTTTACTCTTTATTTTTCTGCATAGCAATTATCAACATTTATGTTGAATTGGTCATTGTCCCTGCTCCATGAGGGCGGGGCTTTGTTTCCTGATACAATCCCAAAGCCCTGGGACCAACCCTGGCACAGAACAAACTCAGTAAATATTGTTAAACTAGAGGCCCGGTGCATGAAATTTATGCATGGGGGGGGGTATGTCTCTCAGCCTAGCCTGCACCTGCTCCAATCTGGAACCCCTCGAGGGATGTCCAACTGCCCGTTTAGGGAGGATCGGGCCTAAACGGGCAGTCGGACATCCCTCTCACAATCCAGGACTGCTGGCTCCCAACTGCTCGCCTGCCTGCCTGCCTGATTGCCCCTAACCACTTCTGCCTGCCAGCCTGATCACCCCCTAACCACTCCCTACCAGCCTGATTGATGCCTAACTGCTCCCCTGCCAGCCTGTTTGCCTCTAACTGCCCTCCCCTGCAGGCCTGGTCACCCCCAACTGCTCTCCCCTGCAGGCCTGGATCCCCCGCAACTGCCCTTCCCTGCAGGCCCAGTCGCCCCCAACTTCCCTTTTCTGCCAGCATGGTCCCTCCCAACTGCCCTCCCCTGCTGGCCATCTTGTGGTGGCCATCTTGTGTCCACATGGGGGCAGGATCTTTGACCACATGGGGGCAGCCATCTTGTGTGTTGGAGTGATGGTCAATTTGCACATTACTCTTTTATTAGATAGGATAGGTGAATAAAAATCTATGGGTTTTGGTTGTTTATTTTGTTTGTTTGTTTGTTTGTTTGTTTTTACAATGAATTGGCAGAGCCTAAAAAGAATGGGAATACCCAGTATATGTAGAGGTGTTACTTGTTACTACAACATTTTGGAGGGCAAATTCAAATGTACATATCCTATGGTCCCCAAATTCTATGATGTATAATATAGGTAATTGCAGGAAAACACAAGTACGTACATTGCTATATTGCTCTTAGTAATGAAAAACTAGACACAATGTAAATGTCTACTAATACTGTTGTTCTTTTAAAATCCAATGGGCTGATATACAGTCTTTTAAAATAATGTACCAACATGGAATGAGGACAAAACTCATTGTGGATACTTATGGTTTTATATGACCAGACTCCCCCACCCTTTATCATCACCCCAATTTGACCCCCTCCTTGCAGGCCCCAGAAAGGGCATCTGACTCACACTAGGCCCATTGAAGCCTCTTCCTGGGGTCTGGAATTGACTAAGGTTCTTGGATAGTCTGGTTAAACTCTAAGGACCTACAAATTTTGGACTTGTTCTTGGCCATATTCATTCAAATGAACTGAGGAATCAAAAAGCCTGTCTTTACTGAGAGGGAAAAACAAAGTTGATAACAAAAAGAAGAAAGACAAGAGATAGAAAAAGAGGTCTCACAGCAATCAAGATCCATATTCTGGTTTTATTTTCAGGACCAGTTTGATTCATCTTCTTGATTTGCAAATACCACATATATTTACAAATGCATGTCTGAAAGGATCCACCTTAAACTATTAATATGGATTATCTTTGGGTATTAGATATAGGCAAGGGAAAGGAGAAAATGAGGGCTTACATTTTTATTTCATAATTTTGACTATCTTTTTCTAAGCTGCATGGGTGTCTTTCAAATTAAAATATAATGTAATTTTTTAAAAATCTCATAATACCTCCAGTTTATTCCTGGTCTGCCAGAGATACCAGAAAATGCTGGTGATATGATAGGAAGTGTTCCCCCAAGGTTTCTTTTCCTAAAAGGTGAGGTCCGTTGTGAGAACTTGCTTATATGTAATAAAGTTGGTTGTCGAATGAAAATAATGTATATACATTTATTCATGAAATAATTTAACTATAAACATTTATACCTTATGGTAAGTGCCCGGGCAGAGAAGTAGGGGATTCCTGTTCTAGGGGCATCTAGCACAGAGTTGACAGTTTGAGAAAGGCTTCAAAAATAGCCTTGGGGAAGAAGAGTAAAGTAGGAAAAGGAAGGTGATGTGGAAATTGAATAATAATCCAGCCAGAGGGATCAGCAAATGCTCTAGGCCCAGAAGTGAGAACTTAAGAGTGTTCAGCGAACTGACCATGGTTTGGTAAGGGTGGAGATAAAAGAGACTAGAGATGGAAATTCGAGAGACTCGAAAACCATATTCTAAAGAGTGGATTGTGTACCAAGCACAATTGAGAACTTTTGAAGGAAAGTAATTGCATTCCCCAAAACTTTCTGTGGCTCTAAAAATGGGCAATGTGTAGCCAATTGGAGAAAATTAAGACCGGTGCAGCAGGTCAGTTGCCAAAGGCCAAGTAAAAAGATATTATGATGGCTTGGAGAGGATAGGGGCTGCTGCTTTCTACCATCACCACCCGGAACACACTAATAAATATCTGTTGAATTGAGTTCACTGGATGTAGGCATGTAAGGGGTAGAGGGTCGCTGTAATTCCCAACTCTCTGGCCTGCTGGAAGATGATGTAATTCAGGAAGACAAAAATCTTTGGAGGAAAAACAAAGTCGATTGGACTGTAAAGTAATATCTTTGAGACATTAAAGTGGAAACGTCCAATAGGCTGCACTGGCACCCAGGGCTTTGTGGGAGTTTCCCTCTCTTCACCAGAAACGGTGCTCCCTGGGTTTGCGGTCCCGCAGGCCTCTGCAAAACCTCCAGCCCAAGCCCGCAATGCCTCGCATGCGCAGTGGACAACCCGGCCAATAATTTTTCCGTAACCTGAAGCAACATCCTCCTAACACTCCATAAAAAAAGGCGGGAACTAGCCAACAGGCTGGGAAGTGATGCGGCGCACTCATCTGCACGTCCCGCCCACTTCAGCCTCTGATTGGTGGATGTCCCTGGCTCATGTCGAGGCGCCCTCTTCATTGGTTGTTAGTCGGCGCCTGTCCGGCTCTTTCCTCCCCCTTCCCCAGCTGTCGACGTGGGACTGGGAGCCGCTGGTGGTTAGCGGCCGCGGGTGGTTGCCGGGCAGCGGGCCGGGATGGGGGTGCTGCAGCTGCTGGCAGTGGCCCTCGCCTGCTGCTGGTGGCCGCCCGGCAGCCAGGGTAAGACGCTGCGGGGCAGCTTCAGCAGCGCCGCGGCCCGAGACGCTCAGGGCCAGAGCATCGGCCACTTCGAGTTCCATGGTAGGTGCGGGGGCGGGGAGCGGGATGAAGGCAGCGGACATCCCGCGGGCCGCGCCCCCGGCTGGCGCGGGGATCCTGGCCCCGAGCGGCCAGGCGGGGAACTTCACCCAGCTCACCTGAACTCGCTGCGTCGCCCACCGCCCTCCTCTTACCGCAGCTCAGCGGAATCGCGGGAGGCGTTTATTGCGACCCCTGCTATTATTGCTCCCTACACCCTCGTTAGCACCTTCTCCCCCTTGGTGATTGTATTCTGCACTTAAAAGATCGTTTCTCCGACCCTCCCATACAAACGTAGTAAGATGACATGCCTGCTGCATCTTTCGAGATCCTTCCCTCAAAGAATCATCAGCTGCTCACTTCTGGCTCAACCTGATTATATACACTAATACAATGTAATTTCGTGTGAGTTTAATCCCCAGAACGTAGATTTCTTGGGTTTGTTATTAAGATCAATTCAATAAAAACTACTTACAACAAAGAGGTTTTGGAAACCAAATAAAACACCTGGTAATCTAGTTGTCACTATTGCTAGAACAGTTTAGTTACTCTGCTACTAAAGGAATAGATTAACTATGAATCACTAGGCCTACAATTACGTTGACAAATGCATGTAAGTGTGTCCTGGGAGCTTCATAATTTGTATCCTCTCTGGCCCTTCTGAAATCAGAACTGCATTCGATTCTTATCTTCTGATCTCCTTCAAAAATCAGTAAGTCAACAATGAATGAATTTACAATTTATCCTAATTTTTACCATATTCATTTGTACCCACAAGATTTTTCTTGGTACACACTCTTGGTACTCTTAATTTGACTACTACTATATTTTAAATAATTATTTGCCTTGATGGGACTAGGATCCTTGGTTTACATAGTCTTTAGAGTTAAAAATAAGAATATTTTTCCTAGAGATGATTCTCAAGAGAAGATAATAGAAATGAGAAGCTATTTTGTGTGGGAGAGCAATTTAAAGCATTGGCAAATTACAGAATTGGTGGTTAAAAGGAGGGAATTTTTTTTTAACCTAAAGTTTTCAAAACAGCTGAGAAAAGGAGATGCAACCCAGTTTTCCAAAATCCAATGTGGAATAGATCTTGGGTGAATAAAATAGAAACTCTAGAAACATAGTTTTATTTTATTTATTTATTTTTGTTGTTAATCCTCACCTGAGGATATTTTTCCATTGTTTTTTAGGGAAAGTGGAAGAGAGAGGGAGAAACATCGAAACATCGATGTGAGAGAAGCACATTGATTGGTTGCCTCCTGCATGAGTCCTGACTAGGGGCCCCTGCAGGGGAGGAGCCTGCAACCAAGGTATGTGCCCTTGACCAGAATCGAACCCAGGACGCTTTCCTCCACAGGCTGACGCTCTATCCACTGAGCCAAATCTGCTAAGGCCAGAATTTTACTTTTTAGATAACATTTTAAGTTTCTTAATCAACTTTGAGTTTGACAATGATAGCAATATCACTACAATAAATTGCACAATCTGGACAGTGCTGGAAGGTGTAGAATGTGTGGAAGCTATGACATGGGTTATTACCCATGTCTAGAAGCAAGACTTAGACAGTCATGATGATTACCTGGTAAACAGGAGAAACATATGTAGTAAGTCCAGATTTCTCAAGAAAACTTGCGGAATAGAGTGATCCAAGTATTTTAACACTCTCCCTCTCTCCCCGTCCCCTTTTGTGTGTGTGTGTGTGTGTGTGTGTGTGTGTGTGTGTGTGTGTAATTGCAATTTTCATTTAATACAAGTTTAATAAAATAATACCACAACTGTACTGAAATAATGAACTCTGATTCAGAATGCAATTTAAGGTGTTAATGGGACCTTAAAGTCATTCTTAACTTTTTATAATTTATAATGTAATCAATTTATATAGGAGACTTACACATTCTTTGACACATACTATACATTTAAATTTACTTAAAATGTCTAGTCAAAATGATAATTATAACAAAAGTAAAAACAATAAGATAATTTTAAAATGAAAAATCAATCTCCTGCTTTACTTCTCACCTAGAGTCCATTTCCATAGGAGCATCTATTTTTTTTTTACATGTATTTTTGGGCCTTAAATGTAGCTGATGTGTGCAACCAGACTCATTCTATAGTAGTCTTACAACCTATTCTGAAAGTCCTATTGTAAAAGTCACATGTCAAATTTTGTCAGGTATAAAATGTCATTTATTTAAACTTTCTTGCTATTAGCTATGCTTACTTTTTTACATTAAAAGTATAATTCAATTGCCTGTCCAGCACAGCTCAGTGGTTGAGCATTGACCTATGAACCAGGAGGTCAGGGTTCAATTCCCCGTCAGGGCACATTCCCAGGTTGAGGCTGTGATCCCCAACAGGGGGCGTGCAGGAGGCAGCCGATGAGTGATTCTCTCTCATCATTGATGTTTCTATATCTCTTCCTCACTGGGGAAAAAAACAAAACACAAACATTTAAAAAGTATAACTCAATATTACACAGCCATGTTATATTGAAAAACAAAAGAAACTTAGGAAATTTCTATAGATAATTTATGAACAGATGTTAAATACGTGGAGTGGTTGTAAAATGAGGCACAAACTGTTACAGTGAAGATCCACATAACAGCAAATGTTTATTCAATGAAATGTCATCAGTTAGCTGAAGTATAAGGAAAGGCCACACATTGATTTGGATAATTAATGTGCATAATCTCTTGATTTGCATCTGAATGGGGTGTTCATTCTAATGTTATCTACCTAGTTAAGTGAGATTTAAGAAAAATTGTGTTCTTTAAATTCCCACTTTGATAAGTAGAAGTGAGTTGTCCTACTATCTTGCTTTTGTACAAGACCAAACTAGTTAATAATTTTTGTCTCAATGTCCAGGTGATCATGCTCTTCTGTGTGTCAGAGTCAACAATATAGCAGTAGCTGTTGGAAAAGAAGCTAAACTCCACCTATTCCAAGCCCAGGAATGGCTAAAGCTGCAGGAAAACAGTAATGATTATAGTTGTAGTGAAAAATTATCCAAAGCTCAGTTGACAAGTGAGTATATCCTTTTTTATTTGATTATTGGGTATGTTTTTTTCCTCCTTAATGTTAAATATAGTGTTTGCATACCAGGATGTTTCATGACACAGCACACATTACACTGTGACACTTTAGTAAGTTTCAAACCTGTTTAAGGAAACTGACCTTTTCCTTGATTAAAAGATAGAATGCCTTTTTTCCCCTTTATCATTCAACATTTTTAAAAATATATCCAAATAACTTATAAGGACATATTTTTTCCTTCATTCAGATTTCTTACAGGTCACAATATTCATACTAATATTGCAGATATATTTTCATCCAGTAGCAGCACAGAGTGAAGTATTTTGTTGAATACTTATTATATGCCAGCACTGAGCTAAGCACTAAACAGGTATTATCTCAGTTAATTGTATTAATTTGGCCCAAGTGATGCTGTTTTGCAACATGTTATTGGAACATAGGACCTCGTCATGTGATGACACAGTATGTCATTTTAGGATGTACCAGTACCACATCATTTGTAAACCTTTAGGTTTGCCTCTAGAGGGGTACTACTTTTATTCTAGTTATCTGTATCCTTGAGCTCTTTATTCTCATCAACACTATCTCATGCATTAGGGTGTTAGCCATCCAGAGTCCGTACAAACTTTTTAATATAGAAATGACAAGCATGTCCCATTCTACCCATTTCATTAGGAATATGAAGCATCCATGAGAAAAAATGGAAATTATCTCTCTTCCCTTTTCTCCCATATGTTTTCTCTATCCTGTTTTCCATATTGATGGATCTCTGAATCTTCTTTTAGTCTAGGCAAGTAAAACATTGCCATTTCTAAACACCCAGTCTTCCTAGCCTTAGCAGCTCTCTGGTTCCCTCACAAGGCAGCGAGCCAGAATAGGGATAAGAGTAGAAGTCTCCAGTCCTTGACATCCATTGTGGGGATCTTTTATTGAGATTTGTCAGATGACATTGACAGTATGCTGAAGAAGTCTGAATGACTTAAGGAGAGACAGTTATATAAAGTTAGATACCTCAACCCTGAATTTCAGAACTTACCTGAGAAATTTGTGCAAATGCTCATTATCAGTTGTCTTCATATATATATATATATATTAATATATATATATATATATATATATATACCAGTTTGCTCACCTGAATGTTCCACATATGTATAAATAGTCCTTGCCCATCCAAACCGGGTCCTCTTCCAGTATTCCCGGTTGTAGGAACTGGCACCACCATCCATCTTGGACACAAGCTGGAAACCAAGGAGTTTTCCAATACTCTCCTCTCCGAATATCTCTTGAATTCATCTAATTTTCTTCATCTCCACCTCTACCGTATTATTCCAGGTTGTCCTAATCTCTTGCCTATACCGTTGCAGTAGCCTCCTGCCTGGTCACTGCAGCCATGCTGATCCTTCTCTCTGGCCATTGCTTACCTGACCCTCCATCATAGTCTGGCCATTGCTTACCGGCCCCTCCCCACCAGCTTCATTTCACAGTAATGCCCCCTCCTGCCTCATTTTATTTGTAGTGCTTGTTTAATTTTAGTGTTATTCTGGACTTTTGTATAGGCTTTCCTCTTGTTATTTTCTCCCTTCTTTGGCTCCTCCCTCCTCTAAGTTAACACTTGAATTTTTATAGCCTCTTGTTTTTCCTACAGCACTTATTATAGTTACCACTTTTCATTTTATTTATTTGTTATAAAAGAAATCAGTAAGAGTACCAGTGCTCTTTTGGTCTGTTCATTCATTCATTCATTCACTGAGCACTTCTATTGTTTCATGTATTATGCTAGGCACTAGTGATAAATCATGGACCAAAATACTGACACTCTTGAGTCCATAAGGATAGGGGTGACAGGAAAGAATCACATCACTGTAAATGTGATACTGCAACTGTGATAAGTATTATGGATGTTAGTTTGTGGTACTGTGAGAATGAGAATTCAGGATGCTCTAGTGCTGAATAATAAGTGTTTACTAAGTATTTGTAGGGTGAATTATAGAGCTTAGTGCTTGAGGGTTGTTTTGGTTGGTAGGTGATTTACTTTGTATTGGATACCTCAAAGTCTTTTTCTTTCTCCAATAAAAACTTACCAGGTAGTTTAAAGCTTTGAGCTGTAGGAAGGAATTGTTTCTTTATATCATATGGCCAGTATTATACCACATACTATATACACTTGCAAAAGCATAATTTTTGTATCAGTCAAAATATGCCTTCAGTCACAGAAGACAGTATGGTACAATGGAAAGACTGCTAAACTGAGAATCACTGCTAGTGACTTGCACTTTTACTTTGAGCCACACTTATCTGTTCAACAAAGAAGCTGGACTAGTTTTTTCCTAAGGTTTCTGAAACTCCTAAAATGCTGTGATTCTAATTATAATTCTTTAGGATGGAGTTACATATACATAGGGCTGTAACTTATAAAACCTCTTGCTGTTGTCTCTTTTTTTATTTTCCTTTTCAATTTCCCACTCTCTTGAGTACAAGAGTATTCTTTGGAATTATTGGAACAGAAGATCTCAAGAAACAGGAATTTTTGAGGAAGAAATTGTTTTGTTAAATTTTGGGTCCTGAAGTAAATTAAGTACTAGTGAGACATAAATCATTTTCTACTTATTTCATCAGTTCTTTTTCCAATAACAAAAGCCAAGTCTTAAGAAAATGTATGTTCTCTAACTTATATATATATTAGTTGTTATTGTTTAGGAGCATTGGTGCACTGAAACAAAAAGTATATCCTTAAATTCATGTCAGTGTAATAGTACTTCCTTTTAAAATAATTTATTGTAGAAATAATTCTTATTTTTTAGCCATTAATGAGATTTTAAGAATTAATAGTCTTTCACCTACTTAGTAATGAGTTCATTAACTATTCCTAATGCTTGTGTAAAACCTTACTGCTGCTATGAACAATGAAAAGACTAGCAGATTTGAAAAATTCCCTATTGTCAAATGTGGCTTGTCAGTTGAGTATACATACATTTGCCCAAATGAATGTTGAGAAATTAGTTTTCAGTCTTCCTTTCTTCTCTTTTAGTAATGTCATAAAACATCAGCTTTAAAAATGATAAAATATTTTGTAGGTCTTAAAGCAAGCAAACAAGACATTTAAAAGCTCTGAAAATAAGTTTATGTAAAAAAATTTAGCAAGAAGATTAAGAATAATTTACTGTCAGATTAGACGAGCTAAATACAATTTTGCATATAAAACATATTCAGTAATGTCTTTGTATATCATGTGCATATATTTTCTTTTGTACGTTTGTCATGTTTATAATTCCTTTAAAAGTTTTAGTATATTCTGTGTATTTCTGTTAACAGTATTAATTTCCTTTTATAATATTCATGCACTCGAGGGTTGGGGTTCGGGGATTGCGGGGGATGGGAAGGGGGTCCCTCAGCTTGGCCTGTGCCCTCTCGCAGTCCGTGCTGCCACGGGGCAGGAGAGGCTCCTGCCACTGCCGCTACAAGCCGAGAGCCCAGCTTCTGGCTGAGCGGTGCTCCCCCTGTGGGAGCACACTGACCACCAGGGGGCAGCTCCTGCATTGAGCATCTGACCCCTGGTGGTCACTGCAACCAGTCCTTCCAACGTTCGGTCAATTTGTGTATTAGCCTTTTATTATAATTAGCCATGTAACATTATTCTCTGCAATTCAAGTTTTGTTAATATTTGAGGTACTGATTACAACAGCATAGAATATGTGTGCTGTGCTGTAGTCTTTTGTCTCAAAAACAATGAATATCCAGTTTTGTCAAAAGGCTTGTTTCCCAGGCTTGCTGAAAAAAGGCAGCAAGACAAAAAGTTGGGGCTGTAACACTTTCTGAAGCACACTCTTATTTTAATATGATGTAAGTCTGCATAACTTAAAATGAAACATTAAAAAGTGTACTGGTGAAAATATAATGGCTAATTTTTATATTGTTTTATCTAAGAGGAAATTACATAAGGGTAAGCTACTCAAGTTGTTTTGAACGCAAATTAACCTAAACGTAGTTTGTGAGACATTCCTCTCCTTTATATAAAGTGATAAATAGAACAGCAATATTGCAGAGCTTTTGTATAATGAGGTCCAAATTATGTAATTGCAAGCTGTATATTTCTAAAACCTTATTTCTAAGCCATGTATGTATGTATTTATTTATTTTTTAAATGTGTTTTTGTTGATTTCAGAGAGGAAGGAAGAGGGAGAGAGAGGTAGAAACATCAACGCTGAGAGAGAATCATTGATCAGCTGCCTCCTGCATGCCCCACACTGGAGATGTGCCCTGACCAGAATTGAACTGTGACCTCTTTGTTCATAGATCAGTGCTCAACCACTGAGATACATGGGTGGGCGAGTCATGTATTGATTATGTATTGAATGCTTACTAAAGGTCTTTAAATATTTAACAGAAATCAGAGTCATCTTGTCCATTTTAACTGCTATTAATAAAATTCCCAATTATAAAGTCCAAGTCCTCAAAATTTGAATCCTGACTAGATGCATCAGTATTTCACTTATAAAGACAACCTTATAAAAAGTAACGTTTTTCCAATTTTTCATTAGGAACATTTTCAGTCATACAGAAAAGTTAAAAGTAAGTATAACCACCACTTGCACATCCTTTGCTTAGATTCAGTAATTGTTAATACTTTGTTGCATTTTCTTTGTAGTTGGCATGCTGCGCAGGAGGTCTAGAGTTAGGAATCAGGCCTATGATAATTCTAAATTTTAAGAATACTTGACTTTGTACAGAATCAGACTCTTTACATAGCATTTTCATATACTGTCTCATTTGCTTCTCTCAAGAATCTGTGCTAGCTAGGGCATGTATCTTAATTGTACTACTGAAAAACAAATTTAGAGAGATTAAGTAATTTATTTGCTGAGTCATATGTTGTTAAGTAGTAGGGCTAAGACTTGCTCTTACACATAGTGTGTGAGACACTACTCTCCTTTAACTTTGTGATGGTGTTAGTGAGTGTGTCTTAGGTCAGAATCATAAATTTGAATTGAGAAGGGATCTTAAACATCATTTAGTGTTTCTCAAAGGGAATTCTATTGGTATTTTGGGAGGAACAGGTCTTTTTTGTGAGACTTTACTTTGGATAGCATGAGGCTTAGCATAGCCCCCTCCAAGTATCTTCTCAACTATTATGACAATAAAACTATCCCTACACATTTTCAGATTCCCTGGAAGGGAACAACAGGATTACCCTGGATTGAGAACCACTTGTTAGTGTAACCATCCTGTTTTAAAGAAAGGAAAAGGAGAATAAACCTTTATTCAGCAACAATCATATGACAGATACCATGCCAAGTGACATATAATTTGGTCCTTACATCAGCTCTTTGCTCTAAGTATTACCTTCGTTTTACAGCTGAAGAAAGTGAGTCATTGCTTATGTAATTTGCCCAAGGTCACATGGAAGGTAAGTATTGGAGCCAGGATCAAGTACAGCTTTGTGTGATGCCAACATTCAGGAGTCCCCTCTCTCCCGCCACTATATAGACCTGACCCAGGGTAATAACTCAGAATCACGGCTAGTGACTTATAATTCTTATAATTTCTTCTTATTTATTTATTTATTTTTTTTGCTTTTAGTGCCTTTTTTAAGAATTGACAATTAGAAAAAGATTTTGGAAAATCTTTTGAAGGTATTTGTCAGTAATAGTTATTAGATATGATTTTCTAAGTTGAATGTTTCCTTTTAAATTTAACTCAAATCAGTAGTTTTCAAAAATGTCATTCTGGTGGTTATACAGCATTTTGAATGTATTTAATGCCACAGAATTGAACACTTAAAAATCATTCAAATGGTAACTTGTTTTTTTTATATTTTACCACAGTGCAATATACAGATCATATATCATAGAAACCTATATAATCTTATTAATCAATGTTAACATCATGTGCACATGAAGCCTATATAATCTTATTAACCCATGTCACCCCAATAAATTTAATTTAAAATTTTTAATGTCACTAACCTCCTTGAAAATTTTGAAACATTTAAAATTAAAAATCAGAGTTTCAGCAAAACCATTTGTGGTGTTATGTAGTACTATCATAGTGATTCCTTTGATTAAGATACATTATTTTTCTCTGCTTCATGATATACAGACCATATGCCAATACTACAACAAGGTTTGAATTTCGAAGGCTATAAGAATTAAACAAGAGGTCTGGCTGGTGTGGCTCAGTGGTTGAGCTTCAACCTATGAACTGGGAGATTGTGGTTCAATTCCAGGTCAGGGCATTTGCCCAGGTTTGGGGCTTGATCCCCAGTAGGGGGCATGCAGGAGGCAGTCGATCAGTGATTCTCTCTCATCATTGATGTTTCTATCTCTTTCTCCTTCTCCCTTCCTCTTTGAAATCAAATCAATAAAAATATAAAACAAAAAACCTTTAAAAAAAAAAAAAAGAAAATTTTAACTTCAAACAAATACATGTGAGAGTTTTGCTTTGAAAGTGCTATCTTCTTTCTCTTTAAAGTGACCATGAATCAGACTGAACATAATCTGACAGTATCCCAGATTCCGTATCCACAAACATGGCATATATTTTATGCAGACAAGTATACGTGCAAAGATGACAATGAGGATTCTCAAGTGGAAGATATACCATTTGAAATGATGTTACTAAACCCAGATGCTGAAGGGAATCCACTTGATCATTTTAGTGCTGGAGAATCTGGTAAGAATATACATTTAAATATGTGTCCTAAATACAGAAAAAGATCTAGCAGTATGCACAAATTTTTTTATGGTTTTAGATATTAAAAATTAAAAACTTATGTGTCTAATAGTAGAGAAATGATTAAATGAATCTTCTTATAGGATTTTAATAGGTATGCTATTAAGTTAAAAAAGCAAAACACTAAATTTTATATTGTATGACTTGAAGTATGTTAGGAAATGTAGAAAAGAAGTACAAATATTAACAGATTATTACCATATGTTAAGTGGTAGAAATTTAGAATTTTATTTTATTCTATATATTCTAAATCTTTTAAAAGTGAAAACAGCATTATTTTTTATGTTGCAAATATTTTATTATTATTATTTTTTTTATAAACCTTTATTGTTCAGATTATTACAGCTGTTTCTCTTTTTTCCACCCATAGCTCCCCTCCATCTGGTTCTGACCCCACCACCACTGTCCTCATCCATAGGTGTATGATTTTTGTCCAGTCTCTTCCTGCACCCCAACACCCCTTTCCCCCTGAGAATTATCAGTCCACTCCCTTTCTATGCCCCTGATTCTATTCTATTCACCAGTTTATTCTGTTCATCATATTTTTTATTCACTTGATTTTTAGATTCACTTGTTGATAGATATGTATTTGTTGTTCATAATTTTTATCTTTACCTTTTTCTTCTTCTTCCTCTTCTTAAAGAATACCTTTCAGCCTTGGACAGTTTGGCTCAGTGGACAGAGTGTCGGTCTGCGGACTCAAGGGTCCCAGGTTCGATTCCATTCAAGGGCATGTACCTTGGTTGCGGCCACATACCCAGTAGGGGGTGTGCAGGAGGCAGCTGATTGATGTTTCTCCCTCATCAATGTTTCTAATTCTCTATCGCTCTCCCCTCCACTCTGTAAAAAAAAATCAATAAAATATATTTTTTAAAAAAAAGAATACCTTTCAGCATTTCATATAATACTGGTTTGGTGGTGATGAACTCCTTTAGCTTTTTCTTGTCTGTGAAGCTCTTTATCTGCCCTTCAACTCTGAATGATAGCTTTGCTAGGTAGAGTAATCTTGGTTGTAGGTTCTTGCTATTCATCACTTTGAATATTTCTTGCCACTCCCATCTGGCCTACATAGTTTCTGTTGAGAAATCAGCTGACAATCATATGGGGGCTCCCTTGTAGGTAACTAACTGTTTTTCTCTTGCTGCTTTTAATATTCTCTCTTTGTCTTTTGCTCTTGGCATTTTAATTATGATGTGTCTTGGTGTGGTCCTCTTTGGATTCCTTTTGTTTGGGGTTCTTTGTGCTTCCTGGACTTGTAAGTCTATTTCTTTCACCAGGTAGGGGAAGTTTTCTGTCATTATTTCTTCAAATGGGTTTTCAGTATCTTGCTCTCTCTCTTCTTCTGGCACCCCCATAATTCTGATTTTGGTATGCTTGAAATTGTCCCAGAGGCTCCTTACACTATCTTCATATTTTTGGATTCTTTTTGCTTTTTGCTTTTCCGGTTGGGTGTTTTTTGCTTCTTTGTATTTCAAATCTTTGACTTCATTCTTGGGATCCTCTAGTCTGCTGTTGGGTCTCTATAATATTTTTTATTCCAGTCAGTGTATGCTTAATTTCTAGTTGGTCCTTTTTCGTATCCTCAAGGGTCTCATTAAATTTATCAGCGGTTTCTAGAAAATTCTTGAAAAACCTTATAACCGTGGTTTTGAACTCTATATCCTCCATTTCTTTCATTTGTGATCTATTTCTTTGTCTCCACATTTTGGCTGATTCCCTGTTGATAGAGTGGCTTTCTGTGCTAGGTGTCCTGTACGTCCCAGTGGCTCAGCCTTCCCAGTTACCTGAGGTGGACACTCTTGGTGAACCCCTTTGTGGGTTGTGTGCACAGTCTTGTTGTAGTTAAGCCTTGATTGGTGTTGGTATCACTGGGAGGAATTGACCTCCAGGCTAATTGGCTGTGAGGTTCAGCTGTGTCTATGAAGGGAGAACTTCTGTGCTGGAGACACCCTTCTGAGGCAAGACTTGCTTCAGTGGGTCTTTGGTGCTCACTGAGTCTGCCCCCTGAGTGTGTGTCCCTTATGGATCTGAGGAGTTGTAATCTGGATGGTCCCACTCTGACCACTTGGTACACTGGCTCTTGGATCTCCAAGGAGGTGCTAATTTAGCCTCTGCCTGAGGCCACTCAGCAGGAGCTACAGAGAGATCTGCAGATTCCTCATCTTTGTTTGGGTTTTGGAGGTGCCCAGATGAGGCCCTGCTGTGAAGCAGTACAAGCTGCTGTGGGGCCTTGGGCCTTCTTTTGGATGTTCTGGGTCTCTCTGACTCAGCTGCAGTTTGTTAGGTAATTTTAGATTTTTGCATATGAATAGGACCAGGCCATTCATATGCAAAAGCCTCTGCACACAGCTTGAGTGTGGCGGGGTCTCAGGGTGGAGCAAACAGCAATGGCTTCCCGTCAGCCCTGCCCTAACAGGCCCCTGGGTCTCAGTGTCCCTCGGTAAACGCTGCAAGCACCTCTGAGAGAAGCTTCCCTTGAGTTCGCTCTATGCCAGACAGTCCAGTTTCTCCCCGTATGAGTCTGGGTCCCCAGAGTCTCACCCGGAACTGGAGTTCAGAGCAGTCAGGAGCTTTTGTCTCCCTCCCGATTGAAAAGCCAGCCGCGTACTCAGTTGCCAGCCCTTTCCATGCACATACACCTCCTTACCTCTGCACTTTACTTCTGCAGCTCCTCTGAGTCTGTGCTTTTCTCTTACCTTCTAGTTGTAGAATTTCCACCAGCCAGCCTTCCTGTGGTTCTGGATGATGTTGTTTTGTCTTTTAGTTGTAGTTTTGAAGTGGTAGTGCAAGGCAGCAAGTTCAAGTGTTTACCTATGCCTCCATCTTGGTTTCTCAGCATTATTTTTATAAACAGAAAAATATTAATAAGTTAAGTAACTGAAATTAGAAACTTATTGACTACTTTGTATGACTATCCTTTTAATAGGTTGTTTGAGCAGATTTAAGGATTGTATTTATTGGAGCTTTCAACTATTTTAAGAATGATCAAAGTTTATAATGATTTCCAAAATTAGGTGTATTCCCATTAAATTTTTCATCAAAATTTTAGATCGATTGTATGGTACTACTGAAGTGAGATACTTAGCCTAAACAGAAATGAATGATTTCTTGTGATTCATGATAGACGTGCCAGAAAGTATCCTAATAGATTTGTAAATTAACATGTCACAATGAAAACTAAGACCTGTAGGCCATCTGTTAAAGTAAGATTCATGAGTTCATTAGCCATTGGAAGCGTCAATCTGCTTAGAGAAAAATTTAATCTCATTACATCTCATTGGCCATCAAGGGGGATGGGTGGAGGTAGAACAGGAGTTGAGGCTACATTATACAAAACTGATTGTTTAGTTCAAAATATAAATTGCCACAGAAAATCAACTCAAGGAGCATGTGTTAAGGACAATAGGTTATGTTGATGTTGAAGAAATCAACTTTTTAAAAAATAGCTTTTGGTCTGAAAAATATTTACCTATATAGTGACAAAATGAAATGCTAAATGTTTTAAAATAGTTAATTCTGAAAGTTTTTTGTGTGAAGGAAATTACATAAGGGTAAGCTACTCAAGTTGTTTTGAACGCAAATTAACCTAAAGGTTAAACTTTACTTAATGGTAGTTTGGATCATTGTGTAGTGTTATTGGAAATTACTTCAGTCCTACTAATGGTAGTTTGGATCATTGTGTTGCCAGTAGAAATAAGAAAAGCTTTTTTAGGGATCCACCCATGGGAGGTTGAGGTGGTGTTGTAAGATTTATTGGGGTTGAAATGGAAAGCACCCCCCAGGTTCCTGTGGTGTCATCTCCATACGACCCACTGTGGAATATGACCAGCCTTGTCTCCATCAGGCCCAGAACAAAGGCCAGTGTCCAAAAATTTTGCCATGCTGCAGCTTACTCCAGTTTAGCCTCTGACCTTATCCAGCTAGCTTAGTCTGTTCCTGGCTGTACTTGGGCTGGTGCTGTGGCAGGCTAATGCTTGGAGTTCCACAGCTTCTGGCTGCTAGGGCCACATGACTGCTATGGAAAGAGAACATGTGAGAGAAACCATGGGGCGAGAGTGTGCGAGAGAAAGAGAGAGAGAGAGAGAAAGATTGTCTTTGTTAGATGTTAGACTGAAAGTGGAGGGACCTCTCTCCCTGTGCCATCTTGGCTTCTACTGCACATATGTCCAGTAGAGGAATTTATCCTGCTATTTGATCTCTTCCTCAGTAATCTAAGGACTAAAAGATCCTTCCTGCCTGTTAGGTCCTGAGGATAGAGGAAGCAGTGGTCCCCTGGAGAGTGTATGAAGCTGTAGCTCCCTAATGAAGCACCTTTATTGTCTGATTCAGCTCTCTAGTTTATTAGACTTGATGTCTGATTCCCTTTGCTTCCTTCCTTTATTAATATCTAGCTACCTACACTAACAATTGTAGAGTACTATTAGAAGTTAAGTCAATGCTACCATTTCTTTTATCTTTCTAAAAGATGTTGGCATTTATTTTTCACTAGAGGCCCGGTGCACTAATTTGTACACCAGTGGGATCCCTCGGCCTGACCTGCAGGATTAGGCCGAAACCAGCTCTCTGACATCCCCCGAATGGTCCTGGATTGTGAGAGGGTGCAGGCCAGGCTGAGGGTCCCCACCAGTGCACGATCAGGGCCAGGGAGGAACATGGGAGGTTGGCCAGCCAGGGAGGGACTGCAGGAGGGCTCTAGGGCGTGACTGGCAGTTGGACATCCCCTGAGGGGACCCGGATTGGAGAGGGTGAAGGCCAGGCTGAGGGACCCCCAACGCCCCCATGCACAAATTTCGTGCACCGGCTCTCTAGTCTATATATATATATATAAAAGCCCAGCTACTGGAATGGCGGAATGACTGGTGGCTGTGACACACAGTACAGCGGCCAACCAGCCTGATCTAGGGCCAGATCAGCCCACCCCCTACTCCCGGCTGGCCTGGCTGACTAACTGCCCATGGCCCCTCCCCCCAGCTGGCCTGGCCAGATGGGCCCCCATCTGGTGGGTCGGCCGGACCTCACCCATACACGAATTCATGCACCGGTCCTCTAGTTAGGCTATATCTTGAGACGCTTGAGGGCAGGATGGACCCTGTGCCTCAGAGAGAGCAAGCATCATGGTTAGGCAAGAGTGTCCCAGGTGCTGCCTGTATCCCAGTGACTCTCTTTCCTTCTCTTACCCTCTTGTCTCCCATCTCCTATCATTTTAGTTGGAGCTGAAGTTTTTGTGTTAATGTTCTTTTTAATATGTTTTTATTGATTTCAGAGAGGCTGGGACAGGGAGAGAAAAAGAAACATCAATGATGGGTAAGAATCATTGATAGGCTCTCTCCTGCATGCCCCCTACTGGGGATCGAGCCCGCAACCTGGGCATGTGCCCTGACTGGGAATCGAACTGTGACTTCTTGGTTCATGAGTCGATGTTCAACCACTGTGCCACACCAGCTGGGCTGGAGCTGAAGTTTTTAAAACTGTCCTGTTAAGTTTTCTAACTACTGAATGTTGCCAGTGCTTCTTCCTATTAAGTTTGCCTTAAAATCTATACATTTCCTAATAACATAAGAGTTTGTCACTTGTTGCATGCTCGTTTAAGAGTATTTTTTCTCTTTTGTGTATAAGTAAAATTTAATACCTAGCACCCATCTGTTTTAAAATTAGATTTTAATTTCAAAGTGAACATAGATTGCTTTCTTGTGAAGGATGGTGGCAGAACAAAAGTTAAAATTGATAGCTGAAGAGAAAAAAAGATTTTTTTTTCCCTAAAGGTGATTTATTTAAAAGAACACTGAGGGCAGAATTCATGTTTTATCTTTAAAGTGTCTTGTGGACAGGGTCATGGTAAAAATAATTTATGCAAAATTCAATGAACTAAGTATAGGACAAATGACCTAGTTCAAGGTATTTAATATATTACCTCAGTGAAGTAATTTGTTGGTTATAATGTTAGCTTTTTCAAAAGATACACTTAATCTTGAATAATCCTAAAACACTTTTTTGCTGGTGACATGTCTTATTTTCAAAATGTCCTCCCTCTCCTATATTATTCTGATTACTCAGTAAATCATCTGAGGATTTTCTTTTCATACTGGATTTGTAACCTAATGAAGTCTAAAACTTTACCTTGTAATGGATATTCTGTACAGAATTATAAGTAAGTAAAACTTTAAATAGAATTCCATGTTCAATTCTTTATACTAAGAAGGAAAGATAAAAACCAGGATTTAAAACACAAGCTAGCAAAAAGAATTTTACTGAGTTATAATATAATCAGCATATTTTCCATCTTGTTCCATTACTATTACAATCCCAGGTTTATTGTCCCATTATTTCTAAAGCTGAATACTTTCTCTATGTAGGGAATTTTATAATCAAATATGCCTTTTCTGTTACTTGATTTTCTCTTCCTGAAAACTAAATATAAACATGCCTTTTCACCTGGACTAGAGAGTGGACTATCGTCATTTGTATACATAGAGCAGGAGAGACACCCAGTGGTTGAAATACTTCTTACCTCTT
This sequence comes from Corynorhinus townsendii, assembly GCA_026230045.1. Taxonomy (NCBI): domain Eukaryota; kingdom Metazoa; phylum Chordata; class Mammalia; order Chiroptera; family Vespertilionidae; genus Corynorhinus; species Corynorhinus townsendii. Next base: position 45,386,875 of record JAPDVU010000003.1, on the reverse strand, counting down.
TTTTTTTCTCCTAACCCTGCCAAAAACATGATTGAGATTGAACTGTTTATTGACTATTTTTCCTATTAGTATCTGGATTGCTTTTCTAAAATTATTTGTCATATAATGGAAATATTCCCTTCTCTGCCTTTTGGCTGGAGTTTGCCACAAATGAGAATTGGAGTAGGTTCGGTATTCACAATTGGAATGGAAGTGATTGCAATTTAGACTGTTCATCCACAGGTTCAATAGAGACAGGTCTATTCACATCCACTGTCACTAGACTCTCATGTTATTTACATAGGATATAAAAGCCCTAATATTGAAGACTAACTTTAGATGTAACCAAGTAAATGTAATTCATTAAACTCAAAGCTAGCCTTCTGGTTTATTATAAAAATTTTCTGAAATTTCTGAAAAATTAAGACAGTCAAAATATTCTAGATAATTCAGGAAAGGGATGGGAAGGATTTATCATGAGGATGCAGGAAGTCTGAACTGAAAGCTGCTAGTTGGAAGGAACAAGAGGCCGCTTAATGACTGGCACCATTTTTAATATGAAATCTGCACATTTACTTTGTTTTTATCTTTAGCCACCAGCTCCCTTTGATCATTCAAAATTTCAGTGTACTCAAAATTTTTATTTTATTATGGTCTGGGTTGACTCCTTTGGCCTATCCCAATATTAGCCCTTTTTAGCTTCAATTTCTGTTGCCTAATCCTTTCCTTGTTTTGTGGTTTGATTTCCCAAGAGAATATGTTTAGCCTGATTTATTTTTGAGAACCAAGTTACCCTATTTTTTGGCCAATGGCTAGTCTTTGGACTGATGGCCATTTAGTCAGGTGGTATAGTTTAAGTTAACTGTGAAGTGGAGTCACATGGTACCACAGGGTTTCCTCGTTGACCAGAGATGAAGACAGTTAACTTCAGAAGGGGGCTCTGATCAGGACAGGTATTTTGAAGCTTTGTCCAAATGGAAATTTAAGGTAATGGTACATTCCAGAGCTGTGGCTCTGCCACTTAGCTGCAATCAGAATCACCTGAAGGGTTTATTAAAGCACAGATTGCTGGGCCCTGAACCCAGAGTTTTTGATTCAGTAGGTCTGGGGTGAGGCTTAGGAATTTTCATTTCTAACAAGTTCCCTAGTAATGCTGCTGATACCGGCCCTTGGATCTCACTTTGAGACCTGTTGTCAGGGTATATTTTACTATTGTTGATTAACTAAACTTGTTTCCAAGTGTCTTACAAAATAAATCCACTTTGAGGTTAAAAAGTATATCTAACAATGCTGAAATCATTGTTTGAATTTACTATTTTTGAACAAAACTTTTATCTTATGGGTAGTCTTTGGGCTTATGCCTTGGCCATTATGCTTTTTAATAGATTAACTAGTTTAATCTGTCTTCCTATAGTTAGAACTGTCCAAAAGTATAAAATTTTTAAATTTCAATGATCTCCTTTTTTTCCCCTCTTACAAAAGTGAATGCTATGACTTCAGTTAAAAAACAAGTTCTAGAAATACATTGATAGAAAGATTTGAAAGCAACCCAATACTATAACTGGCTTGTTTTACTGAAGCAAACTCCTTTCTTCTCTTCACAGGGTTACATGAGTTCTTTTTCCTCCTAGTCCTAGTGTACTTTGTGATTGCTTGCATTTATGCTCAATCATTGTGGCAGGCTATTAATAAAGGAGGACCCATGCACATGATTTTAAAGGTTCTGACAACTGCATTGCTGTTACAAGCTGGTTCAGCTTTAGCTAATTACATTCATTTCTCCAGGTAACTTACAACCACTAAAACTGTGTTCATCATTACGTCTAATTAATTCTAATTAGTCCACCAAAATTATGCTTGATTTGATTATAAACAATTTTTTTCACACTTGCCATTTATACTGATACTCTCCTCTTCAATTCCTCAGTTACTCCAAAGATGGAATAGGGTTACCTTTTATGGGAAGTTTGGCAGAATGTGAGTATCTTTCTGAGCCATTTATTTATTTATTTATTTAATGTAAACTTGCTATCTACATCTTGTTTGTTTTTCTTTTTTGTAAATTATTTCTGTTCTACAATTTTTTTATTCAAGGTTGGTTTGAATTTAACATGACTGAACACAGGGCTACAGCTTTAGTTCCCATATATCCTATTTAGTTTCTTTTTAATAATAGGCAATGTGTGTAGCTGTTCATTGGTTTTAGAGCATATTCATATGTGTTCTTCCATTTTATCTTCAATGAAACCTCAGTAAGGTGTAGGTTTGCTTATTCCTGTTTTGCAGATAAAGAATCAGGGCTCAGTGGCATGAAGCATATTTCCAAATGTCAGTCAGCTGTTGAGTGGCAGAGCCAAGACTCAGACACAAGTTTTCTGACCGGAACTGAAGCTTTTTTCCTATTTTTAACCTTTTTTTACTTTCCCCCCTCTTTTCTGAGCCAGAGCCAACTGAGCTGACCTTGTAGCTTTGCCATTGATGGGCTTCTATGTGTTTTGCCTCTGTAGGCCTCAATTTCCTCATGTAAAATACATAAGCTAAATTATTTAAGCTCTGTCCAGCTTTAAAATATTATGTGTTTCTATTAAATATTCAGAGTCATCTAAGAGAAAAGAGTGTGAGAAACTTTGGGGGTCAAAAGGGCTCTAGATGATGTTAAAAAAGGAGAAGCAACTCTTATTCATGTCTAAGAGGGGAGCAGTACACATTCTCTTCACAAGGAAAATGAAAGGTTCTAGAAGATTTTTAGAACCTTAAAATAGCAAGTGTCTACACTATGTATCTTCACTGTGGGTTAAAAAGCAAAAGTCTTTTTAAAAACATACTTTTATTGATTTCAGAGGGGAAGGGAGAGGGAGAAAGAAATAGAATCATCAATGAGAGAGAATCATTGATCAGCTGTCTCCTGCAGGCCCTACACTGGGGATCAAGTCCAAAACCCAGGCATGTGCCCTGACTGAGAATTGAACTTTGACTTCCAGGTTCATAAATTGACGCTTAGCCCTAGCCAGTTTGGCTCAGTGGATAGAGCATCAGTCTGCGAACTGAAGGGTCCCGAGTTCGATTACTGTCAAGGGCACATGCCAAGGTTGAGGGCTTGATCCCCAGTTGGGGGCATGCAGGAGGCAGCCAATCAATGATTCTCTCTCATCATTGATGTTTCAATCTCTCTCCCTCTCCCTTCCTCTCTGAAATCCATGAAAATATATTTTTAAATAAATAAATCAACACTTAACTGTTGAGCCATGTTGGCCGGGCAAAGCAAAAGTCTTTTTATTTTTTTAATAAAACTGCAGTAAATCAATATTATTCATTTTGGTAGTTTTGACAACAGGTTTGGTTAGTTAAATGGTTAAAATTTTAAGATTTTTAATCAAATCCCACAGAATAGAATTTTTGTGTAATCTGTGTATTTTACCTACAATTATTTTTTAACAACAAATACACATTGTTCTACCTATCCTCAAAGTTACAGTATTATATCAAGACTAGAAGCCCAGCACACAAAATCGCGCAGCCCTGCCCACCCGCGCATGCCTTGCCCACCCATGCCAGTCTTTGGTTGTTATGGTGTTAGGGCCACTGAGTTTTTATAATATAGAAGGTCAGTGCACGTTATGACAGCCCCTGCATTGAGCGTCTGCCCCCTGGTGGTCAGTGTACATCATAGCTACCTGTCAGAGGGATAGACACTTAGCCTTTTATATATATAGACTAGAGGCCTGATGCACAAAATTCATGCAAGAGTAGGCCTTCCTTCCCCTGGCTGCCGGCACCAGCTTCCCTCTGGCACCCGGGACCAGGGGTTCCCTTGCAGCCCTGTCTTCATCCAGAAGGTCATCCAGAAGGACATTCGGTCTAATTAGCATTTTATGCTTTTATTATTATAAATGTGTATAACTTAGTATGTAAAAAAATGAACCAGAAAAGTCAGATGTTTTCCCCCCCCAGGTATTTGTTTTTGCAGATTAGCAACTTATGTAGGAATATTTCTTTGGCTATGACTTTTTAAAGTAACTGAATATGTACTTGTGAAATGCTTAATAAAAAGTAATTACTATTTAAAATTTATGAAAGAAAACTGTGCTTGATCTGAAATGCTATGATATTTTATCTCACTCAAATGTAGTGACAGTTTATTGTAAGAATTCATTATTACAAATATATAAGCATAAATGTAGAGTATCCAGTTTTAATTTGGCAGAGCAGGGGGAAAATAAGTCAAAATATATCTGAAAAAATATACTAATAGGTTTTTGGCTTGAAACTTTTAAATATAAGTATTAGACTATAACTAGTTTTATCTGTTTCTCCAAGAATTTCTTTACATAAAAGAAGTTAAAACTTGTAGACCTCAAGGTTATGGATGGCAATTTGAAAAAAATTTTATTTTGTTAAATTGTGATCACATGTTCATTCTAAAATCCAGATTAAAGTACACTATGAAAAGTGATAATCTCTTTAAAATCAGTCAATACTCTTTTCTAAAATTAATAGGCCTTGAAGTATTTATAGGTTATCTTTTTCTTGTGGCCCTGAACAGGGTGCATGCAGGTGCTTTTGTTGCATCCTCTTTAAAGTAGCAGGCTTTCCCTGCAGTGTAGATGATGGCCACCTGGTGGCACATCACACTAATGCGTGGAGTATTTTATTTGTCTCGGGACTGACACTGAAGCCAACATAATTGGATGTTACTGCAGCTATGTGTTTTATTGTCATGCTATTTCTTATGAATAGTTTTAGAAAACACTCTTCAAATTGTAGTTCAGCCATCAAAAAAAATTAACAACTGAGAAATGAAGGCACCAGTATTCTTTACATGGCAGAAATTATATTTAAAATTTGTTCCTTTTAATAAGCAGTAAGATATAAACAGGATTATGTACTTAAAGAAGCTAAAAAAAATGGGAAACAGATATTTAAAATTTATGTCCTTTTTTTAAAAAATATATTTTTATTGATTTCAGAAAGGAAGGGAGAGGGAAAGAGAGCCAGAAACATCAATGATGAGAGAGAATCATTGATTGGCTGCCTCCTGCACGCCCCCAACTGGGGATTGAGCTCACAACCCAGGCATGTGCCCTTGACCAGAATTGAACCTGGGACCCTTCAGTACGAGGGCCAACACTCCATCCACTGAGCCAAACCGGCTAGGGCTAAAGTTTAATGAAATGGGTTATTGGCATGCATGTCCATGTACTAAAACAGGAGTATTGCACTTGTTTTAACTATTCTCATAAATGTTTACCAATTTAATGGCAACATTTTACTTTTTTAAGAATTGTTACACATGAATACATCTTATTATTGAATTTCATCAGTTCTCTTTGAAAATGCCCATCTTTTTGTAGTTTAAAAATTAATTATATTTTCAACTCAAAAGGGACCACATTCTTTGTATTATGAAAACTTGGTTGTCTTTGGTTTTCATTTCCCATTAGTTTTTGACATCACTTCCCAAATTCACATGTTATTCCTACTTCTGAGTCTATGCATGGGCTGGACAATAGTCAGAATGAAGAAGTCTCAAAGCAGACCTCTGCAATGGGATTCTACTCCTGCATCCACTGGCATTGCTGTGTTCATTGTCATAACACAGGTGAGTATTGGCGTTCAGTGTTTCTGCTTTTCAGTATTCAGAAATGCAAACCTAGATATATATCATATCAAAATTGAAACTTGGGATCCATAAGTAATTTGCAACCTTTTAAAGTGTGAATTTAAAGAGTGATAGATCAAATAACCTGTAATCTTCTTAGTACTGAATTTAATTGTAATTTACCTGAATTTGTGTTTCCTATTGCTTATTCAAGTACAATATGTTTAATACTAGATTAGATTCTTATTTCTTACTTAATAGTTTTCTTTTCATATTTTCTAGCACATAGTAAGTACTCAACATTGAAGGAGTGAATCAGTGAATTTGAGATTCATTCACTGGCAAGGATCTTTAGGTTCAGTTTTTCTACTTTATACGTGAAATAATTCAAGTGAATATCTGAGATCAATGAAAAAGCAAAATGTAGTATAAAAAAAGAATGGGATCTTGTTTTTAAAAACAATTACAAAAACAAATTTGGGGTTTTGGAAAGGTCCTCTGTGCCTTTTTCCTCTCTATAGCTATAGCATAGACGTTATTCTACAGTCTCCATATGCCTGTGTCCAGTGGCTTTATAAAAATTAAGAAGAAAGGTACAAAAATAAAAATTTGTACTGAGTTTGTAACCATAATTTGCTATAGATAAAAGTGAAATATACACCTGGGCTCTGACAATGACATTATATTCTAAATTTTAATGCATTAAATAGTTGCAAAATTCATTAAGGAATGATAAGGTCTGTGCTTCATTCTTCCCTGTACTTCTAGTATTTAGTAAGTACAGTAGGTGCCGAATGAAGTGTCTTTAATTTACATGATTGAATTTAGAAAGAGACTATATCACAGATAGTGGTATTTAGAAAGGAGATAATGCCAGGAAGGGAAGGCTAATGAGAAAGAAGGTGGGGGTGGGTGGGTGGGAAGAGATTAGCCCAAGAACTTGTATGCATATATGCATAATCCATGAACACAGACAATTGTGTGGTGAAAGGCGGGGGGAGGGGGGGTCTAGAAGGGGTCAAATGGGGGGAAAAAACGGAAACATGTAACACTTTCAACAATAAAGATTAAAAATTAAAAGTAATTAAAACAAGGACAAGATTCTACCAACTTAATGTGTTTGACTCAAGATTTGTGGAATGTAGTGTTAATATCAGGTTAAATTCTCATTTCTCAATGAATAACTGTATTAAAATTTAAATTTTTATTATTTTATTGTAATTTAACTTGATTATCCTGGACAAATAGAAATTAAGAATTGAGATTATGACACTACTATATGTGAGCATTTGTGAAGAATACATTAGACCTAACCCTCGTACTCAACAACTCAGACAAGGTGAATGATACAGGCAACCAGAGACTATATGAATACTTACGTATATTCCATAGGTCATGTATTCACATACATATATGAAAATATGGGAGTTCGAATTGTAAAAATGTGAGTCATGGGAATTGATAGGGTTTTTTTCTGCTTTATTGCAGTATAATTGACAAGTAGAAATTATATATATTTAAGATATACAACTTGTTGTTTTGGTATACATATACATTGTGAGATGATTATAAACATATTCATTACCTCACATAGATAGCAGGAAATGCTAATTCTATAATAGCACTTTTTGTTGTAAAAGTTAAGTTTAGAAATGGAGGATGGGAGGATAAGGGGTGAGTGGGTTTTAATATATGGTGACAGATGATTTGATTTTGGGTGGTTGGCACACAGTGCAATATACAGATCTTATAACAGAAATCGACACCTGAAATCTGTTTGATCCTATTAACCAATGTCACCCCAATAAATGTAGTAATAAAAAAAGAAATGTGAGTAAGAAATCAGATGAGTACAATTGGGTGGAGTGGAGGAGTAACATTTTCAGTAATACAGAGCAAATATTTAGTCCAAGAAGGAAATTCATGTGTGCCAGATAACAAAGGAGATCACCTATCAAGAATGGTAGCAAGATTTGAGAATGAGAAAAAGAAGAGGTTGCTGGTTAATAAAGTCTAAGAATTGGAATTAATAGTTGATTTTTGATATGAATATTTTGGAAGACACAGTTCTAAGGTCTAGGTTGGCAAGTGAGGAAGCACAGAGGCTTACTGATTATTATAGTAATTTATTTAAGTGATTGATGTTTGGTAAAGATGGAAGGAATATGAACACAGATTTCTACTGAATAGCAATAAACAGAACAGCTTGATGAAGAACTTGCTGAGCTTTTTACTTTTACAGTAACAATATGGGAGAAAAAGAAGTAAGGATAAGTAACTGTTCTCTTGGTGCTTATAATGAATATTAATATATTCTCCTTTACCCAGGAAGGTTACCATGGAAAAAGAGTAAAATCTGAATCAGCAATTCTAACTTGTTTATTTCTGGATTACAAAAAATACTGAGATATTTGGAAGTTATCCTGAGATAGTAGTCTTGAATGCAAGACAGTTTGATTTTGAATACGGTGTTGAAGAAAAAGATGGATTTGGAAAAAAGTTTATATTTATTCTCTTAATCATTTCAACTTATTTTTATCCTTACAGATATCTTCCTTGAGTCATGATAGCAATAGTATTTTTTATCTTTTGTATGTGGTCTCATTTGGTAATCTATTTTCTGTAGCTTAGGGTTTCAGCAAGGAAAAGACTGCTTGTGCTTTATTAACTGACAACTTTATAGTCTGATAAATCTTAGAACCTCTTAGGAATGTTGGTGTGTTTAAATGGATGTTTAAAATAGTTGAAAAGTACTTTATTGTAAGCAGATATGATTTTTTTTCCTCGAAATGTATTTTTTTTTCCAGAGTATTTTGCTACTTTGGGAACAGTTTGGAGAGACCAGTCCTCACAGCTATTATTCACACCACAACTTAGCAGGGATCCTGCTAATCATTTTAAGAATTTGCCTGGCATTGTCATTAGGCTGTGGACTCTACCAGATCATCACAGTGGAGAGGAGTACCCTGAAAAGAGAGTTCTACATCACTTTCGCCAAAGTATGGGTTTGGTTAGAAAATGGCTTCTAATTACCAACTTTGTTCTGCTTTCTTTTTCTTTTTCTTTTTTTTAATATATTTTATTGATTTTTTTACAGAGAGGAAAGGAGAAGGATAGAGAGTTAGAAACATCGATGAGAGAGAAACATTGATCAGCTGCCTCCTACATACCTCCTACTGGGGATGTGCCCGCAACCCAGGTACATGCCCTTTACTGGAATCGAACCTGGGACCTTTCAGTCTGCAGGCCGACTCTCTATCCACTGAGCCAAACTGGTTAGGACTGTTCTGCTTTCTTTAGGAAGTATATAGGCAACTACATGCCAGTACTCCTTAAACTTTTATTATGTGCCAGGCACTACTGTAGGTCTTTCATGTGCTTCAACTCATTTAATCTTCACAACCTATGACATGTGGATGATACTATCCTCATTTTATAGAACCCATAGAACAGTGGTTTCCATGTAATTTTTGGCAGGTCATTTTGTCTGGTTCATGATTTCTTTACCAATAGGGAGTTGACATTTTTCTGTAGTATCAGAATTTAAAAAATTTTTTAAATTAGAATACAGTTTACATTTCTCAAAAAAACAGTTACTAATTGACTATTACTAGATACTGTTACTCAGAATTATGCAGTGATTTAAAACAAATTGTGAGGAGCTATCCTTGGCATAAGCAGATGGAACAGGAAGCTGAGTCCATAGTATGTTTTAGCCATTTCACTGCCTCCATATGAGATGCTCACTTTATTCCCCCCACTGCCCTTCATATGATAGTGAGATATAAAAGCAAATTTAATTTTTTTTCTATATCCATCTAATAAAGGGGAAGACCAGGAGAGAGGTTGAGCAGTGACACTGCAAGCCTTTCTCCACAGAAGGTTATGTTTTCCTGTCAGATTGAAAGAATCCATATTCCTTCATCTTGGCAACTTGAATAGCACTCTGATGAGTTGTTCCTCAGCCCACCCTGCTCCACAGAAATCTCTGAGGAGTCAGAGGCCGCGGTGGAAGAAGGGCCAGACTCCTTTATTCCTGGTGCACAGTTTAAAGTGGCTGCAGCCTAGAAACACCTTCAGGCTCTGAGCACCAAACAGGCAAGGAAAGGCCATTGCACTTCCAAATTTTTACAGGAAAAGCAGTGCTTATTGTTTGAAAAGTGGTTATGTATTTAAGATGTTTAAAAACTAAATTTCGGAGAAACCAAGCTGGCAGCATAGATTAACACCTAAACTGTTACCTTGTACAACAATTTCAAAACTACAACTAAAACACAAAACAACATCATCCAGAACCACAGGAAAGTGGGCTGAGTGGAAATTCTACAACTAGAAGGAAAGAGAAAAGCACGCAGAGACTCAGAGGAGCTGCAAAAGGCTGAGGTACGGAGATGCGCACAGAGAGGACTGGCGGCTGAGTGCGTGGCTGGCTTTCTCAAGCGGGAGAAAGACGGAAGCCCCCAACTGCACTGAATTCCAGTTCTGGGCAAGACTCTGGGAACCCAGACTCATTCGGGGAGAAACTGGACTGTCTGGCAGCGGGCAGAACTCGAGGCGGCTTTCTCTCAGAGGTGCTTGCAGCGATTACCAAGGGACACTGAGACACAGGGGCCTCATAGGGCAGGGCTGACGGGAAGCCAAGGCTATCTACTCCACCCTGAGACTCTGCCCCATCCAAGCTGAGCACAGAGGCTTTTGCAATTTTGCAAGTCTAATCCATAAGGCTGTCTCCAGCACAGAAGTTCTCCCAGCGTAGACACAACTGATCCTCACAGCCAGTTAACCTGGAGGTCAATTCCTCCCACTGATACCAACAACAATAAAGACTTAACTACAACAAGGCTGTGCACACAGTCCACAAAGGGGTGCACCAAGAGTGTCCACCTCAGGTAACTGGGGAGGCTGAGCCAGTGGGCCCTATAGGACACCTAGCACACAAAGCTACTCTACCAACTCAGGGAAGCACCAAAAATGCGGAGAAAAAGAAACAGATCACAAATGAAAGAAATGGAGGAAAGCAAACAACTGGATATAGAGTTCAAAACCACGGTTATAAGGTTTTTCAAGAATTTCGTAGAAAAGGCCAATAAATTTAGCAAGACCCTCGAGGATATGAAAACGGACCAAGTAGAAATTAAACATACACTGACTGAAATAAAAAATATTATACAGAGACCTACCAGTAGACTAGAGGACTGCAAGAATCAAGTCAAAGATTTGAAATACAAGGAAGCAAAAAACACCCAACCAGAAAAGAAAAAAGAATCCAAAAATTTGAAGATAGTATAAGAGCCTCTGGGACAACCTCAAGCATACCAACATCCAAATTATGGGGGTGCCAAAAGGGAGAAAGCAAGATACTGAAAACCTATTAGAAGAAATAATGACAGAAAACTTTCCCTACCTGGTGAAAGAAATAGATGTACAAGTTCAGGAAGCACACAGAACCCCATACAAGAGGAATCCAAAGAGGACCACACCAAGACACATCATAATTAAAATGCCAAGGGCAAAAGACAAAGAGAGAATATTAAAAGCAGCAAGAGAAAAACAGTTAATTACCTACAAGGGAGTACCCATACGACTGTCAGCTGATTTCTCAACAGAAACTATGCAGGCCAGAAGGGAGTGGCAAGAAATATTCAAAGTGATGAACAGCAAGAACCTACAACCAAGATTACTCTACCCAGCAAAGCTATCATTCAGAGTTGAAGGTCAGATAAAGAGCTTCACAGAAAAGAAAAAGCTAAAGGAGTTCATCGCCACCAAACCAGGATTACATGAAATGCTGAAGGGTATTCTTTAAGAAGAGGAAGAAGAAAAAGGTAAAGATAAAAGTTATGAACAACAAAATGACATCAAATACATACCTACCAACAAGTGAATCTAAAAATCAAGTGAATAAAAATCTGAAGAACAGAATGGACTGGTGAATATAATAGAATCAGGAACATAGAAAGGGAGTGGACTGACGACTCTCAGGGGAAGCAGGTGTGAGGGGTGCAGGAAGAGATTGGACAAAAATCTTACTCCTATGGATGAAGACAGTGGCGGGGGGTAAGGGCATGGGGTGGGGTGGGGAATCAGGTGGAGGGGAACTATGGGGGGGGGGGGGAGAAGAACACCTGTAATAATCTAAACAATAAAGATTTATTTAAAAAAAAAAAAACAAATTGATGAATAACAAGAACCTACAACTAAGATTACTCTACCCAGCCAAGTTATTATTCAGAATTGAAGGTCAGATAAAGAGCTTCACAGATAAGAAAAAGCTAAAGGAGTTCATCACCACCAAACCAGTATTATATGAAATGCTGAAAGGTATTCTCTAAGAAGGAAAAAGGTAAAGATAAAAATTATGAACAACAAATACATATCTATCAAGTGAATCTAAAAATCAAGTGAATAAAAAAATCTGATGAACAGAATAAACTGGTGAATATAATAGAATCAGGGGCATAGAAAGGGAGTGACTGACAATTCTTAGGGGGAAAAGGATGTGGGGGGTGCAGGAAGAGACTGGACAAAAATCGTACACCTATGGTTAAGGACAGTGCAGGGGAGGTAAGGGCAGAGGGTAGTGTGGGAACTGGGTGGAGGGAGCTATGGGGGGAAAAAGGGAACAATTGTAATAATCTGAACAATAAAGATTTATTAAATTAAAAACAAATAAAAACTAAATTTCTTCTTTGTTTTATGTTTAAAACAATATCAAACTCATTGACCCTAAACATTTATTTTTATTTATTTTAATTTAACTTTTTGAATGAGTTCAAACATTCAAAAGTATTTAAAGAGTAGCAAAACATGTTTCTTAGCTGTCTTCCATCTACTCAATTATCACCTCATATAATCACTGCTGTTTTAATTTATCCTCCCAGAGAATTTTTAATATATAATCGTATGTTTTTCCCTCCATTTTATATAAATGGTAACATATTAATCACGTTTTTCTACATCGTTTTTTCCTTATTTCAATATAGTAAGCATCTCAACAACTATTATTTTTTAACTTATTATTTTATTTCAAATTTAATTTTGGGAAAGAGAATATGTTGCCAAGGTTTTGGGAAAAATAGAAAAGAGATCTTTGAAAAGTATAATGTTAAAAAGCTTCCCATTCTTACTTGCTCAGTTCCACTTTCTTTTGTACTAACACCCTCAAACAGGTAACCACTATCAGTCACTTTTTTGTGTATTCTTTCACAATTTCTTCGTGTGTGTGTATATATATATACACACACACAAATATGACTGTACAGCCTGGCAGGTGTGGCTCAGTGGTTGAGCATCGACCTATAAACCTGGAGGTCACAGTTCGATTTCTGGTCAAGGCACATGCCTGGGTTGCGGGCTCGATCCCTCAGTGTGGGATGTGCAGGAGGCAGCCGATCAATGATTCTCTCTCATCATTGATGTTTCTATCTCTCTCTCCTTCTCCCTTACTCTCTGAAATCAATAGAAATATATTTTTAAAAATATGAATATACATTCTTATTTTTTTACAGAAATATGCATTTGTACATTGGTTTTTCTCAATTACTAATTTGTTACTTAATGTATTCATAGTGTATCAAAATGTCCAAATGTAGATTTAAGATTTTAAATACTCTAGAAAATTTGATTAGAAACAAAGTAGCAACAGCAAATTTATTTCTACCTTTTTATTGCAAATTCTCTAAAGTCCGGTTGATATCAATCAAGACCTCTTAAATATGCCTACTGTGTTTTATCTGGTACATTCTGAAAATAAAGACATAGCTGCACTTACTTGACTTACTTTTCATTTGTTTCAGGGCTGTGTCTTGTGGTTTTTATGCCACCCAGTTCTTGCATGCATATCTTTAATGTTTAATGACTACCAAAGAGATAAGGTAAGTAGTATATATGAGCAAAATAGTTTTTGGTAATTTTTATTGGGCCTGTTTATCCTTTCAGAGGCTTCTTGAGCTCTTCAAAATAAAACTAAAACAAAATACTGAACTGGTAAGGGTATAATTTAGAAGTTTAAAATATAAAAGACAAAATTTTAAATTTAGTTTATAAACAAAATGATGGAAAATAGCTTTGTTATGCCATCTAGAGGATTCATAACACATCTTTGTTAAGAAAAATGACAAACTTTTTTGCTGTGTAATAGTAAAAATCAAGATAGATTTATAAAAATCAGTCTAGTTGCTTTAACAGACTGGGCTGGAGTGCCACGTGCAGGTACGCCACATTTGGATTGTGTTGATACCTACCTTGTTAGGTGAACAGCTCCATCATTTCACAGTGGAGTTCTGCCAGAAGCCCTTCACAAGCAGTGCAGTATATGCTTGAACTCACAAATGTGTCTTGAGCCTAAGGTATTTGCAAAGAGTATGTAGATAGGAAGGGAGTCTACAAAAATAGAGAAGCAACTTGAGGATTTTTGAAAGGACTCTGGGGCATGTTTTATTCCCATTACAAGATTAGCCAGGAGCCTGGTTTTTCTCATTACTTTCTGCAGTGCATGCACCGTAAGGAGAGAATGGCATAGCATATTATTCTTTTCTGTCTTATTTTAGTGTCTTTAAAATGTTAAAGGAATTTAACCTTTGAACAGTTACAGGTCTGAACATTAGTCATATTTTCCTATTGAAAATGAATTTGATAAAATGTACTCATGGAGAGATGGAGGATAGTGTGTGTACATATACAGGGTGGGGCAAAGTAGGTTTACAGTTGTGAGTACACAAAGCACAGGGTTTATTATATTATGTATTAATGATTGTGTTATTTTCCATATGAACAACTATAAACCTTCTTTTACAAAATCCTATATGTATATATAAAGTACATACAGGTTTGTGAATAATTGAATTCTCTGTTTTTGCATGCAGTAAAAGCATTCTCTTTCTGTTCTTTTCAGGTTATTACAATAGGTGTTATCCTTTGCCAGTCTGTTTCCATGGTTATTCTTTACAGACTCTTTCTGTCCCACAGTCTGTACTGGGAAGTTTCTTCACTCTCCTCAGTAACACTACCACTGGCCATATCATCTGGACACAAAAGTCGGCCTCACTTCTGATACTTGATTTCCTTAAAGGAAAAGTGAATTGATTAAACAGAGTGCAATAAGGATCCAAATACACTGACTTTTTTTCATACTTTTGGTATGAAAAATTGAACATAGAAAGCAGAGCATGTTATTTATACAACTGCATTTAAGCAGTACCAAAACTGAAAAAGGAAATAAATGAAATGTTTTGAAAAATATTTAAACTTTGAAGAGTATTGTTATAAGGTGATTTATGTGATTTCCATGTGGAAATAAAGATGGAAAAGAATTATATGATATTTTGGTAAGAGATTCGCCACTTATAATGCCTCATTTTATGTCAATAGTTAACTCAGGTTTGACAGTCTTATAAAAAGTAATCAGTTAAATGATTACTTGCTTATACATATCTGAACTAAGTCCAGTTATGAAATCAGTGTAGTATACTGATTAAAAACTGCTTTTTTATGCTTTAAAGAAAATGCATTTCATATTGGAGTTTAAAGGAATTGAAAGTAAAATTCAGAAAATAAATATAAAGTATATTCATAGTTAAATGAATAAGCTTTTTATTTGTGGGTGGGGATTTTCTTCTATCATTTTGTTCTAATTACAGTTTTAGTTTGATTAGCAAAGAGTTTTGGGCAGTTTATGAAAAATAAAATTAGATAAATTACATGTGTTTTAAGGATAAAGGGTTTTAAAACCTGAGCATTTAGGTAAAGGAACAAGTAGTTTTACATGTTAAAAAAGAAAGAAGGAAAAAATACTGTGCGATATGGTACTAATTTTAATCCTGAAATAATTCATTTCTCTTACATTGAATCCCCAATCATAATTAAGCCATATACACAGATTAAATTAATAGAAGCATTTCACATAAATGTTGATTTCAGTCATTTACTACCTATGAATTCCTGCCCAAGGATACTTAATCAGGATTAAATTTTCTATGAATAATTGAAAAATAAAATACTCACTGGATTTGTTATAATCCATATTGGCAATGGAATCTAAGTAGTTGCCATCTTGAATCCTTACTAATAAAGTAATATTTTTGTGTGTGTCTATGATGCCTCTGTATTGAATATGATAGCTAAAAAGTACTCTATCAAGTGCCTGTTTAAAGAATTGTTAAATGGTTGTTAAAACCTGCTATATAAAATGAGTATGCCCATTAATGGTCACTGATTGGAAATTATTCCATTTCTGTCAAGCTGTTCAGGTCTGTTCATTTTTACCTCTGGCTTATTTTTAAAGATTATTTTAATCTACTTTCAAAGGTATTACATGTGTTTAAGCAAGAACTGGTGCACTTGCCATGGCCGGGTGGCTCAGCTGGTTGGAGTGTCGTCCAATATTGCCGAAAAGGTTTTGGTTTTGATCCCCAGTTGATATTTCTCTCTCTCCCCCCACTCCCACTTCCTCTCTCTCTAAAACAAACTAACAAACAAACATATCCTCCACTGAGGATAAAAAAAAAAAATGGTGCACTGATCTGGTAATTAAACTTTTTAGTTAAATAGTTAAAATAATGTAGTACAACTTAAAAATACCCATGGCTTGCCCTAGCAGGTTTGGCTCAGTGGATAGAGCATCGGACTACGGACTGAAGGGTGCCGGGTTCAATTCCAGTCAAGGGCATGTACCTTGGTTGTAGGCTCAATCCCTGGCCCTGGTCAGGGTGCATGCAGGAGGCAACCAATTAATGTGTCTCTCTCACATCAATGTTTCTCTATCCTACTCCCTTCCACTCTCTAAAAAATCAATGGAAACATATCCTCGTGCGAGGATTAACAACTACAACAAAATCCATGGCTTTATTTTTGTTTTTCCCTTACACCTAGTCTCATTGGAAATGAATAGTATTGTTTTTTTTTAAAGGCAAAAATATATGCGTTTGTGACGGGCAAAGTGGCAAAATTCAGCCTGCTCATGAAGTCATCTCTCATAGTCCTTTCTAAATTATTTAATAATGAGATCTACAGGTTGAGACTGGAAGGTCTGGGGGATACTTTAGGTTTACATGATCTGCTGAGTGGTCATGACCATTTATTTTACCACATCTCACTAATAGCACCATTATTGTCTGTTGTGTTCAACTGAAGTTCAAGTTAATTAAGCTGGGAAAAATAGTGAAGCCTTTTCATAAAGTTTGTGAACTTGCAACAATGGCAAGGGAATAATCTTTATGTTACCTTGCACAAAGAACATAGACACTGTAATCAGTATATATATATATATACAAATATATTACTATGCTTGCATTTATGAAACTTCAAGGGTATTTTTCACTTTATTTTTTAATTTATGGTTGAATTTGCTGATAATTTATTTTGTTATTCAAGAGCTATTGTTAAAGGAAGTAAAATAATTGTTAATTAATGTATAAGAGAGTTGTTAATAAAGTTTAGTAATCAGAGCCCAAATTTATTATTTCATAAGTCATGACATAGCATTCCCCTTTTCTTGAATGTTTACATGGAGTTATGTCACTACAGATTACAGAAAGATGAGTATATACTGTAAACTATTTAAAGATCAAAACTTTTCTATTTTCTTTCTCTGTTAATAATGATTTTTTAAAATTTATTTTTATTTTATTTTTTAAAGATGAATGGTTTGTCCAGAGCCCTTTCTTTTAAAAAAAGAAAGAAAGGTTTTGGGTTTTTTTCCTTTAGAAAGGTATAAAAGATGTTTATTTGTATTGATATGTATAATAATGTTAATTCCTACTTAATTAAGTGGGCACCTCAGCACACTTCAATATTTGAACCTTGGCTTTCAGCAAGAAAGCATTGCTAACAGGGAGAGAGAATCCAGGCAGAAGAGCTTGCTTCTTTAGGAAAGTTTTTCATGATCTCGAGTAAAGTAAGCCAAGTCTGATGAAAATAGAAGATATGCAAGTCTAAGGCCAACTTGAACATAATGGGAGTAGGATTTACACATTAGCATGAACATTGCGCCCTTCAATATGTTTCCCTTAGAAGGCTGTGCATATTCTCTGGAAATTCTTAGAAAACCCGAAATTATTATTTTTTAAAATCTTTATTGTTGAAAGTATTACATAAGTCTTCCTTTTCCTCCCATTAACCTCTTCCAGTCCTCTCCTTCCCTCCCCCCTCCACTCCAGGCCCTCACCACCCCATTGACTGTGTCCACAGGTTATGCATATATGCATACAAGTTCATTGGTTGATCTCTTCCCACCCACCCTCCCCTACCTTCCCTCTGAGGTTCAACAGTCTGTTCATGCTTCTAAGTCTCTGGAAAACCAACAATGATTTGTGAAACATTCTCTGGATAACTTAGTGGTAACAAATCTTTGAGGTTTTTTTGTTTGTTTGGGGAAATTGCGATAGTCAATTTGAGACCAAATCTGGAGAAGTAATACTATTTTTGTTTCAACCTGAGTTCATGAATTGAGACTAAATGAATGAGAATGGTTTTTCTGTGAGTTAAGAAAACTAGTGTAGAGCTTTGGCCGGAACTCTTGCAGTAGTTCTCTAAGTAATATTGCTGCTTCCACACTTGGACATCCTGTGTACAACTGGAAGGGCTTCATGTACCTTGTGCTCTAGGAGTCATCGAGGTAGACTACCAGGAGGCTTGGTGTCATGGAAAAAGTGGTCCTGCTCACCAAAGCCCATTCTCTGCAAAGCAAAGCTGGATGATAGAATTCTTGGTGCTAACCTTATGCCTTTTTCAAAACTTTTAAATTAGTTTACAGTAGAGTTAAAAAAAAATGTAAATCAGGTCAAACTACTACTTCCTTGTTAAAAACTTTGCTTCCCATTGCACTTACAAAAAAGTGATCCATGCTCATTACCATAATTTACACGGCCCCACATGATCTGGTCCCTTCCGCTACCTCTGATATATTGTACCACACTCCCTCTCACCAGGCCCCAGCTTCATTATTAAAAATAACCTCCTTCATATCACTGCCTCAGAACCTTTGCACTTACCCTTTTTTCCTGCCTGAAATATTTTCTTCCAAATCTTGGCATGGTTGCATGGCTAAATCCTTCTCATTCTTTAGGTTCTCAGCTCAAATATCTTTAGAGACCTCTGATCATCGACCTTTGATTTATTTGTTGCAAATTTAGATAAGCTGGAGATATGTTCCTTAGAATCCTCCCTGCATAATTCCAGGATAGTGTAGGTCACAAGAGATGTTTGCTGCAAGATTTAGAAGGTGAAAGTTGAGTAGCTAGATCCAGATTTTTTTTATTTTTATAATTGAAAGGTCCAAGCAATGTGCTCACCCACATTGTTGCTTATCTGCTGGTTCATCTTGGTTTATAGGCCAACAGCCAGGCCCACAGGCCCACAGCTGCTGCTGATTGCCTCCTTCAGCTATTCTGACTCCTGGGCCAGGTATATGTTTTACTAAGTGACAAAGGGTGCCAGGTTTGCAGAACAGCTCATTGTTGGAGGCTTGGAAGCAGTGAGAGATTGGCATGAGTTCCACTCAGTCCCCATGGATTCTGCTCACCTGGCAGGCTCCAGTGTCCCCTTGCTCCCTCCCCCCTTCACACCCATCATCCCCACCTGTCAGACACAAAAGGTTCAGCCTCCTATAATCCCCATAATAAATCTCTTACTTTATGTTAAAGATGGTGTGTATGTAATATCCTAGTGGTTCTCCCTTTCCATCAGACCCTCACTAATATGCCATCTTATCTAATGTTCCCCCATCCTAATTGCTCTTGCATTATCCCCTTTTCTCCTGATAGTACTTACTGCTTTATCTCTCCCCAATTAGAAAGTGAATTCTAAGGGACTTTGATCATTATCTGTATCCCTAGCACCTAGAACATTCCCTGGTGTACACTAGATGCTCAAAAATGTTTTTGAATGAATGAAAAAGAGCCCCAGATATGAATTTAGCAATATAGCATCTAAACTAATAAAAGAGTAAATTGCAAATTGACTGTACCTTCACGACGCCCACCAGCCAATCAGGAGTATGCAAATTAACCCAACAAAGATGGTGGTTAATTTGCATATGCAGGCGGCCAAGGGTAGGGCGGGACACTTGTGTCATCGCAGGCGTTCTGCACCGCCCCAGCTGCTCCAGGCCTCTGGGCAGCGTGGGAAGGTGGAAAGTCGGCTCCAGGCTGGAGCAAAGGCGGTGCTGGCAGCCAGGGGAAGGAAGACCCATTCTTGCATGAATCTTCATGCATTGGGCCTCTAGTTATTAAATAATAGAACCTCACATTGTGACTTCAATAATACTTTGCCTGTTCTTTATTCAATTGTATGGAACTGAGAATATGTAAATATCTTGAGTAGTCAAGTAGTTGTTATAAGTCTAATCTCTAAAACTCATCAATAATGAGAAGATTCCTCAAGCTATAAAGAGGCAGTTTCCCTCTATTTTACATAGTACTATATTAAGACCATGTGTCTGGTTTCTTGACCCATCAAAACTAAAAGCGCCAATCTAAAAAAAGTTTGAGTCAGAGAAAGAATAGCTGACATCAGTAAAAAAAAAAAAAGAAAAAAAAAAGCTGGGAGAAGACAGACAAAAATGACACTGGTACATTTACAAAATGTAATACTCTGCAGCTGTAAAAAATGAAAGAGCTCTTACCCTTTGCAGCAGCATGGATGGACAAATATCACATGATCTCACATATGTGGAATCTGATTTAAAAAATAAACTAATGAACAAAATAGGTCCAGAGGCATGGAAGCATTGAACAGAATGATAGATCTCAGAGGAGAGGGCGGGGGGGGGCGGGGGGGAAGGGGACAGGAAGAGATCCACCAAAGAATATGTATGCATAACCCATGACACAGACAATAGTGTGGGGAAGGCTTGGGGTGGGGTTGGGACTTAGTGTAGAGGAGAACGGTGGGGGAATAAAGGGGGGACACCTATCATACTGTCAATAATAATAGATAGATAGATGATAGAGAAAAATGACACTCAAATCACAGCATCCTGGGGTCAATTAGTGTGAATAAAAACAGTCTATGGGCCTTAATAGACACTTGGAATTGTATTGTTCAATACTAGGGGCCCAGTGCATGAATTTGTGCACCTTGAAAGGAACTGTGGGCCACAAGGCTGCGGTGGGAACATGGGTGGGTCTCTGCCCATCCTCCATGCGCCCACCCAGCCCCTCCTGCCATGGCCCCCGGTCCCCCGTCTGCTGGCAGCCCTGCTCCTGCTGCTGCCACTCCCACACACTGATAGCACCAGCACCCACTGATGGTGTGGAGAGATTGGGGCCAGCACCAGCAACAGGTGCAAGCAGAGCTGGTGCCACCAGTGGGTGTGAGTGGCAGCTGCTGCCCTGATTGCCCTTCAGAAGCAGGGGCAGGTGGAGAAGCCTTCAGGGGCAACCGGGGCCAGCAGCTGCCATTCGCACCCGGCGATGGTGCCGAGTGATTGGGACCGGTGCCAGGCGCTGGGAGCAGATGTGAGTGGTGGCTCCGGCACCATCTGTGGGTGTGAGCAAAGCCGTCACCAGCAGTGGGTGTAAGAGGTGGCTGCCGGCTCCGATCACCCCTCAGGAACAGGGTGAGGTGGAGAAACCCTGAGGGGCAATCAGGGCTGGCAGCCACCGCTCACACCCACTGACAACACTAAGCAATCAGGCCGGTGTCAGGCACCAGCAGTGGGTGCGGGTGGGGCTGGCGCTGACAGCAGGTGCAAGCACTTGGCGGGACTGCGGCACATGGGAACAAAGAATTTTCAGTAACCACCAGAGGCTTGCCCCAATGACAGCGACAGGCACCCCGCCTTGGTCTGGCGCCCCCGCTCACCTGCTCCACCATCCCGCCACAGCCGATGCCCGCCATGTTCTGCACACACCCCCCGGTGGTCAGTGCACATCATACTACTGGTTGTTTGGTTGTTCAGTTGTTCTGCTGTTCGGTCTATTTGCATATTAGGGTTTTTATATATAGATAATTCATGACAATGACCTTAGTAATCAAAAGATTATATATTATGTTTAGTATCTTCAGAGGAATGTGCAAATGCATTGTAATATTTCAGTCTCATTAAACAGGTAATACATGCATATTATACAAAAATCAGAAGGTTGAAAAAGATAAAAAAGTATGTCATTCTCCCAGTGATTTCTCTTCTCTGGATTCAGCCTCTATTACCAGTTTCTTGTTTATTTTTCTAAAGGTGGCCTCTTGGATATATAAATATACATATATATAAAGCACACCATACAGATTGTTTTGCACATTCAGCAATTTATTTTATATACCTACCTACAGAGTTGGCCCACTCCTTTCATTAATTGCATAGAATTCCACTATATGGATATATTTTTAATTTTTTAAATGAGTCCTTTGTTACTGGACATTGTTGATTTCCAGTCTTTTGCAATAACTGCTAGCCTCCCTTGGAATAAAAATGTGCCTGGCCCTCTTCCTCTCCTTCTGTCCCCCTTCTTTACAACTTCCCCCTTCCTCTTCCCAGGACCTAAATCCTTGGAGTTTCCAGAGTGATAGAAGTGTCCTTGTTATTCATGATGGAACCTGATAGTTTATGCTAATGAGATAATTCAGTAAGAAGGTTGGCCACACCAGAACCACATACTTAGAAGGGGTTGGTGCTTTGAGTCACAATGATATCAGCCTGACCTGAGGAGGGAAGAGGGATGGAGATTAAGTTCAACCTGTAGTCAATGATTCAATCAATCATGCCTATATAATAAACCTCAAATGGAAACCCTAGACACTGAAGCTTAAGTGAGCTTGTAGATTTTTTTTAAATACAGATGAAATTATCAGTATATTTTTTATGACTTCTCTGTGTGTTCTACCTGTGCCACATGTGGAATGCTTTACCTCTTTGAGATTTTGTTTAAATCCTCTATTTTTTCTTCTGGTAGTTTTATGTTTAAAGTTTTGATCCACCTAAAATTTATTTTGCTATAAAATATGAACCAGGGCCCGGACAGGTGTGGCTCAGTGATTGAGCATGGAGCTATGAATCAGGAGGTCACAATTCAATTCCCGGTCAGGGCACATGCCAGGGTTTTGGGCTCCATCCCCAGTAGAGGGCAAGCAGGAGGCAGCCAATCAATGATTCTCTCTCATCATTGATGTTTGTGTCTCTCTCCCTTCCTCTGAAATAAATACAAATATATATTAAAATATGAACTAGGGATTCAACTTAATTTTTTTTCAAATGGTTGCCGACTTATTACAGCATCATATATTGTGTGGTCCACATTTTCTTTTAAATATATCTTTATTGATTTCAGAGAAGAAGGGAGAGGGAAAGAGAGATAGAAAGATCAATGATGAGAGAGAATCACCGATTGGCTGCCTCCTGCACATCCCCTAATGGGGATCAAGCCCACAACCCATATGCCCTTGACCGGAATCAAATCTGGGACCCTTCAGTCCACAGGCTGACGCTCTATCCACTGAGCCAAACCACCTAGGACTGGTCCACATTTTTTTTACTGATTTGTTTCTAGTCCATTTCTGGGCTTTTACAGCTGTTCCAATGAACTGTTGATTCACGATCTACTACCACACTGTTTTGATTATTGTAGCTTTAAAACATGCCTTACAGTTTTGTAGAGTTAATTTCTTTTAGTGCTGTTCTTCATAATTTTTCTGATTATTCTTGCTAACTTTTATTTTAGAATCAATTTTTCTGATTTTCAGAAGAAAAATTCTGTTTATTACTTTTAGTGGATAAACTGAATTTCCTAATCAATGTAGGGAGATTCGTCTTTCTTTCTTTTAAGATTTTAAAAGATTGATTTTTAAAGAGAGAAAGGGAGAGGGAGAGAGAGAAACATAGATGTGAGATCTTTGGCTGCCCCTACTGGGGATTGACTCCGAAACCTGGGCATGTGCCCTGACTGGGAATGGAACTGGTGCATGTGATGACTGACACCAATCAACTGAACTACACTGATCAGGGCAGGAGATTCAGCTTTCTGTTGGATGTTAACCCCACAGACGGAAGCTCATTCTTTTGGCCAAGCATATCATCAACTGTCTGAATCTGTGATTGTTTTCATAGTGATCTAAGAAACTGGTATAAAACACCTTTCCACTTCCTCAAAGTGAGCATGTGTTTCTTACTTTTTAAAATACTTCTTTTTGTAGCTCTTACACATTTTTTTTATATCTCTGGGTATTTTAATGTTTTTCTTTCATTCTATCTTGCATACAGCTATTATTTTACATGTGAAGACTGTTGATTTTTAATTTTACTCCCAATTACCTAACTGAATTCTCCTAATAGCTGTAGTAATTTTCTAGTCCTCTTGTATGTTTGAGGTAAATAAATATGTCATCTGTAAATAATGATCATTTTTATTCTATTTTTTCCATTTTTTTACCTCTCATTTTGATCCCTTTTGCCAGTATCTCCAGAATAGTGTTAATTACTTTGGGTAATATGCAGTAAGATTTCTACATTTCACACGAAGTGGTTCCCAATAGACTTTGAAAAGTTAAATATGTATACTGTAATCCCTACAGTAACAACTACAAAACAAAACAAAATACACAAATGTTTTTGTAAGAAATACAATAGGAAAATTAAAGTGAAGTACAAAAATATGTTCAAGTAACCCAAAAGAAAAGAGGAAAGGAGAAACAGGGATTAAAAATAGACAAAAACAAGCAGAAGACAAAAAAGATAGACCTAAATTCAAACACAAAAATAATTTCAATAAGTGTAAATGTTTTAACTATCCAAATTAAAAGACAGGTATAGTCAGAACAGATTTTTTAAACATGTTCCAACTATATGCTTTCTACAAGAAATTCACTTCAAATATAATGATATAGGTAAATTAAAATAAAATGATGGCTCTAAAAGTGTATATATATATATACCCATGCAAACAATAACCAAACAAAAGCTGGAATGACTATATTAATATCAAAGTAGACTTCAAAGTTATGAAAATTACAGGGGATAAAAAAAGCATGAAAAGATAAAAGGGTCAACTTACTAAGAACACATGCAATTCTAAATATATACACCAAGCAGCAGATCTTTAAAAAAATAGAGCGAAAACAAAACCAAAAGGAGAAATAGACAAACCCCTAATTATAGTTGTAGACCTCAACATTCTTCTCTAAGTAATCAATGGAAATAGTAGAAAATCAGCTAATATAGAACAACTGAACAACAAATTTAACTGGAGTAGTTGGCATTTTTAGATCACTTGACCCAGCAGCAGAATAATACTCTTTCAGGTTGCACGTAGACCATCAAGATAGAGCATATCCTGGGTCAAAAACCATAACAAATCATAAAGAATTGAAATTATACAAAGTATGCTCTCTAATCATAACCAATAATGGAAAAATAACTGGAAAAAATCTATAAGCATGTGAAAATCAATTTCAAACTAACCATAACTTACCAAATATTTTGAACTGACTATAAATAAAAATACAAGCATACCAAAATTTGTGAGAGGAAACAAAAGTATTTCTTAGGAGGAAACTTAGAGCATTAAATGTTCATACAGAAGAGAAGTCTTGAATCAATAATCTAAGCTTCCAACTTAAGAATTTTTTAAAAAGTGAAAAATAACCCCAAAGCAGCAGAAGGAAATAGTAACAGTGAGAGCAGATATAATGAACTTGATCACACAAAACGCCATAAATAAAAATCAATGAAACCAAAACTGTTTCTCTGAAAAGATCATTAATATTGATAATTCTCTAGCAAAATTAACAAAGGGCAAAATGGACAACACAAATTAACAATATCAGAAATGAAAAAAGAGATACCAGACTCTGAAGACATTAACAGGACAACAGTAAGGAAATACTGCGTTGGGGGCTGAGGGGACGACTACTAATATAAATATGACAATTTAGATTAAATAACCAATTCCCTGCAAACTGTATTGTGGGGAAGCATGAGACTTGGTTGGAAAGTTCGTAAGGAGAACATTCTGATAAAACAGATGTGTGCAGAAGGCCATCTGCCCTGTTTATTGGAATTCTGACTTAGGGGAGTGACCTTTCCAAATAAGCCTGTGCATAGCAGACCACTGGGTGTCTACTGGAATCCTTATGCTTAAATCTTTGGGTGTCCTTGCTTAAAAGACACTACAAGCACATGTGTCCTCCCAGATTACTTAATTTACTGATTGTATCTAAAAGCAGTTTATCTCAAACTGCTGCTACAATAAAAGGCTAAATAGGCAGGCAATCAAGGCTGTCTAGTTGCTATAGCCAGGCAGTCCCTTAGCCTCCCTTTCACAGAAAACATTGTGTCAGAGTAATCCATTCATCTGTTGATCAGGGTCTGCTGGTCAGTCCTGGCACTGTTGTCAAGAACTATGAAGGGTCTGAGATTTTATCCTACTTACAAGCTAACTAGTTAACCTATTAATGCTTGATGGAGGCTGCAGAGGACACAAGACTCCTAGGTCAGAGATGAAGGACTTTATTATTCACAGCACAACAAGCATCATCAGCTTCATGTTGATTTGCATGGCTTGTACATAACTCCTAAGGCCATAGGGGCAATACAGCTAAGACTAGATGGATGCTACACATGTAATGGATTCGTATAGCCCCCAAGGAACACTAAATTTAGGGAATTTATCTCTTTTAAAACTGGCTCTGTACTGAGAGGGAGACATTAGCTCAATGATGCTCACAGCAAAACAGTCCTGAGAAAGGACCCAGATAAAGAATCATTGGAGCTTTGCATTTTGGGCATACCTAGAGCATGCAGGGGTGCATAGAGGCCATGGTGGGTTTCCTATTTCAACACCCCAAACTACCAAAACCCACTCCAGGTGAACTAAGTATCCAATGTAGTACTCTAACAACTAAAGAATTCTTGTTTAAAAGCCTTCTGAAGTAGAACTCTCCACGGTTTCACTGGTGAATGCTACCAAACATTTAAAGAAGAAATAATGCCAATTCTACACAATCTCTTCCAGAAAAATATAAGAGAAGCGAGAGAAAGTTGCAAAGGCAATTCAGTGGAGAAATGAAACTACTGGACTTTGATATGCAAAATAAATGAACCCCAATCTAATCCTCATATCTTATACAAAAATTAATTCAAAATGAATCATTGATGTAAATGTAAAACATAAAACTATGAAGTCCTTAGAACATATAAAATCAAGTTTTTGTGACTTAAGGTCAGGCACAGATGATTTTTCTCTTTTGTTTTATTAATATGATGAGTAGTATTAATAGATTTTCTGATGTAGAATGAATATGCACTACATTTTTGAAAGTTTTATCATCTCAAACTGATGAGATTTTTTAAAAATCTGGAATATTTAATAAGATATAAACCTTAGTAGGTTGGAGAATGAAAATATTCAGATTCTCTCATTTCTTGAGGATATCTTAGAAAGACAAGACCTATAGGTTCTGAAAAGAGTATTTATTTTAATCCTTACCCAAGGAGATGTTTATTGATTTTTAGAGAGAGAGAGAGAGAGAGAGAGAGAGAGAACCAATCAGCAGTCTCCTGAACACCCTGAACAGGGATCCAACCCACAACGTAGGTATGTGCCCTGACCAGGAATCAAACCCACAACCTTTTGGCATATGGGACCAGCATTCCAACCAACTAAGCGACCCAGCCAGGGCCTTAAAAGATGTATATAAAATAAGTTGTATTAAAGGAGGCAAGAGCAGACCATGAAGTCAAGATAGTTTCTTCAATAAATGGTATTGGGAAATTGGACAGGTACATGCAAAAAATAATGAAACTAGACCACCAACTTACACTGTACACAAGAGTAAACTTAAAATAGATAAAATACTTAAATGTAGGTTGTGAAACCATAAAAATACTAAAAGAAACCATAGACAGCAAAATCTCAGACATCCCTCATAGCAATATGTTTGCAGACACATCTCCTAGGGCAAAGGAAACTAAGGAGAAAATAAACAAATGGGACTACATCAAAATAAAAAGCTTCTGTACAGCAAAAGAAACCATCAACAAAATGAAAAGGGAGCCCACTGTATGGGAGAACATATTTGGCAATGATACATCTGATAAAGAGTTAATATCCAAAATATATAAGGAACTCATACAACTTAACAAAAGGAAGACAAACAATCCAATTAAAAAATAGATAAAGGACCCAAATAGACACTTCTCCAGAGTGGATACACAGATGGCTAAGAGACACATGAAAAAAATGCTCAGTCACTAATCATCAGAGAAATGCAAATTAAAACCACAATGAAATATCACCTCACAACTGACAGAATGGTTATCATCAAAAAATCAACAAATGACAAGTGCTGGCGAGGATGTGGAGAAAAAGAAACCCTAGTACCTTGCTGGTGAGAATGCAGATTGGTGCAGCCACGATGGAAAACAGTATGGTGTTTCCTCAAAAAATTAAATATGAAACTGCCATTTGACCCAGTGATCCCACGTCTAGGAATAGATCCTAAGAAATCAGAAATACCAATCAGAAAGAATATATGCACCCCTATGCTCATAGTAGTGCAATTTACAATAGCTAAGAATTGGAAACAGCCCAAGTGCTCATTGGTAGATGAGTGAATAAAAAAAGCTGTGGTACATTCACACAATGGAATACTATGCAGCAGTAAAAAAAGAGGGATCTCTTATCCTTTGAGACAGCATGAAGGGACCTGGAGAGTATTATGCTAATAGTAAAATAAGCCAGTCAGAGAAAGACAAGTATCATATGATCTCACACATATGTGGAATCTAATGAACAAAATGAGTTGACCAACAAAATAAGACCTGAAGCAGAGAGGCATGTAACAGACTGTGGAATCTCAGAGGGAAGGAGGGGGTGGGTGGGTCTGTGGGAAGAGATCAACCAAAGAATTTGTATGCATATATGCATAACCCATGGACACAGACAATAGGGTGGAGAAGGCATGGGATAGGGTGTGGAGACGGGCTAGAAGGGGTTAGTGGGGGAGGGGAGGAGGATGGGAAGGGGACATACATAATACTTTTAACAATAATGATTTTAAAATAAAATAAGTTGTATTATTTTGAAATTTTGCTTTATGCATCACTCAGATTTCAAGTTTATTGTCACCAGATGCTTTAGAGTACAGCTGGTTAGGTATAGAGGAGTCCAAATCTTTCATGTAAAGAAGGCATTATGTTTTACAGGAAAGAGCATGGGCTTTTTGGCAAGATAGATCAGTTTCAAATCCTGGCCCTGCCTCTTTTCAATGATTTTCTCATGGAGCAAATGGTAATTCTTTTAGCACAGAGAAGGGGTCTTACTAAAAAGAGTGAGGAGTGGCCAGATGTGAGAGATGACCTCTAATATTACTAAGTCATGCAATTGTCTTAAAGATTATGTATAACGCTTGTGCCTATTCAACACAATGGTCTTTATTTATAGATCTGAAGGTTGTGTGCAACTTTCAGTGAACCTGAGTTTCTTCCTAATCTTTCATTTCTAAAGATAATATTTAAATCGCAATGAGAGGAAAGTGTTTGCTTTAAATGATCTTACATATGTGGTTAGAGCAGAAAGTAGGTGTGATTGGAATATCAAGATTCTATCTGATCCACACACGACTACATTCCAACTTACACCCACACAAAATAAGTTTTTAAATCTCATGCCTAGCCTGTGAGTCTTACAGATCTTTCAGATTAGTTTTTAAGACTTACCCAGAAGTTAGTGTTTGTAAAAGATTATTGTTTGTTTGTTTTGTGTTTGTTTTTTTTGGGGGGAGGGGAGAGTGGATTTTTTTTAACTGGAATTTGTTTTTTTCTCAGATCCACCCATTGCTATAACTGAAGTTCTTTGTCATATTAGTAAACTATAATATCTTTTATTACCTTTTGCAAAGAAATCTGGTTTTGTAAAAATAAATGATATTCGGTAATTGTTAAAATTTAATAGCTCTAAACTAACACTCTTTTTAAGCCCCTGACAATTCCAGCTTTGCTTGCCCCTCAAAGCATATAGAGTGTTTTGTAAAGTTAATCTGAGAATTCAAGACAGAAAGCATTCCTGACATAGGAAGGTCTAGTTTTAAACACAACAGCAAAAATGTCAAGTGACAGCTCCTATCTAGATTTCAAGGTCAGAAATCTCCTGCCTTTTAAAATATAAATTTTCCCGTAGAGATCAATGTCTCGCTGGCTGCTCACATTTCTCACATCTGGCCACTCCTCACTTTACCCAGTGGCCCTTCACTGTGTTGAAAGAATCACTGTTTTCTCTGAGCCAGATGTTTTCTCCCAGAGCTCTGCTTGAAGTGGGGAAGGCAATATTTTTTGCCCTTTGCCTTCTTATTTTTCATATGTCTATGCTTTATCATACTGTTGTTTTGGTGTTTCTAGTTCTTGATGATACACCGCTGTCAGTTCAAGCTCATGCTATGAGTTTCAACAGCTATGGCATGTCTAAACTGCACTATCTTGAAAGTGTTGGCACCAGTGGAAAAAAAGCAAGGAGCCAAATTTAAAAAACAAAGCGTTTCAAAGGGTTCCTATGGCTACATCCTGAAACCAGGAAGTAGACACTGTGTTGAGTTGACTCCATCTGCCTCTAATAGCCTCTGAATCATTTGTGTACACACTGCACAATACACGCCTGAGGAGAATGAGAGCATTTGATGACTGTGATCACATCACCGACACTGTGCCCTTTGCCTATAAAATCTGTTCTTAAATGGGTTACTGCGTTTGAAGTGATTTATCACAATCATCAAGGATAAAATAGGAGTACTGTACAAGGGGCGTGGAAACCAAGGTACAAAATGGTGTGTTTTATGTAGAGAAGTAATCAGAAAATAATGAGTATGCATCCTAATGAGACTGAAAAGACTTCCTTTGCATTGCAAGTTGAACCTGTGCAGAGCTGGACTCGGGCAGCAATCAAGTGGTGTTATCTTCTTTTGCATCTGATTTTATGAGACTTTTATGTGTCAGTGTGACTTTCCTCTTTATGTATCCATATTTTAGTTTTAATATATTTGCTTAGAGTTTGATTTTTAATGAGATAAAGCTTTCATGGTATAAATGTAAATGCTACTGGATAGCCCCTGAGTTTAAAGGGCAGGGGAAGACTCAGAAAAAGAGGAATATATTCTGAAGTGAAGATCAGCTTATTTTTCATTTAAAAAGAAAAGATTTTTATCTCTATATATTTAGTGAGTTTTTTTCTGGGTAATTTTCCTATACCTAAACTTTTCTATTTAGTCCTAAATGTTTTTCTTTATAATTTCTTAAGATCTTTGCCTATAACGTATATCAGAAATCTTTTTTCTAGTTTGTGATTTGCTTTTTAGTTTTGTTTGCGGTGTTGTTGTTGTTGTTTGACATTCGGAAAACTAAAGTTCTCATGTAATTAAATAGATGAATATTTTCCTTTGGTGTTTCTGTCTGTAGTATTCTTTAATACCCGAAAATTACATATAACATTTTTATTCAGTAATTCCACAGTTTCTTTTTTTAACAATCAATTTTTAAATCTATTTGGAATTTATCTTGTTGTCAAACAACAGTTCTCATCCAGGGCTATTATTAGAATTACATGAGTGAAAAAAATTGTGCCTACATCCCATCCCAGACTAATTTAT
The DNA here is from genome assembly GCA_026230045.1 of Corynorhinus townsendii. Lineage (NCBI taxonomy): Eukaryota > Metazoa > Chordata > Mammalia > Chiroptera > Vespertilionidae > Corynorhinus > Corynorhinus townsendii. Next base: position 45,355,731 of record JAPDVU010000003.1, on the reverse strand, counting down.
TTAGAATCTCTAAGGATGAGGAATGACCACTGTATTTTAAATTTTTTTTGCAGTTGATTTGTGTTGTGCAACCAGAATCAGGAACTACTATGTGAAGAGTCAAGCATGGATTCAATGTTTTCTTTTTCCAAAATCTTCCAATCTACCTTGCAAAGGTTTTTTGAAGAATGCTTTCTGATATGAATATGATCCTTATAAAATGAGCATAAGTAAAACACATTGATAGAAACTATATATATATATATATGCCAGTAGTCTCTGATTCCAACTTTACATGCATGTATATAGTGCTACATAAAAGACTGGAAAAATACATCCAAATATTACTGAGGGTTATTTCAGGGTGGTGAAATTTTAAATTCTCAATATTTTTTTGCATTTTCCAAATTCTCTACAAGAAGCATGTGTTACCCTTTATAATAAGACATATTAGTTGCACAAGAACATTAATTTTTTAAAAGATTAATTTCTAGTCATGATTTTCTAAATAGTGATTAGAAGAGTATAAGAAATATTCCAACAGTGATAATATCATTAGATTAATTCTACAGCTTATGAAGGTGGCTTATTAGATGATGACTTGTATACATAGGTTTCACTTTATTAGCTGCTTGTATTTTTATAGACAAATGCTTATTTTATATACTTATAGTTATTTAAATTATAACTGCTCATAAGCTTATTAATTTTTTGCTTTTGAAAATTGCCCTGGCTGGTGTGGATCAGTTGGTTGAGCATCATCCCATGCACTGAAGGGTCACAGGTTTTTGTTTTGTTTTGTTTTGTTTTGTTTTAAATATATTTTATTGATTTTTTACAGAGAGGAAAGAAGAGGGATAGAGAGTTAGAAACATCGATGAGAGAGAAACATCGATCAGCTGCCTCCTGCACACCCCCTACCAGGGATGTGCCCGCAACCAAGGTACATGCCCTTGACCGGAATTGAACCCGGGACCCTTCAGTCCACAGGCTGACGCTCTACCCACTGAGCCAAACTGGTTTCAGCATGGTCACAGGTTTGATTCCCAGTCAGGTCACATGCCCAGTTTGTGGGTTTGATCCCCAGTGGGGTGAGTACAGGAAGCAACCAATCGATGTTTTTCTCTCTCTCTCCCTCTCCCTTTCTCTCACTATAAAAAATATCAATAAAAACATAATTTTAAAAATATGTTATCTGAGAATAAAATACAGTTGGGAAAGACTGCTAAAAAGAATCAATATAGTTCAGCTTTTGATTTCCTTGGTCAATGAGCAAATCATAGCAGCCAGTATAGTTTTATCTTAGCGTGTGTTGGCACGTTTCCTCACTTTGCAGAGAGAAAGCAATTTAATAAGATTTTGCATTCATATAGACTTTCTAAAGACATTAGAGATCAAAAACTTTAGACAACATTGAGTCCATTCTCCTGTTTACAATTGATAAGACTTTTTGAAGGCCATTTATTTCCCAGAGTCTTACAAAAATTTCTGTATTGAGTTGGCAGAATTGTATTCTATTTAACTGTATTTAAAATTCCATTCCTTTTAAGAGTCATCATTAATTTTATGAAGAAAGAAAAAGTAATGCTAATCAAATTATGACACAATGTTTTTCAGACACATACACTATTAGATGCATTCAATTTCAAGGTCTTAAAATACAAGCATTACTCTCTTCAATTGAGAATTTTGAAAAATAAGGAAACTTTCTTATCCAATACATCCAGGATTTGAACTAATATCCAGATTGCTCTACACCATCCAAACAATTAAGTTCTAGATGTTACAATTGAGTTTAGTAAAGAGAGGTGTCATGTGATAGTTTGTTAGGAGACTTAGTTCAAGTGATAAAGGTATTACAGTGGGAGGTCAACCTGAAAAGTACGAGAAGCCACCATCTTCCTACCAATCCAAGTGACACTCAAATTACCTATTTGGAGACATTTCTGCCGTATTAAGTGTAATGTCTTATAGATTAGTAAGGGTTTGCTAAAGCTTTCTGATTGATTGGTTATGTGACTCAGGCACCTACTTTGCCATAGCTTTGGCACCTTCCCTAAGTACGAGAGAGGAGTGAGGGGATGTGAAACATTTTATCCTAAATATTTGACTCCTTCAGTCTGAGCCTTGTGGCAATTATGGTATATTGCTTAGTCAAATCTTAAAATCATAGATTTGAAAAGCAGTCTTAGAGTTTCTCTTAAAATAATCCCCGCATCTTACGGATAAGGGATCTAGAGCCTCTGGAAGTAAATAATTTGCTGCAGATCCCATGTCACATAGAGTCAGAGCCAAGGCTAGAATCCAGGCCCCCAGTGAAATGTGCCCTTTCTACTGTTTATACGCCTGGCATTCAGGGATCCAATGAAGATTATGGTTATTAAGTAATTTTAAATGCCCTCAATTTGAAAACCATGAGCTTACTTTGGCATATTTGTTTTGTGTTTGCTTCACCTACTTTGGGGAAAATCCAAAAAAGAAACTGTTAGTGACAACTTACTCGTTACTTAGAGTTCAAGGCAGTGGCCAAGTACACATTATTTAATGTAATCCTCTCAACAACCTTGGGAGGAAATGAGTTGAAATAGATTAATTAATTTACCCACTGTTACACAGTTAAGTGACAGAACTGAGCCTGTCAGGCTCCAAAGCCAATTAGCTGCTCCGCTCTTCTCCCTTCTTCTCATTAAAACCATGCAGTATTTTATACTGTATAGAAGACGGACATCCAGGGCCTCTCTCACATTTGCAAAAAAGACTCTGACAGACTTTCCAGAACATTCATAGCCCCTTTGGAAGAGCAGTAGGAGGGAAAACACTTTGGGAGGGAGCTTGCACTGGTTCTGCTTGCACTGTGTTTGTAAAGAGGGGAATAAAAAGGCATTCAATTTTTTCTAGGTCACTATATAGCTGGGTTTTTTTTACTGGTAGCATACCCTCTTTCTCATCAACCAGGTTTTCGTTCATTTTTATTAAGTATTATACTTTGTGCCTGGCCAGTGTGGCTCAGTGGTTGAGCGTAGCACCATGAATCAGAAGGTCATAGCTTGATTCCCAGTCAGGGCACATGCCCAGGTTGTAGGCTCAATCCCGGGCGGTGGGTGTGCAGGAGGCAGCCAATCAATAATTCTCTCTCATCATTGAAGTTTCTCTCTATCCTTCTCCCTTCCTCTCTGAAATCAATCAATATATATATATATATATCTTTTTGAAAGTATACTTTTCTTGAGGTGTGTTAAAGAAACTAAGATTCTTTGCTTACATTTTGTTATATGATTTTAGTTGTATATTTATTCATTCCATTATTAACAAGTGTACTTTTTCAGCATTTTTTGGTCCCTTTACAAATATTTAACCTTGTATCTTGTAAAACATGTTAACAATGACCTCCAATAGAGGTGTGTAATTGGTAAGAGTCATAAAATGCTCTCTTCGGGAATAGTGTATAGCATTAACTTATAGCTCTCTTGTTATAATTTTTTCTTTCTTGAAAATTTTTAAAAATGAAATTCTAAAATTTGAATCAATGTTTGTTATGTTCCCACATATACCTAATGGTTTTGTATACAAATGTTACAGGGAATATAAGATGCTAATCCATATACAAATTGGGAAGACCTTCAGGACAAAGAAGGATTGCATTGGTTATTGTTTTGTTGGCCCAACGAACCATCAAGAAATTATTTGTTTAATAAAATTGACTTTTTTTTCAAAGATTATATTAGTATTAAACAGTGTATGATTTTTTAAAAATATATTTTTTTATTGATTTCTGAGAGGAAGGGAGATAGAGAAATAGAAACATCAATGATGAGAGAGAAACAATCAGTTGCCTCCTATATGCCACCTACTGGGGATTGAGTCCACAACCCAAGCATGTGCCCTGACTGGTAATCAAACCATGACTTCCTGGTTCATAGGTCTGCACTCACCCACTAAGCCACACCAGCCAGGCTAACAGTGTATGATTTTAAAGATGCAGCCAAAATAATATTGAAAGAGAACAAAATTAGACTCATAAGATTTGATTTTAAGACTTACTATGATTGTTTTTAATTAGAAATGTCTTTTTTCATATATTCTATTGCAAACTGAACACATAGGAAGATTAGAGAATTCAGTGGAAGACAATTTAAAAATAAAATTAAGAAATAAATATTACCAACAAAACACAAACAAAATATGCTGACCAGCCAGATACCATTTGTGGATATTCTCCTTATGCAGGGTATGCTTAGAATCTATATACACTGAGTGGCCAGATTATTATGATCTCTGAATGCATAATAAACTGGCCACTCAGTGTATATCCTATATAATAAAAGGCTAATATGCAAATTGTCTCCTCGACCAGGAGTTCGACCAGCGGGCAGGCCAGCCAACTGCCCATGTCCCCTCCCCCTGGCCAGGCTGGCTGGACCCCACCCATGCACAAATTCATGCACCGGACCTTTAGTATGTATATGTATGTATATATATACACACACACACACACACATTAGAGGCATGGTGCATGGAATTCGTGCATGGGTGGTGTGTCCCTCAGCCCAGCCTGCACCCTCTCCAATCTGGGACCCCTCGAGGGATGTCCAACTGCCCGTTTAGGCCCGATCCCAGTAGGGCCTAAATGGGCAGTCGGAAATCCCTCTCACAATTCAGGACTGCTGGCTCGCCTGCCTGCCTTCTTGATTGCCCCTAACTGCTTCTTCCTGCCAGCCTGATCACCCCCTAACCATTCCCCTGACAACCTGATTGATGCTTAACTGCTCCCTGCCAGCCTGTTTGCCCCTAATTGCCTTCCCCTGCAGGCCTGGTCACCCCTAACTGCCCTCCCCTGCAGGCTTGGGTTCCCCCCAACTACCCTCCCCTGCTGGCCATCTTGTGATGGCCATCTTGTGTCCACATGGGGGCAGCCATCGTGTGTGTTGGAGTGATGGTCAATTTGCATATTACTCTTTTATTAGATAGGATAGAGGCCTGGTGCTTGGGTGGGGGTGGGGGCCAGCTGGTTTGCCCTGAAGGGTGTCCCGGATCAGGGTGGGGGTTCCCTTGGGGCATGGGGTGGCCTGGGCAAGGGGCGTGTGGTGGTTTGCAGGCCAGCCATGCCCCCCAGCGACCCAAGCAGAGGCCCTGGTATCTGGGATTTATTTATCTTCTATAATTGAAAGTTTGTAGCCTTGAGTGGAGCCAAGCCTCCTGCTTACTCTGTGGCCACAGCCATTTTTGTTGGGATTTATTTATCTTCTATAATTGAAACTTTGTAGCCTTGAGTGGAGGCCTGGGCCCGCCAAGGTGTGTGGAAAGCTTGGCTTCCTCCATCACCGGGAAAACCCAAGCCTCCTGCTTGCTCCATGGCCACAGCCATCTTGGTTTGGTTAATTTACATACTCGCTCCTGATTGCCTGTGAGCATGGTTTGTGGGTGTAGCGGAGTGATGGTTAATTTGCATGTTACTCTTTTATCAGATAGTATATACACTGAGTGTCCAGATTATTATGCATTCAGTGATCATAATAATCTGGCCACTCAGTTTATATAAAAAACCAGCAACCGGAACACTGTAACGACTGGAATGACCAGAGGTTATGATGCCCACTGTGGCCAGCAAACCTGCCCGCTGGGGGGGGGGGGCCAGCTGGCCAACCTCCTGCGGCCCCTCCCCCGGCCAGCCCCACTCCCAATTGACTCCTCCCACCCTGATCAAGGGTGGCATGGCAGCCAATACCCCCATGGCCCCTCCCCCCACCATCCCTGCCCCCAATCGCTTCCCTTACCCCAATAGGGGGCAGGGATGGCCAGCCAACCTCCTGCAGCCCCTCCCCCTGCCCAGCCCCACCCCAGATTGGCCCCCCCACCTTGATTAGGGGCCGGCTGGCCAACAACCTGTGGCCCCTCCCCCTGGCCAGCCGTTCCCTGATCAGCCCCCCTCCCCATTGGCTCACAGCCCCTCCCCCAATGGGCCCCCCACTCCAATCAGGGACAGGGCTGGCCAGCTAACCACCCATGGCCACTCCCCCTGACTGGCCACACTCCTGATCAGCCTCTACCACCCCGATCAGGGCAGGCCAGCTGGCCAATCTCCCACCATCTCCTCCTCTGGACAGGCTCAGCCCCAATCCACCCTGATCAGGGCAAGGCCGGCTGGACCCCACCCTTGCACGAATTCATGCACTGGGCCTCTAGTATTTAATAATATTTCAATGATTTTTAAATGTAGATACTACAAATAATTTTTATTAATTAGATTTATGTGACTTTACAAATACTCATTTCACAGACCTAACACCAAATTATGGAACTTTTAGTAGTCCTGCTTGCTTTGAGAAATGACAAAGATAAACTGAAGCATAAAAATGATGAAATGTTTGAAATACATGCAAAATATTTTTTTTCTAGAATACAAATAAAAAATTTGCAAGCTTTCCTACAAAATAATTTTTTCTTTGACAAATTTGTTAATGCATAAAATCATAAACATTGGAAAATATGTCTTAAGAACATATTTCAGCCCTGCTGGTGTGGTTCAATGATTGAGTGTTGACCTATGAACCAGGAAGTCATGGTTCAATTTCTGGTCAGGGCATACTATGCCCGGGTTTCAGCCTTGATCCCCAGTAGGAGGCATGTAGGAGGCAGCTGATCAGTGATTCTCTCTCATCACTGATGTTTCTATTTCCCTTAAAAAAATACTCTTTAAATAGAGGAGTATCAAAGATGGCTGCTGACAGGAAGGCAGGCTGCAAGATAGTGTTTGAGTGAGAGAATGAGAGTGTGTAGACATGTGGGGAGTGTCTATTTGTGAGGGACAGCTATATTCCAAAGGACTGTTGGGGACTGCCGGACTGGGCTCCCTTGACCTGGCAGCCTCCACTGCTGCTGAAATCTCTCCTACAGTGACTGTCTCTGCCACAGAGACTGCACCACCTTGAAGGGGAGAGTGGCTGTGATCAGAAGCCTAGCTTTACCTTCAACTGGGAAAAATTGGATACCTGCCGGGACCCTACAACCACAACACCCAGGGACCAGCTGTGAACCCACGAACACTGGGTCTCAACCAGCATGAATACGCGGACTTGAATGAGCTCTGCACCTTCTCATAGAAAGGTCAGATTTCGCCCAGAGAAAAGTGAGGTCTGCAATCCAGGTTGGAGGGAGAAACGTGCACAGCGGGATCTAGAGGTTCAGAGGAAGTCTGCGCCTCACAAAATCTGTGACCGTTGGGGTCAGCATAGTCTGCAAATGTGGAAGGGGGTCCAAGGGGCTGCTGACAGAAGGGAACTCTAGAAATCAACCCATAGCTGGGCTGGGCACAAAAAGGCAGCCTGAAGTTTTACCAGTACACCAGCTGCGCTGAGCCAGGGAAAATAACCCATGCACAGAGTCGCACGCAGTGCCAGGGTGACAAAGTTGTGAGTTTGCATGCTTACTCTGGCTCTTTTTTCTCTTTAAATCCTTGCTTTTGATCACATAGGATGACCCAATTCAAAACACTCTCAGAGACTGCAGGGGAAAGTTGTTTTTGTGGAACCTGGGTATCAGAGCAGGGAGAAACGATCAGAAAACCAGCTCTGGGGCAGTCCATTCCCCAAAACCAGTATTAAGTGTGGCAAGAAAAATAAAATCTAAATACTAGATAGAGAGGATATATAGCTCTGGATGTCAGTACAGAAACACTGCCACCCAGGGGTTGAATCACAAATTGACTCTTGTGTAAGTACAACTAAAGGCAGGCTGAGAAACGAAGAAATACTGCCTGCTTGAAAACAGGATTGTGGTTTACGACACAGAGGAGCAGTGGAATGCAGGGAAATTCAATACTATCCTGACTACCTGACAGGAAACAGGCGTGCCAAACAGAACAGTAGAGGAAGTGAATGACCTTCACTACTGCACATTTTTATTTTTTATCTTTTACTTAAGAAACTAAATTTTTTTCCTCACTTGATTTTACCTTTTTAATTATTATATTTTATTTTTAACCAGTATTATTACTACTACTATTTTATCTTTTTTTTAAAGTTTCATTTTATTTTCTATTTTATTTTGAGATTAATGTTCTACATTCTATTTTCATCTTCCCTTTAGCATCATTTTACTCTATCTCAACTTTACCTTTATGCCAACACTCTCTTCCTCACTTTTCCACTTTTGTTGTCCTGTTTCTCTTATCCTTTTCCTGGTTTAGATTTTCCCTATTCCTTCTTTTTACCCACTGGTAAAAATTCATCCTACTTATATATCTAATTTCTGATCCCCTGCTCCAAGTCTGTACACACTTCTCTCTCCTCTTTCTTCACTATCCAATTTTTTTCGATCTTTTCTTTTTTGGTTGTTGTTTGTTTTTTATGGGTTTTTTATATTTTTTGGCTTATTTTGTTTGGTTTTGCTCTTTTTTCTCTCTGTACTATTGTTGTTTGTTTGATTATTGATTAAATTGGTTGGGTTTTTTTTGCTTGTTTGTGTTATTGTCTCTCTCTCTTTTTTGCTTCTGTTTTTCCTCTCCTCGCTTGTTATTAGGTGTTGTTTGTAGTTTGCCATCATCTCTGGGTGTTATTTGTTTGTATTTTCCTGAATTAGTTGTTGTTCTATTGAGTTTTCTCCCCATATAAATAGTTATTTTCCCCTTCCTTTTTATTCTCTTTCTTTTCTCTCTCACTTTTTTCCTTTCCTTAATATCATTTTTGCACTCTCTCTTTTTAAAGAAAAAAATCCCCTAATTCTCTTTTCTCTAGTAGTCACCTTTATTTTGGGTTATTAGTATCGTGAATACCTCTGTACTCAGGGCCTTGTGCATTGTACCTTGTAGTGTTGAATTTTGTACTTTTAAGTCAAAGCAGGAGAGAGACAGCTACATAACCAGATACCCAGAGAAGAGAGATCATGGGGAGACAAAGAAACAGCCTACATACAAAAGAAAAGGAGGCATCACCAGAAAAGGAAGTAAACAAAATGGAGGCAAGCAATATGTCAGAGAAAGAATTCGTAGAAATGGTCATAAGATCATTGAAAAGGTTGGAGGACAAATTCAACAATATATGTAAGAACCAAGAGGAAATTAAGAAGAACAAAGAAGAAATGAAAAATGACATCACTGCAATAAAGAACTCAATAGAAAGCATCAACAGTAGACTAGAAGAAGTTGAGGACTGCATCAGTGAGCTAGAAAACGAGGTAGGAAAAAAAATACCCAAGCAGAGCAGCATCTAGAAAGAAAACTTAAAAAACAGGAGGAGAGCCTAAGGGAACTTTGGGACAACATGAAATGAAACAACATCCACATAACAGGGGTGCCAGAAGGAGAGGAAACTGAGCAAGGAATAGAAAACCTGTTTGAAGAAATAATGACAGAAAACTTCCCTGATATAGGGAAGAAAAAACTCACACAAATCCAAGAAGCTCACAGAATCCCAAACAAAATGAACCCCAAAAGACTGATGTCGAGGAGAAAACCAAGATGGTGGAATAGGTAAGCACCTAAACCACTGCCTCGCACAACAATTTCAAAACTACAACTGAAAGACAGAAAAGATACCATCCAGAACCACAGGAAAGCTAGCTTAGTGGAAATTCTACAAGTAGAAGGAAAGAGAAAAACTCATGGAGAATTGGAGGAACAGCAAAGGGTTGAGGTATGGCAAAGGGTCTTTGTGGGCACGGAGAGGAAGGGCAGCTGAGAGCCTGGCCAACTTTCTCTGGTGGGAGGGGGAAGGAAGCCCCCGACTGCACTGAACCCCAGTTCCGACTGCACTGAACCCCAGTTCCGGGTGAAACCCAGGCTCATCCAGGGGGAGTCTGGACTGTCAGATAGAGAGAAAGGCACTCGGAGACTCGGAGACCCAGGGGACGGGGTATGGAGGTGCGCACACCAGTGCGCACAAAGACTGTGGAGGTTGCCACAGGCTTTCCCTAGCAGAAGGGAGTCAGAAGCTCCTGACTGCACTGAGCCCCAGTTCTGACTGCACTGAACCCCAGTTCCAGGTGAGCCCCTGGGGACCCATGCTCTTGTAGGGGGAATCTGGACTCTCAGGCGAAGGCTCAGGGGCCAGGGAAGGCAGATGTCTGGAGGCGCATGCGCACAAGGGCAGGGCTGATGGGAAGCCAAGACTGTCTGCTCCACCCTGAGACTCCACCCCATCAACGCTGAACACAGAGGCTTTTGCAATTTGGCAAGTCTAATCCATAAGGCTGTCTCCAGCACCAAACTTCTCCCAGAGTAGACACAGCTGATCCTCACAGCCAACTGGCCTGTAGGTCAATTCCTCCCAGTGATACCAACAACAATCAAGACTTAACTACAACAGTGCTGTACACACAGTCCACAAAGGAGTGCACCAAGAGTGTCCACCTCAGGTAACTGGGGAGGCCGACCCACTGGGCCCTATAGGAAACCTAGCACACAAAGCTACCCTACCAACTCAGGGAAGCAGCAAAAATGCGGAGACAAAGAAAGAGATCACAAAGGAAAGAAATAGAGGAAAACAAACAACTGCATATAGAGTTCAAAACCATGGTTATAAGGTTTTTCAAGAATTTTCTAGAAAAGGCTGATAAATTTAATGAGGCACTAGAGGGTATGAAAAAGGACCAAGTATAAATTAAACATACACTGACTGAAATAAAAAATATTATACAGAGACCCAACAACAGACTAGAGGAACGCAAGAATGAAGTCAAAGAATTGAAATACAAAGAAGCAAAGACACTCAACCAGAAAAGCAAAAGGAAAAAAGAATCCAAAAAGTTGAAGATAGTGTAAGAAGCCTCTGGGACAACTTCAAGCGTACCAACATCAGAATTATGGGGGTGCCAGAAGAGGAGAGAGAGCAAGATACTGAAAACCTATTTGAAGAAATAATGACTGAAAACGTCCCCACCTGGTGAAAGAAATAGACTTACAAGTCCAAGAAGCACACAGAGCCCCAAACAAAAGGAATCCAAAGAGGAGCACATTAAGGCACGTCATAATTAAAATGCCAAGAGAAAAAGACAAAGAGAGAACGTTAAAAGCAGCAAGAGAAAAACAGTTAATTACCTAAAAGGGAATACCCTTACGATTGTCAGCTGATTTCTCAACAGAAACTATGCAGTCCAGATGGGAGTGGCAAGAAATATTCAAAGTGATGAATAGCAAGAACCTACAACCAAGATTACTCTATCCAGAAAAGTTATCATTCAGGGAAGAAGGTGGGTTGGGAACCGGGTGGAGGGAAGCTATGGGGGGAAAAAGGAGAAACAATTGTAATAATCTGAACAATAAAGATTTATTAAATTTTAAAAAAACTATGTCAAGGTGGAATATCATGTCTATAATTTATTTTAAAATATTTTTAAAACAGATTACACAAATATAGCAAAAGTATTGTAACTGCTAAATTTAGATGATGGTATATGAGTGTTGATTGAGCTATTTATTCTATGTCCCTGTATATTTGAAATTTTCCAAAATAAAAATGTTTTAAAATAAAAAATAATAAAAATGGTGACAAACAAGTACCTATCAATAGTACCTTTAAATGCAAATGGACTAAATGCCCCAATCAAAAGACATAGGGTAGCTGAGTGGATAAGAAAACAGGACCCATATACTTGCTGTCTACAGGAAACCCCCTCAGAAAAGAATTACACAGACTGATGGTGAAGGGATGGAAAAAGGTTTTTCAGGTGAATGGAAATGAAAAGAAAAGCTGGGGTAGCAATACTTATATCTGACAAATTAGATCTCAAAGTGAAGGACATAATAAGAGATAAGGAAGGTCACTTCATAATACTAAAGGGATCGATCCAACAAGAGGATATAACCCTGATAAACATATATGCACCCAATGCAGGAGCACCCAAATACATAAAAAAAAAAACTTTTGGAGGATATCAAGGGAGATATTGACAGCAACACAGTCATAGTAGGAGACTTTAATACCTCACTAATACCACTGGACAAATCCTCTAAGCAAAAACTCAGCAAAGAAACATCAATCCTAAATGACACACTAGATCAGATGGAATTAATTGACATCTTCAGAACATTTCACCCCAAAGCCATAGAATATACATTCTTCTCAAGTGCACATGGGTCATTTTCAAAGATGTCCCATATATTGCGACATAGGCAAAGTCTCTTCAAATTCAAGAAGATAGAAATCATATCAAGCATCTTCTCAGATCACAATGGCATAAAACTAGAAATCAACTACAATAAAAACAATAAAAAAATCAAACACCTGGAGGCTAAATAGCATGGTATTAAATAATGACTGGGTTACCAAAGAGATCAAAGAAGAAATAAAAAGCATCATGACAACAAACGACAATGAAAACACAACAATCCAATATCTATGGGACACAGTGAAAGCAGTCTTGAGAGGGATGTCCATAGTTCCACCTCAAAAAACAAGAAACAATGGTAATAAATTATCTAACCATACAACTCAAAGAGTTAGAAAGAGAGCAACAAGAAAAGCCCAGCATAAGCAAAAGGAATGAAATAATAAAGATCAGAGCAAGATAAATGACAGAGAGACCAAAAAACAATACAAAAGATCAACAAAACCAAGAGCTGCTTCTTTGAAAGGATAAACAAGATTGATGAACCTCTAGCCAGGCTCACCAAGAAGCAAAGAGAGAGGACCCAAATAAACAAAATCAGAAATGAAAGAGGTGAAGTAACAACCGATCCCATAGAAATACAAACGATTATGAAAAAATACTATGAAGAAGTCTATTCCAACAAAATGGACAACCTAGATGAAATGGACATATTCTTAGAAAGATACAAGATCCCAAAACTCAACCAAGAAGAATAAAAAACCTGAATAGGCCGATAACTACTGAAGAAATTGAAACAGCGGTCAAAAATCTTCCAGCAAAGAAAAGCCCTGGTCTGGATGGCTTTACAGGGGAGTTCTACCAAGCATTCAAAGAAGAACTAAAACCTATCCTCCTCAGACTATTCCAAAAAATTCAAGAGGAAGGCATACTTCCAAGCTCTTTCTATGAATCCAGCATTACCCTAATCCCAAAACCAGTTAAAGACACCACAAAAAAAGAAAACTACAGGCCAATATCCTTGATGAACATAGATGCTAAAATCTTCCACAAAATTCTAGCAAATCAGATTAAGCAATACATTACAAAGATCATACACCATGACCAAATGGGATTTATTCCAAGGATGCAAGGATGGTACAATATCCGCAAATCCATAAATGTGATACATCACATAAACAAACTTGGAAACAAAAATCACATAATCATATCAATTGATGCAGAAAAAGCATTTGACAAAATCCATCACACTTCCTTGACAAAAATTCTCAGCAGTGTGGGAATAGAGGGATCATACATCACCATTATAAAAGCCCTATCTGAAAAACCTACAGCCAACATCATACTTAATGGGCAAAAACTAAACCTATTTTCCCTAAGAACGGGAACAAGACAGGGATGCCCACTTTCACCACTCCTGTTCGACATAGTACTAGAAGTACTAGCCATAGCGATCAGACAAGAAGAAGAAATAAAAGGCATCCAAATTGGAAAAGAAGAAGTAAAACTATCCTTATTCGCAGATGACATGATACTTTACATAGAAAACCCTAAAGACTCCATAAAAAAACTACTAGACCTAATAAATGAATTCAACAATGTAGCAGGATATAAAATGAACACCCAGAAATCTATAGCCTTTTTATACACCAAAAATGAACTCACAGAAAGAGAAATGAAAAAAAAAATCCCATTTACCATTGCACCAAAAAAATTAAGATACCTAGGAATAAACTTAACTAAGGATGTAAAAGACCTGTACTTGGAAAACTACAGAACACTGAAAAAAGAAATAGAGGAAGACATAAACAAATGTTCATGGATTGGTAGAATCAACATCTTAAAATGTCCATACTACCTAAAGCAATCTATAGATTCAATGCAATACCTATTAAAATACCAATGGCATATTTCAAAGATTTAGAATGAACTCTCCAAAAATTCATCTGGAATATAAAAGATCCCAAATAGCTACAGCTATCCTGGGAAAGAAGAACGAAGTTGGAGGGATCACAACACCAGACATCAAGCTATATTACCAAGCCACGGTTCTCAAAAATGCCTGGTACTGGCCCAAGAACAGACATATAGACCAATGGAACAGAATAGAAAACCCAGAAATGGACCCAAGCCATTATTCTCAATTAATATTTGACAAAGGAGGCAAGAGCATGCAATGGAGTCAAAACAGTCTCTTTAATAGATGGTGCTGGGAAATTTGGCCAGATACATGCAAAAAAATGAAACTAGATCACCAACTTACACCATACACAAAAACAAACTCAAAATGGCTAAAGGATTTGAATGTAAGATGGGAAACCATAAAAATCCTACAAGACTCCATAGGCAGCAAAATAGCAGACATATGTCGTAGCAATATCTTTATAGACATAGATCCTAGGGCAATGGAGACAAAGGAGAAAATAAACAAATGGGGCTACATCAAAATAAAAAGCTTCTCATTGAACAGACTGTCAAACTACATTGGGAAGACAGGGGAGGTTGGGCAAGGGGGGCTGTAAGAGACCAACTGAAGGACTTGTACGCATGCATATAAGCACAACCAATGGATACAAGACACTGGGCGGGGGGGAGGGTGAGCAGGTGAAGGCATGTACTGGGGGGTAGGGGAGGTCGGGGGGAGATCAATGGGGGGGAAAAAAGTAGACATATGTACTACTATTTGTAATACTTAAAACAATAAAAAAAATGGTAAAAAAATAAAAAGCTTCTGCACAGCAAAAGAAACCATCAACAAAACAACAAGAAAGCCCACTGCATGGGAGAACATATTAGCCAATGTTATCTCTGATAAGGGTTTAATATCCAACATTAACAGAGAACTCATACAACTTAACAACAGGAAGATAAACAATACAATAAAAAAAATGGACAAAGGACCTAAGTAGACACTTTTCGAAAGAGGACATTCAGAAAGCCAAGAGACATATGAAAACATGCTCAAAGTCACTAATCATCCAAGAGATGCAAATCAAAACAACAATGAGGTACCACCTCACACCTGTCAGAATGGCTGTCCTCAACAAATCAACAAATGACAAGTGCTGGTGAGAATGTGGAGAAAAAGGAACCCTACTTCACTGCTGGTGGGAATGCAGACTGGTGCAGCTACTGTGGAAAACAGTATGGCATTTCCTCAAAAATTTAAAAATGGAACTGCCATTTGACCCAGTGATCCCACTTCTAGGATAGATCCTAAGAAATCAGAAATACCAATCAGAAAGAATATATGCACCCCTATGTTCATAGCAGTGCAATTTAAAATAGCTAAGAATTGGAAACAGTCCAAGTGCCCATTGGTAGATGAGTGGATTAGAAAACTATGCTACATCTACACAATGGAATACTATGCTGCTGTAAGAAAGAAGGAATTCTTACCATTTGCAGCAGCATGATTGGAACTGGAGAGCATTATGCTAAGTGAAATAAACCAGTCAGTGAAAGAAAAATACCACATGATCTCACTCATTTATGAATAATAAAGAACATTATAACTTGATGAACAAAAAGATAGATACAGAGGCAGAGAAGCATTGAATAGACTGTCAAATTATAGCAGGAAGGCTAGGGAGAGTTTTTTTTTAGGGGGGAGGTAAGAGATCAACTGAAGGACTTGTATCCATGCATATAAGCATAACCAATGGCCACAAGACACTGAGGGGGGAAGGTCAGTGGGGGGAAAAAGGAGACATATGTACTACTATTTGTAATACTTTAAACAAAAATAAAAATAAAAATAAAAAACACTGCCTTTATAACTAAAAAATAATAATAATATAGAATGTGGGTCATTGTAGGATTCTGCCTACCACGGAGAATGTATCGTGACTCAAACTAGAAAATAAATGGAGACCATTTTGTTGGGGTTAAATATTGAGTTTAATTTTCAAGGTATTGAATTTGAAATTCCTCTGTGTCATCTGGGTGTAGAGTGCTGTATTTGATGACTTTCTACACAGTACTTATGGGCTGTGGCACACATTCCACTTTTCCACTTCAACACAAATACTGAAAACTCATCTTCTAAGTAACTATTCTCATCCAACTGAACAAAAGTAATCGCATGAATAGTAAGAGCATCTTAAAATTTCTTTGCGTTACTGCATTACAATCTTAATGTAAAATTTCAATTTTATGTACTCTAATTTTACTTATGGTTTTGTGTATATGTGTGTTTACACACACACACACACACACACACACACACACACACACACACACACACACACATCTTAAAATAATCCAAAATGCTTTCCTAAGATATATTTGCTTCTAAGTAGTATGGAATAGTCCTATGAAAGATGCATGCCCAAACTACTTGTTTTACATATTTCATCAACAGTATACACTTTCCCCCCAATATTTTCTGTGCTCTCTGGCTTCAGGACAGGAATGAAAACACATTCTTTCTTATGCTTTGAATTCTAAGAAGAATTATCATTATAATGACATGTTATCATGTCCTTCTACAGAGTGTAATCTCATGCAGTAAAATGCAATGCCCAATATTATATAGTTGGTGTCCATAAAAATATTTGCATTTCACATTCACAGTGGGTGGATTGGCATTTTATAGGAAGAGTCTGTGTTATAGCTACACAACTGCCCACCAAGTTTAAAACAGTGGCTGGATGGGAGTAGAAACTGCCTGAAACCTGTCAGAGCACTCTTTACAGGAGCAACATCAAACAAGATGGTGGATTTCTTCATTGGTAGCCTGTTTGAATAGCACTTTCTCCCTTTGAGATAAAAATGTTCTAAGAGTTTGTTTAGGTCTACTAATGAATATTCCATCCCAGCTGGAGAAAGCACACAGGGGAATGCTACACAAACAAGCCTTACAGAAACTCACCACCCTTTGTGCTAAGTGGTGGATCAGGCTGGAGAGGATGTGGCTGCATATTCGACAGCACTGACTCTTTCAAACGTGGTTTTCTTGTTTTTGTTTGGTTTTGTTTGCTGTATAAGACACCTGAATTCTCACTTCCAGTTTGAGTTCTGTACATGTGAGAAATTAAATTAGATTAGTATTTATTTAGTAAACAATTATTTTAAGAGTTGTCAAACCCTCCCTCCTAAAAACTTTTATGATGCTGAAACTTTATATAGAATAAAAAATTAAAAGGTTTACATATAAGTATGTTTTGCTGCATCATATGATGATTTTAGTTTATGAGCTTTTTAAAAAAAAATCTTTGAAGTGTATCATCCCTTACAAATTCACAAGATCTGGAGGATTAGGTCCTTCATTTGCATTTTTGTTTTTTTCTTAGCTCAAAATAGATTTGATTAAAAAACAAAATTTGGCACAAGATTAATCCATAATAGTATTTTATAGCTTCTGTTACTTAAAAAAACCAACCAACCAACAATGGTATGCTTCAAGATATGATTAGCATGTAAGTATACAACAGCTACATTTCAGATATGTCTCATTTCATTTTATTCTATATTCACCCATGGGGTTCCACATTTATGGACTAATGTGTTGATATTTTACAGATTCTCCTTGCATTTACCAAAAAAACATAAATTTACTATTGGTGTTGGGTGTGTTTTTTTTTGCCAGATTGCAACAAATGAGTCCTTATATTAGTATATATACACAGGTCTGAGGTCTAATCCTATATAATAAAAGCCTAATATGCTAAGTGCCCGGTCGTCCAGTTGTCCATTCAACCAATCTAAGTGTAATATGCTAATGATATGCGAAGGCTGCTCAATTGCTCGCTATGACGTGCACTGACCACCAGGGGGCAGACAGTTGACTGGTTGACCAGTTGCTATGATGTGCACTGACCACCAAGGAGCAGACACTCCGACCGGTAGGTTAGCTTGCTGCTGGGGTCCATCCAGCCAATCAGGACTGAGCGAGATGGGCCGGACACGCCCTGGAGTCCTCCTGCAATTCCTCCCCTGCTGGTCGACCTCCCATGTCCCTCCCCAGCTCTGATCATGCACCAGTGGGGTCCCTCAACCTGTGCCCTCTTGCAATCTGGGGTCCCTCGGGGGATGTTGGAGAGCAGGTTTCAGCCCAATCCCGCTCAACACAGGAGCTGCCCCCTGGTGGTCAGTGCGCTCCCACAGAAGGAGTGCTGCTCAGCCAGAAGCCAGGCTCATGGCTGGTGAGCGCAGCAGAGGTGCTGAGAGCTTCTCCCACCTCCGTGGTAGTTGGACACTCCCCGAAGGCTCTCGGACTGCAAGAGGGTACAGGCCAGGCCGAGGAACCACCCCCCACCCCAAGTGCATGAATTTCATGCACTGGGCCTCTAGTCCTACATAATAAAAGCCTTGGTGGCATTGCACGACACCCTCGCTTGACACCCTCACATGACATCGTCACAAGATGGCCGCCACAAGATGGCCACCACAAGATGGTTGCCACAAGATGGCCAGCAGGGGAGGGTAGTTGGGGGCTACTGGGCCAGCAGGGGAGGGCAGTTGGGGGCGATTGGGCTGGCAAGGAAGGGCAATTGGGGGCAACTGGGCCTGCAGGAGAGGGCAGTTGGGTGCAACCTGGCTGACAGGGGAGGGCAGTTGGGGGCCATCAGGCTGGCAGGGGAGGGCTTTGGGGGCCTTCGGGCTGGCAGGGGAGGGCAGTTGGGGGTGACCAGGCCAGCAGGGGAGGGTAGTTGGGGGCAATTGGGCTGGCAGGGGAGCAGTTAGGCATCAATCAAGCCCGTAGGGGAGTGGTTAGGGGGTGATCAGGCTGGCAGGCAGCAGCAGTTAGGGGTAATCAGGCAGGCAGGCAGGTGAGGAGTTAGGAGCCAGCAGTCCCAGATTCTTAGTTGGACATCCCCCAAGGGGTCGCAGATTGGACCGGGTGCAGGTTGGGCTGAGGGACATTTCCCCCCGTATCCCCCATGCACGAATTTTGTGCACCGGGTCTTGAGTTTATTATAAAAATGAATAGGTTTGTCTAAAAGTTCATCCAGTAGATATTTGAATTGTAAGAAACTTAAAGTTATGGTTGAAATGCTAAAATTAAGTTGCCACACCCTACATCAGGAATGTATACTATAGTGTCCAGATTTTACACTATTAGACATCTATATAAGTAAGGATTACAAAAGTTAGTACACTTCCTGTAATGTGTAATCTACTTGGAACATTGTTCTTTTTCTTTATTTTTAAATATATTTTTTATTGATTTCAGAGAGGAAGGGAGAGGGAGAGAGATAAAAATATCAATAATGACAGATAATCATCAATGGGCTGCCTCCTGCATGCCCCTTACTGGGGATGGAGCCCACAACTCAGGTATGTACCCTTGACTGGAATTGAACCCGGGACCCTTCAGTCTGCAGGCTGACACTCTATCCACTGAGCCAAACCAGCTAGGGAGATTGTACTTTTTCTTATAGTCTATCTTGTTCTTTTTCTTATAGTCTATTTTGGTGGAAGAATTGACATCAGAATGGCTATTGACTTAGTTTTCTATAAATAACCAATTAAATTTTTCCTTGGATGTGATTTGATTTTTTTAATTATTCACTTTGTTTCCTATAAGATTATGGTCATAATTTAATATTTCCAGAGCACAAACTGAGAATTTGACAAAGTTCAAGACTATAAGGTAAACTTGGTCCTTGGAATTGTGATCTAAATTAGTTGTACACTGAGAGAAACCAAGATGGCGGCATAGGTAAGTACCTAAACTGCTGCCCCGCACAACAATTTCAAAACTACAACCAAAAGACAGAACGGACACCATCCAGAATCACAGGAAAGCTGGCTTAGTGGAAATTCTACAACTAGAAGGAAAGAGAAAAGCTCACGGAAAATTGGAGGAACAGCAAAGGGTTGAGTTACGGCAAAGGGTCTTTGTGCGTGCAGAGAGGAAGGGCGGCTGAGAGCCTGGCTGACTTTCTCTGGCAGGAGGAGAAAGGAAGCACTGACCCACCCAACTGCACTGAACCCCAGTTCCGACTGCACTGAACCCCAGATCCGGGCGAAATTCCGTGGACCCAGGCTCATACAGGGGGAGTCTGGACTGTCAGGTAGAGAGAAAGGCACTCGGAGACTCGGAGACCCGGGGGAGACCCAGAGGAGCCCTGGCGGGCAGGGATCTGGAGGCGCAAGTGTGCACAAAGACTGTGGAGGTTGCCACAGGCTTTCCCTAGCAGAAGGGAGTCAGAAGCTCCTGACTGCACTGAGCCCCAGTTCTGACTGCACTGAACCCCAGTTCCAGGTGAGCCCCTGGGGACCCACACTCTTGCAGGGGGAATCTGGACTCTCAGGCGGAGGCTCGGAGCCAGGGAAGGCAGAGGTCTGGAGGCGCGCACGTGCAAGGGTAGGGCTGACAGGAAGCCAAGACTGTCTACTCTGCCCTGAGACTCCACCCCATCCAAGCTGAACACAGAGGCTTTTGCAATTTGGCAAGTCTAATCCATAAGGCTGTCTCCAGCACCAAACTTCTCCCAGAGTAGACACAGCTGATCCTCACAGCCAACTGGCCTGTAGGTCAATTCCTCCCAGTGATACCAACAACAATCAAGACTTAACTACAACAATGCTGTACACACAGTCCACAAAGGAGTGCACCAAGAGTGTCCACCTCAGGTAACTGGGGAGGCCGACCCACTGGGCCTTATAGGAAACCTAGCACACAAAGCTACCCTACCAACTCAGGGAAGCAGCAAAAATGTGGAGACAAAGAAACAGATCACAAACAAAAGAAATGGAGGAAAACAAACGACTGCATATAGAATTCAAAACCACGGTTATAAGGCTTTTAAAGAATATCCTAGAAAAGGCCGATAAATATAATGAGACCCTTGAAGATACGAAAAAGGACCAACTAGAAATAAAACATACACTGACTGAAATAAAAAATATTATACAGAGACCCAACAACAGACTAGAGGAACGCAAGAATCAAGTCAAAGAATTGAAATACAAAGAAGCAAAGACACTCAACCAGAAAAGCAAAAAAAAATCCAAAAAGTTGAAGATAGTGTAAGAAGCCTCTGGGACAATTTCAAGAGTACCAACATCAGAATTATGGGGGTGCCAGAAGAAGAGAAAGAGCAAGATACTGAAAAACTATTTGAAGAAATAATGACAGAAAACTTCCCCCACCTGGTGAAAGAAATAGACTTACAAGTCCAGGAAGTGCACAGAACCCCAAACAAAAGGAATCCAAAGAGGACCACACCAAGACACATCATAATTAAAATACCAAGAGCAAAAGACAAAGAGAGAATATTAAAAGCAACAAGAGAAAAACAGTTAATTACCTACAAGGGAGCACCCATATGGCTGTCAGCTGATTTCTCAACAGAAACTATGCAGGCCAGACGGGAGTGGCAAGAAATATTCAAAGTGATGAATAGCAAGAACCTACAACCAAGATTACTCTTATCCAGCAAAGCTATCATTCAGAGTTAAAGGGCAGATAAAGAGCTTCACAAATAAGAAAAAGCTAAAGGAGTTCATCACCACCAAACCAGTATTATATGAAATGCTGAAAGGTATTCTTTAAGAAGAGGAAGAAGAAAAAAGTAAAGATAAAAATTATGAACAACAAATACATATCTATCAACAAGTAAACCTAAAAATCAAGTGAATTAAAAACCTGAGGAACAGAATAATCTGGTGAATATAATAGAATCAGGGGCATAGAAAAGGAGTGGACTGATAATTCTCAGGGGGAATGGGGTATGGGGGGGTGCAGGAAGAGACTGGATAAAAATCATACACCTATGTATGAGGACAGTGTGGGGGAGGTAAGGGCAGAAGGTGGGGTGGGAACCGGGTAGAGGGGAGCTATGGGGAGAAAAAGGAGAAACAATGGTAATAATCTGAATAAAGATTTATTTAAAAAATAAATAAATAAATAAAAATTAAGAAAAAAGTTAGTTGTATACTTCAAAGACAAATTGTTAAAACATGTAGTAGATATATAAAACTCATTACCTGAAGAAGTTGTGTCAACCATATGTGTGTATTGGGTATATCTGTGAATTATATACATGCCTAGCTCAATAAATACTTGTCCTTTATTTTATTTATATATGAACATATGTGTGTATATACATATGCATATGTGTATATATATATAATATGAGTTTACACCCATACATACCCATACACACATGTGCACATGTATACATATATACAAATAAGTATATGTATACATATATACATATATACAAATAAGAAAGGATGAGTTTAAACCCTTATCAGTGATAACATTGGCAAATATGTTCTCCCACGCAGTGGGCTTCCTTTTTGTTTTGTTGATGGTTTCTTTTGCTGTGCAAAAGCTTTTTGTTTTTATGTAGTCCCATTTGTTTATTTTCTCTTTAGTTTCCATTGCCCTAGGACAGTGGTCGGCAAACTCATTAGTCAACAGAGCCAAATATCAACAATACAAAGATTGAAATTTCTTTTGAGAGCCAAATTTTTTAAACTTAAACTTTTATAGGAAGGTACATTGTTATAAACTTAATTAGGGTACTCCTAAGCTGGCCTTTGCTAAAAACTCAAGGGGCCAAAGAGCTGCATATGACTCTCGAGCCACAGTTTACCAATCACTGCCCTAGGAGCTGTATCAGTGAAGAAATTGCTTCAGCATATGTCAGAGATTTTGCTGCCTGTGGATTCCTCTAGTATTTTTATGGTTTACCATCTTATGCTTAAGTCCTTTATCCATTTTGAGCTTATTTTTTGTGTATGGTGTAAGTTGGTGGTCTACTTTCACTTTTTTGCATGTATCTGTCCAATTTTCCCAGCATCATTTATTGAAGAGACTGTCTTGACTTCATTGTATGTTCATGCCTCCTTTGTCAAATATTAACTGAGCATAGTGGTTTGGGTTGATTTCTGGGTTGATCTATATGTCTGTTCTTGCGCCATTACCAGGCTGTTTTGAGAACAGTGGCTTTGTAATACAGCTTGATATGTGGTATTGAGATCCTACCTATTTGTGCTTCTTTCTCAGGATTGCTGCAGCTATTCAGGATCTTTTTTTATTCCAGATGAATTTTTGGAAAGTTCGTTCTAGGTCTGTGAGATATGCCATTGGTATTTTAATGGGAAGTGCATTGAATTTATAGATTGCTTTGGGTAGTATGGACATTTTGATGATGTTGATTCTACCAATCCATGAACACGGTATGTTTTTCCATTTGTTTATGTCTTCCTCTATCTCTTTTTTCAGTGTTCTGTAGTTTTCAGAGTACAGGTCTTTTACCTCCTTAGTTAAGTTTATTCCGAGGTATCTTAATTTTTTTGGTGCAATGGTAAATGGGATTGCTTTTTTAGTCTCTCTTTATGTAAGTTCACTATTGGTGTATAGAAATGCCATAGATGTCTTAGAGTTAATTTTGTATCCTGCTACATTGTTGAATTAGTTTATTAAGTCTAATAATTTTTTTGATGGAGTCTTTAGTTTTTTTATGTACAATATCATGTCATCTGCAAATAAGGAGAGTTTTACTTCTTCTTTTCCAATTTGGATGCCTTTTGTTTCTTCTTCTTGTCTAATCGTAATGGCTAGTACTTCCAGTACTATGTCGAACAGGAGTGGTAAGAATGGGCATCCCTGTCTTGTTCCTGTTCTTAGGGGAAATGGTTTTAGTTTTTGCCCATTGAGTATGATGTTGGCTGTGGGTTTGTCATATATGGGTTTTATTATGTTGAGGTATGATCCTTCTATTCCCACCTTGCTGAGAGTTTTTATCAAGGAAGGGTGTTGAATTTTGTCAAATGCTTTTTCTGCATCAATTGATATGACTATGTGATTGTTATCCCTCAATTTGTTTACGTGATGTATCACGTTTATTGATTTGTGGATAGCGTATCATCCTTGCATCCCCGGCATAAATCCTACTTGGTCATGCTGTATGATTTTTCTGATGTATTGCTGGATCCAATTTGCTAGAATTTTTTGAGGATTTTTTAAAAAAGAAAAGAAAGGATGAGTATGTGCAGAATTATCCATGTGTATAGTTCACATATTTCAAATCACAAGTTTACCTTAGTGGAATGAACATGTATGAACATTGGCCTCTTATCATTCAAAGGTCCACTGCAGCTCTATCTCATAAGGATGTAAATTCAGACATGTTGTTTTAATTCCTACACTTTTGTGAAGAGCCTGCATAGGGAGACACCCTTAGGCATTTAATTCTAGACTGGCTCTAACTCCCCACCAACCTGCTAGGAAGGGTTGATAAAGTCTACAAGTTACTGATGAGGAACTGAAAGGCTGAGCCTATCTTTTTTTATGTTGATGCCATTGTAAGCTATTCCCAAGTTCTCTCACAAGACATTCTTTCATGCAAGACTAAATAATCACTGCTCTGATTTAGCATCATGTGGTTTACATGGACAAAAATGTGAAATGTGTAAAAAGAACACTTGTCTGACTAAATTTGACTATCCAAAAGTCATGTTTTTCAGACTTTATAGCCCAAACTGGAAAATAGTAGCATTGCCAAAATTACACATTACTAGAAAAGAAATGGAATATCCTAATAATGTTTTGAATTAGTTAAATATAAAATATTTCAACTTAAAATTTTCTTTAGGGAAAGAATGATATTTTTAAGATAATTTTTTAGGGAGCTTAACTGTAAAAACAATAAAAATTATTGCCAGTTTAACTGATCAATTAATAAAAATGATCAACTATTAAAAGCAATTTTTAATATCAAATATTAAATGCTTTCAGAACCAGCATTCTCAATGTGGGAAAAGGGAGATACAATATAATCCAGAAGTTGAATAAAACCCTGTAGCCCTGAATTTAAATTAGATATAGCACTACGAATCCTCAATGTAGTTTATCTCTAATAAGATAAACTTTCCTAGTGTTGTCCACTGGAAAAACCAAGAAACAATGGTGAGCCCAGTAACAGCGAGCACCTCTAGTACCATCTCCATCTATTATTTTTCTTTTTTTTTTTTTTACCATTTTTTTTATTGTTTTAAGTATTACAAATAGTAGTACATATGTCTCCTTTTTTCCCCCCATTGATTTCCCCCCGATCTCCCCTACCCCTCCATCTATTATTTTTCACTCAAAGGAACTAGGGCTCCTTAGAGAAACTGCTGCCTCATAGTTGGGGCAGAGGATGTATAAGAGGATAACAGAGCATCTTGTCAAATCAGAAAGAAGGGAAACTATCGCAGGTTACTAGGCTCTTGTCTAAAGGACTTAGAATCCAACTTGAAAATGTTACTGCTAGTCAAAGATGGAACAGCTTGAGCAGCAATCTACACTAATAAAAGAGAAAGATGCAAATTAATGGTACCTTGATGACTTCCATCAGCCAATC
Organism: Corynorhinus townsendii; assembly: GCA_026230045.1. Classification (NCBI taxonomy): domain Eukaryota; kingdom Metazoa; phylum Chordata; class Mammalia; order Chiroptera; family Vespertilionidae; genus Corynorhinus; species Corynorhinus townsendii. The sequence continues at coordinate 45,330,403 of JAPDVU010000003.1, read as the reverse complement.
AAGAGTAAGTATGCAAATTAACCCAACAAAGATGGCCAGTTAATTTGCATACACAGGCGCTGAGTGGCCAGGGGCAGGACACTTGCATCGTTGCCATGGCAACGACACAGATGTTCCACACCTCTGGGCAGCATGGGAAGGCGGAAAGGCGGCTCCAGGCTGGAGCAAAGGCAGTGCCGGCAGCCAGGGGAAGGAAGGTCCATTCTTGGACAAATCTTCAGTGCATCGGGCCTTAGTTAGAATAGTAATGTACTGAAATGCATCAAAATTGTTTAAATACATGAGTTCATGCAGATACCAAAAAATTGGTTGCCATAGAAGGCAACCAAATCATGATTTTGAAAACTGATAAAGGGAAAAAAGCCAAATATTTACCCTGTCTTTCCTATATATACTGTATTAGTAAATGAGGGGATGTTTCTCTTTATATAAGTATCCCAGCTCATAAATGAAAGAAGGTTGGGATGATAGACTATCACCATTTGTAACTCCAAATAATGAATAGATAATCTGAATAAGTTGCCATGGACATTCCTGTGCATGTGTGAAAGCATTTCTCTGGGACACACTCAAGGAGTGAGACTGCCAGTCATAGACAATGCAAATGTTCAACGTCACAAGATGATCTCAACCTATCTGTTACTGTAGGTCTACCAATTATACTCCAACCAGCAGTTTATAAAGATTTCCATTGGTCTGTAATTATTCTTCACATTTTCTATTAAGAAATGGAAGTGGCCTTCTCAATTTTCTATTAGAAAACCACCTCCTACTATTTTCCCAATCCACATGGTTTCAGTGGGGTTAGCCCAGTGGTTGGCAAACTCATTAGTCAACAGAGCCAAGTATCAACAGTACAACGATTGAAATTTCTTTTGAGAGCCAAATTTTTTAAACTGAAACTTCTTCTAACACCACTTCTTCAAAATAGACTCGCCTAAGCCATGGTATTTTGTGCAAGAGCCACATTCCAAAGAGCCGCATGTGGCTCACGAGCTACAATTTGCCGACCACGGGGTTAGCCTACTCCCCAGATGTACGCCTGGCCCAGCCCTGGCCCATTCCTCAGGTACAGGTCAAGAGGGAAAGGAGACTCAAATTGTGCCTCCAGTTGGTCCAATGAGACTTGATTTCACAATTTTTGTTGCAAAGTTTGAGGAAAAGGAACTTAATTTTTATTTTTTACTTTGGGGCTTCTGAGCTCATAGAATGTATGCTTAGAGGTGCTGAAGGTCATGTGAGTGTATGGATCAGAACTGCCTGAAAGTAAATCCAACACAGGAAAAAGTAGAACCAAATGAGAGAGAGATTGGTTTCTGGATCCAGCCCATCCCAGAAGCCAGTTAATGTTCCCTGGTTTCTTCAGGGATACAAGCCAGGGAGTACCACTCCCCACTCTGCACTCCTCGTCCTGACTTACCTATGATTTATTCTGCAAATATTTATTACTCACACATGCTGGGTTTAAATGCACAGCAATGAACATGCTCCATAAATGTTCACTTATTTTAATTTTTATTTAAAAGATCTTGGTGTGGGAAAATCATGGTTTTATCCTATATAATAAAGAGGGAATATGCAAATTGACCATCACTCCACCACAAAGATGGCGGAGCCCACAGTGGAGGCCGAGTTCTCCTAATGAGCCTTAACAAGCAATCAGCAGGGACCTGAGGCTGCGCCCCCGTGCCCCCGTGGGTCTTGATGGGGGACCTTAGACCAAACCCCCCACCCTGGCACCAGGCTGGAGGACCTCAGGCCGTGCCCCCCCGCCCCAGCGCCAGGCCAGGGAACCTCAGGCTGCACCCCCCACCTGGTGGGGTTTGACGGGGGACCTCAGACTGCACCCCCTGCCCCAGCACCAAGCCAAGGGACCTGAGGCCACACACCCCAACCTGGCGCCAGGCCAGGGGACCTCAGGCTGTGCCCCCTCCCTGGCAGGGCTTGATGGGGGACCTCAAGGTGCGCCCCCCTCCACCCCAGTGGGCTAGAGGACTTCAGGCTGCTCCCCTTGCTCTGGGCCCAGGGACCTCAGAGTGCGCCTCCTGCCCAGCAGGGCTTGACAGGGGACCTGAGGCTGTGCCTCCCGCCCAGCAGGGCTTGACAGGGATGTGACCGGCTGGGTCTGGATCTAGCCGAATGGGGAGGGAGGCAGCCGGGTCTGGGTCTTGCGCAATTTTGAGGCGCACGTGGGTGGGTGGAGACTTGAGTCTGGGTCCCGTAGTGTGCCCCAGACTCTGATAGAAGGAAGATTTTCATATACATTTTACTAATTTTCTTTCATCTCTGACACTTCTATTATACCGAAAGGGCAAATAGCAATATTAAAATATTTCCTCTAATTAATCCCCTTTTAATGTGCATGAATTTTGTGCACTGGGCCACTAGTTCTCTAATAATCTTTAAAATAGACACTTATAAACAAACCAACAGTTTCAAACTTCCTCAGAAGAAGTTGGTCAAAATGTTTGCTCAGTACATTAAAAATATTAAACCAAAACTCTTATATTCTGGTACAAAATATAAAAAGTGCCTATTGTGGAGTCATTTATTATATTACCTAATGAAAAAGATAATACAATTGCAGAGGGGAAACCTTTGAGCTCCTAAAACTGACAATACACACAAGCACGATATGTAAGAGAGAGCACAGGTGAGTGTGCAAGTCCTAAGAGGAGATGCCCATATGTAGGAGAAATAATAAAGGGTGAAGCCTGGGGCAGGTCTTGATTATGTGGAGATTGAAGCTTATGCAATTTGGGGAGCCCTATGCAAGCAATGGGCCCTACATACTAAGCTTCTTTAGCTTCATGCTGAATATGCATCTATAGGCGAAGTACATGTAGGTGTAAAAACCCAAGTTGCGGTTCAAGGCACAGCAAGAAGTTTTAACTAACTACAGTCTAGTTACAGTGGTTCTCAAACTTTTTAATGCCGCGACCCTTTCATACAGTTCCTCATGTTGTGGTGACCCTGAACCATAAAATTATTTCCATTGCTACTTCATAACTGTAATTTTGTTATGAATCATAATGTAAGTATTTGTGTTTTCCGATGGTCTTAGGCTCTACAGCAGTGGTTCTCAGTCGTGACCCACAGGTTGAGAACTGCTGGCAGGGTTGCCTAAGACCATCAGAAAACACAAATATTTACATTACGGTTCATTAACAGTAGCAAAATTACAGTTATGAAGTAGCAACGGAAATAATTTTATGGTTGGGGGTCACCACAACATGAGGAACTGTATGAAAGGGTCGCGGCATTAAAAAGGTTGAGAATCACTGGTAGTGTATAGCTGAAAGGTGACAATTGTGTTACTAAATGGTTGATTAAAAAAAACAGTCCTGTTAGGGGGGCCTCCAAGCTAAGGAGATAAAGTTTCATGGTGTTGTAGTTGGGAACCTGAGCACGTTTCTGAGAAGGAAAGTTGCATTATTAGGTAAATATATATATATATATATATATATATATATATATATATATATATATATATATATATATATTTATATTTGCCGCTGGAGTTAGGATGAATTAATTAATAAAAGGAGGCACTGGGGCTTCTAGAAATATTTCTAGCAAGAAATGATAATTTCATGGACCAGGAGGGGAGACTGCAGAAACTGAAAGGAAGGAAATGAAGTGAGCCCAAATGTTATTGAAGGAAATAGTCTACATAGTTGGGAGAAAACTGAACTTAAAGTTCTGCAGGCTTTCAAGGCTGAAGGCCAAGGAGGTTTGCAATGGATTTATGTCCAGATGCTACTCTTTCCTAAAGTTGTAAGCTTCTTGTAGGTTAGGGCTTAAGGACTTAGGATAATTTTGCACATTTTTTTTTGGTAGATGCACATTTAGTAAATATCTAATATTATTCTCCTCCCATATTCCAGTTCTGTGGTCTGAATGTTTGTATCTCCCCCAAAATTTTTATGGTGAATTCCTAACTCCAATGGGATGGTATTAGGAGTGGGGCCTTTGGGATGTGATTAGAGCCCTCATGAATGGGATTAGAGTTCTTATAAAAGAAACCTCAGAGGGAATCCCTTGCCCGTCCTAACCATGTGAGGGAGGGTACATAGAGAAGTCAGAGGCTCAAGAGGCTCTTCACCAGCGCCTGGCCATGCCCAAACCTGGACTTCCCATCTCCAGAACTGTGAGCAATAAGTTTCTGCTGTTTGTAAGCCACCAGATCAGTGGTGTTCTGTTCTAGGAGCTCAAACAGACTAAGATGCCCGGGAATATGGGGACTCTTGGTACTGTCCCCATCTGAGCTATCAAGGGGTAACACTAGATAGCATCTAACATGATAAGTAGATGTGATGTATTCCACGGCTACATAGTCCAAAAAAGGAGCAAGACTGCGAGCATGGCCAAGGGAAACGAAACCAGCTTTCAGGTGAACGGGATATCTCCTTGTCTCCACGTCCAAAGCTTGAAAGACTTAGGTGGCCTCAACTCCGTTATAGCCCGCCCGTGAGTAAGCGGCAGCCTAGAAGAAGCAGAGGACATTGGTAGGTAGTTCATCTCACCTGCATCATGGAAGGAAATGAGACTCCCACCTTTGTGTGCAGAGTAAAGAAAAGGATTGGATGCTGGAGGGCAATGATGACCAGGCCTGTTCTCCATGGCTATTCTTTCTTTTTTTAAATTAATTTATTTGCTGTTGTCATTAATCCTCACCTGAGGATATTTTTCCCATTGATTTTAGAGAGAATGGAAGAAAGAGGGGGCGACAGAAAGAGGGAAAGATCAACGTGAAAGAGACACATCGGTTGGTTGCCTAACGCCAGTGCCTGCAACCAAGGTACGTGCCCTTGACTGGAATCAAACCCGGGACCCTTAAGTCCGCAGGCCAATGCTCTATCCCCTGACCCAAACCGGCTAGGGCTCCATGGCTATTCTTGAAAAACATATAGGATTTTAAAACTCATTTAAAGGATTGAAATAATCTAGTTTGGGTGAAGCCTTCCTGAAAAAAAAAAAAGGCTCAGACCATTTCTATGATTTACTCTTTTCCCTTCAGAAACCCAAATCCACCCTTGGAAATATTGAAAAAACTGAGTGTCCAACCCTAGTCTAGTCACTGATTTCAGTGATGGAAATGTGACACAGAAATCTGAGGTTACTGGACAGTTTTGAGAAAACCCTTGAGATGTAAAGCTGCTTCCTGGTAGGATTTAGTCCAATCACTATGAGAGATTGGGCACTGTCTAGGAATAGGACAGCAGGAATTCAGTGAAAACTCATTTCAACTCTCAATAGTCTGATTTTGGGTTTTTGTTTTGTTGTGTTGTGTTTCTGCAGTTTCTCTACTCTGAACCCGTAAACTAACCAAGCGGGCAGTTTCATAAAGCAGAGTGTACATAAATCTCAGTAGCAGGAAACAGACCACTAGGGGGGATTGTTAAGCCATTTGTGCAAAAAAGAATGACTCTTAACTTTGGAAAATGACTGCAGTTTCATTCCTTTAAATTGTCATTAGTCAACTTTAAGCAGGCACAGCACACCAGACCTGGAATTCAATCTTTGTAAGCGAACTCCTATCTCCACCAGAAGCTATCAAATGCCTGTAAACATCCTTTTCTTGTTTTAATTGCAAAAGGATTAATGCAGGCTTTGAAGAAATAGCTGTTCCCACTCACTACCTGCTTCCAGAAGCATCTGTTCCCACAGCATCTGGCAGGTGCAGCCCAAAAGCTGGGCCCTGCCCTTACTATGGAACGGGTGGTATATTTGCAGAATCCAGTGTGTGCTCAGCCCTGAATTAGTCAACGTGGTTATCTAAATTCTCCTAAACCCAAAGCCTAACAAGAAAATAGCGGAGTAATTCCCCCACAGTGATTACAGAGGGATGGGGATCAGAAGGGAATGCAAGAGGCCAGACTAAATGAAGCATTTTTCCAGACAAAGAGGCAGAACTCTAGGAGAGAGAGAGAGAGAGAGAGAGAGAGAGAGAGAGAGAGAGAGAGAGAGAGAGAGAGAGAGAGAGAGAGAGAGAGAGAAAGAGAGAAAGAAAGAGAGAGGCTAAAATGCACATGTGGGGATTGTTTAAACAAAATGCCAGTGGTTGTTTTTTTTTAATTGCTTCTCCAGTGGTGAAGATATCTTGCATGTCAATAATCATTTTCAAATCAGTGACTAAAACTCTCTCCCATCACACCGTAGGCTTGGTGTCTTGAAGGATGTGTTTGGAAAAGTCAAGAGAAGAAGGGGCTGGGGGTGGGGTGGGAGGGCGGGATGGGACAGTACATCCAAAAGGCTCTCAATTGTTTCAGTCATTAAACACCGATATTTAATTTGAGTTTAGTCATCCCGGGTATTATTATTTGGGCTAAAGCAAAAAAAGAGAATTAAATAAGTATAATGAAAGAGTGAGGAGGAGCCAAGCTGCTTTGGGCAAAGAAGGGCAATAAAGGAGTGTTTATAACTGCTGGATGGTGGAATATACCTCCCACCCCCCACCTCCCGCTGAGCAGAATGTCAAATTCTGTCCCCCTTTTTCCCTCCTAAAGCATGCTAAAAGGAAAATTCTTCACAGAATCTTAAAGAACTTTTTTTGACATAACAGCTGCAAAATCTATTTTCTAAACAAAGATTTATACATATTTATATGAGCTTAATCCAGATTTTTTTTTAATAAATCATCCTCAGAACTGCAGAGGTAAACTATATGTAAATACCTCAAGTAATAGGCTTGTAGTGCAAATCACATCATTTTATCTTCAATTTTGCATTCGTTTTTCTGGCTTAAAGGTGCATCAGAGATATGCATTTTAGCATATTCAGAACACGGGGCGTGAAATTAAATGTTTGACAGAGTGAGAAAAATATACAGACTTTGGAGATGCCTTAAAAATAGTAATTTATGCAGATCTAGAGGAGTGAAATCATTTGCAATGGAGTGACCCTCTCTCCAGGAATTTTGTGCTCAGTGTTCTTCCCTAATCTCCTGCTGTATCTTCATTTTTCATTGAACTAGCCAGTTTTCTGCGAAGCCGTCTTGTAGATAAGGGAAGTGCTAAAGAAGAAGAAAGAGGACGCTCGGTGGGTCCGTTTCCATTGCACTTTTACCCAAGGCAATGGGCAGAATTTAACGGATTCCTTCCAACATATGTTTTTGCCAGATAAGTAAACAGTGTGTGTCGGAAATGAAAAAGCATTTGCAATTTAATGACATTACAGCTCTCAGCTTAGGCTGGCGTGCTGCGAGGCGAAAAGCAGAAAAAGAGAGGAGAGTAGAAAGAGAAAAAGAACAAAGTTCATCTTCCCTTTTGTGCATTTTTATCAGGGAAAATATTACTTCTTTCCCCCTCTTGTTCTCTTTTTCTTTCTCGTCTTTTGGCTTTTTTGTCTCACTCATTTACATTTTTCTTCTTCCCTGCCTTTCTGTCCTCTGTTCCCTTTTAGCTTTTCCTTATATTGCCACCGACTCATTTCGTTTTTCTCTCCCCATTGTGTCTCCTTATTCATCTATTTTGGCCATTCAGTTTTACCTTAGAAGAAGCTGTTTATCCCACAATGTATCCTTTTTCCTGCGTTGTACTCCTAGTGCTATAGCTCATAGTCAACAGGATTGTCGGAGGGATTATAACGTTTCATTTCAAAGCACCACAAATCTGCTCTCTTGCCTTCAGTCCCTGCTCCTGTTTCATCTGATACTTGTCATTTTATTTCACATTCATTGCAGTCTTTAGTTTCACACCCAGACTTCACAGCACCCTGATGTCTAACCACTGACACTCACTGTCTTTGCATTGCATGCTGTTTCTGCAAGGCTCTGGAAACTTAACCTTGAAATGACAGTGCCATTCTCTCACGCCTTTCGTCAGGCTTGGACGGGTGTGGACAGTGACTATGTGGTCAGAATTGGTTCTACCAATGCCTGATGAACAAGGTGTCCTGTTGTGGTTGCTTACAATGGGCCATCTTGCAATAGAAAATGAGACCCGCTCACTGCAGCTGCATTTGCTGCTATTTTTCCTTTGTGTCAAGGAAATACATGTATATTTGACTTCGTGGTTGTGCAATTGAGTGTGCATGTGTGCATGAACTGGACTATGTGACAAGTGTGCACAGGGGGTCATGTGGGGTTGTTCAAGGCGGTGTACAATAGGTCTCTGAAGACAGGTGTATAGGAAGACATGACTGTCTTTCAGCTTTGATTCCACCTTCAATTCCAGGAGTAAAAGTTGAATGAAAAGCTATTCTTTCCTCCCCACTGAGGTCCAGAGCACTGTGATTTCTAGGATTATTTTGACTGCATCTTTTATAAGTAAGAATAAGATTTTCCATCCTGTCTCTCTTTTGTGACAGACTAGTTATATGACCATGGGGCCCCCATTTAGGAGTAAGGAATGTCCCTGAGTCGTTTTTGCTGCCTTTAGTTGTCAGTCTGTTGATCTAAGTAGTTCCCGAAAGAAACAACTTTTAACATGAAGATTAGGATTCATCTTTGCCTTTTTACTTTTGCAAAGCCGGTTCCCATTATTCTTGATCCTGTTATCATGAACATTTGAATATTAGTGCTCCCGATGTTTAACATAAATTCCATTCCAAGAATACACTTGAAAGTTACTTGTTAACCTGCAGGTTGAGCATAATTGAGAGGCCCAGTAATCAAATTGCGAGTCCTATCACAGAAATTCTGCACAGACTTTAAAAAGATGCTTAAAGAAAATGCTCTTGTCTAAAGACATATGCATGTTTTTACCATAAAATTGCATCTTCCACATCTTCCAGATCCGGCACTTGGTAAGTAGAAAGAAAATCTATTTAGACATAAGGATGTAAAGTAGCTGGAGGTGGTAATTTAATCAACCGAGGATATATTTCAATGTTTTCCTGCTCTTCTAGGCATTAGCACTTTAAATTCATTATGTCGGTTTGACAGATATATGCAGCCTTAAGGATCTAAAAATGAAATCCTAGAAGTATAGCCTGCTAGAGGATATATATTGAACTTAAGAGATTAAAATGGTATAACCATTGCAACAGAATGGAACATATCGCTTTTCTCATTTTTCCCCCCACTAAGCATGAGTATTTTGCAGATGTAAAATACAGTCTTGTCTAATTATGAAACCTGGCTCAAGAACCAGAGCTTCCTAAATTTTATACTGATAAAGTGGATATTAGAAAGAAAATGTCGGCTTCACAGACAGTCTGAAGATGGAGAAATCTTCCATTTGGGATTTCTATATCAATAATTTATTAAGGAAAATGACACAAGTAGTTACATGAAGCCTACTGTTAACAGGCAAGCATCATGCATGCTTTTCCTATTTAAGGCAAATAACAAAAGAGCCAAATTATAAAGCAGGTCTTAACATAACTGGGACGTTCAATCTACTATATCATTATGCCAATTTAGTAACGTTAATGATCTGTCGTATTAATTCATCATCCTGGAAAATGGGGAAGAGTTGCCATAATTAACTACATTAAGCCACAATTAAAAAGTCATCCAAGCTGTTGTAAAGATTCTGATGATGATTAGAGCGTTCGTTATATTACAAACCTTTCTGGCCACGTGAGTTTTGTCTATAAAACTTTGTTACACACAGCCCCTCACTCCAAATTCAGATATGTCAAAGGAGCAGCCACCCACGGAGGCAGTGGCACTGAGCTGACGACTTATGCCGTTTCCATTGCCAACTGCAGTTAAACACTTTCTTACAGGGAGAATCAGCTTTGAAAGAGGTACAACCTTTTAGCATATCTGCTTTAGTTCCTTATGGGGAAGCTAAGACAGGCTGTCTAGTGAAATTCACATATGTCAGGCAGACTATCTACTCCCCTGGGATTAGGGTCACCACTGAAAGTCACATTTCAAACTGCGCAAAATGATCATTTTGATGTTTTAAAATGGAGATCCTATAATGTCTAAGCCTAAATCCGAGTTGTCTATCACCAGATGTCTCTAAGCTCTTAATTCTCTTCCCCACCTATTTGAAATCTCTATTGTGGATGGGAATCTTTAAGGCACAGACAATCTCAGGTGAAAAGATAAACAGGACCATGAAAGGGTGAGATGCAGCAAAGATGACAACTGATTTAACCATCCAGTCCAACGGACTCCCTTTATCTTCGATGGGAAAAACCAGCTGGTGATAAAGGACTGCTTCCTCTTTCCCCCCAACTTCTCTTTACACCCTTGCCACTAAAGATCAAGAGTTCTTCCTTCCTAAAACAACGTTTGGTAGGCTGCTATCTCTCTGTATTAAACACCCCCTAAGTGCATTTATACCCAGGGACTGCCATGGCTGTAGTAAGCTGAATGAGTGGGGAAGAGTAGGTGGTAGCTTGCATACACATGTAATTGAAAGTAATTTCTGACAACTGAAAAAGAAAGCACATCACCAAATTGTTCTGAATAAGGGGCTAGGGATTTATAGTTTTAGATTCATAAAGGACTACTATATGTATTGCTGTGGCTGTGTTTCTTGCCTATTAAGCCTCAAGCCCCATTGCAAATCCAAAATTCCACCGACAATATTGTTCAGCATTTGATCAATAATTTCAGTGAGAAGAAACTGTAGTGGGTCCCCCTTAGCAGACTTTCCCCTCCATGTCAATGTCTTTCTATCAACATTATGGCATGTGCCTTTTAATTTTTAAAATATATTTTTATTCTCTACAATTTGAAAACTATTTTTATGTAATTAATGTATGCACTCTTATTTATAAATGCCTGGTTTTAAAAGAGCATATATATATATATATATATATATATATATATATATAATTTATTTCAGAGAGGAAGGGAGAGGGAGAGATATAGAAACATCAGAGTTGAGAATCATTGATTGGCTGCCTCCTGCACACCTTCCACTGGGGATGAAGCCCGAAACCTGGATACGTGTCCTGACCGGGAATTGAACCGTGACCTCCTGTTTATAGGTTGATGCTCAACCACTGAGCCATGCTGGCTGGGAGGTATGTGTCCTTTAAAAATGCACGTACATGCAACACTCTGATTTTGGCAGTGTGCTCACTTGTGGGAAAAGTCTTGACCACAGCATCAATGTAAATTGTTGATGATCTTAGCCTTCCTGATTTGAGTGATACTCAATTTCAACCTTGCCCTTGACAGGACATAACAACAACTTTTCCTCAGAGAAAAAGCTCTCCCATTCTTGTACGCAAGCAGCCAGTCTAAACATCCAGCAAAAGATGAATCATTTCCTTTCATGGATTGCTGGAGGCTTTATGATGGCCAGAAAGAAGCCCCATTCAAAGGGGGGGCCTGGTTAAGAAAATAGCAGTTACTCCGTCTGATAGGAGGAGGCTCCCCAGGAGCCTTTCTTTCCATAGACAGCATCAGGAGGAAGGCAGATCTCTCATATAACCCCTCTGGAAATGTGGACACACCTACCAAACCAAACCCACCTCCAAGCTGCCTCTCCAGCAATTCCCACCAGGAAGCCTGATTGACCCTCCTTAGCAAATGACATGTGGGATAGAGAGATGAAAAGACACAGTTCTGTAGACAAGTTTGCAAAAATCCTAGCATAAACCTGGCCAAGATTTTGGGAAGGAAAGGGTCTTGCCAGGTCTTTATCCATAGCTGTATATGGGCCCATTTCTGTGCTATGTATTTTGAGGATGTATTTAAGGATTCAAAAGGATGCCAGAATTGGGGTACTTTTTCTGAGGCTTTCAAAATACTTTCCACTCTACATGAGCTGGAATCCTTGTGAAAACCTGCTAAAACAGTACTTCAGCTAATGGCTGCCATTAGTGTGTACACACACACACACACACACACACACACACAGAAACACATGCTTTTTTTTTTTTTTTACTAATAAATCTTTATTATTTAGATTATTACAGTTGTTCCTCTTTTTCCTCCCCCATAGCTCCCCTCCACCTGGTTCCCACCCTACCCTCTGCCCTTACCCCCCCCTACTGTCCTCATCCATAGGTGTATGGTTTTTGTCCAGTCTCTTCCCACACCCCCCATAACCCTTTCCCCCGAGAATTGTCAGTCCACTCCCCTTCTATATAATAGGATCCCCTGATCCTATTATATTCACCAGTTTATTCTGTTCATCAGACTTTTTATTCACTTGATTTTTAGATTCACTTCTTGATAGATATGAATTTGTTGTCACTTTGTTGTTCATAGTTTTTGTCTTTACCTTTATCTTCTTCCTCCTCTTCTTTAAGAATACCCTTCAACATTTCATATAATCCTGGTTTGGCGGTGATGAATTCCTTTAGCTTTTTCTTATCTGTGAAGCTCTTTATCTGACCTTCAATTCTAAATGATAGCTTTGATGGGTAGAGTAATCTTGGTTGTAGGTTCTTGCTATTCATCACTTTGAAAATTTCTTGCCACTCCCGTCTGGCCTGCATAGTTTCTGTTGAGAAATCAGCTGACTATTGTATGGGTGCTAACTAACTGTTTTTCTCTTGCTGCTTTTAATATTCTCTCTTTGTCTTTTGCTCTTGGCATTTTAATTAGGATGTGTCTTGGTGTGGTCCTCTTTGGATTCCTTTTGTTTGGGGTTCTGTGTGCTTCCTGGACTCGTAAGTCTATTTCTTTCACCAGGTAGGGAAAGTTTTCTGTCATTATTTCTTCAAATAAGTTTTCAGTATCTTGCTCTCTCCCTTCTTCTGGCACCCCCATAATTCTGATGTTGGTATGCTTGAAGTTGTCCCAGAGGCTCCTTACACTACCTTCATATATTTGGATTCTTTTTTCCTTTTGCTTTTGGGTGTTTTTTGCTTCTTCGTATTTCAAATCTTTGACTTGATTCTTGGGATCCTCTAGTCTCCTGTTGGATCTCTGTATATTATTCTTTATTTCTGTCAGTGTATGCTTAATTTCTAGTTGTTTTTTTTTTCATATCCTCGAGGTTCTCAATGAATTTATTGGCGGTTTCTAGAAGATTATTGAGTAACCTTATAACCGTGGTTTTAGACTCTATATCTAGTAGTTTGCTTTCCTCCATTTCTTTCATTTGTGACCTGTTTCTTTGTCTCTGCATTTTGGCTGCTTCCCTGTGTTGATAGTGTGGCTTTGTGTGCTAGGTGTCCTATAGGGCCCAGTGGCTCAGCCTTCCTAATTACCTGAGGTGGACACTCTTGGTGCACCCCTTTGTGGGCTGTGTGCACAGTCTTGTTGTAGTTAAGCCTTGATTGTTGTTGGTATCACCGGGAGGAATTGACTTCCAGGCCAACTGGCTGTGAGGATCAGTTGTGTCTATGATGGGAGAACTTCTGTGCTGGAGACACCCTTATGGGGCAAGACTTGCTTCAGTGGGGCTTTGGCACTCACTGAGTCTGCCCCTGAGTGTATCTCTTAAGGATCTGAGGAGTTGTAATCTGGATGGTCTCTCTCTGACCGCTGGGTACATTGGCTTTTGGATCTCCACGGAGAGAGGCCACCCAGCAGGAGCTACAGAGAGATCTGCAGATTCCTTCTCTTTGTTTGGGGTTTGGAGGTGCCCAGATGAGGCCTAGCTGTGAAGCAATGCAAGCTGCTGTCAAACCTTGGGTCTTCTTTTGGAGGCTCTGGGGCTCTTTGACCCAGCTGCAGTACGTTCGGTTTCAGATTGCAAAGGGCCAGGCCATTCATATGCAAAAGCCTCTGCGTACAAATTCGGTGGGGCGGGGTCTTAGGGAATCACCAGGGTGGAGCAAACAGCTATGGCTGACTGTCAGCCCTGCCTGGAAGAGGTCCTGTGTCTCTGTGTCCCTTGGCACTGTGCAGGAACAATGATCGCTGCAAGCACCTCTGAGAGAAAGCCACCCTCGAGTTCCAGACAGTCCAGTTTCTCCCTGTATGAGTCTGGGTCCCAAGAGTCCTGCCGGAACTGGAGTTTAGAGCAATTGAGAGCTTGTGTCTCCCTCCTGATTGAAAAAGACAACAGCGTACTCAGTTGCCAGCCCTTTCTGCGCATATGCCTCCGTACCTCTATATTTCACTTCTGCACCTCCGTTCCTCCTCCGAGTTTAGCATTAAGAAGCTAATATAAGTCCCAAAGGGAATATGAAATGCAGATTTCCTTTTGTGGGTTATTGCATGTGGTTTTTGTTTTTTTCTTTTACTGAAGGCAGTTTTGAGGTCAGAGGTCTTAAATGTATTTGGAGAAAGGCACCATTAGTAATCTTAAATGGAAATAAGATTTGCAATCCTTAGTTTGTAACTACTCAAACTCTCCTTTTCAGATATCTTTTTAAATTTCCTATGTTATTTCTAAATATAATTTAACAAGTATCCCAACAATTTGTTTTTGCACTTGACTCTTAACCCTCAATGAATGAGTTATTTGGTGAATTTTAATAAGGCTGCATTTGACCTTTTGTTTGAAAGTGCTGGAAAATACTCTGTGCAGCACATAGTAGGAGCTTTATCAATATTTAGATGAATTAACGGAAGAAGCACATATGCGCATATAGACAAGTCAAGAGACTTTGTAGCATTATTTAATTGTATATTAACAAAAAGCTACCAGCTAAGTGTTAAGAATTTGGAATACATGGTCAACAAAATTTTTGACACCTGTACTCGGGTTTTTGATGAGTGTAGTGGGGATATGTGTACAATGATTGATTTAAAATTTTTTTTGTTGTTGTCTTAAGTTTTACATATGTCTCCTTTTCCCCAATTTACACCCCCCACCCCAAACCATTCCCACCCCGGCAAGCCCGGACTGGCCCAGTGTCTGTGTCCATTGGTTATGCTAATATGCATGCATACAAGTCTTTTGGTTGCTCTCTAACCCCCACTCACCCCCACCTCCCTTGCCATTAGTCTCTGGATCTATTTTTGTTAATTACAATGATATGATTTTTAACACCAAGTTGAAAATTGTAAAATAGAATCTAGTGTCTTTACTTGACTCCAAGGTCTGCAAAGGCTAAATTATGTGTTCTACTCAGAGAGCTTTATGTGAGAATACCTATTGGTGCTGAAATGTACAACTTTAATAGGTGAGAGCTGAGTCACACTCCTCTGCAGGGCACCTCAGCCTGCAGGACAATATGTTTCTCCAGACAACAGGCATCTTTCAGGCCCCTGCACATACCATGACGGACTCGGCCAATTCAGGATGAAATAGCCAAGTGGAAAGCATATACATGCTTTATCCACTAAAGCTATTCTTTAAGCTTGCCTTTCAAGAAAATAAGCACATCTTTCTGGAGTTTGCAGTTCATATGCTGGCTGAGAATGTTTCTCAGATTTTTATATTAATTGAAAACTTACCATATTAAATTGAAACTAGCCTCTGACTGGTATGCTGTAAAACTTTGCTTTAGGCAAAATCGAAGGTATGAAAGAATGATACCTACAAATCATGAAGAAATCTTGGGCTTCTGGCTGTCCAACCTCAACTCACCCATTACCTCAGGACAGCCACCTCACCTTCTCCACAGTGGCCATACCCTCTCACCTGCTTTGGGCTCAGGTGCCCACCAGGGATTGATGGATAAAATGCAGGATGCCTAGTTAAATTCAAATTTCAGAGAAACAACAGAACTCATATGTGCAGAAACCACATAAGTAGTTACCAGAGGCAATAGGTGGGGGTTGGTAGAAATGGGTGAAGTTGGTCAAAGAGTATAGGCTTCCAGTTATAAAATAAATAACTCCTGGGGATGTACTGTACAGCATGGTGGCTATAGTTCATAATACTTTATTGCATATTTAAAAGTTGCTAAGGGATTAGATCCTAAGAGGAGAAAAAATTTTAAATATGTCCAATGATGGTTGTGAACTAGACTTGGTGTGGTGATCATTTTGCAATTCTACAAATATCGAATCTTTATATTGTACATATGAAACCAATATAATATTATATGCCAAGTATATCTCAGTTAAAATTTTTTAAAAGAAACAACAAATACTTTTTTCGTGGATGTTCCAAATGTTGTAAACTTATACTAAAAAATTATTCGTTGTTTATCTGCCACTCCTCCCCCATCTTATTCATCACCTGGCTGCCTCAGGTTCAGTCTGCAGGTGACTTAAATGTCACTTCCTCAAAGATGCCTCCTGAAGGCCCAATCTAAAGTAGACTATTATTATTCTCCTTCAGACCACCCCATTTCATCCACATTAACTTGTAACTATATTTTTATGTTTATTTGATTCAAGGCTATCTTTCCCATGAAGGCAAGGGCCATGTCTCTTTTGGTTGCTGTTATAATACCCAGTGTCTGGCACTTATTAGACCCTCAATAAATATTAGTTTATTGAATGGATGAATGGGGAATGGAAAGTCTTTCTCTTTTTAAAATAAAAAAAAATGTATATTTTTTATAATTTGTAAAGTGAAAGTATATTTTTATTTGGTAGAATAGCTGATTATTTAAGCAAGCTTACCAAGAAAATGAGACTCCTTAGGAAGTTAATGAAATGTTCACAGAATAATTGGGAGTAGTATTAAAGTACTTGAGATCATGTAATATGTAGTTGCATGTTATAAAGGAGATGGTCAAAGAATTATATCTCAACCATAGCATACTGTAATTCAAATGCTTTTGCTGATAGAGCTGCTGTTTTTTTCTAAGGTGGAATTCTGAATAGGAAGGTTATTAGCTCCAAGTTAGTTCTTAAAATGGTCAAATTAAAACAATTGGCATTCCTAGCCATTAATTCAGCTGGACATTTAAACCCATCTAGTACATAGTAAAATATCTTCTAACACACAGGAATTTTAGAAAAGAAAATAGTTGTAATATTTCATGGACGTTGTTAGTTCTCCCCAGCTATAAAGAACTAAGTGGCCAAAATGGATTATACTTTTAGAAGAAAAAAAAAAGCACACACACATATATGTGTGTGTGTGTGTGTGTGTGTGTGTGTGTGTGTGTGTGCTTTTTTTTGGTATATATAAAGTTATTATAAAGAAAGAAACAACAAATACTTTTTTAGTGGGAGTATGTTCCCACTAAAAGTCTTTGGTATATATATATATGGTAACTTTATATATACCAAAGTTTTTTTTACATACTGCTTATAGCTCTGACAAGATGAATATTTTCTAATTGAGAATCCAGTATCAAATTCTGACTGACTGATGTGTGGGGGTTTTCTCCTATTTAATGATCCATTACTAAATGTTGGATCACAGCTGTCACTCTAAGAACAATTTCAGCACAGACAGGTTAGGGTTGGATCAACGCAGATGAAATGAAGAGAGTGGTTGGACCAACAGTTTAGATGGGATATAGGCATGAGTTTAATTTACTGGAGGATGGTTCAGTTTCACTTCTTTTTAGCTTTGTAGCCATGTGACTAGGGTTATAAATTGGATATCATTCAACAGTTGCGATTGTACATATTTTCCTTTTTTTAATAATGCCCAAACCAACTGTGAGATAAATTAAAACCTCTTATTTTTACAGGATAATGGCCTCGTCATTGATTCTACCCTGTTTTATAGGTGTTTTTTTCTTTTGTTAAAATCACAAGCTCATACCAAGTAAAAGATAGGAATATATGTATTTAAAATTTTCAAACACGCTCACTTAAACTTTTTCATTTTAGCTGTCAGCCTCTATCCAATGTAATACTTTAATGAAATATAAGTAAGGAAAATTGTGAACATATTTCATATAGTAATTGTTGGCTATTTAATATTTTCTGTAGAATATATATAAAATAAAAGATAATATTTGGCATGAAGTATGCTAACATATGTTATTAAAGATCAGATTTGTTTTACCATAATCTGAGATTCATAGAGAGTGGGCAAAACTAGAACTACAGTTATAAGTACACAAAACAAAGTTTTTTCTTGTAACATTATTTATTAACTAGAGGCCCAATGCATGAAATTTGTGCAGGAATAGGCCTTTGTGGCTCCGGCTGCCTTGCTGCCTCTTGGCCCCGCCCCCACACACTGGTCATTCCGGAAGGTTGTTCTGCCATCCGGTCTAATTAGCAAATTAACTCTTTATTATATAAGATTATTGTATTATTTTCCTTGCCAACAACTAAAAACCTACTTTCTAACATATGCAAAATTCTAAATCTGTACTTTTATTTTCTATTATTATGCTTCCATGGCACAAATGCATTTCCCCCCAATATTCATCCAAAATGTAACACAGTAAAATATGGTGGTGGTGCAGTTTTTATTCACTGAGGATCCATTTCAAAATTCCAAGACGAACTTGAAAAAATTGCATCCACTTGTTGAGCCAAAGCTGTCTCATTTGCTTGTATATTGCTTTGTTTCAATGTTGGGGAGCTAATTGTGGAGTCTCCAGGATCCGTTACCATCATAAAGAGGTCTGTGGACAGGAGAAAATTCAACCACAAATAAAGGCATAAAAATATTCAAGACTACATGATATTTTTCACATTTTTTAAATAAGCAGTTTGGCTGTTTTATAAAATAACCTCAAAGCCAATGATCATACGTATTAGGTGAGATGGTCTTCCCAGCCTGGACACATCAATGAGTGGCCTGGTACCATAGGAGCATTGAGAAGGCCAGCAACACTATTCTGGGTCGGCATCTTTGTCAGGACAGTAAGCTGCATTTGGTGCAAGATTCCATGAGTCTTTCTTTCCATGTTGCAAAAGATAAATGGAAGTCTTCTTTCAGCAGTTGCCATAACCTAAAGGATATCCTATAAGCTTTGCTTTTGCTTTGTAACTTTTAACATCTATTTGCTTTTTTTGTTGTTAATTCTCACCTAAGGATATTTTTCCCATTGATTTTTTTTTTTTTTTTTTAGAATGGAAGGGAGAGAGAGAAAGAGAGAAAAACATGGTTGTGTGAGAGACACATCCATTGGTTGCCTCTCACACAAGCCTGGATTGGGGCTGGGGACCCTGCAATCCAGGTACCTGCTCTTGACTGGGAATTGAACCTGCAACCCTTTGGTGTGGAAGGCTAATGCTCTAACCATGAGCCACACCAGCCAGGGCTCTATTTACTTTTTTGGTTATTAAGTTCAAGGGTCAAATTAGGTAAAATACTTAGTAGAGTTTGCTCAAAGAAGTTAAATAGCAATTTGAAGTGTGTGTGTGTGTGTGTGTGTGTGTGTGTGTGTGTGTGTGTTTAAATCAATAGCTGAGATGTCTGCCTATGTAAGATGTAGAAACTCAGAGGAGTGATGTGTGTGTTTGTGTGTGTGTGTTTTTCAAATGAAGTTCTTATGTGTACCAGGTTACATTTAGCAGACAAGCAAGTACTTTCACTTGTAAAACATTCTTTAACCTCATGAAGAGGAGGCATTGTTTTTCTTTGCAAATTAGCAAATAAGTTTAATGTGACTGCTGATGTTGTTTTTGCTGAAACTAAATGGCTATTTGCAACAAAAACATGTGCTCACTGCCTTTTTTTTAATATAATTTTTGATTAGCAATACATTCACATGGTTCAAAAATAAGCAATATAACAGAGTATAGAGTGAACAGTCTTGTTTCTGTCTCCTTGCACAGTATTCCCAACCCTACATCCATACCTTTTGTTTTATTCCAGAATTTTGAAGATGTTCTTTACATTTGAATCGTAACACATCAGCACCACTGAAAACATACATAGGTGAAAAGAAATCAAATTGTGATTAAAAAGTAGTGGTTGAGCCCTAACCAGTTTGGCTCAGTGGATAGAGCAGTTGGCCTGCAGACTGAAGGATCCCAGGTTAGATTCCGGTCAAGGGCACATGCCCGGGTTGTGGGCTCGATCCCCAGTAGGGGGTGTGCAGGAGGCAGCCAATCAATGATTTTCTCTAATCATTGATGTTTCTGTCTCTCCCTCTCCCTTCCTCTCTGAAATCAATACAAATATATATTTTTTTAAAGTAGCGGTTGAATCTTTGAATTTCCGGACTCAGTTCACTTGACTAGTTCTAGTCTTTTGATTCCTAAGTTAGGATTCTTTGTTAAAATATTTAAAATTATATGTGTGTCTATATGAACTTTTATCATTTTTAGGGGGGAAGTTAAATGAAGTTAGGGTTCTTTTTAGAAAGTTTTGAAGTGGGATTTTTCTCACTAGGTGGCGCTCGTGTGCTTGGAGGTCTTGGAGGGAGTTGCCCGCTTTCTGCAGAAGCACAGTTCGCCAATTAGCACAAAGTTGCCTTGGAGACCTGCAAGGTCACTAGGAGGGAAAGACCTCCATATTTTCTCTTCTCTAAAAAAAAACAATTGTTCTACTCATAATTCTCTCCTGCGCTATTATACGACCTTCCAAGTGAAGTGAACTTGTAGTTTCCTCTTTAGACTGGACGCTATGTTAGGTTTGTACCCAGGGAAGAAAAGGTCATGGCAACTGTTACTTTGACCTGGGAGGGAGGGGGTAAGGGATAGGGAGCCCTGGGAAAATTCAACTGAATTTATTATAGAAAAGTACCCATTAGCATATAGGGATCCGGAAGATGTTCTCCCAATTTCTCTGAGGACCTTAATGCCCATTCAACAACAGAGCTTTTAAAAATGCTTTGTCAGTATTATCTTCCTTAGACATTGACATGTCCTCTCTAATATAAAGGGGCCAAACTGCTTTATCTTGTCTGATTCTCACCCCCACTTCTCCATGAGACAAATAGAACAATACAAATGTGCATAACATATTAATCTGGGTGTTTGCATTTACCACTCAACCTGTCAGAAAGGCAAGAAGAGCAGCAGGCAATAGGGGAAGAGAAAAAATGTAAACAAGATGGAGCAAAGGTAGAAAAACACTAGTTAACTTTTTATTCAATATGTTTGATTCTGCAAGAATTAATTTTTTATGCGCTAACTCACCAGGCATTTTTTGCACACCTACTATGTGTGCAAACAGGCACTATGCTGTTTGCCCTAGATGCAAAGGTGGATTAGACTATATGTGCGTTTCAAATCTGATGAGAAAATGAACTCTCATCTAGAATTCCCTGTCTTAATCAAGTTTCCACCATTCTCATGGGAATTACTCTGACTCAGCTCCACATCTCTTTATACACAACTCTCTTCCACATAAAAATCTCTCTCAAATTTACCTCTTTAGAACACCATTTAGCTCAGATTGCTTCTTTTTTTTTTAATTTAATAAATCTTTATTCAGATTATTACCATTGTTTCTCCTTTTTCCCCCCATAGCTCCCCTCCACCCGGTTCCCACCCCAACCTCTGCCCTTACCTCCCCCAACAGTCCTCATCCATAGGTGTACGATTTTTGTCCAGTCTCTTCCTGCACTCCCCCCCCCCCCCATAACCTTTCCCCCTGAGAATTATCAGTCCACTCCCTTTCTATGCCCCTGATTCTATTATATTCACCAGTTTATTCTGTTCCTCCTCCTCAGATTCTTAATTCACTTGATTTTTAGGTTCACTTGTTGATAGATATGTATTTGTTTTTCATAATTTTTATCTGTACTTTTTTTCTTCTTCTTCCTCTTCTTAAAGAATACCTTTCAGCATTTCATATAATACTGGTTTGGTGGCGATGAACTCCTTTAGCTTTTTCTTATCTGTGAAGCTCTTTATCTGACCTTCCATCCTGAATAATAGCTTTGCTGGGTAGAGTAATCTTGGTTGTAGGTTCTTGCTGTTCACTTTAAATATTTATTGCCACTCCCTTCTGGCCTGCATAGTTTCTGTTGAGGAATCAACTGACAATCGTATGGATGCTCCCTTGTAGGTAATTAACTGTTTTTCTCTTGCTGCTTTTAATATTCTCTCTTTGTCTTTTGCTCTTGGCATTTTAATTAGGATATGTCTTGGTGTGGTCCTCTTTGGATTCCTTTTGTTTGGGGTTCTCTGTGCTTCCTGGACTTGTAAGTCTATTTCTTTCACCAGGTAGGGGAAGTTTTCAGTCATTATTTCTTCAAATAGGTTTTCAGTATCTTGCTCTCTCCCTTCTTCTGGCACCCCCATAATTCTGATGTTGGTATGCTTGAAGTTGTCCCAGGGGCTTCTTACACTATCTTCAGCTTTTATATTTCCTTTTGCTTTTTGCTTTTCTGGTTGAATGTTTTTTGCTTCTTTGTATTTCAATTCTTTGACTTGATTCTTGCATTCCTCTAGTGTGTTGTTGGGTCTCTGTATAATATTTTTTATTTCAGTCAGTGTATGTTTTATTTCTAGTTGGTCCTTTTTCATACCTTCGAGGGTCTCGTTATATTTATCAGCCTTTTCTAGGAAATTCTTGAAAAGCCTTATAACCGTGGTTTTGAATTCTATATGCAGTCGTTTGTTTTCCTCCATTTCTTTTGTTTGTGATCTGTTTCTTTGTCGCCGCATTTTCACTGCTTCCCTGAGTTGGTAGGGTAGCTTTGTGTGCTAGGTGTCCTATATAGCCCAGTGGGTCGGTCTCCCCAGTTAACCTGAGGTGGACACTCTTGGTGCACCCTTTTGTGGACTATGTGTACAGCCTTGTTGTAGTTAAGTCTTGATTGTTGTTGGTATCACTGGGAGGAATTGACCTCCAGGCCAGTTGGCTGTGAGGATCAGCTGTGTCTACGCTGGGAGAAGTTTGGTGCTGGAGACAGCCTTATGAGACAAGACTTGCAAAATTGCAAAAGCCTCTGTGTTCAGCTTGGATGGGGTGGAGTCTCAGGGCAGAGCAGACAGTCTTGTCTTCCCGTCAGCCCTGACCTTTCGTGCGCACCTCCAGACCTCTGCCTTCCCCGGCTCCGAGACTCCGCCCAAGAGTCCAGATTCCCCCTGCAAGAGCGTGGGTCCTCAGGGGCTTGCCTGGAACTGGTGATCAGTGTAGTCAGAACTGGGGTTCAGTGCAGTCAGGAGCTTCCAACTCCCTTCTGCTAGGGAAAGCCTGTGACAACCTCCACAGTCTTTGTGTGCACTCGCACGCGCACGCCTACAGACCCCTGTCTGCTGCGGCTCCCCCTCCGAGTGCCTTTCTCTCTACCTGACAGTCCAGACTCCCCCTGTATGAGCCTGGGTCCACGGGGTTTCACCCAGAACTGGGGTTCAGTGCAGTCGGAACTGGGGTTCAGTGCAGTCGGGGGCTTTCTTCCCTCTCCTGCCAGAGAAAGTCAGCCAGGCTCTCAGCCGCCCTTCCTCTCTGCGTGCGAGTCTCCATACCTCAACCCTGTGCTGTTCCTTCAATTTTCCGTGAGCTTTTCTCTTTCCTTCTAGTTGTAGAATTTCCACTCAGCCAGCTTTCCTGTGGTTCTGGATGGTGTCCCTTCTGTCTTTTAGTTGTAATTTTAAAATTGTTGTGCTAGGCAGCAGTTTAGGTGTTTACCTATGCCGCCATCTTGGTTTCTCCTCAGATTACTTCTTTAAGCCATGTACTCTATTGGATTATGGATGTGTAATTTTTAAATGTTTACATGTTGCATTAACCTGTGGACAACTTCAAGTCATATGCATGTTGGTTCACTTCCCTTCCTGAATGATTTTGAGCTCTGAGAACAATGTCTCCTGGATCTTTTGTATACAAATTGTGACTTCGGGTCTCATTGACTGAAATACTATTTTTAATGTTTTATTGGGGACAACAAAGAAAAGCCTATTGCCCTAGCTGGTTTGGCTCAGTGGATAGAGTGTCAGCCTATGGACTGAAGGATCCTGGGTTCGATTCCAGTCAAGTGCACATGCCCACATTGCTAGCTCAATACCCAGTAGGGGGCATGCAGGAAGCAGCCGATCAATGATTCTCACTCATCATTGATGTTTCTCTCTCTCTCTCCTTCTCCCTTCCTCTCTGAAATTATACACACACACACACACACACACACTGAGTGGCCAGATTATTATGATCACTGAACACATAACAATCTGGCCACTCAGTGTGTGTGTGTGTGTGTGTGTGTGTGTGTGTGTGTATGTGTGTATGTATATATATATTAGAGGCCTGGTGCATGAAATTTGTGCATGAGGGGGATCCCCTCGCCCAGCCTGCACCCTCTCCAATTTGGGACCCCTCAGGGGATGTCCAACTGCTGGTTTAGGCCCGATATTGGGAATCCTAACTGGCTCCTAACTGCTCACCTGCCTGCCTGCCTGGTCACCCCCAACTGTCCCCCCCCCCCCACCACCACCACCACCAACCTGGTTGCCCCACACAGCCTGCTGTTCGGTCATTTGGTTGTCCCTCACTAACCCCCCTGCCTGCCTGGTCACCCCATGCAGCCTGCTGTTTGGTTGTTACTGTTATGGCATCTTGGACAATTTGCATATTCCTCTGCTCTCTCTATATATATTAAAGCCTATTGCAGAAGACACTTTGGGAAACAGGATACAAGCAATTCAGTGGGCATCAGCTAATTTGGGAAAGGAGACTCCTTCTTCAAGTGTCAGCTGTCCAGTAGGGACACAGTTAACATGGGAAAGCCTCTGGCTTATGCCCAGGGTCATGCCAACTATTGTGATGATTGCACCTGTCACCTCCAGAAATAATGTTAATGCACAAGTCGTATTCTCCAGTAAATATTTTTTAAAGAAGAAGAAAAGAGGGAAAAAAAGAAAGAAATCCCAACATCCTCAACTATCTGGTATAGTTTATCTTATGAAGATTTTTTTTTTCATGGTTCTTCCCCCAAAGTGGAAAGAAAATGTTGAGAGACAGGAAGAAGACATCTCTAATCATGGCCATATGGAAAATTTTCATTCCTGTGATGATGGCATGTGAGATTATGGAGTGCCTGATCTGGGGACTCCACAGTAACAAAGAGAAGGAGTACTTACCTTCTGCAAGGATGCAGTGAGTTGAGGTGAAGTATAAGAGTGAAAGGCCCTGAAGATGCAATGCCCTCCTGGCTAGCGCAGAGCAGGGAGGACACTACCTCTTCAGGACAAGATCCCTACATTCTAATTGGAACTAAAATGCAAAAGAGTCAGGAGAATCACCTGATGCTTCTCCATGCCCTGTGTACTGTGCCTTACTCCTATGTGAGTCTAGCATAAATGCAAAGAAGGGCAGAGCTGCACATTTCCGAACACTTAGATGGAAATTACTGTATTATTTTGTGTGTAAAATGCCTGATGTATAAGAAGCTCCCTAGTTTTCCAACCCAAAATTAAGAAATAAATATTTTAAACATAAAACAGAACACATTTTTATTTAGTAATTACTGCTGGTAATGTTTACGTACCAGTACTATGATATTATGCAGCATATTACTTTATTTAGCCTCTGTTGCATCACTGCTCTCTTCTTCATCACTATTAGCTCCAGACATATCAATTTCTTCAACTTCTGTTGTACCACTGCTGTCTTCTGAGTCACTGTCTATATATATGAGATCATCCTCATAAACTGGTGGCATTTTCTGAGTGAACTTTGTTCGTGTTCTCATGGCTTTCTCTCTTCATGAAATTGAAGCACCATTTTGCCTTTCCTGTAAAATCAACAATGTTCATTTCACTTGCAAACATTCTTGCCTGACATTGAATAAGCTTGGCTGACACACATAAGCCACTCTGGTGCTGCTCCATAAGCCAAGTCTTCAGGCTCTGCTCCAAGTTTTCCCATTTTGCTAGTTTTCCTCTTAAGGCCTTCTTCCTTTTTGGCATCTTCAGGGGTTGTTCTTCCTGTTTTCTCCACTGTCTGATCCGACACTCAGTGGGAGGAGGTCCAAATTGTCTCTCTGCAGCTCTATTTCCATGCTCTTTTGCATAGTTAATTACATTCAGTTAAATTTTGCAGAGTAAGACAATCGCTTACCGTATTTATCTTCTTATTTTTTGATACCTTTATGGGCTCAGAAAGCTCAGGTTTCTGTTGGGTCTGCTCACTCTCCACCTTCATCTCCAATTATGGAATCAGCTGATGTCAGTAACAATAAGGCTCATGATTGGAGGAAATCTGTTTGACAAGATACGCACCTGTGCAACTCCCTCCTCAGCTGGGCTGACTTCCATGTATAAGATGCCCTTCAATTTTCAGTCTAACGATTTTAGAAAAAAATAGCATCTTATACACGGAAAAATACAGTATAATTAGGTGATAACACAGTTGTGCCTGCTATCCCTTCAATCTCTTCACCATTCCATAGCTGTGCACAAAGAGTTCTTCCATTGTATCCCTTAGTCCTTAGGGATGGAGAATAGTAGTTTTTCCCTACAAATGATTTTCCCAGCATTTCTTTAACTTTATCTTTTTAGGATGGTTGACTTTGAGCACCCAGTCACACCAAAGGAATCTCCTTTATAATCTGGCATGCCAATCACACATATGAGTTGTTCCAAATAAAATATACCACAATGGCCGAAAACAGTTTGGCCCAGTGGATAGAGCGTCGGCCTGCGGACTGAAGGGTCCCGGGTTCGATTCTGGTCAAGGGCATGTACCTTGGTTGCGGGCACATCCCCAGTGGTGGGTGTGCAGGAGGCAGCTGATCGATGTTTCTCTCTCATCGATGTTTCTAGCTCTCTATCCCTCTTCCTTCCTCTCTGTAAAAAATCAATAAAATACATTTTAAAAAATACCACAATGGACACACTGCAGCAGTTATTTCAAATGGCCATCAAACTGCAAATATCTTATAACCAAATCATATCATAATTGGTATTTATTGGGGAGGGCAGGCAGCAAGCAGTGATGATTATAACAAGAGAAAGATGTATCTGGAACAATTTTTTTATCTTAAGACACATAAAGTTGAAGTAGAAAACACAAGCACTTCAAAACTAAATGCAAAGAAGGGCAGAACTACTAGTAAGTAATGTTAGGATATGATGTGGGGCATTTAATGTTCTAGGAGTTCTGAGGAGGAACAATTGTCTTGGGAAGAAGGCTCACAAGAAGCAGAAGATGTTGACATGGGTCTCAAAGAATGAACACAACTCTTAGTGAAAGGCTGGAAAAAAAACACATTTCTGGTGGATGAATGGTGTGATTTGACTGGTTTGAGTAGAGTCTACAAAAACTGTGGGGAAGGTGCGGGCAATTACCAGAAATGTGGATTGAAGCCAGATAGTAGAAGGAAACTAAGGCACTTGGATTTTATCCTGGTGGTAATGAAGAGATAATGAAGATTTTTAATTAAGGGTTTGGCATGATTACATGGTGCTTTAGGGAGATTACTGTGGCAGCAGTGAATTGGAGAGGGAGAAAGAAGTAAGCGATTAGTTAGGAGGCTATTATAATCCACCAGGCTGGAAGCAGCAGGGGGTCTGGGAGCAATGGGAATTGAAAGGAAGGGTGGAGTGTGAGAGATAATGCAAGGGAACACCCAACAAGCCTTGGGGACTCAAGGAAATTTGGGACAAAGAAAAGAAAGGTGTTAGTAAGCATTGGTACCACAGATGGTGATAGGAACCACTTGGAAGCAAAAAGGGAGATTGGAGCATTGATTAGAGTAATTACAAGGCATCCAAGTCCAAATGTCCAGAAAGGTGGTGATGGGAAGCTGAGGCTCTGGAGGGCAGTCAGGCTAGGGAACTGGACTTCTGTCTTTTACTAGTATAAGTCAACCTGGATTCTTTCTCCAGAAAGAACTAAAATTCAATGACTAAGCAATTTTGATAGAATGTGCATAATTTGGGGATGTGTCCCTACGTATCAATAGGAAGGAAGAATCCAGGTCATTCTTTGACTATTTTAAACTTCTGGACAAGTACTTTTTAAATCAATCACCCAAATATTTTAAATGAATATTTTTTTAAACCTAGATTTCCCGGATAATATTCCCAAATGTTCAAATTTCTTCCTTCAGGGAGGCTCAGGCTTAGTGTCTAATAGAGTTCAATTACAGAGTAATTTCCATGTTGAATGTGGTGGTGATTGCACTATCTACATGGAGCTCTATAACTGCTGTGTGACTTCAGATGAATGGTACAAGGGCCCTCATAATCCTTGTAGGCCCTTTGCCTAATTCTCTCATGCAAATTAGAGGGAAGAGAGGCTTCCAGATTTCATTTATCAGGGAAGTGCATCCTTATAGCAAAAAGAATCAACAAGAAGAGTCACACGTGTCCTGTAATGTGTGCCGCTTAACTGGTGGCACATGGCCACTTGGAATTCCACCAGACCAAATGCCAACTGGCCATTCAGAAAGTAGAATGTTATAGATCAAAATGTGGCCATGGTAGAAATAAAACAGCTTTGTACTTCACATTCAGCAGCCTGGACTCAGCTGCCAGAATCAATCCTCCCCACAGGATGCAGATCTAGTGGTCATTGTCTGAGACTTGCAATGAAATTCAAGGGACCAAACACATCACTGAAATCAGCCATTATTTGGAAATCAAGGGGGAACATTTTTAAAATGTTGAAAACCAAGTACTTTTTAACCAATGGCTTCCAAATCTAGCAGAACGATTCCTTCTTAATTCACAGACGTACCTGAGTAGTGCTTGCCCTCACATGAGACTTCAATGGGGAATTTGGAGGCTCTGTTGTCATGTGTGACTTTAGAAGCTCCACAGTGTTTTTAATGCAGGGGAGTCCCAAGAGCAGGATCCCTGGCTGTCAGGAGAGTTATAACCACCATGGCTGGTTATCATCTGGCCACAAAGAACTTAAAATCTACCCAAGAAGCATCTGAATTTAGCAAACACTCAACGTTTTCAATCTTATGCATGAAATTATAGCAATGAACAAAGAATCCCACCTTGGAATTCTGCTTTATTTATGGTCAAACTTCTCAGTTGGTAAATAATAGATAATATTAAGTAATCAAGAAGTTACCCAGACAGACTGGATCAGGTTAGGAAAGAACTCTGTCCTTCTCCAGGCCTCACTTCTCCAGGCCTCGTAAGATAAGTTATCAGTAGAGCCTTTTCTCTGAATACAAGGTGATGGCATTAGATGACTTTTAAGGGCACTCCCAACTCTGTGATACAATGTCTTTTGATTAAGATGAATGTACTTGCACACTGTGCTCTGTTCCATTGGTCTCTATGCAACTGAAACACTGCCTGCCTTTGACCTCCTGGTAATGGCCTCTGCCCTTGATTTTGGGAATGTCTGCTAGATGCTCCAAGCCTCCAAAAAGAGGGGGGAACACATGTGCGCACACACATTTATTTTAAATATTAACTGAGTTGATCCCCACTTTTCTGATGTACTTAGGATTTAACTTTCTTCATATAAAAAATAACTTTTAATTCCTGGTGTTAAAGTGCATACACCCTTTTGCTTGCTAAAAATAATTCCAAAGCAACACATAAGAGGACATTATGTAAAGAAATTTAATCTTGGCTAATTCAAGATAACCAAGGTCGATAGTTTGGTCTTAGTTCTCCTTCAGCAAAGAAAGACAAAGGTCAAATATAATCTTTTTTCAGCTGTTCTCAGTTGAAAATAAATTCTGAATTTCTCTTTTATTAATATGTTGCCCTTTATTATGTGTCAGAAGTAGAAAGGGTAGAGGGCTAGAATGTGATCTTGATATATGACTTTACTGCTCTTTCTACTAACTCCTGAATTATTATCATTTCACAGAAATTATATCTGAAAGGGAGAAATGTGTTTTTAAATCGCATGATTCCAACTGAATAACCTTTGCTAAAGGGATTAGTAATTTCTCCAAGTGATGAGCTTGAAAATACTCGATTCCAGGAATCTATATAACCCTTTCATTCTTCCTCTTCTATTGTTACCCACTGAACAGAAAACACAAGAAGAATGTTTACAACACATGGAAAGCATTCTACTTTATAGATATCAAGAAAAAGAAGAAGGAAAACCCCACATAACCAGCAAGTTACTCTGGGGGAAAACAATGGAGGGTGGGGTGGGATGAAAATACTGTTAAATACTTAAATTAACAAAAGTTAACTACCTAGTGGTGCCTCTATACATTAATTGTATGAGAGTGCCACTCAATGGGCAAATTTAACCTCAGGAAGTGACTTAGACACTGGGAAGAATAGGCCACAATAAGTCATCAAATTCAGCAAAAACAAATTACCTCAGACCCAGGAACCTGGAGACCACTTTCTAAAAGCATATGCTGCGAGAAGGGGAAAAAAATTACTTTCTCGGGAATGATGGTATCAGAGAGCAGGCACTGGCTTCCCAGACCAGCTACACTTACCTTGTGAGGAGACCTAATAAATACCAAATTGACAGCCTCTAGGTACACCCTACTTGCTCCTAAAGGTGGAATTTCATTTGCTTGGTTTTGATTTTGAATAAAGACATAGGTGACTTTCTTGTCTGCTCAGAATCTCTGGGAAGGTTTCAGGAGCAGGATTGTCAAAGTCAGCTGCAGACTTGACTTGCAGATAGTTGACAGGTTCCAGTAGGACATGACTGG
The DNA here is from genome assembly GCA_026230045.1 of Corynorhinus townsendii. Lineage (NCBI taxonomy): Eukaryota > Metazoa > Chordata > Mammalia > Chiroptera > Vespertilionidae > Corynorhinus > Corynorhinus townsendii. Next base: position 45,300,280 of record JAPDVU010000003.1, on the reverse strand, counting down.
ATTTCAAATGGTTCTGGAAATCCATTTATATTTGACCTTCTAGTATTTAAGAATAGACCCCCCTAGGTTGTTGTATCTCCTCATGTTCCAGGAAGGGTCTCCTTTGGATCCAAGATAGAAGAACTTTCTGGTCTTTCTCTTGCCCTTCTGGTCTTTATTTATTTTTTTTTAATTTTACTTTTTTAAATTTAATAAATATTTATTGTTCAGATTATTACAATTGTTTTTCCTTTTTCCCCCCATAGCTTTTTCCACCCGGTTTCCACCCTACCCTCTGCCCTTACCTGCCCCCCACTGTCTTCATCCATAGATGTACGATTTTTGTCCAGTCTCTTCCTGCACCCCAACACCCCTTTCCCCCTGAGAATTATCAGTCCACTCCCTTTCTATGCCCCTGATTCTATTATATTCACCAGTTTATTCTATTCCTCAGATTTTTAATTCACTTGATTTTTAGATTCACTTGTTGATAGATATGTATTTGCTGTTCATAATTTTTTCTTCTTCCTCTTCTTTTTTTGTTAATAAATCTTTATTGTTCAGATTATTACAGGTGTTCCTCTTTTTGTTTTCCCCTCCACCTGATTCCCCACCCAACCCTACCCCATGCCCTTGCCCCCTGCCACTGTCTTCATCCATAGGAGTAAAATTTTTGTCCAATCTCTTCCTGCACCAATCACACCTGCTTCCCCCTGAGAATTGTCAGTCCACTCCCTTTCTATGTCCCTGATTCTATTATATTCACCAGTCCATTCTGTTCTTCAGATTTTTTATTTACTTGATTTTTAGATTCACTTGTTGGTAGGTATGTATTTGATGTCATTTTGTTGTTCATAATTTTTATCTTTACCCCCCTCCTCCTCTTCCTCTTCTTAAAGAATACCCTTCAGCATTTCATGTAATCCTGGTTTGGTAGTGATGAACTCCTTTAGCTTTTTCTTATCTGTGAAGCTCTTTATCTGACCTTCAACTCTGAATGGTAGCTTTGCTGGGTAGAATAATCTTGGTTGTAGGTCCTTACTGTTCATCACTTTGAATATTTCTTGCCACTCCCTTCTGGCCTGCATAGTTTCTGCCTAGAAATCAGCTGACAGTCGTATGGGTACTCCCTTGTAGGTAACTAACCGTTTTTCTCTTGCTGCTTTCAAGATTCTCTCTTTGTCTTTTGCCCTTGGCATTTTAATTATGATGTGTCTTGGTGTGGTCCTCTTTGGATATATCTTGTATGGGGTTCTGTGCGCTTCCTGGACTTGTAAGTCTATTTCTTTCACCAGGTAGGGAAAGTTTTCTGTCATTATTTCTTCTAATAGGTTTTCAATATTTTTCTCTCTCTCTTCTTCTGGCACCCCAAAAATTTGGATGTTGGTACGCTTAAAGCTGTCCCAGAGGCTCCTTACACTATCTTCATATTTTTGGATTCTTTTATCTTTTTGTTTTTCTGGTTGAGTGTTTTTTGTTTCCTCATATTTCAGATCTTTTTTTTGATTCTTGGGGTACATTGATCTACAGTTGAGTTTCTGTATATTCTTTATTTTAGGCAGTGTATGCTTCATTTCTGACTGGTCCTTTTCCATTTTTTTGGCATTCTCATTAAGGTCCTTGAAGGTCTCATCAAGTTTCTCAGCGGTTTTTAGAAGATTCTTGAGTAACCTTATAAATGTGGTTCTGAACTCTGTCGTCCAGTAGTTTGCTTTCCTCCATTTCTTTCATTCGTGACATGTTTCTTTGTCTCCGCATTTTGGCTGCTTCCCTGTGTTGATGGAGTGGCTCTGTGTAGTAGGTGACCTATAGGGGGCAGTAGCTCAGCCTCCCCGATCACCTGATGTGGACGCTCTTGGTACACCCCTTTGTGGGCTGAGTGCAAAGTCTTGGTGTAGTTAAGCCTTAATTGCTGTTGGTACGCTGGGAGGAATTGACCTCCAGGCCAATCGGCTGTGAGGACTCGCTGTGTCTATAATGGAAGAACGGCTGTGCTGGAGACACGCTTATGGTGCAGGACTTGTTTCAGTGGGGCTTTGGTGCTCACTGAGTCTGCCTCTTGAATGTGTCACTTATGGATGTGAGGAGTTGAAATCTGGTTTCTCACACTGACCACTAGGTATACTGGCTTCTGGATCTCCAATGGGGTGCAGGTCAGCTATTGTCTGAGTCCACCCAGCAGGAGCTACAGTGAAAGCTACAGTTTTCTCCTCTTTGCTTGGGGTTTGGTGGTTTTGGAGCTGTCTGACCCAGGCTGCAAGTTTGCTAGGTTAAGCTGCAATAGGGCAGGCCTTTCTTATGCTAAAGTTGCTGCTTGGAGCTTGGGTGGGTTTGTAGGTTGTGTGGGGCGGGGTCTCAGGGCATCACTAGGCTAGGGCGTGGCAAACAGCGATGGCTGCTAGTTAGCCTGCTCTGTGGCTCTGTGTCTCCGACTTCGTCCCGTGCCCCAGCGCAGTAAACAATTATTCTTGCGTGCAGCTTTGCAAGCAAGCCCCCCTCACTTTCCAACCCAATGGCAGACAGTCCAGCTTCTCCCCATAGGAGTTTGGGTCCCCCGCATCTCCCCAGAAACTGTATTTCTGAGTAAACGGGGGCTTGTCTCCCTTTGGGTTGAAAAAAGCAATGCCTGCCGCCAGCCCGGATCACTCGCCTTCGCACCTCAGTTTTTCAGCGCTCGTGCACGTCTTGATGCTCTTTTCTCTTTCCTTCTAGTTGTAGAACTTCCACTCAGCCAGCTTCCCCGTGGTTCTGGGTGATAGACGTTTTGTCTTTTAGTTGTAGTTTTGAAATTGTTGTGCGAGGCAGCAGTTTAGGTGTTTACCTACCCCACCATCTTGGATTCTCCCCTTCTTCCTCTTCTTAAAGAATACCTTTCAACATTTCATATAATACTGGTTTGGTGGTGATGAACTCCTTTAGCTTTTTATCTGTGAAGCTCTTTATCTGACCTTCCATTCTGAATGATAGCTTTGCTGGGTAGAGTAATCTTGGTTGTAGGTTCTTGCTATTCATCACTTTGAAAATTTCTTGCCACTCCCGTCTGGTCTGCATAGTTTCTGTTGAGAAATCTGCTGACAGTCCTATGAGTGTTCCCTTGCAGGTAACTAACTGTTTTTCTCTTGCTGCTTTTAATATTCTCTCTTTGTCTTTTGTTCTTGGCATTTTAATTAGGATGTGTCTTGGTGTGGTCCTCTTTGGATTCCTTTTCTTTGGGGTTCTGTGCATTTCCTGGACTTGTAAGTCTATTTCTTTCACCAGGTAGGGGAAGTTTTCAGTCATTATTTCTTCAAATAGGTTTTCAGTATCTTGCTCTCTCTCCTCTTCTGGCACCCCCATAATTCTGATGTTGGTACGCTTGAAGTTGTCCCAGAGGCTCCTTACACTATCTTCAACTTTTTGGATTCTTTTTTCTTTTTGCTTTTCCAGCTGGTTGTTTTCTACTTCTTTGTATTTCAAATCTTTGACTTGATTCTTGCGTTCCTCTAGTCTGCTGTTGGGTCTCTGTATAATATTTTTTATTTCACTCAGTGTATGTTTTATTTCTAGTTGGTCCTTTTTCATATCTTCAAGGGTCTCGCTAAATTTATTGGCCTTTTCTAGAAAATTCTTGAAAAACCTTATAACCGTGGTTTTGAATTCTATATGCAGTCGTTTGTTTTCCTCTATTTCTTTCCTTTGTGATCTGTTTCTTTGTCTCCACATTTTTGCTGCTTCCCTGAGTTGGTAGGGTAGCTTTGTGTGCTAGGTTTCCTATATGGCCCAGTGGGTTGGCCTCTTCACTTAACCTGAGGGTGCACCCCTTTGTGGACTGTGTGTACAGCCTTGTTGTAGTTAAGTCTTGATTGCTGTTGGTATCACTGGGAGGAATTGACCTCCAGGCCAGTTGGCTGTGAGGATCAGCTGTGTCTACGCTGGGAGAAGTTTGGTGCTGGAGACAGCCTTATAGGATCAGACTTGCCAAATTGCAAAAGCCTCTGTGTTCAGCTTGGATGGGGCAGAGTCTCAGGGCTGAGCAGACAGTCTTGTCTTCCCGTCAGCCCTGCCCTTGCGTGCTCGTCTCTAGACCTCTGCCTTCCGCGGCTCCCCTGAGTTTCCACCTGACAGTCCAGATATCCCCCATAAGAGTGTGGGTCCCCAGGGGCTCTCCCGGAAGTGGGGTTCAGTGCAGTCGGAACTGGGGTTCAGTGCAGTCAGGAACTTCCAACTCCCTTCCGCTAGGGAAAGCCTGCAGCAACCTCCGCATTCAGTCTTCTCTGCGAGCACTCGCACACACGCGCCTCCAGACCCCTGACCGCCGCGGCTCCCCCAAGTCTCCGTGTGTCTTTGTCTCTACCTGACAGTCTAGACTCCCCCTGTATAAACCTGGGTCCATGGGGTTTCACACAGAACTGGGGTTCATTGCAATCAGAACTGGGGTTCAGTGCAGTTGGGGGCTTCCTTCCCCCTCCCGCCAGAGAAAGTCAGCCAGGCACTCAGCCACCCTTCCTCTCTGTGCGTGTGTCTCTGTACCTCAGCCCTTTGTCACTCCTCTGATTCTTCGTGAGCTTTTTTCTTTCCTTCTAGTTGTAGAATTTCCACTCAGCCAGCCTTCCTGTGGTTCTGGATGATGTCCGTTCTGTCTTTTAGTTGTAGTTTTGAAATTGTTGTGCGAGGCAGCAGTTTAGGTGCTTACCTATGCCTCCATCTTGGTTTCTCCTGGTCTTTCATTATAACCAGGTCTGTTCCTATTGGGTGGGAGAAAGCAGAATGTTATAGTGGTTAAGATGATGTTCTCTGAAGACTGACTGGCTTCAAACCCTGACTCTACTATTTATGACTCTACTTTGTTTTAGGTTCTTAACTTTCTGTGCTTCGGTTCTGCCATCTGTAAAACAGGGATTCACTCATTCACTTTGACAAGTGTTTATTGAGTACTCTAGGCAAAGAGATGAAAAAGAGAGTCTCTTCTCATGGAGTTTTCATTATGTAGGAAAAAAGGCAATAAAATAAATTAAGATGTATCAGATTGTAATAAATGCCATGAAGAGAATTAAAATAGGTTTATATGGTATAGTGACAAGATGGCTTTTGAGCCCTAGCTGGTTTGGCTCAGTGGATAGAGCACTGGCCTGTGGACTGAAAGGTCCCAGGTTCAATTCCGGTCAAGGGCACATGCCCAGGTTTCGAGCTCGATCCCCAATGTGGAGAGTGCAGGAGGCAGCTGATGAATGATTCTCTCTCATCATTGGTGTCGCCATCTCTCTCTCCCTCTCCCATCCTCTCTGAAATAAATAAACAAAAAACATATAGTTTTTTAAAAAAGGTCACAGGCTCTGAATACTGACTGTGGGTCCTAAAGTATCTTGGGGGTTGTCTTCAAGAAATATAACACAGAATTAATACAAAATTATGTGTACAAATAAATGGCTACTTAGAATGATAGATCATAAAATAAAGGATCAAGTTAAAATGTCTGACAAATCCCATACACAACAAAATACAGAAAAAATTTTTATTAACTAACAGCAAGTTGCACCTCTATAATATTTTTTCCTTTTTATTTGTCTAGGTAACCTTCTTTGTATGACAATGATTTTTTATCTATCATACACATATATATACATAGGTCAACCTCCTCACTTACCCTCTGGAGCCTATAAATATATATTTTATACATGTCTGGACTGCAGTCACCAGTGGAGGTTTTTCTTCTTTTATTTTACTCCCAGAATTTTGAGTATTACTTTTTAATAGAAGTAGAGAAATCTGAACTAGTCTCCACTATCATCTGGAGGTTCAGCTAAAGAAGTTGAAACAAACAGGTGTAAACAAAGCCTGTGAAATACACTGAAAATTAAAGATAAGAAAAGTCCTCTTTGATATTCTATTACATCAGGGTTTCTCAACCTTATGCTGTTGATATCTGCGGCCAGATAGTACTTTATTGTCTGAAGCTGTCTTGTGCATTGTAGAAAGTTTAGAAGCATCCCTGTCCTCTACCCACTAGATGCCAGTAGACAACCAAAAATGTTTCCAGATAGTGCCAAATGCTAGGGATGGAGTGTGTGGGGGGTGGGGGGTGACACACAAAATGCTCCCAGTTGAAAGCCATTGTATTATACTGTGTGTGTAGTCCTTGGTTGACCTTTTCCTGCTGTGAGTTTGTGGTCCAGGATTATTTGTATTTATCCCAAAGTTCTTTTCAGTTTTTGGTCTTTGACCAAGGCTTAACTTTTATCTCTCTGAGAAGTTATGCAGGGATAAAAATGTCAAGGCACCTCTTCGCCCTCCTCACGTCCCACTTCTGACTTAGAATCGCTCCATGCAGTCAGAGCCTTCAGCAGGCTGAAAAACTAGAACTATCAGAAAACTAACCCTGGCAGGTGCATTACAACCACAGGATCTGAAAGAGTGAGGAGGGGTTGAGTATGAAAGGTCTCAACTAATAGATGATTAGGGCTAAGAAGTAATTTGTGAAATTTGAGTGAATTTTTTTTTTAAATGACAAAGGCAAGCATTATTTTAGACAAAGAGTACATTTACCAAAATTTTGCTCCAAGAAGTGGTTCAAGTTGAAAATATGCATTAATTTTAAGAATTCTTTAACAAACGTAAGACCAACATCAAGATGAAGAGGGTGATATGAATGTTTGGAGGGACCATCTTTCAACTTTTTAACATAAACGACAAACAAATGCAAACCAAATGACACAGTGAGATACCAGTTCATACTCACTAGGATGACTAGAATAAAAAAATTCTGAAAATAACAAGTGTTGACAAGGATGTGGAGAAATTGGAACCTTCAGATATTGCTGGATGGTACAGCCACTGTGACAAAGCCTGGCAGTTCTTCAAAAAATTAAACATAGAGTTACCCTATCACTCAGCAATTCCATTCTTAGGTATATACTCAAGACAACTGAAAATATATGGCCACAAAAACACTGGTACACAAATGTTCATAAAAGCATTATTCATAAGAGCCAAAAAGTGTAGAGCCCAAATATCTATAACCAACAAATGGATAAACAAAATATTGTCTATCCTTACATTGGAATTATTTAGCAATAAAAATAAATGCATGCTATAAGATGGATGAACCTTGAAAGCATTATGCTAAGCCAGACCCAAGAGGTCATATATTGTATGATTTCATTAACATAAGATGGACACAATAAGCATATCCATAGAAACAAAGTAGATGAATGGTTGCCATGACACAATACCACAATACCATTTTAAGACTGGGTGGCTTAAACAACAGAAATTTATTTTCTTATAGTTCTGGAGGCTGGAAGTCTGAGATCAGTGTGCCAGCAGGATCAGTTTCTGGGGCAAACTCTCTCTGACTTATAGATGGGCATTTTCTCACTGTGTCACTGCATGGCAGAGAGAGAGAGAGAGAGAGAGAGAGAGAGAGAGAGAGAGAGAGAGAGAGAGAGAGAGAGAGAGAGCACTCTGGCATCTATTATAAGTGTACCAATTCCACCATGAGGGCCCCTTCCACTGGGTTTAGGGTTTCAAGATATAAATTCGGGGTGAAGGGACAGACACAAACATTTAGCTCATAACAGTTACTAATCAGTTGACTTTGAGTTAATTTGAATCAAATGGGCTTGACCTAATCCCATGACTCCTTTGAATCTGGCTTTGAGACAAAGAAGAGAGAAATCTGAAGTAAGATTGACTGCATGCATAAGAAATTCTCTGTTGCTACCTTGCTAGCTTCAAAAGTTGGAGGCTGGGGCCATGTGGCAAGGAATATGGGCAGCCTCTTTGAGTGAGACCAGCTCCCAGATGACAGCTAGCAAGAGAATGGGGACCTCAGTCCTACAATCTCATGAAAATTAATTCAGCCAACAATCTAACTGACCTTGGAAGCAGATTCTTTTCCAGAGCCTTCAAGTGATAACTCAGCCCAGATATCCTTTAACTTCGTTTTTGATTCCCTGAGCAGAGGACCCAACAACACCATTCCTGAACTTCTGTCCTACAGAACTATGAGCTGAAAATGGGTGTCATGATAAGCCATTTAGTTGGTGGTATTCATTTTACTGTAGAAAACTAATACAATCACCAAGGGAGTGAGTGTAAACAAAGACAGGAGATTCCCAAGGGCTGAACCCTGGGGCATCCTAATCTTTAAAGCTAGCAAAAAGAGGAGAAACCAGAAAAAAGAAGATAAGAAAGAGTGAAAAGGGAGGTAGGAGTAAGTCAAGGGTAGTGGAGTCCTGGAGGCCAATTGAAGAAGGTGCTTCTAGGAGAAGAGAGCAATCATCTATTCCAAAAATTGGTGATAGGTCAGAATTTTGGCATTTTATATAGATAAAGAAACAAAACCTCTAAGAGGGCAAGTGACTTGTTCAAGGTAACATAAATGGAAATGTGCAGAACCCCATGTTCTGGCTTCTAGTTTTATTTTTTTCATTTATACCATATTGTCTTCACCAACACAGTTTTTTACAAAATTGAATTGAGAGACAAAATATTTTTACTTTTGCTTATTTATTTACTCGACCAAGACAAATTCATAAACGTTTACTACATAGGTAAACACCTAAACTGCTGCCTCGCACAATTTCAAAACTACAACTAAAAGACAAAATGGACATCATCCAGAACCACAGGAAGGCTGGCTAAGTGGAAATTCTACAACTAGAAGGAAAGAGAAAAGTACACTGAGACTCAGAGGAGCTGCAGCAGGCAGAGGTACTGAGATGCACGCATGAAGAGGACTGGCAACTGAGTACACGGCTGGCTTTCTCAAGTGGGAAGGAGACAAAAGCTCCTGCCTGCACTGAACTCCAGTTCTGGGCGAGACTCTGGGGACCCAGACTCATACGGGGTGAAACTGGACTGTCAGGAAAGAGAAAAGCACACTGAGACTCAGAGGAACCGAGGAAGGCAGAGGTACCAAGGCCCTCTCGCACAGAGAGGGCAGGCAACTGAGTATGCGGCTGGCTTTCTCAAGCGGGAAGGAGACAAAAGCTCCCAACTGCACTGAACTCCAGTTCTGGGCGAGACTCTGGGTGCGGGGGGCCAGATGCGGCGGGGGCCAGATATGGTGGGGATCTCCCTTTTCCACGTCCAGCACGGAAAGAGAGATGAACAAACCGGTTCTAAGTGGAGGTGGCCAGGGATTGAGAAATAAAAGAAAGAAAGAGACCAGACATGAAGATAGAAACAAAGCTGGGAGCCAGGTGGGACGCCATCCTCTCTGATGGAGAGGCAGAAACCCCGAGCCTACGCCGCACATTTATTTTATACCCCCAAATACCAGGAAGTATCGCCAAAACTTAGGATCAAAGAAGCTTATTTGCATTCTTCAGTAGGCCCTAGCATTCCTGGTGCTTGCCTGGATTTACATATCAAAGTCTGCTAGATGGACACCTGGACAAAGGTAAAAAGTCAGTACTGATAACACCCCCCACCTTCTTGGGGAGGGTGTAACTGAGATGAGGCTCTGCCAATCGCCTCAGGCTCAGCTGACAACAATTTAAAGAAATGCCCATGTGCCTTCCCAGGCAGCCCTCTACATATGGTGACCCAGACTCATTCAGGGAGAAACTGGACTGTCTGGCAGTGGGCGGAACTTGAGGGCGGCTTTCTCTCAGAGGTGCTTGCAGCAATTACCATGGGACACTGAGACACAGGGGCCTGTTAGGGCAGGGCTGATGGGAAACCAATGCTGTCTGCTTGCCCTGAGACTCCACCCCATCCAAGCTGAGCACAGAGGCTTTTGCAAGTCTTGTCTCATAAGGGTATCCCCAGCACAGAAGTTCTCCCAGCATAGACACAACTGATCCTCACAGCCCGTTGGCGTGGAGGTCAATTCCTCCCAGTGATACCAACAACAATCAAGGCTTAACTACAACAAGGCTGTACACACAGTCCACAAAGGGGTGCACCAAGAGTGTCCACCTCAGGTAACTGGGGAGGCTGAGCCACTGGGCCCTATAGGACACCTAGCACACAAAGACACTCTATCCACTCAAGGAAGCAGCCAAAATGCAGAGACAAAGAAGCAGATCACAAATGAAAGAAATGGAGGAAAGCAAATGACTGGATATAGAGTTCAAAACCACGGTTGTAAGGTTTCTCAAGAATTTTCTAGAAAAGGCCAATAAATTTAGTGAGACCCTTGAGGATATGAAAAAGGACCAACTAGAAATTAAGCATGCACTGCTGAAATAAAAAATTTAGTGAGACCCTTGAGGATATGAAAAAGGACCAACTAGAAATTAAGCATACACTGACTGAAATAAAAAATATTATACAGAGATCTAACAGCAGACTAGAGGATCACAAGAATCAAGTCAAAGATTTGAAATACAAAGAAGCAAAAAACAGTCAACCGGAAAAGCAAAAAGAAAAAAGAATCCAAAAATATGAAGATAGTGTAAGGATCCTCTGGGACAACTTCAAGCATACCAACATCTGAATTATGGGGGTGCCAGAAGAGGAGAGAGAGCAAGATACTGAAAACCTATTTGAAGAAATAATGACTGAAAACTTCCCCCACCTGGTGAAAGAAATAGACTTACAAGTCCAGGAAGCACACAGAACCCCAAAGAAAAGGAATCCAAAGAGGACCACACCAAGACACATCATAATTAAAATACCAAGAGCAAAAGACAAAGAGAGAATATTAAAAGCAGCAAGAGAAAAACAGTTACCTACAAGGGAGCACCCATAAGACTGTCAGCTGATTTCTCAACAGAAACTATGCAGGCCAGATGGGAGTGGCAAGAAATATTCAAAGTGATGAATAGCAAGAACCTATAGCTAAGATTACTCTACCCAGCAAAGCTATCATTCAGAATGGAAGGTCAGATAAAGAGCTTCACAGATAAGAAAAAACTAAAGGAGTTAATTACCACCAAACCAGTATTATATGAAATGCTGAAAGGTATTCTTTAAGAGGAATAAGAAGAAAAAGGTAAAGATAAAAATTATGAACAACAAATACATATCTATCAACAAGTGAATCTAAAAATCAAGTGAATAAAAAAATCTGATGAACAGAATAAACTGGTAAATATAATAGAAATAGGGGCATAGAAAGGGAGTGACTGACAATTCTTGGGGGGGAAAGGGAATGGGGGGTGCAGGAAGAGACTGGACAAAAATCATCCACCTATGGATGAGGACGGGGGGGGGTGGTAACGGCAAAGGGTCGGGTGGGAACCGGGTGGAGGGGAGCTATGGGGAAAACAGTGGAACAATTGTAATAATCTGAACAATAAAGATTTATTAAATTTAAAAAAAGTTTACTATAGCATAAAACATGGCAATTATCTGACTACTAGGGGCCCAGTGCACATATTCATGCACCTTGAAAGGAACTGTGGGCTGCAAGGCTGGGGTGGGCATAAGGGTGGGTCTTGGCCCATCCTCCCCTCCCCCATCTGGCCCTTCCTGTCGTGGCCCCTGGTCCCCTGTCTGCCAGCAGCCCTGCTCCCACCACTGTTAGCACACACTGATGGTGCTGAGTGATCAGGCCTGCGCTGGGCGCTGGCAGCAGGTGCGAGCATCGGCTCTGGCAGAAGGTGTGAGCCCCAGGAGAGACTGCAGTGCGCAGGAACAAAGAATTTTCAGTAACCACCAGAGGCTTGCCCCGATGACAGCGACTGGCACCCCACCTTGGTCTGGCACTCCCGCTCACCTGCTCCACCCACTGCTGGCAGCCAACGCCCACCATGTTCTGTGCTCTGCCGCCTGCTGTGGACACCTGCCATGTTCCCCGCGCACCCTCTGGTGGTCAGCACAGGTCATAGCGACTGATTGTTTGGTTGTTCCACTGTTCGGTCTATTTACATATTAGCCTTTTATTATGTAGGATGGGTCTACTGGACACTTCTTTCTCAGGTCTGAACAACCTCTTTCAATCAATGCTGGGTGTGCACCAAAATCATCAGGAAAAAATTTTAGAAGGGCATGCCTGAGATCTAGTCCTAGGAAATTCTACCTAAGTAGATCTTCATAGTGGTTTGAGTACCTTTAGGTTCAAAAACTCACCTTGACCCTGATGCCCTGCTATGGTTGAGCAACACTTAGAACATTTCTTGTAACCTCAGTTCAGGAAGAGAAGAGCAGTATCTGATGGAAGAAGCTCATTATTTAGTTCATGATTTTTGTCTTTGAGAATGAGAGACTTTTGGGTTTTATAATATACTAGAGGCCTGGTACACAAAATACATGCACGGGGGGGGGGGAGGGTGTTCCCTAAGCCTGGCCTGCGCCCTCGCCCTCTCGCAGGACCACCCGGCCAGGGCTCTGCCATTGATCCCCGCCCACAGGGAGGCCCTGCCCACCCTGCCCACCCTGCCAGGGCTGTGTGATCAATGCTGCACAGAGGGAGGCCCTGCCCACCCGGCCAGGGCTCTGCGATGGGCTCTCCCAGCTGTGGCAGCTTGCCTCGGCCCTCACAGCGGAGACTTTGTCCGGAAGGATGTCCAGTCTATCTGGTCTAATTAGCGTATTACCCTTTTATTAGTATACATAAAGGGGAGGAGGAACTAATTGTTGTTACGGGGGATCTCCCCATGCTTCCTTTAGAAAGATTTATACCTCACTATTCAGTGAAGTGTTGGAGCAGTGTTCTCAGTATTATAAAGTGACAAAATAACTTCTTAAGTCCTTTGGAAGAAACAAGTTAGATGTTCATCAATCCTCTTTTCTTTGTCTTGCCACACCAGTAAATTAAATTTCCCAACATTCCTTGTAATCAGGTTGGCATGTTTGCCAGGGGAATATGGACTAAACTAATGCCCATTGTTCTCAGGCATGGCCATAAAACCTTGCAAAAGTCATGGGCTGTCTTTGATTGTCAATCAGCTGAATGCAGAGAATCCAGAAGGCCCTTACTTGATGGCCTGGGAACAAAATGGAAGAAGCCTGGGTCTTGAGTCACTTCTAAGTGAAAGGCCACATGTCCTGCCTTGGCTTGTGATACGCATGAACAAGAAACTATTGTGTTGTGCCACTGAAATTCTGAGGTTGTTTGTTAATGCATCACACCTTAATCACCCCAATTTATACAGGTTCTTCTTATGTTGTGTATTCAATGATCTCCTTCAACTCCTTATACCTGTTATGGCACAAATCAGGTTGGCGGGAAGTGACAAACTATATGCGCTTGGAGGTTCAGAAAAGGACTGTTTATGCCAATACTGTTGGCAGTATGGGAGAGCAACAGGTCATCCACAAAAATCTGCTCAGCTGCCCCCACCCCCATAAGCCAGCTACTTATATCGGGTAGATCAAAGATTACACAGGGAAATTGGATTATAGGTATGGGGAAGTAGGAATTACAGGCATAGGGAAGTAGGAGGCTGGAGTGGGACTCCATTGTTTGGGCAACAAGGGTGTTAATCTTTCCATGAGAATGGACCCCATTCCAAGGTTGACTTCCAGGTCCAAGGTTGACTCCCAGGTTCTGAGAGCATACAACTCCCAGCCAGGTCAGAATGTCCTTTCTTTAACCAACACAAGGCAACCATGGTTAACAGAGCATGATCAGTGTTTCCCACAACCATAGCCAGTCCCCAAAATTCCTTTCTTGCCCCTAACATATCTACAGACAGGAAAGAAAATATATAAGCCCAGAGGATTTTTGATTTAAGTCTTTAAGTGATAAGATTTAGGCTTCTTTGAAGTAGATCTGGCATTTAGATTTGAATTGACTGAGGAGATCATAGTGAGACTACATACACATACTAAGATCAGAAGAGAAGAGAAAGCTGAGAATGATTAAAGCTAGAAGTGTTTCCAATTGTTTGTAGGTCCAAAAAGGTTAGAAGATGTTCCAACACAAAATAGAGTAAATTATTCCAAATATGCATTGGGCCAGGGTCTGAGCCAGGCACTGAGGGAAGGAGAGGATACTGTACTGATATATCACCATAAGTAAGACTCTGCTTTTCACACAAGTGTATCATATAGACACATACAGTTACTAAATTCAATTAAGCCAGTAAGTGGCTAACAGAACAAAAACAAGAACAAGAAAAATACAATGAAAAACAGAAGAGAAAGAAAATTGCAAGTGGCATCAAAAGTTGGCAGGATATGAGATCTAGAAGATAAGATTTGAACAGATTTTTGAAAGATGTATAGGACTTTGGAGGGAGGACAAAGGTGGAGAACTACAAGACAATTTTCCGAGAGAGGGTCAGTTAGTGAGACCTGTGTGTGCTGGGGGTGGGAACGGCCTCTGGGGAGAGGTCAATGGGGGAAAAAAGGAGACATATGTAGTACTTTAAACAATAAAGAACTTAAATTAAAAAATAATTTTTAAAAAAAGCGTAAAGATATAAGATTGAAAAGATGGAAGGAAAAGCTGGGCCTACAGTTTGGCTTTTCTTCCCTCCCGTTCCCCCTCCCCCAACAAGCGTGGGTAATAAAAATTATTTAAAACCCCACAGAAGTATAGTTTCAAATCCTGTGGTGTGGTTATGGACCTTCCAGAAATCCCTAGCAGCAAGACTGCCTGGCAAGCTGTGAATTCAGAGAGGAGATGGACATATTTTATCAAAGGCTGAGATGAAAGGCAGGGCTGCGAGCATCACAAGGCTTTCCCAAATTTGGCTGCACCTGCAAAGCACTGGGAAGTCTTTCCAATTATGAAAGGTAAAAAGACCACTGGTTAAGTTAGGGGTGGTTTAGTCACATTTTCTTTCAGATAACATTGTCTCTTAATACAAAGAAGCCCAGTTGGAAATGTTTTCTTTTAAGATTGAGGATGTTTTACATAAAGTCTGTTGAGGTGGTCAGTAGTGCAGTTCATCAAATAGTTCTTGTCCTCCAGCTTCTGGGCATGGGGTAGGATTGTACTCCTACGTCCCCTTTGAGTTTTGGTTTGGCTATGAGACTTACTTTGGCCAAAGAAATGTGAGAAGGGATTTGTATAAGTTTTGGAGAAAAACTTTAGAGCCAATGTGTGATTGCTCTGTATCCACTGCTGAGGCAGTCAGAGAAACTTAGGTCAAGATGGAATGATGAACACAGTCCCCCTGATAATCCATGTTGCAGTGAAAATAAATGTTGGTTGTGTTAAGCCACTGAGATTAAGGGTTTATGTTATTCAGCTTACTCTTGCTCATACTGATTCATAAATCTGTATTGTCAGTTATGTAGATATATAATGGACATTATAATGGTTTCCCTTCTGAAACTATTATAGTACTATCAGAAGCTTGTTTGAAGACTGGAGAATATCTTAGTCCATTTGGGCTGCTATGACAAAGTACCATAAGCTGGGTGGCTTATAAACAACATGTTTATTACTGACAGTTCTACAGGCTGGGAAGTTCAAAATCAAGTCACCAAAAGATTCAGTGTCTGGTGAGGGCCTGCTTCCTTATTCTCAGATGGCTGTCTTCTTGCTGTATTCTTACATGATGACGGAGGGGGCAAGGGAGCTGTCTGGTTTCTCTTTAATAAGGGCACTAATCCTATTCATGAGGGCTCCATCCTCATGACCTAATAAGCTCCCAAAGACCTCAACTCCTAACACCATCACACTGGGCTTTAGGCTTTAACCTTTGAATTGGAGGTGGGTGACAAAAACATTCCGTTTATTGCAGAGGATATTGAATGAATTCCTATCTCTCTGATAACACTCAATAAGAGGCTGGAGAGAAGTAGAACCAGGAAGGGAGAATGGTAAAGAGCATCCAATAAGACAGCAGAAAAACCTGGTGAGTGTGGTGACTTGGCAGCCAAGTAGTTTCCAGCAGGAGTAATCAATTCAGTCAAATGCTGTAGATTAAGGTAGGTAAGAACTGATCATTCAATTTAAGAAGTCATTGGTGACCTGGATCAGAGTAGGTTTTGGTGGCGTGGTATTTAAGGAGGAAACAACCTTGACTTGAGGGAGTTTAAGAGAGGAGAAGGAACAGGGAATTAGAGATAGAGAATATAGATATCTTTTGTTACTTAATGAATACAGTGTAAACAGGAGCAGAGAAATGGAATGGTAGCTGGAAGGGGAAATGAGGTCATGAGAGCTTTTTTTAAAAAGAAAGAATAGCATGTTTTAAATGCTGACAATAATTATTTATTAAAGAAGAAAAATTTTTATATTGCAGAAAAAAGAGGAGAGTTTTCTTGAGCCACATCCTTTAAGTAGATCACATGCTTAATTAGTTATCTCTTGCTGCATAACCAATCACCCCAAAAATTCATGACTGGAAACAACAAACATGATTTCTGTGAGTTAGAAATCCAGAGGTGCCTTGTCGAGGTCCTCTGGCTCTCCCCACAAAGCTACCGTCAAGGTATCGGCCAGGGCTGCCATCATCTCAAGGCTCAGCTGGGTGAGGATCCACGTCCACGGCACTCACTCTCCTGGTAGCAGGCGTCAGGTCATCGCTGGCCTTTGGCTGGAGGAATCAGTTGCTTGCCATGACAGTCTCTCCATGGAGCAGCTCACAAAGCAGCTGCTGGCTTCCCTGGGAGCAAGAGCTGAGAGAGAGAAGGAGGTCATGAAGTGCCATCCTATCATCTTGCCATTCTATTTGTTATACGTACGTCACTAGGTCTAGCCCACACTCAAGGGGAGAATATAGATATTCAATGAATTGAGTGTGAATGGGAGCAGAGGAATGGAATGGTAGCTAGACATGAATAGCAGGTGGGGATCTTTAGGGGACCATCATGGAGGTTGCCTGCCAGAGAAGAGATGGGATCTAGTGCCCATGCAGAGGAACTGGCCCCAGGCTGGGAGCATTGTTGGCCTGCAGTCACAGGAGAGAAGGCAGTGTTTGTGGGCACACAGAAGCCAGAAGTGAGTAGGTAGGTAGCTGTGGGGGTGGAGGTGAAGGTATTTGCTCATTACCACTGAGTATGTTGGAGAATGAGATACCATGAGAAACAGGACACATCTTCCCCTGTTCCTCTGTCCTCTCCTTCAGCACAGCCAGCACAAGGCAGCTCTCTTCCCTTACCAATCCTTAACAGTGAAGCACATAAAGCATCACACCAGGTTTACTAACACTGTCACTTACCTGGGCTCAGAAAAATGTCAGAAGACCCACATGAAACTAAGGAGAGAAGACAAGGTGAGGCCTCATGTGAGGAATCTGCGTACTAGTTGGGTTTTCGTGCACGGGTTTCACTTCTCAAAAACCATATTAAGCCAGAAGCTTTTGCCACTGAACTTTCTTAGTTCAAGGGGAAAGGGTATTTAATGGTTTGTTTTGTTGAAGCAGAAAAGTGAGAAAAACTTTTTCCTTCACTAACAGCATTCCCCAGAACCATCTGCTGGCAGTCATGATAAAATGGGTTTCAACTTGGAGAGTGGCTGATACCAGAAACAGCAAGGGGCTTCTGTTTTGATTTTCAAGGATGTCTGGGGACCTACTGTTGCTCAGACTGTGGAAGTTCCTTCCTTTGGTCTGTAGTGACTCAGCGGTTGAGCCTTGACCTAAGAACCAGGAGGTCACAATTCAATTCCTGGGCAGCGCATATGCCCGGGGTTTGGGCTAGATCCCCAGTGTGGGGTGTGCAGAGGCAGCTGCGCAATGATTCTTTCTCATCATTGGTGTCTCCATATCTCTCCCTTCTCCCTTCCTCTCTGAAATATATATATATGGAGAGAGAGAGAGAGAGAGAGAGAGAGAGAGAGAGAGAGAGAGAGAGAGAGAAAATCATCACAGCTCCAAGGGGCGAGTTCGCCCTGGGTTTGGAGCTCATCCTAACTAATGAAACGCCCTGTTCAGCAGTGTGGTGCCAAGCATTTCTCTGCGGCCCGGCCTGAGCTTGCGGCCCTGGATGGGTGAAACCGACTTTGCTTACACTCAAGGTGGGGGGCAAAGATAGCAGCCCAGGGTGCAACATGGGGCTCGGCATTTCTCCAGCTGTGGGGGTCTGAGGCTTGAGGAAAGCCTTAGGCCCCACTGAGGCCTGGATCCGGGCTAGTCCCCAAGAGCCTGAGCCAGAGCACGCCAAGCCTCTGCCTCCTTCCGAGCCGGGGCTGCGCTGCGGCCCGTGTGCGTGAGAGGAGACAGAGTCCTGGGCGAGGCGGGTGGTGAAGCTGCCGACGCGGACCCGGGCACTCAGCTTTGCCGCTTTTCACAGCTTCCAAAGACGAAGACGCCCTGGCTCCAGGGAGACAAAGAGGCCCAAGGGCAACTTTTCCGAGCTGGCGGGGGCTTTGGAAATGTGGCGGGTGGGTAATTATTTCCTGCGGCTGCCGTCTGCCCGCAGATTTCAGAAAACAAACACCTTCCGTGAGCCTGGTCCCCTCCCTGGAATTCACAGCTGGATGTGCACGCCCTACCCCCCCCTCCCGGTAGGTCACGACCTCCATGCGACAACACCGGAGGGCACGTTCAGGGGCCCCTGGTTTTGCAGACTTCTGTCGGGTAACGCTGGCCCAAATCTTGGGGGTGAGGAGAGCCCTCGGGTCTCCATCTCTGCAACAGAAGTCAAGGCAGGCTTCTAGAAGGAAAGGAAACGGTATCCAAAGACCCGCAGGGGAGCAAGTGTGCGCGGATCTGTGCGCTCGGGCGCCCAGGTGGGGCGCGTTTGGCGCTGGCTTCGGCCGACCCAGTGCCCCCGCCGGTATCGGGAATGGGAGACTCGCCCGTTCCGGCTCCCCGTACCCCGGAGAGGAGAAGGGGAGCGGGTGCGGGCTGCTGCCGCGGGCTCGTATTTATTCGCGCGGCCTGAAACAGCCATTGGAACACATATTAACCAGCCGCCCTAACTCTTAAGTCTAGGTTTGCAGGAGAAAACCAAATCCCTGCAGAGGAAGAACAGCCGCTCGGGCTCTAGAAGAGCAAGGAAAGCGTGGTCTGGGGCAAAGCAGGGGCTCCTTTGCCCCGCCAGCACGCTGGGCAAGCAGCCCCAAGGGCGGCAGTGGCTGCCAAGGGGGACGAGGCGATTAGCTGAGAACGCGCTCCCGGTTGTCCCACGGATCTGGCTGGAGCAGATTTCCAGGGAAAGAAAAAGAACTTTTAGCTTCACAGTCCCTCACTGGCACCGACCCCTCTTCCAAAGTTCTATCATAATGTGATTTAATTTTTCTTGAACAGGTCCCTACGAATCATCTAAGAGTCAGGCTGCGCAGCTTGTTTTCCACGGTGGGTATGCAGGGGTTAAATTCGGGGGGGGGTTGAGGGGGGTGTCCCCGATGTCAGAGACTCCTCTTTCTAATTTAGCTCCGGACCTCAGAGGGAGTTGTCGCCAGAGTTGGCAGGGAGACTTTCAAGACCCTCCCTCGCTTCCAAATCCTTCAGTTGCACGCCCAGCCTCCCAGAACCCGCGTGATTATTGCCTCCCACACTCCTCCCTCCTTAACCGGGATCGTCTCTTCTCTCGGGTAGAGCTAGCTGAACGGGCTTTGCCGAGGAGTCCGGGTTGGGGGAAATCTGGAGGGCTGGCTCCTCAACCTCCTCTGCTTGTCCTGTCCCTCCTCTGCCCTTCCCCAGGTGTTGAACCTGAAGGCAAGAGTGAGTGTGTCTTGTGCTGCGGTTCTATTCTGTTTCTAGTGCTGGTTTTGTTTTTTCTTTTATCCTCTCCCTCCCTTCCGTCCCGCCCAGCACCCACTGTTCTATGCTTCCCTGAGGAGGTTCTCCATCTCCTTTCCCAGGTTCTCCTGCCTCCTGTCCTGCTCACTGATCGGTCTGTGTAGCACAGTGAAACCATAGGCCTTCACTCCGACCATTTAGTGTAAAACACCTTTCGAAAGCTGCAGCTTAAATGGGAGAGGGCCAAGGAGAGAGAGTGCCTAAACGCTTGCTGGGCGGAATGCACATGTCTGGCGCATACCTAATCCCACACAATTTCCCCCAATTCCTGATGCCCGAGTGGGTAATCTCCAGTTTGTTGGAATCGCGGACGCTCCCCAAGTCCCGCACATAGTGGTAATAAAATGAGGTCCACTCCTAGCCGTGTGTGTGTGTGTGTGTGTGTGTGTGTGTGTGTGTCCATGCACATGCGCACGAGAATGGGGACAAGAAATACCGGTAGAGCAAATGAGGAAAGTGCTAAAGGGTCCTCTGCATGCAGGGTGGTACCTGTGGGGACTCTAGGAGGACAACTGGGCTCCCTGCAGATGTCACAGAGGTGGCATTCGAGGAAGCTTGCCTCCCCACCCTTTCCACCACTCACACTCCAGAGTCCCTTCTCTCCTTTCCTGACCTTAGGAAAAGGTGCCCCAGAGGAGCCAGCCAATCTGAAAAGTCTCACTTCGTCTCTGTTATCCTAGGCTGCGCCTCTCTTTTCAGGATTTCGGGCTTCCCGAGAATGGCTAATTAATTACCTTGGGGTGATCCCGAAATAAAATGGTGGGGGTTGGATGCTTAGGAAGGAGCATGCCCAAGTGAAATTGTCAATCCAGTAACATCATTCTTTGAAGACAGTCTGAAGACGTCCTCGTAATTTCCCTTAAGAAATCTGGTTCCACTGGTCGATCTCAGTAGAATTCTTTGCCTAGAGGCTCCAAATAAGTAACAGGCCGTGCGTCTTCAAGTCCTTAGCTAATATGATAATAAATATATTCAAGGAGAGCAACGGGGTGTTTACAATTAGAACCTAAACTTCTGCTGTTTCTCAAAAAGTCCCTAAATATCCCCTCCCCCAATGAAGCGAGGAGCCCAAAGGACGTAGAAATCAGGTGGAGACATCTTCAAAGGGATTTAAAAAACCAAAGCCGTTTTTATTTCATCCAGTCAAGTGTGAATGATGGGGCGGCTGCGGCAAGGGTGATGGAGTTTACCTGACAAAGCCTGCAGTGAGGGACTGGCGGGGGAACGGGTGTGTGTGGAGTAGGGGAGTGAGGAGGGGTCACAGAAGCAAAGGCATTGAGCTCTTTGCCCTTCGGGTACCATTTCCTTACTCTGTGCTGAGGTGGTCTCCAAAGGCCCAGAGGCCACCTTGAACCTGGAAACCCAATCCAACAGGTCGCTGCCTATCCACACCCGTCACCCCAAATCGCTGTGAGTTTCATCTCCTCAAAGTGATTCCCAACGAGTTTTTTTTCACAAGTTTCTCAGATTCGTCAATTTCTAGGAATTTGCATGTTTTCAAGGAAGCTGAACCCTGATGTCTCAGGTTACACTTTAAAATCTGCGACGTTTCTGCACTCCCCCAATCGCTTGGTAAGGTTCAATTGCTTCTTTCAAAAAGAAAGAAAGAAAGAAAAAAACCTTGCTTTGAGAGTTTGGGATTTCCCCCACCTCCCTTTTGTTACAACAATTCAAAAGAAGTTGTCACTGCTACTCAAAATTCAGTTTCCCGCGGGCCATGGGGAGGTCGGGAGAGTTGGGCTCAGTGCCCTCGGAGCCCCCCGCGCATTCGCAGAGATGTCAGCTGGGCCGGCTATACTTTACATTATTTAACTTAGGGGCAGCACTAAAGACTGGAAAGTTTGACGACTGGGTGGCCAGCATCCTGGCAGGCCTGGTGGTCAACCATCGAAAATAAACAAACTGATACCATTGGCTGCAAAGGTCCTTATGGACACCCGCCTCCAGGACAGCGCCGGGAACCAGAGGACGGCCCAGCTCTCGGGTTAGCGGCTGGCCTCTGCAGGCAATTCAGCCCGTGGGGTTCAGTGAAAGACTTACAACCTGGAGGGCAGCGGGGTGGGGCCAAGGGAAGAAACCCAAGAGAAAGAGACAAGCTTTAAGTGTATTCTGATTCTTTAAGGGGATAAGATATTTCTACACAGTCAGGCCAAGCCCCTCACAAGCTCTGGTTTTAGGATAGATTGGGGGTGGAGACAGAGATGGTATGGGGAGAGCAGTGGTTGCTCCTAACTTGTTTGGTCTTCACATTTTTTTGCGTGGCCCAGGAAAGGTGTAGGCAAAACCCTGAGAAAGGTGGTGGTGACCTTCCCGCCGGGACTGCTCCCTTGGATGAGGAGTAAGGGGCATCGAAAAACAAAAGTTGGTCTTGGTATTCCCCCTCCCCCACGGGTGGAGGGGTTCCCCCCTTAAATTTCTATTCATTCATTCATTCATTCATCATTCATTCATTCCACAACTATTCATTCAGCACCTGGCATGTACCAGACACTGTATTAGACTCTCAAAAACGCAGCATAAATGGAAATCAGGCCTCAACCCCTGAGCCTAGGATTGGCTCCCTGGCCTGTTTTAAGATCAGTATGCCTCTTGGAATTGCCAGCCTTGCTGCTCCACGGATTCCAATACTGGGCGAAGGGACCCAAGAAAACATAACTTCTGCATAACTTTTACTTCTCCTTTCCTTTTTCCTTTTTTCAAGTAGCAAAGGACCATTAATTAGAGGAAGAATTACTGCTACCCTACATTATCCCAACCTGTTCAGTTTCTATCTGCTGCAGACAATGCTAATAACGGCAATTATTGCTTCTATAAACATCCCGAGGCGGCACTCTTCTCCCGCAATGTGTGTGTTTCAAGAATATATATAAAAAAGTTCCCTGCTCATTTGCATAGCTTCATCTTTACCTTTTCCCATTCAGCCCTTGCAAAAAGCATATCTATTCAAAGCCCTTGCAAAAAGCATATCTATTCAAAGGGCATTTAGTCCATTTCTTTCTTGGCCGGTAAACCTATTCATCAATTGTTCTGCCTTGTAGATCGCATTCTAATGCTAATCTAGCGTGTTAAATATCTTTTTGTTCCCCTTTCACCGTTTTGTCATTCAGTTTATCCAGTTTTGGTCACCCATTTTATTTATTTATGCGCCTGCTCCTATTCAGGGGCTCATGTATTTTTTATTATGTTGTTTCACTGTCACGCAGTGTCAACTTAGTCTATTCAATGGGGGCTACTTGAAGGCCGGAGGGACAAAGCGTGTACACATTGCACCGCTATTCATTCCGGCCAGCTGGATCGGCTGAAAAAAAAACCTTGTGAAAAGAAACGCCTCACAATGGACACAGAAGAAGTGCACAATGCTAACAGTTTTCCAAATACCACTGATTGGTTTCTTCACAATGAGGAGAAAGCCGCCGCTTTTTCTTAGCTCCACTTCAACAAACAACACTCTCACAAAACCTCCCAACCCTGCGTTTTGTTCCCGGACAAAACCTCCTCGACTGTCTAAACGCTCCCACTGAAGGACAAAAAAAAAAAAAGTTTTTTAAAAAAGCTCTTTTCACTATTCCCCCCGCCCCATTTTCCCCCCTGCAAGAGAATAAAAAGGAATGGGTGGGGGTTGTCAGTGAATTAATAATATCAGTCTTTTAAAAGAAGAGGGCTGACCTTTGAGATGCACTGGGCTGAGGGAGAAAGAACGCGGGAGAGATTAATAAAGTTTGGACGGCGGCGCTTTCTCTGCCTCCACTGGGCAGTGGGCTCAAGAAAGACACGGACACTCCGGGCGGGCGAGTTGCAGGGAACTTCACTCGCCGTGAGGGTGCGGCGGGGAGAGCCCGCCCGAGCCGCGCTCTGATTGGCTGGCACGGCGCTCTGGGAAGAGGGTCGATTCTCTTCTTCTCTTCTCCATCTTCTGTGCCCCTCTCAGAGGCAGCCCCCGGCCGAGAGAGAGAGAGAGAGAGAGAGAGAGAGAGAGAGAGAGAGAGAGAGAGAGAGAGAGAGAGAGCGAGCGCGAGCCGCGCTGTTTTGTTTTAATTTTGGAGTCAAGGGAGTTGGAAATGGTCAAACGAAGTGACTCCACTGCTCCCCGAAGCCATCCCTCGAACGGCCGGGTGCCCCAGCTCCGGTCCTTATAGCTGGAGCAGAACAATTCCACCTGTTTGCGCAAAACTGAAAGGCAACACGCCTGGCCCCTCGCATGTGAGACTTGTTTAAAGCCCGTAGGCAACCGTGACTACCCAAGAAATGTCGTGGCTTTTTTAAACCGTAAAAAGAAGCGACAATGCAAGAAGAACAAACAGAAGGAAGGGAAGGGAGGAAGGAAGGAGGTAGAGATGCATAGGTAGAGATAGATCTCGATTTGCAGCAGCTCTTGGCTTAGTCCCAGCGCTGTTATCTGTGGGTCACTTTCAGACTCTTAAACACACACCGGGCCCTCTCCACCTCCTCTTGTGCCGGGGTCGCTCCCCTTCCGCACAGTCGAGCTTTCTCCTGGCGCAACCGGTTAGCAAGGCCATTGAAGACAGAGGAGTGATAAACTAGTCACCCCCTGTGGGCCTGTGGACGTACTCAAACTGCCACACAATCTGTTGGCTGTGTGACCCTGCGCGCTCACCCCAGGCATCCTCCCTCCTCCCCTTCCCTATCTTTCTAGTCCTCTTCTCATTCAATTCTCCAGAGCGTGGCTCCCAGAAAGCGCTGTTCTTTGGGAAAGGGGGTGGGGGTGGGGGTAGAGGGCGGGAAATCTTCGGCCGGTGGGGCCGAGCTGCAAGTCTCAGGGAGGTAACTAAGATTTAGGGCTGGGGTGATTTCCAGAGAGCCGCAGGAAGTTCGTGTTGAGAAGTGATGGGCTGCTACAAAAGGCAAAGACGAAGGCTTGAAAGGATTTAATTAACCGTGTCAGGGATAATTACCCCTGGACAGTCCAAATTAGTTTTGCATAATCGCTCAGAACCATATGAATTAACTTATAATATTGCAAAGAGCTCGGGGAATAACAGGAGAGGGATCGTTTTAATTAGTGAATCAGGGTCAAACCAGCAGAGCCTATTTCTCACATTTCCAAAACTTTTCATGGTTTTTAAAATATCATTCCATTGGGGGAAAACAATGGCTTTAGAGTTGGGTTGCTTATAAAGACGTGCAGCTCAAGAGATGGTCTCTGTCAATGGGGAAGGAGTTTAAAACTAGTTGAGTGTTGTGTCTTGAGAATTTCTACTTCGTGGGAGGAAAATAAAGATCTCCCTTCATTAATTAACTTTTTCTCTGATATTCTTCCTGGTGCCTTATAATCTCTTCTCTAAAATTAAAATTCTTAGCGATTTCAAACATTTTCCAGTGGGAACTTGTCTAGATCTGGAAATTCAACCCTCTCCATTAGAATGTGTTATACTTCCATTTAATGCCATTAGCATGACAAAATAAAGCCCTATAGAGGCCAAAAGTTGTATGTTGTTGTTAGCTGTGATAATTCTTCCAAATAAAATCTTAAAGTGTAAAGAAGGCATATGCCAAAGATACGTGAACAAATTACACTGATTTAAGTGGCGGGGCTCTCCTACTAACAAGATAAAGTGGTCAGGCAACTTTCCCTTCTTAAAATGTTACTGGAAACTAGTGAAATGCTTTGAACGGTCTGGATGTTTTCAATGGGCTCTGTTCTACTGGTTCATGAATGCCTTTTTTTTTTTTTTCCAAGATAATACAACTACTTGGGTTTTTAAATCTTCTTTCCTATTCACGATTAAAAATGTGATAAATCAGGTTTTTTGCTCTGAATAACAATGGCTTGATTTAGATTTCCTAGTAAATCTATTCAAAAGTGAAACAAAGGCTGCCTTTGGAGGATACCTTACACTTCACCTGGACCAGGCACGTAAGGGCAATTCAGATAAAAATCTTGTTAGGAGCTCAACAAGAAATAGAGGATTTTCTCTTTTCCCTGGTTCAGGCTTTATTTAAACTCTTTGTTCAAAAAATGAACAGAGTGATAGTCGGATTCTAATTTACAGATATAGTTTAGATGTCTAATATTAAATTAGAAGATCACACAAGAAAACCATTTACACATAAAGGTTAAAACCAATACTTAAGCTTTTAAAAACTGTATATTACATAAAGCCAAAATGAAACTAAATACATGTTAGCCAACTTCATTCACAAACATTAGTCAAAATATATACATTTAAAAAGAAACACAAAAAGCTATAATTGAGGAAGGCTCTTTTCTCTAAAATGTGTTTTATCATAAATTGCAAATGAATTGCAGATGATCTAAAAAATAAGCTAATTAGGGAGGGAACTCCAAAACACATTTAAACGGTTCAAGTTGGTGGAGAAATGCTGGCTGACAACGAGAGACATCTGTCAAAACAATTCTGTGGTGGTTTTTTTTTTTCAGTTTTGCTAAATAATAAATTTATAATTACCACTCAGACAAAAAAAGTCTGATTTAATCTTAGGTAACATTGTGATTCTAAAATAGTACCGCAATTTTTAAAAGTTAACTTTGATACTTACTCAAAATGCTTTAGAGTCTAAAATGGACTCAAATTTAGGGCAACGCAAGTAACATATTCTCAGACTTAATGTTTTCACGAACATGTACACATTTACAATATCAGCCATAGGGGAAAATAGAAACAGGGCCTTTACATTGTCTAGAAACTGTCAGAAATCCAAGTGAGTGGACTCAGGGTGATTTCTACCTGTTTTGTTTTTATTTAAGGGGGAAGATCCAATTGACAACTTTTCAATCTCACATATTTCTTGTTTGCATTCCTTGCTCTTGAGAAAGAGCTCTTGCTCTGATTTGCATATGGCGTAAGAAACCGCGATCATCTCACATACAAAAGGCCAGATTCGAGCTGGTCATTGGTCAAGAATGGATCCGGTCTGGGGTTTCTGCTTGAGAGAGCAGAGATTTGCAAAGTTCAAATAGTACAAATAGGGAGCAAGGTTGCTCAGAACCATCCCGCTCCAAAGAAACTAATAGCATAGATCTGGTTTTCCCCTGTGTCAGCCATTTCAGACCTAACATTTGAACAGTGTGCATGCAACACAGACCAGGAGTGAAAAAAAAAAAAAGATAATGAGAAACAAAAATAAAACCGACAATAAACTTCCAACAAACAAAACTGGAGTGCCCATCATGTCAAAAAGTTACTCCTCCACCTCTGTGGGCCAAAACGCAACAGGTTCCGAAGTGCAAAACAAACGCCAACTGCTGCCGGAATACAACTGCCCACTTTAAAGCTGGCTGCCGAAGTGCGGTTCTGAAATGATCCTGTGAATTCACACGCGCACTCGCGTCCCGACTGGCATCTCTGCCTCTGCCTGGCACCTATACATCTTATGTACAAACAATCCGAGGTCCCCCGTGGCAGAAGGGCGCACCGGGTGGCCGCAGAGCTCGTACCTATACATATGTACATGTGTGCACACCGAACCTCGCAAGGTGGCCCCGCGGTGTCATAGCGCGGCGGCG
This sequence comes from Corynorhinus townsendii, assembly GCA_026230045.1. Classification (NCBI taxonomy): domain Eukaryota; kingdom Metazoa; phylum Chordata; class Mammalia; order Chiroptera; family Vespertilionidae; genus Corynorhinus; species Corynorhinus townsendii. Next base: position 45,273,298 of record JAPDVU010000003.1, on the reverse strand, counting down.
TAGGCCGCGGGGTAAGGGTCCAGCTGAGGCTTGCCCATGCCCGGCAGCAGGATGTAGGCGAGCGGCGGCTGCAGCCCGGGGCTGGGCCAGGCGCTGCAGTTGCACGGGATCATGTAGCCCGGGTTGCCCGGGCTGGGGTGCGAGTGCGTGTGCCCCCCGGCGGCCGCGGCGGCCGCTGCAGCCGCCGCCGCCGCGCCATGGAAGGCGCCCGCGCCCGTGGTCGGGTAGCCCAGCGACGACGCGTACGGGAGGCCGGACGACGACGAGGAGATCTCTGCCATCTTGGAGCCCAGGTCGAGCAGGGAGTAGGGGCTGCCTGCGGCGGCGGCGGCAGCTGCTGCTGCTGCGGCGGCGGCCGATTGCGGGAAGAAGACGCGAGCGGCGGCGGCGGCGGCTGCAGCGGCCGCCTTCTCCGGGTTGGCGAGCAGCGACTCCGGCACCAGGCCGCCGCCGGCGCCCGCGTGCAGCCCGGCGCCTGCCTTGAGAGCCGGGTGCTCAGCGTCGGCCACGCCGCCCAGACCATAGGGCACCGGAAAGGCGAACTTGTCCTTTTTGAGCAGTGTCTTGGGCTTGCGCCGCGGCCGGTACTTGTAGTCGGGGTGCTCCTTCATGTGCATGGCGCGCAGGCGCTTCGCCTCGTCGATGAACGGCCTTTTCTCCGACTCCGTGAGCAGCTTCCACTCGGCTCCCAGGCGCTTGCTGATCTCCGAGTTGTGCATCTTGGGGTTTTCCTGAGCCATTTTGCGCCTCTGAGCCCGCGACCACACCATGAAAGCGTTCATGGGCCGTTTGACGTGGTCCACCGGCTTGGACATGCTCTCGCCGTGCCGCGGCTGCAGCCCGCCGCCGCCCGGGCCGTCGCCCTTGGCCCGGAGGAAATCTATGTTGGCTGTCCGCGGGGACACGCTCGGCCCGCCGGCGCTCGCCGCGCCCCACTTCGCGGCCCGGCGTCGCTCCCGCCCGGGAGGAGAGGGCCGGGTGACCAGCCCAGGGCCGCGCCGCGTCTCAGGCTGCCCTGCTCTCTCTGGACGAGTGCTCGGGGAAAAAACTCTCCGGAGCACGATAACTTTCAGGCGGTGCCCCCACCCCACGGGGGCAATTTGCCCTCTGCTTTCTTTTTGTCCTTCCTCTCCGGTGGCGTTTTCTCGCGAACCCCCTGCAAGAAGTCTCTGCCCGGCAGAGCTCAGCCCCTGGTCAGTCTTTTCTCTCTTAAATGCACAGCAGCCCGGAAAGTTGCGTCGAGGAGGTTCCACCAAGTTGAGCCGAGAGGCCAATCGCCGCGTGCTGCCAAGTGCCAAAGGGGGCTCTCGGTGGCTGGAGTGTTTGGGATCTCGGTGACTTTCTCATTTGACAGTAGCAGATGGGGGTGGGGGAGGAGGAGTAGAGGTGGCCCCAGAGGAGGAAAAAGAGGGGGAGGCGGAGGAGGGTCCGGGCGCACCACGCGAAAACCGTGCAGCAATGGCTATCAATACAAATACAGCAGCTCCAGTCGGTCTTCCTGACTCCAGGCAGGGCGCGCTGATGGGGCCTCCTACTCTCCCCCTCCCCCCCTCCCCCAATAGGCTGGGTTTTGTGGAAGGGGAACACTGTCTGCGGCCCCAGCACCTGCCTCGCGGGTCTTCCTCTCCAGCTGCGGGTCGGAGAAGGAGGTAGGATGTGGCTTGATCAAGGTTGGGGTTCCCGGGCCTCAGAGGAAATCCTCCGGACTAGTCGAGGCGCCGCGTCTCACAGTACCCGGGGCCATGCCGGCTCCGCTAGCTCCGAGCCCCTCCGGGCGCGCGGGCCGACTTGGGATCTCGGGAGAGCGCTGAGCGTGGAAGGCGGCGCTGCCTCGGCGCGGCTGGCCCGGCACCGGCCGCGTCCCCACCTCGCTCCTCTGGGTCTCCGCCGGGCACTTGCAACTAACTTCTCCCAAGTTTCTTGCGCCGGCGCGCTGGCCTCGCAGTGTGCTCCCGCGTGTGCGCCGAGCCGGGGCCCCTCTATCCAGGGTTCTCTGGCCAGAACCCGGCAGGCGCGGAGGCCAAGGTGCTGGAGGAGGGGATTTAAGGAAACCGCGCCGTCACCTCAGTTCTTAGATCCGCGCTGGGGCTGTTCCCGCTTCCCTGACTGCCGCGGCACAGTGGGCCCCTTTCCGGCCCCGGCTGCGGCCGCCGCTCCGCCGCAGCTCCCGAGGCGGCAGGAGCCCTGTGCACCAGCTCAGGTGAGTGTGGCTACCTGCGTGAGCTCGCGCCCGGAGCCGGCGCTGGGTGTGCATGTCCGGCCGCGGCCGAGAGTGTGTATATCTGGGGGCATGTGGAGGAGGTGGAGCCCAGGACTCCATGAGGGAGGAGGGACCAGAGGAGCCTCCTCCCGCTCCCTCACCCCCAGGACCTCGAATTAAACAGGATCCCTTTTTACCTCTCCCTCCTCCTCCCTCCTCCTTACTCCTCCTCCCACCCCTTTTCACTTGGGAGTTGTATTAGGCGAGTGGAGAGCCGGGATGCACTGAAGAGTCTGCGCGCTGTCTGGCGTTAGCAACCCCCGGAGTCATCCCTGCTACCCTGGCCAGCCGGAGCAGAACTGGTGGAGGCTCTGGGACCCTCTGCCCAGAGAAAGGAGGAGCGCACCAGGGAGAGTCTCGTGGATGCACCCTAGAAAATTTTGGAGACTTTTCCTAGCAAGAATGTGCTCATTTTCTTTGGATGCTCAGATGTTACTTGGAACAGATGCTTCCCGCATTTTCTTGCACCGGTGATGCACGCAGTCAGAGGTAGTAATGTGAAAAATAAATGAGGAGGGACTGAGCATGCTCTTGGCAACCTTTTAGGCATCCTTGGCTGACTGTTCAGCTTTTTAAAAATTCTGGGTGTTTTGTTTTGTATCTATTCTGGTCGTCAGAGCCATCTATATGCTGATCTCTTTAAGGTACAGTTAGTTTACAGTATCTCACTTAAATGCAGAGTGTGGGTGAAGGTGTTCAAAATAAAAAGGAAATATAGAACGTTTCTCTATAAAAGAAAGAAGTGAAGCACGCCAATCACGACATTCTGGAATATTTCTATGTTGTTAAACACTTTTCTTAAGAGCAGTTTTTTTCTTTATAGTTGACATGATGCAAACATCAAGCAGCATGATTTTGTTTGCATATTTTTCTCACTTCTTGGTACACTGCAGCATACTTATAACATGATCAGCCTGGGAGTTTCATTCATAAGCTGTCCTGCCCTTCAGGGAGAACTTGCTTGCCTTCTTTCTTTGGCAGTTTGGTTTTTACCTAGGCGTGTGGAGTGTGCCAGCCAGTAGGCAGTTCCGTACATGATTAACTCTTTACGTCTTCCCTGTGATACATGTTTAACTCATACACAAACAAACACAGACCCCAGAGCACTGATTGAAGTTATGGACTTAAAAACTGTTCATTTAAGAGGTGGGCTTGTTTTATTGCTCATTCTAACAAACAGAATAGAGATTGTTGCTTTAGTTTAGAAATGGAAATCAGCAGTGACATGTGTAGGAGTCTGTATTTTTCTTAAGCTATCACATTCACAAATGTTTACTTTGTGTTAGTTATGCCCTTGTATTGCTACAGCAATTGGAATGATTTCTTTAGAACCATATTCCTTTACAGGCTCTCTAAAGACACTCTGTCATTCACAGACTCGGTGGAGCAACATTAAAACACTAGCAGGTGTAATTACACTGACTAGAATATTAAATACACTGTTTTGTGATGATAAACTACAAAATTATCCGCTCTGAGCTTGTAACCTACTAACTTGTATAGTAGTTTTGAGACAAAATATGATCCACTGTTATACAAAGAACATATGCATGCAGATGCAAGATATGAAACACTGGTAGTCACTAAACATTGTGAACACACTTGAGTCTAATCATAAAAATTATCTTGACACATACAAAGGATAAGGATTGAGAAAAGATATTTTATATTGGTTAGTTAAATTATAATATACTCCTTTCAAGTGTAAGTTAAAAAATATATTGCAATGCATTATTACAATGGAAAGAAAGGTTTGTATATGTGATTGAAATGTATGCTTACCTGTGCAATATTGTATAAAAATAAAACACATATGCTTCCTTGGTAGTTTTGTAAATTGTGCAATATCGCCTGTTTAGTGATATTAAATAAACAAAATTTCAAAGTTCTTAAGTCCAAGAATGTTAACCTGTGCCAAACAAAGGTGCTTTTCATACCTAAAAAGAAAATGGCTGTTGGTCTACTTGTTTGTCTGTTCACCAAATAAAATTGCACACATTTCAAAACAGAAGAGATTTGTTTTTTTATTTCAGTTTTTAGGGGATCAATATTCTTGGCCTAAACTCTTGCCAACCAAGGCAAGGTCCTCATGGTAAGCTGTGCATGAAAGGAAGGCAGCGGGCACTGCTGTTATGAACCTTGCCTGAGTCTGGTTGAGCTTTCCACAAAGTAAGTTCCATGCCTTCTCTTTTTCATATACCAAAATATATTTCCACAGATTTCACGTTTGAATAAATGTAATATTATACTTTTGTTCTTATACATTTTTTAGCTAAAGGTGAAAAATACCAAGAGATAGGAAAGAGAATACCCTGTGTGAGTGAATAGTAAAAGAAAAATAAATTGAAAGAGAACTATAAGTTGGTTGGACTTTTTTTTTTTTTTTTTTTGGCAACTCTTGATTGTGAGCTCCCATGGAAAACTGTACCTTGATCAGTAGAGTCTGCGTGGGTCTGTATTTTCCTTGTGGCCACAGTAATAAACCTGTGCTCACAAATATATCCAAGCAGAAACTGACACTCTCAGAAAGGGTTTGTGAGTCTATGCAAATTCAGTTTCTTTGCCCCAACCCCAGAATCCTCCCCAGTAAATGGTCTTTTTTCAGTTCTAAAACTTTCACTAGGAGGCAGCAATGAAGTTGTTGGGGAATAAAAAAAAAATGCCTTGGCAATACCAGTCTGACTGGCTTTCTCTTTCTTTCCCTCTTTCTCTTTTATAAAGGAGGGGAGGATATTTCATTTCCAAGGGAAGACAGGGGATCAGAGTGAAGGAAATCATTGTCCTCCAACCTCTCTGGCTCCACTTTCTCACTGGATTTTCACCTAGATGGCTCACCACCATATTTTTCTAGAACCATGGAGGTGGTAAACCACATGGAAGGGACTGGGCAGCAAAGGTGATATCTTCAAAATGCAGAGGCCAAGCCATCACACCTGGAACACTGAGAGTAGGCAACTATAGTTAGATAACTTTGGGGCTGTGGTCGTAAGCAAATACAATGAAAGAATTCATAAGCTTTCATACCTGAATGGAAAGGTAATACAGCCTGTTAGTCCTGTTAAGAAGGAAATGAGCAAACTGTGACAAAAGCCAACCTTAGGCTGCTGTCCCAGATCTCTAGTTCTACTCCAGCTCCCAAGTTCTACTCTCATCAGCCACACTCCTATCAGCCAGCCCCCAAAGGGGAAAAATCCCAACCCGTGGACCACGTGAAGCCAGAGGGAGGGGAAGAGGAGTTGAATCAGACAGTCATGGCAGGAGAGAACAGCTGCACAAGTGGCCTTTTACTGCTATATTTTCATCTTTATGAGATTTCTGTCCCTTTATTCTCACTGCTCTGGCCATACAGTACTGGGAAACTGAGAGTTTCCAGATCAATTATAGAGACAACTTTTCTCATTCCTTTTTTGCAGTGATGGCTTCACCCAGGCTAACATTTTGAAAAGGAGCTTTACTTAGATGACAGAGCAAGAAAAACAAAGTAAAAAACTACATCTCACTCCCCTTTTCTCCCTCCCACCCCAAAAAACACCTAAGGGGGAAAAAGACAATACAGATAATCCAAGACAACTTCACAAAGTACTGATTTCAGATCCCAAGAACGCTATAAAAGCAATGGAGAGATTAATTTCTCCCAGGATGACTGCTTTTTTTAAGTGGAAGGAAGCTAGCCTTGAGCAAACACAGAAATGAATGAGGAGGGTTGGACAGTCATCAGATCATGTGGCCTGTGTAATGAAAAACCTTCCAATCCATAGTATTCATATGAGACTGGGTTCTGGTGTAGTAGGTTACTTGTACATTTCATCACCACATATGCTCTTTTGGCTTTTGAGCAAGAACAAATGTGAAAGAGGAGTACCCCTGCAGTATACCAGCAGGGTGGTAAATAAGCCATGCTTCTGGCTTTACCGTGTCCCTCTGTCTGGCTGTCCTCCCTTCCAGCTTCCAGATTGCCATGTGTGCTCCTGCCACTCAGATTCAGTTTCTCTCTAAGGATGGGTCTGCTTTTGAACTCATTTGCTAAGCAGATTGATTGTTTTAGAGCAAAGGTTCTCAACCTGTGGGTCGCGACCCCTTTGGAGGTCGAACGACTCTTTCACAGGGGTCGCCTAAGACCATCGGAAAACACATATTTCCAATGGTCTTGGGAACCGAGACACCACTCCTCTATCCATCTCCAGGCGCGTCTGCCCACATGCAGATACGCCCACATACCAGTACCTGGCGTGATGACATCATTGTGCCAAACCCATCATATACATCCCATACAAATACAGGTGTATATGACAGGGTTTGCACCATAATGTACTTATGTGGACCAGTCACACATGGGTAGACAGCAGCTACTGTGTAGAGAGCAGCTGCTGTGTTGAAAGCAGCTACTCTGTTAAAAGCAGCTACTGTGTTGAAAGCAGCAGTATTGGAGGTAAAACGACACTTCATGAATTATAATTACTGGGTAAATGTAAAATCATGTACTGTAAAATTATCAACTACTGCAAAAAAAAAAATATCTGTACCATGGGAACTTAATCTGGATGCTGATCGGTCTTTTTATATTCAGCTGTGGTTGATGTGAATACTGCCCCCATGTGATAGTAACAGGTATGTAAAAACAACAACACAGAGAATGGTAAATCATAGGAAACTTTAATGAACTGTATTGACTGAACTATGCTATGTATCATCTTTTGTATTATTAAAGCTATTCTTCTATATTATTTTCATTAGCAAACCATCCCATGACAATGGATCGTGTAGGGAAGAATGTTAAGAAAAGAAAATACAGTGAGGATTTTTTTACAGTATGGTTTTACCTCAATAATTACAGCAGGAATTGAGAAACCTCAATGCGTTATTTGTTGTGAAGTTCTGTCAGCAAATCTATGAAACCGAACAAACTAAAATGCCATTTTGATAGCAAGCTTCTGAGCTTTGCCGGCAAGGATACCAACTATTTTAGAGGCAAAGCTGATGGACTCAAGAAAGCCAGATTTGACACTGGTGGCAAGTACCACAAACAAAACGTAGCAGCCATTGAAGCTTCACATTTGGTGGTGCTCAGAATAGCCAGAGCTATGAAACCTCACACCATTGCTGAGGATTTACTGTTGCCAGTGGCCAAAGACATTGTTCGAGTTATGATCGGAGACGAATTTGTTACAAAATTGAGTGCAATTTCCTTATCTAACGACACTGTCTGCAGAAGAATAGATGACATGTCTGCTGATATTCTTGATCAGGTAATCCAGGAAATTAAATCTGCTCCACTTCCAATATTTAATATCCAGCTTGATGAATCTACAGATGTTGCAAACTGTTCACAGTTACTGGTTTACGTGAGGTACATTAATGATGGTGACTTTAAAGATGAGTTTCTTTTTTGCAAACCTCTTGAAACGACAACTATTGCATGTGATGTATTTGACACAGTTGGTTCATTTCTGAAAGAGCATAAGATCTCTTGGGAAAAGGTTTGTGGTGTTTGCACAGATGGTGCTCCAGCTATGCTAGGATGTCGATCTGGATTTCAATGTTTGGTACTGAATGAGTCAACAAAAGTCATCAGAACATACTGTATGATTCACCAGAAAATATTAGCAATGAAGACGCTGCCACAAGAGTTACAAGAAATAATGAAAAGCATCATAAGTTCTGTCAATTTTGTAAAGGCGAGCACTTTAAACAGTCAATTGTTTTCGCAACTGTGCAAAGAGTTGGGTGCACCGAATAATGCTCTGCTATTTCACACTGAAGTGAGATGGTTGTTGAGAGGAAAAGTTTTAAAATGTTTTTGAGCTTCGTGATGAACTCAAAACGTTTTTTAATCAGAAAGCAAGACCGCAGTTCGAAGCACTTTTCAGCAATAAAAGTGAACTGCAGAAAATAGCTTACTTGGTTGACATCTTTGCCATCTTGTATGAGTTAAATTTATCACTGCAAGGACCAAATGCAACATGCCTCAATTTGTCTGAAAAGATCCGATCATTGCAAATGAAACTTCAGCTTTGGCAAAAAAAATTGGATGAAAATAAAATTTACATGTTGCCTACCTTATCTGCTTTCTTTGAGGAACATGACATTGAACCAGACAAAAGGATTACGATGATAATTTCTGTGAAAGAACACTTGCACATGCTTGCAGACGAAATTTCATCATACTTTCCAAATCTACCTGACACCCCATTTGCACTTGCTAGAAGCCCATTCACAGTCCAAGTTGAAGATGTTCCTGAGACAGCACAAGAGGAATTCATTGAACTTATTAACAGCGATGTAGTGAGAACTGATTTCTCTACAATCCCAGTTACAAAATTCTGGATCAAGTGTTTGCAGTCATATCCTGTTCTGTCTGAGACTGTGTTGCGCCTTCTTCTTCCATTTCCAACAACATATCTTTGTGAAACAGGGTTTTCCAGCTTGTTGGTTATCAAGTCTAAATACAGAAGTAGACTTGTTGTGGAAGATGATCTTTGTTGTGCTCTTGCAAAGACTGCCCCGAGAATTTCTGATCTGGTGAGAAAGAAGCAATCTCAACCTTTGCACTGACGTTGGCTTTTTACGCATACTGTCCCAAAATGTAGCAATGTAGTTTACTGTTGTTATATTAAGACTGTTACCCATGCTACACCATGCTTCAAGACAAAATTTCATTTAGTTGTAATTAGAAATAAATATTTCACAATATATTATCACATATTGTTTTTGTGATTAAACACTATGCTTTAATTATGTTCAATATGTAATAATGAAAATACATCCTGCATATCAGATATTTACATTACGATTCATAACAGTAGCAAAATTACAGTTATGAAGTAGCAACGGAAATAATTTTATGGTTGGGGGTCACCACAACATGAGGAACTGTATTACAGGGTTGCGGCATTAGGAAGGTTGAGAACCACTGTTTTAGAGCCAACATTTGAGTTCTTAAGATACCATATCTTGTACTTACATTATCTTATTTAATTTTTAGGAAAACTCTATGAGGTAAGAGTTACCTAATTTGCATTCAGGGAAATGAGCCTTGGAGCAGATGAATAAAGAACTTGCCCAAAGTCACAACCAAAAGTGGAAGAAGTGGGATCTGAACCAAGCTGATGTTCTTCACCGTCTCTACTCTGAGTCCCCTTGGAAGGCTCAGCCCCTTCCTGGCTCAGATCCTCAATTCCGCCTACTTCCTCAAGCCTTCTGTGACTCACTCCATGCCCTACCCCCTCTCTGCGGGAGTGCCCAGTGGCAATCTCTCCAATAATGCATTCCAAACCCACAACAACAACACCCCAATCACCAGAGATAGTCTCTCAAAGTCCTGTTTTGGCTGCTCCACAGCCAGACTGCCCCAGATCCCAGGGTTGTCAGCACAGATTTGGTCTCAGCTGCAATCCACTATGCCTCATGCTGTGGGCCTCCCACTGCAAACACTGAACAATTGCCAGCCCTGAATGAACCCAGTTCCTACCCTTTCTCTGATAGCCAAGTGCTGCTAAAAGGAAATCTCATAACAATGATATCTAATCCCAGTCTTTGCTTTCCCTCAACTCTAGTTGTCCATCCCACCTCTCTTCTCTTTCCTTCCCTCCTTCATTGATTTCTTTCTACCTTTCTTTTGTAAACTCCAAGTGCACAATGCCGGATTCATGATGCACTCTCACAATTGCTCCATCAATGGTCTATTTATTTATTTAATAATGCGACAAGTACCTATGAATCTACCACCCAAAATAAGTGGGAATAGAGGGATCATACCTCAACATAATAAAAGCCTTATATGACAAACCTACAGCCAACATCATGGGCAAAAACTAAACTAATTTCCCCTGAGAACAGGAACAAGACAGGGGTGCCCACTTTCACCACTCCTGTTTGATATAGTGCTGAAAGTGCTAGACATAGCAATCAGACAAGAGGAAGAAATAAAAGGTATCCAAATTTGAAAAAAAGAAGTAAAAACTGTCCTTATTCACAGATGACATGATAGTATACATAGAAAACCCCAAAGACTCCATCAAAAAACTATTAGACCTAATAAATGAATTCGACAATGTAGCAGGATACAAAATTAACATCCAGAAATCTATGGCCTTTTTATGCAACAATAATGAACTCACAGAAAGAGAAACGAAAAAAAAAAAACCAACACCCATTTACCATTGCACCAAAAAAATTAAGATACCTAGAAATAAACTTAAATAAGGAGGTAAAAGACCTGTACTCAGAAAACTACAGGACATTGAAAAAAGAGATAGAGGAAGACATAAACAAATGGAAGAATATACCATGTTCATGGATTGGTAGAATCAACATCATCAAAATGTCCATACTACCCAAAGCAATCTACAGATTCAATGCAATCCCCATTAAATACCAACAGCATACTTCAAAGATCTAAAACAAACTCTCCAAAAATTCATCTGGAATAAAAAAAGGCTCTGAATAGCCACAGCAATCCTGAGAAAGAAAAATAAATTTGGAGGGACCACAATATCAGATATCAAGCTATATTACCAAGCCATGCTTCTCAAAACTGCCTGGTACTGGCAAAAGAACAGACATATAGACCAATGGGACAGAACTGAGAACCCAGAAATCGACCCAAACCATTATGCTCAATTAATATTTGACAAAGGAAAAAAAAAGATCATAGCATGTCCACCAAATCCACAAGCTGGAGAACTATGCAGTCATCAACAATGTTGTTTTGAAGACAAGGAAACCACATCCACAAACACATGTTCAAAATGGAATTATGTTGAAAGGGTCGGGGTCAGATTGTACAACAATGTGAATGTAATTATGGATCTGGACTGTATGTTTAAAATGTTCAAGATGGTAAATTTTATGTTAGGTGTATTTTTCTACGATTAAAAATAAATTTTAAAATTAAAAAAATTGACAAAGAAGGCAAGAGCATACAATGGAGTCAAGACAGTCTCTTCAATAAATGGTGCTGGGAAATTTGGTCAGATACATGCAAAAAAATGAAATAGATCACCAATTTACACCGTACACAATAACAAACTCAAAATGGCTGAAGGACTTAAATGTAAGACGGGGAAACCATAGAAATCCTACAAGACTCCATAGGCAGCAGACATATGTTGTAGCAATTTCTTTACCGGTACAGCTCCTAGGGCAATGGAGACTAAGGAGAAAATAAACAAATGGGATGACATCAAAATAAAAAGCTTCTGCACAGCAAAACAATAAGAAAGCCCACTGCATGGGAGAACATATTTGCCAATGATATTTCAGATAAGGGTTTGATCTCCAAAATTTACTGAGCACTCATACAGCTTAACAAAAGAAAGATAAACAATCCAATAAAAAAATGGGCAAAGGACCTAAATAGACACTTTTTGAAAGAGGACATACAGAAGGCCGAGGGACATATGAAAACATGCGCAAAGTCACTAATCATCTGAGAGATGCAAATCAAAACAACAATGAAATACCATCTCACACCTGTCAGAATGGCTATCTTCAACAAATCAACAAATGACAAGTGCTGGCGAGGATGTGGAGAAAAAGGAGCCCTCATGTACTGCTAATAGGAATTCAGACTGGTGGGAAGCAGACTGGTGTAGCCACTGTGGAAGACAGTATGGAGTTTCCTCAAAAAGTTAAAAATGGAACTCCCATTTGACCCATTAATTCCACTTCTAGGACTATATCCCAAGAAACCAGAAACACCAATCAGAAAGGATATATGCACCCCTATGTTCATAGCAGCACAATTTACAATAGCTAAGATTTAGAAACAACCTAAGTGCCCATCAGCAGATGAGTGGATTAAAAAACTGTGGCACATCTACACAATGGAATACTAAGCCGCTATAAAAAAGAAGGAACTTTTACCATTTGCAACAGCATGGATGGAAATGGAGAGCATTATGCTAAGCAAAATAAGCCAGTTGGAGAAAGACAAATATCACATGATCTCACTCATATGTGGGATATAATGATTAACATAATTTGATGAACAAGAATAGATCCAGAGACAAATGGCAGGGGAGGGGGTTAGAGAACCTCCAAAGGACTTATATGCATGCATATTAGCATAACCAATTGACACAGACACTGGGGCGGTGGGGGTTTGCTGGGGTGGGAATGGCTGCGGGGAGCGGGCGGTGTCAAGCAGAGAAAAAGGAGACATATATGTAAAACTTTAGACAATAAATAAAAAAATTAAAAATATAAAACCTGCCGATAAACCTGTATCAAACAAAATGATCATCCCAGTAAACTAGGTTCTTGCCTTCCTAACCCAATGTAACCATTTCCATTTCCTTGATTTTTGTATTTAGCCATACAGCTTTGTTTATCTATATGTATCCTTTAAAACTATATTTTCATTTTAATTTGTTTTTAACTTATAACAGTTTTATAAGTTAAGACTTTTGTATAAAATCTGTATTGATGAAATTTTTCATTTAATTATATTGTTTGGACTCAATATGACGGCATGTCACTGAGTTTATTCATCTTAGCCGTTAGTGAATAGCCAATGGTGTAAATGTACCACTATGTATTTGCTTATACTCTCCTGTTTCTGGTTTTTAAACATGTGTACTGGCTGCTATAGGCATTCTTGCTCCTGTCTACTGTTCTACACATGCAAGAGATTTTATAGGCAAAATGAAAAATGGGAAACTCACTTAGTGCTGTACCCTTTTCCAAGTGTGCCTCCTTGTGTTTCTGTTTGCATTTGAATTTCCTCCAGGCATTCAGAGAGTAATTTTTTAATATGCTGTCCCAAGTTTCTGATTATTATTCTTGAGAGGGTTGGTCTTATAGGAGCTATTTCTGCATTTCTAGAATCCATCTGAAATTGATTTTTGTATATAGTGTGAGTTTGATTCCTTCCCATATGGATACTCAATTTTCTAGAACGATTAATTGAAAAGACTGCCTTTTTATATTGCTCATTCTCGCTACCTTTGCCAAACAATGTAAATTGGTTTCTGAGCTATTTTGTTTCATAGTTTTTAAAATTTGCACTAATATTGCACTATACTAATTCTGATAGAGCAAGTCTTTGCATCTTCTTATTCAAAGGTATCTTGGCTACTCTTGACCTTTGCATTTTTGTATAAATTTTAGAAAAGATTGTCAGGTTCTAAATATTCTCTAGAAATGGAAATTTTTAATTTTTAGTTGAAGTATAGTTGACACATAACGTTATATTAGATGCAGGTGTACAACATAATTTGATATTTCTGTACATTATGAAATAATCACAGTAAGTCTAGTTAACATCTGTCACCACACATAGTTACAAAATTTTTTCTTGTGATGAGAACTTTTAAGGTTTACTAAAATCCAAATATATTTTTTTAAATGTTATTGTTCAGACTAAAGGTCTGGTGCATGAAATTCGTGCACAGGAAGGGGTTCCCCTCAACTCAGCCTGCACTCTTTCCAATATGGGACCCCTCAGGACCCCTGGCTCCTAACTGCTCACCTGCCTGCCAGCCTGATCCCCCTAACTGCTCTCCCCTGCTGTCCTGATCCCCCTAAGTGCTCTACCCTGACAGCCCCCTGCCCAACCTCCCCTGCCTTCCCACTGTAGTTTGACAGTCTGTTCAATGCTTCTTTGCCTCTGTATCTATCCCCCCCCCCATTTCTTTCCTTTAAAAAATTTTGCCTCTGCAGACTAGAAATGAACATATAATAACAAAAAAAAAAAAAATGTTTGAGTCCCAATTTCGATGTCCAGCAGTTCTGAGTCCCCTTTTCAATGTCAAACAGCTCCTTATGTGTACATGTCAGCAATGATATCTGGATGGTGGGCACATGGTGGCAATGCAGGTCCGACCCTCTCTGGTTTGGTCCTAGGCAACCTGCAGCGATGCACAGCTGCTGACTGCTATTGTGGTAAGGCGTCGTCAGCGTTTTCCATCTCTGGACTGTTTTTCCTCTCGTCTTCGTGGTTGGAGCAGACCTGTCAATACCTCTCTGTTGCGGGAATCCACATGGTCTTGGAGTTGTTTTTTTGGAAATATACAAACATATTCTCAACCAAAAGTTAATAAAGGAATCTTTTCTATATAATTGATTTGGGATCCTTTTTATTTTTGCCCAAATGATTTTCCTTTGTCTTATTTAGACACCATGTGTGTTTTTCATGGGTGTCTTGCTGTTAGCATTACACATGAAAATTAATTTTGTAAAGTAAAAATTTTCTAGATGTAATTTACTTATAGGATATTTTTCCTTACATGATATTACCCTATTATCCCCCCCCTTTTTTTATTAATGGAGGCTTTTGTAAATTTTATAATGCAGTCTTGATAACTTTAAATTTTAATTTTCTTGCCCAAAAATATGACTGCTTTAGGTTCATTGCATGTTCAGGAATTTTACCATGAGATGAACTACCAATAGAATTTTAGTTACTACTTTAGAAACAGCTTTTTGTCCAGTACAATTAAATTTTCTTAAATATTCATTTATTTCAATTAGCCTATTTAAATTAATCTGAAAACTTGATTACTATTTTACTGTCAAATTTAATACTCTGCCAACAATCTTAGTTTACCCTGTAAATATTAGTGGGAAGGATTATTTGCATTCTTGAGTAGGCCCTGAGCATTCCTGGTGCTAGGCTGGATTTAGATATAGGGCAGCTGCTGTCAGCCAAGTCTCTTGTCTGTTACCTGGGTCCCGATCTGAACTGGGCCAAGTCTCTGTCTGTCACCTGTGTCCCTATTTGAGCTGGGCGTGGGAGGCAAAGCAGCCATGGGGCAGGAGACCTCCCTCAGAAGGGGTGAAGGTTGAGGCCCCTTCAGGGTTGGGGGGGTGAGGGTCTGCGCCCCACTTCTGTTGACCCCCAAGTTATCTCCTAATGGCCCCTCTGCAACTGTGCCTGTCTTAGGTTGTTCCTTCCCTGAGGAATCTTACCCGTCTCTGGCTAACCAGTCATCCTCCGGGGACAAGCAGGGTGATGTGAGGTTCATTTCTGTCTCCTTGGTAGCCTATGCCCCTGCTCTTGGCATTTTAATTATGATGTGTCTTGGTTTGGTCCTCTTTGGATTCCTTTTGTTTGGGGTTCTGTGTGCTTCCTGGACTTGTAAGTCTATTTCTTTCACCAGGTGGGGGAAGTTTTTGGTTATTATTTCTTCAAATAGGTTTTCAGTATCTTGCTCTCTCTCTTCTCTGGCACCCCCATAATTGGGATGTTGGTACGCTTGAAGTTGTCCCAAAGGCTCCTTACACTCTCTTCATATTTTTGGATTTTTTTTCCTTTTTGCTTATCTGGTTGACTGTTTTTTGCTTCTTTGTATTTCAAATCTTTGACTTGATTCTTGTGATTCTCTAGTCTGCTGTTAGATCTCTGTATAATATTTTTTATTTCAGTCAGTGTATGCTTAATTTCTAGTTGGTCCTTTTTCACATCTTCGAGGGTCTTGCTAAATTTATTGGCCTTTTCTAGAAAATTCTTGAAAAACCTTATAACCGTGGTTTTGAACTCTATATCCAGTCATTTGCTTTCCTCCATTTCTTTCATTTGTGACCTTTTTCTTTGCCTCTGCATTTTGGCTGCTTCCCTGAGTTGGTAGGGTAGCTTTGTGTGCTAGCTGTCCTATAGGGCCCACTGGCTCAACCTCCCCAGTTACCTGAGGTGGACAGTCTTGGTGCACCCCTTTGTGGGCTGTGTGCACAGTCTTGTTGTAGTTAAGCCTTGATTGGTGTTGGTATCACTGGGAGGAATTGACTTCCAGGCCAGTTGGCTGTGAGGATCAGCTGTGTCTATGATGGGAGAACTTCCGTGCTGGAGACACCCTTCTGAGGCAAGACTTGCTTCAGTGGGGCTTTAGTGCTCACTGGGTCTGCCCCCTGAGTGTGTCCCTTATGGATCTGAGGAGTTGTAATCTGGATGGTCCTACTCTGACCCCTGTGTACCTGGCTCTTGGATCTCCAAGGAGGTGATAATTTAGCCTCTGCCTGAGGCCACCCAGCAGGAACTACAGAGAGATCTGCAGATTCCTCTTCTTTGTTTGGGTTTTGGTGGTGCCCAGATGAGGCCCAGCTGTGAAGCAATGCAAGCTGCTGTGGAGCCTTGGGCCTTCTTTTGGATGTTCTGGGTCTCTCTGACTCAGCTATAGTTTGATAGGTAAGTTTAGATTTCAAAGGACCAGGCCATTCATATACAAAAGCCTCTGTGCACATCTTGGTTGGGGTGGAGTCTCAGGGCGGAGCAAACAGCAATGGCTTCCCGTCAGCCCTGCCCTAAGAGGCCCCAGGGTCTCAGTGTCCCTTGGTAATTGCTGCAAGCACCGCTGAGAGAAAGCCGCCCTCAAGTTCTGGCCCCTTCCAGACAGTCCAGTTTCTCCCTGGGTGAGTCTGTGTCCCCAGTCTGGCCTAGAACTGGAGTTCAGTGTTGTCCGGAGCTTGTGTCTCTCTCCAGCTTGAAAAAGCCAGCCACGTACTCAGTTGCCAGCCCTCTCCGTGCGCACGCCTCTGCCTTCTGCACCTCTGCACTTTACTTCCGCAGCTCCTCTGAGTCTCAGTGTGCTTTTCTCTTCCCTTCTAGTTGTAGAATTTCCACTCAGCCAGTCTTCCTGTGGTTCTGGATGATGTCCGTTTTGTCTTTTAGTTGTAGTTTTGAGGTTGTTGTGTGAGGCAACAAGTTCAGGTGTTTACCTATGCCGCCATCTTGGTTTCTCCCAAATATTTTTTAAAAACCATTTAAATAAAGATTGCTATGAATATCTAGGTTGATTTGGGTGGAATTAACATCTTTACAATTTTAATACTTCTAATACATGAGCCTGGCATTCTTCCATTATATTGCTGATCTTTAGTTTCTCTGAGTAATAGTTGTCTGGTAGAATTCTTATTCATTTATTATTCTTAGGTTTTTAAAGCTATTTTTGATACCATTATAAAGAGCATATTTTTAAGAAAATATCTTTTAAATGATTTTATTTTTTGTTTGTTGCTGATATATAAAAATACGATTTATTTTTCTATATTGATTTGGTAAGTGGCAACCTTGTAAAATCATTTTTAATTCAATTAATTTATTTATAGGTTTTTATGTGTTTTTGTTTTGTTTTGTTTTGTTTGATTTGTTAATCCTCAGCTGAGTACATTTTTTCATTGATTACTAGAGAGAGTAGAAGGGAGGGGGAGAGACATACAGAGAGAGAAATACATTGATTGATTGCCTTCTGCACATGGCCCGACCAAGGCTAGGAATCGAGCCTGCAACCAACGAGGTACGTGACCTTGACCGGAATTGAACCTAGGACTCTTCAGTCCCAGAGCCAACATTCTATCCATTGAGCCAATCCAGCTAGGGCTCTAGGTTTTTAAAGAATTTTCTACATACAAAATTATGTCACCTGTGAACATTGAGAGTTTTCTTCCTTTATAATTGTAATATATTACATATCTTTTTCTTGTCTTACTGGACTGTCTAGATTCTTCAGGTCATTGTTGAACAGAAATGATAATAGTGGCTATTCTTGCCTTTTTTCCTTACGCATGAATGGCATAGTTGGGGAGGGCTTATGGTACTCTTTGCAGAGCTTGGGGCTTCTAATGATCTAGTTCAGCCCTGGTCCCACTGCCCCTCAATGATTCACCTCCCACATTTCCCTGGAATTCTGCTTGGTTATGCTTTTCTTCATATAGACAGTTAGTTGATCCACCAAGCCATCCAGGTTTATCTCTAGAACAAGAATCCTATCCTGGTTGGGTCCCTGAACTCTGCACACTGGAGAAAAAGCTCCATTGGTACAAATTCCTCTACCCGCCATTCCTTTGTCAGCCTAGCAGAGGTTTTTGCCAAAAATAGTTGCTCACCCCTTGCCTGGTTATCATGTTAGACTATTTGCCCTGACCTGTTTTTATGCCACTATGCTATTTGCATCTTGCATCAGGAACCATAGCCTCTCTGTCTGACCCATTAGGGACTAAGTAATGGGGCCAGTTTTCCTGTTTCTTACTAGTACACCACCTACACACAGGGTGACTGCTCAGTCCAGGCTCAGTGCTTAATATGTTGAGGACAGGCTAAGTCCCCTATCATATCACACAGTCCATGCCTAAATGAGTACATTTGTTTTACCAAGCAGCATAATGTTCCCTTTCTCTAGAGGCAAGGTAAAATAACCTACCAGCAAGCAAATGCCACAATTCCTTCTAATGAGGGCAGGAACCCAGAAGTATTGAAGAGCAGATCTGATAGCAATCGCCACCTAATTATTCCAGCTGCCTGAAAAGTTGTTTCATGACCTTAGTGGACTTATCACCCCCCTTAGTATTTGGAAAGCTGCATTGTATTTTAATGCTTTGTTTTTTCACTAAAGTGTTTCTATACACTAACTTCCTATTTGCCAGGTCCTTTTGTTCATTATCAGCCTTCAATTTCACATTCCAGTCAGTTGTCAGGAGTGGCCAGACTATGATCATAGGCATGCCTGCAGTGCCGCTTTTCAATGCACTTTTAAAACAGTATTTGACATTAATGCATGTGCATTGTCCCCTAGCAAACACATCTATTGCTGTCAAACAAAGCCCCATATTTGATAAAAATGTGCCTTTGCTTATTTTCCTGAGGCAAAGGGAGCTTGCATTGTGTCATGGGGCTTGATTTTTCATAAAATTCCACCTTTACGTTAGGACACATGGGACTGAGTTAAAAGTCCGGCAACAATCTGACAAGAAAATATTATCTGATCAATTCATTAATGATAATTTGGAGTTGCTTCTCTAATAAACACACCTCCAAAAGGTTGAGTTGACCACTCCTCGCTTCATGCTTCTCCATAACTTGGAGCACCAATACCTCGGAGCACCAATACTTCTTGGTTGCAACTATTAACTGATTGTTTCCTTACTTAATTCTAAACGTCCTACAGACAGAGACCATATCATACTGATCTTTATAGCTCAGCACCTAGCCTGGCATTCAATAAACTGTTAAATGAATGTATCAGCCATATGCTCCAAATCTGTGTGTGCACAGCCAAGGAGAGGTGGAGGATTTAACTGCATGATTCAGATACAGGATTATTAAGCTGCTCTTAATTATTTATTTATTTATTCCTAATGAAGTCTAGAGTGGTGTTGGAAATGAGATGACTTAAATAATGTTTCTCATAGCCCTAGTAAGACTCCAACTTTCTTACCTTCTATCTTCAGGCTATTTGAAGTATAGTCTACTCCCTCCTGACCTTGAATAAAGATTTTGTTCTGAACCTCTGTTATGGACTGGATTGAATTGTGCGCCCCCCCCCCCCCACCATTCATATATTGAATCCTGAACCCTCAGTGTGGTTTTATTTGGATATGGAGCCTCTAAA
Source organism: Corynorhinus townsendii (assembly GCA_026230045.1). Classification (NCBI taxonomy): domain Eukaryota; kingdom Metazoa; phylum Chordata; class Mammalia; order Chiroptera; family Vespertilionidae; genus Corynorhinus; species Corynorhinus townsendii. The sequence continues at coordinate 45,253,717 of JAPDVU010000003.1, read as the reverse complement.
GACGTGATTAAGGTTAAGTAAGATTATAAGGATGGCGTCCTGGTTTTATAGGGTTATTGTCCTTGTGAGAACAAAACCATGGTGTGCAAGCCAGGAAGAGAGAACTCTGGTGGGACCTTGATCTTCCCAGCCTCCAGAACTATGAGAAAAATAAATTTCTGTTGTTTAAGCAACTCAGTCTCAGTTATTTTGTTATTGCAACTTGAGCTGACCCAGTTTCTGTATACATACCTTTATAATATTTGATATTTTACAACAACAATTTTTTGGTATTTTTTTTATCACAAAAAAAGCCAATAAAAATAATACACTGATAATTTTGCTCCACATAATCCCAGAAATAAAGGTTTTCATTCTGAAGTAATGTCCTTTATCATCCACAGAGTGCATGGTTTCATGTACAAGTACAAAATGAACAGTGAGAACTGGTATGTTTTTTTATCTTTTTTTCTTAGACATACAGAGATGGGGATTCTGAGCTGGGACTGAGGAAGTATATCTGGGAGTCTGAGGAGGCGGTCTTCGAGGCAGGGCAATACTGGGTGATTCTACAATGCTTAGGGTGATGAACAGAGAGTCAAGATTTGTCTGCATTGGGAGTGGCTGGGGGAGTGAAGAAGCTACTATAAGCATTCACACTGCACTACTTTTAAGGAATTATTGGGATTAAGTCTACATGGAATTAGGATGACAAACTGAGGGTTGTAGGAACCTTTAATTTTGTGCTACCATAGACATGGAATTAGCTGTTTCCAGCAACTTGTGCTCAATGGCTACAGACTTCATGGTAGATTAAAGATTGAGCCAAATTCTTTGTTACTCGTTCACGGAGAGGAGAGGTCTAATAACTCACCTTATGAACCCGGGCTTGCTTTAGTAATTTGTTTGACCAATAGGACATAGCAAAAGTGTCATTCTGGAACTCCTGTGTCTAGGCTGTAATAAGCCTTGCTTCTGCCTGGGTCTTTTGGTCTCTGGAGCTCTGAGTTGCCATATGAAAATTTCAACTACTCTGAGACTACCTGTTAGAAACATGCTTTGATAAACAGTACCAGTTGGTTCAAGCCCTGTGGCCATTCCCATCAAGATGTCAGACACAAGAGTAACACTGTGTAGAGCAGCTCTTCCACAGGCAGAATACCCCCATATGACTTTTGTCATGCCATGTGAGACAGAAGAGTCACCCAGCTGAGCCCAGCCCAAACACCTGACCTACAAAATTGGGAGATATTAAAAAAATGCTGTACCAAGCCACTAAGTTTTGAAATAGTTCATTCTACAGCAGTAGATAAGTGGAACAACCTATATCAAACTTCAGAGTTATAATAATTACTAAGTAAACCAACCTACTACTTTACAAGTTGATTCTATTGAAGTTCCTTAGTTCCTTTCAACCTGAAGAAGCCAGATTTAAAGAAAAGGAGAAAACCACACAGGTTGTAAAGCCTACAGGGGAGACTTTCTCATGGTGCAAAGGGAATGGCTCAATAGTTGAAGAAACTTTGTAATTGACAGCCTCCTCCCTGTATGAAATTACTGTACAGACACCTTTGGAGGGAGGGGGAGAGAGAAGATAGGAGCCCCTATGCATAGCTGGGACCACTCTGTTGTGATCTTTTCTGGTTTCCAGTAATAAACCTTAATTTTCAATCCAGATTTAAATAAATAGCCTTTTTTTTCAGTCACTGCCTAAATAAAATTGTCTTTACTTCTAAATTTTCTGGGAGTAGCCAGTCAGATATAAACCCTTTTTTTCTACAAAGGAGAAAGACAAACTTTCTATGATCACATGTCACTTTCCACCTGCATAATTATAGCTTAAAGAAAATTCTTTAAAAAAAAATCAATGCTCCAAATCTAGAGTATTAAAATGTCTTAATTAAGAAGGCAAAAATGAGCCTGGCCAAAGTGACTCAATGCTTATGTGTTGACCCATAAACCAGGAGGTCCTGGTTTTATTCCTAGTCAGGTCAAATGCCCGGGTTTCAAGCTCGATCTCATGTGCCTGACTGGGAATAGAAACTCCCGGTGCATGGGATGATGCTTAACCAACTGAGCAACACCAGCCTGGCCTTTTTTTTTTTTTTAATCACTATAAAAAGAAATCTTACAGCCCAGCTGGAGTGGCTCAGCGGTTGAGCATCGACCTATGAATCAGGGGGTGTACGGGAGGCAGCAGATCAATGATTCTCTCTCATCACTGATGTTTCTATCTCTCTCTCCCTCTCCCTTCCTCTCTCTGAAGTCAATAAAAAACATTATATATATACATACATATATATGTATATATATATAATTATATATAAAATTATATATATACATATATATAATTTTAAGACAAATATGCTGACTTTGAATATTTTATATTTCTTGGTAATATTTGTCTAGTGTCAAGAAGATTCCAGAGTCACTAACCACAGCCCTAGGTTTAGAGGTTATGTTCAGAATTAGATTTCTTTTTCTTTTTTACACTCCTAATTTTGGATTTTATTATGTTGACATATATGTGAATAAGTTCACTTTATTTGACTAAAAAAATAATTTATTATTTAATGAGAGCCAATTACACATCTCATGATGATACTGTTAAAAAGAAGAAAAATAAAGAGCTCTGGCTGGTTTCCTCAGTGGTTAGAGCATCAGCCCACGGACCAAAGGGTCTCAGGTTTGATTACTGGTTAAGGGCAGGTACCTTGGTTGCAGGAGGCAAATAGTTGATGTGTCTTTCTCACATCAATATTTCTCTCTCTGTCTTCCCCCACACACACCCACACTTCTCCCTCCATTCCACTCTCTCTCTAAAGATCAAAGCGGGGGGAAAAAAGATGTCCTCAGGTAAGGATTTTTTTAAAAAAAGGAGTAGAAGCAGAAGACATTGCTAGGGGACACAAAAGCTTTACCAAAAAAATTAACATGTAACAATACACGATGAAATTTATTTGGTAGGTTACACCCCCTTTGCTTTAGCCATGAGCAGGTTCACTTTCATCTCTTTTCAGGGATATGTTCCTTAAGGAAGATATTAGTAATGTCTGCAGACATAGGTTAATAAATTCCATTGCTGACGGGACTCCTACTCAATTTGATGAATCAGTAGTTTTGTGGTTTCTGACATCAGCAGAGGCCATCAATTAAAATGCATACTGCAATTCATGAGTTTTTAATTATAAACAGTCTGAATAGAACACTATCATCCAGAATGATCAATATGTATTAAAAAGGCAGGTAGGAGCAGCACAGTATCAGGAACACTTAATTGGGAACCAAGCATTCTGTGTTTGAGTTCCATATTGCTTTCTAATAGTTGCCAGCTTAACATTTGGAGCCTCCATCTTCTCATCTGTAAATGAAAATTATATTTGTCTTAGCTGACTCATAAAGTTGTTTAGAAGATTAGAATGAAATGAGCCAATGCAAATAAGTGGTAAAGTGTTAGTTTTTCAGATAAAATGCCTATTAAGTGGCCAAACCAAGAGTAGAGACAGAAGTGTATCCAGTTGGCCTGGGGCTGTGGGGGAAGATGGCTGGACATTAGGACTAGCTGGGAGAAAACTCTTGAGGTTGAATTGGCTAGAACTGTTGATGCTCCATTCCCTTGTTTTAGTTTGAAGATTCATTGTAAGGCTCGCTTACTTTGTCTCCACTATAGTCACTCTGATTCTCAATCCCCTTCTCTTTCACTTGTTCCATAACTCAGTCATCTGTCAAAGTGAGCTGTCAAGTCATATGAGGATGTTTGTTATTTTTTATTACTTCTTTATTAAGATATAATCCACCTTTGTATTTCCTTCTTTATTAAGATACAATCCACCTTTAATTGTATTAAGATACAATTCACTCATTTAAGGTATACAGCTCGATGTGTTTTGGTGTATTCACAGAGTTATGCAAATATTGTAACAATACATTTTAGACCACTTAAAAATATTTTTATTGATTTCAGAGAGAGGAAGGGAGAGGGAGAGAGATAAAAACATTCATTGGCTGCCTTCTGCATGCCCCGCACTGGGGATCAAGCCTGAAATCTGTGCATGTGCCTTGACTGGGAATAGAAGCTCCTGGTGCATGAGATGATGCTCAACCAACTGAGCAACACCAGCCTGGCCTTTTTTTTTTTTTTAATCACCATAAAAAGAAATCTTACAGCCCAGCCAGAGTGGCTCAGTGGTTGAGCATCGACCTATGAATCAGGTGGTCATGGTTCGATTCCTGATCAGGACACATGCCTGGGTTGTGGGCTCGAACCCCAGTGGGGAGTGTGCAGGAGGCAGCCAATTGATGATTCTCTCTCATCATTGATGTTTCTATGTCTACCTCTCCCTTCCTCTCTGAAATCAATAACAATATATTTAAAAAACAAACATAAAAAACAAATGGAAACCTTACATTCATTAGCAGTCATTCCCCATTTATTCCCTAGTTGCCTTACCTCCACCCTGGGCAACTACTAATCTACTTTCTCTCTATATATATTTGCTTCTTCTGGACATTTTTATATATGTAAATGAAATCAGATAATGGTCTTTGGGAGAAGTCCCTTTCACTTAGCACAGTGTTTTCAAGGTTCATCCATGTTGTAGCATGTATTGATGGTTTATTGAATTTTATTGTTGAATGATATGCCATTGTATGGGTATATCTCATTTTATTTATCCATTAATCAGTTAATGCGCATTTAAGTTGATTCTATAATTTGGCTAATGTGATAATTTTTTTTTTCTTATAAATCTTTATTGTTCAGATTATTACAGGTGTTCCACTTTTTTTCCCCCCCATAGCTCCCCTCCACCTGATTCCCCACCCCACCCCATGCCCTTACCCCCCGCCACTGTCTTCATCCATAGGAGTAAGATTTTTGTCCAATCTCTTCCCGCACCCCTCACACTTGCTTCCCCTGAGAATCGTCAGTCCACTCCCTTTCTATGTCCCTGATTCTATTATATTCACCAGTCCATTCTGTTCTTCAGATTTTTTGTTCACTTGATTTTTAGATTCACTTGTTGGTAGGTATGTATTTGATGTCATTTTGTTGTTCATAATTTTTATCTTTACTTTTTTCTTCTTCTTCCTCTTCTTAAAGAATACCCTTCAGCATTTCATGTAATCCTGGTTTGGTGGCGATGAACTCCTTTAGCTTTTTCTTGTCTGTGAAGCTCTTTATCTGACCTTCAACTCTGAATGATAGCTTTGCTAGGTAGAGTAATCTTGGTTATAGGTTCTTGCTGTTCATCACTTTGAATATTTCTTGCCACTCCCTTCTGGCCTGCATAGTTTCTGTTGAGAAATCAGCTGACAGTCGTATGGGTACTCCCTTGTAGGTAATTAACTGTTTTTGTCTTGCTGCTTTTAATATTCTCTCTTTGTCTTTTGCCCTTGGCATTTTAATTATGATGTGTCTTGGTGTGGTCCTCTTTGGGTTCCTCTTGTATGGGGTTCTGTGTGCTTCCTGAACTTGTAAGTCTATTTCTTTCACCAGGTAGGGAAAGTTTTCTGTTATTATTTCTTCTAATAGGTTTTCAATATTTTGCTCTCTCCCTTCTTCTGGCACCCCAAAAATTCGGATGTTGGTTCGCTTGAAGTTGTCCCAGAGGCTCCTTACACTATCTTCATATTTTTGGATTCTTTTTTCTTTTTGTTTTTCTGGTTGGATGTTTTTTGTTTCCACATATTTCAGATCTTTGGTTTGATTCTTGGGGTACGTTGATCTACAGTTGAGTTTCTGTATATTTTTTATTTCAGACAGTGTATGCTTCATTTCTGACTGATCCTTTTCCATTTTTTTGGCATTCTCATTAAGGTCCTTGAAGGTCTTACTAAGCTCCTCAGAAGTGTCATCAAGTTTCTCAGCGGTTTTTAGAAGATTCTTGAGTAACCTTATACATGTGGTTCTGAACTCTATGTCATCCAGTAGTTTGCTTTCCTCCGTTTCTTTCATTCGTGACATGTTTCTTTGTTTCTGCATTTTGGCTGCTTCCCTGTGTTGATGGAGTGGCTTTGTGTGGTAGGTGACCTATAGGGGGCAGTAGCTCAGCCTCCCCAATCACCTGATGTGGATGCTCTTGGTACACCCCTTTGTGGGCTGAGTGCAAAGTCTTGGTGTAGTTAAGCCTGAATTGCTGTTGGTACGCTGGGAGGAATTGACCTCCAGGCCAATTAGCTGTGAGCACTCCCTGTGTCTATAATGGAAGAACTGCTGTGCTGAAGACACGCAGGACTTGTTTCAGTGGGGCTTCAGTGCTCACTGAGTTTGCCTCTTGAATGTGTCACTTATGGATGTGAGGAGTTGAAATCTGGTGTCTCACACTGACCACTAGGTACACTGGCTTCTGGATCTCCAATGGGGTGCAGGTCAGCTACTGTCTGAGGCCACTCAGCAGGAGCTACAGTGAGAGCTGCAGTTTTCTCCTCTTTGCTTGGGGTTTGGAGGTTTTGGAACTGTCTGACCCGGGCTGCAAGTTTGCTAGGTTAAGCTGCGATAGGGCAGGCTTTTCTTATGCTAACTCGGTTGCTTGGAGCTTGGGTGGGTTTGTAGGTTGTGCAGGGCGGGGCCTCAGGGTGTCACTAGGTTAGGGCGTGGCAAACAGCAATGGCTGCTAGTTAGCAGGCTCTGTGTCCCCAAAGGCATCCGCAAGTCTGGTGCCCCAGTTCAGTAAACAATTATTCCTGCGCGCAGCTCTGCAAGCAAGCCACCTTCGCTGGCAGACAGTCCAGCTTCTCCCCGTAGGAGTTTGGGTCCCCCGCGTCTCCCCAGAGACTGGATTTCAGAGTAATCGGGGGCTTGTCTCCGTTGGGGTTGAAAAAAGCAACGCACCCAGTCACCCGCAGCCAGCCCGGATCACGCGCCTCCGTACCTCAGCTTTCCTGCGCTCGTGCACGTCTCAATGCTCTTTTCTCTTTCCTTGTAGTTGTAGAACGTCACTCAGCCAGCTTTCCCGTGGTTCTGGGTGATAGACGTTTTGTCTTTTAGTTGCAGTTTAAATTGTTGTGGGAGGCAGCAGTTTAGGTGTTTACCTATGCCGCCATCTTGGATTCTCCCGTGATAATTTTTTTTAATCTTTATTGTCCAGATTATTACAGATGTTCCTCCTTTTTCCCCCCATAGCTCTCCTCCACCCAGTTCCCACCCCACTCCATGACCTCGCCCCTCATTGTCCTCATCCACAGGTGTAAGATTTTTATTTAATCTCTTCCTGCACCCCCCCAGACCCCCTTCCCCCTGAGAATTGTCAGTCTGCTCCCTTTCCATGCCCCTGATTGTATTACATTAACCAGTCTGTTCTGTTCATCAGATTTTTTATTCATTTTATTTTTTTTAGATTCACTTGTTGATAGATATCTATTTGTTGTCACTTTGTTGTTCATAATTTTTTATCTTTACCTTTTTCTTCTTCTTCCTCTTCTTAAAGAATACCCTTCAGCATTTCATATAATACTGGTTTGGTGGTGATGAATTCCTTTTGCTTTTTCTTATCTGTGAAGCTCTTTATCTGACCTTCAATTCTAAATGATAGCTTTGCTGGGTAGAGTAATCTTGGTTGTAGGTTCTTGCAATTCATCACTTTGAGTACTTCTTGCCACTCCCTTCTGGCCTGCATAGTTTCTGTTGAGAAATCAGCTGATAGTCATATGGATACTGCTTTGTAGGTAACTAACTGTTTTTATCTTGCTGCTTTTAAGATTCTCTCTTTGTCTTTTGCCCTTGGCATTTTAATTATGATTAAAATGTGTCTTGGTGTGGTCCTCTTTGGATTCCTCTTGTTTATGGTTCTCCGCGCTTCCTGGACTTGTAAGTCTATTTCTTTCACCAGGTAGGGGAAGTTTTCTGTCATTATTTCTTCAAATAAGTTTTCAGTATCTTGCTCTCTCCCTTCTTCTGGCACCCCCATAATTCAGATGTTGGCATGCTTGAAGTTGTCCCAAAGGCTCTTACACTATCTTCATATTTTTGGATTCTTTTTGCTTTTCCAGTTGGGTGTTTTTTTGCTTTCTTGTATTTCAAATCTTTGACTTGATTCTTGGGATCCTCTAGTCTACTGTTGAATCTCTGTATATCATTCCTTATTTCAGTCAGTGTATGCTTAATATCTGACTGCTCATTTTCTATTTTTTTTGGCATTCTCACTAAGATCCTTGAAGGTCTCACTAAGTTTCTTTGAGGTTTCTAGAAGATTTTTGAGTAACCTTATAACTGTGGTTTTGAACTCTATATCCAGTAGTTTGCTTTCCTCCATTTCTTTCATTTGTGACATGTTTCATTGTCTCTGCATTTTGGCTGCTTCCCTGTGCTGATTGAGTGGTGTTGTGTAGTAGGTGTCCTATAGGGCCCAGTGGCTCAGCCTCCCCAGTCACCTGAGGTGGATGCTCTTGGTGCACCCCTTTGTGGGCTATGTGCACAGTTTTGTTGTAGTTAAGCCTTGATTGCTGTTGTTGTCACTGGGAGGAATTGACCTCCAGGCCAATTGGCTGTGATACCAGCTGTGTCTACAATGTAAGAGCTGTCGTGCAGGAGATACCCTTATGGAGCAGGACTTGCTTCAGTGGGGCTTTGTTGCTCACTGAGTCTGCCCCTTGAGTGTGTCGCTTATGGATGTGAAAAGTTGTAATCTGGTATGGTCTCACACTGACTACTGGGAACACTGGCTCTTGTATCTCCAAGGAGGTACAAAGTCAGCCACTGCCTGGGGCCACCCAACAGGAGCTACAGAGAGATCTGCAGATTCCTCCTCTTTGTATCGGGTTTGGAAGTGCCCAGAAGAGCCCCAGCTGTGAAGGAAGGCCGGCTGCTTCTGCCGGGCTTTGGACCTTCTTTTGGCAGCTTTGGGGCTCTCTGACCCAGCTGCTGCCTATTTGATAGGTTTTAGGCTGAAAAAGGACAGGCCATTCATATGCAAAAGTGCTGCACACAGCTTGGGTGGGCTTGTAAATTGGGTGGGGTGGTGTCTCAAGGAATCACCAGGGCAGAGCAAACAACAATGGCTGCCAGTCAGCCCAACACCAGAGAGGTCCCAGCACAGGAACAATGACCACTGCCAGCACCTCCATCTGAGAGAAAGCCGCCCTCACATTCTGGCCCCATGTCAGACAATCCAGTTTCTCCCCATATGTGTTCGGGGTCCCCACAGTCTTCCCCAGAACTGGAGTTCAGAGTAGTCGGGAGCTTGTATCTCCCTCCCAATGAAAAAAAGCAGCACATCTAGTTGCCAGCCTGTTCCCCACGAGCCTCCGCACATCCTACCAGTCTCAGTGTGCTTTCTTCTTTACTTATAGTTGTAGAACTTCCACTCATCCAGTTTTCCTGCAGTTCTGGATGATAGTTGTTCTGTCTTTTGGTTGTAATTTTGATGTAGTTGTGAGAGGTAGCAAGTACAGGTGTTTACCTAGATGCCGCCATCTTGGTTCCTATGATAATTTTTTAATAAGATAATTTTAATGAATATTTATGTAGAAGTTTTTGTGTGGACATATATTTTTATTTTTCTTGTATATATGCCTAAGGGTGGAATTGCAGGTCATGTAGCAATTCTATGTTTAACCTTTTGATGAACTTCTCATCTATAGAATAATCCTATGTAATAAAAGACTAATATGCAAATAGACCCAACAGAGCAACAACCAGAACAACCAGTACAACCGGACAGCTGAACAACCGGTCGCTATGAAGTGTGGTGACCACCAGGGGGTGTGTGCAGAACATGGTGGGTGCTGGCTGTGGTAGGATGGTGGAGCAGGTGAGCGGGGGTGCCAGAGCAAAACAGAAAGCCAGTCGCTGTCATCACAGCGAGCCTCTGGCAGTTACTGAAAATTCTTTGCTCCCATATGCCTTGGTCCTGCTTGGCACTCATACCTGCTGCCAGCACCAGAGCAGCCGTTCACACCCACTGCCGCTTGCACCCACTGCCAGTGCCTGGTGCCAGTCCTGATCACTTGGCACCATCAGCGGGTATGAGCGGTGGCTGCCAGCCTGATTGCCTATGAGGGCTTCTCCACTTCCCCCTGCTTCTGAGGGGCAATTGGGGCAGCAGCCTTCGCTAACACCCACTGCTGGCGCTGGCCCCAGTCACTCCGCGTTGTCAACGGGTGTGAGCGGGACCGGCACTGTCAACACGTCGGAGCTGCGGGAGTGGGGCTGCCGGCAGTAGGGGTCTGCGGGCCACGGCGGGAGGGGCTGAGACCCACCCCTGTACCTATTGCAGCCTCTCAGCCCACAGTTCCTTTCAAGGTGCACGAATTTGTGCACTGGGCTGCTAGTAATAATAATAACTGTCTTAGCTAACTGTTTAGCTATTTTTTAAAACAACTGTATCATTGTAAATTCCTATTAGCAATCTATGACTATTCTAATTTTTCCACACCTTAATAAGCACTTATTATTATCTGTCTTTCTCATTGCAGCCATTGTAGTTGATACAAAATGGCATTTCATTGTAGTTTTGATTTGCATTTACATGATAATTAATAATATTGAGCTTTTTCTTATGTGCTTTTTGATTAATTATATATCTTCTTTGGAGAAATATATATTTAGATTCTTAATTCACTTGTAATTGGGTTTGTTGTTTTTTTTTTATTATTGAGTTGTAAGAGTTCATCTTTAAATAAGGAAGTTTGAATTCTCCAAACTTGTTTTTGTTTTTTCAAGATTGCTTTGGCTATTTGGGGTACCTTGTATGTATGTGTGTGTTTGTGTATTTATTTTTTAATATATTTTTATTGATTTCAGAGAGGAAACGAGAGGGAGAGAGAGAGATAGAAACATCAATGATGAGAGAGAATCATTGATCAGCTGCCTCCTGCACACCCCACACTGGGGATTGAGCCTACAACCCAGGCATATGGTCTGATGGGGAATCAAACCATGACCTCCTGGTCCATAGGTCAACACTCAACCACTGAGCCATGCCAGCCAGCTTGTACCTTGTATTTAAATATTAATTTTAGGATCAATTTGTCAATATTTTTTTAAAAATCCAGATGGAATTTTGATATGTATTATGCTGAATTTATAGATCAATTAAGGCATGTCATCTTACCATATTAAGCTTTTGGAAACATGAATATAGAAATTTTTTTTCATTTATTTAGATCTTCTTTAATTTCTTTCAATATTTTATGGTTTTTAGTGTACAAACTTAACTTCTTTTGTTAAATATATTCTTAATACTTTATTCTTTATTATATTATGATAAATTGAATTGTTTACTTAATTTAATTTTTTTGTAGATTATATGATGCTAGTATATAAAAATATGATTGATTTTTGTACATTTATCTTGTGTCCTCCAATCTTGCTAAATTTATTTTTTAGTTCTAATAGCTTTTATTGGATTCCTTAGGATTATCTATATTCAAAGGCATGTTATCTTCAAATAGAGGAACTTTTAGTTCTTTATAATTTGAATGACCTTAATTTATTTTTTTTTATGATTAATTGCCCTGGGTACTACCTCCAGTACCATATTGAACAGATGTGGTTTGTTTTAGTCTTTCTTTTCTAAATTAAAAAAAAAATCTTTATTGTTCAGATTATTACAGATGTTCCTCTTTTTTCCCCCCATATCCCCCCTCCACCTGGTTCCCACCCCACTCCAGGCCTTCCCCCCAACTCCCACTGACCTCATCCATAGGTGTAAGCTCTTTTTCCAATCTCTTCCCGCACTCCCTACAACCCCTTCCTCCCAAGAATTGTCAGTCTACTCCCGTTCCATGCACCTGATTCTATTACATTCACCAGTCTGTTTTGTTCATCAGATTTTTTTATTCATTTAATTTTTAGATTCACTTGTTGACAGATATGTATTTGTTGTCACTTTGTTGTTCATAATTTTTTATCTTTACTTTTTTCTTCTTCTTCATCTTCTTAAAGAATACCCATCAGCATTTCATATAATACTGGTTTGGTGGTGATGAACTCCTTTAGCTTTTTCTTGTCCGTGAAGCTCTTTAACTGACCTTCAATTCTGAATGATAGCTTTGCTGGGTAGAGTAATCTTGGCTGTAGGTTCTTGCTGTTCATCACTTTGAATATTTCTTGCCACTCCTTTCTGGCCTGCATAGTTTCTGTTGAGAAATCAGCTGATAGTCATATGGATACTCCTTTGTAGGTAACTAACTGTTTTTCTCTTGCTGCTTTTAAGATTCTCTCTTTGTCTTTTGCCCTTGGCATTTTAATTATGATGTGTCTTGGTGTGGTCCTCTTTGGATTCCTTTTGTTTGGGGTTCTCTGTGCTTCCTGGACTTGTAAGTCTATTTCTTTCACCAGGTAGGGGAAGTTTTCTGTCATTATTTCTTCAAATAGGTTTTCAATATCTTGCTCTCTCCCTTCTTCTGGCACCCCCATAATTCAGATGTTGGCATGCTTGAAGTTGTCCCAGAGGATCTTACACTATCTTCATATTTTTGGATTCTTTTATCTTTTTGCTTTTCCAGTTGGGTGTTTTTTGCTTCCTTGTATTTCAAATCTTTGACTTAATTCTTGGGATCCTCTAGTCTGCTGTTGAATCTCTGTATATTATTCTTTATTTCAGTCAGTGTATGCTTAATTTCTGATTGGTCCTTTTTCATATCCTTGAGGGTCCCACTAAATTTCTTGGAGCTTTCTGGAAGATTCTTGAGTAACCTTACAACTGTGGTTTTGAACTCTATATCCAGTCTTTCGCTTTCATCCATTTTTTTCATTTGTGACTTGTTTCTTTGTCCCCATGTTTTGGCTACTTTCCTGTGCTTATTTCTATGTACTGGGTAGCTGCTAAGTCTCCTTGAGTTGATAGAGTGGCCTTGTATGATAGGTTTCCTATAGGGCCCAGTGGTTCAGCTTCCCCAGTCACCTGAGGTGGACGCTCTTGGTGCACCCCTTTGTGGGCTCTGTACATAGTCTTGTTGTAGTTAAGCCTTGATTGCTGTTGGTGTTACTGGGAGGAATTGACTTCCAGGCCAATTGGCTATGATGACCAACTGTGTCTACACTGGAAGAGCTGTTGTGCAGAAGATACCCTTATGGGGCAGGACTTGCTTCAGTGGGGCTTTGGTGCTCACTGAGTCTGCCCCTTGAGTGTGTCGCTTATGGATGTGAAAAGTTGTAATCTGGTATGGTTTCACTCTGACCACTGGGTACACTGGCTCTTGGATATCCAAGGAGGTGTAAGATCAGCCACTGTCTGGGGCTGACTAGCAGGAGCTACAGAGACATCTGCAGATTCCTCCTCTTTGTATCAGGTTTGGAAGTGCCCGGAAGAGGCCCAGCTGTGAAGGAAGGCCGGCTGCTGCTGTCCAGCCTTGGGCCTTCTTTAGGAAGTTCTGGGGCTTTCTGACCCAGCTGCAGTTTGACAGGTCTTAGGTGGAGAATGGATAGGCCATTCATATGCAAAAGCCGCTGCACACAGCTTGGGTGGGGTTGTAAATTAGGTGGGGTGGGGTCTCTGGGAATCACCAGGGCAGGGCAAATAGCAATGGCTTCCAGTCAGCCCTGCACCAGAGCGGTTCCCGGGTCTCCTCATCTTGCACTCCCATGCAGGAACAATTATCGCTGTGAGCACCTCTGAGAGAAAGCCACCCTTGCATTCCTATCCTGATGCCAGACAGTCCAGTTTCTCCCCGTATTTGTCTGGGTCCTCCAGAATCTTGCCTGGAACTGGAGTTCAGAGCAAGCAGGAGCTTGTATCTCCCTCCCAATTAAAAGAGCAGCACATCCAGGTGCCAGCACTTTCCATGCCTCCACACCTCCTACCAGTCTCACTGAGCTTTCTTCACCTCTCTAGTTGTGGAAGTTCCACTCAGCCAACTGTCCCATGGTTCTGAGTGGTAGTTGTTCTGCCTTTTAGTTGTAATTTTGATGTGGTTGTCAGAGGCAGCAAGTATAGGTGTTTACCTATGCCGCCATCTTGGTTCTCTCCCCTGTTTTTAGTCTTTCATCATTAAGTATAATGTTAGCTCTGGGCGTTTTTTCTAAAAGCTTTTTATCAGGTTGAGGAAGTTTCTTTCTCATTCTAGTTTATTGATTTTTAACTTTTAATCATGAAGCAGTGTTGAATTCTGTCAAATGCTTTACCTTCATTGGTTAATATGTTGTTTTTGTCCTTTATTCTTTTGACACAATTTATTACATTGAACGTGGAATAAAACTTGTATTTTTGGGATAAATCCCACTTGGTCATACTATATAATTCTTAATATATGTTGCTGAATTAAGTTTTATAGTATTTTGTTGAGTACTTTTATATTCATAAGAGATATTCATCTATAGTTTTCTTGTGATGTCTTTGTCTGGTTTTGGTATCAAGGTAATATTCGCCTTGTAGAATGAGTTGAGAAGTCTTTTCTCCTCTTCAATTTTTTGAAAGCATTTGTGAAAAATTGGTATTAGTTCTTTAAATGTTTGGTAGAAGTCAGTAGTGAAGACATCTGGGCCTTGGCTTTTTTTATGTGTGGGAGGTTTTAAAACTATTATTTCACTTTTTAATTGTTAAAAGTCTATTCATATTTTCTATTTCTTCCTAGCTTAGTTTTTGCCTTCTAAAATTTTTTGTCTTTCTAAATCTTTTTCATTTCCTCTAAATTAGTAGCATATAATTCTTCCTAATATTCCCTTATAATCCTTTTAACTTTTATAAGCTATTAGTAATGTTAGGTTGGAAATAATGCTCTTATTTTATTTCTGTTTTAGTAATTTTATTCTTCTCTCTTGTTTTATTGATCAGTTTAGATAAAGGCTTGATAATTTTGTTGATCTTTTTAAAGAAACAAGTTTTGGTTTGTTGATGTTATCTACTGTTTCCTAGTCTCTATTTCACTCATATCTATCCTAACCTTTATTATTTTCTTTCTTCATATTGATTTAGGATTAGATTGCTCATTTTCCCCACAGTATCTTAAGGTGCAAAATTAGGTTACTGATTTGAGATTTTCTTTCTTTCTTAATATAGGCTTTTACAGCTATAAATTTCCCTCTAAGAACTGCTTTAGCTGAAAGCCATGTTTTGTTATATTGTGCTTACACTTTTATGCATTAAAAAGTATATTCTGATTCTACCCTAGTTGGTTTGGATCAGTGGATAGAATGTCAGCCTTTGGACCAAAGGGTCCTGGGTTCAATTCCAGTCAAGGGCATGTACCTTGGTTGTAGGCTCCTCCCTTGCCTGGGCCCTGGTGTGAGCAGGAGGCAACCAATCAATGTGATTCTCTCACATCGATGTTTCTCTCTGTCATTTCCTCTCTCTTCCACTGTCCCTAAAAATCAAGGGAAAAATATAGTCAGGTGAGAATTAACAATAAGTAAATAAATAAATAAAATGTATTTATAAAATCTATTTTCCAATTATCTTTTTCTAAAAAAAGTATTCTGAGTTCTTTTGTTATTATTTAGGAATATGTTTTTTAAACTTCTACATATTTGTGAATTTCCCAATTTTCTTTTTGTTTGTGATTTGTAATTATATTCCATTTTGATCTGAGAACATGCTTTGTATGATTTCAATTCTTTTAAATCTATTGTGAATTGTTTCTTGACCTATATATGGTGTCCTGGAGAATATTCCATATTCACTTAAAAAGAATATGCATTCAGCTGTTGTTGAGTGGAGTGTTCTATAGATGTCTGTTTTGTCTAGTTAGTACAGTATTATTCAACTTTTGTATTTCTTTGTTGATCTTCTAGTTCTATCCATTAGCAAAAATGGGGTATTAAAGTCTCCAAATATTATTGTTAAATTGTCTATGTATTCCTTCAATTCTGTCAGTTTTAGTTTAATGTATTCTGGGTTTTGTTGTTTAGGTACATATATACTTATAACTATTATATATTCCTGATTGAGTGACGATTTTATCATTATATAATCTTCATATTTAATTTTATTATGTTTTTTTCAATTTGTAGTTTGTCTAATATTAATATAGCCACTCAGGCTTTCTTAAGAGTGCTATTTGCGTAAGCATCTTTTTTAATCCTTTAACTTTCTACCCATTTGAATCTTTGGACCTGAAATGTGTCTACTATACACAGCATATATTTGTATTTTTGTCTTAGAAAACAACCCAATCTGATAATCTCTGTCTTTTGATTAGACAATTTTTTGTTGTTGTTAATCCTCACCTGAGGATATTTTTCCATTGATTTTTAGATAAAGTTGAAGGGAGAGGGCGAGATAGAGAGAGAGAAACATCCATGTGAGAGAGACACATCGATTGATTGCCTCCCACACATGCCCCAAAAAGGGCTGGGAATCGAGCCTGCAACCATGGTATGTGCCCTTGACCGTAATCAAACTTGGGACCCTTTGGTCTTCAGGAGGACACTCTATCTGCTGATCAGCTCTAACCAGCTAAGGCTGATTAGATAATTTAACCAATTATAATGTAATGTTATTAGTGATACACTTGGATTTGTCTGCCAATTTACTTTTTGTTTTCTACATGTTTCATGTGTTTTTGTAGCTCTATTCCTCCTCAACTACTTTTGCATTAAGAGAATATTTTCAAGTCTAGCATTTTAATTCCTTATATTAAATTAATTGATAATTCGGATGGGGCTAGAAGAGAATGGTGTATATGTATAAATCTGTCACCACCATGGGGTGAATTATTCAGGCATTCTGTAAATGGGAAGAGAGATATTATTAGATTTAAAAAAATAAAAAAGAGAGAACTGCAGAGAGGAAATACAGACTTTATTACATAAGACAAGAAATTCTGCTTAAATATTAAAAATATTATGATTGAATGTATTGAGAATTTGCTTAAGAAGGAATATTTGCCTGTGAAAAGCTGACATATAATTTATAAAAGCTATAAGATCCTAAATTATTAGTTGATGTAATTATTTTTTTAGAGCTGGTATAATTTATCAATGTTCATGGAATTACATGAAATCTCCAAGGATGCTATTTAAAAATTAGAAGTAGATAGTAGATATACCTCTGCCATATTTCTTCACTCATTTATTTACTCATCATGCTTAAAACACTTTATAATAACTTTGGCAACTATATGACTTTTCTTAAAAAACTATTTAACTTCTTTATTGGTAAGATAAAAGGATTGGATTTGGCCACCTCTATAAATATTTTTCCTGTTCTAAAATCCCATGAATATAGATGGCATAGTTAGAGTAATCATTTCTTCATTAATTCAGTACATATTTATTGATTATCTACTAAGTGTGAAGCATTGTGTTTGGAACAGTGAACATGGTAGATATAATTCCTGCTTTCATGAAAGTAGCAGACATTTAAACAAATAATAACAAGAGTCATGGCTTTCATGAAAGAGAAAGCATAGGGTACTGCAGAGATATAAGACAGAATCTTCTAATCAATCCTTGTGGGATAGAGTGTCTTTCAAAGAAGGTTTTCCTCCTGAAACTTGTAGAATGAGTAAGAGTTAACTGAAAAGAGATAGTTGAAAAAGGGATGATGTAGTAAAAACATGTTAAAAGCCCAAGGACAAGAGATAGTCCAAGGGATTTGAGGAACTCATAAAAGTCTAGTATAGCCAGAATTCAAGGCAGAAAATAAATAGAAATGAGGTTGAGAGGGAGGAAGGGAGATCACAGAAAGCCTTAGGCCAGCCACTTAAAGCGATTGGTACACCACCTATGGACATTAGCACCTATCTGAGCTAAATCAGATTTGTCTTAAAAAAGATGACTTTGACTGTGAAGAGAGGGGAAATTGGAGGCCAGATGGTTTGCATTAGGGTGTGTGTGAGGATGGAAAGAAGGGGATGGTTTGAAAGATATACAGAACATTAGGTGAATAATATTTGCTAATATGTTGGATGTGAAGGCTAATTAAATAGCTACTAAATTAAGAACTTTATGCTTTGTCAAAAATTACTTAATATAACATAAATATGCTCACAACTTAGCTGGACAAAACATATTTACATGCTTTCTAAATTGAGGACAAGGGAAAATAAGTATTTAAAAAGTAGCAGGTAGGAGGAAGATGGTAGACATAGAATGGAAGCCCTAAATTCCTATTCTTTTAGAATGGATCACAAATTTAGGGAACTTGGGCATATTGGTGATTATATGGAGAACTCAGAAGAAAGAATGTTTGTTAGCAGAGCTGGTTTTTAATAATAATATAGTTGGGTTTCATTTCAATTTGTACTCTCAAGTGTGTAAAAAGTACTGCTGCTCTCTCTCCTATGAATAAACTTGTCCTAGGCTTTGAAGGCAGCCAGGGTTTCAGGACATTTAACATCAGTTGTTGTGGGTGTCTCGTCAAATTCCTGTGTTTTATGCAGTGACATTTGACCTTTCAGATTCAGGGGCCCTCTGTGGTTTCCATGCTGTATCTAGGACTCGGGCATCTGAGGAAACTATGGGACCTCTCCCTGGGACTCAGGAATGTAAGTGAACTCAGGCCCCACCAGGAAAACAGAAACTACACTAGGCTTTTCAATTAGAAGGGACTATTGACATGGAATTTGTTACACAGCTAATGAGAGACTGAAAGAGCAAACAGGGACCATTGAGTGACCAGAGATACTAACTATAGGAAGTGTAGATGAAAGGGGCCACATGCTAATCTGTCAAGCTCAGTGGAGGCCTGCATGGCGGTCTTGCAAACTCAGAGACCTAAAGGAATCACAAAGGATGGTCTGAAATTAAACGTTCACTAAAAGCAGTTATGGTGGGTAGTTACGTCCTAGGCCAGTATCTTCATTGACAAGGTCAACCTTTACCTTAACTGAGCCTATCTGTCCTTTTGCATCTATAATAACATACCCTTGAAATGTATGGGTAACTTGTAACTTCCCTTTTTCTGGACTCCTTGGGTCACAACCTAATGTGCTGGGTGCCAGGACGGATACCACAAATTCCTTCATTGTTATCATTTTAATTGTTCCTGCACCCACCTAAGTATGTGTCTATCATTTTACTTTTATCCAATCCCAGGGGTTTCCCCACTTTGCTTTCTCTCACCTCTCTAGTCTATCACCAATGGATTTCATGTAACCCACCTTTGATTGCAATGTATAAATACAGATGTAACCTGCCATTCTCCAGAGCATTATCTCAATTTGTTGAGGTTCTGCTTCCTGGCATATGTCGACAGTATGGCTCAAATAAACTCACAAAAATTCTTTACAGGGTTCAATGTGATTTTTTTTTACATTAACAGAAGCCACTGCCACTCCTACAAGATAAAGAAAAAGAAAAAGAAAATGAGGGTTACCAGAATCTAGTAGCCCAAGAGGGATCCCACAGAATTGGCTCTCAGACTTCTAAGTAGGGAGTAGCCCTTGTCTACTGCTGATATCTCTGGAATGATGAGGCAGGTTCTGGTTGCACTAAAAGAAGATAGAAATTGAAGCCAAAAGATACAGACTTTTCCCCCCACTCAACTGCTGTTGCTGGGGTCATGCTGACAATACCCAAAAAAGGGATGGAGGTGCAGATTTTTCTTTTCTTCTTTGATTTTCAATCTGCCCTTAGGCCTCCAGATACTATAGCAAGGATACCAGATGACAAGTGTCTGGGAAATTAAATTTGCAGAATCATAGTTTCAGCATTATAGGTAGAACATAGAAGGATGGTTTAGAGCTGAGGTGAATTAGGTAAATAACAGAATTACCAGGGGGTCATGTTCTTGGAAGCTTTGCTCATAGGTCTGCCTCCTTTCTGCAGCCCACTCTCTACTCACAAAATTATTCACTGGTTCTAATATGGGCCCATTTGACTTCCTGTGCTCCCATCCTATTTACTTGAAGCTTAGGTCACTTAACCCCCTACCAGTAGGTTCAGTGGAGCTCCAGAATTTACTCCTAGGCAAATATTGAAAGATATCCTATTGTTTTTGCTTTTAGTTCTTCTCCAACTTTTGGTTCTCAGCAACATTTACAACAACAATAATAGTAGCTGTCTGTTATGGAGTGAGTGTTTGGGTTCTCCCAAAATTCATATATTGAAGCCTTAATCTTCAGTATGATGGTATTTGGAGGTAGGGCCTTTGGTAGGGAAGTAGGTTTAGGTGAGTTTATTCGTGCCTTTATAAGAGCTAACTCTCTCTCTGCCATGTAAGAATATAGCAGGAAGGCAGCCATCTACAAGCTGTGAAAAGAGCTCCAACCAGACACCCAATCTACTGGCACTTTATTTGTTTATTTGTCTGTTTTTTTAATTGTTGTTATTACTAGAGGCCCAGTGCATGAAATTCATGCACAAGGGGTAGGGGGGGGGTCCCCTCAGCCTGGCCTGCACCCTCTCACAATCCAGGACAGCTGGCTCCTAACCACTTGCCTACCTGCCTGCCTGATCGCCCCTAACTGCTTGCCTGCCTGCCTGATCACCCCTAACCGCCTCTGCCTCAGCCCCTGAATCTGGGACCCAGGCTTTTCTCCTTCAGCTGGCCGTAGGCAACTGGGACCTGGGCTTCCCTCCCTCTGGCTTGCTGCAGGCACCTGGGACCCGGGCTGGCTTCACCCAGGCCGGTCACATACACCCGGAACCCCAGGTGGCTTCACCCAGGCAGGCACCCGGGACCCCAGGCAGCACCACCCGGGCCCCAGCTTTATCAGGAAGGACATCTGGGATGACGTCCAGAAGATGTCTGGTTTATCTGGTCTAATTAGCATATTACCCTTTTATTAGTATAGATGTTTAAAAACATTTTTATTGACTTTAGAGAGGAAGATAGGGGGAGAGATAAGAACATCAATGATGAGAGAGAATCATCTATTTGGGTGCCTTGTGCACCCCTCCCAGTAAGGATCGAACCCGCAACCCAGGCACGTGCCCTGACTAGGAATCTCCCACCTTGACCTCCTGTTTAATAGTTCAACACTCAAGCACTGAACCACACCAGCCAGGCTCTGCTGGCACTTTGATCTTATATTTTCTAGCCTCCAGACTATGAGAAATAAGTACTGTTGTTTAAGTCACCCAGTCTATGGTATTTTGTCATAGCAACCCAGTGGACTAATACACGACCCTATACTGATCTGCAAGGGAAATTTGTCATAGATTCAACTAAAGGTATGCACACAAAGGGCTTTCTTTTTATTACAGTGAAGAGACAGAAGAATTTAAAAATATTCATGTGGGTTTCCGAAAGTTGAGTTCCCCAAAATAACTTCTTATGACAGTTTACTATCAGATTTCTAGCCATGGCTATCTGCAGATTTTTGTGATTCTGAGGAATTTTTCTCATGGTCAAAACTCAACATTTTCCTTGGTACCAGAGCTATTATTTTGATGCAGATAAGGAGCAATTTAAAAAAAATTTCTTTATTGATTAAGGTATTACATATGTGTCCTTATCCCTGCATTGCCCCCCACCCCACTCATGCCCTCACCCCCCTGTTGTCTGTGTCCACTGGTTAGGCCTATATGCATGCGTACAAGTCCTTTGGTTGATCTCTCGCCCCTTACCCCCACCCTCCTCTACCTTCTCTCTGAGGTTCAATGTCTGATCAATGCTTCTCTGTCTCTGCATCTGTTTTTGTTCATCAGTTTATGTTGTTCATTATATTCCATAAATGAGTGAGATCATGTGATATTTATCTTTCTCTGACTGGCTTATTTCACTTAGCATAATGCTCTCCAGTTCCATCCATGCTGTTGCAAATGGTAAGAATTCCTTCCTTTTTACTGCAGCATAGTATTCCATTGTGTAGATGTACCACAGTTTTTTGATCCAGTCATCTGCTGATGGGCACTTAGGCTGTTTCCAAATCTTAGCTATGCTGAATTGTGTCACTAGGAACATAGGGGTGGATATATCCTTTTTTATTGGTGTTTCTAGTTTCTTGGGATATATTCCTAGAAGTGGGATCACTGGGTCAAATGTGAGTTCCATTTTTAGTTTTTTGAGGAAACTCCATACTGTTCTCCACAATGTCTGCACCAGTCTGCATTCCCACCAGCAGTGCACGAGGGTTCCTTTTTCTCCACATCCTTGCCAGTACTTGTCATTTATTGATTTGTTGATGATAGCCACTCTGACAGGCATGAGATGGTACCGCATTGTTGTTTTGATTTGCATCTCTCTGATGATTAATGACTCTGAGCAGGTTTGATATGTTTCTTGGCCTTCCTACTGTCTTCTTTGGAAAAGTATCTATTTAGTTCAGCTGTCCATTTTTTGATTGGGTTGTTTATCTTCCTTTTGTTAAGTTGTATGAGTTCCCTATAAATGTTGGAGATTAAACCTTTATCGTTTATATCATTGGTTCTCCTATGCAATGGGCTTTCTTGTTGTTTTGTTGATGCTTTCCTTGGCTGCGCAAAAGCTTTTTATTTTGATGTAGTCCTATTTGTTTATTTTCTCTTTAGTTTCCATTGCCCTAGCAACAGTATCAGTGAAGAAATTGCTTTGGCATATGTCTGAGATTTTGCTGCCTGTGGATTCCTCTAGTATTTTTATGGTTTCTCGTCATATGTTTAAATTCTTGATCCATTTTGAGTTTATTTTTGTGTATGGTGTAAGTTGGTGGTCTAGTTTCATTTTTTTGCATGTATCTGTCCAATTTTCCCAACACCATTTATTGAAGAGACTATCTTGACTCCATTGTATGTTCATGCCTCCTTTGTCAAATATTAACTGAGCATAGTTGTTTGGGTCGATTTCTGGGTTCTCTATTCTATTCCATTGATCTATGTCTGTTCTTGTGCCAGTACCAGGCAGTTTTGAGAACAGTGGCTTTGTAATACAGCTTGATATCTGGTATTGAGATCCCACCTATTTGTTCTTCTTTCTCAGGATTGCTGCAGCTATTTGGGGTCTTTTTTTTATTCCAGATGAATTTTTGGAGAGTTCATTCTAGGTCTGTGAAATATGCTGTGGTATTTTAATGGGAGGTGCATTGAATTTATAGATTGCTTTGGGTAGTATGGACATTTTGATGATGTTGATTCTACCAATCCATGAACACGGTATGTTCTTCCATCTGTTTATGTCTTCCTCTATCTCTTTTTTCATTGTCCTGTAGTTTTCCTAGTACAGGTCTTTTACCTCCTTAGTTCAGTTTATTCCTAGGTATCTTAATTTTTTTGGTGCGATGGTAAATGGGATTGCTTTTTTAGTCTCTCTTTCTGTAAGTTTATTATTGGTGTATAGAAATGCCATAGATTTCTTGGTGTTAATTTTGTATCCTGCTGCATTATCGAATTCATTTATTAAGTCTAATAATTTTTTGATGGAGTCTTTAGGGTTTTCTATGTACAGTATCATGTCATCTGCAAATAAGAACAGTTTTACTTATTCTTTTCCAATTTGGATGCCTTTTATTTCTTCTTGTCTAATCATAATGGCTAGTACTTCCAGTACTATGTTGAACAGGAGTGGTGAGAGTGGGCATTCCTATCTTGTTCCTGTTCTTAGGGGAAATTGTTTTAGTTTTTGCCCATTGAGTATGATGTTGGCTGTGAGTTTGTCATATATGGCTTTTATTATGTTGAGGTATGATCCTTCTATTTCCACCTTGCTGAGAGTTTTTAATCCAGAAAGAGTGATGGATTTTGTCAAATGCTTTTTCTGCATCAATTGATATGACTACATGATTTTAATCTCTCAATTTGTTTATGTGATGTATCATGTTTATTGTTTTGCAGATACTGTACCATCCCTGCATCCCTGGGACAAATCCTACTTGGTCATGGTGTATGATCTTTCCGATTTGCTAGAATTTTGTTGAGGGTTTTGGCATCTATGTTAATGAGGGATATTGGCCTGTAATTCTCTTTCATTGTGTTGTCTTTATCTTGTTTTGGTATTAGGATGATGCTGGCTTCATAGAATGAGCTTGGAAGTGTTTCTTCCTCTTGAATTTTTTGGAATAGTCTGAGGAGGATAGGTTTTAGCTCTTCCTTGAATGCTTGGTAAAACTCCCCTGTGAAGCCATCTGGCCCTGGGCTTTGGTTTGCTGGGAGCTTTCTGATGACTGCTTCAAATTCTTCCATAGTAATCAGCCTATTGAAATTTTTAGATTCTTCCTGATTGAGTTTTGGAAGGTTGTATTTTTCTAAGAATATGTCCATTTCATCTAGCTTGTCCATTTTGTTGGAATAGAGTTGTTCATAGTATTTTTTTTTTTTAACAAGCTTTGTATTTTTGTGGGGTCTGTTGTTATTTTGCCTCTTTCATTTCTGATTTTGTTTATTTGGCTCCTCTCTCTTTGCTTCTTGGTGAGCCTGGCTAAAGGTTCATCAATCTTGTTTATCCTTTCAAAGAACCAGCTCTTGGTTTCATTGATCTTTTGTACTGTTTTTTTTGGTCTCTATGTCATTTATTTCTGCTCTGATCTTTATTAACTCCTTCCTTGAGCTCACTCTGGGCTTTTCTTGCCGGTCTCTTTCTAATTCTTTAAGTTGTAAAGTTAGATGATTTACTACCATTTTTTCTTGTTTTTTTGAGGTAGGCCTGTAGAACTATAAACTTCCCTCTCAGGACTGCTTTCAATGTGTCCCATAGATTTTGGATTGTTTTGTTTTTATTGTCATTAGTTTCCAGGATGTTTTTATTTTCTTCTTCGATCTCTTTGGTAACCCAGTCATTGTCTAATAGCATGCTATTCAGCATCCAAGTGTTTGAATTTTTTGGATTGTTTTTATTGTAGTTTATTTCTAATATTATGCCATTGTGGTCTAAGAAGATGTTTGATATGATTTCAATCTTCTTGAATTTGAGGAGACTTTGCTTGTGACCCAATATGTGGTCTATTTTTGAAAATGTCTCATGTGCACTTGAGAAGAATGTATATTCCATGGCTTTGGAGTGAAATGTTCTGAAGATGTCAATTAAGTCCATCTAATCTAGTGAGTCATTAGGATTGCTGTTTCTTTGCTGATTTTTTGTTTTAAGGATTTATCCAGTGGTGTCAGTGGGGTATTAAAATCTCCTA
Source organism: Corynorhinus townsendii (assembly GCA_026230045.1). Lineage (NCBI taxonomy): Eukaryota > Metazoa > Chordata > Mammalia > Chiroptera > Vespertilionidae > Corynorhinus > Corynorhinus townsendii. The sequence goes on along the minus strand of JAPDVU010000003.1, from coordinate 45,228,877 downwards.
CTATGACTGTATTGCTATCGATCTCTCCCTTGATATCTTCCAGAAGTTGTTTTATGTATTTGTGTGCTCCTGTATTGGGTGCATATATGTTTACCAGAGTTATATCTTCTTGTTGAATTGCTCCCTTCAGTATTATGTAGTGGCCTTCCTTATCTCTTGTTATGGCCTTCACTTTGAGGTCTGTTTTATCAGATATAAGCATAGCAACCCCAGCTTTTTTCTCATTTCCATTTGCCTGAAAACTATTGTTCCATCCCTTCACGCTCAGTCTGTGTGAATCCTTTTTTTCTGAGGTGGGTCTCTTGCAGACAGCAAATATATTGGTTATGTTTTTTTATCCATTCAGCTATCCTATGTCTTTTCATTGGTGCATTTAATCCATTTATGTTTAATGTTATTGATAAGTACTTGTTTGTTGTAATTTTTATTCTTAATGTTTGTGTTTCTGCTTGCCTTTCTATTTCTTCTTTTTTACAGCAGTCCCTTTAGTATTTCTTGCATTGCTGCCTTGGTAGTAATAAACTCTCTTAGCCCTTTTTGTCTGTGAAGCTCTTGATTCCACCTTCAATTTTGAATGATAGCCTTGCTGGGTGTAGTATTCTTGGATTCAGTCCCTTGCTTTGCATCACTTTGTAAATTTTCTTCCATTCCCTATGGTCTGGTGTGTTTCTGTTGAGAAATCATTTGATAATCTAATGGGAGATACCTTGTATGTAACTTTCTGTCTCTCTCTTGAAACCTTTAAGATTCTCTCTTTGTCCTGAACATTTGCCATTGTAATTATGATGTGTCTTGGTGTGGATCTTTTCAGGTTCATCATGCTTGGCACTCTTAGTGCTTGTGTGACTTTTTTCTTTCCCATGTCAGGGAAGTTTTCTGACATTATTTCTTCAAATAGGTTTTCTAACCCTTGTTCCTCTTCCTGTTGTTCTGGCACCCCTATTATTCATATGTTGCTTCATTTCATGTTGTCCCATAGCTCCCTTAGGCTCTCCTCCTATCTTTTAATACTTTTTCTCCAATTGCAGTTCAGTTTGGGTGTGTTTTGCTTCCCTGTCTTCTAATTCGCTAATTCGGTCCTCCGCTTCTCCTAGTCTACTGTTGAAACTTTCCATGGTGTTTTTTGTTGTAGCTATATCACTCTTCATTTCTCCTTGTTTCTTACATAAGTTGTTGATTTTTTCATCCATCTGGTTTATGAATTGTATGACCCTTATTCTGAATTCTTTTCCTGACATATTGCATGCCTCTGTTTCACTTAGCTGCTTTTCTGGGGATTCTTTCCTTTCCTTTGGGGGTTTCTTTGTCTACCCATTTTTTAAATCTCACTGACGGATCTAGATGTCGAGTTGTGCAGGGGCTGCTTCTTGGATGACAGTGGCTCCTTGGTCTGTGGTTGCTCCTCGGGTGGTTGCAGCAGGGGCTGCTCCTCAGTTGGCAGTGGCTCCTCTGGTGGGTGCTGTTTGCAGCAGTGGTGGCTCCTCTGGCTGGTGGGGGGAGGCTGCTTGCACAGCTACTGCTCTTCAGATGGGGGTGGACTGCTCACATGGCTGCTGCTTGGATGGGATCTGGCTGCACGTGGCTGCTGCTCCTCAGATGGGGCAAGCTGCTCATGAGGCTGCTGCTCCTTAGACAGGGGCAGGTTGCTTGCAGGACTGCTGCTCCTCAGACAGAGGTGGGCTGCTTGTGCGGCTGCTGCTCCTTGGACGGGGGTGGGCTGCTCACGTGGTTGCTGTTCCTTGGATGGGGGAGCAGGCTGCTCACACAGCTGCTGCTCCTTGGACAGGGGCAGGCTATGTGAGGTTGCTGCTCTTTGGCCTGGGGCAGGCTGCTCACATGGCTGCTGCTCCTTGGACAGGAACGGGAAGGAGCAATTTTTTTGTAAGAAGAGAATAACTTAGCTTATGAATGATCATGTAATTTCACTAGTTTACTTCAGGATGTATCTCCAAAAGATACAGGCATTATATCTCTCAGTGGCTGATAAAAGTATTTTGCCTATTCACATCTCAAATATTATGTATTTTATCATCATATAGTCACTTTAATGGTTTTCAGTTAGTATTGCTGTATTTTTGTTTGTTGTTTTGTTTTAAAATATATTTTTATTGATTTCAGGGAGGAAGGAAGAGAGAAAGACAGAAACATCAATGATGAGAAAGAATCATTGATCGGCTGCCTCCTGCATGCCCCCTACTGGGGATGTAGCCCCCAACCCTGGGCATGTGGTCTTGACTGGAATTGAACCTGGGACACTTCAGTCTGCAGGCCTATGCTCTATCCACTGAGCCAAACCAGCTAGGGCTGCTGTATTATTTTTGAGACCCAATAACAGTTACATTCTACAAACAAGTTTTGGTAAAGTGATTTGAATGCATTGCCACATCTTGAGTTTATACCCCCCTGGCTCTCCCCCCTCCCCACCCCTCCATTTTTTTTCTTTCTTCTAATTTCTGTGTGGGTTTAGAGATTTTAAAAAACATAACCCATAAATTGTACAGTTTAATCATGTTACTCTTTCTTGATTCAAATTTCGCCAAATCATTTTGGTGTATCAGTTGTTATCCTATATAATAAAGAGGTAATATGCAAATTGACCATCACTCCAACACACAAGATGGCCACCCCCATGTGGTCAAAGATGGCTGCCCCCATGTGGACACAAGATGGACACCACAAGATGGCCTGAAGGGGAGGGCAGTTGGGGGGCGGACCAGGCCTGCAGGGGAGGGCAGTTGGGGGAGACCAGGCCAGCAGGGGAGGGCATTTAGGGGTGACTTTTTACATATTATAGTTATTCATCTTTATTCTTTGTTAGGCAAACACACATATGCACACATATCCTAATGCATGTACAAATCATTTTCATCTTTGCTGACATTAAGAACTTGCACTATTTTTCAATATTTGTTATTTATAAATAATCTCTTCTTTAGGTATAATCTATAATTTCTTTATATAAAAGTTAAAAATTAACTTTTACAGTATAAACTGTAAGTTGGAATTAACTTAGCCAAGGCTGTAAAGTACAGTTTATGCATTCCTGAGCTATTCGTAAGCCACTTTTCAATACCCTGTGTTATAGAAGGATTAAATTACAGCTTTGCAGTAGATTAGGTTTCTTTGTATTATTGTATTTTTACATCTGGTTGGTCTATTATGCATTTTCTCCATACTGTCTTATAAACTGATTAGGACATAACTCCTTCTCTATTGTACTCATAAGAGCCCACCATAGCATGGATTAAAAAGCAAAATTAAATACCCAGTATCTCTGGCTTAGAAAATCATTGGTTCTCAATTGTTGCATTATAATTCTGTCTATAGATCTACCTACCTACCGACATTGAGCTTTAAAAAGAAAATGCAATTAAAGACACAAATTGCTGTGAATAGAAAATTATATTCTACCAATAGTAATGAGTAACCCCCATTTCTGACCCTGATAGGCCATCTTTGAGCTTTACTAGAGAAAGACTTGGATGATACTCTTATGTCTTAATACAATACATAATATATAAGCATGTTCACAGTTCAGTTGGCATTTTATTTTGGCTTTAAGAAGCTGAGTCTTTGTGTCCTAAAATTATAGGCACATAATCTTTGAATCTGCTATGTAGCTGGGAAGAGAGCGAGAGAGAGAGAGACTCCTTTAGTGTGCTGAAGACTCAATACGCAATATGGAAGCATGTGTTTAGTATTGTACTAAGTGACAAATGTCATTCAAGTGATAATATTCACCCCCACTTTGAAGTTTTTGGCATTCATGTTTAAGGAAAAACAGGCTCGATGGACTGGTTTACATCCAGCCAAAGGGAAAGGGGCTTTGAAAGCTCTTCCTTACAGGGTTGAGGATCTTCCTACAGTCTGCCGAAATGGTATGCCAATTTAGAACTGCAAGCCTGGCAGAAATGGATGCTGGTGAAGGTTTGGGTATATAGGAAAATGTATCTGGAAATTGGCCTGATTTGTAAAATCTGGTGGCATTTTCATTTGCAACAATGAGAAATGTGAGTTTAAAATGTGTCAGGTGTTCCTCCCCTGGCTTCCCACTCCCTGTGATTGTTTCCTTCCTGGCCCCTCTGCCCTGTGGCTCTGTGAACTCCTTCAGGACAAGGACTGGTTCATGTAGCCCCATCAGGGCTGGCTCAGCGCCAGGCACTTACTAGGTGCTAAGGAAATGTTTGTTGAATGAAATGAGTGGTGAGTGAATAAATGAATAGGATGAGCTTCTTTTGACATATGCTTTTTCTCCCATCTCTGAGCTCCATGGACCACACCTTTTCCTATGCCTAGTCCATCATAAATACTCATGAATTTGCTGCCTGATTGACAGAGAAACATTCAGATTTGTAGACTGGAAACTCAAAATGACCAGTAACTTACAATTAACAAGCTATTGCTTTTATTGACCTTAAATATCTACACATAATTGTCCCAAAGGCCTTTTTAGATCATCTCATGTACACTCACATTCTTAGAAAGGAAATGTAGGGGCCAATGTGCTGCACATATTAGCTTATATTGCTTTCCTGGGTTGCATAGAAAGCCTGGAAAAATATAATTAGTGTTGAGGGGTATAAAAAGAGGGTTACAGATTTAGTAATAATCACTCATATTATTTTATTTCTTCTCAATCTTCTTCCTTTGTCCTCTCCCTCTCACTTCCTTTCCCATCACTTCCCACCCTACCCATCTCTTGTCTGCCTTTGACTGTAGGAGCTTCCCTACTTATGAAAATGTGCATTGGACCGTGACCTGTACAGTCCCCGGAATTGTTCTCAGGGTGACAAACCTTCATAAGTATTAGAGACAATTAGCATTTCCATTCACAACTAAACCCAATGCTTTATCAGTGGCAAAGATGTAAATTTATTTTAACCTTAAATCTAAAGTATAATTTTGTATGTGTGGGAAACCTAGTAGGAGCCTAGTGTGATTGGGAGATACATTTCAATTAATTCTTCCACCAACACCTTATCTCTTCTGCATCAGAACCTTTTATAGTGTTAAAATTAACAATTATGCAGCTGATGGCTGGCGAAATCCACCAGGGGACCTGGAGAGAGCCTCAGATAACATGACACATATAAATCATTCAGGAGAACAATTCATGAAAGAAAAGTTATCTGTGTTTTGGATGACATTGGAAGAAATAAATAGGAGTCAATTTGAGGAAGGGACATTTAGTCTCATTGTCCAGCTTGCCTCTTTCTTTCTTTTTCTAATTGTGTCATAATATACATTTTTAAAATTAATTACCCATTAGTGGCAAGATAAATGTCTCTTCTTGAGTTAAGGAAATAGTGGCTTCATTGGTGAAAGATTATTTCACATGAGTAGCACTGGAAAAGAAAGCTGTTACCAGATAAGGTGGCAACTGTTCTTTGAAGAAGCATAATGAAGGGTGATAGGCAAGCCCATGTTCACCAAACTGAATAGAGGACTGGCAGAGTTTAGCTCCCTGATCAATTACATTAACAGAGGGAACCAAATCTGGAACCATGTTACATCAGACCACATAAATCACCAAGTAGTGAGTACTTCGGATATAACAGCCCATAAAATGGGGTCCTAGGGTATGCTGTTTTCAGGGTTTCTCCCCCTACAAACATGTTTTGTAAATATCTGTAGAATTGGCTCCGTGCTTAACCTTTCAGTCACCATAAAATATATCTATTCCAGGCATTTTATAAATGTATTATCCATGACACAGAGAAAATATATACACATACATACATATGTTCTGGAATAAACTGGAATTTAATAGGACCAATTGCCAAATATTATATCTTGTACACTTATACACTCTGTTTCATATATTTCTCTAAATTTTATTTTTATATATAATTAATTTCATTGATACTTTTAAAAATCATCTTTTTTTAAAGGTATCAGTGATGTGTGCTCTTGATTCATCTTTCTTAGTTATGGGTTTTGAATTTTAAATTTAACTCATAATAATATTTAACTTGCAGTTTCCACACATGCAATAGTAAACAGGCTTTAAAGGCTTTCAGTAAGCATTGGAGTGACAAAACTATCATATATTTTTCATTTCTTTAAAGTAATTTATTATTTTCCCCACACTTTGCTACTAACATGCAGAAGAAATAAAAATCATGGGAGGAAAAAATAGATATGAGTTTTTGACAAGGTTCAATAACTATGTCACAGTTTGGTGAACTTTTTACTATCCCTTATTCTGTACTGAAGCATGAATTATCATTGCCTTAATATTTATTTGCATTCAAAATACCTGGGTAAAATTTCTTGCTTTGTTTTTGTGACACCTAAAAGTGTTTATGATGACACATAATGCTTTTAATTATTTGCTCTGATGAGCATATCAATTATAGTTTCATTCTAGTATTTAGTTCTTTAGGAAGACATAAATGTTTGTGATCAAATGCTGGCAATCAATAATGGTGCAGAGAAATCATCAATTTGTGTAACACTCTCATTAAAATGTAGGAAATAATAGACATAATCATTCCAGAACAAATGTCCTGAAGACACTAGCATGGGATATGTTGGAGAGGACTGACAAAAACAGAGAGAGGCAAGTTCAGAGTGTTAGACAACAGAAGCTATTCCTTAATCAGGCCTTAAACTTCTCCCCAGAAGCTTCTTAGTGAAGAGAAACTGAAGGTAAACATAAAAAGCCATTCTATAATTTTTAGATACTAATATATATTTTTGTATGTAAGTATAAATATAGATATAAAAATATTTGTTGTCCTCTTTACATACGTTGTAGTTTGAGTCATTTGCTATAGATTAATCCTTTTGTTGTTCCCATAATTTCAAGGTTAAAAAACTCCTCCAGATTTTATTCCTGAAGAAGGGTTAGGCTGGGTAGACCCTAAAACATTGCTTCTTCTCTTTCCCATACTAATTCTGCTGGTCCACTTTTCTTTTCTGTAGTTATGTTCCAGATGATCAATCCTAATATATAAAAACCCAGCATCTGTAACATCCAAAATGACCAAAGGCTCGACCGACTGCCCGCTGCTGCACGCACCGCAACCCAGCACTGACTGCGAGGGGGCTGCAGATCAGGCCTCAAGAAAGGTCTGGAGAGAGAAGCAGGGTCTGATCCATAGCCTCTGTGGCAGCTGTTGATCAGCCCTTGCCTCTCTCTTTCTCTCGGGGCCTGGCCAGCAGCTGTGCCTCTCTTTATCCCGGGCCTCCACTGGGGCTGCTGATCAGACCTGCCTCTCTGATCAGGCCCATTGATAGGCCTGGAGACACTGAATGGCATAGAAACCAACAAATCAGAACCAAATCTGAGTGAAGTGTGAGGAGCCAATGGCTTCCAAGGAGGCAGAGCTTTTGATGCTGACTGGCATAGAAACTGACCAATCAGAACCTAATCTGGGTGAACTGCGAAGGCAGAACCTAAGGTGGGGGCTGAGGAGGGGTTTTAAGGGCAACAGCTGTTTGATGTAAGGTGTAAGAAAGCAGTTCAATTTTTTAATGACGGGTTTGGCAGTATAGTGCATATGGCTGGCTATCAGTCCAGACATAGGGATTATGTATTTTTATCTGCCAAGAGCATCTCCTCCTGAAGAAAAAGGCTTTTCCCCTCATTTAAGCAATCCTATTCTATATAACCTATCTATACTATTAAAAGGGTAATATGCTAATTAGACTGGGTCATCTGGCCATCTTCTGGATGTCCGACTTCCTTCCTGACAAAGCCATGGTGGTGGGTGCCAAGGCCGAGGCAGTTAGGGGTGATCAGGCCAGCAGGGGAGGGCAGTTAGGGGCAATCAGGAAGGCAGGCAGAGGCAGTTAGGGGTGATGAGGTAGGCAGGCAGAGAGGTTAGTGGCAATCAGGCAGGCAGGAAGGTGAGCAGTTAAGAGCCAGAGGTCCCAGATTGCAAGAGGGATAGCTGACTGCTGGTAAACCAGCTGTCAGACATCCCCCAAGGGGTCCCCGATTGGAGAGGGTGCAGGCTGGGCTGAGGGGAACCCCCCCCCCCGCCCCGGTGCAAGAATTTCATTCACCAGGCCACAGTATATATATAATTACATATTATATTATATTATCTATATATAATAGAGAAATATGCTAATTAACCGGGACACCATAATGGGTTGACCGGACAGGAGGAGGTTGCACATGGCAGTGGCCTCCATGCACTTCCACTGGGGGAGGGCCTGGTCAGTAGCCACCAAAGCTGCTTCAAGGTTCTGGAGAGAGAGGCAGGGACAGACTGGTGACTTCAGGGTGGGCAGTGCAGCTTGACAGCACCCAGCAGGGCCTGCTTGGCTGTCGCTGCGGCAACCCAGGAGCAGGCAAGCCCAGCCCACAGGCAGCACCCAGCAGGGCCTGCTTGCCTATCGCTGCTGTGTGGAGCAGGCAGGCCCCACAGAGAGCAGAGAACCATGGGGAGTGGGCCTAAGCTGTCAGTAGGACATATCCTGAGGGCTCCTGGATTGGAGAGGGTGCAGGTCGGGCTGAAGGACCCCCCCAACTACCTCCCCCACCGCCGTGCATGAATTTCATGCACCGGGCCTCTAGTCAAATAGAAAATGTTATATATTATGTTAACTAGACATCATCTAATTCCATTCTTTCAGATTGATTTTCTATATTTGAAGCTTCAAAGGCTACTTTTATGTTACTTTCAAGTCTACCATCATTTTCCAAGACACATGCAAGTTCTTTCCAGATGTGTGCCCTAGCACAGACCTGAGTTATAGTAGGTGCTTAATTAAGAGTTGTTGAATTTGAAATCTGATTCTTTTCCCTTTTCCAATTCTTATTAATAATCTTATATCTTCTTAACCTGATCCTATATTTTTGAACAACTACATTTAACAACTAAATTACCTTCATTTCCTGTAGCAAAGTTTATATTGTTTTTCTTCTGAGTATGCAGACTTATCTCTAGCTTTTAGGCATAAATTTTACAAAATTTAACATTAACATAGGGCACACCTTCAAATAATTCTTTTTAGCATATTTTGTGATTTAAAAGAGCTCTCAAATTTTCCTCTTAAAACTAGCCTGGGTATTACATCTCTTCTCCTTGCCTAGTAGTGTGCTATTTCCTTCTTCTGAGGCTCAGATCCTATTATATTTGACTTGCTTCTCATGTTCTTTGGTTTTTCCCTTTACTGATGGCTTCTTCCTGTCCTGTCCTCTCCTCTCTCTTTTGCTTCTCTTCCTTTTCCTTCCTTCCTTTTCTCTTTTGAGAGACTCAAAACAAAGCTCTCTCTTCTAAGGAAGCATTTTTAATCTTGTTCTCAGTAAAATATATGTACCTTCAATCTGCTGTTTTCTTGACTAGTTTCCAAATGATTGATTGGTCTCATGTCCCTTCATGAAATCTATTTTATTAACATTCTCCCCCCCCCCCCCCCCAGCCCCATCCTCTTCTCCCCATTTCCTTCTCTTACATGCAGGGAACTTCCATATACTTATTTGAGCATCTGGGGTAACCAATTCTGACCAATGAGACAAAAGAGGAAGCCAGTCTTGGATTTTTCTTCAACATTTTCATTCTGGGCCCTTAGAGCTGGCCCCACAAACCTGCCTGGGCTTAGCAGTAAAATTTTGTGTTCTTTTTTATTACAAAGAGTAGGCACAACCCCACAGGAAAGCATTCTGGTAGAGGAACGTTTTATGTGTGGTTTTCTATATCAACTTTAATCTTTTGCTGACTCTAAAAACCAAACCAAATCAGCTGGACCAATATGGCTCAGTGGTTGAGCATCAACCAATGAGCCAGGAGGTCATGGTTCAGTTCCTGGTCAGAGCATATGCCCGGGATACAGGCTTGAGCCTCAGTGGGGGGCATGCAGGAAGCAGCCGATCAATGATTCTCTCTCATCATTGATGTTTCTATCTCCCTCTCCCTCTCCCTTCTTCTCTGAAATCAATAAAAGTATATAAAAAAAAAAAGTGACTGCATTGCCCATAGGAGTGGCACTTATCAGCAGGGAAAAGTGTCTCACTCCTGCCAAAGAGCATCCTTTTTTATTGTTATGAAAGAAGATAGGGTCTAGGATTTCCCCATGGAGGTGAGGAGAGGACATCTGACAGTTCTAGTGAATCGGGACTACCTGGGACAATGGGGATTTTTTTATTTTATTTGTTGACACTATTACAGATGTCTCCCATTCCCCTCCCCCTTTGTCCATCTCCATCTAGTCCCTCCCCTACCCCTCCCCTGGCCTTCACCATACTATTATCTGTGTCCATGGGCTATGCATATGTTCTCTGGCTAATGTCTTCACTTTCTTTTATCCAGTCCTCCCCCTCCCCTGCCTCCTCCCCGCTGACACCTGTCAGTCTGTTTCATGTATCCATGCCTCTGAAACTATTTTGTTCATCTGTTTATTCTGTTCATTAGATTCCACATATTGGTGAAGTCATTTGGCATTTGTCTTTCTCTGACTGGCTTATTTCCTTAACATAATAATCTCCAGGTCCATCCATGCTGTTGCAAAGGGTAAGAGATCCTTCTTTTTTACAGCCACATACTATTCCATTATGTAAATGTACCACAGCTCTTTTATCCACTCATCTGCTGATGGGCACTTGGGCTGTTTCCAGATCTTAGCTATTAAAAATAGCCCTGCTATAAACATAGTAGTGTATATATTCTTTCTGATTGATGATCAGGATTCTTAGGATATATTCCCAGAAGTGGGATTGCTGGGTCTAAAGGAAGTTCCATTCTTAATTTTTTGAGCAAACACCATACTCTTTTCCATAGTGGCCGCACCAGTCTGGGTTTCCTTTTCTTCACATCCTCACCAGCACTTGTTGTTTGTTAATTTATTGATGGTAGCTATTCTGGATTTTTCTCACTTTAACAGCGGAGACACCAAGATAATACTACCCTCTTCCTAACAATGTAATGAGGTGAACTTGGCCATTAAAATTCCCTGTTGTACAGGGGCTATGCTAATTAATCTTCTTTACAGTCCAATTTAGTATATTTGCTGCCGACCTCTATCTTTAAGCTCAAGTGTTAAAATAAATATGAAGTTCATCATGAGACAGAAATAACAAATCTTTCTGACAAAGAAAAAATAAGGGGACCAAATAATATTCCCTGTTGCCCAAAGAGATCATCTAACTGGTGCCTTCCAGGCCCCAGGAGGGAAATGGAGCCATCTTCCCTTGGTTTCTCACAAAAGAGAAGTTGGTGAATGGCTGTTAAGTGGCTGGTTGCACCTTCTTAGTGGCAGAGTTACAACTTGAACTCAACCTCACATCCTGGAAAGGCATATTCTTTACAGAGTTGTGCAGACCGTTTTCCCATATACTCATATTTTGAAAACATAAAATTACCTATGTATCTGTATAGCAAAATGCTTGGGCTGGTTCCCAAACCATTCATTCAGTTGCTTCAATCATAGCATTTCAGGGTTTCATTTCCTATGAGAAATACATGTTTTCTGTTTGTTCTCAGACATAGGCAGAAATCTGGGCTTTAAAAAATGATTTGTGCTCCTAATGCTTTCACACTTAAAAAAATATCTTCAGTACTGGAAGTCAAATAGAATGATACTGTAGAAACAATCATGTTATCCCTTTTCTCTCTCTCTCTCTTTTAAAGACTCTTAACTAAAGGTGGACCATTTTCTAAAATTCATATATACTTTCAAGTGAAATGTAAAGTATACGATCCATGCATTTGTTTTAGAAGGGCTGTCTGTCTTCAGAAGGAGCATACAGTGCTATTTCTATTAGGAGAAAAACATGAAGGACTAAAGCTAAATTAAAAAATTAGCCTGGCTGGGTAACTCAGTTGGTTCAAGTGTCCTCCTGATATGCCAAGGTTACAGGTTCAATCCCCAGTCAGGGCACATATAAGAATCAATCAATGAAGACATAAATAAGTAGAACAACAAATTGATGTTCCCCTCTTCCCCCTCAAATCAATAAAAAATGAGCGTTGACCTGTACTATGACATAAATGTGAAGTCTCAGAAAAAGACAATATTGAAGCTTGCTATTTGTTTTATGTGTTTGTAAGACCCTAAAGGCTGGTTACTGACCAAGTAGGTCAGGAGAACCTGGATAATTTGGGAGATGTTCTTGTAAGAAACTGATAAACAGCAATTGCTGAAACACCTTGGAAAGAGGAAGGGTTGGAGTTTAAGAATAGCTAATAAGGGATATTTAAGAGGAAAAAAAAGGTGATAGGAAAATAATTGAAGTGAAAAAAAAAAAAGATACTTGAATACAATGTATGCAAAAGAAAAATAAAAAAAAGAAGCCCACAAAAGAAGTCTTAAAGAAATGTGAAAAAGCCCCGGAGATGAAATGTTATATAAATAGTGCTAGTCAGTTATAATCAACCATGACAAAGCCACATGTTTTGTAACTGAAAGAACTGACAAAAGCAAAACGACCAACTCAGCATTGGATCAAGGCAATTGGGGAAAAGAGCATTTATTTTTATTTTATTTTTCTGAATGATGTGTTTCTGTTGTTATTGTTCTTTTTTCTTTTTAAGTGTCCAGTTTTACTGTACATGGTGTTATTTTACAACAGAGTGGGTAGACATTTATATTGGGGACAAAGTGTTCCCTCTGATAAATCACATGCCCACCTGGCACTCCAGAGAGTTATTGCAATATTGTTAACTATACTCCCTATGAAAAAGAGTGTTTATTAATCGCAAAAAATGGGGGCTGGTATTTAGGACAGCTGAGGCAAAATACAAAGAAATCATGGAATGCATGAAAATGTTGAGAAATTAGGATAAATGCTAAATCAAAAAAACTGAAAAACAATAAATTTTTCATTGGCGTTATGATGGCATTAAATAACAACTAATTATAATGACTAATTATAGACAAACTAGAGGCTCAGTGCATGAGATTCGGCATGCACCCGGCCTGTGCCCTTTCGCAGTCCAGGAGCCCTCAGGGGATGCCTGACTGACTGATGCGGAGGCAGGAGAGGTTCCTGCCACCACTGCTGAGCTTGCCAGCCGTGAGCCCAGCTTCTGGCTGAGAGGCACTCCCCCTGTGGGAGTGCACTGACCACCAGGGGGCAGCTCCTGCATTGAGAGTCTGCCCCCTGGTGGTCAGTGTGCATCATAGCGACCGGTTGTTCTGCCGTTTGGTCGATTTGCATATTAGCCTTTTATTATATACTAGAGGCCTAGTGCATGAAATTCATGCATGGGGTGTGTGTCCTTCAGCCCAGCCTGCACCCTCTCCAATCTGGGACCCCTCAAGGGATGTCCGACTGTCCGTTTAGGCCCGATACCAGTAGGATTGGGCCTAAACGGGCAGTCGGACATCCTTCTCACAATCCAGGACTGCTGACTCCCAACTGCTCGCCTGCCTGCCTTCTTGATTGCCCCTAACTGCTTCTGCCTGCCAGCCTGATCACCCCGTAACCACTCCCTGCCAGCCTGATTGATTCCTAACTGCCCTCCCCTGCAGGCCTGGTCCCCCCAACTGCTCTCCCTTGCAGGCCTGGGTCCCCCCGCCACTGCCCTCTCCTGCAGGCCTGGTCACCCCTAACTGCCCTCCCCTGCAGGCTTGATCACCCCCAACTGCCCTCCCTTACAGGCTTGATCACCCCCAACTGCCCTTCCTTGCAGGCCTGGCCCCTCCCAACTGCCCTCCCCTGCTAGACATCTTGTGGCAGCCATCTTGTGTCCACATAAGGGCAGCCATCTTTGACCACATGGGGGCAGCCATCTTGTGTGTTGGATTGATGGTCAATTTGTATATTACTTTTTTATTAGATAGGATAGAGGCCTGGTGCATGGGTGGGAGCCAGCTGGTTTGCCCTGAAGGGTGTCCTGGATCAGGGTGGGGGTTCCCTTGGGGCATGGGGTGGCCTGGGTGAGGGGCCTGTGGTGGTTTGCATACCAGCCACACCCCCCATTGACCCAAGTGGAGGCCCTGGTATCTGGGGTTTATTTATCTTCTATAATTGAAACGTTGTAGCCTTGAGTGGAGCCAAGACTCCTGCTCACTCCTTGGCCACAGCCATTTTTGTTGGGATTTATTTATCTTCTATAATTGAAACTTTGTAGCCTTTAGTGGAAGCCTGGGCCAGCCAGGGTGTGCAGGAAGCTTGGCTTTCTCCATCACTGGGGAAACCCAAGCCTCCTGCTTGCTCCATGGCGGCAGCTATGGTGGGGTCTTGGGGGCCAGATATGGTGGTGTCTCTCTTTTCCACATCCAGCAGGGAAAGAGAGATGAACTGGTCCAGAGTGGAGGCAGCTGGGGATTGAGAAATAAAAGAAAGAGAAAGACAAGACACAAAGATAGAAGAAAAAAGCTGGGACGGGGTGGGACCACCATCCTCTCTGATGGAGGGACAGGGACTCAGAGCCAATCCAGCAAGTTTATTTTATACCCCCAAATACCAGGAAGTTTCACCAAAAGTTAGGATCAAAGGAGATTATTTGCATTCTTGAGTAGGCCCAAGCATTCCTGGTACTTGACTGGATTTACATATCAAAGCCAACTCCCTGACACCTGGGCAAAGGTAAGAGTCAGTGCTGATAACACATCCGTCTTTTTGGTAAATGTGTATCCAAGACGCGGCTCTGCCTGTCGCCTTGAATTCAGCTGACAATAATTTAAAGAATGCCCATGTGCCTTCCCAGGCTCTGTCTACAGGCAGCCATCTTGGTTGGGTTAATTTGCATACTCACCCCTGATTGGCTGGTGGGCATGGCTTATGGGTGTAGCAGAGGTACAGTCAATTTGCATAATACTCTTTTATTTGATATGAGGATTCAGCAAGACTTAGAAAAAGAAGGACTGGCCTCATATAAGATATAAAGGATAATATCTATGAACAGCTCCTTTAAATTCTCCCTTCAAAATATATTGCAATTTCTTTATGTCTTTCTCAGCTGCTCTCATGCTAGTCCACACAGCATTGTTTTTTACCCAAATGCTTGCTGTAGTCTCCTCTCCATCCTCCCTCATTCATCTTGCTCCTCCACAGACCTGCCTCCTCACAGCAGCTAACTAACAGCTCTTCTAAGAGTACACCAGAGCCTCTGGAGATCACCTTCAGAGATATGCTTTGCTGTAAGACCCTAGTTAATAATGTCCAATGAAGCCCAGCCAGTGTGGTGCAGTGGTTGAGCATCGACCTATGAACCAGGAGGTCATGGTTTGATTTTCTAACAAGGAACATGGCAGGGTTGCACGGCTTGATCCCCAATAGGGGGCATGCACAAGGCAGCTGATAGATGATTCTCTCTCATCATTGATGCTGCTCTCTCTCTCTCCCTCTCCCTTCCTTCCTTCCTCTTTGAAATCAATACAAATATATACTTTTAAAAATAACGTGCAATGTAGCATGATCAAAATGATTATATTTGTGGTTTATAGGTTCACTACCTGTCTCCCCGCACTGCACTAGAAGGTAAGTGCTTTATTTTATGATTATTTTTTTTGAAAATGTTGAGATAAACATCAGGAGTGTAGGATTTAAAATGAACTTCTCTGGTAGCTCCTGGAATCAGAACTAAAACAGCCCATGTTCAGGCATCATCTCCATCTACTATTTGGTGAAATGCTGGGTATCCCTCAGGAGCATCGCCAAGAAGACCTCAATTATGCTGAAAGCACTCATTCTATTTCTTTAGGTGAGAAGAGGATTAATACCTTTTGGAAGTATTTCCACAGGGATCAAATAAGGAATTTCTTGCTGACATTTATTTACCCTAAATTTAAATAGTTATTTTACCTGAGTCTTCAAGTGCTTAGTTGGGTTTTACTCTAATCTGGTAGCTCCTAAAGTGTGCCCTCTACCCCTTCATCCCCGCCCCCATCAGTGCCATTAATATAACCTGAGAGCGAATAGAAATGCAAATATTGGGATCCCACCCTGAAACAACAGAAAGAGAAGCTTTGGGGGTGAGGCCCACCAGGCTATAGCTTAACAAAACCTCCTGCTGTTTCTGGTTCTTAATAAATTTGAGAACCACTGCTTTAAGTGATTTCAATGGCTTTAACCACTCTCATTGTGTTAGGCTAGTTTAATTCCCATCTTTGTTATTGAGTATCAGACAGTCTTTTTCAAATCACACCTTCTTTCTTTGAAACTTCTTGGAAAAATGCTTTTTCAAATAGTTATAAGTGCTTATAAATATGCTATCTATGTGTATAATATATATGCATTGTATACATATAATTTACCTATGTATGTATAACATGAATATATGTAATTTATTTATTTATATAAGACATAGAAGAAAACATTGAATACATACCAAGGTGTGTATGATAACATAATTTCCACAGGGATCAACTTCCAAATAAGTAATTTGTTGGATTAGAAATTAAATTCTCTGTTCAAAAAATAAATTTCAATTTCTTTATATTTTCTTTACATTTAGAAAAGTGTAATAAATATTATTTTGAATAAATACAACACATTATTTTTCTCTGAACCATCAATTAGTTCATCTGAAAGAGTTCTTTTCTTGAGTTCCCATGGTGCATTCTTTATCTCTTTAAAATTGTATATTATTTTTAAAAAAATTACATGAAGAAAAGTGGGAATTCATATAGGTGTGATATAATGATCTTTTAAAAATTTAATAAATTTTGCTGAGGCCATGGTGTACCCATCCAAGAAACATAAAATTGGAGTCTTGAGATTTACACTGTAGAGCACAAAAAATTCCAGAGGATAAAAAAAAACTAAGTGTAAAAAACTAAAATTATAGAAGTTCTAGAAGAAAATATGCAGAAATTCCTTTACAAACTTGAAGTAGGGAAAACCTTTCCAACTATGACACAAACTCCATTAAAAAGAGATTGATAATTTCAACTTAATTTAAAAGAAATCTCCAATACCTACTGCTAGGTGAGTTTGTATATGATGTTCCATACAAATAGCAAACTGAACAAAAATACAATTTACAATTAATGAAACAAAGTGCTAATCTCTACTTCAAAGAAAAGAGAAGGAAATAATCAGTGATCCATTAGAAAAATGAGCAAAGGACCCAAACAGATAACTAAAAACAAATGGTTCATTGAAATATGTGAAGAAACATCATCTACCTCCATAATAAGAAAAAAATGTAGATTAAAGCTATGCTTAAACATCATTTTTAATTTATTAGATTAGATTATTGCAAAAGTTGGACAATACACATGTTGGCAAGGGGAGAAACAGAATCTCACAGATATTACTGGTGGGAGTTCAAAATAGTACAGCTACTATTGGGGGCAATTTGGCAATCTATCAAAATGACAAATGCAAGTCAAACAGAGAAAGAACAATAACATATGATCTCACTTATTTGTGTAACTTAAATAAAAAAAAAAACAACTCATAGATTCAGAGAACAGGTTGGTGGTTGCCAAAGACAGGGAGGGCCTGGTAGGTAGGAAAAATGGGTAAAGGGGGTCAAAAGGTACAGATTTCTGGTTATAAAGTAAATACATCATGGAGATGTAATGTACAACAGGTGACTCTAATTAATACTACTGTATTGCAGACTTTAAATTTGCTAAGAGTAAATCTTAAAATTTTCAAAATAAAAGACACATGCATCATTTACACTTTGACTTAGAAATTCCATTTCTGTATGTTTACCCTACAGAGACATCTGCAAACTTAAAAAATGAGGTGTACATATCTAAAGAAAAATATGTTACTTATTATAATTCTAAGAAAAACACCTACTTATTATAAGACATTTAAAAAGAAAACAAAAGGACAGATATATAAAAACAATCCTTCACAATTCCCTCTCTAGGAACAATCACTGTAAACGTTCTGGCATATTTACCTTCAATCTTTTCCATGCAGTCCTCCATAAATATCTGTGTACATCCTTACAAAGTTGAGATCACGCTGTGATGCAATTTGTATTTTGTATTTAACACTTAAGATGATTTTACAATGTCATTTAAAACTTTTCATAATCATGATGTTTATATTCTTTGTTAAAAATGTCCATTGGGACCTGCATTGCCACCATGTGCCCACCATCCAGATATCACTGCTGACATGTACACATAAGGAACTGTTGGACATTGAAATTGGGACTCAAACATTTTTTTGTTTTGTCTTGTTTTGTTATTATATGTTTATTTCCAGTCTGCAAAGGCAAAACTTTTTAAAGGAAAGAAATGGTGGGAAAAAGATACAGAGGCAAAGAAGCATTGAACAGACTGTCAAACTACATTGGGAAGACAGGGGAGGTTGGGTGAGGGGGGCTGTAAGAGACCAACCGAAGGACTTGTATGTATGCATATAAGCACAACCAATGGATATAAGACACTGGGGCGGGGGGGAGGGTGGGCAGGTGAAGGCATGTCCTGGGGGTTAGGGGAGGTCGGGGGGAGATCAATGGGGGAAAAAAAAGGAGACATATGTACTACTATTTGTAATACTTAAAACAATAAAAAATAAAAAAATAAAAAAAACTTCATAAATAAAAAATAAAATTAAAAATGTCCATTCCTTGTAATTATTTCTAAAGATTTTTAAAGTCACTCCTAAGTCAACTGAAGGACTATAGCCTTCACTCTTCCTTCAGTCATTACATGTGGGACACAGGTAGGACAATCAAGACATATTTGACAGATGCTTCCCTCAGTCAGGCTAAGATGCTGTTTTGCTACAATAGCATAGGTATCATGACAGCTATTCTGGCAGGTTTGGTTAGAGAAGATGAGCTCAGAAGGCATATTCTTCTAACAACAATTCCTGAACTTCATCAGTGCCCATGACTGTTGCTGGTGTTGACAGCCTGACCAGGTGCTGGGAGAGTGCACTATTTGTGATTTCATATATGTCTTTTTCTTGTCAGGTTTCACATTGTCAGCAAAACTGGGGAAAAAGAGGAAAGACCAAAGGACCTAAACAAGTGGTCCTTGTTGACTATGGGCTCTTCATAAGCACATTCATTATGTATCCCTTCTAGCAGGGTGAGAGGGGTGTCTAACTTTCCAAATGAAATAAACATATTTGAAGAAGTTCAGCAAGGGAGTAACTTGGCCTGTGATTAGAAAAGATTAGAATCAGAAAAATTTGCACTTAAATCCTGGTTCTTTCTCCAAAGACTTTCTCCTTTACCCCTGGAGGCTTGGGGAGGTAGCCTCTTCCTTTCTAGGCACAGCCCATAGCCTCCCTAAACTACAAACTAGAGTCTGAACTAGATTGGTAGGTGTCTCTTTAATTAAATTCTTCTTTCAACAGGGGCATGACATGATCAAAATAAGACTTGGCAGAAATTAATTTGGTGATGATCTAGCAGACCGAATGGAGAGAAGAAAGACAAGCAGAGAGAAGAGGCTGTTGCTGTCAGTTACATGAGCACATCTGTGAGCATGAACATAACATTGGGAGTGGTCCAAGGGAATAGAAAGGAGGGCAGGGAAATAGGAGAGACCATGAAAGAGAAATGGATGGGGTTTGAAAATTGCTTTAATGCCAAGGGCAAGTGAAATGGGAAGGAAATCAACAAAAAGACCTACAGTTAAAGAGGCAGGGTATGAGGAATTAGTTTGGAGATGGGAAAGAGCAGATGATGAGTTTGGTTTTAAGTGAGCTGTGCTTGAAATGCACTTTATAAACAAAGAAAGGAGGTAGTGAGATGGGAAAGAGGACTTAAACACATGAGCAAAGAGCTGAGATGTTAGAACAGAAGTGAAGTGAAGTGTGGGAGACACATGGGAAGGATGTTTCCAGAATAGTCTGGCAAAGGTTCTTTTTGGATCCATAGGGCAACAGGAAATATAGATTATTTAATGGAGTCAAAACAATAGGCAGACATTTTAGGTATGACACCAGGTTTAACCAAAAACACTATTCTAAAAAGATGGACAATTCCAGGAAGCAGGGAGGGGGGATTCATAAGGTACCAGTCTTTAGGCAACTGAATAGATGAGAAAAAACAACAACAACAAAAAATCCCAAAAGACCAAATAGAGAAAGCATAACTGCAGTTTCCCC
The DNA here is from genome assembly GCA_026230045.1 of Corynorhinus townsendii. Lineage (NCBI taxonomy): Eukaryota > Metazoa > Chordata > Mammalia > Chiroptera > Vespertilionidae > Corynorhinus > Corynorhinus townsendii. Next base: position 45,208,944 of record JAPDVU010000003.1, on the reverse strand, counting down.
TGAGGAGGAGTCTACATGAGGCAGTTGAGGGAAGCATGGAGAGTGGCTCCTTGTAAGAAAGAACTTTAATCAGTTTTTGATTATCCACCTGTGATCTGTGTACTTTGCAGGGTCACCTTGGCAATTCAGACATATCTTGCTTCCCTCTTCTACCTGATTACTTCACATGAAGTTGACAGTTCCAAGGATTAGATACTGATTTTCATTTATGAATATGTGGAAAAGCATTAAGAAACTATGCTATAAAAATAATAATGCCTAACAGTTTGCCTTTTGAAATCCAGTATGAAAGAAATGTTTTGTGATCTGATCATTTGAGGTGATCTATATTAATACAGCATTTCAATAATCTCTTGAAAATGGAATTAATTACCTGAAGCTTAATTTATAGTTTCTAAATCATTCTCTAGACAGAGAGACATATTTGAGCTGCTGTGTATTAATTTTCTGTCCCATTTTATGTTGCATGTTTCATGCCTTCTAGTCAAAGATCTCCAGAAAAGTAAAATTGGTTTATGGGCGATATTGTGTTGATGGACTCATTGCAACGAGGGATATCTCACACTATGGGGGAGTATGGCCACCTCAGTAGGAGGATGTTAGAAATATCTTATAGGATTTGGGCTTGTATTAGGTGATTTTAGGGGGAGTTCAAGGATGCTATGAGGAAGTAAGGACAATTCCATGACTGGAATTTTTATATCAAAAGGAGATGAGTCCTCGCTGGTTTGGCTCAATGGATAGAGCATCGGTCTGCAGACTGAGGGATTCTGGGTTTGATTCCAGTCAAGGACACAAGCTCGAGGTTGTGGGCTCCATCCCCAGTAGGGGGCATGCATGAGGCAGCCAATCAAAGATTCTCATTATTGATGTTTCTATCTCTCCCTCTCCCTTCCTCTCTGAAGTCAATAAAAATATATTTAAACTAAAGGCCCATTGCACAAAGATTTGTGCAATAGGCCTTCCTTCCTCTGGCTGCTGGCACCGGTTTTCCTCCAGCACCCGGGACCCAGGCCTTCGCTCTGGCCACCACCTTCCATCTTCGCTCCAGCCGGAGTGCCGCTCCTGTAGCTCCCTCCACCCCCTGCCCTCCCCCTCATAGCTGGCATTCCACTCTGCTGGGCTCCTCCACGCTTGTGTATGCAAATTAACCCATCAGCTTTGTTGGGTTAATTTGCATGCACACTCCTGATTGGCTGGTGGATGCCACAGAGGTATGGTCAATTTGCATATTTCTCTTTTATTAGTGTAGATATATTTCAAAAAAGGAGGGGAGCATGAAACATGCAAACCTAAAGCTATAATTGGCAAAGAAGCAGCAGTCACTCATATCAGCGAGAACAGGAGCTATTCAGATATTTGTGTGGTTTGCACCATACCCTTGTTTTTGTCTGAGTCCAGACATGATTATGGAGTGATCTCATGTTTGTCTTGATCTATCATGGTCACAGGATGGCCTTGAATGACATTGGTTTCTTGTGCAATTGTTTATGTTCAACCGGAGAACACCATGTCCTACTGTGAGTGCCAGGCCAGCTGGAGTTAACCCCGGGGCCTAACTGATAGTATCAGGCTTGCTTGGGTGGGGCTGCTTTTCCTTTCTTAGTATGAACTCTCCCAAATGCTACCTGTTTCTCAGTAATTAGCAACAAGTGTTTGTTTTTTTAATCTATTAGTGTTTATAGAGGACCTCCTATATGCTGGGGTAGTATAGTGGTTAAAGCAGATGTGAAATCCTTTGAAAATTAAAGCCAGGGGGGTAGAAGAGAGGGGGAAACAGGAATTTATATTAATTTTTTTTAAACGTAAGAAACATTAATTTAAAAAACACACAAATATTTAATTACAAGACATAATAGTTATTATGAAGGAAAAGTCCAAAGAGTTTTCAGAAGATATAACCACAGAGCTAATCTAAAGTCAGAAAATGATACTTGAGCAGAAATCCTATATAATAGAAGGGTAATATGCAAATTGCCCCTAACAGCAGAAAGACCAGAATGACTGCTCGACCAGTCACTAATGAGGTGCACTGACCATCTCTCCATCCCTTTCCCCAGACATCAGGCTCTAATCGCCCAATGGTGAACGGGGAATTGGGGTGGGTGGCAGCAGGGGGCGGGGCCAGTGAGTGGGCAGACCGGGGGACCTCTTGGTTCCTTCCCCCAGCAGGCAGGCTCCAATTGCCCAGTGGTGAACAGGGAACTGGGGGAGAGTGGTGGGGAATGCAGGTGGCGCCAGGCCAAGGCCCCGCCCCACTGGTCATTCCACACACAGAGGGCGAACCACGGCATGGGTGGGGCCGGTGAGCAGGTAGCCAGGAAAGATGGCCCTGATCACAGGCCAGGCCTAGGGACCCTATGTGTGCAGGAATTTCGTGCACCAGGCTTTTAGTCCAAATGATAAGTGGGAGTTAGCCAGGTGAAGAAGCTGGGATGGAAAGAGGAAGGGCAGTCTGGGTAGACTGAATATCTTCTGCAAAGGCCCTGAGGCAGAGAGACTTTGGAGAAAACAAAAGAAGGCCAGTATTCCTGTTCATCTCAAAGCTATTTCCAAGTCTTTTCTTGGACCAAAGAATATTTATTGTACTATTCAGCATCCAAAATAATGAGTTAAAAAACCCAATCATCTGTTTAGAAGCCAGCTGACTTTCACTGAAGAAAGCTGCCACAATAATTTGTGAGAGTTAATGCAATTCCCAGAAGCAACAGTCTTCTTATCTGGGAATTCATCAAAACCTTATCATTCCAGTTTGAACCTAGAACTTTGTTGTTTTCACACTGAACATTTGGCCCACCCCATCTTCTCTCTTCTCTCTTTTTTTTTAAATTATTCTCTCCTCATTTTTTAATTACTTTCTTGTATCTTATGTTTCTCATTAAACTCCTAGCCCTTTTGGGGGTGGGATTCTATTGTATTCATCTTCACAACCTTCTCTAGCACTTTGGCACTTAGTAGGTTTTGTTGGCTTAACTAACATTTATTGAGCAATGTGCCAAATATGTTCTTACTAGGATAATCTAAAAAAGATGGATCTCTGCCCTCAGGAAGCTGGGAACCATTGTAAGAATCTGACCCACCATGCTAAAAAAATTTAAAAAGTAAAACTTTTGAGCTACTTTATCAAATTACTCAATATAAATTTTTACAATTGCTTCTCCTATGATAAAATAATTTTTATTTTATACTTCAGAGTCTAAGAAACAACTTTTAATCGTTTGAGGTATTTTAAAATAAAGTTTGAAGATTACAGGATGGCATTACTGCTGTTAAAATCAGATGACTTAATTGTGTTCCCATTTATAATTGATGCTTTCACCTTGGGGTATTTGAAAATGAGGTGCATTTGCTTTTATCTTTCCAGTGGAAGCCCCTTGTAATGCTGTGTGAGCACAAGACTAAGAATTAGGAACTCTTCATTCCTCCCCTGACTCACCAGGTTACCCAACTTAACCTCACCGTTTCTTCTTCTGTAAAATGGGGATAATAATACTTACCTCTCTGACTGGGGTATCATGAGTATTAATTAGTGTTTGTCAAGTGCTTTGAGATCTTCAGATGAAAGGCCTTGTGGAAGCCCAGTATAATGTATTATTATATAAAAGTCTCCCACCTCCCACTTTCACTGAGCAGTGATTCCCAATTATAGCCAACTCTAAATGGCCGTAATGCTGCATTCAGACACGACAAGGCAAGTTTTATTGGTCCATTAGGACATGCCTATTTGAGGGAATTAGTTTTGTGAAAATGGTTATTATGCCAAGGACTTTTATTTTAGGCAGTTGTTGGTCTTAATAGTTAAATATGAAGCCATTTGGAAAGGTTGGTTTCACATTTTGGTTGGGACAACCGGCCTTCATGGCCGTGCCTTGACATCTAAAGAGGCTTAGGCATGTGGTGTGGGAGAACTTACTCCATAAAATGAAATTATATTTATAGGGAAGGCCCACTTCAGTTTCTGAGAAACCAGCCGGACGATGAAGACAATGCTCCCACTTAATTAGGAAAGGAAGAAGTGTCTCCCCTATATAATTTTCTGGATTTCAATTTCAAAGGATTCATAGCTTGCAAAATAAATTAATTCTCTCATTAGAACCATATTTAATGACTTAGCAGGGAAGCTAAGTCAATTCCTGTTACCTTTTTTTCTTTTTCTTTTTTAACTCTTTTTTGGATCCGTCTTGGCTACCCAGTATTTGGGAATTGCAGACTGGGTTCCATTTCTGATTGGGGGCACAATTCTTACCAGTGGTTGCTGGATTGAAATACATAGGTTCTTTGAAGAATTTCAACAGCAGTGTGGTGATTGTGGGGGTTGGTGGGTCGAGGTGCAAGAGGGCATAGAGAGGATAAATGGTGATGGAAAAAAAAAAAAGAATTAAAGTACCATTAATTTACCTTGTTCCAGACTTACTTGTTTTTTTGATCTATCATCAGATTTAGCATTCTCCTGGTTCAAAAGTAACTGTTAATCTCTTCTTCAGGAAGCAGAGTCTTCACTAGGTAAGGATATTTCAAAAGCTATCTGAGTTGTTCACTTGATGAAGATCTTATGTAAAACTTAGATGACATGTGCATATTTTCAGGACTATAAATTTCTTTTAAAAAATATAAAATAAAATTCTATAAGGAGCCAATATTCCATAATAATTACAAAATTGTGTGCTTTTAGGATTTGTTTGAAAAGCAAGAGAGAAAAAGATGAAGTGACAAATTTTATCAATTTTTTCATATAGAAAATGATAAGCTATTTTCTTATCATGTAGATAACCATTAACATTCCATCATGAGATGAATTCATATCATGTTTGTAAACACCATATGACCTCATTCAGATTCATTTCTAATTTGTGATAATTGGGGTGTGAAGAGAAGTAAAACCACTATTGTTTTACCCATGAAAACAGAGCTCCTTAAGCAAATTCATTGTATAAACAAGGGAAATACTTTCTTTACTTAAGAGTGAGACCTAACATTGTCTAGGGCCTGAGAAACCAGTTAGTGGCATTGTTGGCATACAAAGAACATGCCAATTACAAATGATCCTTATCTACCTATTAACAGACTTAGCAGTCACTCCAACACTTATAACCTATTATCCTGACCATAATTTTGCTATGTTTGCTCACTAAAACACATACATACCAATGTACCTCTTAAAAAGTCACAGATTTAAGTGATCTAATGAGTTTTTGTCTGCATGTATGTTGTTAATCTTTTCCTTAACACTGAAAATCATTTAGTCATTTATTCAAATAATACCATACCACTGAGAATGCTATTGTCCCTGGCCTGGAGGTGGGAGGGAGAAAGACTAATACAGAAAAATTGTGTAGTGTGACACAGGAGGAGAATCTTGGTTATTCTTGTGAATTCTGGGGAGGGCAGATGGTAGGAAGGGTGATGCCAGAGTGCACCTTGCAGGGAAAATCATATAGAGTTGTGGGGAGGGGGAGGCAGGAGGCAGGAGGCAAGAAGAAGGAGGGTCAAAGAAATGGAGGGGTGGCTGGAATGCAGGGAAGGAGTGGGCACAGGTTGGGAAGCAAGGCCGGGTTCAGATCAAAACTGGCCTTATGGCTCATGCTAACTACGTTAGATTTTATGGAAAAGATGACTGGACGCCACGGGAAGGGTTTAGAGGTGTGATGTGATCCAATTTAAGTTTAGAACAGTTTGTCAGACAGCCTTGCTCAGGGCCTCCCAGATGTGGCTCCTCATCAGAATGACTAAAAACCATGAAACAGAAGCAAAAACCATCTTATTTATTTTCAAAAGTTAAGCATTAAAACATTAAACTCGAAAGCATTGGAAAAGATCAACTACCCCGTTTCTCCTTCACACCCTCACTAACATCAAAAGCTTACTTCAAGTTGTTTTTACGTTTCTTTCCAATCTTTGGATGAATATAAGCAAATGTGAATATGAGTTCCTTTCTTAGCCCAACGACAGAACAGTCTAGGCACTAGTCCGCACCTTGCTTGTTCTGTTTTGGGTATGTTGTTGTGTGTGTGTGTTTTTTTTGTTGTTGTTGTTTTTAGATTTCATTTAGAAGGGGTAAGCTCAGAATCTGTATTTTTACAAGGTTCCTTGTTGCTGCTGATAACCAGTTGGAAACCACTGGCCTAGGGGATGGGTGGGACTAATGTAAGTTTGGAACAATTGGGAATGGAAAGGAAATCCACTTTCAGAGATATTTAAGAAACTTACTTTGGGAAATTCTTATTGTCATTAGGATAATATATTGGAAATATTCATCCCAGGTGTAGTCTAGTCCTGGTAAGTCGGGTTTCACGATTGGGGCCCACAGGCGGGGACAAGGCAGCAGGAGGACATGAGTGGGGGGACACTGAGAGAAGGTACAGGCAAGAGGAGCTTCAACCCCGCCGATCCCAGGTGGCAGAGGAGGACCTGGGTTTGGTCGCGCAGGTATCTCTCAGTCAACTGTTGTGTGGAGGCACCTCCAATTCTCCAGGGGTCTGTGGAAAGACGGTTACTGCATGGGGCTGATAGGCCTTTGAAAGGTGTCTCTCAGGCAAAGCCGCCAAACTGAGACCAGTGAGGGTTATCTCTCAGGACTGCATAGCACCCAGAGGTCTGAGGAGGACCCTTGACAGGGAGGAGTGCTGACCCCAGGCTGAGTACGTGAGCCCCCAGTGCCAGCAATGGACACAGGCTCTGTCTGTGCTGATAGACCCAAGCCCCTGTTTTTCCCTGTCACCTTGATATATGCCCAGAGCTGCCATTTTGGAACAGCAGGAGGGACAGGAAATCTGAAAAATCAGAATTTGCCCAAAAGAGAATAAGTCACTTTAAATATATGTTCAAGTTAGTGGGTCAGACTGAGTTTAATTATATTGCCAATAATGAAGAGCAGATCAATTATACTGGGAGAAGAAAAAAAAAGAAGCCTTTTTTTTTTTTTTGCATATCTAACTAACCTAAGTACATTTGCACCTCCAATACAACACTATTTACATTTTTTATAACATGTAGGATTTCATGCTTCTCCCAAAAATCTGAGCATTCAAAGATGGCTAAGAGAGTGTACCCAAGGCTCAGAAAAGTGGTGTTAAATATGCTGGTCAGAGAAGAATTGAGGTGTTGACAGGTATGCTTAATTCATCCATTTCTTGAAGGTGGGAATTAGGACAGCTCTCAGTGTGTCATAAAGCCAGTGGGATTACTTTTAGAGCTGCTACTCATGAAGGTGGGTGTTCTCTCTTTAAGACCATTTTCTTCTTATTTATTTATCACTTTTGTGGTGTCTTTGTCCTATGTTTGTATTTTACTATGAAAGCGCAGAGAAAATTATTTCATTATAGAGTTTTGCAGATAGATCCCTAAATGCCAGGGGCAATGAGAATAGGACAACCTGAATCTCTACCACCTAGCTGGAGAATTTGCTGCATTGCTGATGATAGCTAATCACCATCATTATCATCATCATCATCATCATCATCATCGGTTAATCCTCACCCGAGAAAAAAAAATGAAAATATCATTTTTTTTTCTCCATTGATTTTTAGAGAGAGTGGAAAGGAGAGAGAGAGACACACAGAGAGAAACATCCATGTAAGAGAGACACATCAATTGATTGCCTCCCGGGTCCCAGGGACCGAGCCTGCAACCGAGGTATGTGCCCTTGACTGGAATTGAACCTGGAACCCCTCAGTCCACAGGCCAACACTCTAGTGAGCCAGACTGTCTAGGGCTCATCCTCCCCCCACCCCCCTAAAATGAGCTGTTTGCTTTGATTGGCACATTAGAGAAATCATTGTCCCTTTGAAGCTGGAAGAATTCATGCTCTTAACAAGGATATGATTCCTTGGTAAAAACAATGGACCCATGAGAAAACTTACTGTTCGGTATAGCTGGTTTCCTAGACAAACTCTTTCCTTCTGAGTGTGATGGCTACAGTGGCAGTTTCTGGATCAGGGTTGAGAAACCACTTACATATCATTTTTTTTTTTAAAGTTAGTTCTGCAGTGTTCCTATCCTCAACTAGCTGATTTTGTTTATTGAAGTACAAGATATAATACGAAAAACAGACCAAAAGTTTTTTTCTTGGTCTCCTAAAGTATTTGTGGCCTAGAATTTGTCAGTAAATGAGGTGTCCCATATAAAGAGGCTGACATAAATTATTTGATCACAAAGTTCATGTGGTTCTTAAATAAATGGCTTAATTGTATAGTATTTTTATTAGGTATAGTTGTAAGATTTTGTATTATATAATTTGGTTGTTGTTACCTTTCAATAAAGACTTTAAATAGTAATATAAGCCTGGAGTACATGGTGATGCCAAGAGCTTTAACCATCAGATGTAAATATTATTGGACCAATAAAACATGCCCCTACTGTCTCCTAGTACAGACGTAACTTTTTTTTTAAGAAAAATAATCTTAAGAAAAAAGAAACTATTTAAAATAACATTATTCATGTATGACAAATAATTCAGAGAGAGAGAGAGAAAGAGAGAAAGAAACGGTTCTGAATTCAACATTTCAAGTGAAGAAGTCAAGAATTTTCTATGGAGAAAAAATATGGACTAGCTATATTACTTATAATTGCTTAATGTTGATGTTATTTTTTCTAATTAGGTGTTCTGACTTTTTTTTTTTTAGAAAAATTTGTCTTGTTTCTTAAATCCTCTGTCCCCGAGATTTTTCACTTTAGCTTCAATCTTTCCTCCTTTTTTAAAAAAAGAAATGTTTTCACAGATGCTAAGTCTGCCTTTTCAGTTTGTTTTCTGGTAAAATAAACAAACTAAATTTCAGCTGTTTCAAATGATTGAAAGTTGCCCAGCTGCTATGGAAGTTGACTGGATAGAAGTTAGGGGAAACTTCTCTGTGAGTAGCATTTCAGAGACTTCTCTTAGCCTTCCAGTTTTCACAGTGGGTGCCTCCTTTTCAGTCTACATTTGGAAGTATTTGGGTGCAGTTGGGGAGAAACCGAGCTGCTTGTCAAAATTATTTCCTGCAAGAGCATATGGTGTCTTGGGATGGCTACACCTTGGGCAAGTTTCTGCAAGTTGGGCAGAGGCCCAGTAATCATACAAGGAAATGGATAACGTGCTTGCCAACAGCCTTTGTGCGAACTGATTAATATCATAACTAATATTTGTTGAGTGACTATTATTTGCCAGACCTGTCACAGGTGCTGAGGACATGGCAGTGAGCGTGGGAATTCTGATGGGATTTTCCTCAGAATCCTGCGTATTAGCATTTGATGAATCAGAAAGCCAGTTTTGAACCGGAACCATCAATTCTCTCCTAATCTTTGGAAAAAGGAAATATAGCTTCTTTTAAAAAATATAACTTGTAACACTTCCAAATGTTCAGCTGGGTGAGAATGGGAAAGCCACCTACTTATTTTAGGCCTCGGTTTCCTCATCTAAAATTAGGGAATTCATGCCCAGCCACCATGGCTCAGTGGTTGAGCATTGACCTATGAACCAGGAGGTCAGGGTTCAATTCCGGTCAGAGTACATGCCAAGGTTGTGGGCTCAATCCCCAGTGGGGAGCGTGCAGAAGGCAGCCAATCAATGATTCTCTCTCATCATTGATGTTTCTCTCTCTTTCCCTCTCCCTTCCTCTCTGAAATCAATAAAAATATATTTAAAATAAATAAATAAGTAAAAAATAAAATTCGGAAATTCATTGGGAAAAGAGATCTCAAAGGGGTTCTCAATTGGTCATGTGCATTAGAGTCACCAGAGGGCTTGATTAAACACAGGTTGCTGGGCCCACCTCCAGAGTTTCTGATTTAGCCAGTCAGGGGTTGGGCTAAAAGTTTGTATTTCCAACAAGTTTCCAGGTGATGCCCACACTTTGAAAACCACTGGGTCTCTTACAAACTAATTCTTTGAATGGTTGGCAGCAATTAAAAAAAAAAAAAAAGGGACATGAAAGGATTTAATCCCTTGCAGAAGGAATTAAGGCACTGGGAAGGCACTTGAGCATCCTATATTAGCCCCTCTTGCCCTTTGTGCCAAGAGGGACCCTCTTCTCACAATCCAATTGCCCTCAGCTGTTACCTGAGCTTTCTGTTCATGCTGAGCTTGAAGCCTCGTGGGGGCTGGTACCAAGGATCTGTCTCACATCCAATTGTGTGAGCTGGGCCCTCACTGGAGAAGAAACCCGAGTTTCCCGAGATATGTGATCAGCACCGGGACCCTGCCAGCAGGCCAGGGGTTCCCAAGGCAGGTGCTGGGTGTGGAGGCCACGGGGTCATAGGCTACCAAGAAGACAGAACTGAACCTCACACCACCCTGCTTGGCCCCGGAGGATGGCTGGTTAGCCAGAGACGGGTAAGATTCCTCAAGGAAGGAACAACCTAAGACAGGCACAGTCGCAGAGGGGCCATCAGGAGAGAACTTGGGGGGGCAACAGAAGTGGGGCACAGACCCTCACCCCCCCAACATTGCAGGGGCTTGAACCCTCACCCCCTTCTAAAGGAGGTCTCCTGCCCCCATGGCTGCTTCGCGCTTCCCACACCTAGCTCAGATCGGGACCCCGGCAACAGAAAGAGACCTGGCCCAGCTCACATCGAGATACAGGGGACAGACAGAGACTTGGCCCAGCTCAGATCGGGACCCAGGTAACAGACAAGAGACTTGGCTGACAGCAGTTGCCCTATATCTAAATTCAGCGAGCATTTGGAATGCTCAGGGCCCACTTAAGAATGCAAATAATCCTTCCCACTAATATTTACAGGGTAAACTAAGATTGTTGGTAGAGTATTAAATTTGACAGTAAAATAGTAATCGAGTTTTCAGATTAATTTAAATAGGCTAATTGAAATAAGTGAATATTCAAGTACTGGACAAAAAGCTGTTCTTAAAGTAATAACTAAAATTTCTATTGGTAGTTCATCTCATGGTAAAATTCCTGAATATGCAATGAACCTAAAGCAGCCATATGTGTGGGGGGAAAAAAATTTTTAAATTTAAAGTTATCAAGACTGCATTATAAAATTTACAAAAACCTCCATTATAAAAAAAAAGGGGGGGGGATAGTAGGGCAATATCATGTAAGGAAAAATATCCTATAAGTAAATTACATCTAGAAAATTTTTACTTTACCAAATTAAGTTTCATTTGCAATGCTAACAGCAAGACGGCCATTAAAAACACACATGGTGTCTAAATAAGACAAAGGAAAATCGTTTGAACAAAAATAAAAAGGATCCCAAATCAATTATATAGAAAAGATTCCTTTATTAACTTGTGGTCGAGAATATATTTGTATATTTTCGGAAAACAACCCCAAGACCAGATGGATTCCTGCAACAGAGAGGAATTGACAGGAGTGCTCCAACCACGAAGACAAGAGGAAAAAACAGTCCAGAGATGGAAGACGCTGACAACGCCTTGCCATGGGAGCAGTCAGCAGCTGCAGGTTACCTAGGACCAAACCAGAGAGGGTCGGACCTGCATTGCCACCATGTGCCCACCATCCAGATATCACTGCTGACATGTACACATAAGGAACTGTTGAACATTGAAATTGGGACTCAAACATTTTTTTGTTTTGTCTTGTTTTGTTATTATATGTTTATTTCCAGTCTGCAAAGGCAAAACTTTTTAAAGGAAAGAAATGGTGGGAAAAAGATACAGAGGCAAAGAAGCATTGAACAGACTGTCAAACTACATCTGGAAGACAGGGGAGGTTGGGCGAGGAGGGCTGTAAGAGACCAACCGAAGGACTTGTATGCTTGCATATAAGCACAACCAACGGATATAAGACACTGGGGCGGGGGGGCAGGGTGGGCAGGTGAAGGCATGTCCTGGGGGGTAGGGGAGGTTGGGGGGAGATCAAGGGGGAAAAAAAAGGAGACATATGTACTACTATTTGTAATACTTAAAACAATAAAAATAAAATAAAATTAAAAAAGAAAAAGAAAAAAGAAAACCACTGGGTCTAGAACACACCTTGATCTAACCATAACTCTGACTTTTAATGCATCTCACCATAATATGAAAATGAACTTTCTCATTTCTAACTTCCTTGGAAGATTCTCCTTATGGTAATTTTGTCAAAGGCTATGTAGATTAGCACCTGGAAAATGTACTTTATATTCCTTCATCCCAGTGTTGACTTTCAAAATTTGGACCCTGTGAGAGTCAAAGCAATTCCCTCACATCTGAAAACACGTGAAAGTCATCTTCATGTCTTCATTCATGGCTCATTTGTGTACTGTTAAGTTATAAGCCAGCTCCACTGTACTACAGCTTCCAGCTCCTCCCTGTCTCCTATTTTCTTTCTGTCCTCCTGGCAGATCTTAAGTCTTTTTGTGGGAGGTGGGGAGAATATCTCCTTGGCACGTAAAATTGGGCAGGGGTGTTGGTAAACGGATGGGCCAGTAAAATTCTGGTCATGTCAATGATTTTTAAATCTAGCAGTTTCTAAAAGTCTGTCTGTGGGCTCTGCATATAGATGTTGTGATATCTTTATGGAGGACAATAACTCTAGCATGAACCCTAATGCATGTCACATGTGAGAAGAAATTGGAGAAATCATTGTGACCAGATCAACATCCTTTGGCTTTTTGTTTTGTTCTCTGATTTTCACTCTCCTGTAAATTTTCTCCATATCCAGTCACCATCTCCTTAATCAATATGGGGCCTGAAAAGTCTTCCGATCTCCCCATTGGTGGCCCAGAGAAATCTTAGACCCTGAGCAAGTGGCAGTAACTTTCTCATTATTTTTTCAGTCAGCTTTCCAAACATCTGGGTAACGTTCACTAATTTCACTAAGTTCTTGGTCCCCTGGGTCAGGTTCCATTGGGCCGTCTGAGACTGTGAATGAGGTGGAAGCAGTGGGGCCTCCTCAGAGTTGCCAGCACACCCAAAGCTGCTGTGGGCCCCCAGCTCAGCCACTTTTTGCAGCACCTGTCACACTCAGTTTCATACTCTTCCTACCTAAGTCTTCACTAGGCCATGTATTTATCAACAAAACCATACTTAATACTGATATTCTCATCTCATCCTACTATTTTGCTTTTAACCAGAGAGGAAGGCATTCCCTTCAGTCCATGGGATCGTGAGTTTAGAAATGACCTCATCTGAGACTTTCAACTTTGCCCAAGAGCACCATAGTTCAGAGGGTACCTTTGGGACTGCCAGGTGAGAGTGGGAAGTGGACTACACAGACTCCTCACTTAGCTTGGTTTTCATTTGTTTTAAAAAGTATATTAAGGTTCTACATAGGATTTTGTTAACAAGGTGTTAAGCAGCTTTAAAAAGCAGCAGTTTGAAAATCACTTATTTGGTGTAAGATACCATTGTACAACTGAGAAAACAAACTCAGAAATTAGCCCAAGATCACACAGTTACAGTTAGCTAAGTGGAAGGTGTGGCCTCTGCAAATTTAGGTAGTCTGCTTTTCATAAATCATCCTAAGTGGTGTGGCTAGCATTCATTTCAGATTCTTTATTCATTATTTTTTTAATTTAGGTAACATTTACATAAAATGAACTAAATTGTACAATTCAGTAGTATTGAACAAATATCACCTCTACCCAGTTCCAGAATATTTTCATCACCCCAAAAGGAAACTGTGAATGTCCCTCATCCCTCGTGGTTCAGGGTTCAGGTTCAGGTTCAGGTTCGGGCTCTGGAGGAGGCCACACGCAAATAAAAGAGATAAGACAAGAAATAATAATTTGGAAATTGGGGGCCAGGTGGAAGCCCAAGGAAGGACCCTGCTTTGCTCTGGCCTTGCCATCCCTTTTATTCAGGTTCGGGATACACCCACAGCCATTAGGCAGGCAATTCCAGTAACAGGCAGACTTATCAGTAAGGATTTACATGACTATCTGGTGGGGAAGTTGCTTCAGCTATCATTGTCTCCGGCTAAACAGTGGGTGCATAGTTCTGACCTTTGCCAGAGCTTTAAGGGTCACCAGCCTTCCAGGATCCCTGTCCACACTTCTCGGATAGTGAAGACAATGGGCGGCTTCCCGCAGGAAACCCCAAACCCATTAAATCAATTACTTCCCTTTCTTCCACCACTTCCAGCCCATTACAACCACAAATCTGCCTTTTGTTTTTGTGGTTTTACCTATTCTGGACGTCTCATATAAATTAAATCATATACTATGTGTCCTTTTGTGTCTGGTTTCTTTGACTTAGCATCATGTTTTCAAGGTTCATCCATATTATAGCATGTGTCAGCACTTCTTTCTGTGGGTATACCCCAGAAAGATTTTGTTGATTGTAGTTTCTTTATTTTTATGTTCTCTTCTAAAACGCTCTATCTTTGGAAGCATGTTGCCGATACCACTGTATCCATGGGATGGGAACAGATAAGACAACAGCTAAATTACTGCACCCAAGCCCTCGTCCTCCATCTTCCAATGGCTGCTCTTGGTCCCTGTAGCAACCAGCTGGGTACTGACCTTAAATCAGTCACTTAATCTCGCTGTGCCTCAATTTCCTCAGCTATAAAGCAGGCTTGATGACTACTTGCTGCCCACCCCACAGGGAATAATGAGTTAACGCTAGTTAAAAGCTTTGAGGTTCTCAGATGTCAGGTACCGTATGTCAGGTGTAAGTACAATGTAGCAATATAATCATCATCCACCAGGAGTTCAGTTTGTTTTTTCTAGCCACCTCTTTAAAAAGTGACAATCACCAGTCAACTTTCCCAGGCTGTGTGTAGTCTTCTTTTTTCCAGAACATCCCTTACTCCTAGGTAGAGTGAGGGCTCTTGCCTCTGCTTCCTCCAGTATAATAGTATAACCTGCTCATCAATTCTTAACAGAATGCAGGATGCTATAAGTTACTGAGCACCACCCTATGCTAAATATAAGATTATTTGGTTCTGCAATCTCATTGGATCCTCAATGTGGCCATTCTTATAGAAATGTTACTACAATTTGAAGAGGAGGCTTGTGAGGCCCAAGGAAACTATGTAGCCTGTGCAAAGTCCCAAAGACAGAACAGGTGGAGGTAGGATCCAACCCTAGTTGTGTGAATTCTTTACACTCTGTGCTGCTTCACCTCCTAAGGTGACTGGTTCCTTTCCTGAGAAGGTTTGAATGGCCATGTTGGTCCCCGTGCGTCTGAAAAGCCTGCAGAGAATTATTAAAATGGAATGAAAGAAGCAAACTGTACTGGGTTGAATAGTGGCCCCCACCCTCCCACCCCCACACACGCCCCATTCATGTCCACCTAGAACTTCAGAATTTGACCTTATTTGGAAATAGGGTGTTTGCGATGGTAATTGGTTAAGATGAGGGCATACTGGTTTAGGTTGGGCCCTAAACCCAATGGCTGGTGTCTTTATAAGAGAAAGGAGAGGGAGATTCCAACACAGACACACCGAAGGAAGATGGCCACGTGATGACAGGGGCAGAGATTAGAAATGATGTAGTTACAATCCAAGCAACACCAAGGATTGCTGGCAGCCACCAGAAGTTAGGAAGAGGCAAGGAAGACTTCTTCCCCAGAGCCTCCGGAGGAACAGGACACTGCCGAAACCTTGATTTCAGACTTCTGGCTTCCAGAACTGCAAACGAAGAAATTTCTGTTGTTGTAAACCACCCAGTTTGTGACAATTTGTTACAGCAGCCCTTGGAAACCAACACGCAAACCTTCCTCCATAAACTTATGTGAGGACTCTTCCAATGGACTCCTCCACACACAACTCATCTCATAAAGGTACAATTGAATGAATAGATGTTCTGAACCCGACTGTCCAAATAGTTAAATTAATGGAAAATTGAAACCTTGAAAAAATTTAACTGCATATGTATGTCTGTTAGCTACATGGCTAATATGTTTGTCAAGAAATTTTGACATATGTGGAAAAGAAAAAGGAATAAATGAAAAAAATTTGTATGTCATGGATTAAAGAGATAGATTAGAAACATAGATTTGGTATCTAGGGAACTGAATTACTACTTAATAGAGTTTTGAATAGCTTATTCCATAAAGAAGAAGAATGAGCTGAAAATAAAATACTCAAGAAAAATATTAAATATAGGCATGAGCAAAAGTAGGATTACAATTGTTCTTATGGAAAATATTACAGTAATTAACAAATAACAATACAAGAATAAACTCTGGGTTTTGTGTGCTCACAACTGTAAACCTACTTTCATCCACCCTGGTATTTACCAAGAGTAGCTTCCTGGCTAATGAGCCTGAAAATTGAAGGTAAATAGGACTTTTTCTCTTTGGGACAAATATAGGGATTAATTGAACGCAAATATAATTTATCAAAGTAACATAGATTGGCTATGGGGCTTTTGGCTGACCTCTGCTTGTATTGCTTTTTATTAATTGGTTCCTCCTAGTCTTCACTAGTGAAGCCCATGGAGAGGCTGGTTGTCAAAGTTTGCCTCAAAAGAACCTAATTTCCAGACTGACAGCAGGGTGGTCAGCCATGGTTTTCATTCAGTAGAGCAAAATGAGCAGAGGATGGTGACCTGCAGTTCTGATTTCTAGTCAGATTCTCATCAGATAGTCTATGGCCTTAGGTAAGACTCCAATCTTCACAATCTTTCTCTTCTGCTCCATGAAAGTATAAAATCTCTGCATACACTAAAATACCCCTTCCCGGTAAATGAAGAAGCCAAGAACGATAAAGTTGCTACCGGATGCACAGGGATAGGGGTAGGGGATAGACCAAAGGGTGTGGGTGAATGTGCTCTTCATTCTATGCAGAATGAAAGATTTAGAATGAGGTTTCATGAAGGCCTAAACACATATGTCAAGTGAATTCTAGCAATTAACTTGTTGATATTCCATTCCCTGTTGTGTGTTCAGGTCCAAAAGATGTATCATATTCCCTTGTAATCCTGCATTAGAAGAAACTGACATAAATGACATTCTTATTATTTATTTTAAAATATATTTTCATTGATTTCAGAGAGGAAGGGAGAAAGAGAGAGAGGAATAGAAACATCAATGATGAGAGAGAATCATTGATTGGTTGCCTCCTGCACACCTCACATGATTGAGCCTGTAACTGGAGCATATGCCCTGACCACAGTTGAACCATGACCTTCTGGTTCATGGATGGACACTCAACCACTGAGTCACGCCCCTGGGCTAAAATGACATTCTTAAAGAAACAGATTAATGCATTGATAATTTGTACTAAACTTCTGACCTAAACAAAAACTGCTATCCCAAAATAGTGAGAATGAGACAATACCAATGAATTTAGTAAAAGAAAGTGGGATTATTTTTATAATCTGCTATGCATATAGAACTTTTAAAATGCCTTGCTTTTGGTAGGTGCTCAAAAAAGATTGGTTGGGCCCAGCCAGTGTGGCTCAGTGGTTGAGTGTTGATCCATGAACCAAGAAGTCATTGGTTCGATTCTAAGTCAGGGCACATGCTCTGGTTGTTGACTTGATCCTTGGTAAGGGGCATGCAGGAGGCAGCTGGTTGATGTATCTCTCTCATTGATGTTTTTATCTCTCTATCCCTCTCCCTTCCTCTTTCTCTAAAATCAATAAAAACATATTTAAAAAAAGATTGGTTGATTGGATGAATAAATACCTTCCTTTTGAATTACACTAATACTCTTTCTTCTTCTCCCGTTTTTGGTTCATTTTCATTTTTGTTTTTTTGGGGTTTTGTTTTGTGTTTTAAATTTAGAAGCAGCATCTTAATAAATTGATCACTCAGGCACCTTCCTGCTCCTTCCCTGACAGTTCCTAATCCATCTATTCCACTAAGCTGCTGATGAACCACAGAAAACTAGCTTCTTTTAAAGCAATGGTTCTCAACCTTTCTAATGCCGGGACCCTTTATTACAGTTCCTCATGTTGACCCCCAACCATAAAATTATTTTCGTTGCTACTTCATAACTTTAATTTTGCTACTGTTATAAATCATAATGTAAATATCTGTGTTTTCCCATGGTCTTAGACAACTCTGCTAGCAGTTCTCAACCGCTGCTGTAGAGCCTAAGACCATCGGAAAACACAGATATTTACATTACGATTCATTGACAGTAGCAAAATTACAGTTATGAAGTAGCAACGAAAATAATTTTATGGTTGGGGGGTCACCACAGCATGAGGAACTGTATTAAAGGGTCGCGGCATTAGAAAGGTTGAGAACCACTGTTTTAAAGATTTCCAAGACTTCGTCCTGAAAACAGAAATGTATCTGTTCATTCCAAGTGCAAACTAATAATAAAAAAATACTCAATTCAATTTTTCCTTTAAGTTAAACCAACACTGAAAATAACTTTTCAGGGCCAAATTTTGGGGGGTATTGAAAGTTGAAGGTATCTATAGGTTGAGTTTGGGCCAATAAGAACAAATTTCATTTCATTGGCAGAACTGTTTTCATGGGAAACTCTCCTAATCAGGATTTAAGCAATCACTGAACTCTATAGAACTATCAGCAATTGTCTCTGTCAATTTACAGTGTCCTGGATATCCCTAGCCATTGAATGTAATGAAAAACAGAGTTTATAGTTACAATTTGTTGGGGAATCTGGAGCTTGTCACTTATCCCACCCCAGCTTGGATCTGTTTGAATTATTGTCATCAACAATAGTAGTTCAGTTGATTTTCTGGACACTGAATATTTAGGTCACAAGAATGTCAGTCGTAATGATTATAAGAAGAGCTTTCAGATCCATGGATGAAAGGCATGAGATAACTGCAGAGTATTATGATTATTAATCACTATTATTATTGTTATTATGATTGCTGGTTATTATTTTAGTTTTATGGAACTTCTCAGGAGTAATGGTTGTTTTGATTTTGAAGTTTCTTAACAGGATTCTTAGCTCCTTTATTAGTCTTAGCTGATCTATAGCTTTGTTTAAAATATTAAGGATTTAAGCCAATTGAATTATTGGAGATGAGTGAAAATAGATCCAGCAAAGTTGGAAGGTAAATGATATCAGTTTTTGTGAACAAGATGCAAAATAATTCTCAAAAAAAAAAAGTGAAATGTTTTCCTTATTTATGCCTTTCCTATCACCATGCTGAGACAGAACCTTTTACTCTAGGGAAATCAACCATCTTTTAAGAGAACTCCATTGACCATTTACAGGTTTTGATTCTTAGTTCTCTAAATTTGTATATACAATTCAATGAGATATTTTTAATAGAAATTACTTTTTCCATGTTTCAATATTTCTAGATTATTTATTAGTCAGTCTGCAGCATAAAAAATAGTTTATGTGCATGGAGTTTCTTCCCTCAGTAATTCTCAGCCTAGTTAGAAAGAGGACAAATAGGTTAACAATTGAAATACTTTATGATAAGTACTGTGATAGAAATATGCATAGCACACTAATGGAATTCAGAAGAGAAGCTCCTACACTGGAGCAGGGGTTCCTGGTGCAAGGAGTGGTGAGAAGGGAAAAGGGAGAGAAAGCGTAGGTAGACCAAGTAATGAAGAGTTAGCTAGAGAAAGAAGGGTAATAACTTTTATGTTAGTAGTTTAAGAAATTTGGTGTGCCTGGAGAACAATGAGATTTGGGGGAAATTGAGCTTGGATTTTATCTTGAAAACAAAAATTTCTAGAGAGAGAGGAATGGAGAGGGAGAGGGAGAGGAAGAGGAGAGAGAGAGAGAGAGAAGTGAAACATCAATCAGCTGCCTCCTGCATGACCCTCCCACTGGGATCAAGCCTACAATCCAAGAATTTGTCCTAACAGGAATTGAACCAGCAACCCTTCAGTGCACAGGACAACATCCAACCAACTGAGCGACATCATTCAGGGCAGATTTTATCTTAAAGTTAATAAAAATCACTAATTATTTTAAGTGGAGATTTAGAGAACAACACCATTTGAGAAAGACCATTTCAACTGTAAAAGATGGCTTAAAGAGGAGGGGAATGGAGAAAGATTGACATATATGTAAATCTTTGATGGAGTAAAAATCAATAGAGTTTGGTGATTAATGGGAGATAGAAGGCATGAGAAAGGGAGGATGTAAGAATCCTACCATGGCCTAACCTTTTTGGCTCAGTGGATACAGCCTGGACCTGTGGACTGAAGGGTCCATGGTTCAATTCTGGTTAAGGGCACGTAGCTTGCTTTCAGGCTTCTGGCCCTGAGGGGGTGGAGGTGGGGCATGTAGGAGGCAACCAATCTATGTGTCTCTCTCACATTGGTGTTTCTCTCTCTCTGTCTCTCCCTCTCCCTTACACTCTCTCTAAAAATCAAGCAACACCAATCAGAAAGGATATATGCATCGTTATGTTCATAGCAGCACAATTCACCATAGCTAAGATTTGGAAACAGCCTAAGTGCCCATCAGCAGATGAGTGGATTAGAAAACTGTGGTACATCTACACAATGGAATACCAAACTGCTGTAAAAAAGAAGGAATTATCACCATTTGCAACAGCATGGATAGAACTGGAGAGCATTATGCTAAGTGAAATAAGCCAGGCAGAGAAAGATAAATATCACATGACCTCACTTATTTGTGAAATATAATGGACAACATAAACTGATGAACAAAAATAGAGCCAGAGACATAGAAGCATAGAACAGACTGTCCAACCTATGAGGAAAGGCAGAGGGTGAGGGGGTAAGAGATCAACCAAAGGACTCATATGCATGCATATAAGCATAACCAATGGACACAGACAGTAGGGGGGTGAGGGCATGTGTTGGAAGGTGGGAGAGGTCAATGGGGAAAAAGGTGACTCATGTAATACTTTAAACAATAAATAATTAAAATTGAAAAAAAATCAATGGAAAAAATATCCTCTGGCGAGGATTAAAAAAAAATCATACCAGATTATTGGCTTGCATGCTCCTGTGAATGATAGTGCTACTCACTGAAATGGAGAATACATGAAGAAGCACAGGTGTTTTTGTTTTTGTTTTTGTTTTTAGAGAAGGTAATGAGCCCTGTTTTTGAAACATTGAGGTGATAATGTGATAATTATCTTCTGGCTTTATTTCCTTCATCTACTTCAGTGAAGGTAGTGGAAGAGAGGAAGTGAAGACAGTTATAGGTAGCTCTATGGAGAAACAAAGACCATTTAACTTTTTTTTCACTAAAAATGTTATTATTATTATTTAAATATGTTTTTATTGATTTCAGAGAGTAAGGGAGAGGGAGAGATAGAAATAGCCTATCTAATAAAGAGGGAATATGCTAATTGACCCGCACACCGTCACAAAAATGGCAGTGCCCACAGCCAATAAGGAGGGAATATGCTACTTGACTGCCACGCCCTCAAAGATGGCAGCAACCACAGCCACAAGATGGCAGCGCCCAGTCCCCTCAGCCCCTCCAAGGCGGCAGGTGCACGGCACAGCCAGGCACTGGCCTGGCGGCTCCATGCGCCTGCCTCAGGAGTCCCCCAGTACCCTCAGACCCACAACTGCCCAGGGCCAGCCTGAGGCACAGGCAAACCTCGGATGGTGGCTGCCTCACTGCCCAGGGCCTCCTGAGGCTCAGGTAACCAGGGCCAGCCGAGGCTTGCACTGCTGGCAGTGGCAGCAGCAGAGGTGTGATGGGGGCATTGCCTTCCCCTGATTGCCAGGTCACCTCCCATCCCTGAGGGATCCTGGACTGTGAGAGGGGAAAGGCCGGGCTGAATTTTCATGCACCGGGCCTCTAGTCAATGATAAGAGGGAATCATTGATTGGCTGCCTCCTGCACATCCCCTACTGGGGATTGAGCCCACAACCAGGGCATGTGCTCTTGACCAGAATGGAACCTGGGTCTCTTCAGTCCACAGGCTCTGCTCTATCCACTGAGCCAAATGGGCTAGAGCTAAAAATATTATTTTTTAATGTTGAGTAGATATTGCTTTAGTATCTCTAATATTTATCTCGAAAACTAACAGATGTGCCAACAACCTTGAATTAAAGACAGAAAAGAAAAAAAAATCAATATGCAAATTGTTTCTCTAGGTCAATATAGAAATTCATGTACTGGAAATGTTTAAAAACCCATGATGGGTGGCAGCTTCTGCATTCTAGATGCTTGTCTTATGAGGTAATAGCATAGCAAGCTGTGAAAAGAACAATGGGGGAACAGGTTGCAAGTTTTAGCTTTATCATTAACTATCTGCATGATTTGGAATAAGGAAAACTATCTTAAGTGCAAAATGATCTTAATAACCTTCTATATTTAATATTAATAATTTTATAGTCTTTTCAAAATATAAGTTTCCATAGAAGTCAACAGAATCCACAGGATATATTCAAATCCTGGCTCCCCCACTTGTAAGCCAAATGGCTTGGGAAAGTCATTTAACTTCTTGTAAAATGGTTTTCTCATCCAGAAATTAAAACAAAAATAGTAATCACCTCATAAAATTGCTGTGAAAATGGAATGATTTAAATGTATATGAAGTATTTAGAACAGCACCTAGCACATAATAAGTTGTATGTGTTAGCTATGATTATTGTCATCATCAACTATATTTCTCACAAGAAGTGTATACTTTTAATGGGACTAAATTTAAAAGCTTAAGAAGTTTAAACAACTTTTTTTTCAGTCAAATATAGTTTTAGCTTTTTTAAAATTAGAAAACAATAAAAATTTTTCATAAAAAAGATATAACTTAATTATTTGTGCTCTGAAGTCTGTATCTTCCCTTGAAATCAAATAGGGTTACATATGAATATCTTGAAGGAAGAATGTAGACTTGAAGGAAAACTTGTTTCTGTCTAAAAATGTATTTTAAAAAATCAACTTAGCAAAGTACCAGTGAGGGAGTAGTAAATGATTGTGACAGGTGTGAAGTTTTACTTCCTCAAGAGAATATCTCAGACTATGGCTAAGAAAGAGAAAAGAAAGTTTTGAAAGAGAGAGTAAAGACAAGGGAAAGATTGTCATTTGAGTTTGGGAGGTAAAGATTCATTCTTTTAAATATTTAAGGGACTTAGAAAATGACACAAGTTCTAGGAGGGTAAAGATGAAAAATCAGTGGTACAATCTAATTCCTCTTCTTGCCCTCCAACATTACAATTCTTTCCATTAATTGCTAGCACTCATGAACTTTAGTGTTCATTTACTAAAGAAGAAAACTGAAAATTTATATATATGCAGAGTTGGTTAGAAAGCTTGGTAGTTCCAGCCTGTTCAGGCAAACAACTGGTTGATAATAATTTACTTAAGCTCAATTTAATAAAAATGGCAGAACTAACTATGGGAAATAGACATGTAGAGTATATTAATGAATAGTTGTATATATTATGTCCATGGTATAGTTAAGAAGGATAATGTGCCTTTAAATTGCAGACCCAGAAAATTCCTATAATGTCCAGTCATCAGTTAGAATGTTTAAAAGTTGTAAATTACCCTTTCTATCCTCTTCCTTTATCTTGGAAGCCTTCCCATTCTCTCACCTGCTCCCCATGTTTAGGTCCACATAGTTATACTCTGGGACCTTAAAATCAGATATCTAAAAGAAATAAACAAGGAAGAAATGGTTATTGGTGTACCAAAACTTATGTTCTCCTTTCCATATGATAATATTAATACTGAGAAATGGCTGCCAAACTGGGGACTACATTTCCCAGCTGCCCTTGTGGCTAGATAAATCCATGTAACTATTGTCCACTATTGGCATGTGAGTGGAAGTTATGTGTGACTGTTTGAGTCAAGGACTTTAAGATGATGTGCCTCATCCACATCTTCCCTTTTTGCTGGCTGGTTGTGAATGACAAGGCCCTATGGTATGTTGGAGCCACAGAATAGAGGCCTGGATCCCTGAGTCACCACAAGGAGGAAAGGCATCAGGAATACTTACCTTGGCCTGTAAGTGAATGAGAAATAGATTTGCATTGTGTTAAAACACTGAAATGTTGGGTTATCTGTTTCAGCAGTTAGTATTTCTCTAGCTGTAACAGAAAACATTACTTTCTTTTTAGTAATTATTTATTTTGTGAAAATATTTTTTAAAAAGAGCCAGTCACAGAATTTTAATTCTTGGCTGCTTTCTGTGTGTACTTGGGAAGTCACTTAGCTTTGCAGATCTAATTGTCTCATCTTCAAAATAGGAATGAAGATAAAACAAAATCATGTATGTTGAAGTGCTTTCAAATTGTGAAGAGAAAGTAAAAGTAAAATAGTAAGATTATAGTAGTGTTCCCCAGCTCCATGACATCACATATGCTGTTCATCTTGGAATGTCCTCATCTCACTTCTCTTCTTAGGGCTCTCACAACTTTATCCTTCAATTTCAAATGCCTAAACTATCTTTTTGCTGAAGATTTTCATCACCTCATGTTCTCCCTTTCTCCCTTCCTGTCCCACCAGTAGTTAATTTCTACCTTCTCCTAAGCATTGTGAACATTGTAATTAATTAACTCAACAAATATTTATTAATCAACTACTATGTATCAGACAGTATTCTAGGAATGGGTGAGAGAGCAATGGATAAGAAAATCAAAGTCCTTGCTTTTGTACAGTTTATAATTTATTGGGGAAAGGCAGATAGTAAACCAGTAAATAATTTTTTTAAAAAGTTTGGGATAGTGACAAGTGCTGTGAAGATGAGGCACAAATGACATGAGAGAATTAGAGGGATGAAGGGAGCTGTTTTCCACCAGGTGGTCTGAGGCAGCCTTTCTAAGAAGGTGATGTTTGAGTTGAGACCTGAATTAGAAGAAGGAAGGGGTTGTGTGAAGAGCTTGGGTGTATGTGTGTTTCAAGCAAATGAGATCATAACTGCAAAAAGAATCTACACTTCATGGCTAAGGAACATGAAGAATAAAGATTAGTTTGTTTTGAGTAAAGAGCATGGGACAAGTGATTCAAGTTGGTGTCAGAGGGGTAGTTAGAAGCTGACTCATGTAAGGGCTTGTAAGCCGTGGTAATGATATGGGTTTTATTCTAGTCCCAATGCAAAATCACTGTGGAGTTTTAGCAGGGAGAATGGAGAGCTGATATATATTTGAAGATGGTCACTCCCGCTAATAAGAGAAAAAGGGTAAGAGTGGAAAGGTTAAGAAGCTAGGGCAACGGTCTCAGAAAGAGAAGATGCTACCTTGAATAGCGTGATGCAGAGGAAACAGAACAGTGGCCAAGTAATCAACCACATAAGCAGATCTTGATTCAAATCACATCATGCTTCAGGACTTTGGAGAAAGGGCTTCAGGTCTGAGGCTATGTTCACATCTGTAATACCCATCTCAACAGGAAGGTAAGGATTAGAGAAGGTAAGGTAGATGACCTTTATAATGTTGTTATGGGCGGCTCCACTTCCACCTTTCCAAATTCATATGTTGCAGCCCTAATCCCAATGTGACTGTATTTGAAGATAGAGTTTTTAAGGGGACAATTAAGTTTAAGTGAGGTTGTAAGAGTGGGACCCAAAGATTTTTATGGTTTCCCATCTTACGTTTAAGTCCCTTATACATTTTGAGTTTATTTTTGTGTGTGATGTAAGTTGGTGGTCTAGTTTCATTTTTTTTTTTTGCATGTATCTGTCCAATTTTCCCAACACCATTTATTGAAGAGACAGTCTTGACTCCATTGTATGCTCTTGCCTCCTTTGTCAAATATGAATTGAGCTTAGTTGTTTGGGTCGATTTCTGGGTTCTCTATTCTATTCCATTGATCTATGTCTGTTTTTGTGCCAGTACCAGGCAGTTTTGAAAATAGTGGCTTTGTAATACAGCTTTATATCTGGTATTGAGATCCCACCTACTTTATTCTTCTTTCTCAGGATTGTTGCAGCTATGTGGGGTCTTTTTTTATTCCAGGTGAATTTTTGGAGAGTTCATTCTAGGTCTGTGAAATATGCCATTGGTATTTTAATGGGGAGTGCATTGAAATTATAGATCGCTTCGGGTAGTATGGACATTTTGATGATGTTGATTCTACCAATCCATGAACACGGTATGTTCTTCCATCTGTTTATGTCTTCCTCTATCTCTTTTTTAAATGTCCTATAGTTTTCCATGTACAGGTCTTTTACCTCCTTAGTTCAGTTTATTCCTAGGTATCTTAATTTTTTTTGGTGCGATGGTAAATGGGATTGCTTCATGTCATCTGTGAATAATGACAGTTTTACATCTTCTTTTCCAATTTGGATACCTTTTATTTCTTCTTATTGTCTAATTGCTATGGCTAGCATTATGCTAAGTGAAATAAGTCAGTCGGAGAAAGATAAATATCACATGATCTCACTCATTTGTGGAATATAATGAACAACATAAACTGATGAACAAAAACAGATCCAGAGACAGTGAAGCATCGATCAGACCGTCAAACCTCAGAGGGAAGGTAGGGGAGGGTGGGGGTAAGGGGGGGAGATCAACCAAAGGACTTGTATGCATGCATATAAGCATAACCAATGGACACAGACACCAGGGGGGGGTGAGGGTATGAGTGGAGGGTTGGGGGGGCAATGGGGGGATAAGGACACATATGTAATACCTTAATCAATAAAGAAAAAAAAAGAGTGGGACCCTAATCCAATATGACTGGTGCCCTTATAAAAAGAAGAGAAAACAGCCCAGCCATTGTGGTTTAATTCCTGGACAGGACACATACCCGGGTTGCGGGTTCTATCTCCTGTGAGGCGTGCAGAAGACAGCTGATCAATAATTCTCTCTCATCATTGATGTTTCTATCTCTCTCTCCCTTTCCCTTCTCCTTTGAAATTAATAAAAATAGAGTGAAGAAGAAGAGGAAGAAGAAGAGGAAGAAGAAGAAGAAGAAGAAGAAGAAGAAGAAGAAGAAGAAGAAGAAGAAGAAGAAGAAGAAGAAGGAGAAGAAGAAGAAGAAGAAGAAGGAGAAGGAGAAGGAGAAGGAGAAGGAGAAGGAGAAGGAGAAGGAGAAGAAGAAGGAGAAGAAGAAGGAGACACCAGAGAGCTTTCCCTCTGTATGAGCCCAGGGAGAAAAGGTCATGTGACAAACACAGTGAAAAGCTCCCATCTGCAAGCCAAGGACAGTGATCTCACCAGCAATCAAGCCTGTAAGTACCTTGACACTTGGACTTTCAGCCTCCAGAACTCTGGGTAAATATATTTACACTAGAGGCCCAGTGCACGAAATTCGTGTATGGGGGGATCCTCTCAGCCCAGCCTGCACCCTCTCCAATCTGGGACCCCTCAGGGAATTTCTGACTGCCGGTTTAGGCCCAATATCGGGGATCAGGCCTAAACCGGCAGTCAGACGTCCCTCTCACAATCTGGGACCTCTGGCTCCTAACTGCTCACCTGCCTGATCAGCCAGCCAGGTCGCCCCCAACTGCACCCCCCCCCCCTCACCGGCCTGATTGGCCCTCACTGCCTCCCCGCCCCCCCACCCCTGCTAGCCTAATTGCCCCCAACTGCAGCCCCCACTGGCCTGGTCACTTCTTACTCCCCCCACCCCGCCAGCCTGGTCGCCCCATGCAGCCTGCTTGTTCAGTCATTTGGTCGTCCCTCACTAATCCACCTGCTGACCTGTCATAGGCAGCCATCTTGTGAGGGCATGAGGGTTAAAGTCCATATTACCTCTTTATTATATAGAATTGTTAAGCCACTCAATTGGTGGTATTTTGTTGTGGACTGAACAGACTAATACATTTATAATGATTTTTTTCAGAAGCCTTCTCTCTCACCACATCCCAAGCTTATTCAAGGCTGCAACGGTGTCTTAGTCCCCTCTATACCCAGGAGTCCAGCTCATAGCTGCCACAATAGCAGAGTGACTTACTACATTTATCTGTTTAGTTAGGCACATTTTTGTGCATGTAGATTTCAATGTGGAATCCAAGTTTTAGATATTGTCATTTAGGGTCCAGTTAAAACGTTTTAAAATTGCATTCTTTAAAAATGAATTAAAAAAAACTATGAAATGTTTAGAAGAAAACTTAGTTGTAAGTCTTTGTGACCTTGGATTAGATATAACACTTAAATCATAAGCAATAATTATATATATATATATATATATATATATATATATATAGTATATTGCACTTCATCAAAATTGAAAGTGAAGGATGCTACCAAGAGAGTTAATGACAACTTACAGAATGGAAGAAAATAGTTGAAAATTCTGTATCTGATAAGGTCAAATATCCAGAACACATAAAGAATTCATAGTTCAACAATAAAAAGACAAATAACCCAATTGAAAAAATGGGCCAAATGATTTTAATAGGTATATCTCCAAAGAAGAATAACTAATAAACACATGAAAAATGATCAACATTATTAGTCATTTGGTAAATGTAAATTAAACTTCAGCAAGATAACACTTCCACTCACTAGGATGGTTACATAATAAATGAAAAGGACAATAACCAGTGTTGGCAAACATGTGGAGAAACTGAAGTCCTTACACATTTCTAGTGGGAATGTAGAATGGTGCAGTCACCATGGAAAACAGTATGACAATTCCTCAAAATATTGAAAATAGAATTACCATGTGATCCAGCAATACTACTCATGGGATTATACCCAAAAGAATTAAAAGCAATATCTCAAAGAGCTATTTGTACACTTATGTTTATAGTCTCATTATTCACAATGGTCAAAAGGTGGAAGTAACCCACGTGTCCATTGATGGATGAATGGAAAAACAAAATATGGTATATACAGAAAATGGAATATTATTCTGCCTTAAAAGGAAGGAAATTCTGACGCATGCCACAACATGGATGAGAGTTGAAGACATTATGTTAAGTGAAATGAGGCAATCAAAAATGGAAAAATACTGTATGATACTACTCATATGAGGTTCCTAGAATAGTCAGATTTATAAAAATTGGAAGTACACTGGTGGTTACCAGAGGTGAGGGAAGGGGAGAACAGGGAGATGTTGTTTAATGAGTATAGAGTTTCAATTTTGCGAGATGAAAAGAGTTCTGGATATTTTGCACAACAATCTGAATGTACTTACAACAGTGAACTTAAGATGGCAAACTTTATATTATGTATATTTTGCCACAATTAAAAAACAAACCTTTAAAAGGGTCTTAACCATCATATGTGCATTTACACACACACACTATACACATTTGTACACAACATGTGCACAAAAATACTATACACACTTTCCCCCCTTGATTTAATTAATCATCAATATGAGGTTTAGAATGGTTCCAAGCAAAACAAAAACAAACAAATAAAATTAATCCAAATTCAGGCCCACGTGAAATCCAGACTGCTTTAGATGACAAAAGGGGCAAGGTTAAAACACCTCAACTTTTACATAGGCTAATTTGTTTTAAAAATCTGGCCCTAAAATCTCATCTAGAAGCAGTCTGTTTCCATTTGGTTTGTCTTGTGTTGTAAGCAAAGTTTGACTCTAGTAAACAAATGGCTGAGTGTTAAGAGATTCCATTGGACAGGCTGTCACTGGAAATACTTTACTTGACCTTTTATAAGCCACGATCCCCAGCAAAATTGTGTGGAATCACATTTTAAAAATGCTCTTGCATCTTTTGTGAGTACGGGGAAGATTACAGGATACTTTTATTTTAGAATAATTACATAGTGACCTTCAGAGTTATTTGCA
The DNA here is from genome assembly GCA_026230045.1 of Corynorhinus townsendii. Lineage (NCBI taxonomy): Eukaryota > Metazoa > Chordata > Mammalia > Chiroptera > Vespertilionidae > Corynorhinus > Corynorhinus townsendii. Next base: position 45,179,533 of record JAPDVU010000003.1, on the reverse strand, counting down.
AAGGTCATATTCTCTTCACATACCCTCGATTTCTTTTCAGTTTTTCCTTTTGTCCCACCAGACATAAATTTAGCGAAAGAAGAAGAAAGAGAGAGAGTACTTTTTTTCTGTGGATGAAAACTGAAAAAGATAGTCCCAAGTCCCCACAGGCACTTGGAGGGCTGTGGGCTGTGATAGGCTATTTTCTCCCATTTAGCTCCTGTATTATCACTACTCCTTTTTCTTCATTATTCCCCACTTATCACATGCAGCATCACTGCAGAGCCCAAATAGAGAGTTGTAATTACCCAGCTGCCACCTGATAGCACCCCTTCTATCATCTTTATCTCACTAGGCCTTGCTGTTTCATCATTGGATAAAACTTGCCCACGGCAATGCCTGTGATAGTGCATCTCAGAGATACATTTAAAGTTTACTCATTTATCGCAGAAAATGCTGAACCCAGGCAATTATTAGATACACTTGCCAGTTTATTTGTTCAGTAAGGTTACTTTCACTCCCTTTTGTACCAGCCATTTTTTCTTTTTCTTCTTGGACACACTGAGGTCACAACTGGCTACTGAAATGAAATTTTAATGAAATTGCCCAGCATCAAGAATACTGAGACTGCTTATGGGTATTGGGTGCGTGCGTGCACATGTGTGCACACACTCTGAACCAACATGCCGGCCATTGAATTCGAGCATTTCTCCGGTTGGGCACATCTAAAAAGGATAGCACACTGCTCCGACGGGGTACTTTGGCACTGGAAAAGTTGCTACATACCAAGACTTAGGAGGCACTGCATTTTTGTGAAAGGTCAGTTTGCTGGTGATTATAAAAATCAGAGCACAGAAAAGTCAATATCTGAAAAAGTATAAGGACATAACATGGGCACATCTTTTATAGATTTCTCAAGCTTTTCCTTAACTCACTTTCAGGGAACAGAGCCCAAGGGCAAGTTTTAAGAATAATGTGTGTGTGTGTGTGTGTGTGTGTGTGTGTGTGTGTGTGTGTGATATGCATTCTTATTCTGATTAGTTAATTAAAGGAATATGCTTATATGTACATTTCTATTTTTTATGTAATGATTTATCTAACTGATGGCCGCTGTCCTCATTAAAGTCTGTTAGAAATTCAGTGATGTTTTTAGCAGCTCTACTGAAGTACAATTGAGAAACAAAAAAAAACTGTGCATGCTTAATGCACACAATTTGATGAGTTTATACATACTAGTATACCCATGGTACTACTACCCCAATCAAGATAATAGATATATCCATCACCTCCAAAAGTTTTTGTGACCCCCTTTTTGTTGTTTGTGGTAAGAACCCTTAACACGAGATCTACCCTCCTAACAATTTTTTTAAGTTTACAACACGTGTTAGGAACTGTGAGCACTACTTTGTACAACAGATCTCTAACCCATATTCATCCCATAACTAAGACTGCACACCCACTGAACCAAAAAAAGGTATTTTTTACTTTGGCAGAAAGGCCTATTAAGAAGAAAAGAAATTCTAGAGCTAATTTTTATAACATCTGTAATAATAAAAGCATAATATGCTAATTAGACTTGATTTCCTTCCGACGAAGCCAGGGCTGCGAGGGAAGCCCAGGTCCCCGGTGCCAGAGGGAAGCCGGTGTCAGCAGCTGGGGAGAAGGAAGGCCTATGCTTTCACGAATCTCGTCCATCGGGTCTCTAGTTTCTTTATATGCTGAGAGTGGTAGCAGTGAAACTCATTAATATTAAATGACCTTAATTTAATCAGTGAGGAATGAAATGAGCAAAGCTTATTTACATTTATTTCAACAATGTCAATGGCATTTTAGTAGACTAAAGAAAAACTCAATGGGAGTTTATTTTAATAAATAACAACTTGAAAAATCCTCCCTTACCTTGCCAGACAATTTTGCAGGCAATACTGCCCATTATGGAAAAAAGCAGACTTGTGTGTGTGGTTGGAGATGAGTATGGGAGAAAATGTGTCAGGCAGGATACTAACAAAAGGTGTACATTCCCCAAGTGTTGGATTTCAAGTGTGGTTTTACAGATGTGGTTTTTAAAATTACACCCTTCATGAATATTTAATCTGGCTTGATTAATTTTCTTTATGGGATGATCTATTCAAAACAACAAACAGTAATTCCTCATTAAAACCATTCCCTGTCAGCTCCCTGGAAATGCATTCTCTCTTGCTCTCTCTCTCTCTCACACACACACGCATGTGCACACACACACACACACATGCATACACACACACACACACACACACACACACACACACACACACACTGATAGCAATGTACCTTCACACAATTCCCCACTTTGTTTAGAGGTTCTTCTGCCCCAGTATTTGGTTTTCCTTTGACATCAAGGTAAGTTAGAAGTGGGCACTGCACTTCTGTAAAACTCGTCTTTCACAGAGCAGTTCTGAAGGGACCGGACCCGAGAGAAGCTGTGTGGCAGCACCATGGGAAATGAAACTTCTTACACATTTTTCAGAAAAGGAAAGAACAGAAAACCGGATAGGAGAAAGATACAACAGTGTACTATATGAAAAGGGAGAAAGACCAGGACAGAGGTTTCAGAGAGTGAAACTGCACGTGCAATCACATTCTTCCTTTTGTACTACCTTCTCATCCTCCTCGGTTGGCCTTGGCCAAGCCCTCTGGCTGCAGTGCAAGAAGGCCCAGCCTCAGGCGCTCAGGAGCAGCAGCAGCGGCTGCATGTAAACCCCCACCCACTTCAGAACAAGAGCCAGGTCATTAGTTTGAATTGGCTCAGATTTTTCTTTCTGTTTCAAAGAGCTATGATTTGTGTTACGTGCACCCTGACACAAAACGACATGTTGTATCCTGTACATTTTAGCTCAGACTTCATTGAGCCCATGTGTCATCCTTCCTGACTACCTTTTACCACTCTGAATAAAACTATATGTGGCATTAGAGCAACTCCTAAAGGCAACTCTATTGATCTATTAAAAGAAGCACTTTTAATGAAGCAATAATATGTGGTTGAATCAAGATGCCAAGTAATAAATTTCTATGAATGACTGCCAGGGGCGGGCATTGCAGAAACTGAATTATTTGCCAGATTTGAAAGCTGTCCTTCCAATAAACCTCTCCCTCACTGGGAAGCCAATATATTTGCAATATTGTTATGTTTTAAGGACATCAAGACTGAAATCAGCCACATTTCAAACTTAATGACCTTATTTGACTTCTGCTGGGACGTCACACGACAGATTAGGGTTTAAGCTTCTTTTTGAGAGGCATTTCTCCCTGAGGAAGAATTTTCTCCTGTTCCCTTTCTGAACAGAAAAAAAGGGCTAATAAAGGAACAATTATAATTATCAAATGCTGTTGCTTATTTTAAAATTTCAAAATCCTGTACGATTAGAATGGCAGCTTTGCTAGTCATCAAATAAACCTAGAGTGAAACCTTATAACCATTGGGCTCTCTCCTTGTTGCCTGACCCCTTTAGTTGCCTGAGTGTCCCCCAAAATAGGTTTATTTCATTCTAAAATGTCAAGGACTTTCTCAGTCTTAGCTCCCTTCTTTGTCTGAACTTGTAATGACCTCCCCCGCTGGTAGAGGCAGAAAAAGATCTTCCACTTTTTCCATCTATCCAGCTTTCAGCCATCTTTAAGGCCTCCTTCACCAGGCTTCCTTTAGTCGGGGCTAATTTTCTTCTCTTGATGAACTTATTTACATCACAGATCTCTCTCTGTTATGTATAGTTTTTCATCATCATTGTTTCACAAATGTTCCTTCTATGTTTTTATAATCCTCATCTGAGGATATGTTTTTATTAATAGGAGGAAGGGAGACAGAGAGAAACATTAATGTGAGAGAGAAACATCGATCGGTTGCCTCCCATAGGCAAGGATCAAACCCAAAACCTTTATGGTATATGGGATGATGCACCAACTAACGGTGTTACCTGGCCAAGACTCCCTGTGGACCACACTTGAATATTTCCTAGCATAGAACTAGGTATATAATAGATGCTCACTAAATAATAAGGATAAACTGCTTATTTCCTTAATGTGATTGTCTGACTTTGTAAGTTGGATAAAATTGGTAAAGCAGGTTTTAACCTGTGGTTGGGAATTTCCATCTACATTTGGTTTCTTGCCATGGTTTAAAAAGGAGAAAAAGAAAAAAAAAAGAAGCCAAGGCTATATTAAGGTTTAGAAATGTAGGTAATAAATATGCATTGTGAACAAATGGGTAAATTTATACTGACTGGCAAGTCTCAGCCACAATTGTGATTTATTAAACTGGACTCTCCAAATAAAATAAAGCAACTGATCTAATACAGCAATATTTAAAACTTACAATTTCTGCTTGGGTCTGAGGAGGATAAAAGCATGTATTGCACTTCCTTCTGGTTTGATGTAGCTGCTAATGGTTCATGATTCATAGTAGAAAATAGTGGGGACAAGGAAGATTGTGTCTGAATTCTGAACTTGGACTGGAGCTGGTGTACCAGTTGGCTACACTAAGACTAGTGGGGAAGTTCCTGTTACTTTCACTGGCTGACATTGTCATCAACACCATCACAGCTGGAGTGATCATGAATCTGGATTTGATCAGTTTACTAGGTGTACCAGAGATTAGGAACTGTGCTACTTTGTATGACGATCCTTTTACTAGGTTATTTGAGCAGATTTAAGGATTGTATTTATTGGAGCTTTCAACTATTTTAAGAATGATCAAAGTTTATAATGCTTTCCAAAATTAGGTGTACTCCCATTAAACTTTTCATCAAAATTTTAGGTTGGTTGTATGGTACTACTGAAGTGAGATACTTAGCCCAAACAGAAATGAATTATTTTTTGTGATTCATGATAGACATGCCAGAAAGTATCCTAAGAGATTTGTAAATTAACATGTCAGAATGAAAACTAAGACCTGTAGGCCATCTGTCAAAGAAAATAAGATTCACGAGTTCATTAGCCATTGGGAAGCTTCAATCTGCTTAGAGAAAAATTTAATCCCATTACATCTCATTGGCCATCAAGGTGGATGGGTGGAGGTAGAACAGGAGTTGAGGCTACATTATACAAAACTGATTGTTTAGTTCAAAATATACCAGTTAGACGTTCAGCCTAGTTATTAATAGCACACCTTTTCACTCTCACAATTGTCCCAGTTTGATGATAAATGATACAGTCACTTACATAATTTTTGAGCACTTATTATATATTCTAAGTACCAATTTAATATATTATTTGTTTTGACTCCACAAATTCACAACAACCTTACACAGTAGGTACTCCTTTTAGCCCATTTTAGAGATGATGAAATTGAGGCCAGGAGTTTAAGAAACTTTCCCATAGTACAGGGCTTGCAGTTAGCAAGTTGGGATCTGAACTCAGTTAGTCTGGCTCCAGAATCCAAGGTTTTAATCATTATATTTATACTTATTACACAGAAAACATGGGGATCTATACCCCATGACCTCTAAATATTAGACCCATCATATTTCCATTCCACTGGGAATGCCTGGATCCCTGGCAGTTTTTTATCCTGGGACCAGGTGTAGGAAAACAAGAGTCTAGTTCATTGCAGCCATTTTAATCTTTACTACTTTGTTGTCTGCCTAACTAATAAACGAACTTTTTTTCTTATTAAGAGGCTAGTTGTAGAGTGTTAAATTTGGTTAAATTACAAGAGCAGGATTAAAAAGAACTAAAAGGCTGCAAATTATTCAAGTTAGCCCATAGGAGTCATTCTGTCACAGGATCACTTGTTAAAAAATCAACCTTGTGCTGGTCACAGAGTTAAATTTCTTCACACATGCATCTTGCCTTTAATCGTCATCCCACCCATGAGGCATATTATTATCCACATTTGACAGATGGAAAACCTACTGGAGAGCTTAAATGACTTTCCCATGATCACTTAGCTAATATGCCTCATTGCTCAGATTTTCAATCAGGTATCTAACTTCAAAATCCATGATTTTTTTAAAAATATTTATTTATTTATTTATTTTCTCCCAATTTTATTGAAAAATAATTGACAAATATAACTATATATTTAAAGTATTAAATGTGATAATTTGATATACTTATTGTGGAATGATTACCAAGGTCAATATAACACATCCATCACCTCACACAGTTAACTCTTTGTGTGTGTGTGTAAGAATATTTTTATTTACCATTTATTTCTTAAAAGCTTACAGAGTACTGTGTGCACTTTAATTTTTTTATACTTCATTGTTGCAAGTATTACATATGTTCCCCTTTCCTCCCCATTGATCTCTTCTAGCCTGCCTCAGGCCTTCACCTCCCTATTGTCTGTATCTATGGGTTATGCATATATACATACAAGTTTTTTTGGTTTATCTCTTCCCACTTACCCACCCTCCCCCCATCTTCCCTCTGAGATTTGACAGTCTGTTCCATGCATCTATGTCTCTGGATCTATTTTGTTCACCAGTCTATTTTGTTGTTAATATTTGGCAAAAGAATCTTTGGAGGCATGACCTGTGGACCAATGGAGATGCCATTGTTTCAGACTCTAATAAGCGTATACACAGGTTTCAAGGCTACACACTTTTCTGTCTTGAGAGGACCCAGAGGAAAGTGTCCTCATACTCCAGAGCCCACTGGTGTGCCCCATGGTTCAGCCACGTTGTCAGGAATGACTGCTCTTAACCTGCCTTCACAACTTCAGGTGCACTTTATTGTATGTTGGCTGATTCTTAGACGTTCACCTCAGGGCTTTAGGACTACCTTGGATGGGACACACACTTTGGGGTCAGATCTTTCCTCTCTGTGACTTCGTTGAAGTCTAGAGTCTCATTTAGCAGTGGCTCAGAACTGGAACTGGACCACCTGTCTGAGGCAGCTTGGGTTGCACACACAGATGTCAACCATGAAGCACAGCTGCAAAACAAACCTCATTTTCTCCAGTGGAGGTTAGTCTGCTAAGGCAGTGGTCGGCAAACTCATTAGTCAACAGAGCCAAATATCAATTTTGATATTTTGAAATTTCTTTTGAGAGCCAAATTTTTTAAACTTAAATTTCTTCTAATGCCACTTCTTCAAAATAGATTCGCCCAGGCTGTGGTATTTTGTGGAAGAGCCACACTCAAGGGGCCAAAGAGCTGCATGTGGCTTGCGAGCCGTGGTTTGCCAACCACTGCCCTAAGGAATCATGAATATTATGACAGACTCATACAATCTACCCAAACCAGGGCTCCCTTTGGCCAATATTGAACTGCCAAATGGAATGTTCACTAATCAAAGCCAGTAGAAGACCTGTACACATCTACACTTTGGAATACCACCACTTTGGGAATTATTTTCAACACATTTATTTAGCGAATGCCTCTCTTTCTAGCACCTGATTTATAATTCCAACTTGGACTAAAGCAAGACACATTTTTCCCCTCATTTTATAAAGGGCACCATCACCCACCAAGTTACAGAGGCCAGAAATCTACAAATTAACTAAGGCCCTTTGCACCTCATGTCAAATCCAACCTATATACAAATTCTGTAAATTTTACTGAACTAGCCCTTGAGTCCATCTCCTGCCCTCCTTTTCAGAATTCTTATACCCATTTAAGCATTGATCATCTCTATACTAGACCACTCCAATAACCTCTTCTGGTTCATAGGTCGGCGCTCAACCACTGAGCCACTCCAGCTGGGCTCCAATAACTTCTTAATTAGTGCCCACCTTTCTTTACCTACGCCAGCCATTTTCCCAATTATAGAGGTAACCATGACCTTCCTCTGTTTAATTACCTTGTGTTTTCCTATCAACATAATACAAAAATTTTTATGTGGCATATAACTTCTGTCACCATCTAGTTTTGACCTATATTTTGGTTCAACTCCCACCCTCACTCTATATTACCTCTTCCCATACTCTCCCAGAGAATAGTAATTATTTCCATCATTAGATTCTCATTTCATCATTTACTCATAGCATTTATCACATGATAGTATATCATTGTATGTGTCTGTCTTTCCCATTTCTAAAGCATATACACTTCATGAAGGAAGATCTTGTTTAATACCACATCCTGAATGCCAAGCATGGGACCTGGCATTTAGAAAGCACTTAACGAATGGCAGCAGTGCCTAATTTTGTGTTGTCCAGCAGGAAAAGTGTTTATCCTATCTAATAAAAGAGTAATATGCAAATTGACCATCACTCCAACACACAAGATGGCTGCCCCCATGTGGACACAAGATGGACCGCCACAAGATGGCCAGCAGGGGAGGGCATTTGGGAGGGACCAGGCCTGCAAGGGAGGGCAGTTGGGAGCGATCAAGCCTGCAGTGAGGGCATTTAGGGTTGACCAGTTGGCAGAGGAGGGAAGTTGGAGGTGACCAGGCCTGTAGGGAAGGGTAGTTGGGGGGCACCTAGGCCTGCAGGGGAGAGCAGTTGGGGGGGACCAGGCCTATAAGGGAGGGCAGTTAGAGGTAAACAGGCTAGTAGGGGAGCAGTTAGGCATCAATCAAACTGACAGGAAAGTGGTTAGGGGGTGATCAGGCTGGCAGGCAGAAGCGGTTAGAGGCAATCAGGCAGGCAGGCAGGCAAGCAGTTGGGAGCCAGCAGTCCTGGATTGTGAGAGGGATGTCCAACTGCCGTTTAGGCCCCATCCCAGTAGGATCAAACCTTGAGGGGTCCCAGATTGGAGAGGGTGTAGGCTGGGCTGAGGGACACCCCGGCCCCCGTGCACGAATTTCGTGCACTGGGACTCTAGTGTATATATAATACTCACAAATCAAATAATCAGTAAATGAATATTTGGTAGCAATATGTAAAGTACTTAGAATAATACCAAGCACATTGAAAGCACTGGATAAATACTAGTTATCATTCATTTTTTATACCAAGTTCAGATTGTTGCACTGAATTTTTTTCAGCATATTCTTTCTGAGGATTACAAGATTTCTGTGACTCTGGAGACTTTGTACACTGCCTTCACATTTTTAGGAGATATGTGCCTATAGGACAAGTTAGGACTGATTATGTGAGGACTTGGAAATGACAGGTCAGTGTATTCATTTTTCCAAAGTACTTTAGTTTGACAATTTCTCTATCACTAAAAGAAGATTAACACTTGACACAATAAGGAAGTTAGTTCAACAAAAACCTTTGATCCAGGAGATAGGATAAGATAGAAAGTCACAGACTTCTATGAGCTGGACATACAGCAAGGCTGACTTCCAGCTAAATGCCTGCTGATGACTCAGTTTATCTATAAAAGACAAATCAGGCAGAGGCTAATCATGAAAGAAATGGATTAATAGTACTGAAGATTAGATAGGAAGGAAAGGCATTAAAGGGAGAGATTGTCATGGTCAATCAGAATAAGGGATAGCCTGACCCCAGCCTACATAATCTTATCCAATCATTTGGTTGAAGTGCTGCTGATGGGAAAAGATTGAAAAGTAAAGAAAAAGAAGTCAAAGGACAGACTAGTCTCCATCTGTCTGGCTTTCAATCTTTCCTTGGCAAAATGTGGGGGTTGCACTAAATGACCTCTATGGGTTCTTGTAGCACTGTCATTGTATAATTGTACAATTCCACCATGAAGAAAGAAAAAGTCCAAGGCTGAAATTATTATATATGTACATGTATATACATATACATGCACAGAATATCTATTCAGGCACAAACATCACAGCTACTTATTATTTCCTCAATTCTTAAATTGTAATTTCCAATCCTTTGTGTCTCAGAGACTCTTAGCTTTGTTCCTTCGCAGCTTTGCTTCTCAGAATTTATTATTTCTTAAATCCTATCCAAGGATATTTTTCTACTGATTTTTAGAGAGAGTGTAAGGGAGGAGGAGAGACAAAAAGCGAGAAACATCAGTGTGAGAGAGACATATTGATTGGTTGCCTCCCGCAGGTACCCTGACCAGGGCTGTGATCGAGCCTGCAACTGAGGTACATGACCTTGACCTAGAATCGAACCCATGACCCTTCAGTTCACAGGCCACTGCTCTATTCACTGAGCCAAACCGGCCAGGGCAGCTTTTACGATTTTAATCAGTTAGGAGCCAGAGACTATAAGACCTTTACCACATTTTTTTTTTTTAAATCCTCACCTGGGCATATTTTTCTATTGATTTTCAGAGAGAGGGAAAGACAGAGAGAAATATCAATATCAGAGAAACACATCGATTGGTTGCCTCCTGCGCACTCCCAGACTAGGGCTGGGGAGGAGCCTGCCACTGAGGTAGATGCCCTTGACCGGAATTGAACCTGGGACTCTTCCGTCCGTAGGCCGATGCTCTATTCACTGAGCCAAACCGTCTAGGGCTTATTTGCTATTTTTTGTCATTCCCTCTTTGTCGTATTACTCCTGTCTCACTGTTCACCATAGCAGTTAGAGGGGCGATTCTGCAAACAAAACAAGACCTGTGCTTGTCTTCAGAGGCTGCTAGGAAGTTGGAACGATGGAGAGACGGGCTACCTTGCAACCAGGTGAGGGGAATCGCATCGAATGGGAAGGCTGGGTGGTATTAGTTACCAAGAAGAAAAGAAAGCAAGCTATGTTGGAGGATCTAAGTGTAAGGACTAGACAAGAAGAAAATAAGACATGGACCACTGCTCCAACCTACAGCAGGGCTCTGGAGCCAAGGCCTGTGTATAATGCAACGTTATAAAAGAGCCCATTGTAAGCTTTCAGAGTGTCCCCAGGAAAACTGCCTTTGACAATTTTGAGGAGCAGCTACTTAGCAGAGACTGATGTTCTCAAGGTTTGTTTTTATTTGCTTTATTTCATCTCAGACACGTTTAGAAAGTTTAGCTTTTGTACATGGATTGAACTGTAAACCGTTGGATGCTGGAAATTGTCCACTTCTAATTTTCTATTATTTTGAACTTGTTTTTATTTAAAGTTTCTATTTCTTCAAAAAAGCTAGACAGATATGAGATAAAGTATTTGTAGATGTAAAGCACTCAAAAACTAAAAAGGGCCAGGCTGGTGTAGCTCAGTGGTTAAGCGTTGACCTATGAACCAGAAGGTCATGGTTTGATTCCCGGACAGGGCACATGCCTGGGTTGCAGGCTTGATCTCCAGTAGAAGGCATGCAGGAGACAGCCAATCAATGATTCTGTCTCATCATTGATGTTTCTATCTCTCTCATTCCCTCTCCCTTTCTCTCTGAAATCAGTAAAAATATATATATTTTAAAAACACCTAAAAAGTGAGTGTATTAGTTTCCTATTGTAGCTGTAACAAGCTGCCACAAACTGGTGGTTAAAACAATGCAAATTTATTATATTACAGTTCTGTAGGTCAGACGTTTAACTCAGGTCACCCGGGATTAAAATCAATGTTGGCAGGACTGCATTCCTTTCCGGAGACTCCAGAGGAGTCTGCCTTTTTCAGCTTCTACTGGATGCCTGCATTCCTTGGCTTGTTCCTCCCTCTCTCCCTTCTGTACTCCCTCCATCTTCAAAGTCAGAAACAATGCATCTCTTAGACCTCCTTTCAGCATCACATCTGTCTCTGACCACACCCAGAGACCTTCTCTCTAATTTGAAGGTCTCATATGATAAGACTGGGTCCACCTGAATAATGCAGGAAAATCTCCCCATCTCAGGTCTTTAATCACACCTGCAATGCCCCTTAAAACAAAATTGAATACAAAAATTTTAAATCAGCATGGATTTATTATTTTCTCATGATTCTGTTTGAATTTTCCCAGCATCTGAGAGTGATTCACCCATCCTTATTCCTAATTTTGATTATTTGTACCTTTTCTCTTTATTCTTTATCAAGGTAGATAGTGATTTATTTATTTTCCAGCTTTATTGAGATGTTATATGTTATAATTGACATATAACATATGTGAGTTTAAAGTGTACATTGTGAAGATTAGATACACATATATATTGCAAAATGATTACCACAAAAAGGTTAACATAGCCAGTGACTAATTAACTTTCTTTTTCCTTATACATATAAGTAATTATATGCAATCCAGGCAAATGTATACTGGTAATTGAAAGAGTCTTAGCAAGGAGTGAGATCAGGGGACAAAACAGCCCAGAAATATACTGGTTGGGCTCAAATGGCCCCAATGGGAAAATAGGCATTCTGAGCTTAGCTATTTTCTCTGAAAGATAAGTGTATGGGGAAATAAAAATGTCTGATCTAGAACTGAGAATAGAATTGTGGCTCCTCGTTGAGTGTATAAGGGCAAGGTTCACTTTGAAATCTAATTTTTTAAATATTTTCTTTTCTAACTTGTCTTCCTTGCTCACTCATCATCCTTCCATCTTCTCTGGCCAAGCAGTTCTTCTTTTTCCTGTATGTAGTTAATTGGAGTTACAAGAAAAGTTTGCAATCAGCTATTTTATAGAATGCCTGGGTACTGCTAAACCATATTCAACCTGAAGATGCTGTATAATTGGGGGTCAAAAGGAGCATTTTAACAAATACTCAGTGGGGAGGGGTGAAAGGCAGCGAATCTGAAGCATTTAGAAATTTAAACCATTTTGACAAATATCTTTTTAACTTTCAAAAAGGAACATAAATAACCTAATGATTGTATAATTTCTTTTGCTGTGAATATCAAGACCAATGCTTTTAACACAAACCTGTTAATATTGCTTGATTCAGATGTAACATTAATATTTCTGAAACAAAACTCTAATTTTTAGAGACATGAAAGGAGTCTTTTGTTCAACTAGGGCTTATAGGACTTTTTTTTTTTTTTTTGATTGGCAGTGAAGCTTGATTTTTACATACAAGCCCTGCTCTTGGCAAACGTTCTTCTGATATTTTGTTTTATGTCTGTGTAAGTTTTAAAAAGCCTTCATGCATCACATGAATGCTATTTAGTGCAAATAAAATTATTTTCCTAGAAGATTCCATCTTTGCCCACTAAGTTTGGAATCCAGGTGGTCCATTATGATTTAGAAATGTATCCCTCAACCTATTCCTTGCTCCCAAGATCATTGCCTCTGGTACAAAGATTTTAAAGTCTGTGAATTATGAAAATTAAAAACTAAATGTGTGCATAATTCTACCACGGCATCCTGCATCAGGACAAGGTACCTATTTAGCAGTAAATGTTGTTGAATGTACAAAGATTATTTGAGGTTTTCTTGACCTAATTGCAGGCATATCTCAGAAATATTGCAGTTTTGATTCCAGACCACCGAGATAAAGTGAATATTGCACTAAAGCAAGCCACACAAATGTTTTTATTTCTGGTGCATATAAAAAGTTATATTTATGTTACTGTGGTCTATAATAGACCACAATAACATAAAAAAAGCAGCATACACACTTTAATTAAAAATACTTTATTGCTGCCTGGCCAATGTGGCTCAGTGGTTGAGCATCGACCTATGAACCAGGAGGTCACGGTTCGATTCCTACTCAGGGCACATGCCCGGGTTGCAGGCTTGATCCCCAGTGGGGGACATGCAGGAGGCAGCCTATCCATGATTCTCTCTCATCATTAATGTTTCTATCTCTCCCTCTTCCGCTCTGAAATCAATAGAAATATATTTAAAAAATACTTTATTGCTAAAGCATGCTCATCTGAGCCTTCAACTGTCATAATCTTTGTGCTGGTGGAGGGTCTTGCCTTGATGTTGATGGTTGCTGACAGATCAGGATGGTGGTTGCTGACAGTTGAGATGGTTGTGGCAGTTCCTTTTCTATGAAATTCATTTTATTTTATTTTTTAGATCACCATTTATCCCCTTTATACCCTCTTCCATCTCCACCCTTCCCCTGCCCCCCTGCAAATAACCACAATGTTGTCCATGTCCATGGATTCTTTCTGTTTTCTTTTTTGCTCAGTCCCTCCACCCCACCCCACCCCACCCGACACCCTTTCCCCCACCAGAGCTGCCTGCCTGCTCTCTGAGTCTGTCTCTGTTTTGCTTGGTAGTTCAGTTTATTAAAATTCCACATATGAGTGAAACCACATAGTACTTGTCTTTCTCCGACTGGCTTATTTCACTTAGCGTAATGTTCTTAGCATGGGTCTAACCATAATGTCCCAAACGGTAAATTTTTCTTCCTTTTTACAGCAAAGTAGTATTCCATTGTGTCAATGGAATACTACTTTTTATCCACTCATCTACTGATGGACACCAGCTGCTTCCAAATCTTGGCTATTGTAAATAACACTGCAGTGAGCATAGGGGTACATATATCCTTTTGAATTAGTGTTTTGGGTTCTTTTGGATAAATACCCAGAAGTAGACATGCTAGATCATAAAGCAGTTCCATTTTTAGTTTTTTGAGGTAACTCCATACTGCTTTCCACAGTGGCTACACCAGTCTGCATTCCCACCAGCAGTTTACTAGGGTTTCCTTTCTCCACATTCTCTCCAACATTTTTTATTTGTTGATTTATCGATGATAGCCATTCTGACAGGTGTGAGGTGATATCTCATTGTGGTTTTAATTTGAATTTCTCTGATGATTAGTGACATTGAGCATTTTTTTCATATGCCTATTGGCCATCAATATGCCCTCTTTGGAGGAGTGTCTACTCGGGTCTTTTGCTCATTTTTAAATTGCATTGTTTGGGTTTTTTTTGTTTTTTTTTTTGGTGTTGACTTTTATAAGTTCCTTATAAATTTTGGATATTAACCCCTTATCAGATGTACCATTGGTGAATATGTTCTCCCATTCAGTGGGTTGTCTTTTCATTCTATTGATGGTTTCCTTTTCTGTGCAAAAACTCTTAGTTTGATGTAGGCCCATTTATTTATTTTTCTTTTGTTTTCCTTGCCCGAGGAGATATATCAGAAAAAATATTGCTATGAGAAGTGTCCAAGATTTTGCTGCCTATGTTTTCTTCTAGGATTTTTACGGCATCACATCTAATATTTAAGTCTTTAATCCATTTGAGTTTTTCTTTGTGTGTGTTTATGGTGCAAGTTGGTGATCTAGTTTCATTTTTTTCACAAATCTGTCCAATTTCCCCAATGCCATTTATTCAATAGACTATGTGGCGGCTTCTTAAAACAAGACAATGAAGTTTGACACAGTGGTTGACTCTTTCAGGAATCATTTCCTTGTAGCATGCGATGTTGTTTGATAGCATTTTGCCAGCAGTAGAGCTTCTTTTAAAATTGGAATCAATCCTCTCAAACCCTGTGAGCGCTAAGTACTGCCACTGCTATATTTCCAGCATTTCCAGTTTCTATTGTATATTGGAACTGAGTACATATAGATTTAGTGGATAAAATATTTCCTTTACAGGGTCTAATCACTCTTTGAAATCAAATTGGAAAGAGGAGATTTAGCGTCTATTTCATGCATTACATGTGAAAAACAATCCTTTCACGCTATAGACATTTATAGTCATTTACAAACTATAAACTGATTAAGAAGAAAGGCAATAATCACTTTTCATTTGGAAAATTCAATCTGTAGAGGAAGACTAGCTCAATGTGACACAAACTAAAGTCTTTGCCAGCTTGGGACCATTTTCCATCCAAATTGTAACAGAGCAGAAGAATGTGTTAATCCAAATGCATCTACCAGTTTAGTAAAATCATTTGAATGAAGCCTCAGGTAGTGAGAGTCCTGACACAAGCTATGTACTATAATAGAATATCTGCTAAATCTGTGAGTGATATAAAATTGATCATCTTTTCCCTACTGGTTAGGATGCCATGTTAGCATGTACTAATTTTCCACATTTTTTTAGTATTTCTGAACTTTGTTCTGGTCCAAATTACTACCAATTATAGTAACTTGATAATATATTTTATTTTCTGATAAGGCTGGTTCCTCCTCCCTACTTTCAAAAAAGAGTATTTTAAACATTTACTTTTCTATGTAATATGTGGAAATAACTTAATTAATTTTTAAAAATTCTGCTGCCCTTTTAAGTGGGATTGTGATAAATTTATAGATGTATTAGGGGAAGATAGTTATATTTAGAATAATGAATCTTTCTGTACAAAGATTCTTTCTGTCTTTCCACTATTCAAAACTTCTTCATAACTTTCAGGAGACATGTAAAGTATATATACTTTACACACACACACCTGAGTTCATCACATTGTATTGTCATTTTCTGTTTACTTGTCACTTTCCTTCAATAGATTGTTGGTTCTTTAAGGACTACTACTTATTAATTATTGCATTATTGCACTGCACTAGGGGTAATGCTAACATACAGTGTGAGTTCAATAAATAACAGACTTAACTGAAATTAATGTTGAATTTTCTTTGACCATTCCAAGTAACCGAATATAATGTGAGAAGGTAGAGAGGATAGAAGCTGGTGTATAATTATTGTGTACCAGTTCTCAAAACCAAATTCTGTTCTAGTTGTTCCTATCCCTCACCCCACAGTTCCCCACCAGTACTGAAAGGCCAAACAAGCCATTTGAAAGACAAATGATATTCATTTCTTCATGTAAATAAAAAATTAAAAAGTCCCCCTTTTATATTCCTTTAAGGAACAAAAGAAAATGGACTGCCATAGAAATGCCCTTTGGTACATACATTCTT
This sequence comes from Corynorhinus townsendii, assembly GCA_026230045.1. Classification (NCBI taxonomy): domain Eukaryota; kingdom Metazoa; phylum Chordata; class Mammalia; order Chiroptera; family Vespertilionidae; genus Corynorhinus; species Corynorhinus townsendii. The sequence continues at coordinate 45,163,062 of JAPDVU010000003.1, read as the reverse complement.
TATAGCAAAGGCACAGGAACTTTAAACAATGTTCTCAGTTCACTTCTGTGGTTGTCTGTGGTGATAGAATGGGGATTCTGTGCTCAAGTAGCTCTTGTGGGGGAGAAACATAAACACTCCAAACTTTGAACTTCACATAGCTGCATTCAAATTCATGAAAGCTGGAAGTGTCCCATTCTCCGGACGTCGTAGTTATTGTGGAAAGTGCCTCCGTGAGCACTTCTGGCAGCCCGTCTCCTGCACGGAGCAGTCCAGAGAAAACCCCTGCCCCAGCTATGGGTTCCTGTCCCCAGGGGCCAGTGGGCTCACTGGTGAGGGGGGAGATAAGTGCCCAGGAGTGTTCCCTACCACTGCGAACCTCTTGAGTCTCTGTCTTTGGAACTGGTAGCCCAAGTATTTGAATTAAAATTGCCCCTTGGTCCTGCTGGGGAATAAAATGAAAATGGATGACCCTGCTTCCAAAGTACACAAAGTTGGAAGAGATCTTTCCAAAGGTATTGGGCTAACCATACATACACAATAATATTTTGTAGCATACTGTATTGTGAATTTTTGCAACCAGGTGTTAAGAATTATATATGTACCTATTCAGTCTCTTTATTTTACCTCTAATAAGAAGTTAAGGCTCAGGGAGTTTAAATGACTCATTAGTTATATAACTAGTTAGAGCCAGAGCTGGAATTCGAGCTTTGGTCATTCAGCAAATAGCTTAATGTCCTTTCCATACTGCTGTTATTTAATCTCAGTATACCTTATATTTGAATGCATTTTTAAATTAAAAATTATTTGTTGTTAGATAGGTAAAAGTAAATTCAGGCTTCAAAATTATACTATAAATCTTTTAGAAAAATTAGCACTCCCCGGAATGCTTTCAAAGTGTATTTTTTCAGCTTGAAGCATTTTACGTCAGAGTCAAGGGAAATAGCAACTTTGGTCAGCAACATTATTATCTTAGAGAAATTCAAGCTATTATCTTTCACTTTATGCCTAGCACAGGCATCTATAATAATAAAAGTGTAATATGCTAATTAGACCAGACAGCCAAATGACCTTCCAGATGTCATTCCGGACATCCTTCCAGACGAAGCTGTGGCAGTGGGGGCTGAGGCAGAGGCAGTTAGGGGCGATCAGGAAAGAAGGTGAGCAGTTAGTGGTAATCAGGCAAGCAGGCAAGTGGTTAGGGGCAATGAGGCAAGCAGGCAAGCGAGTGGTTAGGAGCCAGTGGTCCCAGATTGCAAGAGGGATGTCCGACTGCTGGTTTAGGCCCAATCAGCCAGACATCCCCCAAGGGGTCCCAGACTGTGAGAGGGTGCAGGCTGGGCTGAGGGACCCGCCCTCCCATGCACGAATTTCATGCACTGGGCCTCTAGTATAGTGATAAAAACCACAACTTTAAACTTTTATTTAAAATGACAAAATGTGTGGAAAAATTCTCTTTTGGCACCTTTTCTCTCAACCACACTCATGAAATTTTTGACAAATTTAGAATACCAGGCAATTCATTTTGGAGCTTTAGGTGCTGGGATCAAAGGTCTAAAATCATTGTAAAACATTACATAATAAACTTGCTTGCAAAAATTCAGCTTCAGTTTGCATTCCCCAGGTTGTAAACACTGAACTTAATAATGATACAAATACAAATTATTAGTTGCACATCACTTTTCATTTATTTATGCATTAAATATTTGTGTATTCATAGTGTAATTATGCATTTATTCACTTCAATGTATCAAATTCTATGCTCAGGATAAGGATTCAGGGGTGAATAAAATAGACATGATTTCCACCTTCAAGGAATTTACAGTACGGTAAACTTGAGAACTATTACAAAGATGGGAACATATAACAGGCGACTGAGGAGAAGACTTAAAGGATGGGTAAGAATTAGATAAGGAAGAGGAGACAGAAGAGAGTGAAGCAGTAGGAAGAGTAAAAATGTGTTTCCTCTCTCTTTATTTGATGTTTCCTCATATTCATATATATACATTTAAATATATTTTTATTGATTTCAGAGAGGAAGAAAGAAGGAGAGATAGAAACATTAATGATGAGAAAGAATCATTGATTGGCTGTCTCCTGCTAGAAATTGAGCCAGCAACCTGGGCATGTGCCGTGTCTGGGAATCGAACCACGACTTCCTGGTTCATTGGTCGATGTTCAATCACTGAGCCATGCTGGTCGGGCAGCATTGGCTATTTTTAAAAGTATCATGAGAATCATTTCAATAATAAATTTTTTACGTTAAATCAATTGTACATTTTTGGGGTTAACTCTGTTCATGATCTGTTTGCATTGTGTAGGATTTTTGCATCTGTGCTTATTAGTGAGATAGAGAAGTATTCACCTTTTTCATACTTATCTAGTTTCTTATTAAAAGTCTTCTAACCTAATCAGATTCATTGGACAATAGTTTCTCTTTCCTTTTCCCTGGGAGAATTATTATAAAATTGAAATGACCTGTTATTTGAACATCTAGTGAAACTTACCTCAAAAAATTATCTGGACTTGATGTTTTCTATGTGGAAAAAAATTAAATTACTAATTCATATTCTTTAATAATTACAAGACAGTTATATTCTCCTTGTGCCAGTTTTTCTAAATTATGTTTTTCAAAGATGTATACTAATACATTTAAGTTTTCAAACATATTCACAAAATTGACTTTAGAGTGCTCTTATTTTCTTTAAAATCTCTTCTTACATCTGTAGTTATATCCCCCTTTTACTCCTAATAGTATTTTTAATTTGTATCTTCTGTCTCTTTTTCTTGAAAAATTTTTACCAGAAATCTGTCAATTTTATTAGTCTTTCCAAAGTACCAACTTTTGATTTGTTAATCATTATTTTCATTAATATCTTCTCTTACCTTTACCATAAGTTTCTTCTACTTTTTTGGGGGGGAGGGAAATAATATACTATTATTTTTCTAACTTAAATTATATGCTTATGCCTTTAATTCTGAGCCTTTCATTCTTCCTAATAAAAGCACTCAAGACCAAAACTAATAGAAAATACACCATGTCCTCTAACAGTACTTTTCCTGCAAGCCAGATTATATGTGTATGTATGTTCTGCCTATTTCTACCATTTTATTCTGCCCTGAGAAAAACTTCATTTATGTGAAATTCTAAACTTATAGAAAAGTAGATAGAACAGTGTACTGAATTATTATCGATCACCTAGTTTCCAAAAATTACCAAATTGTGGCCAATTGTGCTTCAGCTATACCTTTCTTTCCTCACTACTCCCCCACTAAATATTTTAGAACAACTCCTAGATGTCTTATTATTTCATGAATAATTGGGTATATTTCTCTAAAGTATCAGATTTTAAAATATATGTATAACTTAAAACCATTATTATACTCTAAAATTAAAATAATTTCTCAACATCATTGATTATCTAGTCAGTATTCAAGGTTTTCATCATTATCTTATAACTTATTTTTGCAGTTTGTTTATTGAATCTGATTAAGACCATGCATTGTAATTGATATGTCTTTAAAGTGTCCCCTGTCATCTGTTGTTTTCTTGTTTTATCCCTTTGCAATTACTTTGGAGAAACTGGATGGCTTGCTTGGTAGAATTTTCTACAATCTGGACTCTGCCAACTGGTAGCTGTGGAGGTGTGTGTGTTCTTCTGTTGCTTATATATTAAATTGGTAGTTGGAGCTAGAAGCTTGATCACAGTTTGTGTGGATTTCATTGCAAGACTGCTTCATAGGCAACTGAGTGTACTTCCTTTGGGAGGCACATAATGCCTAGCTCTTCTCTCTTTTTAAAATATGTTTTTAATTATAGTTGACATGCATATTATACTAGTTTCAGGTGTATAACATAGTGATTCAACATTTATATACCTTGAGAAGTGATTGCCACAGTAAGCCTAGTAACCATCTGTCACTGTACATAGTTATTACGATACTAGTGGCCCGGTGCATGAAATTTGTGCACATTAAAAGGGGATTAATTAGAGGGAATAATTTAATATTGCTATTTGCCCTTTCTCTATAATTGAGGTGTCAGAGATGAAACAAAATTAGTAAAATGTATATGAAAACCTTCCTCCTGTCAGAGTCTGGGGCTCACCACGGGACCCAGAGTCAAGTCCCTGTCCACCCACATGCACCTCAAAATCGAGTGAGACCCAGACCCAGCCAGCCTACTGGCCCCCTCCATTGGGCTAGATCCAGACCCAGCCAGTCCCACCCTTGTCAAGCCCTGCCAGGCAGGGGGCATAGCCTCAGGTCCCCTGGCCCAGTGCCAGGACACGGAGCATGGCCTGAGGTCCCCCAGCCCAAACCAGGGAGGGGGGGCATGCCTTGAGGTCCTCCATCAAGCCCTGCCAGGTGGGGGACACAGCTTGAGGTCCCCCATCAAGCCCCATGAAGGAGAGGGAGGAGGTAGCCTCAGGTCCCTGCTGATTGCTCATTAAGGCTCCTTATGGGAACTTGGCCTCAGCTGTGGGTGCAGCCATCTTTGTGATGGAGTGATGGTCAATTAGCATATTTCCTCTTTATTAGATAGGATTATTGACTCTATTCCCTACACTGTGCATTACATCCCCATGACTTACGGTCTTCTCTTTTTGTAATATTATCAATCATTGGTGACTTCCTTGTTTAGATTCATTAATTCATGAGGGGATGCAGAAAACTTTAATATTCTAATTCTATCATTTTGTTTTCATGTGTTAGTTGAAATTCTTCTATAAAGAGAAACTTTCCCTCATCAGTTAGTTGTTTCTCTTGAGGTTCATATAGTCCATATAGAAAGGCAGGATAAGTGCTTGATCCCTTCCCTTTATTTTACCAAATTTCAAAACAATAATATAAAATTTGAATAAGTAGCTTTAAAAGAAATCATATTTTTATTTCAAAGCTATCCTCCATTGATAAAATTGTTCACATAGATCTCCTCTTGTAATATTGCCATCAGAGTAAATTTCTAAGACATAAAAAACAAATTTGTTACTTTATATTTGCATAGGTTTTCATTCCTCTCAAAAAAAGATTAGTTACATTGATTACCCAACATATCTAGCTATGTAATTCTGCATGAGTTTTGATATTTAAAAAAAGCAGTTCTGTTGTCCAAAACTGAAGTGTTTTCATCATATCAATTCAAAATGATATGCAGAATTACAATTTCTTCTCCATCCACAAACTTCTTTCCTTCCCTCCCTCCCTCCCTGCCTCCCTCCCTCCCTCCCTGCCTCCCTCCCTCCCTCCCTGCCTCCCTCCCTCCCTCCCTCTCTTCCTTCCATCTATCTACCTAACACCTACCTATTCTATGCTCAGAAGGTGATTAGCACATATTACTTCACCTGCTACAGCTCAAACAAGGTGGCCCCTTGTTTCCTGGTGCAATGCATCTGTCAATGCCACATGCTAAACCAGTTGAAAACAGGTGCTCCCGCAATGCTACCATGACTCACTCCTTGCAGCAACTGTTCCTTAGGAGGCCTTTTCCCACCAGGTGTGCTCACCAGCACTTGCTATCTGACACTTAAGGCCTGGGCCAAAGCAAGCTTTAAAGTCAAAACTCTTTAACTTAACTCACTCTTGTAGCTGTTGCTACCCAAACATGCCACTATATTGGAGGTGCTGACTAAAGGGGCCTTCAGACTCAGGCCTCTGCTGTTAGAACAAGTGTCCCTGATAAACTAACCCAGGTCCTGCTAAATGTGCCCACCCCTCTTTGGCCACCTTCTTAACAAGGAATATTAAAAAAGGCATTTGTCAACATACAAAAATATGGCCTATAATGTCTTTCTTTCCAGGACAATACATGTATTCTTGCCTTACATGTATATAATTAAGAAATGTCATTAAAGTGATTTTTTCCAAGACAAATAATATCTCCCAGGTGACTAACTGAATCCACCTCTAGATTTAGAAGCAGCTGACAACTTCTAAGTTGAGCTTTACTCGACAAAGTGGTTTATTTTTCTTTGTAAATGTATGTTTTACCTTCTCAACCAAGAGGTTAAGTTTTCAAAGCCACAAGTTCTTTACACATAATAAGTGCTCAAAAAATAACTAGGTATGTTAGCAGTATATGGGTGGAGAAAAATTGCTCAAGATTTAGAGGATAGGTGAATGGACAGATCTATCCCATGGAAATCTCTGTCCTGGGAGGCAGCTCATAGCTGAGCTCAGATAAGATGGACTGCAGGGATCAACAGTACTACTACTCAGCATGATCTCCAGACCAGCAGCATCAGCATGAGCTAGGAAATTACAAGCAATGCAAATGCATGGGCTCCGTCCTAGACCTACTAAATCAGAACCTAGGAGTATGGGAGAGGGGAAGGCAGAATCTGTTTTAATAAGCCTCCTGGCTGATTTCTAGAGATGATAAAATTTGAGAATCACATTCTACAGTAGCCCAGCATGGGTAGGGCTGTATTAACATGAGATGAAATGGGGACCACATCCAACCAACAGTCCATCAACCATGCTAGTGTTAGAGTCAGAGCAGCATGATAGATGCTGGTGATGATTAGTCTGCCCCTGAGCCAAGAGAGGCAAATCTTCCTAAAAAATAGGCAGGTATGGTTACCTACAAGTGATTATTGTTCATGGCCTTTCATAATTGCTTTGAAATATATTTGTAGGACCTCAGGTTTAAGATGATGTTTAGAAACAAAACCACATTTGTCCATTGTTCAGTAGGCTTTGAGGAGGAACCTGGTTTTTCTTCATCAATGAAAGCAAGAAAAAATAAGCCAGGAAACACAATGAATACTCAAACCCTGTCTATACAGGGCATCTCTACAAGTTTTTTATATACAAAGTAGGGCCTAGAGATGGCTCCAGAAAACAATAGACTTATCTGACACCCAGACTTTCTATGATGCTCTAGAGGAGGGATGGGCAAATTTTTCTATACAGGACAAGATGATAAATATTTTGGCTTTGCAGACAATAAGCTCAACTTGTTGTAGTATGAAAGCAGCCATAGATAATATGGAAACAAATGACTGAACGGGCAATCTGGGCATGTGCCCTGATTGTACATACCCAATTATGATGTTATAGATTTACTTACCATAGATTATTTAACCAGTCTCTCACCAATGGTCTTCTTTTGTGATATAAAAGAAGAAACTTAGCTTGTTTCTTCTTTTGCTAATAGAACTAGAGCCCACAAAAAACAGCCATAGTCGTTACTGCCTGTGCTTGGATCTACCAGTACTGTGCATTTTACCCATATCATCCCATTTAATTCTTACAGCAATCTTTTAAGAAGAGGTTATGATCTCCCCTTTACAGATAAGAAAACTGAGGGGAAGTTCAAGAACATGCCAAGGGTGAAGCAGCTGTCGGCAGCAGAGCAAGGCTGACTGGCATCATGACTGCGTTCCTAGGCACTCAGCCTGCTTCCTCCTGATTCAGGTTCATGTGGGAGACCAGGATCCTCTCTCCCTGACTTCCCACAAGGTGTGTGCCATCAGCTCACATTTTCTGCAAACTGATCAAGACCAAGCTTCCTATCTCTTCTAGTCTCAGCTAGAATTGGATTTGTTAACAGCCACAAGGTTTGGTCAGTTGCCAAGGATGTCCTCATCCTGACAAAAATAAGGCCATACTGGACAAAGGAGAGATTCCTGCCTCCTTCACATTCTTCTGAGTCTCAAGGATTGCCCTCCTTGCCCCAGGCTAATGTGTTTCCCCAGAAGGGTTTGTTTGAAGGGAGGGTGCTGGGCCAACTTCTCCCTTCTAAAGCCAGGGCCACTCAGTGATTTTAAGGCAATACTGCCTCTCCCTCCTTGTCTCTGTCCTAAAATGATCTATTCACCACCAGTCAATCCAGGAGAGGAGGGTGAGTTTGGGGGTTTGTAAGCAGGAAATGAGAACAATGGGAAGCTCCTGCCTTTGACTCCTACCTTGGCCTGAATGTGGGTAGAGCCAAGATATCAGAGTATCAGCCCACAATCTGGGTTTCCCCACAGTCCTGGTGGTTGCAAGGGGCTAAATGGCAGCAGCACCTGGGTGCAGGTCACAGAGGCCAAGGCAGAAACTTTCCAGGACCTTGGACTGGGGACAGGAGACACACCGAGGCTGCTTTTCTGTGCTTGAAGCAGAGCTGTGGCTTGTAGTGCCAAGGAACGAAGCCATATGCCTGTCCCAAAGTTGCTTCTTAGTGGTGAGCTGGGCAGAAGAGGAAGGGGGAGGAACATATTTCAGAAGTACAAGACTGACCTTTAAAATGAGGTCAAACTAACATTCTATTATTGAAGCAAAAAAAGAAAAAAGATAGTAATAGTTCGTATTTTTGAGTGTGTAAGCACTGTGATAAAGATTTTACCTACCTCATTTCAGTTCATTCTTATCTAATTCTAAAAGATACAATTCCCACTTTATAGATGTGAAAATTGAGGCTTAAAGAGCTTCAGTGATTTGCCCAAGTTTGCAAACTGAGTAAGAAGTGGAGTCTGCTATGACTCCACTAGTTTGTGATTCAAACTATGATCTGCTGATGGTGAAGTCCAGGTACTTAGCTGTTTTACTATGCTGGAGCCTCTTTCTTTATCTATTCATTCAAGAAATATTTACTTACCATCTGCTATGTACTTAACATATGTTATCATAGGGGTATAATAATGAATGAGACATACATGCTTTCATTGAGCTTTCTTCTAGTTGGGGGAAAATAAATAAGTAAATAAGTGAACAACATGATTACAGACTGTGGTAACGCTATGTTTCCCATCTAAGACTTGAGTTTCTTTTAAAATAAATTTGTCTTTTAAAGCATCTCATAATCAGTGGGAGGGAAAGGATACTCTACAAATGGCTTACATTGAATTTGTCTATTTAAAGTATAGTATTCTAAAAGGGTGTCTTTACACTGAGCAATTGTATTTATTCTGAATTCCTCCCAGGTTGAGCCCAAACTGCTGTTTCATTATTAGTATTTTTTAAATATCCTGAATTCAGTGTTTTCAAAATCCGTTTCAAAGGATCCAGGTTTATATAATCTAACTCTGAAACGTTCAGAAGGATGTTCCCAGGGAAGTTAAAATTACACCCTAGGAGGAGTGGCAGAAGGAGCTAGCTACCAGAGGTTTTTCAGCAGAAGGGGACTCGCTTCCACAGAGCATACCCATCTTTCCTCCCATGTGTGGAAGCTGTGTGAAAATCTCCCATGAAAGAATACAGGATATGAATTTAACCCATAATTTGAAAGACAAGTATATCAGATGAAAAGTGATCTACAGTATTATTACATTCTACGATTATCATTGTTCTTCCATGTAGTTAGAAGCTTTAAATCTGAGCTATCTTTTTTTTCTTTATGTTCACAAATACCTAGGAGGCAGGGAGGTGGCAGATGTTAGTATTCCCATCATTTCCTAAACAGCATTTGAATTAAAAATACCTGCCTCCTCCTTGTCTAACAGGGGCCTGGAGTTTAATTAGATTAGCATCTCTAAACTGTTGTAGGTTTCCCAGAGATAGGCATTAGGTAAACATAAGGTATTATTATTCTTATTATCATAGTGTCATTATGTTATTGTAACTGTGGATTCTCCCATAAAGCTACGCAGGATGGGATCCTAGCCCAGACCATTATTTGTCTAGTGCTTTGAGCCTAGATGAAAGGCATGTACATGTTGTCTTGTGTTAGCATTATCACTGGGATTATTGTTGCATTTATGATTATTGAAGAACACCCCAAATTTTCAAATTCATCTCAACGACTCTCCCCAATTATTTTGAAGTTTCCCGTGTGATTGCAATGGTGTGCTCTTTCTCATCTGTTTGATGGCCCGGGCTAAGTGAGCACCTTGGGCTTCGGGTACCTCCCAGGGCAGAGGGGAGGCAGGCAGGCTCTCCTCCGATGGCGGTTTTTATCCCTGTGGGGCCAGAACCTGGCAGAGGGTTCTTGCCCCAGGCCCACTGACAGCCCCGCTCAGGGAAGTCATTCTGGTTCAAACCCGCTTTGAGTGACTCTTCTGTCACTTTTGCTACCTTTAGGAGCCACAGATGAGTACTCTGAAAAAGATTAAGATGGGATCTATTTCCAAAAGGGTAAGGAAGAAGAGCTGTAGAGCCAAACGGTACACGAGAGAATCATTTTATGAGATTAAAGGAGTTGATTCATTGCTAAATAGACCGGCTGGTAAAGTTGTACAGTTTATTTTAGTAGGGTATTAATAAATCCAAAGATTTACGTTATGGGTGATAAAAATTTTATTTTGGAGTTTGGGAGTTTGGGACCGGCCTTATTTTATCTGCTGCACTCTGACAATGTCACACTCAAAGGTCATTTTCATTCCCTCGCATTGTTTTTCCTCTAGTGAGTTTCACCGTTACTAATTTTCTCTCAATGGTGTGTACAGATACGTCCATAATTATTTACATTGAAGCCTCACCCTAAAGGTTTGCTTTTTCTCTCATTTCCTTCGTGGAAAGTGCTCTGTTTTATACTACCAGAGAGCCTGAAAAACTGCATAATGTCTAAATGTAAGATGATGAATCCCCTTTATGTCTCTGTCACCCCATGGTTGTAGTTCTTTGCAGGGGCTGAGTATCACCCCATCTAAATGAAGGGAAAACCTCCCAATTGATGAGCCAGCTGTTCACCGAAATTTTTATAACTATTCAGGCTCCAGACTAATCTAGCACTGTGTGATTTATTAAACGTGTCTGTAATAACCGAGTTATCCTCACTCTCTTAGCATCCGGTGATGGGTTTGGGGATGGTGTTTCATGAGGTGCTGAGACTGACACCGTGGAGAAAGGATCTTGTTCTTGTCCGAGGGGCGAGCCCGCCTGGATCTGTCTGGGGAGGCGAGGCTCCTAGGGTGCTGGAGAGGGAATAGGCGTGGTGGCCGCGCAGACCTCGGCTTCGGATGCAAGGAATCAAACAAAAAATGTGACTGTGACTTCACTGCTATTTGTCATAGAATTTGCGGGAGCATTCATTTCATGCGCAGCCACAGGTTGCAGCTGGCCTGGCCGGCCGTGGTTTAGTGTGGCTGAGTGCTTCGGCCGGCACTTTATTATCGGGACAGAACAAATCTTGGCTGATGCGCGTGGTATAAAGAATCCCAGAGCGCCTCCGCGCCTCATTCTCCGGCCATTCTTCCCAGGTTTTCTGCTGTTGCTCTTCGGATAATTGCAGTTTAATTGGGTGACATGAAATGAAAACTGTGTCCACATTATCCAGGATTATCTCTTTCTCCTGAAGCCTGCCACCCGTTGAAAGGAGCCCATTTATCAGACCAAAGAGCTGCACTCGGTTGCTTTGAGGAGCAGGGAAGAGTGTGAGAACAGGCTGGGACAGGGAGAAAGGGAGCTGACAGCGAAGAAAAATTATTTCAGTTGTTTATCATGAAGAACGTTTATCTGATGCTTTACCAAAAGCTATGGAGGCCAGCGTGCAGAGCCATGAGTAATGAAGCCGGACCAGGCTGGCTTCCTCCCCTGGTCTGACCCAGCGCTGCTTCTCCTTTGTGTGGCCACAGATCAACTTTAAAAGCTTCTTTCAAGCAGCATGAATGCACTTCATTTTAGCAAAAAAAGAACTTTGTATTGATAGCTGGAAAAAAGGGAGGTTGTTTAAAAAGGAAGGGGAGACAATCAGGACAAAATGAGGAGCTTTCAGTTTCCATTATGAGCATGTCGCTCCATTCTCCTCATCTGTTTATACATTCCCAGCACAATAACGTCTCTTCGCAGTAATATGTTTCCCCCTTTACACTACTCATATTGAAGAAAACCCTCACATCAGGACCATGGTAATAAATACCATAGAAATGTGGGTATAATTTCAATTTGCATTCTGTGAGAAGATCAAGGTAAACCTGAGGGCCAGAGAATATTCTGCTAATGCTCATTCATCATTCTCCAGATCCAGGTAAAAGAAGGACCTTGTCACTACATTGCAAACCCCTTCTGTTGCTATTGCATTTGTGTGAACATTTTAGCCTAATGCACTAATTGTTAAGTGGAAAGAGCAGTCTTTGAAATTGTCTATTGCACTCAAATCCCTAGCTACACAAGGTCTGGGCAGGAGGCGTTTCTATTCAGAAGAAAATAGAAGGCTCTCATTCAGTAAGCACAGTGTGGTTGAAGGTTACAGAGGATATTGTGTGTTTTTTAAATAAAAGTTTTCGAATGGGGGAAAAGTCATTATTTATAATGGCAATGATGAGTACAAAGTCAACATCTGGCAAAATGGCAGGCTATGTGGCTGAAGTCCTTGCATTTGGGGTCATCTATCCATGGCTGGTTGACATCAGGGGGCCCTAAATGTGCAAGGTGGAAAATTTTCACGTTGTGGAAATAGTTACACATGTTAGTTATTTGGGAGACATACATTTTGTTATCACACACATGGATTTAGTATTCTCTGTGATGTCTGGTGTTCAGTTTGATATTGACTTTCAAAAATAAGGAGAGGAAAGCCTGTAAGTTTATAAGCAAGGTAAAATTTAGATGTACACATATTATAAGTAGACTATTAATTCTATTCATCGGATATGTATTGAGGTCATATAACTCAGCCACCTCTAGAACTCTAGCCTTCTCTTTCTCTTCTCCCAGAATAGATATGAAAGTGTCACTAAGTTTCCCAAAGCAGTGACTTTCTGTAGGACTTAGATGTCCTCTTTATATTTTCCATATCGACCAGGGAGTATGTATGTTGAGAGAAGCAGGCATTTGGGGGAAAGCTGTAATTCCCTTAAAGCTATTTTTCTGCTATCTTTTTAAAATTTTATTAGAACAATAATTTACAAAATTTTTGAATGAGGGGTATGGTTTTACATTTTTTAATTACAATTTGTTATTCTCATTCCATCCAACCTCCTTGAAGAAGTTTAAAGTAAAATCTGTCTTTGTGATTTGTTTCCCTTTATCCTGCATCTATGCTGTATGTAATTAAATATATTCCCAGGGGCCTCTCTACTTTCATGGGTTTCATTTCCATTTGAATTATTATCCTTTTATGTTTATTTTAAATAATGTGTGATTTATTCAGAAAGAAAATGGTTATATGTCAATTATATCTCATTAAAACTAGGAGGAGAAGAAAAAGGAAGAAAGAAAATTAAAAGGGAAGAAATGACATTTCATTTTTACCAAAAAGCATGAGCACAAAACCAACTGTACTTCAAATCTCCTAATCTTACTGCATGTTGAAAAATGGGAATTTGACAGAGCCTCTTCATGTGTTAGGAGAATTGACCCCCAAATTAATTTAAAACTTTAATTTATTCTCTTGCTCTTAAAAAGGATCTGCTACCCTGTATAGCACATTTGCAGCCATTGCCCAGAGCGAGAAAGGCTGACATTAGGTTATTTTTAAAGGATTCATTCACTTTTTTCCTGATACAGAAGAAAAAATGTCTGCCTGCCTCATCTTGGCTCCTCTGGCAGAAATGACAAATATACACGCAGGCAAACAAACCCCACGTCAAACTGATTTCTAAAAGCCTGGAGATGAGTGTTGAGGGATCAGAAACCTATTTGTCAAACAGCCATGCCCACTTACGCTGTCTTCGTCCCAGTCAGCAAGGAAGACATCTCGGATTAGGTTTAAGCGAACACCAGAATGCCTTTCTTTATGTTAGATAGCAGAATTCTGGGTGTATGTCCAAATATATTTATCCTCTGAAAAAGAGGGGGGTACAAAAATCACAAAATGTGAGGATGTCACACACAGACTGACAGCATATGCACGATTATTGTCCATCAAGGCAGCAAAAAGAATCACATACATCCAGAGCACCGAGCTGGATTACATACTTTTCTGTATGATAGCATATGGGATAGATATAGAAAAAGAAAAAATATTACAACAAAATAAGATATACCACAGCAAAACAGACAAACCAACCAACCAGAAATTTCAGAAAACTCAAAAGACTGAGTGAGAGGGACTTAGAGCTCTCCTATTCACTTGCTCTATGTGTGGGTTTTAGCTGAATACCGAGTGTTGTTGTTTTTTTAATTTACTGTTTTCACATAGCTACCCATTCAAAGCTCTATTGGAAGAAGAATACAAATATCTATATCTATATCTATATATATTTAATCTGGATAATAAGACAACAAAATCTTAGGGTGTTTTCATGCAACTGTAAAGTAATGATTATGAGGGTCTAGGACATCGCTATATATAGTCCCCCAGGGTCAGGGACATCACATACTGCTGCAATAAAATAATAACAAGTGTCACTCTTTCACAAAAGTATTGAAAACGAAACAAAAGCATGTTCATGATGATAGCTAACATTTACTGAATGCTTGCTATGCTAAGCACTTCAGTTGCCTTTTTATCTCACAACAACCATAAGTCATAGATATTAGAAATTAAGGCAGAGAGAGATAAAATAATGTGTTCAAGGTAATAGAATGTGATGGGTTGAATTATTTCTCTTTCCATCCCTTCCGCAGCCCCTTGATTTATACTTGACATTCTAACTCTCAGAACCTTAGAATGTGACTTTATTTGGAAATCTGATCTTTGTAGATGTAATTAGTTAAGATGGGGTCAAGCTGGAGTAAAGTAAGACTACTCTACTAAAAAGGAGGAATTTGGACATGCACACACACGCACACACACACAGAAGACCATGTGAAAATAAAGGCAGAGATCAGGGTGATCACAAGCCAGCAACAACAAAGATCACTAGTAAACCACCAGAAGCTAGTGAAGAGGCATGGAACATATTCTTGCTCACAGCCCTTAGAAGGAACCAACCTGTGGACAACTTGATCTTGGATTTCTAGCCTCCACAACTCTGAGACAGTACATTTCTGTTGTTTAAGCCACTCAGTTGTGGTACTTTGTTACAGAAAACTAATATACAGAGTATTAGGTGGTGGAGTTGGAACTTGAACCCAGGTCCTCTGCCTTAGGCCATATGTGGTCTTGGAATCACCGTACCATATCATTGCTCCTCTTGAGTTCTGTGTACAGTTCTGAGCACCTTAGCTGGGTAAGCTCTAATGGAACCCCAGGGCATTTCATCGTGAAACCCAAAGTGGCGCTTACTCTCTAGAGCAAAGATACATTTTTCCCACCGTTATTTAAGGTCATAAATGTTAGCGCTCAAAGCAACCTTAAAGATATTCTAGAGCAGTGGTTTTCAAATTGTGTTCCATAGAACCCTAAGTGCCCTTAGGGGTGCTTCAGAGGCTCCTGCAATGCCCAGGGGCGAGAGGGAGCAGGCCACCTCCAGAATTCCCACTCTTATTTTACTCTGAGCACTGTGCTTTTATATGCTTTGTGCTTTGTACTTCCATATAGATTTTGTTTGAAGAAAGGTTTTTGCAGCTTAAAAAAATGAAAACCATTGATCTAGTCCATATCCATCATTTTCTTGTTGAAGATACTGAGGTCCAAAATGGCTGAAATTCTCAAGCTTGTGGATGAGCTTGGCAGGCAGTGGAGTTTGGCTGTCTACTGGAATGGTGTTCAACCACTTTAGCAGATAAAAAGGAGCCTAGGCACCCTGACTCTTGGGGGTCCTAACCTGCCACCTTCCCCCCCACCCATGTAGAGAAAGTAGTGCTCCTGACCTGAAAACTCGTGCACAGGCTTAAAGTCTAGACATTGCCTTATTCATAGTCCAGGTGGGAGCACTTTATATAATGCGGCTCTTTCTATCTGGCTACTAGTGGGCTCTCCTAATATTTGAGAATTGTTTTTTGATTCAGTTATCCCCAAGATTCTGGGAAAATTTGTAATGCATAGATGATAACAAGAGGAAGAATAAACGATGTCTGGAGAAAGAGAAATTTCTTCCAAGTTTAGGAATCCTGTATGTGGCTGAAAGTGACACTGTCTCCTCTCAGATCTATTTCCATTTACTGATTTACATGGGACTAAGAAAGCTCCTTTTGGGGGTGGGAGACACTTGAATCCCATGCATAGTTAGTGGTTAGACATATCAACACTGATGGATTGGGGGAGGGAGAGGTGACAGAAACCAGTTTCTATGCCAAGGGAAGGAGAGGCACAGAATGAGCCAGAGAACAACAGATCCTAAGAACCAGATGGGTTGGAATTTCTGTGTGCGTTGCTACCCAAATGAGCTGTTGTTCATGAGAATTGAAAGAGTTGCTTCACTAAACCTTTAGTGCATTGAGCTCAAGTTATCCACTATGAGATCACTGCCTCCCCCCCGACCCTCCCTGTTTTCAACCAGCAAGAGATTAACTGAACAAGGAGTGTCTGCCGCATCCCTTCATAAGACAGTGCCCAGCAATCTCAGCACAGTTGTGAAGCTCAAGAGCATCATTAGTCAAAAGGTGAATCTTAAAGGCTGTCGGCACCAAGATGGCAACTCATGCTGATGTCGGAGTGCCACAGTCAGCTCATTTTAGAAAGAAGGCTGTTCCTGGAAATTCTCTTAAATTTCTAGGGCAAAAGCAGCCCTGCTGTGAGAGAGAGCCTTTCTAATTGAGAATAACAGAGAAAGAAGGAATGTATGTCTTCTGACTTTGCAAGATCATCTGGCCAGCTTGAATTGGCAGGTGTCCCCTCTAAGAAGGTAGTGGAATGCCAGCTCTACTGGCACTGGGACCGTAGTGGCTCAGCCAGGAGGGGTTGAATTCCAGCTCTAATAGCCTTGAGGTAGCAGTCATGTTGTTTGGTCAAGACCAGCAGTAGCAGAGCCCCGGCTTGGCCAAAAACAACTATACTGAGTCAAGAAAACATGTAAAATGCCTCTTGTCAATTAGCAGACATGTTTGGAAGAAAGTGAGCCCCAAGGAATTGGGGCTCCCACAGTGCAGATAAGGGATTGACATTCATGTTGAAATGACTGTATTTGTACATACAGGTCAACAAAGAATGGGGCATTGGGTTACTGGTTACTATTACTTTCTAATGGCTATGATTACTGAACAACATGCTCCTTAATATTAATTTCCAAGACCTCAGTGAGAAGAGTGAAATTCAGATTCCTTCTCCCCATAAAGTCTCTGTACTTCTGAAAATGAGCTCTGCTTCTATGTACAAGATGACAGAATAAATATAAATGTTTACTCACCTTTCTTCCAGAATACTATTGTGATGACAACAACAACAACAAAACAGTAACAACAACAAAACCCCAAAAGGAAATAATTGAACTCTAGAGAAAGGGGAAGAAGAAACATCAGCAGAGCAGAGACTAATTAATTTCTGGAAGATGGGAAGCAGAAGGAGTCATATTGAGTGGCATCCTGGGCAGGACAGGTCAGCAAGTTCCTGAAGGAACGGTGGGCATGGGAAGCATTCTCGGTGGGCGAGCAAGAGAGATGCTCCAAGAATAGGGGTGGCAACAGAGAATAGGAGTGAGTGAAAAACGGGCAGAAATGGAAGTGGTTTGTTGAAGGATTGTTTCTGGAACATTTACACAAATGCACTCTTCCTCCTCCACCCACACCCCTCACAAATGGGGAGGACCTTTAGTCTCAGATTAAAATCAGGTGGTTGCTCTCCAAAGAAAATGTTGCTTAGGGGGATCTAGGAAAGCTAGAGTGGCTGTGGGTACCCAGAGCTTTATTTTGGCATAATGAAAAGAGATGTTTTGCCAGCTCCCTGCCAAGACACCCAGAAGAAAGCCTGCCAGTCGACACGCCCTATAGGCACACACATTTCTTACAGTCTGCCCTTTCTTTTAGGGAAAAGGTTTGGAGGGAAAACAGTACCCACATCTAGAAGCCATCTAATCCATGCAAGCTTCTTTATTCAGCTACTACCAGATATGGTAACAAGATGCCTAACAATTATTCAGTGGCTAAGAAATATAAAAAGTTCATATCACTATTACAAGCCATCCTGTTCGTGGATGGCTTTTCTCATGAATCAAGGAAGCTCAGCCATAATCAACTCGTGGTGTTCAGGGTCACTTCAGCCTCAGAAAGAGGGAAAGAGGTCATGGAAGAGTCATGCGCATGCTCTTGCAAGCATTCACCTAAAGGAGGCTCATCACCTTGGGTAGAACACATAACTGCAAGCGCATCTGGGGGAAAAAGTCTAGCCATGAACCAGGAAGAAGAAGAGCAGATTTTGGTGGAGAGATAGCAGCCTGGGCACAGATACAATGAAGGACCACCAGACTTCCAATGATAAACAATGGCACCAGAAAGAAGGAGCAAGATGGAGAAAGAGAACAACCAACCTCAGAGCTTATTCACTGAACATAAAAGAAGCTCCAGAAATTCTGTTTAGCGTTTTGAAAAGATATTGCATCCATAAAAAAAAAAAAAAAAAGGCTGCTTTGAAAAAATGACTCAAAGAACAAGGGAGAGTCATAAAGTATGATGACTGAACTAAAAAATTCAGTAGAAGGGTAAATGATAACGTCGGTTGTTGGTTTTGAATTTTAAAAACAAACTTATGGAAGTGTCCAGACTTAATTATAGCTAAAGAACAGAATATGAAAGTCATTAACATTGTAGGTAGAGAAGCAGACAGGTGAAGGGACAGGTAGGGGCTCTAATTTCCTCAAATCACACAGTAGAAGGTAAAGACATACAGTCTAAAGCTAGTGGATCAAAAAATAGAAGACTAAGTATATTCTTTTAATGGATACAATTACCAAAAGAACTGAAAATAAACGTGAGGTTGAGAGGGAGCGGAAAGAGAAGAGAAATTAATTCAAGTGAGCTCTCTTTTCTCATTTACTTGATATGGCTAGAAGTTGACAAATCAAAAAAGACAGGTAAAGCAAAATATCCAGATGTATGGAGGTAACTGTTAGAAAAAAATAAAAGAGAGAAGTGGTTCAAAGTAGTAGTTCCCTTTGGCAAATGGGACTAAAATACAAAGGGGAGGGGGTGGTGGAAAATTTGCCTTTTATTTTCTATTCTTAGGTATTTTAAATCTCATTATCATATTTTTCTTGTGTTAAATAAGTTCTAGAAAAACACAAATGGCTAACAGTGGCTATGTGAATTGGAATGAAGGATATGTGCCAGGGTTAGGGAATTTTAACATTTAAAAAAATAATTCCCTATATTATGTTTTTACAATAATTATTATTACTTTGTATTAAAATATCATATTAAAATTTTAAACAGCACACGCCCTCATATTTCAAGAGGCTTATAAAGGGAGCAGGCCTTTTTCAACAAATCACAGGCTGTAGGCAGATTATCCAAAATTCTATCATGGCGACTCTGAACTTCAACTTCACCACAAACTGCATCCATTTTTGCATAGAATGGATCCTCAGAGAACACTGGGTCTAATTTCCTATAGGCACACTTTACAACATCAATTGATTAGTTCTGCCAATATAGCTTATTGCATTATTATGTCCTTTAAAGACTGTACAGATCTTTTTGGGTGCTATCATCCAAGGACATGTAGAACAAGAGTTTAAAGAATTGTATTTAAAGCACAACACTACTAATTTTTCAACATTGCTAATTTTTAACAATTTACTTCAAGCTGTGATGTGTATGAGCAAAACTGAATGCCAGAGGGCTAGCTTTTATGGTTCTATATATTTTAATAATCATATAGCAATGTTTTTCTTCATACCATCTTTGTAACCGAGCTGTGAGTTTGACTTATTTGATTTAATGACCACATGACTTCAAAGATATCAGGACCTACCTCAGGCCAGAAAAGATTGGAAAGTTCAGAAAGGAGAAGCTGCAGGAACCAAAACCACATTTGGTTTACTGAAAAAGGTTTCTTGCTTGCTAGCAAATATGATTTCCATTTATAGCTATCAAAAGTTGATGAGATCATATGACTCTCCACTTCACTACACTGGAAGGCCTCTGAGGGCAAGAAGGGGTGTTCAAGGGGGTCTGCTAATATTCTTGGTCCTGGCACTGTGGACACTCAATAAATATATTTAGAAGGAGTAGTGTATATATGAATGAATGAATGAATGAATGAATGAATGAATGACTAGATAGGCTTCGGTTTTCAAAGTCTCTCATGCCAAAGTGCACACCACCTCTCCTATCATAGCTGAAAGATTACCAAAGTGAAATCATTAAGAGTTTTAAGGCCTCAAAAGGCAGAGACTGACCCTGGAAGACTTATTTTCTAGTTTTGATCAAATGAAGCCATAGGGACAGTCTCACCTCCTTCGTGAGTGGCATTTATGCCAAATAGATTTCACATGCTAGACAGTCCATTCTTAAGTGGGTGAATTTATTTCAAAGTTTAGACTGTAAATAGGGCACCATGGAAACCATAAAAATGAAGATACGGTGATTTACAGGAAGATGTGTGTTTAAATCAGAATATCTCCTTAGGTGAAACATATTACCAACCAAACAGATTTTATCAAGGGGCAGACTCAGAGGTAATGATGGGCTGACTGGTGTGAGAGATAAACCTGAGTAATGGCTGGCAGATCTATTGAACTTGGACATTCATGAGGATTTCCTTCCAGCAATTCCTTCTAGAACATGCCCCAAAGGGAAAACTGCTCTACTAGCGTGGTATCTGTGAACCTCTGCACCTCTGCAATGAAGCTTTAAGAGAGCAGTACTAAAATAAACTCAACTCCTCTGTGGTCCCCATTTTCCCAGCAGTATTGCAGACCTCTGCTGCCAGGGATGGAAATGAAAATGATTTATCCCCAGGACCTGGAAGCTAAGCATGGCACAACGGAGGCCCCTTTCCCCACAGCTTGGAGAGGAGAGAGGATGTCCTGGAGCTTCGTTTATGGGAGCCTCAGACTTCCCACTGGGTCCCTTGTTTAGGTCTCCAGTGAGAACATGGCAACTTGGGCCTTGCCCTTGCAGGGACCCCTTGGTTTGCCTTCCTTAACCTGGGAACCTGTTGGTGGTATACCTTAAAGATAAATATTAGACATGTGGTCAGCATTTTGAGTTGTAGTCCAAGGTTACACCCCCTCCTACCCCTCCCACCCTTCAACTAATCTGTTAGGGGGGATCTGACAAGTTTTCCCCTCCACAGAAGCTCCTTGGCATGACTCCAAAAGATGCAGGAGGGCACACCCTTAAATATAATGTAGTCAAAGTGCTATTAAGCTAATTATAGCATTTATTATAGAACTATTTACAAGGCAAAGACATGCAACGTAAAACATTAAAGAAACATAATTACACAGAAATGGAAGGGGGAGTAGGCTACCAAATAGAAGACACTTCATTAATCAGTTGGGTTAGTTAGGTTTATCCAGATGAGCAAGGCATGGAGCCTACCTCCTTGGGAAAAACTCCAGCATCTTGGGATATGGGGGATTGCTAATTCTTTATTTTCTCTTTATTTTAGTGACAAAAGAAAATACATATTTTTTCCTTTAAAGAGATGGAGCTTCACATGGAATCACTGCAATTGTCAATCATCTGTATCTCTCCAAATCAAGATAAAGGATATTACGAAGCCACTGCGATAGTATCTTAGTGCATAGAATAGATACCAATCTCGTAATCCTGTAATTTAAAGGAAACGCTGCTGGCTACATTGTAGTATTTTCTGCACACAACTTCAACAATTTGTAGGGTTTGTTTAGTATGATGAGGTTTTTGTTACACCTTCACTCTGTCTTTTTTATGTCTCCAAATCACTTAGGACAAGATGTTTAGATTTTATTCATTCATTTCACTCACAGAGGGACTATTGTCTCCTTCATTTTTTAAGGCTTTTCAAGTATGTCTCCAATTTGACATCTTTCTTCCTATTTTGATCCTGTTTGTTCATTCATTCAAAGGACAGCAACTCCATTCTTTCAGTAGCTCAAGTCAACACTCAGGAGTCATCCTGACTCCTCTTTTTTTTCACATCTCACATCAAATCCATGAAGAAGTCCTATTATTTCTATCTTCAAACTACAGATATGAAAATGTGTGGGTAAGTTACTTAATTTCTCAGAGCTTCAATTTTACCATCAGCAATATTGGGATAATAGTATTACACCCACCCCCAAAGAAGGGTTGGGAAGATTAAATGACAATTGTAACAATGCAAGGTGTCAGGTACCTGGTAAATGTTCATTAAGTATTAACATCTATTCTATCATCATTATTGGGCTTACATGGCAACTAAAATTATATTGTATGTGTTATACTTTTATGGAATGCTGAAACATTCAGAGGAATAGCAAGAAAGAGACATCACTAAAGCCTCGGCTAATGAAAGAAATGTTAGTTTGATAAAGAACATGAAAACAGGGAGGAATCCAAGATGGCGGCATAGGTAAACACCTAAACTGCTGCCTCCCACAACAATTTAAACTGCAACTAAAAGACAAAACGTCTATCACCCAGAACCACGGGAAAGCTGGCTGAGTGGAAGTTCTACAACTAGAAGGAAAGAGAAAAGAGCATTGAGACGTGCACGAGCGCTGAAAAGCTGAGGTACGGAGGTGCGTGATCCGGGCTGGCGGCGGGCGACTGGGTGCGTTGCTTTTTTCAACCTGAATGGAGACAAGCCCCCGATTACTCTGAAATCCAGTCTCTGGGGAGACGCGGGGGACCCAAACTCCTACGGGGAGAAGCTGGACTGTCTGCCAGTGAGAGTGGCTAGCTTGCAGAGCTGCGCGCAGGAATAATTGTTTACAGCACTGGGGCACGGGACTCCAAGACGCGGTCGGGGACACAGAGCCGGCTTACTAGCAGCCATTGCTGTTTGCCACGCCCTAACCTAGTGACGCCCTGAGACCCCGCCCCACACAACCTACAAACCCACCCAAACTCCAAGCAGCTCAATTAGCATAAGAAAGCCTGCCCTATCACAGCTTAACCTAGAAAACTTGCAGCCCGGGTCAGACAGCTCCAAAACCTCCAAACCCCAAGCAAAGAGGAGAAAACTGCAGCTCTCACTGTAGCTCCTGCTGAGTGGCCTCAGACAGTAGCTGACCTGCACCCCATTGGAGATCCAGAAGCCAGTGTACCTAGTGGTCAGTGTGAGACACCAGATTTCAGCTCCTCACATCCATAAGTGACACATTCAAGAGGCAGACTCAGTGAGCACCAAAGCCCCACTGAAACAAGTCCTGCCCCATACGCGTGTCTTCAGCGCAGCAGTTCTTCCATTATAGACACAGGGAGTGCTCACAGCTAATTGGCCTGGAGGTCAATTCCTCCCAGCGTACCAACAGCAATTCAGGCTTAACTACACCAAGACTTTGCACTCAGCCCACAAAGGGGTGTACCACGAGCATCCACATCAGGTGATTGGGGAGGCTGAGCTACTGCCCCCTATAGGTCACCTACCACACAAAGCCACTCCATCAACACAGGGAAGCAGCCATAATGCAGAAACAAAGAAACATGTCACGAATGAAAGAAACGGAGGAAAGCAAACTACTGGATGACATAGAGTTCAGAATCACATTTATAAGGTTACTCAAGAATCTTCTAAAAACCGCCGAGAAACTTGATGACACTTCTGAGGAGCTTAGTGAGACCTTCAAGGACCTTAATGAGAATGCCAAAAAAATGGAAAAGGATCAGTCAGAAATGAAGCATACACTGTCTAAAATAAAGAATATACAGAAACTCAACTGTAGATCAACATACCCCAAGAATCAAACCAAAGATCTGAAATATGTGGAAACAAAAAACACCCAACCAGAAAAACAAAAAGAAAAAAGAATCCAAAAATATGAAGATAATGTAAGGAGCCTCTGGGACAACTTTAAGCGAAACAACATCCGAATTTTTGGGGTGCCAGAAGAAGGGAGAGAGCAAAATATTGAAAACCTATTAGAAGAAATGACAGAAAACTTTCCCTACCTGGTGAAAGAAATAGACTTACAAGTTCAGGAAGCGCACAGAACCCCATACAAGAGGAACCCAAAGAGGACCACACCAAGACACATCATAATTAAAATGCCAAGGGCAAAAGACAAAGAGAGAATATTAAAAGCAGCAAGAGAAAAACAGTTAATTACCTACAAGGGAGTACCCATACGACTGTCAGCTGATTTCTCGGCAGAAACTATGCAGGCCAGAAGGGTGTGGCAAGAAATATTCAAAGTGATGAACAGCAAGAACCTACAACCAAGATTACTCTACCCAGCAAAGCTATCATTCAGAGTTGAAGGTCAGATAAAGAGCTTCACAGACAAGAAAAAGCTAAAGGAGTTCATCGCCACCAAACCAGGATTACATGAAATACTGAAGGGTATTCTTTAAGAAGAAGAAGAAGAAGAAAAAGGTAAAGATAAAAATTATGAACAACAAAATGACATCAAATACATACCTACCAACAAGTGAATCTAAAAATCAAGTGAATAAAAAATCTGAAGAACAGAATGGACTGGTGAATATAATAGAATCAGGGACATAGAAAGGGAGTGGACTGACGATTCTCAGGGGAAGCAAGTGTGAGGGGTGCGGGAAGAGATTGGACAAAAATCTTACTCCTATGGATGAAGACAGTGGCGGGGGGTAAGGGCATGGGGTGGGGTGGGGAATCAGGTGGAGGGGAGCTATGGGGGAAAAAAAAGTGGAACACCTGTAATAATCTGAACAATAAAGATTTAATTAAGAAAAAAATAAAAAAATAAAAAAAATAAAAGTCAAAAAAAAAAAAAGAACATGAAAACAAATGCAATGCTATTTAGAGTTTGGCAAATAGAATTAGCCAAGAAAAGTACATAGATATTCTTAAAGAGACAAATGAACAAAACACTTAAAAAAATGTTGGCAGCCAGGTATTTGCAATGTCCAAGCCAAGGACATTTATGTAAAAGCAAATGTGCATGTGCGCGCGCGCACACACACACACACACACACACAAATATTAATTATTATATTTTAAAAGAGTATATCCAAAATCTGAGCGTCTTTTATCACCTCAGTTTATGACTTATTCCTAGAAAATTCTTCTCTACATTTTCTAATTTTTCTACAAAGAAAAATTTACAATCAGAAAAATACTATTTAAAAATACTTGTTTTATTGAAAAAGTAATGGCAGTCCTATATTTTGTAGTTAATAAAGATTCTAGTAAAAGAATAAAAAGTTCAGGTTTAACCTAGTTTGCACTTATTATAATAAGGTATGAAGTTTTCAAAGGTTAAAAGCTGAGCCAGTTCTAACCCAAGAAGATTAAATATCAATTTACTTGAAATATGAAGGCAAATGAACAATATAAACTTTAGAGATTAGTAGTTTACACTTATCTTTAAGATGAAACTTACCCACACACATACAAAATGTAATATAAGTTTCCGGGGAAAGGGAGCTGTTTTTACAGTGTGTTTAGTTGTTTGGTTTCGGCTTGTAAGTTATATTATTAAATATGTTTATAAAAGTTTAGAGTATATAAAACTAATAAAAATGATACTCAGTGTGGCTTTTCCCATAGATTTGCCTTTGAATTACAGTGCTGTGGTTTAGGTAGCTTCAAGGCTATATTTATTCTATAATTTTAAGACATAAAAGTTAATAACTTAATAGTAGGCACTTGAACTATAATTTTAATTGTGAAACTGTTTTTTTCCTCTTGGCATCACAATTCAGTATAGTCAGGGTTAGAAAATCAGGCCACAAAAGAGAGCAAATCCCCTCAGATTCTATTTTTAGATACTATTTTGTGGCAAATGGTTTTCATGCCCTTTGCCCTTTGTCCTTAGAACTGTCATCAGGTATACTGGTAGCCTGAACCTGCTGGCACATATATCCCAAAATGAAACAGTATCAATCGTTGTGTACACTCTGTTGGATGCTTGCAACTGTGTAGGGATGAGAGAAGAAATATGCATTCTCCAAATTGTTCTTTCAAAAGTATTTCTTGAGCTTCCACTCTGTGCCAGTGGCTGTGATGGTTGTTTCTACCCAAATTACATCGATTAATACCTGTGAGTTTAAATCCAGGAGCAAGGAGTTAAGGCAGCCGGATTCCACAGGACAAAGGAAGTGGCAATACCAGGGTTTGAACCCCAGGCATCTAATTCACAGCCCACTGTATATATTCAAAAGCTTGAGTGCAAATGAAATTAGGAAGATGAGACAGTGTGACCAAAATATAAGCCATGTTTCAACAGAACACACATCAGAGCAAGACATCCTACCATTCTGAAGACAGCAAAGCAAAATAAACTGTGGTCTTGGAGACTTCTCTGCAAGAGTTGAGGATGAGTTACGTCAGTAAAGCTCCCGGCTCTCTTTTGGATATAGGTGGGGCAACAAGAAGACAGAGTCAGAGAATAGAGTACTCGTCTTTGAACAGTGACCCACCCCTGTTACAAGATCCCTGCTGAGAAGGGAAGGGGCATATTTCAGGCCCCTTGAGCCTGGTGCAGCCTCTGTAGGTGGGAGGGATGGGGAAGCCCACAGCCTCGGTGGTCCAGGCATTGGGTTAAGTTCATGTGCACAATCAGGCCATTGGAGCAGAAACAAGAGGCCCAATAATTTGTTTTTTAAATGTTAAAGCAGATTCAGATCTTTCTTTCTAACAGGAATCTTAGTGTTGCCAGAGGCACTTTCTTGGTGGAACTGCAAACAGTAGAAAATGGCCTTTTCTTCAATCACGGAGTAAAGGAAAGACCCTGAGGAGACAGATGCTGTGTCTATTGGGAGGATATTCTCCACAACACTGCACAGGGAACAATTTTCCCAGGTAGAATTTTTTTCCTGGTCTTAGTATCAGAAACATTTGGTTGGTTTTACTATGGACACTGTAAATCATGTAACTGGTCAGGCTCCCCACTTCACTTTGAAATTTAAAGAAAGATTAGAGCCAAATTTAGGGCCCACCTCAGCAAGTACACAGAATTTTTAAATGTGTTTCTGTATTAGCCTCATCCATAGTTGCTGGTTTTTAATTCCTAATATACATACATTTTTACTTTGTTGTATTGCTAGAAAATCTTTAAGTCGCTTAGGAACACTTTGACAAGGCAGGATACAAATGCATACACACAGACATACATGCGAACACACTGCTGGTCGGAGAAGGTCCATGGGAGGAGGTGAGGAAGACCAGAGTCTGCCCCCCCCTTCACCCCAGCCCCTCACGTCCCTCCTCACATGCCGTCTAGAGGAGTCTTGGACATTTGCATTTACCTTTCTAACACCTTCAGGGGAAGTCATCAATCTGATCATCCAGTGAGATAGTCATGTCCCATGGGTCATGGCACTGGAACTGGAGGCCACTGGGGGGACATGTGAGATTACAGAAAGGGTGTAGAGGGAAGGTTCCCCCTTGGCTGTGATCAATCCTAGCATGAATTTGAGCTCTGCCTCTTTCCCTGTGTGTGACCTTGGGGAAATCCTCCATCCTCTATTAGCCCCGGTCTCCTTGTCTCTAAAAGTAGGAACAATACAGTGCTCTGTCTCACAGGACTGAGACACATGAAATAATATTTATAAAATACTCACCCCAGTACATTGATATCATATTATCATCAGTAGCAGCATCATTAACCCAGATAAGAAAAATTGATGTTTGCAGAATTGCAATGACTTTGTTATATGTGTGTGTGTGTGTGTGTGTTTATAAGAGTGTATGTATATGCATACACATATATACATGTATATATAGATGTATACACACATACACAAAACATTTCCTAAGCCTCTATTATAATAGGAAGACCCGTCTCTGTCATCAAGAGTCTCAGAGTGGTGCAGAGAAACAGATGTGCAAACGAGTATACTCTGATAAAACAGCTGTTGTGCTCTGGGAAAGTCGAGAAGGAAGCAAGGATGGGGAACAGGGCTGGCTGGGTACAATTAGCTGAGGCAGAAACACAGGAAAACCCAGCTTCCTTTTTCAGATATGGTTTTTAAAAGTGTGGCCATGCCCAGCCAGTGTTGCTCAATGGTTGAGCATCAACACATGAGCCAGGAGGTCATGGGTCAATTCCCAGTCAGGGCACATGACTGGGTTGCAGGCCTGATCCCCAGTAGGGGAGTGTGCAGGAGGCAGCCCATCAAAGTTTCTTATCAATGTTTCTGTCTCTCTCTCTCTCCCTTCCTCTCTCTAAAATCAATTATATATATAAGAGTGGCCATTTACATAGCCTTTGGAGGTACAAGGAGAGAGCAGGCTAAATGGACACTCCTACTCTCTGATGCTGTGCAAGGTCTGGCTCAGGTAAAGCAGGACTCCACCTTCTTCTGGCCTCCCTTCCTCGGAACCCCGCAGATAGGACAGATGGAGACCCCCCAGCTGTCCTGGATGCCCACTCCCCAGCCTGCCAAGGGCTCTCCAGTTCACTGTAGTTCACTGAGGGAAAGCAATTGAAATGCATTCTCCATGATCAAAGTGAGAAATGTACCTCTTGACATCAAGTGCTTTCTCCCCATGTGTCCCACCCAGCCTACCTTCCTTAGTCATCACCATGTTCCCAATCCCTCTCCTCCAACACAGAAATACACCACAAAATCAGTCCTCAGTCTCATCCCCGCTGCTCTCTCAATTACATTAAAATATGTAGACATTCGTTAGCTCATTCCTGGCACTCCTGAGAAATTCTTCCTCTATTTCTTAAAATCTAAATCCCAAGTGTGTGTTTTCCTGTTTTATGGTGCTCAGAAATAGAGAACAGTTAGCCACTTTCTTCTGCCCAAAAACTCTTTTAATATGACCACACTAATTTTAAAAAGATCTGCTGGGACTTGGAGTGCTCCTCATCTAGGTGATTTTAAAAATGTAAACTTTTGCATTACGTATTTCCTGGAGAAATTTTACACTTTATGAGAATTTAAAAAGTTAAGACTAAAATAGACTAGAAAATAATGGAGGTAAACCAACAATTTAAAAGTCATTGGAATGAAGATAATTAAGAGTGTTATTCTGTAGACAGTGCAATAAAACAATATTTGCTTTGGTGACTCATCATGGCATTAGGCATTTGAACTGAAACCAGTGATATGTTATGTATGGGAAAACAATTGACCTTAGTTTTTATTTGCGCCTTCTCATTACGTGGAGTTTCTTCTTGTTAAATAAAGTTCTTTGCACCTTTTAACTAGTTGTGTTGCATCCTGGCAAATTAATAGTTTGAAATAATTATTCTCATCACAAAAGTAATGTGGTCAATATAGTTTTATGCAATTTTAGCCATAATAATTAACACAAAATATAACAATATAGTTAAGAAAAAATGTAAGAATTATAAGTAAATTTTCTAAACTGTTTGGCTATAGTAGACTTTTAAGTTGATTTAGAGCAATATAATTTTCTTTTTTACTATGGCTTTGTTGGAAGAACTCCTAGATTTTATTCTAGTTAACTTAGTTTTTGGCAGGTTACCTTATATTCGAAATAACAGAATTTAGTGGTTATAAAGTGACTTAATAATAATGATATGAAAAAAAAAATGATATGGGCACTGAAGCTGAATTTGCTTAAGGATTAGAAACCAGATCTTTTTCCTCTAGCCATTGTCTACTTATATCCAAAACCCATAGCCGTGGCTTATTCAGTGTTTAAGAAAATCTATATTATATACTTGATATACAAGGCTAATTTATATTATATAAAATCAAAGGGAATATATTAAGCTACAGTTTGAAAAAAGATACATTTCGTTTCTACATTCTGGGGTATGTGTATGTATGTGTGTGTGTTTGTAAAAATGCAACTGCAACAGCATTTTTGGTGGTTTCCTAGAACTAATATGTAAATAACTTATATTATTTTTTACAGACTGATACTTATTTTCCATATTGAAGAAACAACACTATTTACTTAAGTTGATTATGGCCTCGGATTTCTGCACAGAGTTTAATTGCCCCAACACCAATGTATGATACAGTATAGTTGCACCTAATCAGCTAGCACATGTTGAATGAATGGGCAGGAGAAATTATTCTAGAAACTAGTTATGTCTGATGCACCACATTTCTGTAGTCAAAGGAAAAGGAAAAGTTGGGTAGTTTTTCTAAGCAATTTAAGCAAAAGTGATTGTGGATCAGGAGGAAAGAGGGCACGAGAGAGAAGAGCAGAGTGCTGAGAGAAGGTAAAGTCATCTGAATGACTTATTCGGTCGTTCCTGGTGCTTTAGCTTTGGAAACCTGGCTCTAAAATGGCAAATGGGCAGCATGTTAAATAGCCTTTTGGACTCTAGGTTGGTTGCAGTTTCCATCAAATTCCACAGCCTTCGGGGAAGGCACATTCATTCAGGGGGTTCAACCAATCTTTTCAGTGGGTGCCATTATCCAAGCCCATTCATTCTAGGTTCGTGACTGGGAGATAGTCAATATTTGTTCAGTATCCTTTCAGTTATGCAGTGAGGGCTAGTTATCAGAAAATCTTTAAGCCAGGCACAGTTTATCTTAGGCAATTTTCATAGCACTTCTTACTGTGTATTTATTAGTGTAAGCACGTTCATTGTCTGACTTGATCAGAGGGTTGATTGCGGATGAATATTCATTGTCTAACTCAGAGTCATGTGCAAAAGAGGAGCCTGATACATATTTGTTGAAGGAATTAGAGAATGAAAATCTCTCTCTCTCTCACACACACACACACACACACACCCTTCTCTTGACCCTCCTCCTTTTCCATGCCTAAGAAGCAGCAGCAAGGTCCAAGGTCCTCCTAGGCACACATCCCTTGGGGTATAGCTTAGACATGTCTTTAGACTGGACACTGGTCTTGGGCCTGTTGTCTCAGATGGAGCTCTTTGAGTCTATGATAGCAGCTCTTTCACTTTTTCAAAAAATCCTTACCAGAAGTTTATGTTTTTCATTATTTTTAGCAAGAGGAGGGAGAGAGAAGCAGAGAAACATCGATTGGCCGTGATCAGGATGGAACCCCACAACCTGCATATGTGCCCTAATCAGAATAGGACCCACCATCTTTCAGTGTAGGGATCCACACTCCAACCAACTGAGCCATACAGGCCAGGGCCCATGTTCAATTATTAATGGGTGATAATGTGTTACTAGATATTCCCCTTCTGTTATACCCACAGTAATGGCAGTGACTTAATTCAAGTGACTTTGAGAAGCTACTCAGAGCTGGTTGCTTTCTCCACTGAATGGTTGTGATGCTTTGGCCCCGCTGTCTTTGCCCCCTAAATCAGGAATGCCTGAAAAAGACATTGTTTTTTCAAAGTGATGTTTTAGTCACCTGTGTAAATCCCTAACATAGCTCTTGGTTCATCAGGAAATCATTTTAAGAAACTATTCCCTGAAAGGTTGCGATGTACCTGACCTGTTGCATCCACCCTCCAGTCCAGCAGTGCCCCAAGGGGCTTTCTGGATCCACATTTCCAGGTGAGACAAGTGAGACCCAGAAGCCTTAGATAATTTGTGTGCATCAAGTAAATGTAAGAGGTAGGACTAAACTCCAGACTAATCCATTCAAAGCCCTTGCTTTTCCCACTGCATGGTGCAGTCATCCCTAGATCATGGGCAGAGTGTTTTTATGACATGGTACATTCTAGGCACTTAGGGAACAAAATAGCTTACAATGTGGTCATCCTCAGAGAGCTTGTATGTTGTATGTTGGCCATCCTTGGTGCATACTCTGTGATGAGGCACTTTAGATGTAGGCCAGGGACTACCACAATATAAGAACTCAATAAACACTAAATTGTAGAATGACACCCTCATTAACTATTGTAGAAAACATCTGAGCATTATCCAGACTATCTGGATAGAATTATATTTTGGTAAGGAAATTGTAGGACATGGTTGAAATAAACCTTTAACTCAGGATGACTGTGGGAAGAAGCCAGCCTGGTCTGCTGGTTGCTACTATTATCTACCCCACAGGGTTTCGTAGTCATGGCTGCTGAACTGAGACCATGGTGATGATTATGCAATGCAGCAGGAATGGTGTCCTGAATGAGTGACAGTGGTTGAAATCTGTGCCATATATTAAGATTTGATCAACATTGGGGAAGAAAGCAAACCTTAAAAAAAAATCTATACTAATAATAGAGAAATATGCAAATTATCCATTACAGCATCACATCATGACTGGATCAGCAGGCTGCGTCCTGCCCTCTGCTCAGGCAGCTGCAAGGCCCCAGGGGTAAGAAAGGAGAGGGAGAAGAAGGCAGGCCTGCATGCAGACAGACCGAGAGGAGAAACAGAAATACAGAAAGGAACAAGAAAAAGACACAGGAATGGAAAAGGGAAGGAAACGCAGGGCTGCACGCAGGAGGGGGTGGCAACTGTGGAGAGAGGGGGGAGCAGGTGAGCTCAGAGAGGAGCAGGGCAGGAGCCCCACCCAGATGCGGGAGGAGGGCAGAGGCCCCGGCGCAGGCTGTTGGCAGGGAGGTGCCTACAGGTCCAGGATGGAGTGGTGGACGGCCGAGGCCTTCTGGGCGGAGGCACTCCTGCTTCACAGTGGCAGCAGCAGTGCCCGGGCCACCCTCGCTGGGCTCAGCGTCCTGGGCAGGGAATGAGAGCAGGACAGCAGCGGGGAGGCCGGGGAAGGGGGCAGTGAACACCTGGCTGGGGCTGAGCCCTGGGCTGGGGGGTTAAAGTCCCCCCCCCCCCACAACAGAAGCTTTAAGAAGGGAGGGAGGAAGGGAAGAACTTTATTAAAGGAGTCAGTAGAGAGCAGAGTTAAAGAAGGAAAGAGGATGTGTGAGTGAACTGTAGGAGCTATAATGAAAATCAAGTATATTTGTCTACTGGGGACAGATTTAAAAGTAGGAGTCAGAAAAGAAAAAAGATAAATGATAGTGAATAATTACACAGGTAGATAGATAGATATTAAAACAGTGGAAGTAAGCAGCGAAGAATGTATGGGAAAGGTAGGATGAGAGAGAAAGAGGGAGGGAAGAAAAGTTTTAAAGGGGAGCCAGTAGAGCTTAAAAGGAGAATGGGAAGAAGGAAGAAATGGGGGAGGGAGCAAAAAAGGTCTGAGGGAGGAAGTGAAGAAAAAAATTAAGGTGGGAAGGAAGGGAAAGGGAATGGAGGACAGGGGTAAAGATAAAGGAAAGAAGGAATGTAGGGAGGGAGGGTAGGAGAACAATGGGAAGAAGGATGATGGAACAGAAGTAGGAAATAAGGAGAAAAGAAAAGTTTATAAATGATGAGTCAGTAAGAAAAAGTGTTACATAAAGGAGAGAGAAAAATTGTGTGAGAGGGAGAAGCCAATAAGGAAATCAAATACAATTGTGTGTGGAGGGGATAAGATTTTTTAAAAAAAGTTAATCGGGATGATCAAGCCAGCAGGGGAGGGCAGTTAGGGGTGACCAGGCTGGCAGGGGAGGGCAGTTAGGAGTGACCAGGCTGGCAGGAGAGGTCAGTTAGGGTGATCATGCAGGCAGGCAGAGTGGTTAGGGCAGGCAGGCAGGTGAGCGGAAGAGCCAGAGGTCCCAGATTGCAAGAGGGATGTCCAACTGCCAGTTTAGTGGGATTGGGCCTAAACTGGCAGTTGGACATCCCCCGAGGGCTCCTGGATTGGAGAGGATGCAGGTCGGGCTGAGGGACACACACACACACACACCCCTGCACAAATTTTGTGCACTGGGCCTCTAGTAGATATATATCTGACTTCAACTTTGAGGCTTTTTTGTTGTTGTTGAGTCACCCAAGGATATTCTTCCACTGATTTTTTTTTTTTAAGAGAGAGAGTGGAAGGGATGGAGAGCGACAGAGAGAAAGATCAGTCTGCTTGGCGGCCTCCCACACCTGTCTGGAATCGAACCCAGGATCCTTCAGTCTGAGGGCTGATGCTCTATCCACTGATCCAAACCGGCCAGGGCAACATTGAGG
Source organism: Corynorhinus townsendii (assembly GCA_026230045.1). Lineage (NCBI taxonomy): Eukaryota > Metazoa > Chordata > Mammalia > Chiroptera > Vespertilionidae > Corynorhinus > Corynorhinus townsendii. The sequence goes on along the minus strand of JAPDVU010000003.1, from coordinate 45,129,477 downwards.
CTTTAACTGAGGAGCAAGTACAAAAATCAAGAACAAACTTGTACCTGAATGCTGGATTGACTCTTTTGCCTTCTTTTAGAGAGGCAGAATTTTTTAAACAAACTTTTTTTTATTTAAAAAATTTTTTAAAATATTTTTATTGATTTCAGAGAGGAAGGGAGAGCGAGAAAGAGACAGAAACATCAATGATGAAAGCTACCATTGAGAATTCCTGCCCATTCCTCATCCAGCTTCCTCTATTGTTAACATGTTACATTACTGAGGTTCATTTCTCACAACTGTGGAAAGACAACCTACTTAGTAACAAAAATCTGCCCAAACAAGGGGTTTTATGCAGAAGCCATGACTAATAGACCCAAGAAGGGCCCCTTGAAGGCAGTTTAAATGTATGGCAGAGAGAAAAGAGTTCAAAATGGACACAGTGACGGACGCAGATAAGGCTAAAAGTAAAAGTCACAAAGCAAATGAACCAAGAGTAAGCAGAATTCAAGTTGACTAAAAATCTATATAGGAAAACAGAATCTTGACAGCTACCTCACACTACGGATATAAGTTAAATCCTGTTGATTTTTTAAATAAATGGGAAAATTAATAAAACTGCTAGAAGATAATAAAGAAGAGTATCTTGATTTTAGAGAGGCATGAATCTCTTAAATGAATCATAAAGGAAAATAATAATTTGAACCTCATTGAAATTAAGAACTATCATCCATCTTCATCCTAAGAGAGGAGAGAAAATATTTCCAATTAATATATTTAACAAAAGACATAGAGAGAATATATAAAGAGCTCCTGAAAAAAAAAAAAAGGACAACTCATATTTCTAGAAAATGGACAAAAAATTTGAATAAGCACTTCACAAAATTAGGAAAGCCAAATGGCAAATAAACATAGACAACAACCTCATTATTCATCAGGGAAATACAAATTAAAACCACAGTGCAATACTGCATATCCCCACCAGAGTGAAAAATTGTTTTGAAACTGAGAATTCCAAATGTGGAGCATGGATGTGAGACAAATGAAACTCTCATGCACTTCTGGGGAAAGTGCAAACTGGTTAACCACTTTGGAAATTTGTTAGCCCATCTACTAAAACTGGGTGTATGTATAATTTATAATCCAGCAGTTCTGCTCCTAGGAATATATTCAACAAAAATGTGTAAACACATGTACCAAAAGAATGCCTAGAATGTTCATAGCAACACTGTTCCAGAAGTTGAAAATAACCTAACATTAGAAGTAATCAAAGCAGTCATTAATGATAACATGGATAAATAACTTGTGGTTCATTAGCATACTAAACTAATGAAAATAAACACAGCTGCACACCACAATAGGAATGAATCTTACAAATGTAGTACTGAGTGAAAAAAGCCAAGCAAAAAAAGAGTGAATATTCCATTTACGTTAAGTTCAAACTCATACAAAACCAACTTATGCTGGTAGAGGTCAGGATAGTGGTTACTCTTGGTAATGACTGAAAGGGGCATGAGAAAGACTCTGGGATTCTAGCAGTGTTCTACTTTTTTAAAATCTAATGGTTACAGGGGTGCTTTCATTTTGTACAAATCCATCAAGCTATACCCTCAAGATTTGTGCACATCTAGAATCTAAATACTAGGGTCAGAATAAGACACTAATCTGTGAAAAGCCTTCAACTGAAAGTTTATAAAACTTATTACGCTATGTTACAGTGATCCAGAAAGCATATATTAATTATTGTGCCCTTTACTAACAAATGAAGCTGATGAACAATGGAACACACATCTCTTTACTGATGAATACAGAACATTAGGTCTAATGCACCTGCCTGCAGTTCCATCCATTAGGCCTGAGAGAAGGAAAGGACATGTCTTGGCTGGAATAGCTCTTGTTCCTAAGCCCAGAGGATCCCAATGACTCCCACCTCTGGTAATCCCAACCACTCAGCAAAGACAGTCACACAGACAGAGCCCAAGAGAAGCTGAAGGCGGATTCCAGGTTAGAACTGCTCTTGTCCCCTGAACTGTTTCCTGTGCTTCTTTCCTTCCTTTACAAACAGTGCCCAGCATCTGAAGTGACCTTAAGGTGTCATTATTTTCTGAAATCTTAAAGAGCCTCAGTAGAGCAGAAAGCATTTAGAACTGGAAGACGGAAGATTCTGAATCAGATTCTGTAAAGAATAAATATGAAAACTTACTGTTTTCATAAGCATCCCTGATCACCATGGCATTAGTCAACCTCTGTACTACCCTCTAGGAGTTTCCATTCCTCTGCACTTAGGGGGTTACGTTCTCCTTTTCTTCACTGTTGAAAATAATGCTTCACTAAATAGCTTTGAACATTCAGTTTGTGTTCTCTGATCATTCCCTTAAGACAGATTCTTAAATGATAAACCAGTGCAAAACGTGTGAACATTTGCCTAATTAAACATTCAAAAATATGTATTATTTCCAGATTGCTTACTTAAAAAAAATGGAACCAGTTTATAGACGTGCAAGTATTTAATGAGTGTTCTCATTTCACTACATCTTCACCAGCATTAATGTTTTAATGTTCACTTCTTTGATACCTCAAGTAGCATGTCATTTCTTTTATGAATTTCTTTATTTATGGATTAGGTTAAATACTTTAAGAAAATTTTTGATGTTGTTTATGGAAGTGATTGAAACATTATTATATGACTTCATAAGGAATATTTCAGTCAGAATTGATAAATCAATAAGAATAAAGTGGAAGGAGAGACTCATATTTGTATGACATCCATAATTCCAGGAAGATCATTTTAATTATTTACTGAAATTTAATTTTTTAAATATATTTTTATTGATTTCAGAGAGGAATGGAGAGAGAGAGATAGAAACATCAATGATGAGAGAGAATCATCGATCAGCTGCCTCCTGCACGCGCCACACTGGGGATCAAGCCTGCAACCTGGGCATATGCCCTGACTGGGAACCAAACTGCGGCCTCCTGGTTCATAGGTCGATGCTCAACCACTGAGCCACGCCAGCTGGGCTAATTTTTATGCCTGGACAATGACCTCCAGCATCTCTTAGATGCAGTTACAATGAGCCTTTAAATGCTTCACAGAGATTTTTGCCTGGTTTGCTTAAGTCCTGGTGGATATTTTTTAAATTTATAGGGAAAAATTGATTCATGCTATTTTCTATTTCCCCATGATTTCAGGATTCTGCAATTTATCTGAGAACTCAAAGAGCTAGCAGAAATACAGGAAAATGCTGCCCCATAATTTCAGTGTGCAATTTACTTGTCCATAGAAGACCCCCTTCATCAGACCGTTTGCTCTCACGTTTCAGAGGGAATATGGACAGCTGTTTCTTCTCAGAAATTTATAAAACAAACCTAAAGAAGAGTTGGCAGTTTCCTAAGTAATGTACTCAAAGAATGTACTCCTAATGGGGAAGCTTGCAAACCCACTTTTTAGAGTCATTTCCCTCAGGATTGGCTGGCCAATGTATTGAGTTTTATGGAAAAGGCACAAGGCATTCGAGGCCATAACAGCCTACTTGACAGAGAGGCAGCTGCTTTCCTGCCACATGTCTACAACGCTGCAGGTGAGTGTGTCATCTGTCCTGATCCCACACTCAAAGCCCCCTCAGGGCCCTGACCCTGGGTGTTAAGTGAAGGAGCAGGGGCAGGGAGCAAGACCCAGGAAACAGTGCTTGGTGCTTCTTCTTCCCTGTTCTCCTCCAGAAAACAGCTACTCATGCCTGAAACTCCTCTCTCCCCACCACCTCACCCACAGCAGGACTACCATGTACTAGTAGAAGGCCAGAGCACTGCATGTGTATATGGAGGGAAACCCAGAAAGTTCTCTCTCTAGCTCCATGAGCAGTGGCAATCTAACCAAAACCTGGGAGTATGAGACCACTTCACAGGTAGGATTTTAAAAATAAAAAACTTTGTCAGTCAGTTGTATCTTCTCAGGAGACACTTGTACACACGTGCATGCTATCTACCATCATTGAAGTGGTTAGTTTGCTTCAGGGTTGTCCCAGGCATTGAAGAGTTTGCAGCTATCTTTGGGGTTGTGATTTGAAGACTGAAGGACATCCAGACCTGCTTCTGCCACAAACCAGTATTGTGCCTTCTGACCTGGTCAGCTAGTAGGGCCCCATTTCCCCCTTTTTAAAAAAATATTTTTATTGATTTTAGAGAGGAAAGTAGAGTGAGAGAGAGATAGAAGCATCAAGGATGAAGGAGAATCATTGATCGGCTGCCTCCTGCATGCCCCACACTGGGGATCAAGCCCGCAACCCAGGCATGTGTCCTGACCAGGAATCAAACCGAGGCCTCCTGATTCATAGGTCACTGCTTAGCCACCAAGCCACGCCAGCTGGGCCCCGGTTTTCCCTTTTAAAAGTAAGAGTACTAGGTTAAATAAACCCAAAGTACCCTTGTGAACTTTTTTGACTGCATCCGTTCAGTGAAGTTGGGCCCAAATATATTTAGTGACTTTTCTGCTTTCTGCAGCATTCGGGTGGATTTGCAGGATCTTGGTGGTGGTGCGGCGGGGGGGGGGGGGGGGGGGGGGGGGGGGGGGGGTAGGGGGTGGGTGGATGAAATGCTGGCCTGCAAGCAGAAGCACCTGTGTCCCTTGGCCACTCAATTCAGGGACCAGGGACTATGTCCTGAGGAAGCCGCTGGCAGGGAGGCCTTCTGTAAGAGCCTGGCGGAAATGTTGGTGAGGCGAGATGTTTTCTGTCCTCTGCAGCTCTGTTGCTGGGCAGCAGTTGGCTGGCTGTCCCTGCAGTTATCACCTGGGACAAACATGGACTAACCCCTCCCTCCCCCCACCACAAAGAAACTGCACCTGGGAGGGCCGTCCACAGCATCTCTTCCAGCCGTGGGAGTCAGCCCAGGCTTTGCCATGGGAGATGCTTTTCCCACCTGCATCTTGTCCTCAGCAACTTCCCTTTGCCGCTGCCCCGCAGAGAAGAGATACTTTAGATACACAAATTGCCTGTGGAGGAGGGTGGCAGGCCAGGCTGTCCCCAAGTGCAAGTGACAACAGGAGAAGGCCCATATTTTCACTGTCATTAGTATCCAATCACAACAATCTAATTTAAAATAAAAGGCTTAGAGCTTGCCATTCTTGTACCTCTGCCCGACAAATGCCCCATAAAGCTGTGTGCAAGGCATATTCCAAACTAGAATTTGAGAAATTCAGCCCTAAATTTTAAGTCAAAGGCTATGTGTGCCACATCATCTGATGACTGTCACCTCACTTCCAAAATGGATTTTTGCCTCAGCTTGCCAAAGGAGCCCACCAGTCATAACATCAGGAAGTCCTGAAATGTCCTGGTTATTAAAGAGGGTCCATTCAATGAACAGAACAAATCGGGATGGTGTCTGGAGTTGATTCCTGGCAAGCTTTCTAACATCTGAGTTTCCCCATTGGTAAAATAATGACCAGAGGATCTCAAAACACGAGCAGAAACCTCACAGATGCAGCTATTATCATTATGGTGTCCTTTCAGTAGGCACCAAACCCACGACGCAGCATCCAATTTTCATTCAGGCAAGTTAGGTTTAGCAATGTTATCACTTAGTTTCCGCTAAAGGATTAAAATATGGCGGCAGCAGAAATATCCAAAAAAGGCACACAATTAGAGCTAACCACACATACACATCTGTAACGTGTGCACATGGACCCAGTGTATTAAACCTGTGATGTGCCCTGGCTGGTCTTGCTCAGTGGATAGAGCATCGGCCTGCGGACTGAAGGGTCCCAGGTTCGATTCCGGTCAGGACACATACCCAGGTTGTGGGCTCGATCCCCAGTGTGGGGCATACAGGAGGCAGCCAATCAATGATTCTCTTTCATCATTGATGTTTCTATCTCTCTCTCCCTCTCCCTTCCTCTCTGAAGTCAATAAAAATAAAATAAATCCTATATAATAAAGATGTAATATGCAAATGGTCTTTACACTGTGAAGTGTAATGACCAACCACGTAACAACCAGATCACAGATCAGCAGGAGGATGGGGCAGCGAGCTAAAAGCGGGTGGCAGAGAGCTACAGGAGGAGGCAGGGCAGCAAGCTATGGGGGGTGTGGGGCGGGGAGGGGAGGGAGCTACAGGAGGGCGGGGCAGCTGGTGAAGAGCTACTGGAGGGTGGCAGCAAGCTACTGGAGCATGGATTCGTGTGCAGGGCTACTAGTAAATAAATAAATAAAAAAACCTGTGACACACAGACAGGAAACTGGAAAGGTGCCAGAGGACAGGCGGTAGGACAAACCTCAAGTTCAAACTAAGCATCGCACGTCCAGGTTAAATGTGCAAAAAGGGTTAGTGATGTCCCTCCTGAAAAGCCACCCATCTTAAAAGAGATGAGAGAGAGAGAGAGATAACAACCACAATGCTGATTGAATAGTAATCATTGAGAATATGTCAATATGAAGTGGGAGTTAGGAAATGTGGGTTCAAAATTTTGTGCCAGTTAAGTGGTTGTGTTCTGTGGTTCATCCACACTGTTGACTTCCGCCAAAGGGCTCCTTGGTGTAAAGCCCTTTACAGAAACAGCACAGTGGGCCCTCCCTTTACTTCTGGTTATACTTCCTAAGCCTTTGACTCTAAAAACATTTGTCTGGACCTCCCTATTCTTCTTTGTTCCTTTTGTCTAATGTTTTACAAAGTTTTGTTTTATATACAATCACCTAGATAGATAGATAGATGATAGATAAATAAAATAAGAGAATGTTACAACTTTCTCTTTTGTAACAACGCTGCCAACTTTTACTCAGTGATGAATCAGCACCATGAACTCACAAGCCACTTGAAATAAAAACTAAACTTCTTGCATAATTAGAAACTACTTCAAAAAAATAATTTACATTTGTTCCAGCGTCAGTAGCCACCAGAGAGAAACCAGGGTCACAGGCTAACGTGTCTACAGGTGCTGAGCGGGGAGAACCCTCCATGTGCTCCTTGGAGCTTCTGAAGGACCTCGTGAATGTTTGTGTCCAAAGTGCACCATTGCACGATCAAGTTCAAGGGCGGCAGGTAGGGGATGCACTTTGAAAAGTGAAAGCAATCACTTGAATATTATTTTGATGATTATATCACAGTTGAACTGGAAGGTAAAGCCAATAGGCTCTAGTTTTACAACACACATAAGATGCTCACGATTTGGTATGTTACCAAAGTAATTCATCTTTAGATTCAATAACTATCTTAAAGGTTTAATTATGTGAAACCGTCTTTCAAAAGCAACATGTAAGTCACTTCAGTGAATCCTCTGATCTCTTTTCTTAGTTGGACGGCATGAAAAATCAGAAACTAAACACTATTAATATGTATGTTCCCCAAATCAGTGATTTTTATGGCATTTGAATGCAGGACTTTATAAGTTGGAAATAATACATATGCTACTTATTTTATACATGGCATTACAAAATTAGCCAGTCAGAACGCTCTGTAAAAATGCATAACATGAAACAGGAAGACCTCTGGGACATGGGGCAGAAGTGGAAACAGATCCTGCCCTTTATATTCAATGTGAAAATAGTTTATTTGTGCCAACAAAGCATTACTAGTAAGACAGTTTCAGGGCTGTCACATTTGAGATAAATTTCACATCTTGTCCCAACCTTGCCTTTTCCCCCCAGGTGAGACAATTTAAGAATAAAGTCTAGAAAACATTGTATATATTCAGAGAACCTCTACAATGAGCTGTTAAGAATCCTGTCCCCATGATATGTATAATTTTATTTGCCTGCTCTTGCAAATGACTATCCTGAAAATGTCATGTGAGGAAATTTTTACTAAGGCTGTCACAAAAGGGGAACCTGGCCATTTAAAGAAGCTATGGAGAAGGTTCCTGGTGAGACAGGCATAGCGGGGAGAGTGCTGTCTAACTGAGTGTGAGTGTTCCTCCCTGTCTCCTGTGGTTCTTCTGTGTTTGCTGATTCTCTGTGCAGCTGTGGATTTCCATCCCAAGCTGCCTGTGAAAGCTGCCTCCTCTTTTCCAGCAGGATGGCAGTCCCCTGCCCCATCCCTCCCAGCCCAGGACAGGACAAAATTACAGCTGAGTGCCGAGGCCATCTGCTGACACTGGCTCGCCAGGGTGGCCTCCCCCTCCTGCTTTCTCCTAGCTCTACTGTGGCAACACACAGAGAGCTGCTCTCACCTCCCAGCTCTGCCCCCTTACCGTGGTTCCTGCCACAGGACTAGGTGTACATAGGGACCTGGCATTATAATCCTGATTTATAGTAATGACTGTTAGAGAAGATAGCTGGCCGCTTTATCTCCCTCCCTCCCCCCAGCCCTGGGTGTACATAACAGGCAGAGGTTATATTATTTGGAAGTATATTTGAAGCAGGTGTATTTGGAGCAGGGGTTTGTGGCGGTAGCTGCTCAGGTGCACCCCCTTGTCTTTCCTGCATGTTCTGTGTATCACACCCCCCCAAAATCAAATGGACAGGAATGGTAGCTCTGAGGTTTGTCTGTTGTTAGGCTGTTTGTTTAATTGTTGCTGTCATTTCTAGACAGAATTTATTTCATCAGTGGAGTGTTAATATGTTCTTTAAGTTTGTTTTCATCTCACTGTGTTTTCTCAGACTTGATATTACAGTGTTATTTTTATAACAAAAAAAGAGCAGATTTTAGAATGGCTTTGAGTAGAACTAACTTCTGAATCATTAACTAATTTATTAAGGACTCATTGCTACAAAAGGAGATGGTAAATCAATAGGATCTCTTTATTAATTTTCTGACTTCTAATTGTTAATATAAACTCTGTCTGTTGTGTGCACCCATGCATGCACGTGCACGCACATACGCCCCAGGTGGCAAGGGTCAAATCCAGCCATAGGACACTGTACTTTCTGCTTCCAAATGTTCCCTGGTTCCTGGAAAGAAAAGAATGTACAACCTTGAAGTGCTCCTGAAGCTTCGAGTCCAAGTGGCTGATGTAATTTCCTACATATCAATAGTCTGTGGACTGTGAACTCCAAAGAAAATTAGCAACACGGTTAAAAATGACATTGGTTTTGTGGCCTGAAGCTTGCAGACTTTGAGAAACAGTCTTCTGGGCAGGGAAAGAATACAAAAAGCAGTGGTTGCTTCCAGTCTGCACAGACTTCGGATGTAATTGATATATCATTTACACTTCACCCGAAAATGCTCTGCAAAGAATTTATCTCAATGCGGTCCTGTTGGTTCAATGCCACCTGCATCTTTTTAAATCACTTAGAACTACTCACCAAGGTAATTAACCTCTGCTGGCCTGGAATTTTTTCAATTATCCGGCTGAAGCCTGGGAACGTATTTATAGAGCGTCATGGCCCTTGAAGGGTTAAGGCCAAAAATGTCTGAAGAAAATCAGCTTAAATATGTTGTACAACAAAACATGTTGTTGCGGGTACTGGAGCTAGGCTATGATAATGAATTTCAGACTCAAATATTTTCTTTGATTGTCACACAAATGTATGAGGAGCCAAGGGTTCGCTTTCAGTGTTCAGCATGGAGTTGGTTGTGTTTCATTACCAGAGGCTAATTGTAGGAAAGTCATTTTCACGTCCAGAAATCCTGATATGAAAATGTTGGCAGGGAGGGTGAGGAGACTACTAGGAAGCCTGGCACCCTTCGTGGGTGACTATTTAAAAGAAGGATTAGTGGCTGCCCTTGGTATTTAAATACGTTTGAAGGGTAACTCAGAGATTAATGCTGGTCCCCAAAACGACACCCCTCTGTAGTGAAAGCCCTGCCAGTGGACCACTTGCTTCTAAGCACCTCATAGTCCCTTCCAAGAGGATATGGAAATGTCTTCGCCCCGAAGAGTCCTCCATGAGATCATTCAGCACGTCTATAATGTGGACAATCAAACCGGAAGGAAATATGCTCTGTCCTTTTCTTGCTGAGTGTTTACTTATTGTGATCCTTCATCACCATAAGTCTGTGAGGTTTCTTCTAATTTTTTTTTTTTTTGAGGTGCTATGCCTTGGTTAACCACCACACAGGACGTGAATGCAACAGACCTCAGAGAAAGATGGGCAAATTGCCTGATAAAGGATTACAGTGGAAGTGAAAGGCTGACCTACAGTCAGGAAATGTTAATCATTTTTACACCAAAGTGAGTGTAACGTTTCTATAGGGAAATTACTTCAATCTGGTCAGTGCAAGGAGCATTTTGTATAATCGGATTGCAAATAAGGTTTGATCACATTCCAGCTTAATCTACTCTCTGAGCACCATTTACGGCACTAAATCAAGCCCAGGGAAGCTGCCGGCGCGGCTCTGCAGTCATTACACCCAAGGGGCAGGGACTCGGTAATAAACAGCAAATAAATTGAAGCACTGACTTGCCTGCTACAGGGCATTTCTAATTATCCTCCAGTTTAGCTGGAAATTGTCATGCTCTCATCACAGCCTATTTTAGCTGCTGCTGAATAAGAGTGATACTTTTAGGCTGAATTAATTGAGAATATGAGGAAGCTCAGATTGTACCTCCATCTCCCCACCTCCTCCTCTCCCCAGTCCCACCTCCAAACCCTGCTGACTTATTGTAGGTATTTAAGAAGTCCCAAGAGCCCTAGCTGGTTTGGCTCAGTGGATGGAGCATCAGCCTGTGGACTGCAGGGTCCCGGGTTCAATTCTGGTCAAGGGCACATGCCTGGGTTGTGGGCTCCGTCCCCAGAAGGGGGTGTGAAGGAGGCAGCCAATCAATGATTCTCACTTATCATTGGTGTTTCTCTCTCTCTCCCTCTCCCTTCCTCTCTGAAATCATTAAAAATAAAATAAGAAGTCCCAAGAAAACTATTTATTCTGTCTTTATCAGTCTCCCTCCTCTGTAAGGGCATCAGAAATGTAATGTAACCACGACATGCCTTGTTTATTTCAATTACAGCCCAAGGATCCACCAGAATAGACAGCACTAATAAAGATAACTTGAGGGTCCCCCCAAATGAGCTGGGAAGGTAATGGTGGCTGGTCCAAGCTGATGGGCAAGTAGAGTTACCCATCTGTGGCATCATGTGATGAAATCTGTTGAGGCAGAAAAAGTAACTTGGCCAATGGGGCCCATGGTGGCCTCTGGTCTGCCTCCACCACCGCCGCACGAGTGGCCCCAGAAACAGTGTCAGAAGAGCTTTGGTCCCGGGATCTCAGGATGAACAAGCTCACGCTCGGGTTTTGAGCATCATAAAAAATACTTGCTGGGGTAATTCTGTTGGAAGATGAGGCCAGGAATGGTTCCTATTCTGTAATTCATTTGGAATGTAAGGTATTAAAACCATCCTTTACGCAAAATGACCTTGAGAGTTGAGTTATTAAGTATAAGATAATCCTTTCTCCTTCAAGTTCAAGGGTTGATTCTAAGGTAAATGCTCATTGAAATGGATGCTCTTTGTACCCGGGCAGACTTACTGGTCTTCCTAAATGGGAGGTGAATTAATTATTCTTTCTAGCCGAGCTCTCTAACTGTGGTGAGAAAAGAGGCTATGACCACTCCAGGAAGGCAGAAGGTTCTAAGCTCCCCGGGCTGCTCCAGCTTCCACACTCCCACTAACTTCTGCCTGCCTTCCCACCTCCAGGGAAAAAAAAAAAAAAAAAGCTTTTAAACTGATTTTATTGGCTCCCCTGGGAATCGCAGTATCAAGGATGAATAACATCCTGTACTTGTGAAGCTCTCTGACTTCACTCCCTGTCGACAGCACAGGATTCTCCCTGAGCACACCCCTTCCAGCACAGCAGGGCAATTGGACAGCCAGCTGGTGAGGGAAAAATTTCTCTCTCCACTCAAACCAGCATTTCTTCCACCATTTTGGCAAGCCAAGGCAGGGTTTTCCGTGGCAGCCACTTTGCATTATAAAATGGTCTTCTGCTGATGGATTTCAAAACAACCTTCATTACGTCTGTATATTTTCCAAAACGTGAAGTCCAAAGTATTATCTGATATTATCTGGGTATTATCTAACGTTTTTACTACACATAATTTCTTCATGGTGAATCCATCCTCTCCCTGCAGTAGGAAAGCATTGCCTCTGTAGCTTCTCTCTTTAGGGACCCAGAGGAGCAATGTGACGCCCAGCCTCCCTCCCTCCACACTCCCCTTGCCCACTTTTGCAGTGGGAGGGGGGGTCATGACTGGGGTATCTTCAGGAGCAGCACCCGTTATCTTCTCACCTTCTACGAGGCTGGGACAGTCAAGCATGAACCCCAGGGCACAGAGGAGTCCTTATTAGAGAGGGACCCTCACAGGCCTGTCTCCAGGAGTCCACAGTGAGAGCAATGCGAGTCCTTGTTCCTGAGGGCTCTTCCTGTGGTTCTCAGTAACGCTAGCAAAAGTTCTGGGTGACATTTGGGGACAAAAATGGAAGGATTCTCTTACGGGAAAAAAAGCACTACCATATTTTGAGAAAGGCTGCAGAAATTGAAAGCCCACTGGTGGTATTAGGTAAGGTTACCTCACTTTAGGTGAATTAGGACCATCTGGAGCTAGAGTAGGATGAAAGGGTATTGTATACTTAACAAAAGGATGTTTCTCTTTAGAAAGGTTACCCGCAGAACCTCTTTAAATAGACACTTGCGTTATGTACCTGGGAGGACATGGTCACATAGCCTGGTGCTGCCACTCCACTATCTGAATCATCCTGGGCAGGATTGCTGACTCAGTTTCCTCATCTCTAAATTCAGGGACTGATAATGCCCACGTCACAGGGTTATTGTGGGCAATAAAATGAATTACAGTTGACCCTGAACAACATGGGCTTGTACTATGTCCGTCCACTTATACACGGATTTTCTTTTTCATTAAATACCTACATTACTTTTGACCCAGGGTTGGGAGTCCAAACATAGGGAGGGCCAACTCTATGAATTTGTCTGTGCCATTTAATATAGGGGACTTGAGCATCTGTGGATTTTGGTATCCATAGGAAGTCCTGTAACCAATTCCCTGAAGATACCAAGGGGACAACTAAGTTTTTGGGAAGTCAAAAGTTTTATGGGGATTTTACAGGGTGGGAGGGCAGTAGTGACCAGTGCCCCTAACACATGTGCTGTTCGAGGGCAACTGTATATTCAAACCAAAACCAGGGTGATGGAAGGAGACTTGACTTTGGGGGGTGGACACAATACAATATACAGATGATATATTATAGAATTGTATACCTGAAACCTATATAATTTTATTAGCCAATTAGAGGCCCGGTGCATGAAATTCGTGCATGGGGGCGGGGGGCGGGGGGGCTGTCCCTCAGCCCAGCCTGCACCCTCTCCAGTATGGGATCCCTCTCACAATCCAGGACTGCTGGTTCCCAACTGCTCGCCTGCCTGCCTTCCTGATTACCCCTAACCACTTCTGCATGCCAGCCTGATTGATGCCTAACTGCTCCCCTGCCAGACTGATTGCCCCTAACTGCCCTCCCTGCAGGCCTGGTCCCCCCCCCCCCCAACTGCTCTCCCCTGCAGGCCTGGTCCCCCCCCCCCCAACTGCTCTCCCCTGCAGGCCTGGGTCCCCCCGCAACTGCCCTTCCCTGCAGGCCTGGTCCCTCCCAACTGCCCTTCCCTGCTGGCCATCTTGTCCCGGCCATCTTGTGTCTACATAGGGGCAGCTATCTTTGACCACATGGGGGCAGCCATCTTGTGTGTTGGAGTGATGATCAATTTGCATATTATTTTTTTATTAGATAGGATAGAGGCTTGGTGCACAGGTGGGGGCCGGCTGGTTTGCCCTGAAGGGTGTCCCAGATCAGGGTGGGGGTTCCCTTGGGGCATGGGGCAGCATGGGCAAGGGGCCTGTGGTGGTTTTCAGGCCAACCATGCCCCCTGGCAACCCAAGCAGAGGCCCTTGTATCTGAGATTTATTTATCTTCTATAATTGAAACTTTGTAGCCTTGAGCAGAGGCCAGGGCAGGCCAGGCTGGGTGGGAAGGTTGGCTTCCTCCATTGCCGGGGAAACCCAAGCCTCCTGCTCGCTCCGTGGCCGCAGCCATCTTGGTTGAGTTAATTTGCCTACTCGCTCCTGATTGGCTGGTGGGCATGGCTTGTGGGCATAGTGGAGGTATGGTCAATTTGCATGTTTCTCTTTTATTAGTGTAGATGTCATGCCAACAAACTCAACAAATTAAAAAAAAAAAACAGTGAGATACCACTTCATATCCATTAGGATGGCTTCTAACAAAAACAAAGAAAGGATATGAAGAAATCAAAAACCCTCATGCATTGTTAATGAGAGTATAAAATGGTGCAGGAGCTGAGTAAAACAGTTTGGCAGTTGCTCCAAAAATTAAACCCAGCAATTGCACTTCCAGGCATATACCCAAAAGAACTGAAACCAGGAACTCAAACAGATGTACTTGTACATCAATGTTCCAAGCAGCATTATTCACATTAGCTAAATGGTGACAACTCCAATGTCCATTGGATGAATGGATAAGCAACCTGTGGTATCCAAGCACAATGGAATATCATTCAACCTTAAAAAGGAATGAACTGCTGACTCATGCTATGACACAGATGAACCTTGAGGACATTCTACTAAGTGAACTAAGCCAGTCCTAAAAGGACAAACACTATATGATTCCACTTCTGTGAGGTATCTAGAGTAGTCAGATTCATAAAGTGGGATAATAATTGCCAGAGGCTGGTGGGAGCAGGAAATGTGCTATTTCCTTCAATGGGTACAGAGTTTCTGTTTCTGTTTAGGAGGATGAAAAACTTCTGGAAATGGATAGCAGTGATGGTTGTACAGCACTGTGAATGTTCTTAATGCCACTGAATTGTACACTTAACAATGGTTAAAAGAGTAAATCTTATGTCTATTTCACCACAATACTATATAGATTAAAAAACCGAAACCCTCTGGTATAGGTTACCATATATGTTAGTTGAATCTGGATAATTTGATTTCTATAAAAAATGGCTTGCCCAAATTTTTAAAACCTCCACTTACTGCAGGTACTTCAGTGGGTGTCACCCTGGCAACACATTAGAATCCCCTGAGGCATCTTTTTTGTATGCAGGTGTCTGGCCCTCAGCCCCGAGGGTGGCCGTGAGCAGTATCATCTGCTTGCCCTAGGGCACTGCACAAGGATTTTCATCTTCCGCATGAGCCATGATGTAGAAACGTTGGGGGCACTTCAAGGAGCCAAGAGGGGCTTTCAGCATCCTGGCTACTGTTGAACAGTCCCACTGAGACTGAGTAATTGAGGGGTAAACATGGGAACTAATATTTATGAAGCAATGACAATCTGCTGGGTACACATATTATCCCACTGAATGTTCTCTGAATCCTATTTTACAGATGAAGAAACTGAGGCTTAAGTAGGCTGCCCAGGTTACCTGTTATAAAACAAGCACGTGGATTACCCTGAATCCATGTCCAGGTCTGATTCCAAGTCCTTCAGCTTTTCCACTCTTTTTCGTGTTTTTTTTCTCTCTCAGCCCCAGCACTTGTCCCAGCACTTGCAATGTGAACTTCAAAGCAGATTGGAACCAAATCCTGAACCTTGGCACACAACCAGAAAATGTTACTTTGGGGTCCCAGGGAGGAGTCAGTGGTCCTCCTTCCAAGGTCTGATGTGCTATTTCTTGTGCCTGGGTCACAGGCATAAGATCCCATCCCAAACCAATGCCACCTCCACCCTGGTTCCCTTTCCTTTTATGAAATACCCAAAACTGAGTCACCCTGAAAAGTGAACCACCTGCACTTACTTACCCAAGACCCTGTGACCTCTCAACCACTGCTTTACCTGACAAATCCCATCTGGCCCCTCGACTGCCAGGCTGTCTAATGAATATGCTTACTTAGCTCCCATATTAATTATCATCCCCCATCCCTGCTGAGAATGTAAACAGTGACCATTAATTGAGCTAAGTTTTAGAAATATACACCCCTGTGCAAAGAGGTGCCATTTGTTTAGGATGACAGATAAAACTACATAACTAACTCCACCCACACACCTCCCTTTAGTGCCCTCCTTTATCAGGTGTGCATTTTATCTGATTTTGCAGAAACCCAGGATAAAATTTGCAGGAGGGTATGTTGGACCTCAGGTCAGGATTAGAGATGGCAATGCATCATGAGACCCCCGCAGCCAGTTCTCTCTGGCACAGAAGAACCATTGCAAGGGCAACGCTCATTGTTATGTGCTGAAGATAGGCTTAGACAGAGCCACAGCTGAGAGTCACAGTTCCCGGCACTCATGTCTGAAGTATTTGATTGAAGTTAGTCAAACACTGGGTCTGACCACGTCATTGTCCTCTTGGTTGCTCAATGTGTTCATTCTCACATCCCCAGTTACATTCTAAAGTCATGTTATTTACTGTAAGATGCTACCATGGATCCAGAGACCAAGTGGGAAGGGGGATCATTCAGCCTTAGCATGAATATGTACTTTACTTTTATAGTTGTTGTTAATCCTCACCCGAGGATATATATATATATATATATATATATATATATATATATGTTTTTTCCCATTGATTTTTAGAGAGTGAAAGGGGAGGGGAGAGACAGAGAGAGAAATATCAATGTGAGAGACACACATCAATTGGTTGCCTCCTGCACACACCCCTACTGGGGCTTGGGATTGAGCCTGCAGTGAGGTACGTGCCTTGACTGGAATTAAACTCTTGACCTTTCAGTCTGTATGATGATGCTCTAACCACTAAGCAAAACCAGCTAGGGCTCAACTTTACTTTTTACTTATAAATGGCATAGACTGTTATGGGTTGAAATCTGATCCATGCCCCCCCCTCAAAAATATGTTGAAGTCTTAACCCCAGGTACCTGTAAATGTGGCCTTATTTAGAAATAGGGTCTTTGCAGATGTAATTAGTTAAGCTGAGGTCATTAGGATGGTCCTAATCCCTTATGACTGGTGTCCTTATAGGAAGAGGAAAATGCTATGTGAAGACAGCGACGCAGGGTGAATACCATGTGACCACAGAGGTAGAGACTGGAGAGATGTAGCTGTGAGCCAAGGGATGGCAAGAATTGATGGCCTCACCAGAAGCTGGAAGAGGCAAGGAAGGATCCACCCAGAATCTCAGAGGGAGCATGGCCCTGCCAACACCTTGATTACGACTTCTGGCCTCCAAAACTTTGAGAGAAATTTTTCTATTGTTCTAACCCACCCACTTTGACATACTTAGTTATGGCAGCCCAAAGAAACTCATACACTGCCCTTTTCTTAAGAGACTGTTTGGTACAGTATCTGCATTTATAGTATCTACATGTTGTAGATGAGCTATGCTGTTCTATATTGTAGTCTTTCTTTTGATTTTGAGGCAAATTAATTAACATGATACAGAAAAGGGAGAATACAAATGCTGAAGCCCTCACTTTAAGCCCTTATGCTCTTTTGTTCTCCATTATTGCATCAAATTATTTAATTGGGTCTCTCTGATTGTGCTCAGACACAGAAAAGAACACAGTCTATTGAGAAACGCCCCACAACCATAATGCAATATCAAATTCAATTCCCATCCAAAGTGCTCGCTGCTAAAAGCCTGTTCTGTGGCTGCAGATTAATGAAGATCTGCATTGAGCAAAGTGGTGGTTGTAGAGACATTATTTTCCTCCAATAGAAGGCCTATTCTTGAAGAACAATAAAAGCATAGAGAAGCGTTAGTCTGCTTATGGATAGAAATAAATCAAAATGAATAAGAGGGTTGATGGAAATAGTCTGAAAGCAGCAGAGTGGAATTCTGAAAATACTGTTTTTGTTTTGTGAGGACATTTTCTTTCCTCCCGCGCCCCATCCCTCCAGAGACCCTTGTGAAATGCTGTTGGGTGCAGGATCAAAGGCTGTGGAGTGAAGGACAAATCTGAAAACTTGAAGCCCAGTTATAGATAATCAACATTTAATAAAGGCAACCCAGGCCAGCCTGTTTATACTCACAGTGGGAGACAACATGAGGCGGCTCTGGCCAGCGTGTCTGCCTGGACAAGGGGAGGTCACACCCAGTGGCAACAACTGTCCTAAGAGTGAGCAGTAATTGTGTTGCTTTCAGCTAATTACACACTAGGTTGATTCTTTTTCCCCCAAAATATATTCCATTGATTTCTACAGAGAGGAAGGGAGAGGGACAGAGAGCCAGAAACATCAATGAGAGAGAAACATCGATCAGCTGCCTCCTACACACCCCCACTGGGGATGTGCCCACAACCAAGGTACATGTCCCCGACCCGAATGGAACCCGGGACCCCTCAGTCCGCAGGCCAACGCTCCATCCACCAAGCCAAACCGGCTAGAGCTAGATTGATTCTTGAGTCTCTCTGCTCGCTCTGCCCTTCGACTGTGGGTTTCCTAATATTTCCTCTTTTTTTCTCTCTCCCCAAACCTTTTTGTTTTGGAATGGCCTGTTTTTACCGCCTTCCACCACACCCCCTTCCTAATTTTAATCTCCATCCTAAATTCCATTAAGAATTCCCCAACCTGACAACATCAGCCTTCATCAATCTCTCTGCCCTTTTCTAATTGCCCAAGACACAGGTTATCTGCACCTGCCTTTGGCACAGGTGTGTCTTGGACTATGTACCTGAGCTGTCCAATGTGGTAGCCACCAGCCACATGTAGCTACTGAGAAATGTGGCTAGTCCAAATTGAGTTGTGTTGTAAGTATAAAATGCACACTGGATTTTAAAGACTCAGTACAAAAAAGAGAATGAACTATCTCAATAATTCTTGAAGTTTGATTACATGTTGAAATTATATTTTTATTATACTGAGTTAAATAAAACATATTATCAATATTAATTTCTCCTGTTTCATTTTACTTTTAAAAATGTATCTACTGGGGCCGAAACCGGTTTGGCTCAGTGGATATAGCGTCAGGACTGAAAGGTCCCAGGTTCGATTCCGGTCAGGGGCATGTTCCTGGGTTGCAGGCACATCCCCAGTAAGGGGCATGCAAGAGGCGGCTGATCGATGTTTCTCTCTCATCGATGTTTCTAACTCTCTATCTCTCTCCCTTCCTCTCTGTAAAAAATCAATAAAATATATTTTTTTAAAAATGTATCTACTGGGAAATTTGAAATGGCCTATGTGGTTCACATCCATGACTTGCATTATATTTCTATTTGGCAGTACAATGGAAGCTGTGGATCATCTCTAGTTATCTAAAATGGGGGCAGTCTAAGCCAGAATTTTAAATACAAGAGGACTAACTCTGGTATTCTAATAAGATATCAAGCTTTCTAAATGAAAGTTAAATTCCAAGCATCCTCACCCTCACCTCTCCACGGCACCTGCTCCTTCGAAGCCCTGAAAATGCTGCTTTTCCAGGCTGGGAGATGGGCCTACCCTCACGTGGTCTTTCACACTTGCAGCCTTCCCCTTTGCACCCCTTTTCTCCTTGGGAAGCATTTGCATCTTCCATCCTTTGGCGCCCAGTGTACTCTTGCGCTATCTCCATTGCATCCTTTCAAAGATCCATTCACAGTCAGTGTGAATGATTGATTATGCTTAATGTACAGCCTTCTTTAGGGCATTGTCTTTTTAGCAAAGGCAGAAACCTCTGAGTTGGCTTCAGCCAAATGGAGTCTTACTGAATGACCACATGCAATGGACAGCCAATGAGGGAGGCACTGGTTTAAACAGCAAATCTCGGAGAAGCCTGTGAAATCCCACCACTCTTCATTCTCCTAACTGCCTCGGGAACCAAATAGAGGCATTCACAAAGGACTCCTGTATGAGCCACTGCAGGACTCTGCTCTCTAAACAGAGGCTGCTCTACTCCCAATTTTTTTACTGAATTAAATTTATTGGGTTAACATTAGTCAATACATGATCTACGTTTTAAGTGTACAATTCCATAATACACCATTTATATATTTTGTGCTCACCATACAAAGTCTAGTCTCCTTCTGTTAGTATATATTTGGCTCTATTTATGCTCTTCATTCTCCCCCTATCATCTTTCTCTCTGGTAACTACCATGCTGTTGTCTGTGTTTATGAACTTTTTGCCTTCTGTTTTATATCCCACATATGAATGAAATGATATAATTCTTGTCCTTTTCCATCTGACTATTTTGCTTAGCATGATACTCTCAAGATCCATCTATGTTGTCAGATATGGCAGTATTTCATCCTTTTTATGACTGAGTAGTATTCCATTTCTAACACAGATTTTTAAATCACCATTTCTTACCTATGTCCTCTCTCTAGCCAAAAAAAGTGGTAATTGACTTACCCTAGGTCACATAGCTGCAATTTAAACTGAGATTTCTGGACATGAGTCCAACATTCATTTTAGAATACTACACTGCTTCATTTATCAATTTGGTATGATATATTGCTACACCACTTTATTGTGTACTTGTCTTATCTCCATTAACTATAAGCATACTATAGGCTCCTTAAAGATAGGATCATGAGTGTAATAGTTATTATTGTAGGGAAGTGCTGATTGTTCTTTGGCCAGAACAGCAAGTAACCTCCAGAACTGGGTTTATACATATTCCAATTGATCAATGATGATTTTGCATCAGTAAAGAGGCTTCTGAAAGTCAGCCAATCACAGCTTTACTTAATGGCATACTTCATCAATCAATCACAATAGCCTCGCTGGAGTACCCACACTTCCACAGCTAAAAGTCAAGCAATTCCTAAATACTCCCACTTTGTCTCACCAGGAAGTTTAAAACCTCCTTATTCTTGCAAACTTTATCTCAATATGGTTTCCTGGAAGTGAGTCCCAAGAGTCCACAGCATGTTTACTAGTACTCTCCACTCTTCACTGCAGAAACACTGCTCAAATGACATGGCTCTACTTCTAAGGTTTGCAACCAGTCCATAGTGCAGATAGCTGCACATTGCACAGGGGTCCCCAGCAATCCCAGACAAGCCCCCACATGTACCAGGATGACTTGGTCCACAAACTTAGGAATGCAATATATTTAATTTTATTTTCTATATAAACTTAATTTCGATTTTAAGTCCCCATTCCAAGGGAGTTGTAGAAACCTAATTTCAATCCATTAGGATCTCTCCTTTTTCCAAACTCTGGGAGGAGGGTGGGTGGGGAGAGGCTTACATCATGCCCAGGCATTGGGACCCCAGGAAGTATATACTTCAATAAAGCCACTGTGGAAACATTATCTAATGTCTTCTGTATAATAACTGACATCTGTCTGAGCTCTGATGTCACATGCATTCACTCACTTAATCTTCTTAATGGCTAGGGGAAATATATGGTCTTTCACAAAATATTTTATTACACAAAATGGAAACAACTTACCTAAGGTGTTTTTCTTTTGTTTTGTATTATGAAATCTCAGAACCAAATTTACTATCCAATTAATGAGCAATTTTATTCCACTAGAGTGTAATCACCATGTAAGCAGGGTCAGGCAACCTTTTAGAACCTGATGGCAAGCACATTGCCTGGCACATAGGTGATCAATAAGTAATCCTACCTAATAAAAGAGTAATATGCAAATTGACCGTCACTCCAACACACAAGATCGCTGCCCTCAGGTGGTCAAAGATGGCTGCCCCCAGGTGGACACAAGATGGCCGCCACAAGATGGACAGCAGGGGAGGGCAGTTGGGAGGGATCAGGTTTGCAAGGGAGAGCAGTTGTGGGCGATCAGGCCAGCAGGGGAGGCAGTTGGGAGGGACCAGGCCTGCAAGGGAGGGCAGTTGGGGGCAATCAAGCCTGCAGGAGAGGGCAGTTAGGGGTGACCAGGCCAGCAGAGGAGTGAAGTTGGGGGGGACTAGGCCTGTAGGGGAGGGCAGTTGGGGGGAGACCAGGCCTGCAGGCCAACTGCCCATGGCCCCCTCCCTGGCTGGTCCCACCCCTGATTGGCCTCCAATTGGGGGTGGGGCTGGCTGGCCAAACACCCACGGCCCCTCCCCCCCGGCTGCTGGCCCCTGATCGGCCCCCCACACCAATTGGGGATGGGCCAGCCAGCCAATCTCCTGCCATTTCCTTCTCCCAACAGTCCCAGCCCCAATCCGCCCCAATTGAGGCCAGGCGGGCTGGACCCCACCCATGCACGAATTCATGCACTAGGCCTCTAGTTGTAGAATAAATGAAACCATGTCCTCGTTGTGGTACAATTGTCTTACTTTTTATGCTACTTCTGTTCTACACTTTTATATGCTTTATTGTGCATCACTTCAAATTCTTTCTTTGGCATTAGGTGGAAAATAAGGAAGAAGGAAGATGAAAAAAATAATGGAGAAAGGGAAGTAAGGAATAAAAGGTTAATGTGATAATATCTTCTGCATTAGTTGACAACTTAAATACTTCTTACTTTTTAAACTATTATCTTTTTCTATATCCTTTTGTACTAATGTATTTTTAAATGAACCAACTGCATTGAATATTTGATATAAGCAAAACAGATATAGAAAGAATGGTGGATTCATCTATCTACCCAAAAACCATTAACTGGGCAACAATCACTGGAGATACAAGCTGGAAAGGAAGAACCTCACAAGTGCTTACTGTCTGCCTGTAGGTGGGATAAACATATAAACAACATAGTGAGAGATGTATGTATGAGGCACAGTGAGAACACAAAGGGATTATGGCATTGAGAAAATCACATGAGCTGAGTCCTGGAATATGAGTAGGGGCTTGCAAAGTGGGGAAGGCTGTGGGTGCTGCTGGGGAACATATTCTAGGGAAAGGTATGTTACTTTCCATACTCCTTGAAAACAAGTAATATTTGGAAGTTTTAAATTCACAAAAAGCTGATTGCCTTAAAACAAGAATTATTTAAAATTAATTTGGTTTTGTGTTACCTAAAAATACACTTAGATTTTTAAGAGACTACTTCATTTAATTAACAGATTTGCTTCTGAAACACTGTGTACATAAGACCCAAACATCTGGAGAAATAATTTTCTTTAGAAAATTTACCAGATTGTACCCTAAGTGCTTTGAAATCAGCAAACCATGAGAAATCTCCTTTTAAAATAAAGTCATTAAAAGTTGGATAGTGTTACTATTAAAAAATATTCTTTTTTTTAATCCTCACCTGAGGATATTTTTCTATTAACATATATATATATTCCCATTGATATTTAGAGAGTGAAAGAGAGAAATATCAATGTGAAAGAAACACATTGATTGGTTGCCTCCTGCACATAGTATGTGTCCTTGACCGGAATCGCACCTGGGGCCCTTTGGTCCGAAGGCCAGCACTCTATCCACTGAGCCAAACCAGCTAGGGCTAAAAAAAATTCTTTATAAAAAAAGTTGATTTCTATTATGTAATATTCATTGCCCTGGGCGAAACACCCTTGATAAACGAAAACATTTTTTACAGCAAATAATCTATTGCTTTAAATTCACTTAAACTGATTTGATAATCTGTTTCAATTCCTGTGGCAAATTTCTATATGGAAAGACTTTTAATTAAATTTTATTTAATTAATTTTATTTTAATTAATTAAAATAAAAGTAATATATGCATATAACATTTAAAAAATAGAAAGGACTTTTATGGAAAGAATTGCTTGCCCAATCCTCCTTGTTTTCAGCTGCCTCCCTAGAGAGATGGGGGAGGGAAAATCAAATAATCTCTGCTTTTAGTACTTCCAGTGGTAACCTCCATATCTTTAAATAATATACTTCACCTCCATTTCTTTACTTACCAAGATTTGGCTTCATTTATATTTCTAACATTTATATTTTAATATCACTATGTTTTACATCTATTTGTTTACCTTTTAAAATTAATCAATATGTTTAAACTTATATTTCTCATTCTGTCAACAGCTCCTACATTTGTAAGGTGAGGTTGCTAACTCCTCTGTCCTTCTCTCCAGATCTCTTCTTGATCTTTTACTTCCCAATGTCTGCTGGTCATACTCTGTGTTTTTAAAAAATTAAAAAATTTTAAAACATGGTTAATATGTAAATATTATTCATTGCAGATTCAAATGTTGTGATATGATTACATTTCCTTCTCTGTAATTTGAAAGTGATTACCCCAATTCTAGTCAACAAGTATAAAAATGGAATCATCTTGCCTGGCTAGCGTGGCTCACTGGTTGAGCATCGACCTATGAACCAGGAGGTCACAATTTAAGTCCTGGGCAGGGCACATGACAGGATTGTGGGCTTGATCCCTGGTGTGGGGGGTGCAGGAGGCAGCTGATCAACGGTTCTCTCTCATCATTGATGTTTCTATCTCTCACTCCCTCTCCTTTCCTCTCTGAAATTAATAAAATACATATTTAATAAAAGGAGTCACCTTTATTATATCTAGTCACTTATTTAAAAATCTGCTATAGTTGTGTTTGCTTTTGAGTCAGATCATGCTTTGCACAGCTTTTTAATTTTCCATGAGATTGACTCCTTTTTCTGGTTGAGAGAAGAATCATGTGCCTTCTTATGACATCCTTAATACCCTTAAGCTTCTTAATCATCCTACCTATTACTTAAGATCAATTTTATTCTTTCTGATAACTGTCTACTGACTTTTTCTGCTAATTAAGACCAGTTTTCCTATTTTGACCATCACTTCCTTATATGGCTTTTTTTCCCCCTCACATGGAGTTTTTAGTTCCCATTTTTATGTGTACATTTCCAAAAAAGCACTATAATATATTTTTATTCACTACCTAATTGTCATTTCTATGGGTTAATCTTGTTACAGCTTTCACATTATGCAATAATGACAGGTCATAGAGCTTTTCTGATTATTTTGCTGTGAATTTTTTAGTATTTCATGTAAACCATAGACTGTAATATTTATTACAGTTTCCTCATCCTGTAGGATGTTTGCCAAATAAAATATCAGGAAGGAAAGTCTGAAAGATTTTTATGTGGGGACCTTTTTTAACATTCCTTAAAATATATTTCCTCTCTTAGCAACAAAGGAACTTCGGCTACAGAAAGCTTTGTACTATGTTATAACTTTCATATTACCCTTTCCATGGCCATTTTTCTTGGGTTGCATGGTCTATATCATTCATTGCAAGTTTACTTCATCCCCCAGGATTCATAGCCGATGCTCTGCGGACCATAAAATTTCAGCTGCAAAACCAGAACATCTCATTATTTCTGAAATATCAAGCTTGTATCTTCTTGATAAATAATTCCTACTAGTATAATGTATCAGACTAAAACATATTTTCTGAGGCCAGTGAGGTTACAGCGGCAATCTCACCTTTTTTAATTTTTTTGCCCCGAAGACAGTGATTTCCATATATAGAGTGACCCCGGTTTGTGTTGAACATGGGGAATGAGGATGAAGCATGAAACGACACATATTGCTGTCAGAGATTTGAAATGAGGACTGCTAACCTGTAGGCAGCCTTCCAGACTAATCAGCCCCTCGCATTACCAATGTATTCAGAGAGATGCATACCTTAGCTGGCAATGGGCTGGCAAGTTTTCCCTTTCTTCTTTCTCCCCCCACCCCCTTTTTAAAAATCACAGCCATTGAGAAACATTACATTTTAATGCAATTCTTCCTTCTCTCCCCTACTCTACTAAGAGAGAGAGAGAGAGAGAGAGAGAGAGGATCCATTGACACCAAATCCCTGAGACACTGGTCTCATCTGGTTTCCCTGATGCTTGAAAAGTGGGTGCGACTGTTTGGATTTGCTTTTGAATATACATCAGTCAGCGGTGCTTAAACAGGTGATAACATTTTTACTATTTCAGTTGACAACAGTCAGCGCTCTGGAATTTAGCCACTTATTAAAGTTGGCTGCCAGGTCTAGCTCAAGATGTTTTTTTGTAAGGAAATCGTGTCACCACTCAGAGTTTTGTTTGTTGTACATTGCAGGGTAGCAACATGGGGAAGGAAAAGAGGTTTTTAAAAAGAATAATTTGTTTTCTCCTTCCTGAAACTTCTCTTTTAGTGTCCATTTCACAAATAAGGAAATCTGCCAAAGTCTTGCCAAAAAAATATCTCTGCCCTGGGTCTGTAATTGACTGATGATAGAATTAAATATGTATATAGTTATGTTTTTTCCTTTTTTCCTTATAGTTCCCATGAAGTAGAACTTTGCAAGGCTTTTTCCTGCAATTTCTAATATCAATAAAACATTAGATAACAAAAATTATGTATATATGTACCTGTATTAATTTAACATATATTTAGCGTGGGCAAAAGTACATTTACAGTTGTTCATATGGAAAATAATGCAATAATTAATAAATAATAACACAGTAAACTCTGTTTCGCATACTCACAACTGTAAAGCTACTTTTGCCCACCCCATATATCTGTTATCTACTAATCTATATTAATAAAAGGATAATATGCAAATTGGTCAGGACACCCTCAGAGTAATGACCAAACAGCAGGCTGCATGGGGTAACCAACCCAGCAGGGGGGTTAGTGAGGGACGACCAAACAACTGAACAGCAGGCTGCGTGGGGCAACCAGGCCGGCAGGGGGGGCAGTGAGGGGTGACCAGGCTGGCAGAGCAGAACAGTGAGGTGCCACCAGGCTAGGAGAGGAGGGCAGTGAGGGGCTACCAGGCCAACAGGGGGAGAAGTTGGGGGCAACCAGGCCAGCGGGGGAGCGGGGGCAGTTAGGAGTGATCAGGTCGGCAGGCAAAGGCAGTTAGGGTTGATCAGAGTGGCAGGGGGGGGCAGTTAGGGGCAATCTGGCAGGCAGGCAGGTGAGCAGTTAGGAGCCAGCAGTCCTGGATTCTGAGAGGGATGTCTGACTGCCAGTTTAAGCCCAATCCCACAGGGGTTGGACATCCCCCGAGGGGTCCCAGATTAGAGAGGGTGCAGGCTGGGCTGAGAGGACCCCCTTCCCATGCACAAATTTTGTGCACTGGGACTCTAGTATATATAAAAGGCTAATATGCAAAGTGTCCCCTCCAGAGTTCGACCAGGAGACCTGGAGTTCCATCGCTCATTATGATGTGCACTGACCACCAGAAGGCAGCATGGAACAAAAGAAGGTTCTGGCCAGCAGCCAGAAGGCCCCAATCAGCCCTGATCACTGGCCAGGCCTAGGAATCTACCTATGCACAAATTTTATGCACCGACCGAGACTCTAGTATATATATATGTCTACACACACACATATATATAAGCATAACTCAGGTGCTTTAAAGAAAATCATTTCAACTGTCAATTATTCCACAATCTATCTGTTGGGCTGCCCTTCTGATAGCTGTTAAATAATGTCAAGAAGCACAATGGCAATTGCCTACCTTGATGAAAACTCATTTCTATGCTGAAACTGTAAGCGATAACAGCCACAACAGTGCTTCCAATTTGGGGTTTGACACTTGTTGGACCAGGAATAGTTTCAAGTGGTCATTGCATCTCTACACATACCAAGCCTTCTCCAAAGACTCATCAGCAATATTCATGCATAAGGGCTAATTTAAAAAATAGGTAAATGCTATGGTGATGATTAAAATTCTAAAATTCACTTAATAGCATTACTGAATTTATGGTATCTAGGTGAGTATATATTTCTCCATTATAAGTACAATTATCTTTCAAGTAAGGGATCTGATATTTTTCCTTTGGGGAAAAAAAGGCCTCATACAAGCAAAAGCTCAGAAACCAGTGAGCCAACAAAGACAGTGAGTTACATTGGTCCATAACCACAGAGGCGCTGTCTGCAGGTAGCAGCTCTGCAGCCAGAGGCCAACTGCAACCAGCTGACAAGTTATGTTGACTTTTGATTCCTGGGGCCTCCATGGACAGAAAGCCCATCATGTGTGCCCCTTACTAGAGCCAAAGTGTCAGGTGACCAAGTCATCCAATAAATATCTCCTTCTCAGGTTTAGAATCTGGGCGGCCATGTTTTCTTGACTGGCTTTGTCATCACACACTTCAGCAGAAACTATATCAGCTTGTGGAAGAATTTAGATTAGTACTTTTTAAGCTTAAATACACAGAAACCTCTTTTAATTGGAAAACTATGTATCAGTGGTTCTCAACCTTTCTAATGCCGCTACCCTTTAATACAGTTCCTCATGTTGTGGTGACCCCCAACCATAAAATTATTTTCGTTGCTACTTCATAACTGTAATTTTGCTACTGTTAGTGAATTGTAATGTAAAAAAAAAAAGGCGACCCTGCTAGCGGTTCTCAACCTGTGGGTCGCAACCCACAGGTTGAGAACCGCTGCTATAGAGCCTAAGACCATCAGAAAACACAGATATTTACATTACGATTCACTAACAGTAGCAAAATTACAGTTATGAAGTAGCAACGAAAATAATTTTATGGTTGGGGGTCACCACAACATGAGGAACTGTATTAAAGGGTCACGGCATTAGAAAGGTTGATAACTACTGCTATATATCACCAAGGGTTGATACATGATTTTGATTATTAATGTTATTAAAAATATGCAAACATAAAACTAGGTATATCTTCCTAATGTTAATGGTCTTGTTATAAACCAAATATAGTAAAAAAAATAATAATAAACTTCCAGTTAGCAACATTAAAGCATGATAAAATACTATTGCAAACTTGTAATAAGAAATATATGCTGGGGAGAAACCAAGATGGCGGCATAGGTAAACACCTGAAGTTGCTGACTCGCACAACCACTTCAAAACTACAACTAACAGACAAAACGGACATCATCCAGAACCACAGGAAGTCTGGCTAAGTGGAAATTCTACAACTAGAAGGGGAAAGAAAAGCACACTCAGACTCAGAGGAGCTGCAGAAGTAAAGTGCAGAGGTACGGTGGTGTGCACACGGAGAGGGCTGGCAACTGAGTACGCGGCTGGCTTTTTCAAGCCGAAGGGAGACACAAGCTCCCAACTGCTCTGAACTCGAGTTCTGGGCAAGACTCTGGGGACTCAGATTCCTACGGGGAGAAATGGACTATCTGGCATCGGGCAGAACTCAAGGGCAGCTTTCTCTCAGAGGTGCTTCCAGTGATTATCACGGGACACTGAGACCCAGGGGCTCTTAGGGCAGGGCTGATGGGAAGCCATTGATGTTTGCTCCACCCTGAGACTCCGCCCCATCCAACTTGAAGGTGCCAGAAGAAGAGAGAGAGCAAGATACTGAAAACTTATTTGAAGAAATAATGACAGAAAACTTCCCCTACCTGGTGAAAGAAATAGACTTACAAGTCCAGGAAGCGCACAGAACCCCAAACAAAAGGAACCCTAAACTTACCTAACAAACTGTAGTTGAGTCAGAGAGACCCAGAATATCCAAAAGAAGGCCCAAGGCTCCACAGCAGCTTGCATTGCTTCACAGCTGGGCCTCATCAGGGCACCTCCAAAACCCAAATAAAGAAGAGGAATATGAAGATCTCTCCATAGCTCCTGCTGGGTGGCTTCAGGCAGAGGCTAAATTAGCACCTCCTTAGAGATCCAAGACCCAGTGTACCCAGGGGTCAGAGTGGGACCATCCAGATTACAACTCCTCAGATCCATTAGGGACACACTCAGGGGGCAGACACAGTGAGCACCAAAGCCCCACTGAAGCAAGTCTTGCCCCATAAGGGTGTCTCCAGCACAGAAGTTCTCCCATCGTAGACACAACTGATCCTCACAGCCAATTGGCCTGGAGGTCAATTCCTCCCAGTGATACCAACAACAACCAAGGCTTAAGTACAACAAGACTGTGCACACAGCCCACAAAGGGGTGCACCAAGAGTGTCCACCTCAGGTAACTGGGGAGGCTGAGCCACTGGGCTCTATAGGAAACCTAGCACACAAAGCCACTCTATCAACACAGGGAAGCAGCCAAAATGTGGAGACAAAGAAACAGGTCACAAATGACAGAAATGGAGGAAAGCAAACAACTGGATATAGAGTTCAAAGTCACAGTTATAAGGTTTTTCAAGAATTTTCTAGAAAAGGCTGATAAATTTAGTGAGACCCTCAAGGATACAAAAAAGGACCAACTAGAAATTAAGCATACAGTGACTGAAATAAAGAATAATATACAGAGATCCAACAGCAGACTAGAGGATCGCAAGAATCAAGTCAAAGATTTGAAATACAAAGAAGCAAAAAGCACTCAACCTGAAAAGCAAAAAGAAAAAAGAATCCAAAAATATGAAGATAGTGTAAGAAGCCTCTGGGACAATTTCAAGAGTAACAACATCCGAATTATGGTGGTGCCAGAAGAAGAGAGAGAGCAAGATACTGAAAACTTATTTGAAGAAATAATGACAGAAAATTTCCCCTACCTGGTGGAAGAAATAGACTTACAAGTCCAGGAAGCGCACAGAACCCCAAACAAAAGGAATCCAAAGAGGACCACACCAAGACACATCCTAATTAAAATGCCAAGAGCAAAAGACAAAGAGAGAATATTAAAAGCAGAAAGAGAAAAACAGTTAGTTACCTACAAGGGAGCACCCATATGATTGTCAGCTGATTTCTCAACAGAAATTATCCAGGCCAGACGGGAATAGCAAGAAATATTCAAAGTGATGAATAGCAAGAACCTACAACCAAGATTACTCTACCCAGCAAAGCTATCATTCAGAATTGAAGGGCAGATAAAGAGCTTCACAGACAAGAAAAAGCTAAAGGAGTTCATCACCACCAAAACAGTATTATATGAAATGCTGAAAGGTATTTTTTAAGAAAGGAAGAAGAAGAAAAAGGTAAAGATAAAAATTATGAACAACAAATACATATCTATCAACAAGTGAATCTACAAATCAAGTGAATAAAAATTCTGCTGAACAGAATAATCTGGTGAATATAATATAATCAGGGGCATAGAAAGGGAGTGGACTGACAATCCTTGGGGAAAAAGGGGTATGGGGGTTGCGGGAAGAGAGTGGACAAAAATCATACACCTATGGATCAGGACAGTGGGGGTTGGGGGTAAGGGTATGGGTGGAGGGGAGCTATGGGGGGAAAAAAGAGGAACAACTGTAATAATCTGAACAATAAAGATTAAAATAAAAATAAAGAAGTATATGCTGATTGTCACAACACAGATGTTTGTTTTGTTAATCCTCATTGGGGGATATTTCTTCTATTGATTTTAGAGAAAGGGGAAGAGAGGGGAACGGGCAGAGAGGAGAGAGAAGAGAGAGAGGACAGAGAGAGAGGGAGAGAGAGAGAGATGTAAGAGAGCCACATCAATTGGTTGCCTCTCACACACACCCTAAAAAGAGTGGGGAACCTGCAACCCAGGTACTTGCTCTTGACCAGAATCAAACATGGGACTCTTTGGTTTGTGGGCCGATGCTCTAACCACTGAACACTGCTGGCCATGGCAACATAGTTTTTTGGGTTTTTTTAAGTTTGGCCTATAAAGCCTACCATGTGCTACAAAAGAATTCAATTCTTCCACCATTTTTCTCTTTTTAAGCTATTTTAATTTTACAGTTCATTCTGTTGTAATAAAAAACACATTAAACTATAAAATTGTTATGAGTAAGCCCAGACCTCCAAGAATACACCTCCAAGCATCTGAGGACCCTACATGGAGAAACGCAGTTTTACATACATAACATCCCATCAAAATGAAGGAAACAACCAGGCACCACCTTGAGCAAATGCTTTAGGCAGAATGTCATCCAAAAATAGCAACATCCTTTAAAAAAAGTCCCCTGTTAAAGGTTCAGGGACAGAGTTCAGAATCAACACCTAAATGTAAGTAAAAGCAAATCAACCATTAAAATAAAGAAGATTTTTTTTTCTGGCTATAAGAGAAAAATTTGTGATGATTTGATAAAATATTTTTCTAAATAACTTTTCCCATTTTACCAGAAAGCTTGCTAAGTTCAACATTCTGCATTTTTTAAAATTTGAAAGTTAGAAACAAAAATTTCATTAAGAAAGAATATTTTAGTTGCTATCTTTTATGCCTGTGAACAACTTCCTTTCTAAATTGTGGACCATGTTGCAAAGAAAGCACCTGTCCTTTATTCAACCAGCCTCAAACCCTGTTCTCTAGCCAGCATGATTGGCTCCCAGTGTGTTATGCAGTCAGGAGCTCACCAATTGGCAGCTGCACCAGTTTACTTACGAACTTCAGGTGATTCGGCTTGAGTGATAGCAACAAATTGCCAAGGATTTATACGTTCACTGTTTTACATTCCCAGAGAATTGCTAGTCAAATGCTGCTACCTATCCTGCCCAATATTCATGTAAACGGATTTTTGACTCTGTGACAGCCATTCATTTTATGTGCTTTTCACTAGGAAAATTTTTATTGGATGTTTTCAGTAATAATCTCTAATTCAAGTGCACAAATACTCAAAGAATTTCCATCTTTTGTTGCTTTGGAGGGTTTCCCCCTCCCTTGTAGTTTTACTGACATTTTTTTGGAATCATTTCACAAAAAAGAATCACCTCTGAGGAATCTACAATTGCAGCCATATAAACTTTTTTTTTTTCATTCGGGGGTGTTATTCAAGAACATGCCCAGATTGGTATTTTATCCTAACAAATTGTGTCATTGTATTATTAATCTAGAAGGCATTATGAACATGTGAGTGAACTACCAATTTACATATATTTAAGGCAGCTGGGTTAACTTTGGGGCATTGTGTTTCCACAATTGTCCCTACAATGTGCTTCGTATTTTTGCATATTTTATTCCTAATTCTATCCATAATCCTCCAAGAAAGATTTTTGTGAACATTTTGAAGAAGGGAAAGCAGGCTCAGAGAGATAAATTTGTTCAACTTATGACATTTCATAAATTGCTGAGCCAAAATTCAAACTGAAGCTGGATTCCTGAGTGTTCCCACTATACCTCACAGCACAGGGACCATCATTGCAGGATATTCTTATGCTCTTAGCAAAGGGGCAGAGAAAAAGTACAAATAGAAGAGCATAAATTATCTTGTGGCTTTGCATCAATTATTTTTCTTAAGTTTGTTATTGACTTTTTTTAAGAGAAAGAGAGAGGAAGGGAGAGGGGAGGGAGAGAGAGAGAGAGAGGAGATCAATACATCAATGGCTGGCCTCTTGCATGCCCCCTGCCAGAGATGGAGCCCACAACCCAAGCATGTGCCCTGATGGGGAATCGAACCTGTCACCTTTCTGTGCCCAGAACGTCGTCCAACCAACTGAGCCACACCAGCCAGGTCTGCATTAATTCTTTAACAAATACAGTATTTACTGAGCTACTCTAATAGAATATCCTGATTTAAATGCTGCAATTAAATAAGTCAATTATGCTGAGCCACAAATCAAGTCTCAGAAATTTTTAAATAATTGATATATATAGAACATACATATAGTATGTTTTCTGACAAGCTAAAACTCAAAAGAATTGAAATCCTGAAATGTTTGGTAATTTAAAAATGTACTTCAATCAGATTTTCTCTTCATCAATTGCCTGCTTATGTCCTTTGCCCAATATTTAATAATATTTCAGTTGTCTTTTTAACATCAGTTCATGCAAGTTCTTTGTATATTAAAAATATTAATTATTTGCTTTATGTGTATGTTGATTTTATGTTTTCTTTTGTCATTCAGAAAGTTTTCACTTTTATATAGTCAACTATGTCATTTTTTCTCAAAATTTTTGTTTTTTATATCTTATTTAATAAATCCTCTTCCTTTAAGTCTTAAAATTATTCTTTTACATTTAATATTTAACTTGTTTTTTATTCAGGTCATTAATATATTTGAGGTTCATAATAATATGCTGTGAAATAGGAACTAAAGTTTATATTTTTTCAAATGGAAAAACCAATTGTCTCAACACTGAATGTATAGTTCTACATTTGCTTCTCTCTGTTTTCAGATTCTCCTTCTTTTCCACTGATTTATTTATCTATCTTTACACTAATCTTCACCCTGTTAATTTCCATGGCTTTATAATAATACTTAATAAATAATAAGACTCAATAGCTAGTGGCATGTCTTGCCCTACATCAGAATTGTCTTGGTATGGTGGTCAGATGTGGGGTGGGGGTGGGGTGGGCGGGAAGAATTCTATTAATTTTATGATTGATCTCAGCCTTGGAGGAGGTCTGTGCCTCTGATTGTGACCTTCTCAAGTTTCTCAAGGAGTACAGCTTTTCTCCCCTTTAAGTTAGAAAGTCTAGAGGGAATGGGAGGAATGCCCTTCCTCAGTTGGGACAAGGTTCTCGGAAAGTCTTTTGCTCTGAAGAGAAAGGCTTTGTTATGGGGAATGCTCTGGGTATGTTTCACAAGGATTCCTCTTCCTCTCCCCCTGCCAGAGCTCTTTGGAGATTTTTCTCACTATGAGATCCTGATGGAGTTTCTGGAGGTAATAAACAAGATATTCCTTTATTATCCTTTTGATGAGGTGGGAGGGGCGGTTAAAAAGGCAGAAAAAAACTATTTGGGGGGAATGATGAGTATGTTCACTATCTTGATAGTGATGATGGTTTCACGGGTATGTGCATATATCAAAACATCAAGTTATACGCTTTATTTTGTGCATTTTATTGTATGCCAATTGTACTTCAACAGATCTGTTAAAAAAATATCATCGCACCACCTCAAAGTGCTGCTAGGATTAAAATGAGTTAATACTGACATGTAGTAAAGCTCTCCGGAAATGTTATCTATTACTGTTGTTATTACTATTAATTTTTTTGTCAATCCTCACCTGAGAATATTTTTCCATTGATTATTTAGAGTATGGAAGTCAGGGAGGGAGAGGAGGAGAACAGATGGAGAGAGAGAGGGAGAGAGAATCAATCAAAAATACATCGACTGGTCACCTCCCACTTGTATCCTGACCACGGCAGGGATGGAACCTGCAACCCAGGTATGTGTCCTTGGCCAGGACACATACCTTGACCCTTTGGTGTCCAGGCCTACGCTCTAACCACTGAGAAACTATGGCCAGGGCTGCTATCATTGTTATTATTATCAGCCAAATAGGGGTCATGGTGGTTCCCACTTCATTGGATTGGGGCAGAATTGGGTGAGTCAGTGCATGTAAAGTGCCTGGCCCTGTGCTAAGCACCTCACAGAGGCTCCACAGGGGTTATCAGAGATGGAAGCGGTGGGAAAGTGGGTCTGTGGTTGTTATTGTTGTTTTATTATTTACAATAGCTAGTTTCTTGCCTTTTCAAGTACTGTGATGGATATTAGCTCTTTTTAGTTTCCCACTAGCCCAGTGAAGTAGATCCAGACAGGGATATACACTGAGTGGCCAGATTATTATGCGTTCAGAGATCATAATAATCTGGCCACTCAGTGTATATTACTGCTAAGTCCTTAGTTACACTACTGAACACGTTTGTTCCCATCCCCTGGCTTCTCCTTATAATGAAAGAAGCAATGTTTACTCCTTATAGAAGAACTACTGTTTCTGCCTACTGTGGGGCCAGAGGTGTAGACCCTAGTGCAGGTCTTAAGAGAGTTTAGCTTCATTTCTCAGCTAATCTTCAGAACAACTCTATAGGTAGGTTATTATTATTGGAAGTAGTAATAGTACCATTTTATAAATGAAGGAATTGTTGATCTCTAAACTATAATCCTAAAGCCCTTCTACTAGAAAGCTAGGCCATGGGCTCTTACTGAGTGCTCTTACTGAGAAGTTGTTAATCTGGGTTCTTGAATGAGCAGAGCCTTGGAGGGAGCAATTAGAGCTGCATTTCTCTGTGAAAGGTTTTGGAGAATATAACTTTGTGGAGCAGAGTCTCAGGGAGGAAGCAGAGTCCTTGGGCAGGATGGGCAGAGCAGCCGGGAGGAGATGGGCAGGGCTCTCATAGGGAAGGTCCTGTTCCAGCCCCTGGGGGAGCTGGCACAAGTGCCCAAATGGGTGGGTAGAGGTTCTGTTAAGTCCTGGGCCCTCAAACGAGCTAAGGAATATCGCAGGCCCTTCTTGTGAGTGCTTGTGACTAGTTATGTGATAGGTCTTCTAAGGGCAAAGGGAAGAGAATCTTTAACAAGTTCATTTTGATTATTTTTGTGTATGCAAATGGTAGCTACTCTTATTGGTGTCTGACTTTGCATTGGTCCCCTTTAGACTTAATTTCTAATCCCTCAGTGTCCTTAATCACACCCTTAGGTGGTTCTGATCATTATTAATTGTTCATTTTGGTTTGTAATTTTCTATGTATTACAAAATGTGAAATGCTTAGCATCTAATATAATTTAGGGGAAAAAGGATATGATTAACCTCTCAAAGAGGATTCTGACAAACATATACAACCCTGACTGAGAGGTTAAGTGAAAAGCAAAGTTCTGTGTGAGGCAATGAAATGGGAATTTGATTTTGAAACATGTAACTTGGCAGATTAAAAATTGTTTAATAAAACAAAACTCTTCTCCAGCTAAGGCCTTCCTTAACAAGATAGAAAATTGCTCACCTTTGAGAATTACACTAATATCTTTTCACCTGTCTATGGGAAGGAACCATTTCCTCTACTACATGGCTCTCATCTATAAAATGGGGTGAATTCTATCTCCTGTGCATATGTCACAGAAATGTTGCAAAAGATCCAATTGAGATCATACCCATTGGAGTGTGATCTTGAAAAAGAGAAAACAAGATAGAAAAATAAGATGGCATTACTATTGTTAACATGAAGAAAAAACGATAAAGAACATTATGTGTGGGTTTGTTTTTTTTGTCTAGGTTGAACAATCTGCCCCTACCTTCTACCTGCTGGCTGGAGACCGACAGTCCATTATCGGAGTGTGATCCCTTTCTTTAATGCTTTTAGTTTTCATTTAAACATCATCTTGAGTAGATGGTCAGACTTCACCTATTCTTAGCCATTTCTGTTTCAGTAAGGATGAAATATGGAGGAGACTTGCCTGGGCTTTCTTTTTCCTTTGGGGAATCACAGACTAGTGGAAAAATGAAATACACAGAAATGTCATCAAAACCTGGATTTTAATATAGGTGGTTTGAAAAAAAATAATTTAGGTGGCTTGACACATTGAGTAAAACTTTCAAAAAAAGTCCTTATTCTTTTTTAAGATTTGTTTCTCATTTCTCATTTTCAGAGAGAGAGAGACTAGGTGTGCAGTTCTAAATTTCTAAAAAGTCTAACTTTCCATAATAATTATGTGCCAGGTAATAATTACAATAGCTGTCAAAGGTTTTCCCACCTACATTTATAAACAGTGAAACAGATTAGGGGAGCCAAGAGATTTGCCCAAAGTTCATGTAGAAGTATAAGGTGCCAACACCAAGTCTCCTTCCTTTGGTTTCTCTGGAGATGGAATTAGTCCACCATGTTAGCCCACATGTCCTTACCTACTGCATCCACAGCTTCTCCCCAGCCCTGTCTCTCACCTTGTTGCACATTAGAATCACCCGCAGGGCTTTTTAAAATATCGATGCCTCAAAAACACAGTGAGATACCAGCTGGTACCCAGTAGGATGGCTACTAGAGAGAGAGAGAGAAAGAGAGAGAGAGAAAGTGCTGTCAAGGATGCAGAGAAATTGGATCCCTTATGCCCTGTTTGTGGGCATGTAAAATGGTGCAGCTTACATGAAAAAAAAAAAAATGGAGGTTCCTAAAAATATTAAACTGAAAACACACCGAAAAAAAATTAAACTGTATGTCCCAGCAATCTCACTTCTAGGTATATCCACAAAAGTATTAAGAGCAGGATCTTGAAGAGATATTTGTTCACCCATGTTCATTGGAGCGTTATTCACAGTAGCCAAAAGGTGGAACCAAGTTAACATGAATGCATAAACAAAATGTGGGAGAGCCATACAGCTGGGTATCATTCAGCCTTAAAAGCAAAAGAAATGCTGGCACATGCTACAGCATAGATGAACCTTGAGGACATTGTGCTAAGTGAAGCAAGCCAGTCACAAAAAGGCAGACACTGTGTAATTCCACTTACATGAAATACCGAAAGCAGTCAAATGTATGACAGCCTCGGGTTTCCAGTGGTGTGGAGGAGAAGTGAAAGGGGTGTTACTGTTTAATGGGTAAAGGGCCTCAGTTTTTACAAGATGAATTCTGGGGATGGATGGTGGTGATGATTGCATAAATGTGAGAGCACTTAATGCCTCTTAAAAATGACTCATCTGGTGGATTGTATGTGTATTTTACCACAATTCAAAAGAACTTTTAAAAATTGGTGTCCGGGCCAAGCTAATGGGGTCAGACTCCCTGAGGGTGGGGCTAGGGCTCTGGCATTTTGTCAAAGCTCCTTGGAGTTTTCTGCAGCGGGCTAAGTAAGCACTGAGAAGTTTTGTCTAGAACCGCAGCCCCCCGCCCAGGCCCTATTCCCTGGAACACTCATCTTTGGGACCAAAATGTCATTTGCTAGTTTTAAGCCAAAATAAAAACGAAAATCACTGGCATCACCTCCAGTGAATATTCTCTTGAGCTTATTCTTCTTGGAGAAGAAAAAAAAAAGAAGCTTCTCTCTTGGGTTTGCCGACAAGAAAGAGTCTTCTGTGTGCTTATTCTATTCTGAAACCAGCCTCAGTCTGAATTCTCTGACCCGGGAATAAAAGCTCGGTATCTGGAGAAAGCAAGCGGATCCCAGGCTCCAATCAAGGGAAGACTGCCTGGGGAATCAGAAGAACATTACAGTGCTGTATAAATTTCTGGTGAGGTTTCAGCCTGCAGCATTGTCCCGAATTCTATGCAAAACACCGGGGATGCTGGTGAATGGGAAGGTGACTGGGATAATCAGGGGCCTCAGGCTGACTGTGATGATGAAGTTAGGGAAAAAAAATAGGTTTACAGTCAGAGGATGAGACGAAAGGAAGGAAGAGGTTTATGGAGTGTGCCAGAGAATGGTGGAGAGCACCGCAAAACATCTGAGAGGATAATGATGTACTCTAAAACAATTAAGTGTGCATTCCCCTTTGCAAAGGGGTGGCAAGGAATTTGGTTTAGGTCTGAGGACGGGAATGACTGATGGGGAGATTACAACACACTAAGTCTTTTATCTTTGCTACCTGTGAGGATGTGGCGTGTCTCAGTCTCATTCTGGATATTTTTTTTCACCACACTGGTAAGATGGTGTATTGTTTGGGGCATTACTGTCCAACAGAACATTCTGTAATGATGGCAATGCTTCCATGGTGTGTGGGAGCAGGTTTTTACTGGCTTGTGAAGTTGACGGTTTCACTGTCAGGAATTTCGTGATCTGGTTGTTAAGCATCATCATTAGTAAAAAGATAAATTGTATGAACTTATTACTAAATATTATATTAAAAATAAAGGTATTGAATACTCAAAACTCATTGCTTCTCCATTATCCTACTACATTTTATCATTATGGGTGCACTGGGGTTTGCACTGTGCAACATGGTGGCCACATAGGACCACTGAGTACTTGCAACTGGCTAGTGTGACCTGAGAGGGGAATTATAAATTGTACTTAAGTTAATTTACATTTAAATAGCCACAGGTAGCCAGTGATTACTGGAATGTAGAGTGCAGGTTTGGGGTTTGGCAAAAAAGCCACATATCTCATGGATGACTATTATCAGAAGAACATTTATTTCCATTGCTAAATATTTATAGTATCTTTCCCTTTCATTTCAATGACTTTGTTTTTTAATATCAGAGCATTTGGACTGACCTCAAACTACATGGGAGGGCCAGGGTGGAAGGAATAGAGATAGTGATAGAGAGAGAATTCATTCTAAACTGAATTCTTGGTGCTTGGTGAGGTTGCAGGCCAATGCCAGCAGAAAAGGCTTCTGCTTGCTGTGTGAACCCATAAGCAGAAGCCAACAGAACATCCTTGTCTGGTCCGGAGCTGACTTTGGAGGCTGATGACATTGACGGGCATTTCTGGGGTTCAGAAGCAATCTAGACTCCTCAGTTTGAGAAGGGATTCCAACCAGGATCGCCTCGTTCCAATACCAAAAATATGATTCCATTTGCAAGGGAATTAATTATCTGGGCTTTCCCAAGCTAAGGTCAGCCCTGTTCCTACAGCTGGGAAGTTCTGAACAATTACCACGTAAAGCTATTGCCTCAGATGTACCCAACCCATTTCCCTGCCCCGTTCGCTCCAAAAGCTCCCTGCTTTGATTTCCCTGCAGGTTTTAGAAAGGATGCATTAAATTATAATCACTAGCTGTTTTGTGAGCAGCCTTTTGTGACTAATAATAACTGTAATGAGAGGAAAGAAAAGGGGGAAATGGGATGATTGACACTCAGTGGGATGTTTTTGCTGAGCTGTTTGTAAAGCAACACAAACACATCAATGGGTCCCTTTTTTGCCCATTGATTTATAACTGTTTTCATTTGTGACAGAAAGGTGAGCCTGTTTTTTAGGCATGTGCTAGCCAACAGAGACCACTGTTACTTAACCTAAGGTGGGATCTTAGAGACAGCAAGAGTCGGACTCTAATTGCTACAGTGTTGCCTTCACAGTCTGTTTATAAATGAGTCAGCTGTTTGTCCTGTTATGTGATTAAACTAAAACCATATCTGGGACTCTTCCCATTAAACTTTGACATCCTAATAAAGCTGTCCCCTCCTTCCTAGCCCCAGAGTTTTAGGTTCTTTGTGCTTATCTGGACCATTGAAACAGCTCCTAATATCTTCCTGAAAAGGCAGAGATCTAACCATAAATACCCTTTGGTCTAAACTTTTCAGTGGTTGGTTCCCCCACTATCTCTGAGCAGCTGAAAATGACCTTCAAGGACCTTTGCTGGGCTGACTTCAGGTAACTATGTAATTAGATGGTAAGTTCTCCAAGTGTAGGGACGCTGTGTCTTGCTCAGCTTTTTAATCATAAGAGCGCATAGCAAAGACCCTTGTACTTAAGAGGTCCATAAAAGTCTTTTGGACTGGATTGAATCTACAGCAACAGTTCATAGCCAAGGAGTAGCCATTGAGAGATACTTGCCTCAATGTTGGACACTCCGAGGGGCCGACCCAGCTCCAGATCTCCGTGAAGGATTGGCTGAGCCCCATTTGCAACCGCCCTGTGAATGAGCCTCTCTTCAGTCTAACCCTGCTGTCCTCCCTTTCACACAGGTATTTCCCCAGAAAACCTTAGCCAACACAACACTCCATTTCAGCGTCTCTTCCCAGGGAACCCAGTCTAATATACCTCCCCGTTTTGCTTTCTTCAAGAGAATTTTCTCAGTTCCTTTTTTTGTCATTCTCTTCTCCTTTTGGGTTTGAGTTGTGTTGATAGAATAAGAACTCAGCAAGATTTTAACTACTATCATATTTGGTATCTTTGAGGTACTATCTGGTGATCAATCAGTATTTGTTGCATGGACTTTTGTTGAACAGAGGAATCAGGGAGGAGTTTGTAAAAGTAGTAAGGTACTTACTTTTTCATGGTTGCTGTGGAGCAGGCTGAAGGATTCTAACTACCCACCACCCAAGCCACATCCATGATTCTTTCATCTATTAGCAACTTCCAATGTGAATTGGGAGCCGTAGGAACCAGCATCTTATGGATTGAAATAAACGCAGAGAGAAATGTGGGGTCTTCAGTGTGGGGAGTTCCAACTAGGGTAACCAGGTTTTCTATCGGAATAGAATCAAGTCATTGGTTCAGCAGGGCAATTAGTAAATTCACAGACAAGTCATTGGGCTGGGCTCCCTCATTCCTCTCCGCACCCTGAGCTAGAGCATGTACTACGGGCTACGCCAAATTCAAGTAAGAGTCAGATCTTTGCTTTCCAAAGCTTTCACCTAAATGCACAAAGCAAGAAGAGTTATAAAGTAGCACACTCCCCAAGGAAAGAAAATACAAATGCTCAACAGAAACTTGAAAACAAAGGAAGGATATGAGCAGCATTGTGTGGGTTTTTCACAGAATTTGAGTAAAGTTTGCCTACCGCTTTATTGTATTTATATTGCCACAGCCTCTGTGTACTGAAACTATTTCCTGAATCTACTTTTTAACTCTTCCCTTTTTTAGCCTCATGTTCACTATTGCTTAGGAAACACCTAGGGTATGATGAGTGCCATATAAATTCCCAGAGGAGAGACCAGAGACTAAATTGCCCCAAATCAGCTTTGCTGCCTTTAGGCAACAGATTCTTCCTCTTTCCCCACCCCTGTAATTTTACATGTCCCATAATATGTGAATTTAAGACTAGAAAAATTCTTAGAAATAAAAATACAATTTACAAGTTGATGCTGTCTTGCCCTGTCTGGTGTGGCTTAGACAGTTGGAGCATCACCTCATATACTGAAATGTCGCAGGTTCGATTCCCTGTCGGGGAATTTACCCAGACTGGGGTTCGATCCCCGCTGGGCACGTATGGGAGGCAATCAATTGCTGTTTCTCTCTCACATCAATGTTTCTCTCTCCCCCACCCTTCCTCTCTCTCTAAATCAATAAAAACATTTTTTTTTAAGTTGATGCTGTCTTTCCACTTGGATATTTTCCCCAAAGGTTCTAAAATGAGCAATGAAGAACATGTGTAAAATATAAAACTTTTCATCTTAAATGGAGGGAGAGATGCTAAGAAAATAAGTCATTGAAGAATGGCTGGACCCCAGCGTTCTGGGGTCTCCCCAAAAATATGAGTAATGTGGAATTTCTAGGTTAGGAGAGTGAGAAATGCTCAAGGCAACCGGAGAAGTGAGTTGGTCCAAGGAGCTAAATCTAGAGGCAACGACTTCCACGGCAGATTGTGGATGCTGCCTGTCACGGTTCTAGCTGCCACCCTACTTCATTTCAGCAATCATGAAAGTGTATTTAGAATGAATCCTGGGCTGGGGTTTCTTTTCTTTTGTCCTTGGTTTCAGGCTATCTTTTGTTCAGAGATTACTGGCACTAATTTCAGTCACACCCACAGTTTTCTTGGTGATGCGTGAAAGAAGAATTGGCAGAACTTAGTGTAATCTCTACCAGGCCTCTGGTTCCTTCTCTCTGGGCATCCTGTTGTCCAAGGAGGTTCAGTTTCCACAGCAGGCATCAAGAATGTGAGTCCCTGCCCTAGCCATTTGGCGCAGTGGATAGAGCACTGGCCCTTGGACAGAAGGGTCCTGGGTTTGATGCCAGTCAAGGGCACATAGCTCAGTTTCAGGCTCAATCTCTGGCCCTGGTCCTGGCGAGTATACGAGGAACCAATCAGTGTGTCTCTCTTACATCAATGTTTTTTTCTCTCTTCCCCTCCCACTCTCTGTCTCTCCCTCCCTTCCACTCTCTCTAAAAATCTCTGGGAAAATGTCCTTGGGTTAGGATTAACAAATACCCTATCTAATAAAGAGGGAATATGCTAATTAACCATCACTCCATCACAAAGATGGCTGCACCCACAGCTGAGGCCAAGTTCCCATAAGGAGCCTTAATAAGCATTCAGCAGGGACCTGAGGCTACACTCTCCCCCACCCCCATGGGGCTTGACAGGGGACCTCAAGGTGCGCTTCCCGTCCTGGTGCTGGGCTAGGGGACCTCAGGCTGCTCCCCTCACCCCAGTGCCAGGCCAGGGAACCTCAGGCAGTGCCCCCCACCAGGTGGGGCATGACAGGGGACTTCAGGCCACACCCCCCACCCAGCAGGGCTTGACAGGGGACCTCAAGGTGCACTTCCCATCCTGGTGCTGGGCTAGGGTATCTCAGGCTGCTCCCCCGGCCCAGCGCCAGGCTGGGGGACCTCAGGCCATGCCCCCCACCTGGCAGGGCTTAACAGGGGACTTCAGGCCATGCCCCCCACCTGGCGGGGCTTGACAGGGGACCTCAAGCTGCACCCCCAGTGCTGGGTCGGGGAACTCAGGCCGCGCCCCCTGCCCAGGGGGGACCTGAGACTGTGCCCACCCCCCTGCCTGGCAGGGCTTGACAGGGGACCTCAGGCCATGTCCCCCACCCAGTGGGGCTTGACAGAGGATCTTAGGCCATGTCCCACACCTGGCAGGGCTTGACAGGGGACCTCAAGGCACGTCCCCCCACCCCGGTCTGGGCTGGGGGACCTCAGGCCTCACCCCCCATCCTGGCGCTAGGCCAGGGGACCTGAGGCTAAGTTCTGTGCCCAGCGGGATTTGAAAAGTGTGGGACTAGCCAGGTCTGGATCTATCCCAATGGGGAGGGGGGGTGGGCGGCGGCCAGGTCTGGGTCTCCTGCGATTTTGAGACGCATGTGGGTGGGTGGGGACTTGACTCTGGGTCCCATGGTGTGCCCCCAACTCTGACAGGAGGAAGGTTTTCATATACATTTTACTAATTTTCTTTCATCTCTGACACTTCTATTATACAGAAAAGGCAAATAGCAATATTAAATTATTTCCTCTAATTAA
Source organism: Corynorhinus townsendii (assembly GCA_026230045.1). Lineage (NCBI taxonomy): Eukaryota > Metazoa > Chordata > Mammalia > Chiroptera > Vespertilionidae > Corynorhinus > Corynorhinus townsendii. Next base: position 45,085,493 of record JAPDVU010000003.1, on the reverse strand, counting down.
TCCCCTTTTAATGTGCACAAATTTCATGCACCGGGCCACTAGTAAATAAATAAAAGAAAAAAAAAACTTAAAAAAATGAAGAGTGTGAATCCCAAGGGCCCCACGAGAACATGATGTTCCCAAGGCACCCTGAGAAACCCCAAAGTGTGTCTCCCCAAAATCTTTGGGAGCAGCCCTCCCACAATTGCAGGCTCCCTGGAGCTGGAAGGTGGGGTTTTCCATTTCTTCTTTAGTGACTTCTCTGGGTGTGCCTCAATTTACCCAAAAAGGTGCTGCATATGTTTCAAAACTAAGGTGATTTTTATTCCCCTGAATTTCTATAAATGCATAGATGTAATAAAGAGATTTGGGAAAGGTATGGCCTAATAGATAAAACAAACACCAAGTGTTAAAGGGGCATGGAATGGAATCAATGCCATAGGCTTTCTCTCCTCTCCACAGGCCTCCTTCATCCCCTAATTCTAATTCCCTAGAAAATAAAGGAAGAGGATGTAAACAGGTCTTGGGCCTGGGAGAACCCAGATGCCTAGGCCTGGACCACCTGTGTTCTCAGGAATAAGGAGGTGAGCTGCCTTAATCAAACCAGGCCAAGCACTGGCCCTGAGTCACTTTGCAGGATGTTCAGCTGGAACCCTGAGATGTACCAGTTCACACCCGTGCTCTGGGTTATTTTTTAAGATTTTCTTAAAGAAAAAAGAATGATCTTTCTAGGCTACATATACTCTGCATGGCCTTGCTGCGCAAAGTGTGGTCCAGGCCCCGTGGGTGGCATCACCTGGGAGCTTGTTAGAAATGCACAACCTCTGTATTTACTCCCTGCTTCCTGAATCAGAATCCACATCCCCAGTGCCCGGGATGAATCTGGTGCACATTGAAGTTTGGAAAGCACTGGCATAGAGGATCCTTCCTTACAAATCCCCCCTATGGTACTTAGATGCAGTTGCCCGTATTGTGGCTTCTACTCCCTCCCTGCCTTCTCTATGCAGCAACCTACATGCTTTTTGCGGCCTGATGTTACTGTTCAGCTTCATCATTATCATTGGGCATTAGAGTCCCATTATGTCTCCTGAACCTGGCATACAGGGTCCTCGGAGACCTGGGCCCGACCCACCTCCAGCCTCTTCTGCCATCATTCCTAGAATGACTACAGCCTTGTGGCTATGCACATTCCAGACTGATTCCAGTCTTGGTGCCTTTGCTCTTGTCATCTCAGCCTAAAATGTCCTTCCTACCTACCCTGCCTATCCTTTAAGACTCAGTGAAGGTCTCCCTTATCGTTGGCAGCTGTCCCTGGTCTGTCTCCACCTAATCACCAGTGCACACACAATCAAGTGCTCTCTAAGCTGAGCTAGGTGCCCCTCCTCGGGCTTTGATACTGACGCTGGGGCCTGGCACTCTTATTGCAATCCATACTGTTTTACAATGGCCCATCTCTGGCGTGAGACTCTGAGGGCCTGGACGAATGAGACAGGACTAGGGTCAGTGCAGTGATGAATATGGACTCAAGCTAGCTGCCTGGGATCATGCCCCAGCTCTGCCACTAACCAGCTATGTGACCTTGGGCAAGTTACTTAACCTCTCTGTGTTTTACTTCTATCGTCTGTAAAAAGGAATAATTTGAGATATCTATTCCACGAGGTCATTGTTAGGAGGAAATGAGTTGATATGTAACAAATGCATGATATAAACATTTGCTAGCATTCTTTAATTATTCAGGTTTGGAACCCTCCACACCCCGCTCCTGGCCCCTGACCCTCCCTTGCCCCCCCCCCCCCCCGCACCTCCCCAGTGACTGGCCAGCATAGAGTAGTGCTCCGTAAGTAAAATATTGATTGATTGGCTGTATCACAGTACTTGTTTAGGTTTTATCTTATTTGACCACCTCTGTGAGGTCCGTAGGATTTGTGTTACTTAGTTCATGTAATAAATGAGGAAGGGGCCGAGAGGTTCTCTTGCTAAGACCTCACAGCTAATTCAAAGCAGGGGCAGGACAAGAGCTAGAGCTTCCTTCAGCTCGTCTCTGGTGCAGCATCCATGCCCCTGATGTGAAGTCTGCCTGGCGGGAACACACTGAATTTTAAGGACAGGTGTCTAATCATATAAAGTTTTCTCCTGAATTTCTTATTGCCAAAGACCAGTGACCATGCCCACTCACCTGAAGAGCGACAGTTCACTCCATCCTGTCACCTGGAAGAGTCTTCCTCTGATTCCTATTCCAATGTTACAGTGTCTGGCAAAGTCCTAAATTATTAAAATGCAGGGAATAGGAAAACCACTGTAGACAGATAAAAACTTTTTAGAAATATTCATGGTATGCATTTTCAATATTGCAGAGACATTTTTTGCACAAGGACAATGACCAAAATAACTCAGACCTTATTAGTTTATGCACCTTCAATTCCTTTTGCTAAAATATGAAAATGAACACTCATACAATATGAAACAGCAGTCAATACTTTATTTTGTTTTCACTGAAAGGGAAAAATTTCAACTTTAATTTGAATACTAAACCATCCAGAATATCTAGCTGAAAACGTGTTTTTATTATTTGCATTCTTAGGTTTGGCTTGTTATGCTTTTGGCATATCTGCTGATATCACTCACAATATTTTTTTCATTTCATACATTAATATTTAATATTCTTTAAACATTGTTCAACCTTAATGGTTGTCTAATTTCTGTTTTTCATCCACAGAGAAGCTATTAATTTATGAGCATATAGGGCAGTAAGTAATAATTTGCATGAATGCCTTGAGCAGATATGCTTCCATAGGCCGCCCATAGCATAGACTCTGGCTGGGATGATAGCATCTATTGGCTAAGCTCCAATGAACACTGCTTTACAAGAAGCTGAAAAAAAGTTTTTTAATCCATAAAGAAGTCTACTAAGTGAAAAATCAACAGAGATGACAGGAGCCGGTTTGTTTATGTTCCTTTTTTTCCTTTTGTGCATGCTCTGCGGTGCCCTGTTGGGAGAGATTTATGAAATGGCAAAGCAAGAAACTGAAGTGCTTTGAAGAACTGGTGATCAGCTCATTCTTATCTGAGTCCAGAACTTCCCTCATCTCCCAATAACTCTGTTGACAAGCTCCATGTCCACGCATTGCCAGTTGAGCTAACCCCAAATGAGGTCAGTTGGGCAAGAAAACAACACCAAACTCATCCAGGAGTCAGTCAAACCAGTGGCTTAGCAATATCTAGACAGCTGAAACCTGCTCAATGTCCCATCCCATTGGTAAAGATATTTCACATTGTGTAGATTTGACCAATGGTTTGGGGCAGCACAGTACCACCTGTGTTAAATCTGAATCTTGGAGTTGGAAGTACAGTTGCAAATTCAGAGGTGAGAGGCTACTTTATATTTGAAGCAACAGGGCGATTGCCTCAAAACAATTGCAATACTTCTCTCCTCCAAATAGGTGTGGGGTTAGTTTCCCTGGGGCCAGGAAGTCAGTGATGAAGTCAATCACCATTCCATAAATTCTAGCCCCAGCATTCCTTTCCCTACTGCCAAGGTCAGCCTCTTAGTGCTCCCTTTCCTAAGACCTAGGATTTAATCACCTTAGGACAGATACCACACTGGCACCCTGACGTAGATGATTAAGGTAGTTACCCAGACAATTTAGAACAGACAAAATAATTTTTCCTCCATTATCTGTATATTACACTCAGTCTTTTCAAGCAGCTACGTGATTGCTAAAATTTTCTTTTTAAGCCTTTCCCCATCTTGAATAAGCTTTATAGATAACAGTAGTAGTTTAATAAGATTTAGGATTAGTGCCCACACTCATAAAGTCTCATCTTGTAATCTAGTATTTTGATATTCAGAAAACATATTTAGCTGAAGTGAACGATTTTCCTAGCTGTTCAGAAAGTGAAAGTACCTATTCCGATGCCAGGAAACCTAAGTCCTTGAGTTTTAAGCCAAACTCTAAAAAGTCATCCCTATCTTTATATTTCTTGTGCTGAATTGACATCAGGCTACAGACTTTCCAGTTGTGCTTTTCCTTATTTACATACTGAAACAAGTTTAGTAGTGCTTAAATTCTGAGCATACATTTCTAGAGCCTTGTTATTTTAGATTTGGGGTGGGGGTGATTTTTGTTGGTTAGTAGCTTTGGGCTAATGTTTTTATGAACCAAGAAAGCATATTTAGGTATAAATTTATCCAAGGATGAATTGCATGTTGCTGATGATACAGTTATCTGTGACATTGCTTTCTCAACTCATTGCCTATCTATATATATATAAAAGCCTAAGCAACCGGACGACCAGACAACCAGACAGTAGCTATGTCACGCACTGACCACCAGGGGGCAGACGCTCAATACAGGAGCTGCCCCCTGGTGGTCAGTGCGCTCTCACAGCAGGAGCGCCACTCAGCTGACAGACAGGTGCCAAACTCTGGGCCAGTGCAGCTGCAGTGGTGCAGGCCTCTCCCTCCGACACTCCCCCTGTATGCCTGAGCTGGTGGCAGGCACAGTGGGGGACCAGGATGAGCAGGAGCAGTGGCACAGCACCCAGGCTTGGGCTCCTCACCCACCACCTGCTGCTTCGCACACTGCTTCATGCTGTGTGGGATTGACACGGACAGCGGGCTGGAGCCTGACAAGCTGGCAGGTAAGGCCAGGCTGTGGCAGCGTGGAAGTCCACTGATCCCCACAGGCCACTCCAAGGGACCCCACCAGTGCACGAATCCGTGCACCAGGCCTCTAATTTATTAATAAAAGAGTTTTGCCACTTGCCACTATGTAATATAAATAGCTGAGTTTAAGACTTATTCAAGATTTTGAGTTCTATTATTAAAAACATAATTATTAGCATATGATACTAATTTAACATGACTTATGTAAACTGAGCATATTTTCCTTCCTAAGTAATACAAATTTAAAATAGCTTCTCTTATATCATGAGCTTTGAATGCAATACTACCATTTTGATGCCACAGAGAGAGTAGCACAGGCCTAACGGGGCTGCCTCAGAAGTAAGCTCATTTGTCACTGTTACAGCTCGGGACCGTAACGTCTTGGGCTTTGCTTATTTAGGGTAGGGTTGTCACACAGAGTGATGACACACCAGGGTTTCAGGGGTGGTATTGTTGCTAAATAAGACAGTTGTGAAATTACACTTTCTGGGATTTTTTTGTTGTTGTTTGAGGGGGAGGAGAAAGATAATCAAAGAGGATGCGCACCATTCCATAATAGCTTCCCTATCTCTCTCCAACACTCTAAAAGGCTGCCTTGAGTGGCATCCCAGTTCAGTGCCCAGGGACTTGCAAAGGGGGCAAGAAATGACACATAGCCTGCAGAACGGGTCAGCTTTCCATGGGCCAGTGAGCCAGGCCGGGGGAGTGCAGTCAGTGGTCAGGGCCTCTGTGTATGGTTGTATTGGCTGTGTAGCCTGATTGTAAAGTTTCTTCCCCATTCTTTTTCATTTTACCGATGGGTAAAATTTTAAAAGGAAGAAGCCCAAGAGAGATGAAAAGACAAGAGTAATGTAACTATATCATGCTATGATCAAGAGAGATGCCATAAACATTTCTCTTGGTACCAAAAGCAACATGATAATTTAAATTGAGTTTGTAACCATCCTCTGAGTATTAATAAATGAGAAAAATAAACTGTATAAATTATCTGTGCTTGTTTTCCAATAGTATATACCACATGCCTTACTAATATTACCTGGAGAGAGATCAGGGTAGGGGAGGAGAAATAAAGATTCCTTTTATAAAGTAAGGATCATTTTAAAATTTTGGTTAGAGTATTTATTTCTATATCATAATGTAATTAATTTTTTAATTTGAGATAATTAAAGTTGGTTAATTTTATGACAAATATTTTATAAGTGGCAGATCAGGGGGAAATGCTGTGGCTTTACTTGAGAATTTAAAAGTCTGGAGGCACCTACAGAAGTATGAGCGTGAACTGTCATCTCAACCTCAAGAGCAAAAATGTCCATGGATCAACACAGGGCAAGTGGTCTGACTAACGTCAACAGTGCTATCTTCATGGGGTCAGCTTAGCTCTTCTGCATGTTTCAAAATAAACCAGAATTTCCAACTGTGGCAAGTGGCAGCGATAACTGAAACAGCTAGCATGTATACAGTATTTGCTAGGTGTCAAGCATGTTATCTACATGAATACATTCAATCCTCACAGCAGTACTGAAGTGGCTTATTAATATTTCCACTTTTAACATTAAAAAAGAAACTGGCCCCAGATCACACCGATGGTAAAGGTAGAGCTGGGATGCAAATGCAGGTTGTCTGGCTTCAGCATTGCGAGCATACCCGAGGCATCCATTCATGATGCATCAGCCCAGTTCCCAAGGTCAGGGGTTCACAAATCATGACAAACCCAGCCCTGTTTGTGTACAGCCTTTGTACAGTTTTTGTATTGTTAAATGCTTTTTTTAAAATCGAAGGAAGTATAATACTTTGTGACATATAAAAATTACATTCCATGTAAATTTCAGTGTCCTTAAAATTTTATTGAAACACCTCACTCTCAGTTTATATATTATTCAAGGCTACTTACATATTGAAATGGCAGAGTCCCAAGATTGAGACAGAGTGTATGGCCCACAAAGCCAAAATATTGACTATTTGAATAGTTACCAAAAAGGTGTGCAAGATCATCATTGAGCCACTAAGGAGAACAAGTAGGAGTCACCAGAAATAACATGGGGCTGTCAGAATGGGTCCAATAAGAAAAGGGGAGATGAAATGCACCCATGTTAAGGACAGGTATAGAAGTACCAGGTACAGCCCTGTCCAGTGCTGGCCTGTTCCAGGACAAGCTGCCAATCCACAATCCTCTGTGGCAGTGTCTTTCTAACAAGAAAGATAAGAAGTGCCCTAGTCGCTTTGGCTCTGGGGATAGAGTGTGGGCCCACGGACTGAAGGGTCCTGGGTTCAATTCCAGTCAAGGACACATACCTCAGTGGTAGGCTCAATCGATCTCCAGCCCTGGTTGGGGTGTGTGCAGGAGGCAACCATTTGATGTGTCTTCTCACACTGATGTTTCTCTCTCTGTGTCTCTCCCTCTCTCTAAAAATCAATGGAAAAATGTCCTCAGGTGAGGATTAACAATAACAACAGAAAAGAATAAGAAAGGTGGCTTCACATAATGTTTTTAAACACTTTCTAAAATCAATAAGAAGTAATAAAACTACTTTCAGATGGTGGGAAATAATCCACTAAGATCATTCCAATAACATTCCTACTAGGCGGTGGTTCAAGACAGGATAGTGTTTTCTGAAAAAATGTGTAAGATTTCCAAATAAAACTAAAAAAAAAAAATCTCATTCAAAGTGAGCAGAGTTTCATGATTGAATTTTTCTAAGTGAAATAAACTTTACTAAATTATATTTGCTGAAAATAAACCCTGACTTGTTTATGTTTTTTTTTAAAGATTGAACAGTTTTTGAATGAAGTTAACTGTTTTCAGGTATAACCATATTTCAGTATTTAGAATTAACTAAATATTGCCTCAAAGGCACCAAATGTTTGGAGTAGATATATATGCCCATTTTGGAAGCAGGCGTGAATAAAATTATTTGTTTTTTTAAAAAACTATTTTAAGTACTTGCTGGGGAATAACAGTTGCACCCTTATTTTAAATAATCTCTATAAAATGAACGTGTTCAGCAGAGAGAAATTTAAAAGTCAATTATATTAATCTGAATTTGTGATTTTTAAATAGACTAAAGGCTTCAACAACCAATTGTTCAGTCACCACCCAAAGGAAATGACATGTGTATAGCCAGGTGGCTCTGGATTTTATAGACCAGCATTGAGATGTGCTAAATGGCTAATAAAGCAGTAGAGTATTTGTTCCATAAATTTGTCCACCAACATTTATTGCTTGTTCCCTAGTGCCAAGCTCTCTGTTACAGAAATTCTGGAGCTACAAGAATGACAGGGACACAGTTACTGCCCTTACTTGGCTATCAACCACAATTCTCAGACTTCTTCTATGTTTCTACTTCCAGAGGGGTTTTCTCCACTTCTCTGATTATTCTGTCCCACCTGGTTATGTCGATCACTCCCACCGACAGTCTTATAGTCATAAGATAATTTTTAGGGCATCATTCCATGTGTCCTTCCTGGTCTCTTGAATAGGAATGTGCATCCTACTGCCATAGCAGCATGTTGATCAGGTATCTATTGCTGCACAATGAACAATCATAACACTTCACTAGATTATAGCAATACACAAGATTTCAGCTCAGGAGTCTACACAGTTAAGCTCATCTGGCTTTACTCAGCTGAAGCCCAACCGCAGGTTGGTACGTAGATTTGCTCTTTGGGGTTCATCTTGCTCACATGTCTAGGGGTTGACTGGCTGTTAGTCAATCCAGAATGGCCCAGCTTATCAAACTGTAGCTAACCCAGGCATGTCCTTCTCATGGAGATGACAGAGGTCAGAAATGAGTGAGTCCAAAAAGATAAAGTGCTTTTCAAGTTTCTACTTATATCACATGAGGTAGATATTGTATGAGGAATCCATTTACCCAATGAGGAGCACCTAGGTTGTTTCTACCTCTTTGGTTATTGTGGATAATGCTGTACTAAACATGGGACTGTAATTCTCTCTCTGAGGTCCTGATTTCGGTTCTTTTTGCATTTATACCCACAAGTGGATGGCTGGATCACATGGCAATTCTGTGTTTCATTTTCTGAGGACCCATCCTACTGTTTTCCACAGCAGCTGCACCATTTTACATCTCCACCGAAGTACACCAGGGTTCCAATTACTCCACATTCTTGCAACATTTGTTATGTTCTAGATTTTTTAATATATAAAATGACAATTCTAATAGGTATGAGGTGGTATCTCATTGTGGTTTTCATTTGCATTTCCCTGATGATTAGTGATGCTTAGCATTTTTTCATAAACTATGCTTTCTTATCCTTACAGTGGGTAACTACCACATTTATTTTACACTAGGGGCCCAGTCACGAATTCATGCACCTTGAAAAGAACTGTGGGCCATGAGGCTGCAGTCAGCCCATCCTCTGCGTCCCCACCCAGCCACTCCCGCTGTGGCCCCTGGTCCCCTGTCTGAGAGCAGCCCCGCTTCTGCTGCTGCTGCTCCCATGTGCTGACAGCATCGGCCCTGCTCACACCCACTGACAGTGTGGAGCGATTGGGGCTGGCGCCAGCAGCAGGTGCAAGCGGGGCCAGCACTGTCAGTGAGTGTGAGCGGTGGCTGCTGCCCTGATCGCCCCTCAGGCACAGGGGGAGGTAGAGAAGCCCTCAGGGGTGATCGGGGCTGGGAGCCACGGCTTGCACCCACTGATGACACCAAGCAGTGGGTGCGAGCGGTGGCTCCAGGGCTGGCTGCGGGTGTGAGCAGAGATAGCTCCAGCAGTGGGTATGAGCGGGACCGGCGCTGGCAGTGGGTGCGAGTGGCTGCTGCTGGCCCCAATCGCCCCTCAGGAGCAGGGGGAGGTGGAGAAGCCCTGAGGGGTGATCAGGGCTGGCAGCCACAGCTCACACCCACTGATGGCACCAAGGGATCAGGGCTTGCACTGGGCATCAGCAATGGGTTCGAGCCGTGGCTCCAGTGCCGACAGTGGGTGCAAGTGGGGCCGGTGCCGGCAGTAGGTGTGAGTGCCAGGCAGGACTGCAGTGTGTAGGAGCAAAGAATTTTCAGTAACCACCAGAGGCTCACTCCGATGACAGCAATGGGTGCTGCGCCTTGGTCTGGCACCACCAGTCACCTGCTCCACCATCCTGCTGCGGCTGACACCACCCGCCATGTTCCACACGCACCCCCTGGTGGTCAGCACCCATCATAGTGACCGGTTGTTCTGCCATTCAGTCTATTTGCATATTAGCCTTTTATTATGTAGGACTAGAGGCCCAGTGCCTGAAAATTCATGCACTGGAAGGGGGGTCCCTCAGACCGGCCTGCCCCCTCTCACAGTCCAGGAGCCATCAGGGGTGGGAGGTGACCTGGCGATCAGAGGAAGGCGACGCCCCATCCATCGCAACCGACAGTTGGACATGCCTCTCACAATGTTGTTGCTGCTGCTGCTGCTGTTGCTCCATGGCATCTCTCTGTACTGTGGTTCATACTCGCCACGCTGGGGTTGCATCCCGGGTTCATGATGTTCAAGGCCTGGCCCTGGGGGTTCAGGCCTCCCATTGCTTGCTGCTGTGGAGGGACAGCAGGTCGTGGCCCGCTGGCTTGCATGACATTCAGATTCAGCAGGCTGGGTTAGATTTGAAGGCCTGGCTGGCTGGCCACTTACTTGGCTGTGTGCTATTTGATGAGAGCTGCCATCGCTGAGGGTTTGACTTGAGGATGTTGAGCATGTGCTGCTGCTGGGGGAGCTGGGAGACCTCAGGGTCCGCAGCAGGTCCTGCAGGCACCTGGAGAGATCTCTGAGGTGGCTGCTCCTGGGGTCTGCACAGTCATCACGGGCCTGGGGATGCCTTACATTGACTGTTGCTGGGGGATGGGTGCCGGCTGCCACTGCCAGGGTTCAGGGGGCAGAATAACAGGCCCACTGACCTGGTTGGGTCACATTCAGGCCCATGGGGGCCATCTGGCCCTTGGGGGTCACTGTGCCTCAGGGGCATACTGTTGTTGGTGCTCACCCAGTACAGATGCTGCTGCTGCTGTGTCTCACGTGCAATCTGCCGGGCGCCTCCACTGCTGCAGGTGGGCCTGGGCAGGGGGAGGTGGGGCTGGCACTTAGTTAGTGGGCTTCCCAGTGCAAACTGTGGTGGGGGGCTGAGTTCTGGCCGCGCTGGAGAAGCCGGCTAGTCACATGCTCACAGGCGAGGTCTGAGGCAGAGTCAAGGGCTGTGGTGTCCAGGGTGTACTGGGATGCAGTGTGGGGGGCCAGGGTGGTGCTGAAGGAGGGGAAGGCAGACTCGGCTGAGGCACGGTGCGGATGTTGATGGTGGCATGTGCTGGTGCATGAGTGATGCATGCTGCCAGCAGTGCTGTGTCTTCTGCTGGTGGAGCTTCTGCTTGATGTTGAGGCCATAAGGAATGGGGCATGTGTTTTCTTGGCAGTGTTTGGCATGGTAGCAGCGAAGGTCCATGAATTGCTTGCACATTCTGCAACTTCCATTGGTCTTGCACTGGCAGCCTTTGGTGTGCTGCACAACACACCTCATCTTCTGGCAGGATGGCTGTGGGCAGTTGGCATTGCGGTACTGGCAGGCATGCTTCAGGGACTGGAAGCAGCACTGGATGACCTGGTGCTGCCACTCCCAGAGGCTTCTGAGCTGTGGCTCACCTGCCTTCTCCGCTCTGGCTCCCCACCTCTTCTGCTCCGGCTCTTCCACCTCGACTGCTCTGGCTTTGCAGTGGCAGTTACTGCCTCCTCCCCAACAGCTTCCTTGGCGGCATCAGAGCTATTTCCTGAGCAGCCAGCAGAAGAGCTCTCAGGACCCCCTCCTGCCCGGACTTGCCAAGAAACAGGCTGTTTTGGAGCCAACTTTTATTGTACTTGCCATGACAACGAAGCAAGCATTCCACCAGGCTGTTCATGCTGCCCACTCTCAGTGGCCACCCCCCAGGACTGGAGGACTCCGGCGGGGCTGAGAGAACTGGGCGCCGCCACCTTGTGGCTATGGGTGCTGCCATCTTTGTGATGAAGTGATGGTTAATTTGCATATTACCCTTTTATTAGATAGGATTATTGAAAAAAAAAATAGGTCCTTTTGGTATATGTTCCTAGGATACTCAAATACAAAAAGCAATTTCACTTTTTAATAGTTGTTTCTTATTTTAATAATGATACAATACTTAATACAACAAGACTGCATATACTGCTTAACAAAAATATTTAAAAATTCTTACTCCTCCTCCCATAATAGTCTGCTTTTACTTATGGAATTTTGTATCCATCATCAGCAAAATTAATATTTAGTATTTAACCTGTCAGCACTCCTCAACGGTGTGAATAGTGCTATCAAAAGCATTTTTTTTTTCATTATTGAAAAAAAGAAAGGAGGAGAAAGGAAAAAATTTCACACTGTGGGGGAAATGGTCATTCCACACTTAGATTTTGATTTATGCAAATGGGTTGTGCTTATTGAATCAACAGGGTCACTTTGACATGTAACATATGCCACACACTAGCCCTCTACTCAAGACAGGCCACATAATCTGTGGGCCCAGGGCAAAATGAAAATACATGGAACCTGATAAAAAATTATTAAGAATTTTAAGACAGCAACTGCAGAACACTAGACCAAGTGCCGGGACCTTCTAATTAGAGGGTAATCATGCACTCATAGAGCCAGCCCTGCCTCCATGGTAAACCCACATGAGAATTTTTTTAGGGCATCTTCCATGTGTCAGAAAACTATGCACAATCAGCCCTGTGCTCCCCAAGTAATGGTAGGAGAGTTAGTAAAGGCCCGTAAAATCTAATGAAGAAGGAGGGTTCGCAAATTGCACTTGTGATACCAAGTTTTTTCCACCAGAAAATTCCAAGGAATCACATAATTTCAAAACCCAGACATTCACTTTGAGGCTGGAGTTTTGCAGTAAGCCAGGGCCAGGTTACAGAGCAGTTATTTCCCTGCTTGTCATAATTAATTTCTTGGCAATCATTGTCAGGGGAGAGAAAAGTTTCTGAGAATTAGACAAGCACACAATATTCCCAGTCAGTACAAACACATAGTTCAGGGGAGACCACAGGGAGACCCAAATCAAGCCTGGCTTTACCACGCTCTATATAACTTATTAACCTTAACCAATGAAACGGTTATGAGAATGAGAAAGGAATTTAAATGAACAATGGGGAGTCATCTTTCCTAAGTACTTGAAATTAACAAGGATCCTAAGAATTTCCTGACATGGAACTGGACATTTGGAGAAACCCAGCTTTCCAGCACTTCCCACTTAAGTAATCAGAGGAAGTTTCCTTTCATTGGTGGTGATTTATAAAGTGAGCAGTTGGCCTTTTCATCTATTATTGTTGTCACAAGATTTATTTTCTCTAAAAATATTTTATATTTATTTTTAAAAAACCAGCAATACAGTTAGAACTTGAGTGATTTCTTCTTGATTCTACAAATTACATTAATGACACAGTAATAGCTTTAATATAAAACTACAGCTGTCAGATGGAACTGAATCTAAGAAAACAAAAGTCAATCAATGAGGAGGCTGCATATATTGTCTCTCTCATCAGTAGAATAGAAGACAAAGGTTTCCTTTATTGTGTAAATTTCAAGCATTGGAATCAATTTTTGTTCACAGAGGGAGGGGGATGTATGGGGTGGGTACCAATGTCTGATTTTTATATTGTAAAATCCCAGCAGAACTTACAATTATTGCTTACCATGGTTTTTTGTGATTGTCCAAATAGTCTATGAACCAAGATTAACTTACTTCAGGAAAATTCTGATCCTTTAGGCCATATCATAAACAATGGGGAACTCAGAGAGTCTGAGACCCCATCACAGTCCTGTCCTAACTGTTGTGTGTCAGTTGGGATCTTTGAAAGAATGAAAACACTATGTAGGACATGGGCAGCAGGGCTGTGAAGATGGGATGTTTGCAGACTTAGAGCTTTGTCTCTGGTTTGAACTGGTCTACAAAGCTGTGGAAGGCTGCTTTGAACTTAGAGCTATGCAAGAAGAACATGAAATGAAACCACTAGTTAGCTTTGATTGCTCCTTTTACTGGTAGACATAGCCTGGGCTTAAATGCTGTAATGCCACCTGCACTATTGCCACCAGCCTAGAGGCAGTGGGAAGAGGGGTATAGGAAAACGCAGAAGCAGTGGCATCTTGAATCTGAAGCTAACATCCCATATTAACTCATTAAAGATGTGGTCTTCCTTATTAACTTCATCTCTCTAGGGCCAATTTCGTTTTATAAAATGCCCTTGTTTATTGCTGTTTACGGTGTGAGGACCACATTCTAAATTCTGTCTTACTTATTCCATTTGCAATGTCATTTGATTTAGCCATTCCTTCAACACTCCTATTATCCTCAAAATAAGAGTCTCATTGCCTCCTTGTTATCTATTTGTTCCCACCCTCCCTATACCCTAACCAGGTTAATCACCTTAACACAGAGACCAGCATGCCCTTCCCCTTCAAGCACCCCAGAATGGCTCCCAGAGTCAATTGTCTACTTCTCTACTTCTTCACTGCCCTTTCCTCATTCAGGTCCCCAGTGGAGCATGGGTTCAGGGTCAGGACCTTAGCTTTGCATTTTCAGGAATTTCATTTGATCAGCTCACCTGAGTTTATTCACACCAAACTCATGAGGCTGAGCCATAAGACAGAATCATTTTCAAGGAAAATGCAACCCCTGGGTAACTAGAATATTTCACCACCTGCTCAGTGTTTCCTTTAGAAAGAAACTGAAGAATGTTCTGTAGTTGGATAGTTAGAACATTGGGACTTGATAGACATTAATGAAGAGCGCAGTCATGTGATGATAGCCAGTATCAGTCAGAAAATATTTATTACATGTATACCAGTTGTCAAGTACTCTTCCAGTCCCTTAGGGTTCATCAGTGAACAAAAGTGACAAAAAATAAATTCTTCATGGAGCTTATATTCTATGGAGACAGAATAGACAGACAATAAAAAAAAATAACTCTGATAAAATAAATAATTTATGTAGTATGACGAGTTGAATTGTGCTCCCCCCCCCCACCCCAAACGATAGGCTAAAGTTCTAATTGCCAGTATCTCAGAATGTAACCTTATTTGAAAATAAGGTCTTTGCAGATGTGATTAGTTAAGATGAGGTCATACTGGAATAGAGTGAGCCCTTAATCCAATATGACTGGCTCAGCAGTGGGAGACGGCCATGTGATGATGGAGGCAGACATTGGAGTGATGCAGCTGTGAACCAAGGAGCACAAGGACTGATGGCCTGACCAGATGCTGGAAGAGGCAAGGAAGAATTCTACCCAGAGTCTCAGAGGAGACTTGGTTTGGGTCTTTTGGCACCCAGAACTATAAGAAAGTAAATTACTGTTGTGCTAAGCCACCCAGCCTGTGGCATTATGTTCTGTCAGCCCTAGAAAACTCATAGAACTGTGTTTGAGAGGGGTATGTGCTAGAGGCAGTTCAGGGAATTAATAAGGAATTATGGTGCAACTCTTCAAGGAGGTGGGCTGCAAAGGTAGAAAGAGTGCTGAGAGTAGGCTTCATGAAGAAGGTGAGATTTGAGCGAAGACATGGAGGAGGTGAGGGAATTGGCCATGTGGGCTTATACAGAATATAAGCTCCATGAGGAATTTATTTTTGGGGAGAGTGCTGTGCTGAAGAATGGCAAATGTAAAAGCCCTAGGCAGGAGCTGGCCAGACATGTTTGAGGACAAGCAAGGAGGCTCTTGTAGCTGGAGCAGATTGGGGAAGGAAGTGTTGGGGGAGGTGGCTCATTTTGTGGTGCGAGCAGTGGGATGGGGAGAAGTTGTTGGACTCTGAATATGGTTGGAAATCAAGAGCCAATAGGACTTAACGATGGATTGGATGGTGAGTGTTTCATACCTCCCAGATGCTGGAAGACCCTATAACTTCTTGGAGAGTGTTGAGACTTCCAGAAAAAAATCTTTCCTCCTTGTTTTTTCCCTTTCCTACAAGTTATATTCAGATGCTTAGTCCTCTTTCATGAAAACATTATCACGGATTGATTGAAGGAATTAAATTTCAGCATATATACAGGGTATCCCCCAAAATTGCATACACACTTTAACAGCTGATAACTCAATTTTGAAAATGAAATGTATTTTAAAAAACACTGTCTTTATAATTATTCAAAGTGTGTATATACATTTTTTTGGGACACCTTATATTTTTAGTGTGAAATTACTAGTATGTACTATATGTACGTGATTTTTTTTAAAGGTCAAACTGTACAGAAGGATAAAAATGAAAGTTAAAAGCCTTTCTCTCCCTCTCCAGTTTCACAGTGCAGCTACACCCACTGTTAATAGTCTATTCTTACAGGTGAATATAATGCATATACAAAAACATGTGTGATAAATACCACTTTGGACACAAATGTGGTTATATCATATATACTGTTCTGCCTTGCTTTTTTTCTCTTACTTAACTAACTGTGTATATAACTTGGACATTGTTTCAAATCAGCATTTACAAAACTACCTGATTCTTTTTTATTCTTTTGTTGTTGTTAATCCTCATCTGAGGATTTTTCCCCACTGATTTTTAGAGAGAGTGGAAGGGAGGGTGAGAGACAGAGAGAGTGAGAAACATTGATGTGAGAAAGACAAATTGATTGGTTGCCTCCTACACATGCACCAGGGATTGAGCCTGCACCAGGGATTGAGCCTGCAACCACAGTACCCCGGAATAGAACCTGCGACAATTTCAGTTAGAGGGCCAACGCTCTAACCACTGGACGAAACCAGCTAGAGTTACCCAATTCTTTGAAATGGCTCTACAATATAATACTGTGTACACAGTGAATGGTTTAATTTGCCTATCCCTTATTGATTAACATTTTAAAGGTTACAGTAGACAACTTTCTAAATAATGGCAGTAAAAAGTACAAATATAGCATTATGTGCTTGGCACTGTTCTGAAGAACTCATTTATTTCTCATGACATTTCAAAAAGCAGGTAGTATAATTATGTCAAGTTTTCAGATGAGGGTTCTGAGGTACAGAGGGGTCAAATAACTTGGCAAAGGTCACACAGCTGACAAGTGGTAAATCCAATCCATCCTCTACAACTTCTCTATTTCTTTGTATTTCATGGAACTATATTTGTAGGATAAAATTCTAGATGCAAAATTATTGGATCAAAGAGTATGTGTATTTTAAATCTTGATTGATAATTTCAAGTTGTTTTCAAAAGAGATGTACCAATTTACAATTTATAATATGAGAGGGCGTCTCTCTACGTGCTCTTAACAATATTGCATACAATCAGATTTTTTAATCTTCACTAAACTGTAGATGAAGAATAGCATCTCATCTGTTTTCATTTTTATCTCTTTAATTGCAATTTAAATTTGTTTATTTAACATTTCTTCCTGTGTTAACTGACCATTTGTGTGTTTGTGTGTGTGTGTGTGTGTGTGTGTGTGTGTGTGCTTGTTCATGTCCTTTGCCTATTAACTCATGAGTTCCTTGTATATTAATGAAATTTGCCCCTTTTCTTGCATGTGCCAGATAATTTCCCCTGCTTTTTACTTGTCTTTTTGCTTTTAAGCTTCTTCCCCTAGGTGAACATTTAACAAATTAATAATCTTTTTCATTTTTATAGTTTCTGTTTTTGCTAATTCTCTTAGTGAGAACTTCAAAAATCTTCTTTTCCTTGTATAAGGGTATGTTGAACTAAATGGCAATCTCAATTGGCATTTCCAAAGGAATATTTTGATTTCCAAAATGACACTATTACAAAAATATCATTCAGGATGTATCTATGGCCAAGCGGAATGGATGACATTGTGGTTTGCTAGATTCACAAGTGGTTAAATTATTTTGTTCTATTAAAGTTAATTATGATCAATTCAGCTTAGAAGGAGATAATCTCTAGTGGTCCACCCCTAGTCTCGTATTTGGTTCCATTCTGTTTGATATTTTGATTAAATATTTCAATAGACTAAAATAGGCATGGTTACCAGAGTTAGTAATGGCACAAAGTTGGAAGGTTTGCTACCATACTAAATGTCAGATACATATTCAAATTGATTTTGACAGCTTGGAACAATCAGCCAAACTAATAAGATGAAATTTAATAGGGATACATGTAAAGTTCTGCAATGAGGTTTAAAAAGTCCCTGACGAATTAGAAGATGAGAGACACCTGAGTCATTGGCAATTCAAAGGAAATTGTTTAGTGAGTATAATTTAATGAAAATTGCAACACCAGCCAGTAAACAGAATTGCCAGAAGAGCTAATGAGCTCTTGAATTACATTAATAGAAATAATTTAATCCAGAATAAAAACAGTAATAGTCCCAGATGTATGCCCTGCTGATATGCCTACACGGAGAGAACTGTTTAGTTCTGAGTGTCATATTTTAAGAAACACATTGACAAAATGGAGTTTCCCCAAGAATGAAAACCATGTCATTGGGATATTGAAACTAGAAAAAGAAAATCGTTATTGTGAATAGAGTAATCATCTTTAGCTATTTAAGGGATTGTTATGTGGTGGCATGATTATATTTATCCTATGTTACCGCAGAGACTGGGACTGGGGTAAATGAAGTCATAGAAAGGAAGACGTCTACTTTGATTAGGAAGAATTGCCTAATATTTAGAGTTGTCCTCAAATTGAATGATTGCCTTATGAGAGAGTGAGATTTACATCATCAGGGATATCTAAGCTGAGGTTTAAGGGTGTTGTAAGAGGAGTCAAGCGTTGGTTGAAATCAGATATAAGATCAATCGCAGGGAATCTGTTACATGTGGTTGAAACAGAGCCAATATTTGCAGCTTCAATGTTAGTCCTATAATAATGTCACTTTCAATTACTAGCATTCTGTTGAGATTAGTTGAATTGGAAAGAGAATCAAGGTTTCAGCTTCTCTTACTTGGGCTACAACCAGTGCTATGCATGCACCCTTGGAAGTATGTCTTGTGGGAGAAAATCATCCATCATTGTCTATTAATGCAAAAATAAATAAATAACCACTGGTTTTATTATCTTAAAAAATTCTTTCAGCCCTAGCTGGTTTGGCTCAGTGGATAGAGCATCAGACTGAGGACAGAAGGGTCCTGGGTTTGATTCTGGTCAAGGGCATGTACCTCAGTTGCAGGCTCCTCTCTAGCTCGGGCCCTGGTTGGGGCCTGTGCAGGAGGCAACCAATCGATGTGTTTCTCTCACATCAATGTTTCTATCTTTCCCTCTCTCTTTCCCTCTCAAAAAAAAAAAAAAATATATCAATGGAAAAATATCCTCAGGTAAGAATTTAAAAAAATATTTTTAATTCCTTCAACTCCTGAGAATCTACGATTCTGAATCCGGGAAAGCTGGTGTAGCTTCAGTGGGAGCAGTTGGGTGGAGACGGGTAGCAGAGTTTAAGGAAAGAAGTTGCTGGCATCTGAGGTGAGGAATGGTCTGGCCACCTGCAAGGTCTCAGGAGGGGAATATAGGAACTAACAAACACACCAGGGTGGAGATTGAAGGTGGAGCTTGGTCCCATGGAAGATACAAGAGACTAACTTTTAGAATTAAGTTCAAAGAAACTGAGACCCCCCCTCATGGCCTTGGCCCAGCCTCCCTTTCCAAGTGTCATTCCCACCCTCACCCTGTCAAATCAAATTACTTGCAGTTTCCAGAACACATGGGCCCCTCTCATTGCCATTCTGTCCCCTCTGCCTGGGACGCCACTCCCTCCTTTATCTACCAGGGGTCAACCAGTCTTCTCTCCAGACATCACTCACACACATCAGCTTTTCTGCGAGGCTTTCCCAGGCCTCTCTAGGTAGAGGTAGGCACTTCATTTCCTGGGTTCTAATAGCATCCTTTGCATAAAAATTACATTAGTATAATTATTCTTCTTAATATGTCTGACTCTTACTAGAACTCGAGCCCCGCAAAGCTAGGGACCACGGTCTATTGATTTTTCTGTCACCAGAGTTTCAATTGTGCTGGGTACATATTTGTGGCTCAATAGATATTTGGCAAATGTATCAATGAATGAGTACATGAGTCAGAGGACAGCCACCCAGCTGAGCCCATGCTATTGATGCAGATGTTCTGTTTCCATAGTTAACTACGCAGAGGAGTGAGTCCTCATGTGACAGCTGGGCAGCCTCAGCTATGGGGACTGAAACATTTCTTGGATCAAGAGCCAGGCATGCCTTTATAAAGATGCTCAATTTTTTTCTGAATTCCTTTAGAGTCCCTGGCACAGTGTTTTGCCTAATAAATATGATGGTTCGTATTATTATGTTTCTGTATTTGTGCAAATGAATGAGCAGATGTATGAATAACTGAATGAAAACCACTTCCTCAAGTACAAGCAAGTTGCTTTTCCTGAGTCTGGATGCCTATAATTATCTGGCCCTTGCTCCTGCCTTACTTCATTTCCTTCCAAAGACATCCTGTCTTCTCACGTTGGTCAGTTAGGTGGTTCATTCTAATGGAATGACTACCTCCCCTGCCCCCCACTGGCCACCAGCTTGGACTTCACTCCTATGTCTGGTGTCTTCCTTCTCCTTCGTTGACTGCTTCCCCACCCACATTGCTATTGACTTTTCCAACCAGAGAACTGCTATGCAGGAAAAGGCCCACCCTCAGGACTCTCCTGCGCAAAGTTCAGGTCCTCTCCCCCAAAGTTTAATCCTGTCTCCAGACATTGCCTTAGCTATTTCCATACTTTAATGACCCCTCTTTCCCTTCCCTATTTATTGTTTTTAAAATCTTGCCACAAGAGATCTGTTTAAATGCAGCCAACACTTACTCTGTGCTCCTGGCACTCCAGCTCCCACTGGCTGCCCTGTCTCCAGACTTGGCTTACCATCACCCTGCCTCACTACCATTTAGTTATACCTGATTTCTTTATGGTGTTACTTTCCCCCCAAGAGATTGCAGAATCTACTTCTTGGAAACCTATCACAGAAACCAGCTCCATGCTAGACTCAAAGTAGGCATAGTAAATATTATCACCCAAGTTGGAGGGGATGGGTTTTCATGGGTTGACTCATCTTAGAAAAATAGCTTCCAGATAACTTTGAAAAGCAGCTCTCCTCTCTCTTGGATTGAGGTGAGTTGGGGAATTCTACTCTTTCTACTTTAACTTTCTCACCAAATAAAAGATCTCAATTTTCAGAGTTTTCAACAGCAATTAAAATCAGCCCTTTTTGTCAGTATCTGTCAATGGAATAATGTTGTTTTGCACTCTTTCTCTGCCTTAAAACTTGGAATCTGTCATTTTTAAGCTATGGTTCCTGGTTTCTTTTTCCTCCTTAGTGTCTAGATTCAGCTTTACACTGGTGTGGTTTTTTATGTCAGAGAGGGGAAAGATGAGGAAAAGAAGCTGGACCTATAATTCAGAAAAACGTTTCCATATGGAAAGATGTGTGCCATCAGCTAACAGTAAAGTCTGTCCCTTTCTGGACACCTGACTCTTTTTTGTCTGGGAAGCACTTCTCAAAAGGAAAAAATAAAATAAAATAAAAAATAAGCCACCATTAGGGTGTATAAAAAAGATTGCAGATAGCTGGAAAGCAGATTATGCAGCACAACGGCATGGAATAACCCACAGCACCAAAAGCCAGGACTGCTAGGGATCAATTACCACTGAGCCCATAATGATCTTCTTACAGCAAAAGCCCTTTCAATACATAGCAACATACCTGCCCTGCGAAGACTCTTGAACCAAAGGATAATGTAAGCATCAATACTATATCCTTTCTCTTTTGTGAGCACTTTAGAAAAAGCCCGGCAGAGTATGACTCTGGTATTAAGCGTCATTTTAAACAATACTTTGAAACCATAATGCAATCTTACTTCTGAAATGTGAAGTATTTGCCACCACGGTGGGCACACCTGGCACATCTGGTTGTTAATAAAATAAATCTGCGATTTTTCTTTTCACTTGCTTTCTCACTTCTTGCCTGGCTGAGTAAGTTGCAAATCAGTTGAACTCACCCTTCTCTTCTGTTTTGTTTCAGGATCTGGTATTTGTTTGTGCTTTATCTTCCCCTACCTCTTAATAAAAAGAGTAAACCAGTCTGCCTGTGAGAGTATTGACTGTGCTAAGAATGCGGGATTGTGTTGCAAAGGAGCTCAGGCCTGCAATGTTATCACTCAGCAGGACTGGGTCCCATCAGAAGGCACATGGTGTGCCATGACGTAGCTGGTCTCTGACCACAAAAGCAGACTTTTCTCTGTGAATTAGACAAACCACACAAAAGGCAACAATAGCTAGCATAAACACCATTTAATACTATTCACAGGCTATTGAAGAGATGGGCGGTGACTAAGAATCACAGCAAAGCCAGGACATTGTGGTCAGATGAAAGGAGGCCTAGTGAACAGGAAGCATCATTGGAGCAGGCTGACAGTAACCATATAACGGCAGGATTGTGGGGCTGGCATTTACCCCGAGGGTCTTTACAGTCAGAAAAATAAAGAGAAATTAAAGCATGAGGAATCCTCTTTGTGGGCACTTAAAGCCCATGAAGCAACACAAGAAGCTACACAATTGTCTTTTCAAGGCTTGTCTGTGCTTTAGATAATTATGAAAAGGAAACATTTGGGATGTGCTTACTTATAGGATTCTATATCAGCCATTGGGAAGAGGCATCTATAAAAACAGATGAAATTTTCACAGCAGAATGAATGGCTTTCACCTGATTTTAAAACAGGGAAAGCAAACAGTAGCTGGGTTAGTCAAGCTAGTCACATACCAAACAGGCAGCTCCTCTTTGGTATGTGAGGAGTCCAAGGCAGGACACCCCTCATTTTCCACCAGGTGTATGAAGAAAAATAAAATTAAATAATTTATTAAATTAAATAAGCCATTGGAAATACAATGCCTATTTTTGAATTATTTACCCCTCTGTCTAATTGAAACTAATTCATATGAACATTTTAAAGTAGGAATTTAAAGTACTTCAGTTTCTTCTTTCTTTTTCTTTATGCATAATGGGTGCACCAAACACACTGACAAAGATTAGTGCTGAAAGGTCATGAAGGTTTTAGAAGGGATCCCAGAATATTGTTGAATGTCATTTTACTGAGGAAGAAATAAGAGTCAGGGAGTTAAGGGACCAGCCATAGTCACATAACTGTACTGTCAGTGCAGGCTAGACCCCAGGTGTCCTTTATACTATTCAGTGCTCTTCCTACTATCTTGAATATAGAAATATATAAAATATATAAGTATAAAACATAGAAAAATGTTTGAATATAAAAATAACTATCTTCATCCAGCTGGTGTGGCTCAGTGGTTTAGCGTCAACCAAGAGTTACGGTTTGATTCCCAGTCAGGGCACATGCCCAGGCTGCAGGCTAGATCCCCAGTAGAGGGCTTGCAGGAGGCAGCTGATCAATGATTCTTTCTCATCATTAATGTTTCTACTCTCTCTCCCTCTCCCTTTCTCTTTGAAATCAATAAAAATATATTTTTAAAATAGTAACAATTATCTTCAATGTGAAATAAACTTTTCAGCTGCTTATTTTGCTGTTTAACCTTACTAGTAAGTCATTGCTTAACATTCCCTGCTTCAGTTATAAAGTCTCAACACTGGGGTTAGCCTCAAAGGGTTGTTGAGAGGGATTAAATGAGGTAGTGTATGTAAAGAATTTAGAATAGTACCTAATCCCAAATAAGCGCTCTGCAAACATTTGATATTATGGTATTTGTTTATAAGACAGCAGAGAGGGTTTTGAAGACCACAGCCTCATTGAATTCTGGAGCCATCAGGAATATCTGGATCATTCAAGCAAGGCAAACAGATCAAAGAGGTTTGATTGGCCCGAGGCACAGACATTGCCTGGACCAGTTCTAGGGCCTTCAAATTGCAAACCAGAGCTTTTTTTCTAAAACTATTACGTCTCTTCAGACCTTACAAAATACTCTGAGAAGAGTGAAACTGCCCAATGTCACAGGCCATGTAGAATAAGGCTCTTGGTAGAATTTGAATACATACATTAAATTCTGTTTTCTTTAAAACAGTGGTTCTCAAATTTGAGTAAGTATCCCATTTTGTCAAAATGCTTTAAAAAAGAAGTGTGGGCAGGTTTTTCCTCAACATATTCTAATTCCATAGGTTTCATGTGGGGCCCAGGAAACTGTATCTCTAAAAAGCACACCTCACCTGCACCCAAGGTAATTCTCATGAAAGTTGTCCAAAGATCACACTTTGAGAAAAATTACCTTTAAGTACAGATTCCTTTCTTCCTCCCCACCTTCACCTTCTGGTGGATCTCCATTTAATTTCTATATGTACTATGAATCAACTATTGCCAGTTAACTTAGCTTGCTAGCAGTCATGCTAATGAACAGAAAAATTCTTTTATACTAGTAAGTTAACTAGCAAAAGCTGGTTCTGCTGGTAGGCCAAACCCATTTAGCCATCTCCAAGCTCCAAAATCTGGCTCTCACTCTAGCCAACCATCTTGCCAATGTGAGCACAACGTTTCAGAATAGGGTATCTTTGCCAATACCTTCTCAGAGCAGGAAACACTCCACTGAATGGCAGATTTATCAACATCAGACATTTATTTACTCATCTAAAGATCATCTATGTCAGGAGAAACCAAGATGGCGGCATAGGTAAACACCTGAGCTTGCTGCCTTGCACAACCACTTCAAAACTACAACTAACAGACAAAACGGACATCATCCAGAACCACAAGAAGGCTGGCTGAGTGGAAATTCTACAACTAGAAGGGAAGAGAAAAGCACACTGAGACTCAGTGGAGGTACAGAAATAAAGTGCAGAGGTACGGAGGTGTGAGCAGAAAGAGCTGGCAACTGAGTTGTCTTTTTCAATCGGGAGGGAGACACAAGCTCCCAACTGCTCTGAACTCCAGTTCCGGGTGAGACTCTGGGGAACCAGACTCATATGGGGGGGAAACTGGACTGTCTGGCATTGGGCCAGAACACGAGGGCAGCTTTTTCTCAGAGGTGCTTGCAGCAATTATCACAGGACACTGAGACCCAAGGTCCTCTTAGGGCAGGGCTGAAGGTCAGCCATTGCTGTTTGCTCCATCCTGTTGATTCCCTGAGACCCTGCCCCACCCAATTTACAACCCCACTCCAGCTTTGTGCAGAGGCTTTTGCATATGAATGGCCTGGCCCTTTGCAATCCAAAATTACCTAACGAACTGCAGCTGAGTCAGAAAACCCCAGAACTTCCAAAAGAAGGCCCAAGACTCCACAGCAGCTTGCATTGCTTCACAGCTGGTCCCCATCGGGGCACCTCCAAACCCCAAACAAAGAAGAGGAATCTGCAGATCTCTCCGTAGTTCCTGCTGGGTGGCCTCAGGCAGAGGCTAAATTAGCACCTCCTTGGAGATCCCAAGACCCAGTGTACCCAGGGGTCAGAGTGGGGCCATCCAGATTACAACTCCTCAGATCCATAAGGGACACACTCAAGGGGCAGACCCAGTGAGCACCAAAACCCCACTGAAGCAAGTTCTGCCCCATAAGGGTGTCTCCAGCACAGAAGTTCTCCCATCATAGACACAGTTGATCCTCACAGCCAATTGGCCTGGAGGTCAATTCCTCCCAGTGATACCAACAACAATCAATGCTTAACTACAGCAAGACTGTGCACACAGCCCACAAAGGGGTGCACCAAGACTGTCCACCTCAGGTAACTGGGGAGGCTGAGCCACTGGGCCCTATAGGACACCTAGCACACAAAGCCACTCTATCAACTCAGGGAAGCAGCCAAAATGTGGAGACAAAGAAACAGGTCACAAATGACAGAAATGGAGGAAAGCAAACAACTGGATATAGAGTTCAAAACCACAGTTATAAGGTTTTTCAAGAATTTTCTAGAAACTGCTGATAAATTTAGTGAATCCCTCAAGGATATGAAAATGGACCAACTAGAAATTAAGCATATAGTGACTGAAATAAAGAATAATATACAGAGATCCAACAGCAGACTAGAGGATCACAAGAATCAAGTCAAAGATTTGAAATACAAAGAAGCAAAAAATACCCAACTGGAAAAGCAAAAAGAAAAAAAGAATACAAAAATATGAAGATAGTATAAGAAGTCTCTGGGACAATTTCAAGTGTACCAACATCCGAATTATGGGGGTGCCAGAAGAAGAGAGAGAGCAAGATATTGAAAACCTATTTGAAGAAATAATGACAGAAAACTTCCCCCACCTGGTGAAAGAAATGGACTTACAAGTCCAGGAAGTGCAGAGAACCCCAAACAAAAGGAATCCAAAGAGGACCACACCAAGACACATCATAATTAAAATGCCAAGAGCAAAAGACAAAGAGAGAATATTAAAAGCAACAAGAGAAAAACAGTTAGTTACCTACAAGGGAGCACCCATATGACTGTCAGCTGATTTCTCAACAGAAACTATGCAGGCCAGAAGGGAGTGGCAAGAAATATTCAGTGATGAATAGCAAGAACCTACAACCAAGATTACTCTACCCAGCAAAGCTATCATTCAGAACTGAAGAGCAGATAAAGAGCTTCACAGATAAGAAAAAGCTAAAGGAGTTCATCACCACCAAACCAGTATTATATGAAATGCTGAAGGGTATTCTCTAAGAAGAGGAAAAAGAAGGAAAAGGTAAAGATAAAAATTATGAACAACAAATACATATCTATCAACAAGTGAATCTAAAAATCAAGTGAATAAAATATCTGATGAACAGAATAAACTGGTGAATATAATAGAATCAGGGGCATAGTAAGGGAGTGGACTGACAATTCTCGGGGGGAAGAGGGTGTGGGTGTGCAGGAAGAGACTAGACAAAAATCATACACCTATGGATGAGGACAGTGGGGGGGGGGAGGAAGGAGGGTGGTAAGGACAGAGAGTGTGGTGGAAACCGGGTGAAGGGTAGTTATGGGAGGAAAAAAAGGAACAACTGTAATAATCTGAGCAATAAAGATTTATTTAAAAAATAAATTTAAACCAGATTGAATGAATAAAAATAAATAAATAAAAATAAAGATCATCTATGTTAAGAACTAGTTCTAGAAAATAAAGACTTAAACTATACAAGCCATAATACCTTCAACCCTCAGGCAGTTTGTAATCTACTAGGGAAAGTAAAACATATACACTTTGACTAAAAGGTGCTTTACTCATCTCGGTTGTTCTGTATCTAGTTCAGCTGCTGATTTCTATTTCTTTTCTACTGAAGCTGCTGAAAGTAACACAGGGATCAGATAATGCGAGAAAGCCAGAGCAAAGAAGATAAAGCAAGAAGAGGCCATCTACTGCAGCTTTCTCCCTGTCCACTTCTCCTTCCTATTCGTGTTTGCTTGACTCCTCCATGCATCCTGAAAAGGTTGTATGCATGTATCTTTCCTATGTCACTTGAGCCCCATCCAAAAACGTGTACTGAGCAAGTGTTCTATGCCAGGCACCATGAGCAGCCCCAACCCCAATAATGGGAAAGGAATGAAATGAGGTGGAGAAAACTCTTTATAGGATGATTTGTTAGTGTTTTTTCTCTGCTCCAAACCATGTCTAAGATCTTTCAAATAATGACATTTTTATTTGGCTTTATTACCCCATTTGTGATGAAGATTTGGGGAGGTCAAATAATTTCCCAGCATCACACATCTGGTAACTGTTAAAGAAGAGAATGAAGCCCAGTTTGATTCTTAAGTTCTCAGTCTTCACTTGTCTGTATGTTTGAATTCATATTTTCTGTGCATTTACTATATGCCAGGTATAGCACGAGACCAGTGGTCGGCAAACTCATTAGTCAACAGAGCCAAATATGAACAGTACAACGATTGAAATTTCTTTTGAGAGCCAAATTTTTCAAACTTAAACTTCTTCTAACACTACTTCTCAAAATAGACTCGTCCAAGCCGTGGTATTTTGTGGAAGAGCCACATTCAAGGGGCCAAAGAGCCGCATGGGGCTTGCGAGCCGCAGTTTGCCGACCACTGCGCAAGACAGAGATTATGTTAAGAGTTATGTAATGAGTTCTATAATGACAGCAATTAACTGAAAACAAAACAGTGGTTCTGAACCAGAGGCAAGGCTGTGACCCTCACCCACTGGGGCTATTTGTCAATGTTTGGAGACATTTTTGTTAGGAGCAGGGAAGGGGGCAGTGGCCTTGGAGAGGTGACAGGGGCCAGGAAAGTGCTAACCTGTGTGCCAGGCTGAGTGTGCCTTCATTCTATCTAGGGAAGTAGCAATGGCAGAAATCAGAGTGGGGAGGGGACTGGTGGTGGAGACCACCCTAATGAGGATAATCTTGGGAGCAGGTGCAATGGGAGAGAAGAGACAGGAAATCAACTTGCTTAGACACCTAGTGGGGTGAGGAGAGGGAGGAGCCCAGGCTGAGGTTCATAGTGTGGAGGACTGGGAGGTGTTGCTGCGAGAGAGAAGGAACTATCAGAACAGATGGGCTGGTCACTCAAGGATGAGTCTCCTGTTGGCCTCCGTATTGTTTCATTCAACCAAAAATGGGTAATGATGAGTATGATACACAGGTACTATTTTCATAGATGCAGAAATTGAAACCATAAATTTAGCTACAAATAAAGTCAAGTTTCCCTTGTTCTTGGGGCCCTGGGAGTTCATGGGAAAGGGAAACCCAGCCTTTCCTTGAGACTGCTAACCCCCCTGCCATTCTTACATCTTCCCTTCCCCACAGGTTTCTTCTTAGGGTAGATTGTAATCCCTGTTTCCAATTTCAGTAGTTCCTGATCATTTGTTTTCCCCCCAACACATTACTGAACTGAGCTTTATAAGGTTATTATTGATCTTAGCACTGAAATCCAATGGCCTTCTTCCAGCTTCATCTCCTGCAACTAGTTTGCAGAAAGACTAGTCACCATTGGCCTTTTCCTTGAAATGCTCTTCTCCCTAGTTTCTATAGCATTGATTCTCATGATTCTCTCACAACCACTTCTTGAATTCTGCTTGGACCCCAAAAGCGGAATGTCCCCAAGAAACTATCCCTGAGCCCCCTAGCAAGATTGGTTTGCCAAAAATATTTTTATGTAGACTATATAAAGTTAAACTTTAGCTCGGTTCTTGCTTAAGTCATTACAATTTCTCAATTATTTGGTATAAAATAAATTCACTTATATGTTAAAACATATAATTATACCCAGAGTTTTAATAATTATAAAAGTTACTGAAAAAGGCAGAAAATAGAATTAATTATTAATGTCTATAGCTTTGTTTTTGTTGTAATATGAGAAGCCACTCAAACGCTAAGTCAAAAATAATTCTAACTTTGTAACCTTTGAAATCAACTTAACATATAATTATTTTCACCTGTCATAGGGATTTATTTTTCAATACAATTGGAATAAATAACTATATGCACAAATTTAGACAATATGCCTGGTTTATAGCAAATTAAAGAAGATTAATAAAATATTCCAGGCAACATTTTAAACGACCCAAGACTTACTAGTAAATCATTATGTGGCTTGTTCCTGAGTGTAAAGTCTTGATTGAGTTTATTCTCATCACTGGCACACCTTAGACCACAGGTTTTCCTTTTGTCAGTGAAGTTACAATTTATTACAGCATCATATAGTTGACACTGGCTGTCCAGTTGGTAACACTGGCATTTGCCCCTTCATCTGAATCTTGTAACAGCCAGTGGTCCTGAAAAAGAAAACGTTTGTGTTTTCTCTGCCTGTGCTGAAGGAGGAAGCTGTGAGCTGAGTAACACGCAGAAAAGCAGGGCACTTGCTCCTTTGGGGAATTTTTCAAGACAGCAGCCTCCAGATGGGCAGAGCTGGCAGCTTCCTTTAGGCCTGTGTGAACTGTATGATCTCATGCCTTTTCTGAGCCCGGGGACAGCACTGAGGGGCTTTATTTGCACTGCACCTGCCCCGTAGGCAACAGCATTGATTTCTGCTCCCAGGAACCCCCAATAAGTGGAACTATTCACGGAGTATGCTTCCCTGTTTATCACCCAGGAAGAAGAGTCTAGGTTCTCTGCCTCTCATGCCCATAAGCTGGAACTTTTATTTTCCAGTATATTTATTTTTGTAAGATACTGCAGAAGTCAGAAACCACACACAGCCTCAGTGCTGGATCTGTGAGCAATGACACGACATAATATCTTATTATTTTTAAAAGATAGTGCATTATTAGTCTGCTCCTGCCCACTGACTCATAGTAAATTTCTCATAACCGAAAAAAGTCAAAGAAAAGCATTAAAATAACACTTTAGCTTCTATTTTTTTACTGGGAATTTTCTTTATCTTTTTGTTTATTTTGGCAGGTTTAGTTAATTAACCATAGCAGATGGTCATAATAACCCAGAGAACCTGAGAAATTAAAGGGACTTTGTAAGATAACTTACCCTTGATTAAGTTAAGTGCAGAGCTTCCCAGAGGAATAATTTTTTCATTCCCTCTGCAAAGTTATCTAAGAGAAGAATCTTTCCCAACTCAGTTAACAGAATGCTCATGAATGACACTCTCCTTGCTTCTGTGCCCAGTTGAAGTTGGGTTTCTTCTTGTAGGTCTGAACACATGGACCCTCCCTTCAACCTCTGCCTCCTACATAACCTTCACACTTAAGAGTGCAGTCAGTGTGTCTTTTTGTGGCAAAGAGATTCCAAGTGACCAGCCTTCTGGGTAATTGTTCTTTAATTATTATACAATCACAGACTTAAGAATGGAAAGTCACAATGGAGGTTCTCTGCTCTGATGTCCTCACTGTGCAGGAATCTATTTCCAACAGCTCTGACACAGTCCCAAAGACGGAGGGTTCATTACATCAGAGGACAGTTGTCTCCTGTAGGGCAGCCTTTAACATCAACAAATCATAAATCAAAATGTCCTTCACTCAGCAAAGTTTGTCTCCCGGTAACTTCCACCAGGTTCCAAATGGTCTTTCTAGAAAGAGACAGAACAAGGAGGAGCCCCTTTCTCAAAGACCTTCGGAGAATTGACAATACTTGTGTCCTCCTCCTGCCTCGGCCCGAACCACCAACCTCAGATGAAGACACATTGAGTCACACACACTGCACAACTCTTTGCTTCATATTAAAAGACTGGGTCACGCTTAGGTCTTTAATGCTGTGGTCCTCATTTGCATTTAAAATGCAATAAAACTATATAAATATCAAAAGTCACAGTTTAAAACTATATATGTAGCCCTGGCTGGTTTGGCTCAGTAGATAGAGCATCAGCCTGCGGACTGACGGGTCCTGGGTTTGATTCCGGTTAAGGGCACATGCCCAGGTAGTGGACTTGATTCCCAGTAGGGGATGTGCAGGATCCTCTCTTATCACTGGTGTTTCTATCTCTCTATTCCCTCTCCCTTCCTTTCTGAACTCAATAAAAATATATTTTTAAAAAACTATATATGTAATTGAAGTATATGAACGATAAAGTATAAATACATTAAATGTAGCAAAAACATTTACTTGAAATATAGAAACTCTATAGTAGTTGTCTCCAAAATAGGATAGATGCAAAATAATCCTTTGAGGTACGTAAAGAAAAAAAATAACTTCTACTGACATTTCTTTATCTGAAAGGTAAGGAAGGAACTAAGCCCTACTGATATATATGACACGAAGTAGTACTTTAAAAATAAACATGTGTAGGTTGGGGGTCCATGCTCATATTTCCTTAATTATAAGCATACACTATCAAAAATATCTGGGACCTCGATTTAAAGTATGTCATTTCCTACTAATGCACTAATCTAAGTTGCAAATTTCTGGAAAGAAAGTAGAATATTAGTATCTTACTACATAGGAGAGATATTTCACAAGGCAGTCTAAGATCGTGTTAACAAAAATACAAAACCAGAATGTATTTTAATGTACTTTAAATTGCATTAGCTGTTTTACTAATTAAATAGATAGTTTGTCTAAAGCTCTCCAAATGAAAACAAAATTAATCGTCTTACAAAAACAAAAATAGTCAACGGTGTATTCTAACATGGATTTAATTAAATTAGAAGTCATTCATTTAACTTTTATTTTAATGTTATTGTTGCTATTTTTTTTTATTGTTTGAAGTATTACAAATAGTAGTACATATGTCTCCTTTTTTTTCCCCATTAACCTCCCCCCGGCCTCCCCTACCCCCCAGTACATGCCTTTACCTGCCCCAGTACACCCCACCCCCCCCCCCCCAGTGTCTTGTATCCATTGGTTATGCTTATATGCATGTGTACAAGTCCTTCGGTTGATCTCTTACAGCCGCCCCCACCCCAACCTCCCCTGCCTTCCTGCTGTAGTTTCACAGTCTGTTCAATGCTTCTTTGCCTCTGTATCTATTTTTCCCCCATTTCTTTCCTTTAAAAAATCTTGCCTCTGCAGACTAGAAATAAACATATAATAACAAAAAATGTTTGAGTCCCAATTTCAACTTCCAACAGTTCCTTATGTGTACATGTCAGCAATGATATCCGGATGGTGGGTACATGGTGGCAATGCAGGTCCAACCCTCTCTGGTTTGGTCCTAGGCAACCTGCAGTGACGCACAGCTGCTGACAGCTAGTGTGGCAAGGCATCGTCAGCGTCTTCCATCTCTGGACTGTTTCTGCTCCTGTCTTTGTGGTTGGAGCAGACCTGTCAATTCATCTCTATTGCAGGAATCCACATGGTCTTGGAGTTGTTTTCTGAAAATAAACAAACATATGCTCAACCAAAAGTTAATAAAGGAATCTTTTCTATATAATTGATTTGGGATCCTTTTCATTTTTGCCCAAACGATTTTCCTTTGTCTTGTTTAGACACCATGTATGTTTTTCATGGGTGTCTTGCTGTTAGCATTACACATGAAAATTAATTTTGTAAAGTAAAAATTTTCTAGATGTAATTTTCTTACATGATATTACCCTACTATCCCCCCCCTTTTTGATTAATGGAGGCCTTTGTAATTTTTATAAAGCAGTCTTGATAACTTTAAATTTTAATTTTTTGCACAAAAATATGTCTGCTTTAGGTTCATTGCATGGTCAGGAATTTTACCATGAGATGAACTACCAATAGAAATTTTAGTTACTACCTTAGGAACAGCTTTTTGTCCAGTACAATTAAATTTTCTTGAATATTCACTTATTTCAATTAGCCTATTTAAATTAATCTGAAAACTTGATTACTATTTTACTGTCAAATTGAATAGTCTACCAACAATCTTAGTTTACCCTGTAAATATTAGTGGAAAGGATTATTTACATTCTTGAGTAGGCCCTGAGCATTCCTGGTGCTAGGTTGGATTTAGATATAGGGCAGGTGCTGTCAGCCAAGTCTCTGTCTGTCACCTGTGTCCCAATTTGAGCTGGACGTAGGAAGCTAAGCAGCAATGGGGGCAGGAGACCTCCCTCAGAAGGGGTGAGGGTTCAGGCCCCTGCAAGGTTGGGGGGGTGAGGGTCTGTGCCCCACTTCTGTTGACCCCCAAGTTCTCTCCTGATTGTTGTTGCTATTTTTAAAGTTACCTCAGTCACCCTGGCCTGTGTGACTCTGTTGGTTTGAGTATCATCCTGTACACTGAAAGATCTTGGGTTCGATTCCCAATCAGGGCACCAGGTTGTGGGTTTAGTCTCCTGTCGGAGTGTATACAGGAGGCAAACAATTGATGTTTCTTTCTATTATTTCACATTGATGTTTCTCTCTCTCTTTTCCCTTCCTCTCTCTAAAATCAATTTTTTTTAAAAAGTTACCTCAGTCAAGATAATATTGTTTCTTATAAGTTGTTAATGATCATTATTTGGAGAACACTTTGTTCTTTCTGGAGCAATGTGCATCAAGCAGATATAGACTGGGTTTCATAGATATTACAAATCTATGCTATGAGATTTTTCTTTGTCCTCTTGAATAAAATGCTGATGTTTTATATCTTAAGCTTTAAAATGGGGACAGTGGCATGAAGGTATGAAGAAACATGTGGCTTAAAAGAATAAAGCTAAAAAAAAAAAACTTTAGGCAATAAATGAAATGATCATTTAAAAGTCTGAGATGGAGGCCTTATGGAGATGTGAGCCAGGTATAGTTACTTGAAAAATGTTTATTCTCTCAATTTGCCAGCAGTTATTTACACACAGCAATGGCCGTAATATAGCAAATCATCCTCAAAATAAGGCAATTCACTGTAATATGAAAGAAAAAAAAACACTTCAGAATCACAGTGTTCAACTATTCAGTAATTGCAGTGCTTTTTATTTACAGAATAACACACACACACAGTAACACAAAAAAACCAAAGCACTGAATGGCTATATGATAGTTTGTCTCTGATTTTAAAAGACAAGCTGTTGTTACTGAAACTGATGAGTAATGGGTGATAACTGCCCCTATTTAATATTTTAATATTTTAATAAGTGGTCAGCAACTTCCTTTCTATGTGACTGCAGGGGCAGTAATGCTTTACTCTCCATGTTTCTTTGACACCTTTCACAGAGCAGTGATGTAAGCAGAGTGGCAGGGCCCACAGACAAGGCAGAATCTTAAAGATTCTAACATGCTCAAGGGTGTTAGCGACCTGTGTCATCCTCCTCCTTTGCCCTCAAAGTCTGACCAACAAGCATTGCCCAGCGCCAATGCGCTTGCCACCCAGGAACTCTCTGGCAGAGCTGCCTGATTTGAACCCTAACTAGATAAACCAACAGATTCAGGGGAAGATAAATAACGTAAGTGGCCTTCTCCCCTGGAAAAAGTCTAATTATATGTATATAGATTTTTTAAAGGTTGGCACTGAATACTCAGCAACATATTAAAATCATATTTATTCTCAATAGGAAAATTGAACAGAAAATATCATTCTGAGACAAAAGGCCAACTCTAAAACTCAGGAGATGGCGACAGTTATAAAATGCAGACATGTGATGAAAGCGTATCCACAAAATGCTAACATCTTTCTCAGCAGATGTGTAGTGAGGGTTTAGAAGCTAAAACACATCATCTTTTCACTATTCCCTTCTGAGTACCTTCTCAGTAAGTGGGAGCTCCTTTTCTTACCTTGAGCTGGATATAAAATCTTTTTGAACATGGGGATTTTTTGTTATTGTTGTTAGTGATGGTTATGGATTTGCCATAAATCTACATGAAAGAATTCAGCAGTTGCTAATTTATTGTCATTACTAAGGCTGACATTAATAGTAATACCATAGGAAGGCAATAAAGCATAATACTAAGAGCCTAACCTTAGGAAGGCCTCACTTTGAGTCCGTAGGTCCATTATTATGAGCTGCATGATCTGGGAAAAGTATTTGAATCCTCTCAGTCTTGATATTGCACCCATAAAATGGGATCATAATAACTATTTTTTAAAATTTGAACTAAAGGGAAGTTAGAATTAGATGTGAAAATATGTGCTTCAATCACATAAGTTTTCAGTCAATAGTCACTATTAGTATTGTCATAAATGCATAGCCATTGTTTAATATTCAAGTTAAGATGATAAGGGAATTATCTTATATTCAAACTAGAATTGATTTCTAGTTTTCTGCTCAGGACAAACATGTCATATTCATTCTATCAAAACTTCAAGCCAGTTGCATGTTTTTAATTTGTTTATAAATATTTGTCACTTTGTGGGGTTTTTGGAGAATTTAAAAGGAGAAATAGTCTTTTGAGTAATGACAGGATTGCACTTATAACCATAGCACCTCCCCTGATCCCATATGAGCCTATTACCCTGATTTCCAAAATGTGCTACAAAATGAATGAACTGGCGTCCGTGAATATCTTATAGATTTTCCTGTTCTCATTCAAACTGTAAGTCTATTGGATACATGCGTACCTTTTCTCATTGACTAGGGAAGTAGTTATCAATCTGGATCAAATGTCTATGAGATTTTATAAATATAGATCCCAGCAAGGCAGTCCTTAAACTTAAATATTAGAGGTATAATATCAAGAAGACATTTTTGTCACAAACTTTAAAAGCAAATATCTTGATTGTGTAGTCTTTATAGCTTAGGATGCTATTAACTTGGATACCACAGCTTAGAATACTCAGAGTCACATCTAGGCAGGCAGAAAGGTTTATTCAAAATAAAAAGGATTCCTAAAGATGTGCATTTGATATCACATGATGCTAAAGTAAAACCCTTCATACCTGCATTTTGGTTCCTAGATTTACTGTGTGACAAATGACACCAAAACCCAGCACCTTAAACTGTGGTTTCACAGTTTCTGTGGGAAGAAATCTGGGAGCAGCTTAGCTAGATGATTCTGGCTCAAGAATCACATCTCTTGAGGTGTGGTCAAGCTGTTAACCAGGGCTGCTATTTAATTGGGAGGCTTGACTAGGAAAGGATCTGCTTCCAAGTTCATTCATGGAGTTGTTGGTGCACCTCAGGTCCTCGCTGGCTATTAGCAGGGGGTTCATTTTTCCCCTTTGTGGGTCTCTCCACAGGTTGCCTGAATATCTTCATGATGTGCTGGTTGGCTTCTCCAGCTCCTTGTGGGCTGCCCCTTGCCATGTGGGCCTGTCCATCAGACACCTTACAACGTGGCAACTGACTACCCCTAGAGTAAGTGGGGGGAGAGAGAGAGAGAGAGAGAGAGAGAGAGAGAGAGAGAGAGAGAGAGAGAGAGAGAGAGAGAATGAGCCTAACTCTGAAGGCACAGTCTTTTTTAACCTAATCTAGGAATTGACATGTTACCACTTCTCTATAGTTAATGGATCACATGGAAAATTCTGGTACAATTGAGAGGAATGACAAATATGTGCAGCCCAGGAGGTAGGGATTATTCCAGGCCGTGTGGGGGCTGGCTACCACAATACCCATAGCGGTGAACAGCACAAAGGGCCCTTCTCTGCTTTAAGGCTGTGGGTTTTCTCTGGCTGAAAGAAGACACACAGGTGGGAAAGGTGTTGGTTAGAGCAAAATCAAAGAGAAAATTTACTCACAAGCATTTAAATATGCAGCCATACATAAGATACATATTGTAGTTGTTTTCTGTAAAGAAAACATGATTTTTCTGTGGCTTTTCTACATGGGATGAAAAAAATTATAATTTGGAAAACTTTTTTTCATCCCAAGGCTTTTCTACATAGAATGAGAGAAAAGATGACTTGTAAAATTATACTTTCATCTATAATTGCTGCAGTCTCCAAAAATGTTTAGTTTGTGAACAAATCTAGTCAGAGGCTAAAAATTCCAGAAAAGAACCTTTGATTCATAGAATTCTGAACCTGAAAACTACCTACAGCCATGCCCCCATTTTATAGATAACTAAAGGGGATCCAGATTATCAGCTGTCTTCCCAAGAGGACATTGAGACAGAGGCAGACTTCGGCATGGAACTCTAGTAGGAATGATATTTACAGTTATTTTTTAATGAAGAATAGCATAGAATAAGATTTTGCCAGCATACCACACAGGCTTATTTTAACTCATTCAACAGACACTTAGCAAGGTCTCTCTGTGCCAAGGACAGGGGAAATAAAGGTAGAATTGGGTTCTTGTCTTCAAAGATCTCATCTTTTCAAAGGGGAGGAGGAGGGACAAATCTGAAGGGTAATGTCAAGACCACGTGCTGAGTGAGTGGAGCCCAAGCATAAGGCAGGTGGCAGCTGGAACTAATAGTGTCTAGAAGGTGATCATCTGTATTTTACTGGGTATCTGAAAAGGTAGGAGCTGCTTAAGCTGAGTATCTCCACGGCCATTTCATTTACTAGGCTATTGCTTCTGTCTTCCAAGTGATTTGGTAGAGTCATGAACTTTTAGATAGAATATAGCTAGGGAATGCTACAAGCCCTGCAAATATTGGCCTTTCATAACTTGAACATTTGAGGTCTAGATTATTAATGGTAGTTAAAATCAAATCTGACAGTTTTTCAAATTCTTGCTATATCTGTATGTTGATTCATTAAGCAAATAATCAATATCTACCATGTGCCAGGCACTGTGCTGAAGACTGGGGATAGAGCAATGAATAGCTCAGAATGCGTGCCCAAACAGGTTTTATGAAGTCCACAGTTTATGTGCTTCACTTTCACTCTACAGAAATTGTCACTCCTCTTTCTGCATTATTGGTAGCTTTATTTTCTAGTTCTTGCTGCAAGGTTGTGCATAATGCAACAAGGAAGTATAGACTTCAAAAGTTAGTCCCCCAAAACTCTAGCTTCTAGAGGTCAAAGAAAATTCATAAACATATTTGGTGCTGTCATGCTGGGTCCAGTAGAGCCCCATTCCTTGAAGAAACACCATGGGGTTTGTTTCCTTAGCACCAAATGTACAAGAGACATTAGTTAACCTAGTGGTGCCCCACGATGAACTTTCATTTCCAGAGTCTGTGATAAGTAAGTGCATTTCCTTTCTTCACTGGGTAATGAGAAACTGGCATTGGAAAGAATGCTTGGGTCACCTATAGGAAGTAATGGCTACTCATTTGTGTGTGTAGTTGGTTCATTGGAACATTTAGGTTTTCCCAGGACTGGCTTGTTAATGGTTGAACGAACTAAATGCCAATCAGGAGCAAACCATTTGTTTTCCATGAATACTTCCACTTCTTGTGACCTAGAGCCTTCCCTCAAATCCCATCTATTTAGGGAGAATTTGGGGACAATGGATTAATGGCATTAATATTTCCCTCTTCACCTCCTGGGGGGCTCCCATTTTACAGGAGAAGGTGACATCAATGTGAAACTCACCCGTCTTAAGCCTTCAGAAACATGTCTCCTTACTTAAAGATTAGATTATCCTTCTTCCATTGTTTTCCATTAGATTTTGTTTCCTTTCTCCTTTTTGGGGAAGGCCAGCTTACTATTTTAAAAAGGTGATGGACCATGTCAGGATTTAGAAAGTGAAAGGAAAGAGATTGGTTTGGATTTTCTCACTCTCTTTGTGTGCTCTAAAGCTCAATAAATTTCGAATGGTGACTGCAGGTATAGGCTAGAGGAAGGCTTTTGTATCCTTAGAAAACCCAGGTTTCATTTGGATTATAGAGGTAGTCAAGAGAGTGGAGAAAAAAGTTCAAATAGGACCTGGACTACTTTCCATGTCAATGGATATGTATCAGCCACATTCCCTGGCTATAAGAATCAGCATGTTTAAGTATTGATAAAAAAAATGTTAAGGTACACAGTACAAGTTATCAAAAAATTGGATGAGTTTGTTGTAATGAAGACAGAACTGTATGTAGTTTATATTCAAGTTTATGGATTTTTCTGAATACTGAATAAATTTTCAAAATGGTACTAAAACTCTCTGTGAAAGAATCAGTCCAAACTGTTAATCTGGCAAGTAGATCTTTTGTGATTTTTTTAAAAAAGACTCTAAGCAAAATATTTAAGTGCATTCCAGCACTACTATATAGATTCATTGGGAAGTGACTATATTCATTTATTGTGTAGATGTAATGGCACCTTTCTTTAAAGCAATTTACAAAATAACACAGCATATAGTGTATCTAAAGCAAGCAGTAAAACCGAAATGTGCAATTCTCATTGTAGGTTTATATAGCACAGGGGGATGTCTTTAGTATATGCTTAAAATATGAAACAAAGCAACAACCTGCTGTCATGCTGGTTCCAGTAGAGCCCCATTCAATATTTTTCAGCATCTATGCCTCTCCAGTTTCTTTACCAAGTAAGTAAATGTTATAAGAGCAGAGTTGCCTGTGGCCATGCAAGAGTTAAAATATTAACTTATTAAAACTTTTCAATTTCAACCACTTGCCTCTTTGGAGAATTCAGGGATTTTTGTGAGGGACGCAAACCAGGGAGTTAACAATCTGGAATTCACAGCCAGTCTTGGAGTTCATTCGCCTTTTCCACGGTTATTTTGCACTCTGCATTTCTGAGTACTTAGCCTAACATCCCCTTTCCTCTTACCAGAGAGCTGTGCATATCAAAAATGACTGAGAAAAAATAAAGTTCTTATGTGTGTTAGGAACTGAAGACACTACATCTGGGCCCGGTTAAGGAATGATTGAATGAGGCATGACACTATCACTTTTTTGTTGTGACTGCTCTCCAATTTGGAGAAATAAATGCTGTGTAATAATCTATTATCAGATAGCCAGCAATGCCCATCACTCTTTCTCTTCATGTCTATTTATTTAGGCCCACATATGTACAAAAGGAAGATAAATTAATTAACTATGCATGATTACCGAATTCTCTGAACACATCCAGACTCTACTCGGTGGAAGTAAAAGTAGGCTGTACATTGCAAGTGGTTGGGGGAGATGGTAGATAGCCAACATCTATTGTAAATCTATTCCCACAGCAGGGTTAAGTGAATTCAATTCAAATGATGCATTCATAATATATTGTCAAATGTGAAGCATTGTAAATTTCCTCATTGCAAAAAAATGGAATAATGTCTTCAAAATAGTTTATTTGTCAGAACTCTACTATCCACAAGGTATGTGTATATTTCACAAAATAATAAATTCAGAGAATGAGTAAAGGATTTACATAACTTTGCAATTTTGTGATTGGGTGTTTTTGTGATTTGGCTAGAGGTACTAATTTAATTAAACATACAAGAGGACTTTCTCCCAATACCCAGAGAAGACAATTTGCATTTTTTAAAAATTACCACAGCTTGTTATATAATTGCAGCCACTGGGGCTGGATGCCTTTAACAATGCCCTTAGTTTTCTTCTCTCTGCTGCTTCTCTAATGATAATACACTTTCCCTTCAAAGTTTCCCAGCCTGTGACTTTCTGCAACTCACATCTTCCTATCAGAAGCAAGTTTGTTGGCTCATTAATACAAAACTTAACAGAGAGGGTTCACTACATATTGATCTAATTAAACATTATTTTAGCCAGGACAACAATAATAATTGAATGAATTAAAGTAATTTGTGCAGCCGAAGTATATACACAAATAGGAAACCTTTGTTTTTGTTTTTGTTTTTTTTTTTTCCCAGTATTGCTGGTGGAAAATGCATTTCAGACATTAGGACCTTGGAGCGCCAGGAGCTACAGCTGCTGAGTGAGTGCCCCTCCCGTGGTTCTGGCCAGCAGCCCCGACATCCTTGCACAAAGTAATCACAGATCACAGCATTTAATCACTGAAAACAAGCACTCCAGAGGACAGCAGTGTCAATATCCCACTCTCTCATTATCTGTTTGGATTGCACATCCACACTGTCAGATAAACAGAGTGGAAAATTAAGATTAAAAATATGGTAATTTCATTTCAGGCAGCAGGCACCACTCACTGCCCCTATTATGCTATTGATTACCTCTGAATTCAATTTTTCTTTCAATGCAAACTTTAATCTGTTTGCTACCCAGCAATTCAACTCCCCAAGGGCTATTTGAGAGTAAGTAACCATTTAATCTGATGCTAACTGAAAAATCACCGTCCTTAATGAATTGTGTAAATCATTCAGCTCTAAAGCACCTTTGACTTCTATTTCATTTTTTATTTTCTACTCAATATAAGGAAGGATCGGCGTGTGAATAATTACAAAGTAGCAAGTATTTTTACATAGAGCAAATATT
This sequence comes from Corynorhinus townsendii, assembly GCA_026230045.1. Classification (NCBI taxonomy): domain Eukaryota; kingdom Metazoa; phylum Chordata; class Mammalia; order Chiroptera; family Vespertilionidae; genus Corynorhinus; species Corynorhinus townsendii. Next base: position 45,044,489 of record JAPDVU010000003.1, on the reverse strand, counting down.
ATAAAAACCCTATTATAGCAGGGCATGTGTAATGAACAGTACTTTTTAATTTCAAAATAGCTATTCATTAAAAAAGAATGGAAGATTAAAAAGAGAGGCTCAAAGCTCAAGGTAAAAGTTGATAGACATTGTAATTACATGGTTAATTTCAAAGATTTATATGCTGTTATGATTTAAAAGAAAATTTTATGACCTGACATTTTCATTTGAGAAGATTTTTTATTTAAAATTAATCTTCGAGCTCCTATTATTAATTATTTCTTGGCAAGCGATAAATGGGAATACAAAAAAAATGCCCTATATCGAATTTTAAGCAGAATAAATGCATGCGAATTTTCGAACAGCAATAAAGTGGTTTTTACTTATTTGAATTGCTTTACATTGAAATCCTCGGTCGGAGGAATTTGTGGGAGAGAGCTGGGAATTATTGGCCCATTTAAGGGAGCAGCAATCTTGCTGCAATGCAGCGTTTATGACATTTCAAAATATCAAACTGGACAAAGGGTTTTGCTTCAGCGATTTGATTGTCCTTCAAGTTGGCGTGAAGAGTTTTCAACAGGTCTCTCCCAGCTCATCCCAGACCCCGAAGACATTCTTGAGAAGGGGTTGGGGGAACAAAGGGAGGGCGCTACTCGGCCTCCCTCTTCACCCGCACGATCAACAGCAATAGACCTGGAGCCGGAGCCCGCAAATGCTGGCACCCGGGAGCAGCTGGACCAGCTCGACCTGCTCCGGACGCCGGGGCGGCCGAGGGCTCTGTCATTTGGCCACTCCTTGCAAGCCGGTAGCATCGCGCTTCTCAACGGAGAGCCCCGCAAAGTGTCGGGCTGCGGGGACAGCACGGCGGGGCGCCTAATTACCGGGCCCAAAGGACCCAGAGCAAAGATGCACGGTGGCACCGGGGACAGAGCGCGGGCTGCGGTCTCGGCCGCCTACCCACCCAGCCCCCCGCGAAGTTGCGGGCAGGAAGCCTTCCACACCCTCGGCTTCCCAGTGGGCCATCGCAGCTGCAGTCCCAAAGTTTTGGGGGCGAAAGTAGACTAGCATTCACGCTCCCCTCTCCTTCCACGCTCCCTGGGGGCCTGTGAACTTTGCAGGCCCCGCTTCCCCATCTCCATCGCCACTTCTCTTCCTCTGCAGGGGTTGGGCACGGTCCCTGGCTCCCCCTTCTGTTCTCGTCCCAGCACCGCGGGGCCTCTCCCAAATGTGGGGGTCCCTGGTTCTTGGAGGGGGCTACATAGAAGGAGGCCGCAATTGAGGAGCAGAGGGAAGCTAAGAGCAGGCATCGAGTTAAATCCTCGATTCCCAAGAGGAGCGAGGTTTCCCCCTCTCGGGGCGCAAGGGGGACCCCTGCGGACACTCCCAGAGCCAGCCCCGGCAACTCCGGGGCGCGCGGGAATGGGGTGGGGCAGCGCCGGGTGCGCGAAGCTCGCTCGGATTCTAACCATCACGCAGGGACTTGGGTTATTTCGCTCGCGTGTCCGCTCCGCAGCCCCGTCGCCTCTGCCTGGAGCTCACGGCTGCTGCAGCCGCCGCCGAGCGCCCGAGGGCGGCTCTGTAACCCGTCCGGAGACGTTTCCTATTTTCCCCTCCCGGCTCTCCGGGTGCCCAGAAGCGCCCGCTCCGCAGCCCGCACGCAGTTGTTTTCAAACCTCGGCTCTACCTCCGCTTTCGCCAACCCCACATCTTCACCCCCCCAATTTCCGTCCGAGCAATTCACTTCCCCGGGGGCGGAAGGCAGAGAGGCAGAAATGAAAGATACCCTTTTGCTCTTAAGTCCCAGTAACTTAAGAAGAGTCTGCACAAAGCTTGGGGCTCAGGGAGGAGTCCTAGGATGGAATGTACAAAAGTCGGTTGTGTCAGCCAAAACGCGAGGTTGAAATTCTATCTTGCTCCCAGCCCTTCCTCTGAAAATTCTGAACTTGAGCTGGTGGGTGCTTTTTCAAGCCAGCCACACTTCTGAGAAGGCAGGAGGGCAAACTTCTTGCTGGGTGCGTTTCACCTCTTCCACCTTAGGTACAAACCATGGTAGCCCACAGGACTGTCAGGGCCCCAGGTCAAGACACTTTCATTTGCCCCATGGATTTCAGGGGGTGTAAGAACTCTGCAGGCTTGGTTTTGATTATTTTTTTAAATCAACATTAGCATAAACTTATCTCTTTCATTAGATATTTATTGAGCATCTGACACCATGCTAGGCAGAACCCGTCATGGTTGAGGCAGTTTTTTAAAAGCATTTTATTTTGTTGAAAGCAATGAGTGGCTGCATAACAATACTTAATGTATTTTAAATACGTGTATTACTTCTCCAACTGGCATAATAGCTTCCTAAGAACTCATCTGAACTATACTGTCAATGACGGTTTAAACACTTGGGATCATACAAATTCTCAACACCAGGTACTGCCCTGAAGATGATGTCAGCTCAGTACTTGGAGCGATGACCTTGTACGTGTATTTAAAGCTGTAACCCTTACTAGATCAGAATGCTGGGGATTCTGATGAGTTTTTATGTAGAGCATATTTTGCCTACACATTCATTCTTATATTGCACACCTACATTTAAAGAAAAAAAGTTTTCTTTTATTTGCTTTTTCCAAAATTTCCAAAGGCCAAGATCTCAGTGAGTCCATGAGGCAGCACAGTTTTCAATTTTAAAATATTGAATTATACGCAAACCTCAAAGGGATGGAAAAGAAAAGGCAATGTCTTTTCTGATCTTTGATCTAAAAATGCCTGAGCCAATTTAATTTTTAGCTGTTGATTTTTTAAGGAGCCCTTTCACCAAGAGGGAGGCGGAATGTCAAGACGCTGAGCCCATTAGGTTTGCATTTTCTCAATCTTAAAGGGCACCTAAAGCAGCAGCAATTATAAGTGCAGACCTATGACAGTATATGTAAATGAAATACTTAATAAATGCAAAACTCCTTTGTAATATTAACAAATAGTCTGACATGTGTCATATGATATGACCAAAATGCTGGGGTATGTTCTTCAGTTTCTCTTCTCCGAGATCCAGTGAATTGTATTGAAGTCTTCAAATGGTAAAGATACACTATTAGTGCTGAAAAATCAAAGATTTCCTACCACCATTCTATATTTTCTTGATTATTTTGAAATTATGTTTTGTTGTTTAAATGGTCATTTTATTTCTGGTTTGGATATTGGGTAGCAGAAGTCAGAGGACTGGTTGTTAAGAATTTTAAAACAATAAAGAGGTTACTATGCTAGATGTGCTCCTGCCCCTCCTCCCATAGCTCAAATACATTTTAAAAACAACTATGAGCATGAGTACATTTAATATACAAATATCACTTTCCCTAGATTTTAAAATCTAACATTGGGAAATAGGAAGTGGCATGAAGGTGCTGTCCCTTCCACAGTAACTGTTAAGAGTTAATTTGGAAAACAGGCCTAAATGTTCTCCTGGTGAAGCATTTGTGAATCAAAAGCTGGTCTGACCATCAACCACCTGGACCAGGAGGCATTAGGTTCTCCACCAAGAAAGGACTGTGCCAGTGGCATTAACCAGAGGAGGGAGGGAGTCCATCTGGGGGAAATGAAGATCGCGCCAGAAACTCAGCCCTAGGAATCCCATGCAGCAAAGTTCCCAAAGGCAGGAGACCGGGCAGTGTGCTGAGTGTTCGTTTGTAGAGAGCCGTTGTTCTGCACTGAGAACATCTACAGAAAATTAAATGGCAAACCTGTTCATTGTTGGTCTGAATGAAAGCGTTCTCTCAACCTTTTGCCAGGAGATAGGAAAATCCATGAAAAACAATATTTTAAAGGTATGAGTACAAGTTATAGGAATGCTCAGAACTGGACGGAAAGGGTAGGAAGAGAAAAGACATGGAGTTGGGAGGTATTTATTCATTTGTGTGATCAACAAATGTTGATCGAGCACCTGCTGGCTCCAGGCACTGATCAAGCATTGGGCATACAAGACCCTTCCCGAATGGAGCGTCCACTGAACTCATTAAAATCAATGTCTACCATTAGTTGCACTTCTAGAAGAGAAAAAAAAAAAAAAAAAAGCAGCTGATAAAGTATTACGAGATGCTTACTCCATGCTTTGCTTTAGGGTTAGAGCATCCCTCTGGTCAAAGGAGTCAAAGAAATGTAATCCACAAAATGACACCCCAAAGTTGTTATGATTACCTTCTCACAAATAAGGAAACTGAGGCTCGAGATGTTAAATGTCATACTCAAGCCATACAGCTAGAAAGTGGGAGAAGGAGATTTTGAATCTAAGTCAGTCCTCCCAAGCCTGCGCTCCTCCAGCATGAGACCCCTCGAGCTGTGTGACATCACTTATGAACTGCAGGTGTTATACAAATGTTTACCTCTGTTAACTATTAACTCAGTTTATTTTTAAATATCAGTTCTTATAGTGATGAAGTAACAAGACATGACTATCATTTCATTAGTATTAGTGAAATGATTCCTGAGCATCTTCCTCCAGTGTGAAATTTTTTTACTTGGATTAATGATATAAAAATGGGTCAAAATAGTAATTTACCTTTCTATCCATAGATATCTGTCAGTTCCTGGCCCAAGGTGATCTATTCCAAAGGATTTGTGTTCTCGAGCTAGTACCACTGATGCAGGCTCTGTATATGTTATTCTACTAGGTTAAAATTGGGTTTATTCTAATTAAGGCACTGCTCCAAAAAATCTCAATTAAAATGAAGGCATCAGAATTATTTCCAGTTACTTTCTGATTGTACTTACTATACAACCCCTCAGCTACTAAGTGCATTTTTTTTAAAAATCACTTTCTGTAACTTTCAGAATAGTTAAGGATTATCTGAGTGTCAAGGACTATCCTTGGGACAGAAGGGATCTTTGCAATGTAATTACCACCCTCTAGGAAAATACAAATGAATCTTTGGAACTTGGGCAAATGACACTAATGCTGGAGGTTTTTCCTCTGTGCACTGATGGGTGGAGCAGACAGTGATGTCACAGCCTTCACAGAATGAAAGCTGAGCTCCTTAACACCTTTTTCGTTGTTACCTTTTTTTCACTTTCACATTGATGTTTCTCTCATCCTCTCCCTCAAAAAATCAATTTAAAAAAATATTTTTAAAGAAGACTTAGAGATGTGATAAAATATTTATTTTCTTCTAATGTTTCCTTGCCAATTCCATTTCCTTCCTGTGTACCTCCTGCATGCAGTTGTGTCCATAGTGAAAGTGACTTTGCAGGTTGGTTCTTTGCTGTTGACCTTCACTCTCTCTGTTTCCAAAACCACTGTTTTCCTTTTCCAACATCCATCTGAAGCTAGGAGTTTTCTGTCTGTCTAACAGTGTGGTTTCATGGAAGCCTTCATTTGATCAATGCTTTGCAACTGGCAGAGTGCTTCCACAAATGTTATCTCCTACTGGTCTTCATAATACCATGAGGAGGTGGGAAGGACTGCTGATGGTTTCTTCCATTTGCAAATACAGACAGAAACACCTGAGATACCCAGAGATGCCCTGCATTTATCCATCCCACAGCAAGAGCCTGGGAGTGCCAGAGCCGTGCCCTCACCTCCTTCCAATGCGGGTAGTCTGTCCACTAACCTGCCTGCTCTACCAGGAAAACAGTTTAGGTTCCACACTGAGCTGTCACCTTTTCCATTTAAAAGTTCCAAGATCTGCTCTGACATAGAAATGATAGTATTGTCCAGCTTTATTAACAGAAAGAGGGAAAAGTTCCACTCTCTGTTTCCCGTCAGACCTTTTAAAGCGACCTTTAGTTCTTCAAGGTATTTTTTATTTCTGACCAGATGGTGTAATAGATGACCTGTGCCTGGTGGAACTGCTTATTTTCAGGCAGCTTAAACTCCTGCTTCTATTCTCTGGGATAGTTCAGGTTCACATTCAAAAGCTGCTTAGCTGTCCAGCTACTGGTCTGCTGGTCAGTGCGGGTGAGTGTATTATGCTAAAATAGTGCCAGCTTAGCTGAATTTTAAGGAGTTATTCACAGGAACGAAATGTTTGGAGCTTGCATTCTACTAGGCGTATATATCTGGTGCTAGGTGCTGATTATTTATTTATTTATTTTTTTTAGTTACTTAAGGAGATTCTTATTTTTTTTTTCTTGCCTTAAATATGCATCTTTAGCTGGCCTGTCTCCATCATTTTAACACTTTTGAAGGATATTCCACATCCTGGCCCTAAGATGATGAACACTGCTGATCCTGTATCCAGCCACATCTGTAGCATCTCAGCCTCCACCCGGGGTGTTAACCAGATTATTTTTCTATCACTCTTGCCCATACAGAATATGCTGAATACCATATCTCTAAACTGGCTAGCCCATTCTCACAGCCTGAGCCTCTATTATCGGCAGCCACAGCGTGCATATTTTTATTTAGTTTCCAGTCCTTAGGGAACCCTCTCTCTGTGCCTTTCCTTGAGTAACAAAATCTTTGGATTTCCCCTTTTCTGTTACATCTCTGGAAATACTTGTCTTTGAATGTATATTCGGAACGGTTGCCGACTGCTTTCCCACAATAATAACGTGCCCCTGCCTGCTTTAAATTCTGGCACACGGCGACAATGCGATCATTTTATGCATGCTTGCCTGTGTCTTCTGGCTGGTTTTAGTCCTCGTGCATCTCGCTGCAGTTTCCATAAGCACAGCGGCTCACAAGCTGTTCCAAAACGTGCACCCCTCTTCGTTCCAAATCCTTGCCTATTTGCTTCGGATGTGTATTTCCATACCACTCCCTCAGCTAAGGCACTAGTTAACTACTCCTAAGCTGCCAATATCGGACAGTGCTGTAAACCATCCTATATGCACAGCAGATGGATATTTGCACCCTGAATCCTTTAGTATAGACAATAACAGAGGCGCTAAAATGCCAGAGAGAATGATGACGTGGGTGTTGCAGGTGTGCAATAAACAGAGTGGCTTTCCTAAAAAAAAGCCCACTGTACCACAGATATAAACTCAGGGTTAAAAAAGGGCAGGAGTGGGGGTACCTTCCCCAAATACCCCGAGAATGGCACATCTTTCCTTTCCAATTGAATCTGTAAGATGACAATTTTACTCCAGTGTTGTTCAAAAAGAACTTCTTGCCCTAGCTGGTTTGGCTTAATGGATAGAGAGTTGGCCTCCAGGTTCATCCCAGTCAAGGGCACCTTCCCGGGTTGCAGGCTCGATCCCCAGTGTGGGGCATGCAGGAGGCAGCCGATCAATGATTCTCTCTCTCTCCCTCCCTTCTCTGTTTCTCTCTGAAATCAATGAAAAAAAAAAAAAAAAACAACAACAAACAGACACAAAAATAACTTCTTTATTCCTATTTGCTTTTCAGGCTACTGTAAAATTGCTCAAGGCACATGTAAAATCTACTCTATTTATCCTGATTATTTTGATCCTTTGAGAGAAAGTAGTTGATGAGGCAAGGATCTGAGATGTGATTTTCTGTACTTTCTAGGTAAAGTTTCGTAGGATCAAATCAGTCTTTTGCCAGCTATGATTTACCCAGAAGAAGGCGTGACTAAAAGCACGGCAAGGGCAAGAAGCTTTCTCTGTCTGAAAGTGGAAGCTGGCTTGCCTTTTCCCTAGAGCAGACTCACTCCAGTAGCTAAGCTTATCGTTACTCTTAATCAGGTGTAATTTGCACTTAGACTTGGGAAAGAAGGATGTCAAAGCCCTTGGCAAATTATTCACAGGATTCCATTTTAGAGGCAGAGCAAAGGAGGCACAAAAAGGTCAAGCAATTTTCCCAAGGTCACAGAGGAAGCTATCTTTTCAACAGAGTGTTCCCTCGGCGCCTGGTCTTGTAGGGGCATCAGTGTGTTCCCACAGAGCTATTAGCAAAGGAGAGGGTAGAAGAAAGGAGTGTGCCTTATGACAAAGAGAAATAGCCAGGGCAACTTGATGCCAGAAGAGGTACAGGTAGAGCCCGCCTTGAAGGCCACCAGGAACCAACCATCCATGTTAACTCATAGAAAGGGAATAACACAAATATGCATCCAATTATTGACTGTGTTTTTACCATGGGGGCTGCTATGTAAATGGCATTGTCACAGGCATCCTGTGGGAAAGTACAAAGAAATATTAAATTGATCTTCTAGGAGCTTTCCATATAAATAGGGAAACAGGGCATATAAGTGTAACTAAATACATGCATAACAACCCAACCAGGACGTCCCACTATGTATTGTAATTACTGAGGCATAGTAGATGCTCAATAAATGCTTGTCAAACTACTAGTGATTCACTCACTACCAAGCTCAAACTTACACTCTGCCAGGTGGTCATGGCTGTGATTTGACTGCATAAAGTTTATATAGCAGATTTTAGGGAGGTAGGACTTAAATTGGCTATTAAAGTAAGTTTGAAATATATTTAACCTCTAATTTTCAAATAACTTCTGACTTTCAAAAAAGTTGCAAATACAGCAGAGGAATTCCTGTATACTTTTCACTCATTGTCTATAAATGCTAACATTTTACATAACCACAAAATAATCATCAAAGCCAGAAAATTAACTTCGTTACAATATTGTTAACTGGCTATAGACCTTATTCAAATTTCACTAATTGTCCCCCACTAAGGGCCATTATCTGATCTGGGATTCAATTCAGTATCATAGGTTGTATTTCGTTGTCGAATTTCCTTGCTCCTTTCTAACCTGAATCAGCTCCTCAAACTTTCTTTGTCCTTCATGACCTTGACACTTTGGAAGGGTCCTGGCAGTTATTTTGCAGAATGTCCTTCAATTCAAATTTGTCAGATACATCCTCTTGATTCAATTTAAGTTATGTCTTTTTTTTGGCAAGAATTCCTTGGAAGTGCCATTAAGCCCTTCTCAGACACATGAGGACACTATGTCTCATCATGGGATCATTTGGTTTCTGACAGGTTTCTTCACTAAAAGTTTACAGTTTCCCTATGTGATTAATAACTTGCTTATGGAAAGATACTTTGAGACTGTGCAAATATCCTGTTTCTCATACTTTTACCCACTAATTTTATCATCCACCCATGGTCTTGCCTATAATCATTAATGCTGTGGTGTTTGCCAAATGGTAGTTGTCTATTTCCATCATTCTCCCACATTTATGAATCAGAATTCTGCTACAATGGAGAGCTTCCTCTTATCCCATTTACTTGTTGAACTGTTCTTTAAATAAAGAATAGGATTTCCTGAAGGCAGGGTGCTAGGCACTAACTACTGGGGAGGAAAGAGTGAGCACTGTGTGAGAAATGATAACAAGGTTGAGTGAAACAAGTTTCAGAAGCTGGGCCTGTGGTTAGAAGTCTCATTTGCTGAGGGTAGAAAATGAAAGTCTTCTGACAGAGTCTGAAAAGGCAAGAAAACAGGTGAGACTGGGAAGGATGAGCTAACTCATAAGAGGAGAGCAAGATGATTCTGCAGACCTTAATGACAAATCAACAAATGAAGGGGAGGTACTTCTGATGGTGACTAGGCAGGAGTAAAGTGTTGAGGATTTTGTAGACAAATAGAAAGAAGACCCCTTGATTTAGAATTAGCTCCAGCTGTGAAACAGCCATAACTTGTCCTGCAATCTGAGAAATGAAGCCTGAGCAAGTGGTGGTGGAGGGCAGGGCATTCCCACAATCCATCTGGGGACAGCCAGACTGAATCATGGTTTCCTGACCAGACAATGTTGGGTAGGACCAAACCATTCCTGAAAGTATCTAGTTGTTTTTTTTTAACCTAACTTCCTATGCTACTTTTTAAAAAATATTTTTTTCATTGATTTTGAGAGAGGGAGAGGAAGGGAAAGAAGAGAGAGTGAGACAGAGGGAGGAAGAGAGACAGAGAAACATCAATGTGAGAGGGAAGCATTGATGGGCTACCTCCTGCATGCCCCTACCAGGGATCGAGCTGGCAACCTTTCGGTGCACGGGACATGCCCAACCAACAGAGCCACACTCGTCGGCTCTACATTACTTTAAAAGAGGAAACATCCAGTGTCTACTGTAACACCCTGCTCCCTACCTCCCAACCCCTAATGCCTAGAACATGGGTTCTTTGAGGTTGTAACTCTCCCCAGCAGTGAGCAGTGAACTTGGTGAGTTGAAGGGCACTCCTAAGGTTGTTTCCATTCCATATTCTCCACCAGCCTTTCCCCAGAGAAATCTCATTTGAGCACCACCCCAGGACTTGAGTCTCTCTCACTGTGTCTTGACAGGGCCAGTCCCAGTCCACCACATTTACGTTTTGTTTTGTTTTGTTTTGTTTTGTTTTGTTTTGTTTTGTTTCCCATTGATTTCCAGAGAGAGTGAAAGGGAGGTAGGAGGGGGAAAGAGACAAATATCGATGTGATAGAGATACTTTGATTGGTTGCCTCCTGCATGAGCCCAAATTTTATTTATATATAAAATATATAGCCTTGGGGACAGTGGAACTTGGACAAATTAAAACCATTTTCTTTTTCTTTAGCTGATGAAGGCAGTGACCACTCTGCAAATTCCTGTCCTTGTAACAACATCAGAGCGTCAGTCAGTTTTCACTTGGAGCCCTTGCAGGGTGGCTAAGCCTGTCTGGCAGGCAGCAGTGGCATAGAGTGGCATGTTTCTTTCTCTTTTCCTTAATTGAGGGCTGTCCTTATCCAAGGAGCAATAAAAGAAAACCGTCTCTCAAACTGGCATGGCAGCAGCAAAGAGATACTCTGGGAAAAACTATGGGAAAACCTCCCAAATTCCCTTGCTGAGACGCGGAGCTTTGAGTCACTGGCTGTACTTGTGTGGCAGGAGGACCAGGGCATCAGCCTGGGACAAGCAGCAGCAGAGAGAGAGGCATCCCCCTTCCTCCCACCACCACGGCGCAGAACCCCAGCCTTCCGGAGACTGAATTTTCACTTTCCTACGGAGGGAGTGCACCGTGCTGCTGGTTGATTCAGACCTTTCTATGTTCACATCTCAGCTCCACCAGTTACTACTCTGCGACAAGCCACCTATTCTACACCGGTTTCCACAACAGCAACATGGCATTGGGTAGCACTCAATGAAGGGCAGCCAGGATTATACTGGTGGAACTGGTTGTCCCATGGCCACATTCCCATACTCCTTGGCTCGGAGTCCACTGTTGTTTTTTCTCATGATTACTCAGGTTGCCTTTTTGCACCACTGCCATTCGCTTTCATTCTGTTATTCTTAGGAAACTGGGTAATGTCTATTAGCCAGCATGTTATGCAGATGGGTACAGGATTATCAATATCTATTTAAAATGTCATAATATTATGTTCAAGTATCAATGAATAAAAATCAAAGCCAAGTTCAACAAACCAAAACTACTCCTTGCAACAGGTGAGTGAAACTGCTCTTGACTGTCAGTTTCTCATTTGACTCATTTTACCCTTGTGGAATTCAACCCCACGTCTGGAAGAATCATCCCTCACACCCACACCACAATATGCACTTTGTGCTTTTATTTTTACAAGTATCGTTTAGTTTCAGTTATTTGAGATAATTTTTAATAGCAGACAGTATATTATTCAAATAATGATGACCTGGTATTATGAGATTATACTGAAGATCACTGTTATTAAGTCTTGCTGAGAAGTAGGGCATGACTTCCGAACTTTTTATAAGAATTCTAGCGTTATGGGGCTCAAAACAAGGACTTGGCAGTTCAAGACATACGTAAGATTGTGAGAGCCAATGGAGGCTCGAGGAAGGAAGTTAGTGGACGTCAAGTGTTGTTAAGGGGCCAGGTGCCAAGAATCTCATAGAACATCTGTGAAAGAAGCACTTGCATGTGTTATGTACTGTGATTCCCTTAAGAAGTCTTTGCCTAATCCATATATATGTCTAGATTGAGTGAATGTGTGTGTGTGTGTGTGTGTGTGTGTGTGTGTCCTCTGATTATGTATGGGAGATCAGAACACATATAGAAGGTCAGAGACACTGTGCCTAAGAACCTTTACCAATAAGAGGTACTTTTAAAAGGCCAGCCATGTGTGGAGTTTAGAATCTCGCCCTGAATATTTTTTAATAATCTATTGAAATGTCCTCATTGTCGGTGAGCCCAGCAAAGGAATTTATAGGCACGGTTTTTAGGCCTGTTAATAACGAAAATGGCTCTGGGTGAAAATGGCATGTGCTCATTTTTTCAGCTTCTCCCTAAAAAATTATTTGTGGCAATGTACTCCTGCCTAGCTTCTGAATATGTGCCCACTAAGCCCTTGGAGAGTAACAACTTATGCCAGGCAAATAGAAAACAATCTAGATTTTCCATTATTTTGTACATGTGAACCTCCTGGTGGGTGGCAGGGTGATTAAAACGTTCTATGACCTGATTTTTTCATACTGATTTTCAAGGCTGCATTAGTGCTTCCACATTCCTTATAATTTGGCATTTATTACATACTTTACAAGGCACTTGTGTAATACGATATCAAACTTAAAAGTGGTATTGTATATACAGAAACTCTATTAATAAAAATTACTAAGTAGTGCTATTTGTTTACAGTAAAAGGAGACTCGCTTATAGGCAAGATGGAAGATTCCTCTATGCATAATGGCTTAATTAGCAATTTGGAAGTTATTTTTGCTTGTTTAGCTACCTGAGTGACTGATTTCTCCAAAATTCTTTGGACAAACTTATCTCAATAATTCATCTGTCCCTCCCAAATCAGGTATTTTTGATTTGGACATGCGAGTCTCTATATGAGTTTTATAAAATTTGCATCAAGGTATGTTTTGCAATCAGTGCCCTACAGAATGTTGTTGACCTGGTCAATGCAAGTGTTGTGTTAGCTATGAGAACCATATTGCAACTATACTTCTCATCCCGTTGATAAACCCAAGGGATTAATCTGAATCCCCATTGCCTCTTTAATGGCTTATCCATCTCAAAGCCTCAGGTTCCATCAAAAAGTTTTAACATCCCCGTCAGATCCCAAATTCCGTGAAGTAACTGGAACCTAAAGTGATTTCCTCACTGGACTCTATGCATGAGCAATCCAAATTGCCATCCTTACCTTCATCCCCTTGCCTTTGCAGAAATAAAATTAGCAAGAAATCTTGAGTGGACCCCACCAGAACCAGTGCAGTGATCAGAAGCAGATACAACCTGGGTGTGAAGTCCAGAAACATTTACTCAGTGCACAGCTTCTCATTGTCACCTTCATGAAGTCCTCTTTGCAAAGAAAAGGATCTAAAACAATAGTTCTCAGACCAGCAGCTGTAGCATCATGTGTTAGAAATGTAGATTCCCAGGTCCCATTCAGCCCTGCAGAATCGGAATCCCTGGGGGTGGGGCCCCTGAGCATCTGTGTAATTCAGATTCGTCCTGAAGTTGGCACTGATTGAGAGAAATACTCCTTGTGTGGTGGCTAAAAGCAAGTCTATCAATTGGACATTTTCTGATGGTTTCTTTTTTTAGGAAGTATTTTGTCATCAAAATTCCTTTTTAACTGAAACCTAACCCTGTCTCCAGAAAACTAACACTCTGGGAATTTTTAAAATTTCACATGAGATTTTGTTCATTTGTGGATGTGTGTTTTTTGCTTGTTTTTTCCTGATACTCAGCTAATCATGCCTAATTCAAATCCAGGGTGAATTCAGTTTGGCCAATTCCCATTTTTTGAGTTTAAATTCCAGAGAAATCTTTACCTAATCCTTTTTTTTTCTCAGACAATTAAACACTCACCCATTACTCTTCTAACTAATCCAACTCATTTTTCATCCTCAGAGGAAATTAAAAAAAAAAATCAAAGAAAAAAATGATAGGAAAATGTTAGAGACTACATACATATTATGCACTACAAAGTATCTGACATATTTATCTGTGATTCTCCATGGAATTTTTTATCATCCTGTCAGTTGTTTTACATGTTTATGCGTAATGTATATAAATCAAGTATTTAGACCTTACATGGTTCAGACCTGATCAAAGCATTAGGGTTATTTGAAGAAACAAAGGATCCACCCAAACCAGCATGGATCAGTGGTTGAGCATCAGCCTATGAACCAGAAGGTCACAGTTTGATTCCAAGTCAGGGCATATGCCCAGGTTGCGGGCTCGATCCCCAGTGTGGGGAGTGAATGCAGCCAATCAATGATTCTCTCATCATTGATGTTTCTATCTAACTCTCTCCTCCTCCCTTCCTCTGTGAAATCTATCTATATATCTATCTATCTATCTATCTATCTATCTATCTATCTATCTATCTATCAATCTATCTATCTATTATCTATCTATATGTTTAAAGTAACAAATGATCTCACAAATGGGTATCATAATCTCATTTCTCATATGAGGAAACTGAGGCACAAAAAGGTTACTTAGATATAAATATTAGCCAAAATTCTACCTCGGTTAGCTCCAAATGAAAATCTCTTTAAACATACTAGTACTTCCAAGTCAAATATATTTTAATCAAATAAATTATATTAGAGAATCTATCTCATGATTTTGAATAAAATTCTGATTGCCTTGGCCAGTGTGGCATAGGGAGCTATAGCATAGATCCCCTGTACTGAAACGTCACGAGTTTGATTCCTGCCCAGGGCACATGTTTTGGGTTCTATCCCAGTTGGGGAGTGAATGCTGAGGGAATGAACTGAATGAATGGGTTTCCCAATCTCTTATTGATCAATGGCTCTCCTGATTGAATGAATTCCTACCCTAAGATAACTTCAGTAATTGAATGAGACATGTCATGCATTTTTGTAGCAAATAAAGACATTTCCAAGTCCACGGAGCAGCAAGAATATTTATAGGAGGAAACCGATTGATGTTTCTCCCATCAATGTTTCTCTTTCTCTTCTTTCTCTCTTTCTTGCTCTCTTTCTCTCTCCTTCCCTCTCCTTTCCTCTCTCTCTCTCAAATCAATAAAAAATACATAACCTCGGGTGAGAAAAAAAATTCAGATTATTTATGTGCACAGTTTGAGATTTGAATGTAATCATAAGTATCACTAGCACTTATTAAGCAGCTAGGATAAAGCATGTACCTTTAGTTTATGGGAGTGACAAAGGAAGAGTTTTGATCTGTGGTATGGAAAAGGCTAAAGGCTATAGGAAATGGGGGCAACTGAAAATTTTATACACACACCCAAGCGCTACGCAAATAAACATAGACTTGAGAGGCAAGCGAGGTAGTACTCACCAAACATTCTATTCTCCCCCACATTCCCAAGCTCCCTGGCAGCATGATTAGTTCTAACTGACTCTGTGTGAAGTCCAAGGCAGTTAAAATCCAGGAGGACTCCTCCATTCCTTTCTTCCTCTGCTATGGCAACTTGGAGGCCATATATTCCAAATGGTGTAGCTATAATAAGAGGAGGGAGGATTGCCCAACCCACATAAGTGTTGACCAGAAGAAGAAATAGTATATTATTGTATTAAGCCTTTGAGAAATAGGAATATTTCTTTTGTAGCACTTGTGCTAAGTACCCTAATCAACCTGTGCTATGCACCTGTGTGTCCCTCCATTCTTCACCAGGAATGCCCTCTACCTTGTCTATGTAATCGAATCCTCATCTTTTACCACCTATGTCAAATGCCCAGTCATTCACTCTGGACCAATGTTTTTGCATACCTAGTATGTGTCAGGTATGCATTTATTCCTGAGAATTCAACAAAGGCAGTCATGACCATACCCTGATTTCACAGAGTTTATATCACAGCAGGGAAGAAAGAAAATCTGTAATTATGATCCAGCCCTCTAAGAGAAGTAATTTCTTCTTCCTCTGAGCTTTGGCAGGCCCTCTTACATGCCTAGCACCTTCCACCCTTTATCACTGTTCATATTAGTAACATCATCTCCCTTCCTCACCAAGCAGTGAGCACTTTGATGGTAGGGAATTTATCTTATTTATCTATGAATCTTCCACATCTTATTGTATACAGGAAGCTCTCTGTAATCAATTATTGATAACATATATAGAGGATACGTTACATTCTGAAAGCAATTGCTAGAATAATTTCTGAAAGTTAAAGTCCAGGAAGGCTTTATGGTGAGTTTTCTGGAGCATCGGATTATGATCTAAGAATTCATAATTAAATGTGTTCCTCCTCTGTGCCAGGCACCTAGGAAGAACTTCATACATATGCTAAGTGAATGAACTGAATGAATGGGTTTCTCAATTTCTTATTGATCAATGCTCTCCTGACTGAATGAATTCCTATCCTAAGGTAAGTTCAGTAATTGAATGTGACATGTCATGCTTTTTTTGTGGCAAATAAAGATATTTCCAAGTCCACAGAGTAGCAGAAATATTTAATTTTTTCTCTTTTTTACATCTTGAAAAAGCAACAGACTTACATTGTTTCTGGTCATTTAAACCAACTCAAATGTACTTTTCTTTATAAATCAGAATTCAGCTGGCAAGGTTAAGAAGGCTCTTGTTTAAGGTCAGTGAACTTATGTGAAATATGAATTAGTGATCTTCTTAAGATGCTGCTAACTTGAACATTTTTTCAAAGTTGAAAGAAAGTGTATAGATTTTCAGAGTAATTTAGTGAGTTCCATTTTCCATTGCTTCTACCTTTGATAAAAGCAAACTGAAGACTAAAAGAAAATAAGGTGGTTATATTTTTATACTAAATTTACTTCCAATTTAGAAAACAGTTTGCTAAAATGTTTCATTAAAAATTATAAAATAATTAGAAAAAGTGTATTTTTACTTTGTTTCCCACCATCTCTCATTTTTTTCTATTGAGGACCACAGAAGACTTGTCATCATATCTGTTATTTCATATTTTTTTTGTTCTTATTGTTCTAACTATGATGTGATATTCTAGGTGAAATTTTTAACCACTGTATAGCAATACCACTTTGAATTATTAGTTAAACTGCCATCTGCGTGTATTGATTTTATATTTCTACGCATGAAAGTTGTTGCTTTTTTTGAAGCATTACTTACTTTGCATTTTAAATTTGTATAAGTAGTGATTAAATTATTAAGGTTGGATATATTCTCATATAGAAAAACAGAGATTATCCTTACTCTATAATAGTACCCTTACTCTATTCAGTAGATATAAAATAGAGGAGGGTGGGGAGGACTCAGAAGAAGCAGAAAGTTTAACCCGGCATAATGAAGCAAATGTAAATTACATTAAAGAGAAGTACAGGGTAATAGTAGTAACATATGCTAATGACTTACTCCTTTTAATTAATGGGGTTGTTTATCGGGCTCCAGACATCCAGGCAGGAGTGTCTCCTATTATTTTCGGAGGCGTACAGTCTTGCAAATTTAAAGTTGTTACATATGGAACAAATCCAGTGATCTCCATGTAATTCAGAGGAGCCTTTCCAAGCCTAAACATTCCTTTTAATTGCAGAAGTTAATAAGATGTGTATTTTTGCCCATGTCTTTATTCACCCAGTCTTTATGTTGCCCGATTTCTATGTCACTGTTGAAATTGAGACTTGTGATGTTGATTTGGGTCATTCTCAATGATGTAAATGAAATGTCCTGAGAGAGTGTGCAGTAAACAAGTCAGATCTTTCAAAACACTTATTTCTATAAATGAAGGAATTAAGATAGTTGGTTCTTCCTACTGAGGTCTATTGACATGAAGGTCTATTAAAAGTCTACCGAACTCAGTTGAACTTTAATGATTTCAATTCAATTCAATATAAAATATTCACTTTAATTGATATAAAACAACTCATTAGGCACCTACTATCTTTCAAGTGTATGAAAAATGAATGGATTGGTAAGAAGCCTGGATAGCCCAAATCAGACATTTTGGTTTAGTAGAGTAAATCATAGAATCCCAGAATCTTAAAGCTGAAAGGAATCTTAAAAAGCTACACGAATGTATGAATTATGGATGAGCAAGCAAAATGAGGCCATCGTGAAGTATTGACACATGTTCAAGGTCACCAGCTAATAACTCAGCTTGAATCAAAGCGAGACCTACTCCAGTCCAAGGATCTTTCACCCATCCCACCTCCCCCTTCTGTACCTTCAGATTTCACTGAACTCTGAAGTTAATAAGATGTGTATTTTTGCCCATGTCCTTATTCACCCAGTCTTATTCACCATCTAATTATGTTTCAAACTCTTTGTAAATAAGGCCATGATTGACAATGGCGTACCCACTCAATGAAATATTGTGCATCCATTAAAGGTAATATGTTTGAAGTTTGTAGAGTAGCACAGAAAAGTGGTCAGGCGATTATGATAAAGAAAGAAGCAGGAGGAATCCAAGATGGTGGCGTAGGTAAACACCTAAACTGCTGCCTCACACAACAATTTAAACTGCAACTAAAAGACAAAACGTCTGTCACCCAGAACCACGGGAAAGCTGGCTGAGTGGAAGTTCTACAACTAGAAGGAAAGAGAAAAGAGCATTGAGAAGCGCTGAAAAGCTGAGGTACGGAGGCGCGGGATCTGGGCTGGCAGCAGGCGTTGCTTTTTTCAACCCAAACCCCAAGCAAAGAGGAGAAAACTGTAGCTCTCACTGTAGCTCCTGCTGGGTGGACTCAGACAATAGCTGACCTGCACCCCATTGGAGATCCAGAAGCCAGTATACCTAGTGGTCAGTGTGAGAAACCAGATTTCAACTCCTCACATCCATAAGTGACACATTCAAGAGGCAGACTCAGCGAGCACCAAAGCCCCACTGAAACAAGTCCTGCACCATAAGCGTGTCTCCAGCACAGCAGTTCTTATAGACACAGAGAGTCCTCACAGCCGATTGGCCTGGAGATCAATTCCTCCCAGCGTACCAACAGCAATTAAGGCTTAACTACACCAAGACTTTGCACTCAGCCCACAAAGGGGTTTACCAAGAGCATCCACATCAGGTGATTGGGGAGGCTGAGCTACTGCCCCCTATAGGTCACCTACCACACAAAGCCACTCCATCAACACAGGGAAGCAGCCAAAATGCGGAAACAAAGAAACATGTCACGAATGAAAGAAATGGAGGAAAGCAAACTACTGGACAACATAGAGTTCAGAACCACATTTATAAGGTTACTCAAGAATCTTCTAAAAACCGCCGAGAAACTTGATGACACTTCTGAGGAGCTTAGTGAGACCTTCAAGGACCTTAATGAGAATGCCAAAAAAATGGAAAAGGACCAGTCAGAAATGAAGCATACACTGTCTAAAATAAAGAATATACAGAAACTCAACTGTAGATCAACGTACCCCAAGAATCAAACCAAAGATCTGAAATATGAGGAAACAAAGAACACCCAACCAGAAAAACAAAAAGAAAAAAGAATCCAAAAATATGAAGATAATGTAAGGAGCCTCTGGGACAACTTCAAGCGTACCAACATCAGAATTTTTGGGGTGCCAGAAGAAGAGAGAGAGCAAAATACTGAAAACCTATTAGAAGAAATAATGACAGAAAACTTTCCCTACCTGGTGAAAGGAATAGACTTACAAGTCCAGGAAGTGCACAGAACCCCAAACAAAAGGAATCCAAAGAGGACCACACCAAGACACATCATAATTAAAATGCCAAGGGCAAAAGACAAAGAGAGAATCTTGAAAGCAGCAAGAGAAAAACGGTTAGTTACCTACAAGGGAGTACCCATACGACTGTCAGCTGATTTCTCAACAGAAACTATGCAGGGCAGAAGGGAGTGGCAAGAAATATTCAAAGTGATGAACAGCAAGAACCTACAACCAAGATTACTCTACCCAGCAAAACTATCATTCAGAGTTGAAGGTCAGATAAAGAGTTTCACAGACAAGAAAAAGCTAAAGGAGTTCATTGCCACCAAACCAGGATTACATGAAATGTTGAAGGGTATTCTTTAAGAAGAGGAAGAAGAAGAAAAAGGTAAAGATAAAAATTATGAACAACAAAATGACATCAAATACATACCTACCAACAAGTGAATCTAAAAATCAAGTGAATAAAAATCTGAAGAACAGAATGGACTGGTGAATATAATAGAATCAGGGACATTGAAAGGGAGTGGACTGATGACTCTCAGGGGAAGCAGGTGTGAGGGGTGCAGGAAGAGATTGGACAAAAATCTTACTCCTATGGATGAAGACAGTGGCGGGGGGTAAGGGCATGGGGTGGGGTGGGGAATCAAGTGGAGGGGAGCTATGCGGAAAAAAAAAAAAAGAGGAACACCTGTAATAATCTGAACAATAAAGATTTATTTAAAAAAAAAAAAGAAAGAAGCAGGAAATAAAGTTGTATATATGGCATAGCCATGAATGTTTTCAAAAAACTTTAATAAAAAAAGAGTGGAAATTAAAAGATTTTTTTGCATGTACATTTAAATGGTAGGACTAGCAAGAAATGCTTTCCCTTGCTTCCATTTTCCAATACTTTTTTACTTTCTGTATAAGCATATCTTACTTTAAAGTAGAAAAGTGAAGACAGCTGTTCTACTATGTTCAGAAATAGCTAAGGCAAAGTCCTTTTGCAGTGAATCTAAAGATATTTCTAGAGCAGAATAAACACTCAAACACAGAAAAGAGCAAGCCATTCACTCAAGAAGTTGGAGTGATGCCCTAGCTGGTTTGGCTCAGTGGATAGATCGTTGGCCTGCAGACTGGAGGGTCCTGGGTTTGATTCCAGTCAAGGGCACATGCTCAGGTTGCAGGCTCGATCCTCAGTAGGGGCCGTGCAGGAGGCAGCGATCAGTGACTCTTTCTCATCATTGATGTTTCTATCTCTATCTCTGTCTCCCGTCCTCTCTGAAATCAATAAATATATTTTAAAAAAGAAAGAAGTTTGAGTGAGAGCGATAGTAGTTCTCTTCTGGTTTTCTTTCACAGGAAGACCCAGGCCAAGGAGACAGGAGAGCTTTTTGACCCCAGCGGTCAGACTGAGCCCTGGAAGAGAGACATCATCACATCGACAGAGCATCAGAGGGCATCTCTCCCTGAGAAGACAAACCATTAACAAGCATCCTCTCCCAGCACCAGGGAGCAGACTTGAGCAAAACCAGGTAAGCTCCCAACCCTGAGAAGCTGAGAGCCTAGTTGAAATGGGGAAAGCCCATGCTTCATCACATTGCTCAGTTATCCACTTAAGTCTTTATTATAAAACATGACGAAACATCAGCTTCCACTCTTCCTCTGTTTACACTGATCCAGAACATGTTCCCTCTTATCACTCCTTTCAGCCAATTCTAAATTCTCTCTCATTTTGGATTCTCAAGGGCCTTTCAGTTGGCCTGCTTGCTCTCTTAAAGGTGGATGCTAAATTTCTTTTGTACCAACTTTACTGAGGCATCATTTATAAGAAATGAACTGCACAGTTTAAAATAAGCATTTTGAAGAGTTTTGACAGATTTATATCCCCATGAAATCACAACCACTAATACGACACTAGCATTTCCATGTCTGCAAAACTTCCATTGTGTCTCTTTTGCATTCAGTCCCTCTGGGCTCTCCCCAAACTGCTGCCCCTGTGCCCAGGCCACCACTCATCTGTTTCCTGTCATTGCAAATTAGTTTTCGTTTTCTAAAAATGTATACAAATGGAATAATCCAGTATTATTTTTTTGTTTCTGGTTTATTTAACTAATGGCATTGATATTCAAGTGTTGAGGGTATTAGTACATGGCTCCTTTTCATTTATAATCATTATTGTATTGTAGGAATGGACAACATTTTTTAAATATATTCACCTGTTGATGGACATTGGGGTTGTTTCCTCTTGGAGGATATTACAATGAAACCATGAATGAAAATTCAGTACAAGTCTTTGTGTGGGCATTGGTTTTCTTTTTGTAAGGAAAATCGCTAGGAGTACAATGGCCATATTACATGGTAGGTGTATGTTTATCTTTTTAAGAAAATACTGTTTTCCATTTTGCGTATGCACCCCAGTTGCCCCACATCCTTGCCATCACTTGGCATGTTCAGTTCTTAGCCACTCTGGTGGGCATGTAAAGCTATTTTATTGTGGGTCACACCTCTGCAAACCATCCGGTCTTTCTGTGAAAGAAAGCCTGGAGCTAGGACTACTAACTAGTACCCTCTCTACTCCAACTTTTTGAGTGGATGGCTTATTCCTCTGTGTCTGTTTATTCTGCACCAGAGACATGTTAGACCTGAAGATGATCTTGAACACTTCCTTCCCAGAACTTCCTGTTCTGCCCAGATCATGAAGTAGGTCGGCATTCATTAAATTCCACTGTATTGCTCTGCTGAAACTGTCAGAAAAAATTACTATAAATTTGGTGGCTTAAAGCAACGTAAATTTATTCTCTCAGTTCTGGAGGTCCAAAGCCCAAAATCAACATGATAGCAGGGTTGGTTCCTGCTGGAGGCTCTGAGGGAGAGTTCATTCTGTGCCCTCTCTGACTTCTGGTGGCTGCCGCAGTCCTGGGTTCCTGGGTGGTGGCCCCATCACTCCAAGCTTGCCTGTCTTCTCATAGCCATCTCCTCTTTGTGTTTGTCTCACATCTCCCCCTGCCTTGCTTATAAGGACACTTGTCATAGGATTTAGGGCTTACCTGGATAATCCAGGATGAGCTCCTCATCTCAAGATCCTGAATCATATTGGAAAAGACCCATTTTTTAGATAAGGTAACTGTCACCGATTCCAGAAATTTGACATGAATATCTGTTGAAGGGGATCATTTTTCAACTTCCCATTCTTGCTAAAAACTAGGTACCATACTAGACATTATATTGATTGTCTGATTTCCTCATAAAAACCCTGTGAGGTATTAGTCCTATCTTTCAAATATTACAGGTTTAAAGGGGTATCTTGGTGATGTCCAGCACCAGTCAGAGGTAGAATCAGTCATCAAATACATTTCTCCCATCTCTCATATTGCCCTTTCCCTCTCTGTCACAGGGATTTTAGAACTCACAAAATGCTGCAAGTTCCTCCTGAAACTTGTTTACTAAGTGGATTCTTAGAGCCAGCTCTACCAATCTCATTCCGTTAATGAATATCCTAAGTGGTCTTTGGGTCAGTGGTTCTTAATCCTGCCTACACATCAGATTTACTTGGAGAGCTATTAAAAAAATGATTGATACTCAATTCACCCCTGAACTATTACTGAGCCATATTTGGAGGAGGCAGGTCTAGCTTTTTTTTTTTTATATAAGATCCTTAAGTCATCCTTTTGTACAACCAAGGTTGACTAGCCTTGGGATTCTCTACCAAATTTGTGGCTCTGTGCTATTACCATTTTCCTTGGAAGTTCTCTGAAGTAGGTTAATCCCATTTAATAATAAAAAATGACCTTCAATATCTCCCACGGTCAAAGCCCAAGTCAGGTTTTATATTTACTCACCAAGACTCTGCAAACTACCAAGTGAGTGATTTAGCTGATCAGCTCACTTGCTCATCAATTTAAGTTTTATATATAGGCATGAATGAATGGATGAATGGACAGATGGGTGGATGAATGAATGAGCTTATTCTACACTTTCTCTGGTCCATTTGGTCAATCATCATCTAGGTGATACCTGAAGAGACAGATCTTCTGGATTTTTATCTGTAGAAAGTAACATATCAAAACATATCACCAAAATTTTCACACAGAGAGACAAAAGGAAAGGACATGATTTCCAATCAGAGGAATATGGAGTCAATTGTAATTTTCCTTCTTTGTATTAAGAAAGCCATATTATTTCCTTCCTTTGCATTATTAGAAGTGGATTTTATCTGATTTTTTTTCTCTAAAAACTGCCATAGAAATAAAAGCAAACATGAAAAAATTTGTCCTCAAGGTATATATTTTGAGAGACTGTTATGACCCCTTAATATTTGGCCCTTTGAACATAATAATTAAGGGATTCCAATGCCAATGCCAATGTACTTCAAATGTTCTTTTAAAATACCTTATTTAATGTTCTGTATTTGTCAGTAAATTTCCTATAAACCATGTGCTTTAAAACATGAACCTATTTGGCTTCCTTGCTTTTGATGTTTCATTATAATTTCTCTCACTCCATACAATTCACCTGAGAAATTCCCAGGTTTCAGGTTTGTCTATGAAAAACTTATTAAGTGTAAAGCTTACTGTTTTGCTCTTTTGTATTGTATTAGAGTCTGTTTGCATATTTTTCATAGGGAACTAGGGGCTACTCAAGGCTGTTCTTGGGATTCAGTTTTAATCTGTGTAGTCTCTACTGTTTAGGAAGACATAGGAAGAGAATTTATGTGGTTGCCAAGTAATCTCAAAATTACTTCCAAATCAAAGTCTCTTTTGTAGAATACTCAACTGGTAAAAATAAGTCATAATTAAATCAGATGCCTAAATTTTGATCCTGCCAACAGAAAAAAGGGTCCCTGAGAAGTACTTTCTGTGAAATATGAACATTTCCTGGGTTAAGCACGTGTCATGGATCTGTTCTCCGCCTGGATGTGTGGAACAATGGGCTAAGGGTCCTGCAAGGTAATCATACAGCCTTATTCCCTGATGCAACTCCAGGCAATTTGAGCAGGTTCCTGAAAATAACAGCTCCTCAGGGAACTATTTTCTGAAAGAATTGTGCAACTTCATATTTTCCGGAAAGGACTCAGCAGGGAAATTTTTAAAATTTCCCCTCTGAATGTTCTGAGAGAGACCAGTCCTCACCTGTCTGAATGATTGGGGAAATAAGTTCCAGAAAGTTTTTGAATGGAGGTTTACCAAGAAAATCTGCATTGTAACCCTCAAATGCCCAGTGGGTAGAGGGTGCGGCATAAAAAAAATTACACATCATAATTTTCATTCAGTCATTGTAATAAGTCAAGTTCCCACAGTCAGTTGATTCAGGTTGTTTGGGACATTGCAGAACTGACTGGAATGCCACATACTTGACCTAATTTAGTTATTAAGAAGGCCAAAAGCAGGGGAAACTAACATTTCAGAGACCGGTGATTTGGGTCAAATTTATGACTAAATCAATACCTGTGAAGGGTTCCAAAAAACTGTTAGGATCAGACTTTGTAATGCCCAGAAGTTACTGATCAATGGAGCAAATTAGTTTACAGTCTTAATTGATCAGAAACTATGACTATTTCTCTATATTCTTTGACTTTCAAGAGTGTCAGCCAACATCTATTGGATACCCATTTGTAGGAAACATGTTGCTTCCAGGGATCAATAAATATTTACAAAAAGTGGCCTTCGCCTTTGGGGTTTCACAGTCTTTATGAAGGACACACTATTAGCTTACTGATGGAGCTCAAATAAAGAACAAAATGCAGGACAAGTATATCTTTCTTTGGGGGTCCTGAAGGGAAGCAAAGCACCAGTGCAGAGCAAGCATCAGTGGCCCTGCTGTTGGATGTCATTAGTAGATGAAGGGAGCCAGAGTCGTATAGAAGATGAAAACTGAAGGGAGAGCCCTGGCTGGATTTGGTCAGTGGTTAGAGCATCGGCCTACAGACCAAAAGGTCTCTGGTTGAATTCCTGGTCAAGGGCATATACCTCCGTTGCATCGATGTGTCTCTCTCACGTCGATGTTTCTTTCTTTCTCTCTCTCTCTCCACCTCCTTCGTCCCATCCACTCTTTAGAAATCTATGGAAGAACTATCCTCAGGTGAGGATTAAAACAAACAAACAAACAAAAAACTGAAGGGAGAATAATGGCACATGGTAGGTACTAACTACATGTTTGCAAAATTGTCAAAATATTAAACCACTATAGTATGACTCCTTCTGTGTCAAAATCCCCACTCAAAATTCATTAAACAACAAAAGGGAAATGGGAACTTTATTATTGTTCCTGAAAAATTCAGATTTGTATATAGGCTTTACTGGATACAGGTACTCAAGTGATATAGTTAGGTTGCAGTCTGTCTCTCATCTCTTGAAGGTGAATATGACTTTAATTAGCATCAGTTGGGGTCCGGCCCATGTAGCTCAGTGGTTGTGTCAACTCATGAACCAGAAGGTCATGGTTCGATTCACAGTCAGAACACATTCCCAGGTTGCTGGCTCGATCCCTAGTACGGGGCATTCAGGAGGCAGCCAGTTGATGATTCTCTCTCATCATTGATGTTTCTATCTCCCTTCCTTTCTCTGAAATGAATTAAAAATTTGCCTGTTAATTAGCATTAGTTGGATATTCTGTAATGTTGGGGAGCATACCAGACTTGGTTGGAAAGTTTGTAAGGAGGACATTTTGAGAAAAGGGAAATGTGTGGAAGGATGCCTGACCTGTTTACCAAAATTCCGACTTAGGGAAGACTTAGGGGAGTGTCGCAGGCGGCACCCCTAATTATTCCTTGACCTTTCCAAACAAGTCTGTGCATGTGCAGACCCCTGGGTGTTTACTGGAATCCTTATGCTTAATCCTGGATGCCCTTGCCTAGAGGACATGTGTCCTCCCAAGATTACTCACTATTGATTGTATCTAAAGATAAAAATTCCAATAAAAGGCTAACAAGGCAGGCAATCGAGGCTGCCTGGCTGCTGTCAGTCATCCCTTAGTCTTCTCTTTCACAGTGAAACCATGTCAGAGTAATCTGTTCATTCATCATTCGGGGGTTGCTGGTCAGCCCTGGCACTCTAACATAAATTCTTATAGTTGAAAGAGACTTTGGAGATTACTTGGCAATCACTCCAAATGCCTCTTCAGCTGTCTCCCTAAAGAGCATCAGCTAAGCACAACACATTGAATTAACTTTTGGTCATGTACCCATTCCTCTTCCAATCATTGTGGCAGGAGAGATGGAACATTTTGATTGCCCAAGACTGATCACATGCTACTCCCACCCCATACTCAGAGTAGTTATGCATGGAAAATATAGTCTGTGCCCAGAAGAAGGGGTAACAGATACAAGGCTGCAATAGAAAATAAACTTCCACTATAAGTACCATGCAGTATAGTTACTATGTGTTAGGAAGTGTGTGAACAGCTTCATAAATGGTAAATCATTTTATCTACCCAACAATTCCATGAAGGTGGAATGATAGTCAAAAGGTTTATACAGTCACCTATGAATTAGAAGTAATGTGGGATCCTGGAGGCCTATGCTGCACTGGCATTAACCCTGTGTTAACTGGATTGTGAGGATTTCTGGAGAAGGGCCGTTTTATGGAAGAGACTAAGGCAGCTGAGTGGTGAGCTTGAGGTGGGAGAGAACTATTTCAGAAGTATTTTGTTGTTTTCTAATAGCTGGCATGGCCATATTAATGCATACCAGATAATTGATAGCCACAGATACATTCTTCATTTAAGAAGTATCTCTAGTTGACAAATGAGAAAACTGCATCTCACAAAGGTAAGTAACTTGGTCAAAGTCACACTAATAAACTATAAAACTAAAATTCAAAGTCAGTTCTATCTGATTCTAAATCCTATGCCCTACAGAATTAGAGTAATCCAAAGATCCTCCATAATTTTAATGTGTCCATGTATACCCATGTCGTGACCTTGAATGGGAGAGAAGACTACCCCAAAAGTTATATATGGCCTCAATGCTGCCAGAGTGACTTTCATCAGTAAGACAGAACTCATGAAGATACCCAGAATTCCATACCTGTATCCTCCCATCTCTCACTCCATCACCATGATTACTATTCCATCAAATGTCACAGTGTCACTGGAGTATCTACATGTTCACTATCTGGTTCTGGAAATAACAAGACATAAAATTAATGGTATAAGCAGTGGTCATTTTGTTTCTTCTACTTCTTTTTAATCCTCACCCAAAGATATGTTTTTTATTAATTTTTAGAGAAAGAGGAAGGAAAAGAGAGAGAGGGAAAAAAACATGAATTGGTTGCCTCCTGTATGCTCCCCGATTGGAGATCAAATCTGCAATTTTTTTGGTGTATAGATTGACACTCCAACCAACTAACCCACCTGGCCAGGGCAGCTCTGGTCATTTCTTACATCATTTCATGTACAACCTTAGTTTTGCTGCAAAAATCCAAAGGAAATCCAAAGTGTTTTATCAGAAAAATTGAAAGTTCTTAGTATATTCTGGGAGCAATTGGGATTCATTTGTAATTTCTTTTTTAAAGTTTATTCTGGGATTTAAGCCAGTGCCTCCCCATCATTGTAAATTTATCCATAGCAAGTATGAGCATTAGGAAATATGGAGTTGGTCTTCCTGCAACTTTTGTGATTGAGAATGATTTCATTCCTTCCCAAACACTGTAGTAGTCACCAGCATGAATGAGTAAAATAATGTCCCTAGATTATCATTGTGTGGTGAACATGCACAAAAAACAAGAAGTGCAACAAATTATTAGTGGTTGATAAATGTGAAGTGGTTTTACATGATGGTCTTAGAAATCACATTGCCTGGGTTAGAACTTGGACCTGTCACTTAAACACACTGAGGTTTAGTTTCCTAATCTGTGACATGGGGTTATAATAGCATTTCCCTCATATGTGTTGTTTTTTGTGTGTGTGAGGAGGAGTCGGGGAGGGGATTCATAAAACAATCCATGTAAAGCACTTAGTATAGTATCTGGTATATTGTATACCAAGTGCTCTGAGAATAATCATAGAACAGGGAAATGAAAGCAGACCACAGAACTAGAGAAGGCTTCCTGGAGTAAAATTTGCTGGAATAAATTTTGAAGACTAAATAAGAATTGAATAGATGAGGGAGTGTCAGGTAAGATAGCATCTGTAAAATAAGGGATGGAGAGTGAAGTTAAAAAGGCTATGGACACCATGATGTTACTTGATGCTGGCTAGAATGAAGGGAGGGATGAGGTAGAGAGATAGACATGACTTGATGTATGGGCCTGTGATTGACATGTTTTGCTTTCCACAGGGTCTGTAGTAGTGCCTTGCACAATGTTGTATGCACAGATCTTTGAAGTGTGGTTTCAGAGAAAATCTTTGCTGCCAACTCACCCACGTTTCCATGATTTAAAAAAAAGAAAGAAAGGCAGATTCAATAAATATGCTGGGTGCGGGTAATTCCATGATGTTAAGACCCTGTGAGAGTTGGAGTGGGGAAGAAGAGCGGTAGTCATAGGGGGATAAAACTACTATCAGAAATGCTTCCCTGAAGCAGGGTGGGAAAAGGAAGCTATACTCCACCTCCCACTTTTCTGGCCCACCAGTCTCCTAATGATGCCTTCCATTGCTCAATCCAACTGGAGGTCAGCCCTCAAAATAGCTCAAGTGGGTTTCTTCCCCAGGATGAGAGAGAAGAAAAGAGAATGGATGAGGATGAAAATGTCAAATGAAGAATAACCACCCAGGTTATTCAGGATCATTAACAGATCTTATGATGTGGTTAGCCTATTTTGAAGATTGCTCACTATTACTTAACTCCATGTGAGTAATGTTTCTTGTGGCAAATTCAGAAGGTGTTGAGTTTTTGTGGTTGTGATGAACAAACAGGGATGCAGCCAGCATATAGTTTTGATGGCATTGAAGTGTTTAACCATTGATAATCTATCATTTATTGAGCCACTACTATAAGCTACTGATATAATCAACAACATTGGAAATAAAGGTTATCAGCCACTGTTAGCAAAGGTTGAGTTGACTTGCTCAAATTTATAGAATAGGCATGTCTATGTTGAAAACAGAGCTTTAATTGAAGTCGAAGCTCATGTTCAATTCTCTATCATATTGCTTCCCACTTAAAAATGTTTCTTCAAAGTGGTTTATAAAGAAAGGTAAACAGTATTTCCCTCCCATAGTTAGCTATCCATTGGAAACAGTTTATTATCCCATATTTTTAGGGTAATTTATTCTTTTTACAGTAGCTGAAATAATGCACTGTATCCAATTGAACATCCAAATCAAATATTTCTAGACTTGATAAATTTGCTATTAAAGGCTACTTAGTGGAGGGGAAGGAAAGCTAAAGCAAGAGAAAATAAAGAGAAGAACTTACATTATATAATTAATAAAGGCCTGGTGCATGAAAATTCATGTAATGGAGGGGGGCCCTCAGCCCGGCCTGCCCCCTCTCACAGTCCAGGAGCTCTCAGGGGCGGGAGGCGACCTGGCAATCAGGGGAAGGCGACGCTCCCATCACACCTTTACTGCTGCCACTGCCGGCAGCGCAAGCCTCAGCAGGCCCTGGATACCTGAGACTCAGGCAGCCCTGGGTGGCTGGGGGGCTGAGGGGACTGGGAGACTCCGGAGGCAGGCACGCAGAGCAGACAGACCTGCCTGGGGACGGGCCCAGCCGTGCCTTGCGCCTGCTGCCCTGGCGGAGCTGAGTGGATTGGGCACCATCATCTTGTGACTGTGGGAGCCGCCATCTTTGAGAGTGTAGCAGTCAATTAGCATATTCCCTCCTTATTGGCTATGGGTGCCACCATCTTTTGTGAGGGTGTGATTGTCAATTAGCATATTCCCTCTTTATTAGATAGGATAGTTTATATTTCACTAAATGTCATCCCAATAGCAGGCAACTATGACATTTTCAGTTATGACTGAAGTTGCAAAAATACAATATGGATTTTAAACTTTTTAAACAAATGACTGAAAAGTAAACAAATTTAGGTTTCAACTAATTCTAAAACTTCTGATCTTCCAGTGAGAACTCTTGACAAAAACACAAATCTGAGGAGGTCATGTAATTTACAGAAGTCTACACAGGCCATTTGTACTGGGTAAAGGCTTGGAACCCAGATCTCGCTCTTGGCTGGCATGGTTCCAACCAGACTTCAGGCTTGTACTCCTATCCAGTGTCAGTGTGTAGGACAAACTTTCACACGCTTTAAAAAAAACTCTCCTGTTGCTACATAGTCCTGAAATTATACCTTTTTCTCCCCAGCTAGTTACTAAACTATAGTTTTTTAAAATTTCCCTATACTATCTAATAAAAGAGTAATATGCAAATTGACCATCACTCCAACACACAAGATGGCCATCCCCATGTGGTCAAAGATGGCTGCCCCCATGTGGACATAAGATGGCCTGCAGGGGAGGGCAGTTGTGGGCAATCAGGCCAGCAGGGGAGGGAAGTTAGGGGAGACCAGGCCTGCAGGGGAGGACAGTTAGGGGTGACCAGGCCTGCAGGGGAGGAAAGTTAGGGGCAACCAGGCCTGCAGGGGAGGACAGTTGGTGGCAACCAGGCTGGCAGGGGAGGGCAGGTAGGGATGACCAGGCTGGCAAGGGAGGGCAGTTAGGGGTTACCAGGAGAGGGAAGTTGGGGGGGACCAGGACTACAGGGGAGGATAGTTGGGGGCAACTAGGCCTGCAGGGGAGGGGGGACCAGGCCTGCAGGGGAGGGCAGTTGGGGATGAACAGGTCAGCAGGGGAGGGCATTTAGGGGTGACCAGGCTGGCAAGGGAGGGCAGGTAGGGGTTATTGGGCTGGAAGTGGAACAGTTAGGTGTCGATCAGGCTGGCAGGTGAGTGGTTAGGGGATGATCAGGCTGGCAGGCAGAAGTGGTTAGGGGCAATCAGGCAGGCAGGCAGGCAAGCGGTTGGGAGCCAGCAGTCTTGGATTATGAGAGGGATGTCTGACTGCCCATTTAGGCCCAATCCCAGTGGGTAGGATTGGGCCTAAACAGGCAGTTGGACATCCCTCAAGGCGTCCCAGACTGGAGAGGGTGCAGGCTGGGCTGAGGGACATACCGCCGCACCCCACCCCCAAGCCCCATGCACGAATTTTGTGCATCGGGCCTCTAGTATCAGAATAAAGCTCTATCAGAAAATTGAACAATTCATTTAAGACAATTGAGGGCCACGTGTATTGTTTCTCACAGCTTAACAAACTTTTCAGAATTATGTGGGAAGAATGGACAGGCCATACCCAGGTCAATGGAATCAGGACTCCAGTGGGGATTAGGACAGAAACCTGCATGGTAACAAACCCCTTGCCCAGGTGACTATGACACAAATTAACATTTGGACTTAACTGATCTAGAGTTAAACAAAAATTTGTAAAATTATATATGTGAAACTGTTTGGTGCAGGGTTTCTCAGACATTTCCATGACCTTGAGAGGCAATTCATTTTTTTAAAAAAAAAATTCTATGCAAGGATATATCTTCTAAAACATATTTTTAAAAGTACTAAATATATTTTTGCAGAGTTGTTTTTTGTTTTTTTGTTTTTTGGTAAAATAGAATAATTTTCCTTTTAAAATGGTACACACCTGGGGAGACCAGGAAGTAAGGTCACCTGATGCTTGAATGCATGATGGCTGTGTCAATTCACGGTGGTGTGTTGCCTGTTAGGAGTCCTATAATCTCAGCACATATTTGCGATAGTATTCATTGTTCATTACACATGAAAACATTTATTCTACTCAACTTTTCTCACCACTGCATCTAAAAGATGGCAGTTTTTAACAAAAAAGCCAATCTTCTGCTCTAAACAAACAAAAAGTTGAACAATTCAGAATGAAAATTTATAATTCCAGCCTCCAGACCCTGAAAAACTGGAAGTTGAGCTATCCAAGATGAAATAATTAATGATTTTTAAAGAAGCTCATTGCAAAGATACCCAAATGTTGCAAAACATGAAACTTATGTTCTGGTTCCCTTTGCTACAACACCCTCTGAGCTCCAACAAAAACAAAATAAATGAATAGACTTGATGTTGCACCTGATATGCAGTTCTGACTCAGGCCCATTGTTCCTAACGCTAATGCCTGATAAAGAGAGAGATGTAAAATCAAGTTCATTAAAAAATATATTCAGTATATTGTATCTCATAATGTAAAATGTTAACTGAAAGATGCTTTATTTTAATTTTATACAGTTAGTTACATAAGGTTTAATAAAATAAAGCTGTATTTGTATAAGTTATTGTCAGTTATATTGCATATTAAAAGCATATAAACAATCCATAATTTAAAAAATAACTCGATATAAATTGAAGAAAAGATTTGAATAGGCTTCTCATCAAAGAAAATCTACATGGCAAATAAACACGTGTAAAGATGTTCAACATCGCTAACCAAGGAGGACATGCATATTAAAACCAAATGGGATACTGCTACACACTTATTAGAATGGCTAAAATTTTACAAACGAACATGCGCTAAGTGTCAGAGAGGATGTGGAGAAGCTGAACTCTTCATTCATTGCTTAACACAACAGAATTTATTCTCTTACTGTTCTGGGGGCCAGAAGTCCAAAATCAAGGTGCAGGCAGGACAGCACTCCCCCTGGAGGCTCTACAGAGAATCTTTCTTCCTCCAGCTTCTGGTGGCTGTTGGCATTCTTTGGCCCGAGGCTGCATCTCTCTGCTCTGTAGTCACATCACCTCTCCAAGTATCTATTTCTAAGCTCCCTCTGGCTCTCTCTTATGAGGATACATGTGACGGCACTTAGGGCACTTAGATAAATCAAGATAATTTCCTCTCTTTCCTTAACCACATCTTTGACCACGTCAGGTCATTTTCACAGGTTCCAGGGATTCTGGTGCAGATGTATCTTCCATCCACCACACAACCCAGATGTCCAGCTGGTGAATGAATAAACAAATTGTGATAAATCCATACAGTGGAGTATCACCCCATAAGAAATAAGAAATAGCTAGGTACTGATAAATGCATTTGATGCCTTTCAAAAGCACTTTGCTAGATGAAAGAAATTTCATAAGGCAAATGCCCTTTGAGGAGAGTTACTCTGAATTGAGTAAGTTTAAAAAATTAACCCTACCCCTACCTAAACATGAAAACAGCACTGCCTGTTTCTAGACATCCTATTTGGTTTAGTCTACGGGTAATGCTTGGTGAGCTTATGGGTCCAGGGCTGGCCTGTGGACAGTTTTTTTTTTTTTTTTTGTGGCATTCATACACCAGACTTTCCCAGGCCTCCTGTAGAGATGCTAGGGACCTGAAAGTCATGGTAGGCATATGGGCCACTTATAGCCCGGAAGAGTGTTAGGCTCCCCCCTTTCCTTGTAGGGCCCAGAGTCTCACAAGGTTACCTGTAATTGTGTGTGCGTGCATGTGTGTCTGAGTGCCTGCGGTTTAACGCGAGGGGAGGCAGCTCGGAGCCCACCTACAGCGCGCAGGTGAGGAGTGACGGGCCAGGTGAAAACTACTGGGCATCATCACACCCACTTTTGTGGGCAGAATCGGATCCCTTTAAACTATATCCAAGCCAGCCTTGCCATTCCATGTGCACTTCGTTCTTTCTTTTCTTGTGGCTAGGGAATGCAGAGTGCAGATTTCCTAAAAACAAAAACAAAAAACAAACAAACAAAAAACCTAGAAAAGCCCACCCTCAGCGCATCCTCCTTAGGAACCCATACTTGGTGGCTACCGAGTGCCCGTGACCTCGGTGTGTCTGTATAGCCCCTCCTGGGGACGCTTGGTACTGGCCTCCTTTTCGCCTGGCAACCGGAGGACTGCCCTCGGTCCTCGCGCCCCCTTCTCACCAGGGGGCCAGCTGGAGAAGCCTTCGCTCAGCCCTGGACCTCCCCGTGGGAACGCACAGGCGACGGCTCTCCTCTAGGGCCCGAGCGGCGCCCCTCCCCACCCCGGGGCCAGAGGCGCGGCCTGTGATCGCGTTCCAGGGAGCAGGCGGGCTCCCGGGCCGGCGGGCGGAGCGCGGCGCCTGTGATCTGCGGCCAGGAGCGCGCGCGCCGAGCGTCCCGGGGCGCCCGCCTGTGATCGCCCGCCAAGCGCTGCTCGAAGCCCGCGCCCGATCACCCGCCGGAAGTGGCCCGGGACAGAGGATGGGGAAGCCCGGCTCAGGCTCGTGGCCTTTGCTGCGGATTCTGGGAGGGCTAAGGAGCCCACCTGCGCCTCGCCATTGACCAAGTCCCCAGAACCTTTCTGGCAGGGATCCCTAATGTCCACTCTCTGTGGGACAGAGCCAGCGGGGGGGGGGGACCCAGCCTAAGCCACTGGAGGAAGCCCTTGGGCTGCTTGTCTTGGGAGTAAGAAGAGGAAAAGGTGGGTCCGTGCCTTGCTCAGCTTGTGCCCAGTTAGAGGAAGCCCTCTCTGGCATGGTATTTTAGTTCAACACAGGGTGGTTATCAGAGCAGGTGTGAATAGTTTAGCAAGAAAGAAACATTTCTCCCTTAAATGACTGTGCAATCTCAAAGCAGACAAAAGCCTCACATTAGCATTGGTTGTGCAAAGACACCTGTTCAAATAACTCAGGCAAATAGTGAAAAACAGCCTTGGAAAGAAGAAAAGAACCCAAAACCAGTGCAAATACTTGCACACAAGTTGAAGGATTAAGCTTCATCTCAACAAGGGGCAGGAATGGGGGGAGAGGTGTCTCCTGGTTCTATTACAAACTTGCAGGGGTTATTTTTAGCAGCCTGTGATTCCATTAGATGGTGAGGTAGCAGCTCTCATAGCCTTGTCAAAATAAAAATATGGGAGAAAAGTCCAGTCTGCTCTAATCTAGTAAGCATTTATGTTTGGAAGTCCTTATTTGAGGTAATGAAAAGGGGTGAGCAGATACGATTTTGTTCACAAACAATAGTTAGGCACTGGCAAGGCTTTATCTATGATTGTTGCTACTACATGCTCTTCCATTCCCAAGAAAACAAAAACACGATTTCGTCAGCATTAATTTTCAATATTTTTGAAATGTTATTTTTACATTTGTTTTGTGGCGTAAGAAAAAAGCAGAGGCAGGAGTAAGAACGGCGGCAGAGAAAGGAGCCAAGAGAAACTTGATTTGGGGAGAGTGGGTGGGAGATCAAAGGCTGGAGGTGGCACCGCTGGTGGGGGAGGACCCGGGCCCTGCAGTGTGGGAACAGAGCCCATTGCTGTGATGGGGACTTGGGCAAAGAAGGGGCCAGAACTGCCCTTAGACCAGGGCAAGAGTCCTCTGCTCTGGGTCCCAGCCCATCCCTCTGCTAACCTGGCCAGTCCTCATGGGGTGAAGCGTCAGAGAGCCAAGGGGACACACCTGTCCAGAGCCCATTCTTCAGGTGTTCATTATGCAAAATGTGGTCCATGAACCAAAAGCATTAGCATCTCCCAGAGAGAGGCATGTTAGAAATGCAGGCATTCAGCCCAGTTCTCCGACCTGTTGCATGTTAACAAGAGTCTGCAATTTAACTAGATCCCCAGGTGGATTCTATGCATATTAAAGGTCCAGAAGCACTGATCTAGACCACTCAGGGTACCCAGGGTCCTGGAATGGCTTGTCCAAGTGGTTCCAGCCCACTTCAAGAACCTGCATGGTACTGTTGCTTGAGTCCATCCTCCTAAAAGCAACAGTACCAGGCAACATCGCTGGTGTGAGTAGGCCTTGGCCAGGGAGGGCCCATTTGTGAGGAGAGGGAGGGGTGACTGGACTTGCCTGTGCCATCTAGGATGTCCTTACAGGTGTACCTGAGGCTCTTTCAGGTGAGGGCTATGGGGATTGGGCCAGCTCTTCCTACACCTCTTCCTTTCATCACAGAACTCTGAGAACCCAACAATTCTAAATTGGAACTAGGCCTTCCAGGTAGTTCTGAAGGATTATCAAGATAGGAGCATAACACATTTTATTGAACACTTCATTAGCTTGATTTATAGCTTTACCTACTTAAATATGTGGGCCTCCATTTGTGCTCTTGCTATGGGTGTGAACATATTAGTGGTGGCTCTGCCCATAGTAGATACTTCCTATATTAAAGCAGAGAGAAATAATTGGTATAACATAGCACACTTAGCACATAAACACACGGTCTCCAATGCGTTGTCTGAAAGTTTAAACTACATCTGAATTTTTTGATGTTGAGATGAAGGTGACATTAGTTTGCCTGAAACAAGGATCAACTTGTTCAACTAATACTCGGTATGAAAGCCATTCATTCTTTCGGCCTACACTGATTATTCTTCTGCTATGGTTCAGATGCCGTGTTTAGCCAGACTCTGATCAAAGAGACTTGGCTGCCCTCAAAAAAATCCCTTGGCATCTTAAGCAGGCTAAACCTCTCTTTACTAATCAGGCCTGGTTCTTCAAGTTCCCTCTCCCCAAAATGGTGAATGCCAAGTCAAGTCCTACAACCAAATCTGACCCAGAGTAGATCTGAGTGATAATTTGGCTTAATAGGCAAGACTGGCACTTGGGTGGTGCTCATATTTGCATATCTGGCTGCACAAAGTGAAGCCAAATTCAATTGCCTATGTGTTATCAGGATATTGGCGATTTCCTTATTGGGATTTGATGTTATTATGCAACTTAGTCGTCAAAGTATCTTTACTGGTAAAGTTTCTGTCATGCTTACCAAGGATGAGTGCTTCCAAGCATCCACTCCCCCAAATCATGTGTGGTATCCCTTGCTTTTTTTTTTATTATAGAAAGCAATGTGGTAAACTCAGCAATATTAAAGGGTTAGTGACTTAATGTTTTATACCTTCACACAAATACAGTATCTCTTTTCAAAAGGATCTCAAGGAAAGAGCACAGGTATCCACATGAATGAATCATCAAGAACGGCCCCTCAAGCATTAGTGAGAAACATATTTTATGGAGAGGATTTTCCCAGGGCTCCTTCAATCACAATACATGGGTGGCTACCTGCTCTACCTACTCAAAAAACTAGCCTTGAAGAGAGGTTCCTGGCACTGATGAAATCAGTTTAGTCATGTCTTTATCAGATAGGGACAAATGTTGCTGACTCCAATTCAGAACTTATAAGCTGGAATCTTGCTCTAAGCAGGGAGAGGGAACAAAGGTGAGGAAGCAAGGAAAAGAACCAAAAGCTACGTACAGACAGCTAACCTGTCCTCCTCCATGGGCTGGACATGGTGATGTTCAGCCATGGACGTTATGCTGGGCTGGCTTATTCATACCATCTACCTATCTCACCTCTGGAGCCCAGCTGCTTAAGAAAGACTTGAAAGTCTAAATTCCATCAAAATAAGTAGTGTCTCGGGTTCCTAGCTGTCATCTGCAGGTCTGCCCCCGCACATGTAAATCAGAAGCTCAAACATTATTATAATGGGGAAGCACCAAGTCTCTCAGGGAAATTTGCCTAAAATTACTTTGCCCAATAACTGATTTTAGGTGCCTCCCCAAAAAAACATGTGGTGGCAGATCTAGGCCCAATGTGTAATTTAGAAGCCAAAATTTCAGTAAAAACTGGATCTGTTTTAGAGTAACAACCATTATTGTTGCTGTTTGGTAGTTGCATTAGCAAAGTAGGCTGTGTTCCTCACTGCTAACTTGGTTTTCTTTTTTAACCCTTTGGCAATCATATTTACATGTTTGTAAAAAAGGTTTTTAAGTTTTAGAAATGAATGATTATCTGTCCTAAAAGTATTTTTCAGAAACTATTTTTGACTATACAGCTTTACTAAGTCGGGTATTCACATGGCTCACATTTTAAATGGGAATACATTGGAATTTTCAAACTTGCCAAATATTGCCAGGGAATAGGAACACTGGAAAGATATGTAGCCTATAATACAAAACTCTTCTGAAGAACCATACAACTCATGAGTTAATGAGAGGATTTGATGTAAAGACATTGAGGCTAGGAGCTTCTATGAGGCACTGTGACTTCCTCTTTACATATTTTGTGAACCTTAGAATTAACCCAGGCTCATGGTAGGTAATTTGGAAAATTTAGAAAACCTAGGAGAATAAAAATCAGTGATACTCAAACCAGTCAGAAGTAACTACTGTCAACACTGCTTATTTAACTTCAGTTTTAAAAATACAAATGCACTTTACAAATGTTTAAAATTTTAGATAATTTTTCTCATTTAATGTAAAATGAGTATTCAGAAAGACTATTTTATCAGTTGCTTAATTTATTGCATGAACATACCAAATTTGGACTTTTTGAAATTTAGCTTGTTTCAATTTTTGATATAAGCAATACTGCAAAAATATCTTTGAATATGTTTTTTGTTTTTCTTGGGATTTATAATTGCATCTTTTGCTTAGATTCCTAGAAAAGAAATGCTGGAGCCAAAATTTAGGAATATTTTAAGGACCTTGACATATTATCCTGTGACACTGCATAAAGTTTTTACAGTTCACATTTCCACCAGCATGTTGGAAAGTGCTTGGTTTTCTATATCCTTGCCAACACGAAGTATTGTCTGTTTTGAACCTTACAAATTAGAGAATACATCATTATTTTCATTGTATTCACTGTAAAACAACATGGAAGAAATACTGGAAATATTTAGTAAAAGAAATCGGCAAATTTCAGTGGACCTTTAAAATGACCAGAGATATTAATCTCTATTTTATGAAATTAGACATTCCTATTTCTCAACATTATTTTAAACTGCTAAGGTGTACTTTTTCTTTTCTTCTTTTAAAAAATTACTCATTGGGGTGATATCGGTTAATAAAAGTATGTAGGTTTCAGGTGTATAATTTTATAATACATCATCTGTATATTGTATTGTGCGTTCACTACCCAAAGTCCTGTCTCCTTGCATCACAGCTTATCCCTCCTTTATCTTCTTCTACTTCCCCCCACCCACTTTCCTCTGGTAATCACCATACTGTTATCTGTCTGTGAGTTTTTTTAATCCCTTCACCTTTTTAACCCAGCCCCCAACATCCCTCCCCTCTGACAGCTATCAGTCTATTCTCTGTATCTATGTGTCTGTTTCTATTTTGTTTGTTAGTTTATTATGTTCATTAGATTCCACATAAAAGTGAAATCATATGGTAGTTGTCTGTCTCCGACTGGCTTATTTCACTTAGCATAATGTTCTCCAGGTCCATTGAGGCTGTCACAAAGGGTAAAATTTTCTTCCTTTTTAAGGCCAAGTAGTATCCATTGTGTAAATGTTCCACAGCTTTTTAATCTACTCATCATCCACGGATGGGCACTTGGACTGCTTCCAAATGTTGGCTATTGTAAATAATTCTGCAATGAACACAGGGATGCATATATTCTAATTAGTGTTTTGCGTTTCTTTGGATATATTCCCAGAAATAGAATTGCTGGATCATGAGGCAGTTCCATCTTTTTTTATTCATTCTGTTATCCTTACCTGAAGATTTGTTTACTGATTTGAGAGAGAGAGAGAAAGTGAAAGAGAAAAAGAGAGAAACATCAATGTATGCGCCCAAACCGGGGATCAAACCCACAACCTTTTGGTGAACGGGACAATGCTGCAACCAACTGAGCCATCTGGCCAGAGCCCATTTTTAATTTTTGAGGAAACTCCATACTGCTTTCCACAGTGACTGCACCAGTCTACATTCCCACCAATAGTGCACAAGGGTTCCCTTTCCTCCACATCCTCACCAATACCTGTTGTTTGTTGATTTATTGATGATAGATAGCCATTCTGACAGGAGTGAGATGATATCTCATTGTGGTTTTAATTTGCATTTCTTTGATGATTAGTGACATTGAACTTCTTCTCAATGTCTATTGGCTATCTGTATGTCCTCTTTTAGAGAAGTTTATTTAGGTGCTTTGCCCATTTTTAAATTGGATTGTGTAGTGTGTGTTTTTGGTGTTGAGTTTTGTAAATTCTTTATAAATTTTGGATATTAACCCCTAATCTGATGCATCGTTGGCAAATATGTTCTCCCATTCAGTGGGTTATCTTTTCATTTGTTGATGGTTTCCTTTGCTATGCAAAACCTTTTTAGTTTGATGTAGTCCCATTTACTTATTTTTTCTTTTGTTTCCCTTGCCTGAGGAGACCTATCTGAAAAAAATATTGCTATGAGAAATGTCTGAGGTTTTACTGCCTATGTCTTTGCCAAGGTGAACTTTCTTGAAAATGGTTTCCTTTTTGGAGGAAAGGAATTCTAGCATTAACATCCTTCTCCTGTGTGCTTGTGTGTTGTCTTGGTACCACATTATAAGTAGCATCAAAGCAGAGAAGATGCTTTCTTAGAGTCAGATCAGTTAAGTCAGGTCATTAAGAAAGCTAATGAAAGGAGTCCATTTATTTTCATATCAAGAAAATGCATACCAGAATAAACTTTGCTGGCACAATTCCAGAAAGCAATATCTATGTATCTTGGGGAAAAAAGAGAGGCTTCTGAATAA
Organism: Corynorhinus townsendii; assembly: GCA_026230045.1. Classification (NCBI taxonomy): domain Eukaryota; kingdom Metazoa; phylum Chordata; class Mammalia; order Chiroptera; family Vespertilionidae; genus Corynorhinus; species Corynorhinus townsendii. The sequence goes on along the minus strand of JAPDVU010000003.1, from coordinate 45,003,796 downwards.
AATGAGTTCACACTGGCACACATAGTTTGGAACAGTCTGCAGGGCTTCTGTTGAGCAGCACTTGGGGTTTCAACTGTCTGTAGAGGCCTAAGGCATCCACTGCTAAGAGCAGCTCTGTAATTGACAGTCTCCACTCACAACACAGGGGGATCACAGGATGTCACTCCCTTCAACAACAGTGGAGTGAAGGACACAGGTCTGGAAATTTGGCCCATCAGTGATTCTGCGTTTAGCATTACTGTTTCCTTGGAAGATCACATAATGCTGTATCTTGCCTGTGTGAGCAATAATTGTGTTAGCAGCAGGCACCTGGACTCCTGGGTGAAGGTGTGCTTTCACCTCAAACTAGATTGGCACACTGCAGCTTGGAGGGAGCTGTGTGAACCATACCCACAAAGCTGGAACTTGGCTGATGATTTTTATAGACCACATAGAGTCATCTCTTGCTTATCTCAATGTGGACTCTATACTCTGTGGATGAGCTACAGGAAAAAATTTTTTTAAAATTTTTTATTTTAGAAAATATTTAAATCTACATAAAAGTTGCAGTCATAGTATAATGAACTCCTGTGTATCCTTCATCTACATTCACTCACTTTAACATTTTTCCTTCATGTGCTTTCTTTATAGAAATCGTTTTGGATCCAGGAACATATATATATATTCCTGGATATATATATGTTATATGCTATATATTATATGTAATATATATGTAATCATTTCTGCAAAATCATTTGAGAGTAAGTTACAAAGATCATAACCAGTCACCACTAAATATATCAGTGTATATTTCCTAAGAACATTCTCTCATATAACATGGTATAATGAGTAAATTCAGGAAATTTAATATTGATGCACTTCTATTATTTACTATATTGCATTTTTTTTATATATATACAGGACCACACAGTGCATTCAATGGTGTTCTTTTCTCAGTGTCCATTTAATCTGAAACACTTCCTCAACCTTTGTCAATGATATTTTTAAAGAGTACAGGCCAATTGTTTTGTAAAATGTCCTCTATTTGAGTTTGACTTGATTCTATTTAGACTATGCTTTTTTGGTTCTTTTGCAGGGGAGGCAGGAATACCACAGAAATGGTGTCTTGTTGTCTTGTCTCGCACATCAACCAGTGTCCGCTGGCCCTTTTTTGGTACTGGTGACGCTGGTCACTGGATTAGGGTGGTGTCTGTTGGATTTTTCCACTTTAAAGATACCATCACCCCCACCCCCACTTATAAACTAGTTAATCTGGGAAAACACTTTCAGTGTATGGAAATGCTCCCCAATATTGCCTCTATATTTATTTAGTAACCAATGTTTAATTTTATATGATTTATGACAAGGTTGTCTGCCACATGGTATTTTTTTTTTTTTTTATCAATTCTCTTACATTTGTTGGCATGGTATAGCAAAAAAAAGAAAAAGAGCTTTCCCTTTTATCATATATCTTATCAGATTCAATATGAACTTCGATTTAAAAACACCTATCATGTTGTAAAATGGAAAGCTTTAGTCTTCGATCCTCTGTTGACTGTTACTTTCTTACATACAACACTCCTAACATGATGTAAACTCCGTCTCATGGAGCTCATTTTAATTTGTCAAAGGTATGTAACTCGGTTGTGGGTTCGGGTTTGCTCCCTGCTGGCAGTCAGTGGGCGTGCGGGAGGCAACCAGTTGATGTCTCTCACACTGATGTTTCTTTCTCTCTCTTCTCTCCTCCCTCTTTTTCACTTTCTCTAGAATCAATGGGAAAAATATCCTCGGGTGAGGATTAAAAAAAAAGCACAGCCCACAGTTCAAGCCTTTGGAAGCTCATGATTTAGTGAGGAAGCTGACCACCTATAAGTACTTATTAAGGCATGCTGCATAATTTACAGGGCCCTGGGCAAAATGTTTAAAAATTAAATATTTCAAGATGGTGACAATAGGACACTAAACTAAGTGTGGTTTAGTTTAACAAATGAGGGGTGCCAGGGTATTATAGAAATACATAGGAATTACTAGGATGGAGACTGATTTCTAGAAGAGATGAAAACTGGGCTGACCCTAGAGCATGAAGCTATCTCTCCTACATGGACTTTCTTCTCTATTTTTCAGACTACAGGGTACTGGAGACAGTCAATTTGCCTTAAATGTCATCACCAAGAATTTTCTGCCACATACATCCTAATTATCTATCTCCCTCTGGATCTGTGACACTGTGGTAGACGCGGGGATGTGCTGCCCAGCTCTCCCCTCAAGGACTTGTTGCCCCAGCTGCTGAGGTGCTGCTAGAAGGCAGCCTTCAGCTACTAGTATTTGGAAGGGGGCCCCTGTAGGCATATGATCAAGGTGGAGGTATAAAGGCCTCCAATCTTATGGGCTATATTAGCTCCAGAGTTCCCAGTGGGGTCATCTGAGGTGGTCTGGCCAGCATTCCAGTTTGATTTCTCCCTCTACCCTACTCTGTTTCTTCCCTTGATTCTAGTGTTGGTCTCAGTGGCATCCTATCTAATAAAGAGGGAATATGCTAATTAACCATCACTCCATCACAAAGATGGCTGCACTCACAGCTGAGGCCAAGTTCCCATAAGGAGCCTTAAAAAGCAATCAGCAGGGACCTGAGGCTACGCCCTCCCCCACCCCCTGGGGTTTGTCAGGGGACCTCAGGCTGCGTCCCCCACCTGGCAGGGCTTGACAGGGGACCTCAAGGTGCGCTTCCCATCCTGGTGCTGAGCTAGGGGACCTCAGGCTGCTCCCCCTGCCCCAGCGCCAGGCTGGGGGACCTCAGGCTGCGCCCCCCACCAGGTGGGGCTTGACAGGGGACCTCAGGCCATGCCCCCTGCCCTGTGGGGCTTGACAGGGGACCTGAGGCTGCACCCACCTGCTGGAGGGGCTTGATAGGAGACCTGAGGCTGTGCCCCCTCCTGGTGCCAGGCCACAGGACCTGAGGCTGCACCCTCCCATCTGGCAGGGCTTGATGGAGGACCTCAGGCCATGCCCCCCACCCAGCGGGACTTGACAGGAGATCTCAGGCCATGTCCCACACCTGGCGGGGCTTGACGGGAGACCTCAAGGCATGCCCCCTGCCCTGGTCTGGGCTGGGAGACCTCAGGTCACACCACCCATCCTGTTGCCGGGCCAGGGGACCTGAGGCTATGTCCCCTGCCCGGCAGGGCTTGACAAGGGTGGGACTGGCCGGGTCTGGATCTAGCCCACTGGGGGAGGTGGCCAGCTGGGTCTGGGTCTCAAGAAATTTTGAGGCGCATGTGGGTGGGCGGGGACTTGACTCTGGGTCCCATGGTGTGCCCCAGACTCTGACAGGAGATTTTTATATACATTTTACTAATTTTCTTTCATCTCTGACACTTCTATTACACAGAAAGGGCAAATAGCAATATTAAATTATTTCCTCTAATTAATCCCCTTTTAATGTGCACAAATTTTGTGCTCTGGGCCACTAGTTCCCTAATAAACATCCTGCACATTAAACTCCATCTCTGGATATCAGAGAACCAAATTACAACAGGAATCAAAAAGGATTCCAGCATTGCAGGGGATTATTTGAAAATTATTGGTTATACACATTCTTTATTTCTAAGTCCCAAAAATAGAATTTATAATGGTGGAAAGGACTGTGTGTGTGAATGTGGTTACATTTTGGTTTAAAACCCTCAATTTATAAATTAAGGATCAACATGCCCATTAAAATACACCACATTTTGTGGAAATTAATCCATGAATTTATTGCATTTCTTGAGGAAAACTAACTATTTTTTCAGTCTGTACCTGTGGAATAATGTAGTTCATAAGTCTATGATTTTTGGAATAGAATGTAATTTCCTTTTTTTGATACACACTTACTCAATATTCAATAAATGAGCTTTCGAGAATTAGCTCATTTGGTAATGAAACTACATTGACTAACTATAAACATGGCTTTTAGAACTTTTTGTTGTTTTAATTTGAGCTGTTTTTTTCTTTCTTTCCAAGTGAAAAAGATTCCTTTCTCTTTCCTTTTAGTCACAGATAGGTGTGTCCATTCCTTGACTACAATTACAGAATGACAGGGAAGTGATTTTTCTTGAGATGTGGTGTCCAGACTATTGCACTCTTGATGAAGGTGAATCCTGAAAGCACTCCAAAACAGAATTGGTCATGAGAAGTGACTTACTCAGGTGCTAAATCTCACACACACCAGGGCATCAGATTCTGAACATCATTAAACTTTCAGGATTAAATATGAAACAAATACTGAGGTTTTAGAAGAGGAGCTTCTAATATCTCCAAACTATCAGAAAGAAAAGCATGGATTTCATCAACTTACATACTGGTAGAGACAAGTTAATCTGTCGATAAATTAACAGTTTACTCATCCAATTGTCACAATACTTAGTAAGTCCAACTCATAGCCTCACAGAATTGGTGTAAGCTGTCTCTTCCCAAAGCACCAAGTAGTTACAGTGTCATCAGAAGCATTTAACATTAGATTGATTTTAACTTGTTTGAATCTCATTCATATTAATGGAAATTATAAGAGTGCAGGAAGAAACTTTTGGAGGTGATGGATATGATTATTGCAGATTGTGGTAGTTTCATGGGTGTATACTTATCTCCAAACTCATCAAGTTGTAGACATTAAATATGTATAGCTTTTTGTATGTCAATCATACCTCAGTAAAGAAATTCCTTATAGTTCCTTGGTTTGTACTTATCCTGGAATTGGAGAGAGGAGGTGTAATATATTTTATTGATTGGTTAGAGGAAATAGAAACCCTGACCTCTCGTGTACCAAGAGCTTCAAATGGGGCCATTTGCTATGGACCACAAGACAACTTTAAACAGACTCACATTTTAAGCAGAAATAATTTCCCAGATGCAAATGAGTCCATTTTAGATGATTAAGCCACTGAATTTTAATAACATAATAAAAGAAAAACAGGCTGAGAACTTTGTTTTTAGTTAACTCAACTGCGAAGTATAATACACGACAGAAAAGTGAAGCAAATAAACAGAGCCCAATACTGTTTTTATAAAATTTTATTTTATTTTTTCCATCACCGTTTTACCCTCTGTGCCCTCTCCCATCCACCCGCTCCCCCCTCAATCAATACTGTTCTAACCGCCATCCAGCCCCCACAAAAAGAACATTAGAAGCACCCCCAGAAGTTCCCCTTTTATTTCACCCAACTGCCAACACCTTCCAGTTTCCCAAGGTGAAGAACAATTCTGCCTCTGAACACTAGTGTAGTCATGCTTATGTTTGAACTTTATATAAATGGAATCATAAATATTCTTTTGGGTCAGGCTTAAGTTTGTGAGATTCACCTGTGTTGTTGATATAATTAATCCCTTTCATTGCTATGGAGTTTGTATGACATCAGTTTATTTCCCATCTGCTGTTGATGAGCATTTGGATTATTCCCACTATGGGGCTATTAGGAGCTCTGTTTCTAGGAACATCCTCGAACACATCTCTTGGAGCACATGTGGATACATTCAGAATGGAATTAGTGGATCGCAGAGTGTACAGCTTGGGTAAATGCTGTCCAACTATTTTCCAAAGTCACTTTTTTCCAAAGCATACTTTTTTATACATATAGTAGTTCGTGAGAGTTCCCACTGCTCCATTGGCCCTAGATTGGTATTCTAAGCCTTTTCAGTTTTAGCCATTCTAGTGGGTGTGTAGTGGTATCTCACTGTGGTTTCAATGTTCATTTTCCTGGTAACCGACAAGAGTGAGCACTTCTCCAGTTATTGGCCATTTGGATATTCTCTTTTGTGAAGTGCCCATTCAAGTCTCTGTGTCCATTTCTCTAACTGGGCTTTCTGTGTTTTTCTTAATGAGTTTTAGGAGTTCTTTAGGTTCTAAGTACTGGTTCTCAGACTGCAGTCTGCACCAGAATCACCCCTTTGGACTTAAGACATGGATTATTGATCCCCACCACCAGAGTTTCTGATTCAGTAGATAAGGAGTGAGAAACAAGAACTTGCACTTCTAACAAGTTCCCAGGTGATGCTAATGTTGCTGGGCCTGGGACCACACTGTGAGAACCAATGTTCAGTGTTTTAAATGTAGCAGCAATAGATGTTTCTTGTTAGTCTATGGCAAGGTCACCTTTCAAAAAACAAAAATCTCAACAACTTCATATTTGTTCAAGCATAGAGCATAAGCTAATACTATTCTTTCCTTTTTCCTGGAAATGGTGCAACTGAGTTTGCTTCAATAGCAACTATTTCAACCTATCTGAAACCAATCTATCTGCTTAGAATATTTGGTACACCTAATTAATCAAGAGAACCAGTCAGTCAGTAATGGAAGGTAGTTTTTGATTTCAGGAAAATGCTTTGGCTTTCCAGAGCAAGGACGTAAGTCAGTAATCTAAGAACAAAAATACAGACATCTAAATGGAGAAGAAAACTGCCGTTTATTTGAGTTTGTTTTTTCATTGAAAACTCTATGATGACAGTAAAACAGAAATAGAAACTTTTTTAACCACCTTTAACCTCTAAAGACAAAATAAACACACACACATTTCAAATATTGCCACTGTTCTAACAAACCTCATTATTACCATTGATTGTTATCATTTCAATCTTCTGAACTACTAGCCTTGACTATTAAACAACTTATTGGTTTACTGGAGTAAACATTAACCATATTATTTCTAGATATAAAATGTTCCACAGCTATGGAATTTAGTGTATTTTGGTAGTTTGCTGTGTTGTGTGTGTGTGTGTGTGTGTGTGTGTGTGTGTGTGTGTGTGTGTGTTTAAGGCTTGAGTCTATAAAACATCTGTGTCTGTTGAAGAGTCCAAATACTTGCTATACGGCGGCACATATACATACATATATATGTTAATATTTGCAACTTGAGGGTGGTTTTACCTTATTCTGAGAGGTCATGAGAAACCACCTAAAACTATGACAGTACAACCTTTAGTAACTTGAACTCACCATACCATCACCATCAAGAAAAACAAAAGACCCACAGTTCAAAGAAAGCACAGCAGGCCCTAGGAAGTATTGTGGTTTTCTGCTTTACTAATCAGAAAGACCTAAACAAAAGTAAACTAACCTGGGTAGGCTCATAAAAGTGAACTTTTTGGATGCATCCTGAGAATATCTATCTATATATATATAAAAGCGTTCGACCAGTAGCTATGATGCGCACTGACCACCAGGGGGCAGATGCTCAACGCACAGGCATGGAAACATGGAACAGACTGATGAATCTCAGAGGGAAGTGGGGAGGGGAGAGGGTGGGAAGAGATTAACAAAAGATCTTATATACATACTAGAGGCCGGGTGCACGCATTCATGCACCAAGGGGTCCCCTCGGGGATCGGGCCGAATTCGTGCAGCAGGCCTCTGACATCCCCCAATGGATGCTGGATTGCGAGAGGGCACAGGCCAAGCCGAGGGACCCCACTGGTGCACGAATCCATGCACTGGGCCTCTAGTAACTGTATAATTACAGTCAATGTTTGCAACGATTGATTTTTGTTTCTCTTATCAACTTGGGAGAACCTATGCAAGCAATTTAGAAGGAATTTCCATAAAGGCTAAACCAAAAGGTTTCTAGTCAACCGAAGATTTGCTGGCAGTCAACCAGAAACTCGAATAAGAGTCCTACTACATATTCAGGAATTACCAGTAGTGGTTTGGCCTTCTTTGAATATACCACCACCACACTAAAACTACAATGGTTACCATGTCAAAGGCATGCAAATTCAAAAGATGATCAATGATCCCACTGTTCTTTCTTATCAAGTCACCTGTATGGGCACTTATTTTGAGAAAACATTATTTTCTCTTTCTTTTCTTTTAGAACATAATTACATATTGCCTTTCTATATTTTAACTATAGACTTTTTTTTGGGGGGTGGGGGGTGGGGGAGTGGACTTTCCCTACTATAATGTCACTTATACCGAAGTATATGTTTTGCTTTTCCTATTGGTTTTATCTGTACTATTTTAGCCAGAGACCTGCGGGGGTGGGGGGTGAGAGAACGGATCCTAGGTATGTTAACGACAAAATGGCAACTTCACACAGTTTTCAAGTAAATAGAATCCCTGATATAACTGCAAAGTAATATGTAGTTTGGATGGTAGTAAAAAAAAAAAAAATCTCTTAACTTTGTCTCATAATTCACAAAATGAGCTTTGGCTCTGAGTCTCTTAAGGCACAAGACCTGATAAACAGCTTTTATTGGTGGCCTGCACTTCTGATTTGGATAAGATAAAAAAATACTATAACATAAATATAAATAAAAATAATAAGTAATTTTGTTAGAGTTTGAAATCATTGAGTGATGTTGGAGGAAAAAATCCAAATAAACTAACATCTTGTATGTGTAAATATTTGTTGCTAGTGTAAAAAAAAGTTTAGTTCAAACAGTGCAAAACTATTGGAGAAATGCCTTCAGAATAGATTTGACATCGTAGAATCACAGTGCTGTCTCAAAAATAGTGAAGGCTGAGGGCTGTCCATTGGAAGCATTCACAACCATATGGCCATTCTGAGTAACTTCCGGATAATTCCTTTTGAAGTACACCTGTAATTAAAAAAGAGGCATGAGAGAACATGGGGCAATGCATTTCTATGTCCACTTCTTCATGTGAAGCAAATTATATCACTCACAGAGGCACAATTAAAAAAATACAGGATGCTTTTATTCTATAAGGTAGCCCCATTAAAACCTTCGGTAGGGCTGGGCTTAAATGCCAAACAACCTATAGATCCACTTTAGTTCTGATCGTTCTGATTCACAGATATGTTTTATCATTACATTAAATTGATAAGCAAAGTCATTTACTGACTCAAAACCTGGAGATAAATTAAAAATAGGGTGGCAAAGAGGCTGGGAAATCTAGCGTCTGCACGAGGGTTTCTAATTTTCACACATAAAATGAGCACAATAGATTTGGATGTTAATATCGGGTTGTAATCCCTGTATTTTATAAACTCTGATTGACAACTATTGAAAAGCTGGCGTATATGTATGAAATATCCCAGCATTTAATTTGTGCGGCGAGGTAGTTATAGGGGCCATAGAAATGTGATCTGTGGATAGTGGGGCACGGTAATGAAAAGAGAAGCAAAAGCTTTAACAATGACTCAACCAGGCAACTTCTCTCAAATGTAAGATGATACCAAATAATAGGACGGTTCTTTGCCAAGCCTTTGACTTCTTGAATTCTACCAATTTCTAGCTGAACTAGGAGAGATACAGGTTTTCTGATAAATGTATAATCAGAACATAAAGGAAATGAAATGCTGTCAAGGCTCTCTGTTCCACAATCATCAGTTTTTAGCAGCTGTATCGTATCTCGGTGCCTTGACAGATGCGCATAACAAAATGAAATAATGTCAAGGCTTGTGAGCTCTTATCTCAAAATGTGTTTGGGTGAAAAAGAACTTCAAATGTAATTTTTTCCCCCCATAAGATGAATGTGAAAAGTTTTGTCTGAGTCTTTAAAACAGAAAATGTGCCATCTATCTGAGGCTGACACATGTCATGAGCTGGGTCTCTTCGTCATACGATCCTGGATCTGTTTTATAAGACCTGGCTCCCAAGATTTGTGGGTGCTGTCAACAAAGTTATCATAGGAGACAATGGACTTCACATACAGAAATGAAAAGTGCTGAGAGAGCCACCTTTATATTAAAGTGTACTTTTTCTCTTGCTGCTTACATACTTGCTATCTCAAAAACAGGGCTGCATCTGAAATAACTATATATTTTCACTTAGGAGAAAAATAATAAATCCTTCAATAATGCTTGGACCCCACTGGGTGAAATCTGAAGCTATTTTGATTACAATGTAAGTATTTAAAAATAAGGCCTGTTTTGGGAGCTATATTTATATCAACTCCCTCCTCCATTTTTTAAAGATAGCCATATTTTACTATAGGCCCAGTGCATGAAACCCGTGCACTTGGAGGGCTCCCTCAGCCTGGCCTGCGCCCTCTCACAGTCTGGGAGCCCTCGGGAGATGTCCAACTGCCACTGAGGCAGGAGAGGCTCCCGCCACCACCACTGTGCTGTGACCCCAGCTTCTGGCTGAGCAGCACCCCTCCTGTGGGAGCGCACTGACCACCAGGGGGCAACTCCTGTGTTGAGCGTCTGCCCCTGGTGGTCAGTGCATGTCATAGTGACTGGTCGTTCTGCCGTTTGGTCGATTTGCGTATTAGCCTTTTATTATATAGATTATAATATAATAATATTATATAATAAACCTATATAATAATATATAATAAACCTATTTCTTGGTGAAATTAAGAACAGCCAAGAGAACAAATGGAAATTGATTTTGTTTTCTACTGCTTTATAATCCTTCCCAAATAAGCCAGTTACTTTCCCCATAACCCTCTTAATGTAAGTTTTTTTATAAAGAATATGTTATTATTGCCCTGGCCGGGTAACTCAGTTGGTTAGAGTATCATCCCGATACACCAAGGTTACAGTTTGATCCCTGGTCAGGGCACATACAAGAATCAACCAATGAATGCATTAATAAGTGGAACAACAAATCAATGTTTCTCTGTTATTATTAGCAACTTTTCACTAAAATGGTCTTAGCTTCATGGTCTGAAATACTTGAAATTGAATACTGAAAACATGTGTCCTGTGTATAAAATCCTTGATTTGACCTATCTTTTTCTCATCTGTTGCCAAGTTTCATCATACACTCTGCCTAACAGCAGAGGTGTGAGAAGGCATCTTTTTCACAGTGCGGGTTATGAAGGTAGTTGAGATGACCGAACACTTGTTAGCAGGGTGTTCGTGTATAGGCTAAGCCTCTGAAGAGGACAATCTCAGCTTTCTATTCTGGAACTCACTGCTGATCCTGGAAAAATCACTGAACCTCTACCCATACTGGCTGCCTCATCTGTGAAATGAGACAATAACTTACCTCACAGGAACTAATTAATGGCTACAAACTGCAGGCTGAAAGCACCCGAGTTAAGTGTTGGGTGTGGTTATGATGCTGCTCAGAGAAGTGGCCCCTTAGTCCATGGACAGCAGCAGCATCACGCAGCTCGAATGAAAAAACAAAACATCTGGGAGGCCCTTTTGTGGATCTCTTGATAGTATCTTTACAGAACCCCAGAGTCATAGTGGAGACACCGTTAATGCAGTGAATGTGGTAACTGGGGAGGCAGAAAGGTAGTTTAAAGATTACAGAAACTGGAGTACTAACTAGTGACTTTGAACAGTTACTTAGGCTCTTCTGCCTTAATTTCAAAAAGGGATAATGTCAAAAAGGGATAATGCCAACTCAGAACAGTGTGTGAAGATTAAAGAAGACAATGAGTGTTGGTTTCTTGTCGCTCTCCCCCTCCTTCTCTTGGGTTTAGTTCATTATAATTTCATTAATACAGGTTGAAACTATATTGAATATTAAACTCTAAATTGTCAATAAAGCCACCATCATGGAATTAGGTCTTACTAAATGCAACAGCAATGAAAGCTCTCCTGCATGACCATGGCTGATGGCTGGCTTGGTTGGAGCATTGTCCCGTATACCAAAAAGATTGCGGGTTCGATTCCTGGTCAGGGCACGTGAGGGAGGCAACCCATTGCTATTTCTCTCCCTTTTTCTCTCTCCCTTCTTCTCTCTAAGGTCAATAGACATGCCCTCGAATGAGGATTAAAAAGGGGGGGGGAGTTCCCTCGCATGGATAATGGAGAGCATTTGTTTTTACATTATACTCATAAGCCATTATTCATTATGTTGAATTCTGGTTCAAGACTCTGTCAATTCATTCTCCCTGAACTGTATGGCCCAAGTTCAAAGCCAGTAACTCTCAAACTAATCTTTAAGGCAGGTCTAACTTTGGTGTACAGATTGGCATGCATGTTGTCAAAGTTAAAGAGAGTTAGAGAGGATGTCTGCTTTGAAAATACTCAGAAGAGCTGCCATATGCAACCGAATCTGATGGGGCTGTGACAAGACAGAGGGTTCCTATGGGAACAGATCTCAGCAATCATGGAAGAGCACAGTTCTACAACCCACTGGCAAACTCTAAGATATGTCACCAAAGAACCATATAGAATCACCATCTTTCCCTGAAGCAGGCATACTGGTAAGGTCCAAGGAGAAGTGAGGTTCTAAAATGCAAGTAGTGCCTGGTCAGTGTGTCTCGGTGGTTGAGCATCAACCTGTGAACCAGGAGGTTACTGTTTGATGCCTGGTCAGGGCATGGGCCTGGGTTGCAGGCTCGATCCCCAGTAGGGGGCGTGCAGGAGGCAGCTGATCAATTATTCTCTCTCATCATTGATATTTCTCTCTCCCTTTCTCTGAAATCAATAAAAATATATTAAAAATAAATAAGTAAATAAAACACAAGTAACATTGTAACTGCCCATCTCTGCAGCTAGAGAGGAGTGCAGGCTAAATGAATATACATTCTCAATTTTTCTCTTGCATAAGTGCATATACACACATTCTTTTCTGAATCACAAGGAGCTTCCATGTTAAGCAGAGAGAATTCTCTTTAGCCTGAAATAATAACAAAGCCATAAATATATATATGGTCTAGGAAAAATTCATTTAATTCAAAGGTCTGTATCAGGACCTTTTTTTAAAAATTAATTCTCACCTAAGGATATGTTCATTGATTTTTATAAAGAGAGAAAAACATCAATGTGAGAGAGAAACATCGATTAGTTGCCTCCATAAGCGCCCTAACCAGGAATTGAACCTGCAACCTAGGTATGTGTCCTGACCAGGAATCGAACCCCACAACGATTTTAGTGCACAGGATGACACTACAACCAACTGAGCTATCTCTCTTCCCTGGCCAGGGCATGACCTTTTATAATAATAACAAAAAAGAAATAACAGCATCTGTAAAATAGCAGAGATTTAAGTACTTTTTAAAGAGTTGAAGGTAAACAAAAGGAAAATCATTTAAACAACTAAAATTTGGTGGAAAACTAAGAGAGGGAAGATATGTTTATCAGGGAAGTCAAATCATAAAAAAGAACTAAAGTATTCCTAAAAGAAATGAAAAGAACATACATAATAAAATGAGAAAAAAAAATTTTCAGGCTACAAATTAAAAAGCTAAAAACAAAACCCAGAACACTAAAAATTGAAAGTATAACATGACAGAAATAAGATAGGACAGAACTATAATCTCAATAATGTAAATGGGCTAAACTCATTTTTTTTAAAAAGGGCTAAAATTAAATCTCATAGCTAAGCCTAACTACATGCCAATAACAGAAGATACACCTAGTTTGATATTAAAAGACAATCAAAGACATACCTGGCAAATGAAAAACAGGGGACTCAATTTTAGTTTTAAACCAGCATGGATTCAGGGCCAAGAACATTAGATGAATAAAAGAAAAACACTTAAAATAAATTAGAAATAGAATTCATAGTGAAAACACAAGACATGAAGATCTGTGGACTAAAAACCATAGCACCAAAATCACCAAAACAGAAATGACAGGAACTATACTGGAACTTGTTACAATTCACCTAAGTCGAAGTGACATCAAATGGACCTAAATAAATAAGGATAAAGAATTCTTAAATAATGTGGTTAATGAAGTAGATCTAATTAAAAGTTATTAAACTCTCTACCCTAAATAGGCAATAGTTCATCTTTTTAAATGCCCAAAGACTATTTTAAAAAATTGCTTATATACTAGAACACAAAAAGCATTAATTCTAAAAAGAAACGGTAAAGATAACATTTTTCATCACAAGACAATGAAAATCAACACTGATGAGTAAAATAGAAAACAAACATAAAACCCCAATCACCAGAAAATTTTAAAGACTTCCTTCTCAAATAATTCTTGGACCAAAGAGGAAATCAAAACCAAATTGCAGAATCTCTATCTAAAAATTTAGCTATGACAAAGCACTACACAGAACCTATACGATATAGCTAGAACAATATTCAAAAAACAGTTCACAACCTTAAAAGAATGAAAACAAATGCATTCAAAAAGTAAACAATAAAATAAACCAAAGGAGGAAGGAACTAAAAAAGATAGAAGCAGAACTGATAAACTGTAAATTAAAATATAAAAACAAGTAAACCCGAGAGCTCCTTCTTTAGGGGGAAAAACATAAAACTCAAACAGCTAATTAGAAGGAAAAATGGGGAATAGAGAAGGAGAAAGCATAAACACTATGCAGCCATAGAAAAGAATGAGACAACTCTACGCATTGGTATAATCTGAGATATCTATAATAATAAAAGTGTAATATGCAAATAGACCAAACGGCCGAACAGCAGAATGACCATCCGGGCGACCACGCTATGACACCCACTGGCATCAGGCCAGCCAAGGCGGGTGCCATGCAATTGGTCGGGGGCCTGGCCATCACCCCATGATCGCCCTGCAGAGGGAGGCCTAGGCCACTGGCCGGCAGGGCCTACCTCTTTGGGGTGATCAACCGATCGTGGGGCTCCTGGACTATGAGAGGGCACAGGCCAGGTTGAGGAAACGCCCCCGCCTCTCCACCCCCCAGTGCACGAGTTTCGTGCACTGGGCCTCTAGAAATAATATATCAACAGATGAGTCAGTGGTGCCTGGGCTCCATCCTGGGCGAGGAGCTGTGATGACAGGAGTGTATAGTGACTTACTTTTGCTTTATAAATTTTAAAAACTAATTAAAAAGTAAAGATTTTGAATTTTGTAGCATTAAATGCATTATTTCTTTAAAAACTATTACAAATAAGTTTTAAGTTTTTAGAGTCTCTAAAGCTACTCAGAAGAACTTTGGATGCTTCTTTTGTTATTACGTAGGGGAAAGGGTTCAACCCACAGCATTTAAAAAAAACAACCAACGATCTATCTTCTATCATTGATGGGTAGAATTGTTTTATATTTGTGAAATGCTTTATATTCTTCAAAGCACTTAAGCAAACTCTCATCTCATCCTTGTAATAACAGTGTGAAGCAGCTGGGGAGCTGAGGACTATAGGTGAGACAGGTGAGGGCAGGTCTGCACTACAGGTAAGAACTCTGAGTTAGGCTCCTAGAACCTAGGACATTAAGACTTTGTAACTTCTGGGTTGTGTCTGGTGATATCATGAAGAGATAAAATAACACCTCTGTCACACACTAGGAACCAAGGAACTTCAAAAACCTCCGTGTCGGTTTGTTTCATCATGGAAGAGAATGAAAGGCAGGCATTTATCCTTTGGGATGAGCTGAACTGTGTCCTCTCAAAATTTACATGTGGAAGTCCTAACCCTCCAATACTTCAGAATGTAACTGTATTGGGTCAATTAATGAGTTCAGATTGGTGGGCCCTAATCTAATCTGACTGGTGTCCTTACAAGAGGAGGAGACTGGGACACAGACACTTCACAAGGGAAAACCATGTGAAGATACAGAGAGAGATGACCACTTACAAGCCAGAGAGGGAGGAGAAACTAATCTTGTGCCATCTTGAGCTCAGATTTCCAGCCTCCAGAGCCGTGAGGAAATAAATTTTGTTGTTTAATCACCTTATTCTGTGGTACTTCTCTAAGTAGCCCTAGCAAATTAAGGCACCCTTTAATTCTGTCTCTAAAAAGTACTTTCGTACAATTTCACGATCATCTAAAAGGGTCCACTGGAGAGTGATTCAGCTTGTCTGTGCCAATATTTTCCAGAAAAGCAACTATGTGGTCAAGAAAATGTGACTTGGAAGTGAACTTTTCCCAGATGTTGAGTTCTCTTTTCAAATGAATGAATTCTGATCTGTTAGAGCAAAAAGCATGCTGATTTAGCTAATCCTCCTGGTATTACAGTTTTGAATGATGCATTGATATTTGATGCTGGCACATTTAAATAGTTGACAGTCTATCAGTTTGTTCTCCTAAGAGGACCATATGTATACAGAAATAACATCAAGAAGATCTCCAACTGGAATGAGAATCAAGATATGTATTTCCTTCCTGGCTGGTGTGGCTCAGTGGCTGAGCGTCAATCTATGAACCAGGAGATCATGGTCTGATTCCCAGTCAGGGCACATGCCTGGGTTGCAGGCTTGATCCCCAGTGTGGGGTGTGCAGGAGGCAGCGGATCAGTGATTCTCTCTCACATTGATGTTTCTATCTCTCTCTATCCCCCTCTCCCTTTCTCGCTGATATCAATAAAAATATATTTTTTAAAAAACAACATTTACTGAAGGAACAGATTATAGCCCCACTTTCCTTCTAAGGAATCTTAGTTTCCTCATCTGGAAAATGAGTGTTGAACTGTATTATATTATCTTTTCTCATTACTTAACACTTTTTTAAATGGAGACTTCTACACTTAGGAGGGGACACAGCTCTTTGATGTAAAATGCCAGACCTCAAAGAACAAAAATGGTTTGTGAGATTTCTGGATGTTTTTGTGACTAGATTATACAGGGAATCCCAAAGGATCCATCAGAGTTAGGGTCAGGATTAGGGTTGGTGAAGCTTTGACCAGAGACAACATAGCAAATGACAGCGCTGCATGAATTCCAGGCATAAGAAGGACTAGTATTCCAAGTGGAGCTTGCCTATGTTCACATACAACCTAAGAACTGGGGGAAAGTTCAGAACACAGACTTCGCCATCCCTAAATCTAGGGCTGCACTCCAACTCTGCCAATGGTTCAGTTCACTATGAGACCCCGCGCCATTTCCTTTCCCTCTGCAGGTCTCCGCTTCCTACACAGGCACACCGATTAACACTACCTGCACCACAGTGCATGGCACCCAAGTTTCAGAACCTCGTCCTCCTCACCCATCACCATCACTGCTCAACACAGAAACTGAGTATCTCTGCTCTTCCCAAATGTTTTGGTTTACATGGCAACGATCAGGAGCATGCCTACCATTTCCCTGGTAGATCTTTCTAGACCCAATGATCAATATCCTGCATTTCCCCTCTCAAACTCTCAAATTTCTGGGATGTACCTTGACAAAGCATTTGCATCTCAAATGTGCCGAGCACCAACCAGAATGAAATGCAATGGAGCTGTAAAATATGAGAATCGGAACCCAAAGAGTCCAAATGTGTAAAAAGCCCAATCTGAAATTTCTCTCTCAGGCACACATGCCTGCACAGGTGAGCATGCACCCTTCCCATACCCCGCCTCACCCCCCACCTCCAGCACGTCTGCTGGTGCTTAGCAGACCTGACTTCAACCTGGGACGTGTTGTTAAGACCCAGCCATGAAGCTTTGTCTCTGGAGGCTTATAATTGACAAGGGCACAGAGTGCTTGTTAGAACCGCTTGGTGCCAGATCGCAAGGAGTGAACTGTTGAGACGGACTCTAATTACCACTCTGCGTGGCGCGCTCACCTGTTTTGCTGTTTCGGTGAGGGCAGCAGCTTCTGCCTTGCCCAGTTGTTGCACCATCTTGTAAAATAGGCTCTCTTTATTTTGCAGCAAAACATAGGGCTCATCATATTCTTTCAGTCTTCCTGAATCCAAAACCTGTTAATCAGCAGAAAGAAACCCATTAGCACACAATGTTTTGCAGCAGCATATTATAACTCAGACAATGTTTCGGAAAGAGGCAGGAGAGGGAGAATAGAGAGCATCTATTTGGGTGGTAGGCCTGGCGGGTGTTTAAATGGTTTGATTACACTGTTTTACTAGGCAGACAAAGGCCTCAACCCGACCTTTTATTAGTATAATGTTATAGGAAAGGAAGAAAAGGAGAGTTTTAGGCTATGATTAAGGGCACTCAGCAGTCCCCTGGCATTTTATATTCTGCAAGGGCATTTTGGGTTGTTTCCATTAGTTAGTGCTTTTAGCTCTCAGATTCTGAGCTTTGAGGGTTATTTATACACATGTTCAGAGCTGGGAAGTTTCTTGATTTAAGAAAATAAAAAAGTTGGGTGATGACCTGACAGCAAATTAATTGCTGAGCTGGTTTGACAGAATATGAGCAATATTTGGAAAAGAAGTAAACATTTCTGGGGTTCCCTGGAACATGCCACCTGGTAGGAGGGGACAGCACCCCTGCATGGAGATTCAGGCTCATCTTGAGGTTGGCTTTGGATGCAATTTATTATTCGGAGAGGGAAAGGCTGGCTGATTGAGCTGCCACCTAAGCAGCTTTAGCATAATTGCTCTGCACAGAAGAAATCTCCAGAAATCCAATTTTCTCTTTGGATAAGACTAAAGAAGCAATTAAGAAATCGAGCTCCAAATTCCAATGATCAGGGCCCACCCAGCACACTGGGGCAGTCCTGTCTGAGCTGCCGAGGATCTGAATATCTGTGTTCACAATAATCTTTCCTTGCTTCTTTTTCTCTCTTTCTCCAGCGGCTTGCCTTCCAGCCATTTTATCGCTCATTAATATGTCCACTGGAAACTGAAAGGGAGAGGAAGGGGCTCTTTACTCCGCATTTCGACTTATTAGTGGCTTTGGTTAATGGCTTCAGACAGAAGGGAAAATAAAGAGTCTGAAACAACTGGCCCAAGTGAGGTACCAAGGCAAACAGCTCTGATGGTAAGTGGCACTTAGTTGTTCACAGGCCAGTGGTCGGCAAACTCATTAGTCAACAGAGCCAAATATCAACAGTACAACGATTGAAATGTCTTTTGAGAGCCAAAAACTGACTTCTGCGCCTGGGCCACAAAGTTTCAATCGCACTGTACGTGCGCGTCCGCACGTGGTATTTTGTGGAAGAGCCACACTCAAGGGGCCAAAGAGCTGCATGTGGCTCATGAGTCGCAGTTTGTCGACCACTGACTTAGGCCATATTTAGAGTAAATTTATCTTAAGAGAATATGCTGACAATGTAGGCAGGACACAGGTTGCTTTTCCACATTGAGGTATTACAGTTAATGGGAGACGTTTATTAGGTCTCTTATAAAGGGCATTTTCCCGTTCATCTTTTGTTTACTACTGTGAACCATTGCTAAGGGCAGCTTTCTCATAGAGTTCAAGAATAATTGAATCTGTCACATCCACATAATAATTAAAATGTCCTATAATTTGGCATGACAATTTAGATGCCCTGAATGTATAATTTACTTAAGCATAGCATTATAGAGTGTAACCACTCCTCCTGATGAAGAAAAACACACACGCAATTTTAAAATACATGTCTCTCTCATGCTAAAGGCTAAGTAAATAAGTGAATCAAATTACTTTATATGTAATGAGAAACTTGATATTCTGCAAAAGCAACAAGCTTTTAAAAATCACCATTTCAGAGATGGTGGAGAATGAGTTCTCTGGCTATAAAGATTCACATCATTTTTAATGGGGGTAACTACTAATAGCTTGTCTTTGTCCAACTTCCTATCTATCCAAATTTGACTGAATAGCAAATCTTTCCATTTTCTTGCAGATTGTCTGAAAACACAGGAATGACACTGAGATGAGGAATTTTCAGAATTGACCGATATCTAAAAAGGCAGAGCCAGAAAAAATTAATGTTCTCAAAAAGCAATAGGATTAATAATATAAATGTTATTATATTACAGGAAGATCATTTAGGTCTAAATACTTTGAGCCTTATAAGCATTAGCAATTCATGGCCATGCATTATATTTCATAAGGGGAGTTTTCTTTTTTTTTTGGTGGGGGAGTGACAGAACTGTAGTAATTTGTTATAAGTTTGATAATTTATAAAGGTTAAATTTCAACTTTTGTAAGAAATAGTTTAAAGATGTAAAATAAATATACCTCTTTAATTCTCTTTTGATATGCATTAAAAATACAGTATCTTAACATGAACTATATTAGTATAGACTCACATGGATGAATTCACAAAATCTGAGAGATGAGATGCCCTGGCATATATGCAATGTAACAAAGAGTATAGCTAACTTAAGATCAATAAAATCACCCCATAATGAAGACAGCAGCCTTATGAATTTGAAAGGGAAAATAAAAATAGATATGGGTTGAGCATTCACTGTGCCACCTGCTCTAGTCACCAATTAATTCTCAAAATAGAGTAGACAAACACAACGCAAAATTTCCTTCCTCCTTCCCTTCCTTCTATCCAGCCATCCTCCCAGTCAGCATTAAATGAGCACCTAATACCACAGCACTGTTTTAGGAACAAGAGATTAAAAAGTGAGCCAGACACAGCCAGCAGCCAGAGATGAAGGCTGAAGTACAGTTCAGTTAAAGAACTTGGCTGAGGCTGCAGAATCAGTAGATGGCAGAGCTGGGATTCGAACCCAGGTCTGAACCTGCACTCTTTCCTCTCCATGTGAGTAACCAGGGAAAGACACTGTTTATTATCAAAAGCAAAATATTTATTTATTTTTATCAGAAGTAAAATAAGGGAGATGAGATTTTAACATTCAATTTTCTAAGATCCCTTTCCACATGGATACTATCTTGTGTTAACTTTGTATAGGTTAAAAAAAGTATGCCGATAATCATAAACATTTTCCCTGTCCACTTTCCACCGCAGTTTTATTATAATCAGGGCTCAAATTATTTACTGTGTGCCTGGTATATACTCACAGAAAAAGAAAACTGATTTTATTAAACTATCAGGATTAATAAAGAGCAAGTAACAGGTGACCAAAACACATTTAAGGAAAATTTAAATAAACTTTTATTAGTTCTTGAGTTTATTCGGCAAACATCCATTGCATGCTTAACTGCGTGCATGTTATTATGCTAATTACTGAAGAAGGGGCGGAGCTATGATAGTTGCAGCCCCTGCCTTTAGGGAGCCTACACTGAAAGAAGAGAGAGAGAAAAAAAGCCTCAAGTGTCTATGATGCCAGAAAAGCACAGAAAAGAAGAAGGTAGCCCTAGCCAGTGTTGCTCAGTGGATAGAGCATCAGCCTGCAGACTGAAGGGTTCTGGATTTGATGCCATGCCCAGGCAGTGGACTTGATTCCCAGTAGGAAGCATGTAGGATTCTCTCTCATCATTGATGTTTCTATCTCTCTCTCCCTCTTCCTTCCTCTCTGAAATCAATAAAAAATACTTTTTTTTTTTTTTAAGAAGAAAGTTAGTAGCAGAAGAGATGACTTCTAGCCGCAGGTATGAGGGCAAACTTCAAGAAGAGCAGTGAACTAGGCCTTGAAGAATGAATGGATAGACTTGAACATAAAAGAAATGGAGATGAATGGATATAATCATTCCTGATAAAAGGAACAACGTGGACCAAGAGGGCTGGAGGTAAGCATGTTAACTCCAGGCCTGGCATTGTACATGACAAGTAACAGGCACCCAATACAAGCTGGCTGAAAGTTATATACAAAGGAACTAAATTCAAGGTATGACTGGGTGACTGCCCAGTGGTGTAGTCTGGCAAAAATACAGGGCGAGATCAAGGTGGGAAGAGTAGAGCTGTCTAACGCAGAGGATATAGAGATTAGGGGATTAGGGACACAGCTTTGGAGGACCACATGCCTCAGGTTGATGGCTATGGGCGAGAGGGAAAGGAAACATGAGGGACAGACAAGGATTGAGGATGAAGGCTTGAAACTCATTTATATCAAATCTCGGAAAAGAGAAAGGAGGGAAGGCAGTGCTGTGCAGACTAACCCCAGGTGCTAAGGGAGCTGCCTTGGGATACAAGCTAAAACAAGGCCAGGAATAGCATTTACCCCCTCAGCCTTTACATTTACTGGTCTGATCAATGAATCTAGACCTTTTAGAACAAGCAAACATAATACAACTCCCAATTTTCTTTTTATACAAATAAAGAGGTACAACTTGGAATTTTTATTTTAACATCCTTTACAGCTCTAAGAGACCCCTGAAATCTCCCGCTGTGTCTGCATTTTTCCTGCAACCCGGTTAAGCTAAAATAAACCACACCTTCCAGTCAGTGTGATGGCAACCCCTTAGCCCCAGGATCTCTCCAGGAACACCAGCCTCAAACTGCTCACCGCTCTCTAGCAGGTTGAGGAGAAATACATCACATTGGATGAGCCAATCAGTTACATAAGCTCAATGAAGATGTGTTTGTCAGGCCGGTGGATCTGCAAATATTCCAAGTAGCTGCCCTAGATATAAAACTAAATGGGCCCATTGCAAAATAATTTAATCCATTTTAATTGGCAGGATGCCATCAGTGATAGAGGGATGGCTGCAGGGAGAGGTGGGGGCCATGCAGGGTGGAGGAAAAGCCTGGGGATGGGAAAGAGATGCTGGAAGAGTTTTCAGTAGGCGGCCAGCAATAAAGGGAGGTCCCACTTAGTGCCAAGCAGGGTGGAGTCAGGATGGGAGGGGGTTCAGATGCCCGCTCATGGCTGCCAGGTGATGTAGGGGCACAGGAACAGTTATCCACCTTGAAGCTCAGTCCTTTGATTGGTAAAATAGATGCCTGTAATTTTCTCTGTGGCAAGTGTTACTCAAGATCCATTCTTAGGTCTTGAAATGGAAGCCATTCTTCTCACCTGGGAGGATGAAGACTAGGTCACGGTAGCCTCCACAGCTGCTCCCCCAAAGTGTCTGCTATTGCATGGAAGCCCCCTCCTCCTCTCCCTGGGAAAGTAGTTTTTCTCCCAGATTGTGCTTTCGGTGTTCAAATTAGTTATTCTCTCTCTGAAAATGTGAATGAAATCTCCTGGCCTGTCTTTAAAGGAGATTTCCTCTTCTGAAATGTTCTTACTGTGACCATGCAGGCTTAAAGAAAAGTTCCATAAAGATGAAAAATAGAATTTAAGTAAAACACCAATTAGCTTTGAGTTCTTTTTGTGCTTTTCCAGGTGGTTATGTTAAATAATATCCAATTTTGATTTCTCTGGGAAAAACCACTAGGTTGGAGTTTGGGAAGAAAGGATAAAGATTATAAAACCATAAAATGGCCTATAAATAGAAGAGGTGGAATCTGAGTTTCTTAGCCCTGGTTTGGGTTCTCCAGACTTCATTCCCAAATAACTTACTAACTACTGACAGTGAAAATGTTGAACACAGGCAATAATACTGTCAGAGCGGCTGCAGATTTTCACATGCTTCTCTTGCTCACACTACTGGGGAGTATCCTGTGGTGTCATCAAGACTGAAGTGTACAGGGACTGGAGGATAGAGCTGTGCTATTGGCTGAAAACTGGTCACAAGTAACCAGCTAATCCTTAAAACCACAGGGAAGGCGCCGTCTTTAATGCAGAGATAGTGGTGAGTCTTAGGAGAAAGGATTTCTAATGTGTCTGTCTTGCTCCACTGTTTTGTGGCAACTGAGCAAATGAGGAAGATTAAATTAGCTGTCATTACAACTACATCATGTTTAATAAAGTTAAAATTGAGAGAACATCTTTGTAAAACAGAATTCTAAGCCTAACACATTAATGACACTTAATGAACCAAAACTGGGTAAATCCCTTTGGAGAGCCAACACACAAACAAAGCTATTAATTAGGTCACAGTTGTTTCCCAACAGCCTTTTGTTTGATTTACTCACAGTAAACAAAACCATATCCATCCGTCTTTGTGCAGAAGTATTCACCAGTGCAACAAAATATAATTGTTACACCTTAAGCACTTGCAATTACACGACTTTAGGATGACAACACTGTTGGTTATGCCCTTCATTAGCATCTGTCACTTCCCCAGCCACTCCCCAGGCTGGCCACCCGCCCTCTGAAGCATTAGGCTTTGCAGCTGATTGACTTGTCTTTATGTCCTTAAACCTTTCAAAATAACAGAACAGACAAATCACCTGTTTTCTGGAAAGGAAATAGGTATTTCTAAAGAAAGCAAGAAAAGAAAATTGCTTCAAAAAATCACAGCTTTGTGATCTATTCAGTGGCCTAGACTAAGGCGCTAGAGGTTATTCATGGCGCTTTGCCAAACTGAAAGCCAATTGATAATCAAAAGCTCTACAATAAAATGTAGATGGAGGATTTCATTGCTCCTGGGTGGATGGAGTAGAGAGAATAATTCCTCAACTCTGAAACTAGGGGATAAGGTCTAATCCCGCCACTCCCTACAAAGGAGTCAGCAGCAAAAACCAGCTCTGACCCAGGTGCAAACAAGTGGTCAAGTTTTCATATCCTGATAGGACACCTCACACCCCAACCCCCAACCCCTGGTGACTGGAGTTGAGAGCAGGAAGGGTAGCTGCGTGGTGAAATGCAAAGTCACCGCAGAAAGCAAGATCGGCCCCCATGCCCAGACGGTGTGGCTTAGAGGGTGTGCATTGACCTATGAGCCAGGAGGTCACAGTTTGGTTCCCAGTCAGGGCACATGCCCGGTTGTGGGCTTGATCCCTAGTAGGGGGCATGCAGGAGGCAGCCAATCAATGATTCTCTCTCATCACTCATGTTTCAATCTCTCCCTCTCCCTTTTTCTCTGAAATCAATTTAAAAAAAAGATCAGGCATCACAACGGTAACATGCTCTAAAGAGAGCCCTTGCACTTCCCTTCTCTAAATCAAGTTCTCCCTCAGTCTAGCCCATTCACCAAGAGGCTCTAGCCTTACCCCTAGAAACTAGCACTGACTCCTCTCTCTCTTCCCTCAGATCCCACGTTCAGCCCATCAAGCAGTCTGCTAGGGCTCTACTTCATTATCTAGTCCAATGATTTTACCATCTCCACCTCCAGCATCTCAGTCTAAGCCACCAACATGACATCTGGTGGGGAGAGAGGACACAATTGTAAACGCTGGAATGAACGCCCCCTTAGGAAAACTGAGAGGTGATCAATGTGGTTTTAACTACAGAGGAAAGAGGGAGAGCAGAGTGGACATGGCTGGAAGGATAGGGAGGGGCTGGGCTATACATCACTTTGTAAAACCACGTGAAGGATTTAAATAGACACTGATAAAGAGAGAGAAAATTGAGGTTGTTGAAATTTACTAGGAGATACTGGTAAGTACAGTATTACACAAATGGACATACTTTGATAAAGGCAACAGAGCTGACAGGTTAAGGAGATACTCATGAACTAAATGTTTGAGAATGTGGGTCAAAGTGCTGAGGAGTAAGATTTAGGAGTGACCATTTGAGAAGTCAGCCAAATTCCTGGCTGTTTCCCTAACTGACCATGCATTCTAAGGTAATAGTATTTCTAAGTATCTATAATAATAAAAGCATAATATGCTAATTAGACTGGACAGCGGAGCGATCTTCTGGACGACCTTCTGGACGTCATTCCGGACATCCTTCCAAATGAAGCCGCCGCAGTGGGGACCCAGGCAGAGGCAGTTAGGGGCAATCAGGCAGACAGGCAGAGTGGTTAGGGGCAATAAGGCAGGCAGGTGAGCAGTTAGGGGTGATCAGGCAGGCAGGTGAGTGGTTAGGGGCAATCAGGCAGGCAGACAGAGGGGTTGGGGCGATCAGGCAGGCAGATGAGTGGTTAGGGGTGATCAGGCAGGCAGGTGAACAGTTAGGGGCAATCAGGCAGGCAGGTGAGCAGTTAGGGGTGATCAGACAGCCAGGCAGAGGTGGTTAGGGGCAATCAGGCAGGCAAGTGAGCAGTTAGGGGCAATGAGGCAGGCAGGTGAACGGTTAGGGGTGATGAGGCAGGAAGGCAGAGTGGTTAGGGGTGATGAGGTAAGCAGGCAGGCGAGCGGTTAGGAGCCAGCGGTCCCAGATTGCGAAAGGGATGTCTGACTGCTGGGTTAGGCCCAATCCCGCAGGGATCCCTGCAGAATTGGGCCTAAACCGGCAGTCAGACATCCCCCGAGTGGTCCCAGATTGCGAGAGGGTGCAGGCTGGGCTGAGGGACCCCCCCTTCCCCCAACCCCCGTGCATAAATTTCGTGCACCGGGCTTCTAGTCAGATAATAAAAGGAAGCTACTACCTTCAATGTTGTAATACCAAAATCCCAAAATAAATCTATGCAGTACATTTAGGAGCAAAGATTTTATTCGAACGAACCCCCAACTGAGCCAGAGATGAAGCCATCTTTCTGAAGCATCTAAATAAAGACTGACAAAGTGAAATGGTGAACTTCATAGCATCAGTCATTTACTGTGGAAGAAGGATGCTTTATGGAACAGTCTGAGAAATACAATGCTAGAGATGAGAATAACAAAGTGACAGGTAAAAAGCACAAATGAAATGTTATTTTCCGATTACCATTCAAGAACACGAAATGAAGGATGAAAGATGCATAATGCTAAACAATGTTTTTGGAATCTAACAAGTCTGTCTTGTAATGCTGGAATGTCACATGGTCACTCACAAAAGTCTGTGGGAGTGGCCTGCTTCCTGCTGCTAGCCCAGATGACCGGTGGCACTGCCTGAAGCCTAAACATCCTTTGGGTTGGAAATCCCACACTCCTGTGTGTACATTGCCAGACCTCACTCCTCTACGCGTCCAGTTCTGGGGTGTGACAGGGCTAAAGGCACCATGTCGATGCTGACAGTCTATTATCTTCTCAATGTCCCCACTAATGATGCAATCTGACGGTGCATGTATATGAAGTTGGGTGGGAAATAATAGTCCTGAAAGCACCAAGGAAGTCAAAAGAGACAGCTCTATTACCATTGGACATAAGGAAGTTTGGATATTAATGATCATTTTAACTGGTTGTTTAACCTGTTTTGTATGGATCATAAAAATCACTGGTTAACTTCATCTGTTGCCTTTTGTGCACTATGCAAACCTTCTTTATCTATTTACTTCTGTATTACTAACCAGAGCTCACTGGACACTGATATTTAGTGACAACAGTCAGTGCCCACAAGATTGATGAAAATCAATCCATAGCCTGAAAATAGCTTACACTCTTTGGGCTTATTTGCAGCCAAAGGTTTTTCATTTGAGGGATGATTTCCTTTTCATTTTATAAAGCCACATTCTAAGATCTCCTGAAAGTAACAGGGGGGAAAAAGAGAAAGAGAGGAGGTAAAAGAAGAGAGGGAGAGAGACAAGGAAGGGAAAGACTGAATTATGAAGGAAGAAAGCCAATCACACCTGGAGGGAAGACAGAGAACATATTGAGAGACCAGGGCTTGGAGCCTGCCATGTGAGCAGTACCCGGATCTACTGTGCAAGGGACATGCTGGCTGTACCTACATTCTCTCAGCCCCAGTTCCACCTTCTTGCTACCCCTCAAGTATGGTACTGGAGCTGTGTCTCTGAAAACCACATTTCAGAGGCTCCTTAACCAGCTGGCTCTTCATTAGGCTCTGCCAGTAGGAGACAGAGAAAACACAGTCTACCTGGTTTCTGCCACTGGTGCCAACATCCCCCCAGCAGTAGGACCTGGCTCCAACCTCCATGTTCTATTAGTACATTGAGAATGAGCCTCATTTTGCTCCTTCACATATGCCCAGCTAGCGCCTCCTTGGAGGTCTGAACATCGACTCTTCACTGGCTCTCCTTCAAGTTCCTAAGTATGGAGAGCTGTCCTAGGGGGTGATAGCTGCTCCCTAAAATTATTTCCCCGGTTTTTCCTTTCATTCTCCTAGCCCTCCTATTCCATGTATCAAATTTCCTGTATTAAATCCTTTCTGTTGAAATACTTTGTTTTCTGACTAGGCCCTTTCTTTTCAAAGACTCCCTTCTGACAACACAGCCTGTGAATGTCCCAACAGCTGAGAAATTCTGCAGCCTTACCCAATAACCACCTGGCAGTCTAAATGAAGGCTAAATTTTTGATTAAGGGAATCCAAAATGAAACAACTGTGACACAGCGAAAATGACTGTTATAGCACTCTGTAATATGAAGCCATATCTTCAATTTGGAATATTTTCATGGTTGGCCATCTTAAGTAAAAATAACAATTCAAATAAGCTTTTAGTATGAAAATATGAAATTAGTATATTATTGAATAGCACATCTGAATATGTAAAGTATTTGGATTATTGTTAAGAATGAAAGGAAAAATTAACTAATTGTAGATGTCTATCAAGCTTAACAAGAAAGGAAAAACTGAAAAACAGGTACATAAATAGAAACTGGAATTCCACAGGTAGGAGTCTTACCATGATCTTGTCACTGTCGATAATGGTGTTCAATCTGTGTGCAATGGTTAGCACCGTGCAATGGGCAAATTTCTCACGGATTTTTTTTTGTATTAACTCATCAGTTCTGGAATCAAAGAAGTTGAATTTAGTTCAGTAAAGACAGACTTAAGACTTAAAAATATATCATATTTACATAATGTTTCTAAAAGTCAAAACTTTAAGCATGATCTTGTTCTTTAAAATCTAAGTAGAAAGTCTATTTACAAATTTACCACTTTTCATTAAAAAATGGAAGATATTCTTCCTTTCAAATGGTTTGAAACTATGAGGAATTGAATTTAGGAACCTAGCTCTCTTAGTAAGCTTAATAGTAACATTAACAGCATACATGTTTTGGTTTCTTCTTCTGCTTACCAGAATTGATTCTTCACGGGTTATCAAGAGATATCAGAGAGCACTCAGAAAAACTCACTATCATTAAATGTTTCTCATTTAACCACATTTAAAATTCGAATACCAGGTTATGTGGAACTCAGCTCTGTACCTGAGATCCACATTTGCTGTTGCCTCGTCAATGATCAATATCCGATTTTTCCTGAGAATGGCTCTGGCAAGGCACACCAACTGCCTCTGTCCGACACTGAAGTTGGATCCAGATTCTGCTAATTCAGTATCCATTTTGCCAGGAAGATCTTCGATGGCTTCTTTAAGTTGTACCTATTGATGTAGAAAGAATAGTGTTTTCCTCAACAAACTACTATCGAAGTACACAAGCCTCCCAGACATCGGAGCTTTGGAATCCTTAGGACTTCTTCCCTATCTTCCGTGTATGGGCACATGACAGCGACAGTCATTTCCAATTAATGTTCTCTAAGAAAGATGGATAAGTCAACTCAGGACAGAAACATTCTGACTTAAGAGCATAAACTTCAATGGGAATCAAGATTCTTCTTAGTTGCCATTAGTAGGCAGTCTGTTCAAGTTCTGTCAATTTCATTAAGACATATAAAGTATGCGAAATAAAATTATTCCTGTGGTAAAATATAGAAAAATTTTAAATGTTCCTTCTAATTTTTTAATGCAAATTAAACTACAGGAACTTATAGAGACAAAGAATAGAACAGTGGCCTTGGCTGGTGGCACAGTGTTTAGAGCACTGGCCCACCCACTGTAGGGTCACAAGTTCTATTTGGGTAAAGGGCACATACCCAGGTTGCAGATTCACTCCCCATCCCCACTCAGGGTGAGTGCAGAAGGCAACCAGTCTCACTCTCCCCCCCCCTCCAACTCTTCCCTCCTCCCCCCACTTCCCTTCCACTCTCTTGTAAAAGCAATGGAAAAAGTGAAGCTATAAAAAAAAAAAAAAAAAAAGAGTAGAATACCAGTTGCCTAGGGACTGGAGGGTTAACTGTAAATGGGGTTGAGAGAAATGCTCTAGAACTGGATTGTCATGATTATATAACTATAAATTTACCAAAATCACTGAATCACACTTATACAGTGTGCATGCAGGGGCAACCGATCAATGTTTCTCACATCAATGTTTCTCTTCTCCCCCCCCCCCCCCCCACATCTCTCTCTCTTTCTAAAATCCATGAAAATATATCCTTGGATAAGGATTAAATAAGAGAAAGAAATTAACAGATTGATGAGTGATAGCCAATAAACAGGGGCACAAAATTATCATGTCAAGTAACACACACCAAGGGTAAGTGGGCAATGTTTTCATGGTATTTCCTAAATGCTGAAGCACTTCTATGAATGTGTTCTTAAATTACATTCATAATGGAGGTCCAAGCCCAACAAACAAATTCTCAGTTAGGATTAAATATGGTAATTGTGAGTGAGGATTAAATATGATGTTGGTATTCAGCATTCACATGAAAGATCTATGAAGTCTAAGTTACAAGATTTGAACTGTGGTGCATTTACTTGTACTGAGATTACTTGTGCTGAAAATTATAAAATGAAGATGTCATTACAAGGAAGAGTACTTACTGAGTATTCTCTTTATGACACATAATCACAAGTCTACACCCCAGGTGACAGAACTGATCAAAGGTATAACAGTGGCAAGGCTTTTCATGCTGTGCTCACTTTGGTAGCACTTGTGTGTGCAAACTGGTCTATCTTACGATCAATATCCTGGCTGTGAAGAAATAATCTCACACTTTTGCCCAACTAACATGACATCTCATCACTAGTCTGATTTTTAACCATCTTTCAAGTCATCCATACCTGCCTGATTGATGAGGAGTAAAGATTGTGAGATGAAGAACAATAGAAATGGGTTCCAGAAAACACTGTTTTCTGAGACTCGGTCTTCATTTACTAATCAGGGTTGGTTAGGAGAATGACTTGAAAGCCAAGGACCTCTGTTAGTGTTATCACACATCCATGTTATTATAATTAAGCCTCAGAACAGAGAAAAAGAGAACAGAGGTAGTATAACATAGTAGCTAGGATTTGCAATTGCTGGATTTGAAAACTAGGTAACAGGGTAATGACTGTAAATGTAGAAAAATGTCCTTGTTCCTATAAGGTATACATAAGGGTGAATTGCAGCATTTAGTGAACATTTCTGCAACTTACTTACAAACGGTTTAGTAAATACAGAAGAAAGCAAAAACTGGCAAAATGTTAACAGAGACTTTAGGTGAAGGGCATAGGTTTGTTCATCAGCCTATTCCTTTGACTTTCCTGTGATATGAAAATTTTAAAACATAGGGACTTTGAGGCCAGACAGCCTGGACATGAATCTCACCTGGCTCTGCCAATTGGGCAAGTTCCTGGACTTTCTCTATCTTAGCTTCCTAACCTATAAATACTATAATATATTAACAATAAAGGTGTCAACCACCTAACATTGTTAGAGTATAAAATTAGTATGTGTTGAGTTTACAACAGTGCTTGATATAAAGCAAGAGACCAATAGATGTTGCTTGTAATTAATAACTAGAGGCCTGGTGCACAAAATTTGTTCATGCGCGGGGTGGGGCAGGGGTGTCCCTCAGCCCGGCCTGCACCCTCTCCAATCCGGGACTGCTGGCTCATAACCGCTCACCTGCCTACTGCCTGATTGACCGTAACCACTCTGCCTGCCTGCCTGATCGCCCCTAACCGTCTCTGCCTCGGCCCCTGCCACCGTGGCTTTGTCCAGAAGGATGTCTGGAAGACATCCAGCCTAATTAGCATATTACCCTTTTATTAATATAGATGTGGTTAGCTGGCCTCTCTCCATTTTCTGCTACATTTTTCTTCTTTGCATTTATCAGTACTGAGAATGGGTATATATAACACAATTTTGCATGTTTTGACTTCTCGTTGATAAACTGCTTAATCTTTAATCATAACTTATGTTATATTTATAGAGCTGCCATTTTGTTTTAGGTGCCAAAATCAGCACTAACTTCTAATGAACTTTCTTGAGTTTACACCTGGCTATTTTTCAGGACATATACCAAAAATGTATTTTCAGCATAATTTAAAAAATAACCAAGATGAGATGGGCAACATCTATAGAACTAGCTGAATGTCCATCTCCACCAAGGGAGGAGGAAGAATGAAGAGGACATTATATATATATATATATATATATAAAGACATCTTTTCCTTAAAAATCGCAGTATCCTCTTATTGACTCTGAAGACATCCCTGTGAGTTCGGGTTCCCATTTCTAGTATGGCATCATTTATAAACCAGCTGAATAGGGTTTTTAGTTCTCCTAAAATCTGACCTCATTGCTTTCTATGTTTTTCAATGAAAGACTTGGTAAATTTTCTAAAAATCAGAATACCAACTCTTTCATTGAAAAGGATACAAAAGTCATCCTTTCTAATAAAAGAGTGATATGCAAATTGACCATCACTCCAACATGCAAGATGGCCTCCCATTTGGTCAAAGATGGCTGCCCCCATGTGGACACAAGATGGCCACCACAAGATGGCCTGCAGGGGGGGGGCAGTTGGGGGTGATCAGGCCTGCAGGGAAGGGCAGTTAGGGGTGACTGGGCTGGCAGAGGAGGGCAGTTGGGGGAGACCAGGCCTGCAGGGGAGGGCAGTTGGGAGGGACTAGGCCTGCAAGGAAGGGCAATTGGAGGGGAACCAGGCCTGCTGGGGAGGGCAGTTGGGGGGAACCAGGTCAGCAGAGGAGGGAAGTTGGGGGCGACTGGGCCTGCAGGGAAGGGAAGTTTGGGGGGCGGAGGACCCAGGCCTGCAGGGGAGAGCAGTTGGGGGGGACTAGGCCTGCAGGGGAGGGCAGTTAGGGTCAATCAGGCTGGCAGGGGAGCAGTTAGGCATCAATCAGGCTTACAGGGGAGTGGTTAGGGGGTGATCAGGTTGGCAGGCAGGCAGGTGAATGTTTGGGAGCCAGCAGTCCTGGATTGTGAGAGGGATGTCAGACTGTCCGTTTAGGCCCAATCCCAGTGGGGTCCCAGATTGGAGAGGTTGCAGGCTGGTCTGAGGGACACACACACACACACATTGTGGGGTGATTTCTCACACTGAGAGGTATCACTGAGGCAACAAGGTCAATTCAAGGAGCAACACACAGAAACTGCTGGCTTCATTTTGTGAAATAAATTCATTTTTACTCACAGGAAGTTCCAAAGGAAGCTTAAATGAAGGCAGCTCTTAGTATTATCTACAACTCCTACCATCTCATCATTTCTAGATTTCGGAGAGGCTACTAATTTTTACTTTAATTTTGGCTCCTACAGATGAAATAAATTACTACCAAGTTCTAAGATAGTTTTTGAAAGGATTTGTCTCCCAATTAACATTTCTTCACTGTCTAGGGAACAGTGTTTCTATGGTAATATTACTATCGGATAATCTGTGAAGACAGATCTCAAGATCTGAAATATACAGAAAAATCATTTACCAATAATTCCTCTTTTTTAAAGGTATGTCACAAATTCACCACTAACTGTGCCCTGCGAGTTCAAGAGCAGGGATCGTTCTACCATCTTTCTATTTGATGGTTAATTATTCTCCCCACCTCTTCCCTTCTAGATTTTCATGGTAGAAAGACTCGCCAACTTAAATGAGACCAGAGGTCTACCACTTCTCAAGTAGAAGGAGCAGTCAGTGGTCAGCCCGATTTAGGAAAATGAGATCCCCAAAGTTGCTGGAAAGCAGGGTGGGGTGTGAAGACTCAGTGCCAACATGCCTTCAGAAACCAGAATTACTGGCAGGAAATTGTCGGGCATCCAACTCTGCTTGCTCAAAGTCAAAGCTCATCTATAAATTAAAGATCTCAGGGCTATCCCTGGGAGACATGAAATGGAAAAGGCAGATTCCAAATAACAACTATGTGAGCAATTGATCAACGGGTCTTATGTGTGTGTGTGTGTGTGTGTGTGTGTGTGTGTGTGAGTGTGAGTGTTTTAAATGTATTTTTTATTTTTATTCATTTATTTAATATTTTGTTAATTTCACCAGAGGATATTTTTCCATTGATTTTTAAAGAGAGTGGAAGGGAGGGGAGAAGCTGGAGAGGGGCGGAAAGGGAGAGGGAGCGGGGGCAGGGGAGAGAGGCATTGATTTGAGAAAGAAAAGATTGGTTGCCTCCCCCGCATGTGCCCTGACCAGGGCTGGGATTGAACCTGTGACCTTTCAGTGCACAGGCCAATGCTCTAACCACTGAGTAACACCAGACAGGGCTATTAGTTTTTTTTTGTGTGTGTGTGTGTGTTTTAAAGAAACAAGTCATAGTTCTCCGAAATAAAGAGAATGTTAATAAACATTCAGTAAATGTTTATTAAGCGCTTACTTTTTAAAAGCAAAATACTGAGGAACCAGGTTCTATGAGGAATGAGAAGTCTATTTTTGGTTTAAAAGTCTAGATATAGTTTCTGCCATCCTGTGGTTTGAATCAATTTATAGAACTAGGGCGAATACCCAAAATAATTAGTATTAAAAGATACAACACAACAAGGCCTATGAAAATAGAAGCAAATGATTTTCCACTGTTTCGATAATCTTGCATTGAGTTTTATTAAATGCCACCCAGCATCACCAACTTACCATGCCTTTGGATTCTAGGAAAAAAGTTAAAATGAAAACATGAGGCACTATATTTCTGGTTTTTAACATCATCAATAGACACATTTTATGTGTATCTATGTCATCAATGTTCTCCTAGGTCAGTGGTCGGCAACCTGCAGCTCACAAGCCGCGGTTTGCCACTCTGTTGATTAATGAGTTTGCCGACCACTGGTATAGGGGCTTAATCACAAGGAACAACAACAGCCTGTAATTATTGGAATTGAGAGTCTAGGTCAGTGGTCAGCAAACTCATTAGTCAACAGAGCCTCAGTTTGCCGACCACTGTCCTAGGTGGTGAACGAAGTGATGTAAACCAAAGAAGTTCTCCCTTTATTACCTGGAATGCTATATACCAGGTGTACCGGTTAATAATGGCGGATTTTGTAATCAAAGATAACACGATTAATTTCAAGAGAAACATCAAAAGTGCTTTATTCAAAGTAATGTCCATCACTAGCTACACATTTCCCCCATCTTTCAGGTAATTTGTGGGTACCGTCCCAATAGCACTTTTCTTGTTTTGAGACAAACCATTCAGAGACCCAATTTTCCACTTCTTCGTACATTTTGAAGTGCTGCTCAGAAAGTGCATGTGCCATTGATCAGACCAAGTGGTAATCTGAAGGAGCAAGGTCTGGTGAAAACAGTGGGTGGGTTAATACTTCCCAGGCAAGATCTTTTAATGTGTCTTTAACTGGTTTTGAAGTGTGTGATGGTGTGTCACCATAAAGCAAAATTACTTTGCTGTGTCTTCTGGAACATTCTGGTCATTTCACGATCAAAGCGTGGTTCAAACTGATTTGTTATTGGTAGCAATCAGTATTAATTCCTGGTTTTAGAAGCTCATTATACACAACACCTTTCTGATCCCAGCAAACGCAGAGCATTGCCTTCTTTCCGAAGCGATTTGGTCTTGCAGCCAATGTTGATGGTTGACCTGGATCAACCCATCATTTTGTGCATTTGGGATTCTCAAAATAAATCCACTTTTCATCGCCAGTCACAATTTGATGCAAAAAAGACTTTCTTTAGTGCCGTTGAAGCAACATTTTACTGATGACTTTTCGGTTTTCCATTTGTCTTTCGTTCAGTTGATGTGGCACCCATTTTCCTTCCTTTAAAATCTTTCCCATTGCTTGTAAATGATCAGAAATTGTTTGCTGAGCAATGTTTAATCTTTCTGCAAATTGTTTTTGAGTTTGACACGTATGTTCATCCAAGAATGCTTGTAATTGTTGGTCTTCAAATTTTTTCGGTTGACCTGGACCTTCTTTGTGTTTCATATAAAAAATCATCACTTTAAAAGTGTTTAAACCAGCGTTCACAAGTATCTTGAGATGGAGCATGTTCACCATAAGCTTCCCGAAGTATACGATAACTTTTTCTTCAAAAAAAAAGTAATGAATTAAAACTTGACGCAAATGCTCTTTTTTTGGCACAAAATTCGACATTTTTAAGCGTAAAAATATCTATGATGTTAACACCTTCAGCAAATTTGACATATGAAGTTTTGAAGCTTGCTGTCAATATAACAAAATAGCATACATATCAAATCGCACATATATCAACATATGTGTAACTCCATCTATTGAAAAAAATCCGCATTATTAACTGGTACACCTAGTAAATGTGCATATACTGATGCTAAAAAATTAATTACATGTTATAAATTACCTCTTTTAAGGCATTCCACAGTTCCTCATCTGTATGTTCATTAAAGGGATCCAGATTTTTCCTCATTGTTCCAGTGAATAAAACAGGCTCCTAAGTACCGCAAAAAAGTGAATATTATTACTGTACCCTCTTTTCCTTGTATTCAAATACTGACTTTCAGAACAGAATTAAAATTCAAAAACCCAAAATTCACTATAATTATGAGTTATATGGTTACAAATACTTGAATACAGAATATTTCTATATTAATTTTCCATTGTACAGCATG
Organism: Corynorhinus townsendii; assembly: GCA_026230045.1. NCBI lineage: Eukaryota > Metazoa > Chordata > Mammalia > Chiroptera > Vespertilionidae > Corynorhinus > Corynorhinus townsendii. The sequence goes on along the minus strand of JAPDVU010000003.1, from coordinate 44,968,025 downwards.
CAGTCCAAAATATCTCCTGGACCATTGAACACTAACAAAAGAAACTAATGAAGTGTGTCATCTTAAGAAGAAACTGAAAAAGAAAGGTTTGATTTTTAAAAATGCCTTTTTGGTAATGATATCTGCTCAAAGAGAAAAAAATGAGAATATAAATTATCTGAGGTTACATCAGGAGAACATAAATTAATTGTCAATCCAGGTGTGGTGTGATACTGGAAAAACACCAACAGCATGATTAGTTGAAATTTGTGCCTCAAAGCAAAACTGTTAAATATTTTCACATTTGCACAGAAGAATAAACTTAAAAAAAAAAGAATAAATATTTTCCATTGGGAAACCAAACTTTCAGGATTGGGAATCTATCTATTTGAATGGGACAACCTGTTTTTTGTCCTAAGAGAAGGTAAACTAATGAGGCCAATGACACCTCTATTCATAGAGATCACCTCTGATTTGCATCAGCAAACCCCATGTTATCTTGTCTGTGCATCAGCATTTCATGATTCATAGAACTTTGTTATTAACTGCAAGGGCTGGATAACCTGAAACCCATTGTGTGATGTGCGTCATAATGAAATTATTTTTATTTAAATAACTCTTCCTCTCCATCTGCTTTGGGAGGAACCACAATTAAATTACTCTTGAAAAATATGCCTCCTTCTAGGTTTCAAAAGAGAATCTTGTACCTGAGCTTATAAGTAGGCCGTTTAAGTTTTCTTTTGAGAGGCTCTAGTAACCCAGGTGACAAGAATATGGGCAACAGAAAAGAGCTCAACAGGCTACTTTCAAAAAGGTGGTAGAACAATGAGACACACAGGTATGGGAACAAGAGGAGATGGGACTTTTCCACCAGTGCTAGACTCAAGGGAATCGACAGCCTCGGATATGGCCTGGCCTTGGGGCTGGATGGTTCCTCTTCACCTCTCAAAAGCCAGAGAAGAAAGATAGAAACGGTACTTTAATCTTCTCTAGTCATGAAGAAGCATGACGCTCAGAGAACCTCCCACACTTTCTCTCCTTATTGTCTTAGTTTCAGGAAGGGTGAGGGAAAAATGGATGCAGAAGACAGACGGTCGGCCATCACACAACATGTATCCCTAAGCAAAATCCTACATTAAAAAGACATTAAGTAGTGGCCACTGTGGCCCAGTTGGTTGGGCATCATCCTGCGCACCAAAAGGTTACCAGTTTGATTCCCAGGCAGGGTACATGCTAGGATTGTGGGCTTGATTCCCAGTAAGGGGCGTGCAGGAGGCAGCCGATCAACGATTCTCTATCATCATTGATGTTTTTATCTCTCTCTTTCCCTCTCTGAAATCAATAAAAATATATTTTAAAAAACAGAGAGAGACCAGAGATACTCTGTAGGCCTTAAGGAGGGTCTGCTAACCATCACCAAATCACTTCTGAGTGTCATAAAAAGAAAGAAAATAAGCATTTTCCAATGCAAAAGGTCTCCACTTAAATCTGTACCTGTGGATCTAAAAGAATATATTAGGCAATTACTCATGTTTACTTAGCAGTATGAAAAGAAAGTAGTTTAATAAATAATAATATTTCTCTTTAAGACATGCCAAATATCATATCCTATATAATAAAAGGCTAATATGCAAATCAACCAAACAGCGGAAAGACTGGTCGCTATGATTCTCACTGACCACCAGGGGGCAGATGCTCAACGCAGGAGATGCCTCCTGGTGGTCAGTGGGCTCCCACAGGGGGAGCGCCGCTCAGCCAGAAGCTGGGCTCACAGCTGGCGAGCGCAGCAGCAGTAGCAGGAACCTCTCCCACCTCCATAGCAGTGCTAAGGACCCCTCAGTCAAGGGGTCCTGGACTGTGAGGGGGCACAGGCTGGGCTGAGGGATACCCCTTCCTTCCCCCCCCCTCAGTGCACGAATGTCGTGCACCAGGCTTCTAGTATATTATAAAATGAGTAAAATTTCAATCAAAACTTGTTGAATAAAAAAATGATTTCTCAAAACATTAACTGAGTAAAGTTATATTTTTCTTTAAAATCATCTGGCAATTTGTTAACAATGTCTGCTTTAATATGCCAATGTGTTTTATGCACCATGTTCATTTTGGTTTCTACTCATTGTACTCTCATCCACTTGCCAAATAAGAAACCATTATATTATCTTCAAAAGGTAATAAAAATGCTCACAGTAGATACTACTGCAGGAACAGATAAGGATCAAAATAATATCTATCAGAAATGATAATTAATATTTAAACTACCCACCTTCAAGCAATGAAGTTAATAAACTAATCTTATAAGTAAGTGTTATAAAAATATTTGCAGGCAGAACATTTTAGTGTTAGACATTTATGGTAGGATACAGAACCTTCATGTAAATATATACTAAATTTATTAACCAAAGTACTAAATTTTTTCTGAAGATGCACAATTAAACCTCATTTAATAAGACTGAGCTGGCACGGTCAGATAGAAAAAGAAATGTAATATTTTAAATGGAGCATTAGTATTAAACCTGTTTTGCATCTTGGTTTAAAGGGTACACTATTTTTATCCTTTGTACCATATTTAGTAGTAATTTTTTCCTTTGTTACTAACATAACACAAGTTCATATTAGGTGTGTGACCCCAAAAAGGCCACTCTGAATCAGAGCACTGAGTGCAGTAAATTGATAATCCCTCGACACACGGAAGACGGGAACATATAGGCCTACTCAGACCTTTGGACACACCAGTGGAAGACAAGCCTTTCATTATCCTAAAAAGAAACCCTACCCACTAACCTTCAGACACTTAAAACCCGGGACCAAGACCAAAACCGTACAAGTGGGTACAAACTCGGCAGATAAAGCACAACACTTTACACTCATCATTGCAGTCCCAAATCAGGAAACTGCCCTCTTATTAAAATACATCCTCAGGAGTGGCTGCTGCCACTGCTTCTTCCAGTCCTGAGAGCTACATTTTCATTTCTAATCTAAGGACCTTTATTGAGGGCAGCTCATCTCCCTGTTACGAGAAAATCACCTGGAGTTGCTTTATTTCTTGGTTTCCTTCTTCTTCTTCTTCTTTTTTTTTTTAAACCCTGTAGCCTCTGAATGAACCGATCGTCATCCATATTCAGAAGAAAAGGACATTGTTCGCCAACAAAGGAAAAAGAATTTAAGTCGTGTAAAGTCCTCTTTCGATACAAAAAGGTCAGGAGCTGTGGGGAACAGTTCCAAGGGCTTTAATGAAGACTTCAGTGTCAGAAACAAAGGACCTACTGCATTAGGCTGGGATCCAGTTGTATTTTTTTACGAGTAACAGCATACCCACCTCTGGTCTCTTTGAGTTTTGTTCTCAATCAGAAAAAAAGAAGGGAAAGAAAACCAGGTACTAAGGAAGAAGTCTTAAAGAGATAGATCTGTTGAATCTTTTCAACCTGCTGAAGACAAACCATGGAATAGAAATACCAAAAGAGCAGAGTGATAAAAATTACCCACCTTTTGCTTTGATTATAAAGGTCTCAAAAATAACAAATGGATCTGCTTAATCATATGGCTGTTGATCTGTGCCAACCCTTGGGGTGCTATCATAAATATTGCATTTGCATGGAATCCCTCTTCAATTGAAAACATTTTCTTTATGCCCATAGGATAGGGGCTGTCGGTGTGGAGACTTCATCCAAAGAAGTTTTGAAATCCATTTTTACAGATCTCTCAGATAAGCAAGCAAATCTCTGAATATAATCTCACCTTGATGTTCTCTTTGGGGAACATATTTTAACTATTTCGGGTCATGAGTACAAAGGATGCCTACATTTCAGCTACCTGTTCAGTTTTTAAAAATTATTTAGGCCCTAGCCGGTTTCACTCAGTGGATAGAGTGTTGGCCTAAGGACCGAAGGGTCCGGTCCCAGGTTCGATTCTGGTCAAGGGCACATACCTCGGTTGCAGGCTCCTGCCTGGCCCCAGCCCTGGTCGGGATTGTGTGGGAGGCAATCAATCGATGTGTTTCTCTCACATTGATATTTCTCTCTGTCTTTCCCTCTCTCTTCCACTCTCTAAAATTCAATGGAAAAAATATCCTTGGGGAAGGATAAAAGAGAATTTTTTTTAAGTAAGTACTTTTATTTGTTCGTTATTCCTGAAATTCTGAACACAAATTGGAGTTGTACATTTTTAAGAATACAGTTGTGTGCTTTTTAAAGTTCCCTCCAGGACTAGCCAGATTGTGTATGCCGCTATTTCCTTATCTCTGTTCCTATGTAGGTCTTTTCTGCTATCACCACTCTCCCAATTCCGACCTTCTCAAGGCACAGTAAAGAGTGACAGGGATGACCCTGAAAGAGAGAGACCACCACAGGAGCTCATGGCGCATAGTGAGTGGGAAGCAGGGAAGAGGATGTGGACCTAGCTCACCAAATCTGTAAACAAGGAAGTAGCACTGGGCTCCCCCTTTGCAGAGTCTGAGAGTCCCCAAATCAGGGTGTTGAGATAGAGGCAACACTGCTTCCTATTCATTTGGGGGGAAGAGCAATGTAAGTTTTCCACAGTATAGACAAGTAACCAGGGCAACAGACTTTTCCTCTGCAGCCAGTTAGAAACTGCAAAGAGCTCTCACGAGGTAAGATTTTGAGTATCTTCTCCTGACACTAGCCCATGACAAATTAGTGACTAAACCCATTTCTAAAATGATTTTCCCTTAGTGGTGAGTGTGACCTGAGTTTTTCGGCAAAAGTAAACAGTTCAGTTTTTTCAAAACCAACCAACTGGGCAATGAGGGATGCACCAATAGGAGAAATAGCTTTCAATTTTGCTCTATATTTATTCATTTTTGTTATGGTTTAGGGGGAAGTCTTTTTGAGTGGGGTGATAGGAAAAATGGGAAAATATCTGATGAGGACATCATTCAGTTCAACAAGCATATACTGAAAAATAGAGAGATCTGGGGTTGGACAATTCTGAGTTTGGATTCTGCTGCTCATTAGCTGTGTGACCCAGGGCAGCCAGCCACCTCCCCACGCCTCAGCTCTTCACTGGACATGGGGCTAACGCTGCAGGAATGCTGTGAGAATCCGGATCATGAACAAGGCTCCTAGTGAGGTGCTAACATGTACCTGGAGGCCAACCAAACAGGGGGACAGTGAGGGGCGGGGGTTTTCAAACTGCATGTGAAACCAATGGATCATGAAATCAATTTTGTGCCTCATAATCACCATTTAGTCTTTTATATAAGCAAGCATAGAATGAATATAATAGAAGGTAGAGTGCAGAGCGCAGAGTAATATTGTTTTGGGAAATGTGTGTGTGTGTGTGTGTGTGTGTGTGTGTGAGAGAGAGAGATACGTAGCGTTCTACTGTGGACCGCAGTTAACGGTGTGTTCAAGTCCCGGGTGGACAGGTTAGGCGCGCAGGTGTAGGAGTTGGGAATCTCCAGAAATTAAATTAAAATCCTGACTCTGCTGCTTAATTGGTGAGTGGGTTTAGTTCACTGTGCCTCAGTTTTTCAATCTGTCAGATAAAGAAGGAGGCTAAAATGTGCTACAGAGCCCACAAATATTAGAAATTATCTATAATAAAAGTGTAATATGCCAATTAGACCAGACAGCCAAATGACCTTCCAGACATCATTCCAGGTGAAGCCACAGTGGCAGAGGCCGAGACAGAGGCAGTTAGGGGTGATCAGGCAGGCAGGTGAGCAGTTAGGGGCAATCAGGCAGGCAGGCAAGTGGTTAGGGGCGATCAGGCAGGCAGGCAAGTGGTTAGGGGCGATCAGGCAGGCAGGCAAGTGGTTAGGGGCGATCAGGCAGGCAGGCAAGTGGTTAGGGGCGATCAGGCAGGCAGGCGAGTGGTTAGGGGCGATCAGGCAGGCAGGCAGAGGCAGTTAGAGGTGATCAGGCAAGTGGTTAAGGGTGATCAGGCAGGCAGGCAGGTGAGCAGTTAGGGGCAATTAGGCAGGCAGGCAGATGATTGGGGCAATCAGGAAGGGAGGCAAGTGATTAGGGGTGATCAAGCAGGCAGGCAAGTGGTTAGGGGCGATCAGGCAGGCAGGGAAGTGGTTAGGGGTGATCAAGCAGGCAGGCAGAGGCAGTTAGAGGCAATCAGGCAAGCAGTTAGGGGTGATCAGGCAGGCAGGCAGAGGCGGATAGAGGCGATCAGGCAGGCAGGCAAGCAGTTAGGGGCAATCAGGCAGGCAGGCGAGCGGTTAGGGGCGATCAGGCAGGCAGGCGAGTGGTTAGGGGCGATCAGGCAGGCAGGAGAGTGGTTAGGGGCAATCAGGCAGGCAGGCAAGTGGTTAGGGATGATCAGGCAGGCAGGCAGGTGAGCAGTTAGGGGCAATTAGGCAGGCAGGCAGATGATTGGGGCAATCAGGAAGGGAGGCAAGTGATTAGGGGCGATCAAGCAGGCAGGCAAGTGGTTAGGGGCGATCAGGCAGGCAGGCAAGTGGTTAGGGGCGATCAGGCAGGCAGGGAAGTGGTTAGGGGTGATCAAGCAGGCAGGCAGAGGCAGTTAGAGGCAATCAGGCAAGCAGTTAGGGGTGATCAGGCAGGCAGGCAGAGGCGGATAGAGGCGATCAGGCAGGCAGGCAAGCAGTTAGGGGCAATCAGGCAGGCAGGCGAGCGGTTAGGGGCGATCAGGCAGGCAGGCGAGTGGTTAGGGGCGATCAGGCAGGCAGGAGAGTGGTTAGGGGCAATCAGGCAGGCAGGCAAGTGGTTAGGGATGATCAGGCAGGCAGGCAGGTGAGCAGTTAGGGGCAATTAGGCAGGCAGGCAGATGATTGGGGCAATCAGGAAGGGAGGCAAGTGATTAGGGGCGATCAAGCAGGCAGGCAAGTGGTTAGGGGCGATCAGGCAGGCAGGCAAGTGGTTAGGGGCGATCAGGCAGGCAGGCAAGTGGTTAGGGGCGATCAGGCAGGCAGGAGAGTGGTTAGGGGCAATCAGGCAGGCAGGCAAGTGGTTAGGGATGATCAGGCAGGCAGGCAGGTGAGCAGTTAGGGGCAATTAGGCAGGCAGGCAGATGATTGGGGCAATCAGGAAGGCAGGCAAGTAGTTAGGGGCAATCAGGCAGGCAGGCTGGCAGGGCAGCGTTTAGGAGCCAATGGTCCCAAATTATGAGAGGGATATCCGACTGCCAGTTTAGGCCCGATTTCACAGGGATCCCTACAGGATCGGGCCTAAACTGGCAGTTGGACATCCCCTGAGGATTGTGAGAGAGTACCAGCCAGGGTCCATAGGGGACTGCAATGTATGAGTGGGTTACAGAGCAGTGGCCAGAAAAGACTGGTGGTGGGAGGGGAGCCAGAAAACAGAGGATGAAAAGAAGCAATACTCTCTCCTGTTGTTCCTGTGGAACAAACATTGGATAGATTTCTCATTACATCCCACCTCCTCCCACCTCCACTTTTTTCCTGCACTCTTTGAATTTATATAAACAATTTGGTTTATGTTATAATGAATCTGATGAAAAATCACTGAGGACCACAAAAACATAAGTAAAAATTAAAGAGCAAAGTCCATCCAGAGTGTTTTACTATTTTTACTTAAGTAGCAACATACCAGAAAAACTAGTGCCCCAGTCCTTAATAATCATAGTTACTATTTACTGAGTATTCCTAAGAAGCCCAAACATTTTCTCATCCAGTGAAGTCTCCACAACAATTCTGCAAGGCAGGAATTACTAGACTCAGCTGAAGGACAAGGAAACTGAAGCTTGGAGGCCGTGCAGCTTCATCAAGGTCTCACACTCCTGTGAGGCAGAGCAGGACAGACACTGGGTCTCCGCTTTCAAAGATTCTACCCCTGGCTGCCTCGTGAGTGATTCTGTGGGACCCTTTATACACTACACAGTCTCTACTAACTCTCTTTCTTTAATCAACAAACACCGAGCCTTGGAGACAAAGGCATATAAAGTGAAAAAAATAAATAAATAAAGGTTCTGTGTTTACAATGGTGGGTGATCATTATCTTCATGGATACAAAGCTCAGCTCTGTTTTGTCAGCACGCTCTCTGGAGTATGTATATAGAGCATGCTCAAAAGTAGGGTGGCAACTGATGGAGTGGAACCAAAACCTGGTGATGTCAAGGTATATTTAGTCATTGCTCAGATGTGCTTCCAAAACATTACTGGACGGCCAAGAATCATCTAACGCTATTTCTTTATTTACACAGTTCTTTTATGTACACAAGCATACAACCATTTCTTATTAAGAAGCATTAAAAGTAACACAGGACACGTTTCTAGATCCTTTCATCCAAGGATATGAAAGTACTCTACAGACACACCCATTATTTCTGCTAAGTAAATCTCTTTGGCCCATTTCAGAGATGGGTACACCAAAATATAAAACTTGGGAATTTAAACTCATATTTTTACTGTAATCACTAAGTCATGAATCTAATAGCCAGATGGAATCTTTCAATACCAGGATTTTATGTGCTGAAAATTCCTTTCCATTTTTCCTGAAAGGGATATCTTTAAAACAATTTCTTTTTTAATTCTGGTAAAATACACATAAAATTTACTACCTCAACCACTTTTATTTATTATTTTTTAAAATATATTTTTACTGATTTCAGAGAGGAAAGGAGATGAATGAGAGAATCATTGATTGGCTGCCTCCTGCATGTCCCCTACTGGGGATTGAGCCCACAACACGAGCATGTGCTCTTGACCAGAATCGAACCTGAGACCCTTCAGTCTGCAGGCCAATGCTCTATCCACTGAGTCAAAATGACTAGGGCTACTTTAACCACTTGTAATTGTACAGTTCAGAGGGATTCAATACATTCAACATTGCTGAACATCCATCACCAAAACTGAACATGTACTTATTAAACAACACCCTATTCTCTACCCCATTGAAGCCCCTGGACACCACCATTCTATGGCTGTCTCTATGAATATGACTACTTTATGCACCTCATATAAATGGAATCATATAGTATTATCCTTATTCCACATATAATGTCCTCAAGGCTCATCCATACCGCAGCATGTATCCAAACTGCTTAATTTAAGGCTGAATTAAATTCCACTGCATGGATATTCCACATTTTGGTTATCCATTAATCCATCAATGAACACATGGAGTATGTCTACATTTTTGCTATTATGAATAACGTGTGGGTGTGCAGATATCTCTTCAAGTCCCTTCTAAACTCTTTGGGGTTTATACCCAAAAGTAGAATTGCGGGATCATATCATAAGTCTATTTTTAATTTTTGGAGAATACTCCATCCTGCTTTCCACAGTGGCTGTACCATTTATATTCCCACCAGCCATGCACAAGGGTTCCAATTTCTCTACATAACTTCCAACACTTGTTATTTTCTGTTTGTTTGGTTCCTTTAGGTACTAGTCAACCGAAGGGGTGTGAATTGGCATCTGAATGAGGTTCTGAAAGGGATATATAGATTTTGAAATTACTTAGAGAAAGTCCAATTATTGTACAGGTCAGTGGTAGGTAACAATAGCTGAACTCGGTCTTAAGTCCCAAGTCCACATTCTCCTTCCCTTGGAGTACCATGTCCTATATGCTTCCTAATGATCAGGCATTTAAGAGCTCTTTCTACCCACACACAGGAAGCCAACTGGCCTGGCTCTTTCTGTCTCGTCTCTTCTCTGTGTTTCTCACTTTAACAGAATGTGTGTTTTTCCTTAGCTTCCCTTGATGGCCAGATGACTACAGTGTAAAACTAAACAAAAAACCTTAAATTTAAAAATAATCAGCAAGTATAAACCTGAATATGTATTAAGTGTCAAAGCAGAGGGCAGGAAAGGAAGATGTGAGGCCTCAGCCAGTGGGTACAGGGCCTATGTTGCCCTTAGCTATATACTAGAGGACAGCAATTGCTCAATACATACTCCCTGAATTTATGTTGAGTGGATGAACCATAGGCATGACAGGAGCTCCTATTGTGCATATAACCCATCTCTAGAACACTGCCTGAAGGCCATGCTTGTATTAAGAAGCAAAGGCCATGCTTGTATTACGAAGCACAGTAAAAGGAAACAATTAGAGCTCTGGACAAGGGTCAATTCAACCCTCCATCATCACAGCAGTAAACCCCTCCACAGGCATTTACCTATTTAGTCCTCACAGCAGCTCTGGGACTTGGTACTGCTAGCTGCCATGTACTAGAGAGAAAACTGAGGTGCATAGAAATGGAATTCCTCGTCTGATGCTCTTGCTCACTATGCTGCACTGCCTCCCTGGCCTGTATCATTTACTAATGGCTAGAGTTCTAAAAGTCTCCCCTAAGTTCCTATGCACTCCTAAATTCTCAAAGCCATACAGTTTCACAGAAAAGTCTCCGTGGAGATAACCACCGTTGTAAAGGTATCTTTATTTCCTGCTGCAAAATGCCTTCATTAAGTCACTTAAAACCTATGTTTTCCTATAGAAACCTATCAAGCGCTAAACAAACCATTTATCATTTTGTTCTCAAAATTATGTGGCTATCTATATATATATATATATAAAAGCCTAAGTGACCTTTGCAACCAGATGATCAGAATGATGGGTTAACCAATCGCTATGATGCCCTCTGACCACCAGGGGGCAGATGCTCAACATAGGAGCTGCTCCCTGGTGGTCAGTGCACTCCCACAGCCAACCTCTTACAGCCAGCCAATTACCCCCGGTCCCTCCCCGCAACCGGCAGGCCCCCAAACCCTGGCCAGCAGCCAACAGGCCCCAGCCTGCCCGGCCCCGATCAGGACTGGGTGAGACAGGCCCGCTAAGCTCCAATCATTGGCCAGGCCTAGGGACCCCTCCTGTGCACAAATTTCATGCATTGAGCCTCTAGTCAGTAGATAAAATTGGGAACTTGGGGAAGTTTGAGTCCAGAAATCTACCTGGATAAATTATTAAATTCCTCTCTCTCTCTCTCTCTCTCTCTCTCTCACACCAAAACAAATGAACAAACAAATAAAACTTGTCAACTGATTAAAATATCATTTAAAAATACCTGCTGTTAAAAATATGCTCTACTGGGGGGAATGGATCACCTCTTTAATTCACTTTTACACAGTAATAAAATTAAAAGCAATTAAACTTAGGTGCCCTTATAAAAAGATCATGTGAGAATTCTCTGACTTGCATACCTGAGGTATGATTGACATTTTCTTCCTTAAATCGTGAAGTCCAATTTCAGTTGTTAAGATCTTATCAATCCAAATTTTACCTTCGGGTTCTGACAATCTAAAAAGGGCTGAGATGAGGGAACTTTTTCCAGCTCCTGTTCTTCCCACAATGCCAACCTGCAAAGAAATCCAGGCAAGATTTTTAAAAACACATAATATGCAACAGACTGAGGAGAAATCCTGGTTGATGAAGACAAATTAAGTTCTACACTGAATCTAGTCTGAATTTCTCAATATGGACACTGTCAGCATTTTGGGCCAGATGACTCTTTGTTGTGTGACAGTAGCTGTCCTTTGCTTTATATGATGTTTGCCAGAATCCTGGGGTTCTATCTATCTAGATGCCAGTAGCACCCCCCAAAGTGTGCCAACCAAAAAGTGTCTGACATATGTCCTTTGGGGTGGCAAACTGCCCCTGGTGGTTTTCTTCTCTGTCCAAAAAAAGTTAAAGAGACGCAATCTCCTGGCAATGAAAAGCCAGTCGACTTCTATGTGGTCAATAAGAAGTCAGGTTTAAATTCACTTTATCCCTGTGTCTGGGTATTTTGAAACTTGAGAATTTCTTGGATACTTTTATTGTGGTGCCAACAAGTCAAGTCAGAAGTGTTATACATAAACAAGTATTCCTTTTTCCCAGGTCCTACCTTTTAAGAGGAATTATTGTTTGGTAAAGAAACTAAATCACTTCTGGATATTAAATATCTGGTTATGTTTGTTCTTGAAAGGAAAGATCTAAAAATTTTAAAATGTAGGTTTCAGTGTCTTAAAAGACAGTAAGTAGCAAGTAGTCAAAATACACATAATGAAATCAACAACAACAACAACATAAGAAACATTTGCTATTTATATAAGGCCTTTCATCTGAGCAGTTCAAAAGGCATTTTACAAACCAATTAATAGTTATAAATTGCCCCTTGGGAAAGAAACATGTCAAGTATCAGTCTAGTTATAAAAACCAGAGAGAAATTAAGTGCTCTGACAATAAGATCAAAGAATCAATATAATGCTGGTCAGAAATGAAACAGTATTGTAAAAACTGGCTTTTAGCTATGTGCTTTTAAATCTGTATGCAGAAACTGGTGTGTGTGTGTGTGTATTATATTTGTTTGTTTGTTTTGGGGTGGGGGGAGATGGTTTTTTATGTGTGTTTTTAAACCAAGGAGCTTGCCCAACTGAAAATTCCTTGGTGGGAGCTTCCCAGCAGATATCTCTATTCAGGAATCTGGAATCAATGAGGGGAATAAGATATGCTTTCAATCACTAAATTATTTCACTAGACTTTAAAAACTCACGGCTTTAAACACAGAAAAACTAAACCTTTCTGAGCACTGATTATATGGTGGGAACTGTATATATTTTCTCATTTGAATAACTCCAAAGATTCAAAGCCTAATTGTAAAATCAATAATGGCATTTCAAAAAAGTATTCATTGCCCAGGCTGAGGCTCAGGATAATAGGACTGGGAGCTCCAAACTAAAAGTGAGGATGACAAGAAAATGGCCATTCAAAGAAAATCCGCCTCTGTTTCTCTCTGCTGGCCGGTCATCAAAACTAAGCTGGAGTCTTTCACAGGCCACCAGTGGGTTTTACCAATTGCCCATGGAGACTGTCCCCAATCAGTACATTTACATTCATAACACCAAAGAGACAGTCTTCTTTTAGCTGCTTTGCAACTGCTAAGGTTGGTCTGAGGAATGACACCAGAGTGTCATTTTGCCCCTGAATCTCTCTTCATACATCCAATTCAACATGATTAATACCCAATACCCCACTCACAACAGCTGTTCCCCTACTGACGTCCCCTCTTCACCCCCCCCCCCCCCCGCAACTTCTTTTCCAGGCTCACGGGCTCAGAACATTCACCTTATTTGTAGCTCTTTCCAACACTGGCACAGCCCTGAAGATTCTACTTCTGCAATGTGTCATGACCCCAACCTCCTCATTATAATGCCCAGACCTCACCTGTGTGCAAGGCTGCATTACCACGTAAAAAAAAAAAAAAAACCACACACACACACACAAAATAAAACCAACCCTTTTCTTAATCATAATCACTGAGAGTAAATTTGAAGGTAAATATATACTAGCAGTAATTCCAGCACTCAGATAAAATAATTCTTAAGATGTTTAAATATATTCTTTCCAGATGCACCCGCGCGTGTGAGTGTGTTCTTAAGATATTAGCTCATATATTTAAAGAAAATGGGATTAATATGAATATAATATTATAACCTGCTTTTGTTTAATATTTAATAAGTTATTTTAATGGCAACATGATATTGAGTATGTGATCGTTTATTATCAAATCCCCTCTTTGTAGATATTTTGCTATTATAAATAACTCTGTGTCAAATGCCCTTGAAGGTAAATCTTTGCAAACAACCTTAATTATTTCCTTCAGATAAATTCTTAGATGTGGAATTGCTGCCAGACAGGTATGAACATTTTCAAAGGAGGCTGTTAAGTACCTGTGAAACTACCTTCCATAAATAGACCAATTTCTACTTTTACCTGATTCACTGCACATCCACAAAACTGGGTGTTATAACTTTTTTTTAAGCAACATCAGTTTCATTCCAAAAAGCGGAATCATGTTCCCTATTAACATCTTTCTGGTAGTACACAATAGACAGTGGTTTCCTGCCTCTTGCATCTTCCCACTACGGTCCATGTGCACTCACTTCTCAGGCTAAACCTCCCAATGACCCCTCTACGCTTGTCTGTGTACCTGGAAGTCTTTTCTACAAAACTGTCTAACAAACCTCTCTATCCTTAATCTCCAAAAGTCAGCGTCCTTGCGATTACTAGGTAGTTGTGGGGATTAAAAGTGAAAATGAGTGTTGCATGCGTGGGGGTTCATTTCCCTGAAGGCTTTGCAGGTGCCTAGTTCTTCATTCAGTGAATCAAGGCATCACACCTTTGCTTATACTGGTCCCATCACCTGGAATGACTTTCACATGCATTTCCACCTATTGAAATCCTAACCACATCACAAATTCTTTTTCAAATGCCAAATTTCTTGGAAACATTCTACCTTTCCCCCTAACAGATGTTACAACATCTTCTAAACTTCCATAAAAATTGTGACCTCCTTCTATCTCAGATGGCAGCCATTTTTATAATTCCTTATTTCTTCTCTGGACTGCATGTGTTGACAGTGGGCTCTGCATTAGTTCACCTTTGAATTATTTATATTACCTGGGGTGTCCTGCACAAAAGGGGCATTTTGTTGAGAGTTTGGGGAATCTACCTCAGGTTGGAGAAATTTATGGAACATCTACTCCCATATTGTTTAGGTATACAATAAGCTGAACAGAGAAGAGAGACATGGCAGATGGATCCTATAACTATAAATGGGATTGCAAATGGCCAACCCCCTCACTTTCATGGGCCAGACAACCATTTGTACACCCTGTGATAACAACAGCTATCTTTGTCCAAGCGATTACTCTGTGCTGGTCTCCGTGCTAGTAGATGCTTTACATGTCTCACCTTGTGGAGAACAGAAAACTAATCTGTGGGGTGGTAAGTGACATAGAACTTTCTAGAGAAGGGGTGGGGAACATCCAGCCCATGGGCTGTATAAGGCCAGAGAAATCATTTGGTCTGGCCCTGCTAAGGCATTGGGGTGAGTTAATTCAATGTTTGACCAAATGTAATAGGCTAATTTCTAAGTTGATAATTTCGTATGGCCCAGGAGTGATATTATAAATATCCAAAGGACCCTTGGCAGAAAAAGATTCCCCACCTCTGATCTAGAGCAACCTGCTCAATCATAGCAGTTGGGGTAATTGATGAGCTTAATTTCAAACTGTCAAAGGACATTTCAAAGGCTATCAGTCATCAAAAACTGCCTTAGGGAGTAGAACTTCAGGAGAGGGGGCCTTTTTCAAATGGGATTCTGAGCCAAAAGCTCTGCTGGGCTTGAGAGTCTGCATTTCTAAGAAGTCCAGGTGATGGGGGTGCTGCTGCCCTGCGGTCTGAGTAGGAAGAAAACCGAAAGTGGACTGGGGAGTGGGACACTCTGGAGTGAGGGGAGGGGTTCCTGAGAAAGTACTCTGTAAAAAAGGAGGAAATGCAGGGAACTAATATTTTTTCACATTATAGCAAGATCAAGCACACAACTGTAAAATGTATTACCCAAGTAATAGCTCTGAGCAAGAAAAAAATAATAAACCAAAATTAATCTACCTCTTGGGCTGGGAAATGCTTTACAATGGCCCAGTACTCACTAAAATGATCAAATCAACCTCAAAATCGCCTAAATGAAAAATGCAGCCAGTGTTTAGAATCTTAACGAGGTTGCCTAGGGCGCTATTTGCCTCATTTTGGTTCTTTCTTTTACTTGCTATTTCTTCTGCGAATTAGATTGCTGCTAAGTACCTATTTGACTTGCTCGTTTACTGCAACTTTCAGGAATCTGGACAGCAGAGGAAATACGTGCAAGAGAATAAAGCAGCACTTCACACATCCCCACGTTTCCTGAACAGCCTCTCTCAATCAAATGCCAGACCGAAGGGGTGTCCCGGAGTAACAGGTCTGGCACAGGTGTGGAGATGGGAGCCGAGACCTTCACAGGCACAGTGAAATCATTTCATGACTACGCTGGGCAGGTACGATCTCTAAACACACAAGTGGAGCACCAAGTGATACTGTGGTGGGCTGAGACACAGACCAAAAACCAAGCTACTGGAGTTACCATACTTCAGTCTCCAAACTCAATTTTCCCACAAACATTTTAGAATTTCAGATAATCCTATGACTCGGGGTGGGGGATGGGGGGAAGGTGTGTGTTTTAGATTGAAGAATACAAATCTGTTACGTTTCTAAGTTGTATGACCTTGTTTCTTAGATAATTCATACTCCGAGGTTTCCTGGGAAATTTAATTCATGTTGCAAATTAACAGAATTATGTCTGGCACGTGAAATCCGACAGTCACAGTATCTGCCGGTGAGTGAACCTCCCTGACAGTGCTCTGAGGGACCGGACTCCGTCGAGAGCAGTAGTTAATGTTTCCCCTACACAGCAGTCCTCACTTTCCTCCCAACCTGCAATATAACTAGAAATAATGAGCCAGCGCGTGCCACGTGACTCAGCAGAGCTCCCGGGTATTATCTGGGCATTAAGTTGAAGAGTTATTCTTTCATGTCACAAGGGTATCATTCATTAAATTATGGCTATAGTCCACTAAATGGGTCTGTGGTGGAAAAGAGCTTAACAGAGCAGTGCTTAAGGCATTTAATGCATCTAGGTAACGGGTTGTTTACAGGAGCTGTCCTGGGTGTCTGTTTTTGTTACTGGTCGATTCACACCTGCGTGTTACGCACTCTCTCGCAGCCAGCAGTGCCTCCCCACCCACCGTGTGCCTGCAGAATGCCATTTTCTGGGGAACAAAGATGAAAAAAGATGTGATCTGACCTTACGAAGCTTCAGTGTACTTACTGTGAGGTCAGACCCCAAATTACAAAGCATGGCACAAGTACTAACTTTATTTTTTAATTGTGGTAAAATACACATAACAAAGTTTATCAACTTAAACCATATTTTAAGTATACAGTTCAGTAGTGTTAAATACATCCTCATTGTTGTGCAACCAATCTACAAAACTCTCTTGCCTTGCAATGCAACTCTATACCTATGAAACACTAACGTCCATTCGCCTCTCCTGCCGGCTGCTGGCAACCGCCATCCTACTTTCTCTGTCTCTGAACCTAACGATGCGCCTAACCTCATCCAGGTGGAATCATGCAGCATCGGTCGTTTTGTGTCTGGCTTCTTTCATTTAAAATAATGTCCTCAAGGGTCATCCATGTGTCAAAAGGTCCTTCATTTATAAGGCTGAATAATACCCCATTGTTTGGATCTACCACATTTTGATTATCCATTAATCCCTTGGGTTATTTCCAACTTTTGGCTACTGTGACGAATCCTTCTATGAACATGGGGGTACTATAAATGCTATTTTAAGAGAATATGTAAGATGCTGTGGCAGAGTTGAGGGTGTCACAGAGGCAGACACATTAGAGTTGACTCTGAAAACAAGGAGGCTCTGAAAATCCAGGTATGAAAAAAAGGCTCCCTGTGGAAAGGGAGCCAGGAGGCCTGATGCTCTAGCAGAAACTTCACACTAGCCAAGTGCAGGGGGGGTCGGGGGTGGGCATGTTGGGAATTGAGGCTCGAGGGGTAGGTAGGAGTAGAGCTTTCTACAGCCTAGTCTGTTCTGGTTAAAACCACTTCTTTAAGAGCCCCAGCTGAGGGCCCCAGCTCCCATTGTCGGTACACTTAGACCCTAGTAGGGCCAGGATGCAACTCCTTTGGGTCCACCACGTGTGTCTTCCCCTACCCCCTGGGCTTCCTTCCATCAAATTTGAGTGAGTCTCTGGGCCCTTTACTGCCCCCAGCTGGTTCCTGAGTCCTGACTGGGTCATGGATTCCAGAATCTTCTCTGGTGGCTGAGCGCTGGCCATACCACCCCTGATAGAGTGGACCTGGGGCTATGGTTCCAGCAGTGGATCACCCAGGCCAGGAGCTATTGGGGACCCATAGGGATAAGACCAGTGTCCCAGAAAGAAGCAGCCTGCTGGTGGGAGGGCAGGGGAATGATAGCAAAGGATGGATTAGAGGAGGGCAAGTCTACAGAATGGGCTAAGGAACAGAGGGCAGCTGCTAAAGGCCACCCTGGGGAGGAAGAGAAGGACTGTGAAATACAAAGAAGTAAAAATTGATTGGAACTAGATACTAGAGAGATACTAATAAGTAGCCAGGGTTGACTTCCAAGACTTAGGTGTGAATAATGAGATGTTGGATCCATATCCTGGGGCAGGGTAAGTTCCAGCCTTGGCCCAGGGCTCACCAACCACCATGAGGCAACTTATACCACAAGGAGAGAAATATTGGTATTCACATTCATGGTCGGTTTCCAAGATTTACCTATAGTCACCAATGTAATTTGCTTCCACAGAAGAACAAAGGGGCCCCTGACTCATTCACAAGGAAGCCAACAGTCGGATGCAGCCACTAAACTTTTAGTTACGATTTTAAAGAGGCAAGGTGGTTTAAACAAACCTTTTCTCTTGACTTAATGAGTGCTGTCAGGTGTTTGAGTACCAGAGGCCCGTCCAGGCTGTATGTGAAGTTAACGTTGTCAAAGACAATCACACCTTCATGGGGCCAGGCTGGCGGGGGGCGTTTTTCGTATTCCCAAGGTGCTTCTTTCTCAAGGTTTGTGTATTCCATCACCCTTTCTACTGAAATCATCTGTAAAACAGAGGACATCGTGGGTTTATGGATGGTAAGAGACTGTAAATGGACCACTCTGTTATTTTATTTTGAACCATTCTGTTTTTATACCTAGTTGATTAAGGATATCTCATGTCGTAACACCCCCAAAGGAGAGAAGTTAAGAACTGGATGAAGACTTTGATGATTTACAAACTTGTTCATCATCTTTTGACACTTTTACTTAAGGGAACTTCCCTCAACATTATATTAAGAGAGAAAAGAATGCTAAGATCTCATTTATCTACTTTTCATACCTGAATAAAAAAAAATACAAGAGGATTTTGTTAAAGAAAAGACTACTTATAGCCACCAATCAGTAATTTAAGCTATGGAAGGGCCATCTGTTATACATGAATTAAACTGGATGGTCACCAAACCTCATTTTAATAGTCACTTTGTACTTCATTAGAAGAGTAAAATGAATATATTTCATTTTTATCATTTTTCTCCTTTTAGGAGAAGGTGCAAATATTCATAAGAGGAGATAATTTACATATTGACTATGCCCTCCCAAACAAGTGTACTGGTAACTCAACACCTTTGACTAGACATCAGAGAGGAGCTTAATTCTACCAGAAAGAGGAACCCCAGCAAATTCAGGTGTTCAGTGGTAAATTGCTAAATGCTAAAATGGGGTGGGGGGAGGAGATGCCTATCAATTAAACAAAGAAAAAACCTAAAAATAATAATTTTTTAAAGCAGGAATGAGGAACTACCCCACTAAGAAAAATAAATAAACGGGCCTCTGAGAAATTAGCTTATATCCACTCCAGGATTTCAGAACCTCCCTCCCACAGAGACCTGTATTACATTTGAAGACAGCTTGTGATGAATATAAAACCTGCTGACATGGCATACATAAGACTAAGAAAAAGATGTATACATTATATTTTACATTAATTTTAAACAGATGGAAGAAGGATCTGAAACACTCCGTTAGCTCCGATGTAAAAATAACAGTTTTAATATTTTACATAAGGAGCGCTTTTATGCTGTTTAATGGGAAGGAGACTGGAAAAGGCTAAGAACGTCAAGATAAACATTACCATATTCTCGACTTCAGCACTTTGCCTGACGCACCACTGGAACATCCCCATGAGGGTGAGGGCGTAGGACAGTGCTAGGCCAACCTGCCCGGCATCCAAAGCTAAATGACGAAAAAAAGGGGAGTCAAAACAGTCCATTCTAAACCAGAGTCTGGCTCCTTCTGTCACTTTACCAAAAAGACTCCTTTAAAGTATTTAAACACATAGCATTCAATAATAGTAATAGTTACACTTTCACTATCTGTTGATTGAGACAGGACACAAAAACCCCCGCTGTGAATTCACAATGAATACTAAATGAGTTTATGAATCCCATAGGACTGACACACACCTGGCAGATGATATAGGTGAGGAAGTCATTATTTAGAGTCTCCTCATTGTGGTTTCCAGGACCATTATGTAATTTCACTCACTAGGTTCAATGCAACTGCGGTTGGAAACCCCTAAAGACAAAGCAATGTGTACTAAAAGCCAGTGCTTTGAAATCCAAAACACTCCTCTCATTGTTCCATTATTCAGTACTGTGATTTGGTGCTGTAATATGGAATAATTAGGGATGGCGAATTCAAGCCGTGCACGCCAACCCCTGCTCATCTGGTACCCATGGGGCAGTGAGGATAACATTCCTTCCTGCTGAGCATCTTTCTCCACCCAGTGCACGGCACCTACAACCAAGAGATCTGAGTGGTCCTATAGCTAAAACCTAAAGCCCTAAGCTGGACAAAATGCTTACAGGTGAACTTGGTTCTATCCTCACAATTACCAGACACTACCAGGATGCTCAGGAGGTCATCTTGCTACATCTGCACAGGTCTCAACCCATTCAAAGAAGATCAAAGGAATCATCATCCAGACCCCAATGGTCCTATTCATGGACCAAACAGCGGAATCACACCCAACCTCACACACTGCAAATGCTCTAATACAAACCCACTAGGTATTAGACAAGGTGGCAAGAGTTTAATTTAATACTTATAAATTCAGCTATACATTGTAATCATACCACAAATAGTTACTCCCATCCGTACTTACTATTTTCCAGAATCAGGGACCCAAAGGCAACAACGGTGACAAAGATGGCACAAATGGCATCCAGACGCACAGCGAACCATCGGGACGTGGTCAGAAACAAGAACCAAGCCTCTGAGGTTGTGAAGCACAGTAAGCACACAAAAAAGTAGAAAGACCACATTAACCACTTCGAATGAGGGGGAACATTGTACTCAGTTGAGCTACAGAAGATTTTTACACAAAGGAAGACAGCAGAGTTGCACACCCAGGGAACCTGAAGATTCCAGAAAGCTAAGTGCAATATACTCAGGCATCAGTACAGTGGATTTCTCCTGATTTTGTGGGAAGCATGCACTAAAAAAATTCAACCCTTAGGTTATAAACAGAAATGTGATCCATCTACAGAACATGGAAACATGGTCTCGTCGGTGCATTTCTTCCTCAGCTGGGCCTCCGCATGAAGCTGTCTCTCATGTGCTGTTCCCAGTGCTCCAAAGCAGAGAGGACAGCTCCCGGTCTGTTTCTAGCACCTTCCATACTAACTACAGGGCCCTGCACAGTGTTTATGCCTTAGGAGCCTGTATCTAAATGACCATCTCACTAAAGGGATCTGCATGTATCGTTCAAAATATGAGACAGATTGGAAAGCTTCACAGATACAAAGAACATTACATATCAAGAGTGTGGCAAATCTGACAATTAGGAAGTGGATCTCCTCAGCCACTTCTGCCACCCCACATGTTCTGAAAAAGGGGTTGGCAAACTATGCCCTATGGCCAAGAACGGCCCACCACCTGTTTCTATAAATAAAGTTTTATTGGAACATAGCCACAACCATTTGCTGATGCATTATTTTTGCCTGCATTTGTGCTACAACAGCAAAGTTGACTAGTTGCTACAGAGCTGATATGGCAAACAAAGCCTAAAATATTTACCATCTGCTCTTTACAAAAAAAGTTTCCTGATGCCTGCCCCAAAGGGACAGAAAGTCACGGGCCCAGTGATAGAAGAACAACGCAAGCCAGGCCGGGTAAAGGGGAAGGTGGTGCTGTTACTGAGGAAGAGGGGAGCGCAGAGGGGGCAGGGGTGGGGAGGAAGATGTGCAGCGACAGGATGTGGGGCTGGCCCCAGGGGGAGGCAGAGAGAATGCTAGCCAACAAGGCTCAGGAGGCAGCAGGTCCCATCCTTTGAAACCATTTCCAGAAACATACAGACCTGAATGCAAATCCTGGTGTGCATCAAACAGTTCCTGAAACCTCTCCTCAGCTTTGTATGCCCGGATGGTCCAGAGTCCCTGGAGAGAAGACGATAAGTGGGAAAACACCGGGCTCCGAGCTGGGGAAGCAAAGAGAGACAGAGAAAGTCAGTGGGAAACCATCTGTGGTGGCATGTCCCAACAAATAGCACCACCAGCGCCTTCCAGCGGGGGGGAGGGGGAGAGGGGGCTGGGGCAGAAACGGCTGTGCTCCTTCTGGGAGGACCCTGCAGGTCAACCCTCAAGCCCCTGGTCACACCATGCTTTCCCTTAACCACCTGGAAATAAAAGCTTCTTTCTGACCCCATCTTTGGCCAGCTTCAAATCATAGCTAGTTTTAGATAAATTATTTCTTTGCTAACTCATTCATCACTGTCCTGCTCAAAAGATCTGTTGGTAAAACCTGGGTGTTTAGGGGAAGGTAAGCTCTCACTTGTGTTACAGGAGGCTGCAGAGATTTTATGAAATGACAGGGAAAAACTCAAACTTAATGCCAGAGCCTGATTCCTTAGCCTGGCATCGAGTGTCTTTGTGTCACACAATACCACGCATGTGGGCACTGCACATGTATTATGCTCAGTTAGTATCCACAGTTCTACAAGCAAGGAGGGAGCAGGCCTCCATGTGTGGACAGCCCTGGGCTGTGGGCCATCTGACCATCCGCTCCGCCTGGGGCTCTTTCCAGACTGGGGACCATTAGGGTTAGGGTCCCAGCCTGTGACAGTGCTGAAAGGAGAAAACATTCTCCGAGGCAGATATGACCTCACATTTTCCCTTGTATCTAATTCAGGCAAAGAACCTTAAGCGACTCTGGGATGGTTCTAAGACCAGTTTTAGGCTTGTGGTCTTACTCTAGCATCCACACTGTTCTCTCTCCACCATACTGAGCAACTTTTAACTTCTATTTACTTTAGCTCCCTTTAACCTTGGACTTTGAAGAGAGCAATATAAACACAGATTGAGCTCATGTGCCAAATCAGAAAGGTTGGAAGCTCCATAGAGGCCTTTTCTGCACCCCCCAGCACCATGGTCGGCAAACTGCGGCTTGCGAGCCACATGCGGCTCTTTGGCCCCTTGAGTGTGGCTCTTCCACAAAATACCATGGCCTGGGCAAGTCTATTTTGAAGAAGTGGCATTAGAAGAAGTTTAAGTTTAAAAAATTTGGCTCTCAAAAGAAATTTCAATTGTCGTACTGTTGATATTTGGCTCTGTTGACTAATGAGTTTGCCGACCACTGCCCTAGCAGATGCCCCAGCCCGCCCCCGAACATGGCCAGTCTGGCTATAAGGTGCTCATCATCAGGATGACTCAGGGGACTTACATGGCTCATTATATCAAGAGAGTGCTACACACGGTGCAGAGAACTCATGGTCTCATGCCCAGAGCAAATTTGTCACATAAACTATTTCACCATCGACAATTCTTCTGATAAGGAAAAAGAGGTTCTACAATTCTCCAGAGCTTGGACGTCCTCCTTACTTGCTTCCCTCCTCAGGAGGTCAAAGTGGCAATTGATTATTCCCACAGGGTGGACTCTATAAATCAGGCGTCACCCAGCCATGAACACCAGGGCACCCAAAGAACACATCACCGTCTTTACCGCATACCTAAGAGCGATAGTGGTACAATAGGAATCTGGACCTGTGGAAAACTATCCTCTGTCTTCCACACGCCATTCAGGGCTGAGCAGATACCAGGATGAGTGAATTGGAGGGTTTGCAAAGAAAATTGACTAGTACAAAGAGAGAGGGGATGCCAAGGCTCTGGTATTATCTTGCCCAATGTAATATCCTTTTCCTGCCAACAAAGCTGACTATCCTGAAGTAGACCTATGTAACACTCATGGCATTAGTCACCAGTCACAGACAAATGTAACCTACATTTCACAAGACAGACAGCTGTGTTTTCCCTGATCCTGAGGACTCTTTGGGACACATAGTTGCAAATCTTCCCTGGCAAGGTGGGCGGGGAACTGCATGCAAGGACCTTGGGCTGAGAGCCTTGCTATAGGCTCTTGTTAATGCTATGGGTGACCTGCTAGCTGTCATGTTCTTAATGCCGTTAGTAGAAGCCAGCAAGCACTGTTTAAGCCTCGACTCAAGTAATCCTCACAAGAACTCCAGAGGGCAGGTGTATTATATCCTTGATAGAAGGAAAAACAGGCTGAGGGATTAAGAGCACTGGCCAAGATTAAGTAAATCAACCAAGTAGCTGGAAGAGCTGAGTGACAGACCCAACTCTGGCTTATTCCCAAGACCGTGCTTTTAAGCATGGCCACAGCATCTCACAGAGAGAATAATCAGGGGTTAAAGATGCCTGTGTATGACTAAATGCATTCCGCGCCCCCGCCCCCAAGATTTTGTAGTTTACCTTTAGAAAACCCTAAAATCTTAATCCACAAGCCTTACTCAATACTGTACATCTTATTAAGCATCTTAAATTGAAAAAAGTCCCTAAGAATTGGCATAAGAACTCTAAAACAGCAGACATGAGGATCCATGACTTGAGAACATGTGGCACACGCGTGTTAACACTCCCCCAG
Organism: Corynorhinus townsendii; assembly: GCA_026230045.1. NCBI lineage: Eukaryota > Metazoa > Chordata > Mammalia > Chiroptera > Vespertilionidae > Corynorhinus > Corynorhinus townsendii. The sequence continues at coordinate 44,943,781 of JAPDVU010000003.1, read as the reverse complement.
CAATGCCCCTGGCAGACATTGCTAGTTGACCATAGAACCCTTACAGACAAAATTTGAATATGACTTCATAATTCAGGCATTGTCCAATGAATAGAGTTGGCTACAGAAATACAACTAAATGCCATCCAGGCTTTATGCGCTTCTCTATGATCGAACATTGCTAAGCTCACAATTGCAAAAATGAAAAATCATTAGATCAATTGTAGATTTGACAGCAAGATAGCTTATATGTCAGCCCAAGGTTGCAAGGTTTCAAGTGTGACCCGAAATTAAACCTCGGGACTTTAGCAGTTATTCTAAGCACACGGATGAAGCAAGTTTGTGCCTTCTAGCCAAGACAATCAAGTGTCCTTCTTTTTGCGGGTGGTCTCAACAGCAGCCTCAAGAGGTACTATCAATTATTGCTTAGAGGAACAGTGGAATTGTTATTTATGGCACAGACCACCAGGTCTAATCAACTGGCTATCACATTTGGTTATCTGTGGGGTGTTGAGGAAAGTATGGCCTCAACTAGTAAATGACTGAAGCCTTGTTGTCTACACAAAAGAATGGCTGGGGCTTATCACTTGTCCTGCCTTCTCCAAGTCCTGTCATCTTAACAAATCACATCAACAGAATCTTATCAACACCTTGACGACACTGCGCCCCATTAAAAGATATAAGAAAGCCAATCCTCAACAGTAGTTTAGCAGGTTTTCTTGATGACTGAAAAGTTTGCTATAGCTTTTATGAAACTGTCACCCACTAGTCTTTATGCAAATACTTAGGACAAATGCCCTTCTACAGTTTATTATTAAAAAAGAAACACACATTTGCCACAACAAAAACTCCTTTATCCTGATGACCTTGTATTTTTCCACTTGGTAGATACAGAGAACCGTGGGAATCAACACTTCTCTCCTTAGCCTGGCTTCCAAAAAGCTAAGCTGGTATTATTTTACAGTAACTATCCTCAGTTGAGGTTTCTGATACAAATACCTTTCTCCCTTACATTTTGGCTATCATCTTTACAGTTTAAAAAATATATATTAGCTATTCTTATTTAAATTCCTTCTTTATGTTTTGGCTATCATCCTTATAGATTTTTAAAAAATATTAGTATCTATTCACCTTATAATTTTGTTGTTTTAATAATAAAATGTTTGTGCATTAATGAGATAAGCTCTGAATCGGTACATCCTCTGTGATTACCTGTAGAACACAATGGTTAATCATCAAATGCTTTCCCCACTAGTCTAACACTAGGAAGCTGAATAGAGTAACACATTAAACTGATCCCTCTCCTGTGTCCTCCCAAGGGGGTTATTTTCAGTATCCATTTATACGGACAGCCCCAGGAGGGGGGGAGGCGAGGCAGGAGCCCTCAAACAGTGTGGCACTACTGGTGACAACAAAGAACAAGACTGAAAATAGCAGTGCTTATCTTTTTAAAACATTTAACAACCACAACTTATTTGAAAGTTTTTGAGTGAGAGTAATATATTTTTCAAAGGTATCACTTCTGACATGAGTGTATTTCCTGACACCTCCTTTTCTTCCTCTAATCTTTTCCTTTCCTTTGTCATTTCTAGTAAATTCATGGGGAGGAAGAGAGAATGTTTTATTTCTGTATTAGTTAAAACATGATGACATATTTTATTCCTCAGAAAATTATGTATTGCCTTCTGCTCTGGATTAGGAAGTATGTCATGACCAGGATGGAAATGGCCTGTCTTCAGTGCTCACATTCCCACGAAATATTACTCCACATATATCCATTCTTGCCTTATGTGAAGCTAAAGACTGCACCTATAGTGTGGCACTGATCTATTTGCTTTAGAAGCCACACTGACTAACGGAGGTTTTAATATTCAGTTCATGTTACCTTTATGAGCATTTCAGGGGTCTCCTTAGTTAGGGCATGACCAGAAGTCAGATTGCACTGCTGCCATCCCAACCTGAGAGCCTTTGTACTCACTTGTAGATTCCAGGCGTTTGACATCTCTGGACGTTTCTAAGAAATATCTCCGAAGAACAAAGAAAATGATGCCAAGGGGAACCAAGGGTAATGCAATCCAAGGTATAACTGCCACTGCCACGCCGACCACACCAATCACTTGCAGAAACGTCTGAAACAGTGAAAATAGATGCAGAGGTTTCCTGTGATGTTGTGACTTATAATAAGAATTAATGACTTGGTCTTTGCCCCCATTTCCCGCACAGAGCTCCCAAGTGATCAAGGTACTAGTATCTTTTATGTTAATGAAGTAACCTTAGGAACACACCTAAAGGACAGAACTGGTTGCCAATGGAGCCAATCTATGGTTAGAGGATTAAAACTTTCAGTCCTACCCCATGATGTCCTGCAAGAAGAGATGTGCTTGAGGTTGAATCAACGGCCAATGGCCAATTGACTGAGTCAGTCATGACCACATAATGAAGCCTCTATAAAAACCCCAAAAGACAGTTTCTTGCCCTTTTCTCGGAGAGCTTCCAAGTTGGAAAACCAGAATGTTTTCCACCATGATGAGCCCCAAGCTGCACAAGGACAGAATCTCTTTCAGCTTCATTCAGGACCTTGCCTTATGTCTCTCTTCACTGGCAGTGGATCCATATCCTTAATATTCTTTACAATAAATCTGTAATCTAGCGAGTAAACAGGTTTTTCTAGTTTAATGAGCCATTCTAGCAAATTAATGGAGCCCAAGGAGGGGCTCGTGGAAACCTCTGGTTTGCAGCCAATCATTCAGAAGCACAGGTATCAAGCCGGGCTTGCAAGTGAGTCTGAAGTGAAGGGCAGTCTGGTGGAACTGAGCCCTTTACCTGAGGAATCAGATTCCATCCTGGGTAGATGGTGTCAGAACTGAGTCGAATGCTCGGACATCATGCTGGCATCCCAAGAATTTCTTGTTGGTGTGGGGAAGCCTCCACACGCACATTGGAAAAGGGTCCTGGAACCCTTTCACCTCCTTACCAAGAATTCTTTTCAAAAATAGATTTAATGAGTTGTTTTGTTAGGATTAAATCCCTCACTTCCAAAGACGTGTTGTAATGGCAGGAAATGTTTCCCATCCAACTAAATAACAAAAACATAGGTGTGATCCTGCTGCTACTTATCGAATGCTTACTATATGCCCAACAGAAGATAAGAACTCTCTGGGCATGAGCTCTTCTGATGCTCTCAGTAGCTTCATGCGGTAGGCATTGCTATTTTCCTGATTTAGCTGATGAGAAAATTTGAGACTCAGAGGGGGTAAGATTTGAATCCCAAAATATCATGAGTCAGTAGATACCACCTAGGAAATGAGCAAGTAGTTATTACAGATGAAGAATCAGAAGACTCAGCAATACTCAGAGATAAAGAAGTGGATAGAGACATATGTAAAACTTTAGACAATTAAAAAAAAAGTGGATAGCTGTAAATTCAGTACTCAGAAAAGGAGGAAAATGTTTACCTTTGGAAGTGGGGTTTTGCTTTCATGTTCTACCTATATTTAACACTTCCTGCATGCTGTTTGTGTATCTGGCTACAGGTTAAATACTTCATGTGTATTAATTCACTTAATTCTCACAATAGCCCTATTGAATTAGTCATATTATCCCATTTTACAGATGGAGACACTGAGGCACAGGAAGAGGAAAAGCAACTTGACCCAGATTGCAAAGCATATGTTAGGGAGCACATGTTGTCAGCCATTATAATATAATGAAGCTTGCCACTCATAATCAACTTTTTGCTGCCCAGGAAAAAACATTGACTTATTTGAGCCTCCTAATTTGTCTTTAGTTTTTTCCCCTCTAAACACCCTGCCTAAGCCCAGGCGGCCTGACTTAGTGGATGAGCGTTGACCTGTGAACCAGGAGGTAATGATTCGATTCCCAGTTAGGACACATGCCAGAGTTCTGGGATCTCTCATCATCGATGTTTCTATCTTTTTCAACTTCTCCCTTCCTCTCTGAAAGGTGTGGGGGGGGGGGGGGGGCGGGGAGGTCAAATGGTGGGGACATGAAGATGCATATTGGCATGGGCCAAGACCTCCAAAGTTTATAATCTTTGATGGATACAAACCCATGACCATCTGCACAAGGCACAGGGTGCTACAGAAACATAAGGAGGAATACTGGACCCTGTTTAGAGGGTTCTAAAAAGAGACTTGTGAGCAAATTTCACAAGCAGGTTTAACAAACAGAAAGAGAGTGGCATAAAGAATTTGCAGGTAGTAATCACAATTGATGCAACTTTTGACCGAAGGAGCCCAGCAGCAAAAGTTAACACGGATTCTCCTGTGTGGTCTCAGAACCAGCACTGCATCCTCTATCTGCCAGCCCAGCGCCGTGCCCACCACCCCACCCAGGGCAGCAATCGGCGACGGAAGGATTAGCAGGGTGACGCCTATGCAGACTTAGGTTATCATTTCACAGCTCTTCCAGATCACTTTTCACAAAGGTCCTCACAACCAGCTCTGAATGAGAAAAGATAGAACTGTCATTTCCACTGACAGATAAGGAACCAGGAAGCTGGGAGTTTAAGTGGCTGTCCCCAGTTCTCCCTGGAAGCTATGAGGTATCATGGAAATAGCCAGGAGCACACTGGCTTTGGGAATCCATGTCCACAGCTGCAGACAGGAGGAGTATGGAGGATGGCTGAAAGTGTGGTCAGGAGCCCTTGTGAATCAAACTGCATTGTCTTGATGCAGACCCCTGTGCTTTTACTGCTTCTCCCATTCTCTACTGTGGTTATCATCACAAAACCCAGAGACACGAGGAATGGAATTCTGCAGGAACAAATTCCAATAATAAATGGAGAAAAATAGGGCTTTCTGGCTTCTGAACAATGTCTTACAGCTACTGGATTAACCAATGCATCCCACCCTGCTACACCCAGGAAGCCCACCTTCTTCCTTCACGCTCATTGGGGAGGGTCCTTCCAGCTGGCATCTAAGTCTGATCTTAAGTAAAGTCACCAGGCTTACCATCATTAGTTGTCAGGGGGTGGGGGAAGAGGGGGAGTGGCTGCGGCTTTTCTCTGGCTGTTGTACCAGTAACTATTTTATTTTAATATAGACCTCTGAGATAAGATGGATAATAAACCTCATGCCTACTACAATTTCTGACCTCTACATATCCCCCCTCGCCCCTCCCCTCAACCCCCCAAATTTAGGCCTTCCAAGCATTGATAACCTCAGGAACCTGAAGGCAACTCCAACTCAACATATTTTTTAAATTGTTATTGTTTGCATTCCACATCCTTTTTCCTCTAAAAGGAAAGCCTTGCTTCTTCTTATTGAAGACATACTTGCTCTAAAATTGCTGAGCATTCAGGGAGACATAAGGAAAAAGGTGGGGATCTCTGAATCAAAACCAAACCAAATGCCTGCTTACCAGGTTATTCAAAGTTTTCAAAAGAGAAGATCAATTTGACATTTTCTATTTTGTGCATCATGAGCTGGTGTCGTTATCATGGAAAACACAAAAGCTAGATTTTGTGAACCACTGAATCCCAAGAAAGTCAACTGTGTCTACCCCATCCAGGTTGGCCTTCTTATTAAGCAAGCACCCTGCCACCAGCCCCTATGAAGAGAAGTCTGACATGTACCTTTCATTCTCAAGAAGCCTGCTGCAGCTGTGGGCAGCTGTTCCTGACAAACCACACTGGCATCCAAAAGAATATTAATAATGTGTACAAAAGCAAAAAAAGGGAAAAGTGCTTATGAAAAATTTTAATGGTTTTAAAAACCTGCCCAATCAAAAACTTTGGAAAATAAGATGCCATTTTTATTGTTGATGGCTAATGGCAAATTTCTCATAATACTGAAGAAATCCCACAATTCCCTACATCTAGTTGGCAAGCAATGAAATGTTGGTTATCGCACCCACCAAAATACTAATAATGGATACACATTTCATGAAGCTTGTCTTTCACATTCATTATTTAATTTTATTCTCGCATCAACTCTTTGTAGGAGGGATTATCATCTCCATTTATGAGGCAGGAAAATGAGGCTCAGAGAGGTTTAGTAATATGCCCAAAGTCAGATAATTCAGTCATTTTTGACCAGTGCCTGTTCTTTAAAACTCTACATAATGTTGTATCCCATATACATATCAGATTCATATTTGAAAAAAATTAATATTGAGATATAATCCTGTTTTATATTACTTTCCCTTCCCCACATGCATTTTCTAGTTTCATTGGGTTTCTTGTGCTTGTATCTGGTCTTTCCCATGAGATAACCATGTTCTAGACTCCCAGCTAATTAGGGAATAATGGAGTTGCCTTCAGAGCAGAATTGATCATTAAAAGATCTTTAAAATGCTTGCTAAAGGAATACACTAACAGGTGTTCATTTAAGAATTATTGTTTAAATTAAAACACGCATACACACATGCCAAACAGTTTCATAAAATAGATCAATTCTAAGCCCAAAAAGCACAATGACTTTGGGGAGGAGGGGGAAGAGAAGAGCCAAATTTAATTTTAATCTCTATATATAAAAGCCTAAGCAACTGTTACAACCGGATGAGCAGCCGGTAGCTATGACGTGCACTGACCACCAGAGGGCAGACGCTCAACACAGGAGCTGCCCCCTGGTCATCAGTGCACTCCCACAGCCAACCTCCCATGGATCCTCCCCCCCGACGGCTGGTCCTGATGAGGCCTGCTGGCCAACTCCTGCAGTCCCTCCCCCTGGCCAGCCAACCTCCCAGCCTGATCGGGACTGGGAGAGTCGGACCCTGATGGGCCCTGATCACCGGCCAGGCTGAGGGACCCCACCTGTGCACAAATTCGTGCACTGGGCCTCTAGTAAAAACATAAAATGCAAGGACAAAAAGTGAGGCTATTTTTACATGTTCAATATCTGCATTCAGATGGTGGTAAAAACATTTACATTTCCCTAGGAAGTCTCTTCCTCTAGAATTAACATTGTATTGTAATATTATAGATTTTAATACAGTCCCAAGCACAATTTCAAACACAAGGACCTGTTTGCCTGTTTGGCATCTAACTACCAAACTGCTTACAGTCCTGTAAGAATTCCTAGGTATCTACCCACGATTTACTTTCAACTTAATTCCATGGAATTCTGTTCCTGCTCGTTTTTGTGAAGTTTGTGCCAAAGAACATGTTTTCTATAAACAGCAGTAAAAATGTATTCTTCTTATTCTATGCAAATAAATGTCATCCATACCTTTGGCTCACTCCATTACTGTTTGAACTTTTCCTCACTTGCATACTTACATTAAATACTAAGTAAAATATGTATTTAATCATAAGGCCACTTAACCAGTAGACAGTACTTTTATTATTTGCTTACAGCATTAAAAAAATAAAACCAGGATCATTAAGATTGCTAACACCTCAAAGGAATTTCAAAGCTTTTAAATCTACTGTCAGTCAGACTCCAAAGAATTCTGTTCCAAGTTGTGATAAGGGCAAATCATCCAGATTGCCTTAAACTATTGCTGATCTCACAAAAGATATGGCTTAAATGCAATAAACAAAGCAAGACTCACTTCTTGGCAAGAAAACATGGCAAGATTTTCTTCTGATTTGGAGAAAGAAATGATGCCTAGTTTTTTGATCAGTAAGCTGTTTACTGATGTGGATGTAGGAGAGATTCTTCTATTTATTTTGGAGACATATAAGATAAAAAATAACCGTTCCATAAAATGGCTATCATATAGATTGTGCTGCTGGCTAGTACAAGATTCTTGTGGAGGCAGTAAAATTTTGAACAAGGCTATGTGAAATTCTACAAGTATTAAGAAGTAAAATGTAACTCCAATCAAATAATACTCATTATACTTCAATTATAGATAAATAGAAGCAAAGAGAAAAACGTGGAAGAGTCTTAAATGTAAGCTCCTAAATCTTAATATCAACCTAGGGTTAGTATTAAATCCTCAGGTGTAAGTTATGTGTTGATGTAGCTCCTTGCATGTCTTAAGGAGTTCAGATATCAAATCTGGTTCCCAGATCCCTCCTCGACTACCTGTTTCTTTTTACTTCATCCAAGTCAGTATATGAAGAGGTCCATGCAAACTCTAAGATTAAACTTTCTACACTTGTCCTTTCCTTGGGATATGTCCATTATTCCTTTCATCCTCCATTTGGCCTGGGATCTTTTCATATCCACACCAGCTCTGGGGCTTGTGTAGCCTTTAGTTAGTTCTTCATCCTGAGTCCTAGCTAACTCCACTGTATAGTGGAATGGTGAGGTACAGCTTATAATTTCTGAACCACACAATAGATAATATTTGGGAAATGTAATGCACTTCTTCCTTTCTTTGTGATCATCATCTTATTGATCAATAGCTCCCTTTCTACCTTACCTCAGTGTTAGAGCTTATGAAGAAATTCAATGCTGGAGTCCATCTATATGCTACTTTTAAAAGGCACCCCTTAGAAATAAGGGCACATAAAGGTGCAAGTAAAAGGTTGGAAAAAGGAACCCAATGAAAACACTAATCATAAAAGAAATCTGGAGTGTCTACCTATACCACTATAAACATAGAAGCTTTAAGTTAGTAAGGATTCATAGAAATAAAGAAAAACATTTCATAAAAATAAAGATTCAATTTATATAGAAGATATTAAAAAATCTACATTTATATAAGCATAACAACATAATGACAAAACATATAAAGCAAAATCTGAGAGAAACCTAGAGAAATAGACAAATCCATATTCCCAATGGGTGTTTTTAATCCATTTATCTCAATAACTGATTGAAGAATCAGATAAATATCAATCCTATATCATAAAAGGGTAATATGCAAATCGACCGAATGGTGAAATGACTGGTTGCTATGATGCCCACTGACCACGAGGGAGCAGACACTCAATGCAGGAGCTGCCCCCTGGTGGTCAGTGCACTCCCCCAGGGGGAGTGCTGCTCAGCCACAAGCCGGGCTGATGGCTGGTGAGCACAGCGGTGGTGGCAGGAGCCGTTAGTCGGACATCCCCCTGAGGGCTCCTGGACTGCTAAAGGGCACAGGCCGCCGGGCTGAGGGGACCCCTCCCCTCACCCCAAGTGCATGAATGTTGTGCATTGGGCCTCCAGTCCTATATAATAAAAGCCTAATATGCTAAGTGCCCGGTCGTCCAGTGACCAGTCGACTGTTCAATCAATCAAAGCATAATATGCTAATGATATGCTAAGGTCACTCAACCACTCGCTATGACATGCACTGACCGCCGGGGGGCAGACAGTCGGCAAGTTGCTATGACGTGCACTGAGTGCCAGGGGGCAGATGCTTCGACTGGTAGGTTAGCTTGCTGCTGGGGTCCAGCTCATCGGGACTGAACGAGATGTGCTGATACTCCCAGGAGCCCTCCTGCAGTCCCTCCCCAGCCTGATCATGCACCGGTGGGGTCCCTCGGCCTGGCCTGCACCCTCTCGCAATCTGGGACCCCTCGGGGGATGTCGGAGAGGCAGTTTCAGCCCGATCCCACAGGCTTCCCCTCAGGCTGGTGAGCACTGCTGTGGCAGTGCGAGCCTCTCCCTATCAGGACTGATTGGGCACAAGCCCACGGTAGGCGCAGTGGGGCCGGGATGAGCAGGAGTGGTAGGAAAGAGCTGCAAGCAGCGTTGGACTGCAGGTTTCCACACAATCCCCGCAGGCCACCTAGAGGGGGCCCACCCATGTACGAATTCATGCACCAGGCCTCTAATAGATATATAAAAGATTAGAAAACATGATTAACAAACTCTACATAATTTAAAACTACACAATACTGCAGCCATTAACTGAATACATTCTTTACAACTGCATATGTACTATGCAATAAAAGCAAATATCAACAAACTTCAAGACAGAAATTGTGCAGAATATATTTTGACCTTAGTGGCTTTAACAAGTCAGCAACAAAAAGGTAACTAGAAAGTCACTAAATTAGAAACTCAGTAATAACCTTTGACATAACACCTGCTTCAAAATATTTTGCCAGAAAATGAAATCTACTAATATTAAAATTTGAGGGCTGCAATTAAAGCTGTGTTTAGAGGTAAATTTATAGCTTTAAATTTTTTTTTTTCCTTTAAAGAAAGGCTACTAGTAATACATGGGAAATCTTCCTTAATTTTGCTGTCAACCTAAGCTGCTCTAAAAAAGGTCTTACCAAAAAAAAAAAAAAAAAAAAAAAAAAGACTAAAAGTCTAAAATTCCATCTCTAAGTCAGAAAATGAAGAGTATATTAAAGTACTAGTATGTAGCAGAATTGAAACCAGAGAAAAGTAGATTTATGAAACAGAAACCAACTTCCAGAAAAATCAACAAACCCTGAATTGTGTTTCTTTGAGAAAGTCAATGAATAAACTCCTACCAAGACTGAGAAAAAAAAGAGGGGAAATTACCATTATCATGAACTACAAGGGGAGAAAACAAGAGATACCAAAGAGATACCACAGGCATTAAAAAGATAATACAATAAACAATGTGCTGATAAACTTAACATTTTTAATGCAAAGTCAAATTTCTTGAATAATTACATACCAATTACATGACAAAAGAAAAACAGATTATCTGAATAATTACATACCAACGTAAGAGTCTGAAACCATAATTTAAAAGCTTCTCACAGAAAAGACTTAGAGGCCAAAATGGCTTGGCAAGTAAATTGTAGCAAATTTACTTAGCAAATTCTTCCAGAGAACTTAACTTCAAAATTGATATATAACAACCAGGCAAAAATATTAGAAGAAAGCAAAATTACAAATCTGTCTTAGGAACACTAAATAATATACCAATAAAATGAATCCGATATAATAAAAGCCTAATAAGCAAGTCGACGGAACGGCAGAACAACCAGTCACTATGACGTGCACTGACCAGGGGGCAGAACCTCAATGCAGGAGCTGCCCCCAGCCCGCATGCCCCAGAGGGAGGCGACCGACAGTGGCAGCGGGGGTGGGGGCGGTGCCGGTGAGTGGGCGGCGCCAAGCCAGCCAAGGCGAGTGTCAACAGGCACCCCCCAATTGCCCTGCCAGTCACCCCACAGATCGGCCCTGATCGCCAGCCAGACCTAGGGACCCTACCCATGCACGAATTTCGTGTACTGGGCCTCTAGTGTTATAATAACTATGTATTGGTACCAGGCTATGGGGAAGATCACTTTGTAAGATATATAAATGTCAGCCTCGGCCACAGAAAGTACCAGAAACAGACACTAAGGTTCTCATCTCGAGGGTGGGCAGTGGGCAGCAGTTACTGCAGGAAGAGGCATTAGCTGTCTTCTGTGGGTAACTGTGTGTGCCCCATCCTCTAACCCCGCTTAAGGAGACTTAAGTGATCAGGACCTGCCTTGGCCTTGAGTGTATGCGTTGAGGGAGGAGCAACAGTCTTGCCACTGGGGCCCCTGGGGATAAACATGCTGTCTGTCCACAGGGTGGGTAATCTCACTCTGACCAGAGGGCCACAAGCTGCTGGCAGTGCCTCCTTCTGTCCTGGGCTCCTGAGGCAGGGGCCCAAATCTTGAGGTCTCTCTTGTCTGTTGATATTCCCCCTCCCCACTCCCCAGGACCAACTGTAGCCTTAACTGCTGAGTTGTTCCACTGGTAACAGCCAGTACCCCACGGCCATGCACAGCAGTCAGAGTGATCTCTCCATTGGCAACATCAGATCACTGCACCCCCTGTTCTAGCCGACTCAGGATGCCCAGCACACCTAAGAGAAAACCCAGGCTCTCACCATGGGTGATAGGCCCACTAGAGTCTGGCCCATACCTACTTCTCCTATCACACCTTCATTCTTTTCTCTTTCTTCCCTGGCCACAAGGGCCTTTCTGCCAGTCCTGAAACAGGCCAGCCAGCCACATTTCTGCCTTGCAGTCTTTGCATTTGCCATGTCATCCTCCAGGAATACTCTTCCTCTGGCTCCTCACAGGACCCCATCGCTCACATCTCCACTGAAAATTCACCTCCTGCAAGAAGACCTCGCTGACACCTTGTGTAACCTAGCACCCCTGCATCACTCTGTCCTCTTATCCTAGTTCACGTTTCCTTATAGCAATTATTATTTGAAAGTATATTGTTGACTTATCTCTTCCTTTCATTTGTGGATGCTCTGAAGGGAGGGGCTTCAGTCCTCTCAGTCACCAAAATATCCCAAGTGACAAGCGTAGGTGCTTAATAAGTATTTGTTGAGTAAATCAATAGGTAGAAACAGCATTTTCTCAGTCCCGCCTACACACACACACACACACACACACACACACACACACATACACGTAAGGACTCATTGGTATCAGCCTGAGTCCTGCCCCAATTTGCACAGATGTCATTGCAGGAGCCTCATACTAGTAGAAGCTGCACCCAAGTGTCCTTTTTGGAGGCAGAAAGTCTTATAGGATGAGGTATCCCACATGGGAATGTATTTCATGGAAAAAGGGAGGTTTGGGGACTCACAATGAAAACTGAATTTCAAGTAAACACTGGCTTTTACAGAAAATTATTGATCAGTAAAGGACGCTGCTGAGGAGAGAGAGGCTAGGAATAAAAAGGCAGGTGAGCCAAGAGGAAAGGGGGTTGCTGCTCGATACTTTCCAGGGAGCCCATCTGGTAGACTGGGTGGGCTGCCGCTAAGGCCACTCTGTGTCCTCTCTTTGCCCCTGGATCCTATGTGGCTCACAGAGCACAGACTTTTCTTTCTTCTGCCCAAGAAGGGACTCTAGAGACTGGGCAGAGAAACATCAGGTTTTCTGACTGGCCAGCTTCAGAGCAGCCTACCATTTGAAACCTTAGTTTCTGGGACTCCTTGCCCATGACTGTTTAGTAAGGAAGGAGGTTCCTGGCTGGGAAGACTCACAGAGTGGCTCAGGTTGTAAACACCAGGGGTGGGCAGTGGGAGTCACTGAAGGAAGAGAAATTAGCTGTCTTAGGCCTTAAATGTTTGTCCTCTCTGCAGAGGGCCTCAGCCAGCAAGCTTCTGTGAGGTCAGCCTCTTGCTGCCATGCTCCAATCGACGAATTGTGGTGTTGGAACATCCCAGGTCTTTGTCCAACTTTTGCACAGACTGATTTCTTGAGTGCTCATCTGGGGATTGGCTTCTCTGATTCCACCTTTGCTGGGATAAGCATCTGTGGGGTCAGCCTCTTACTGCCATGCTCCCATCTCTGAATTTTGGGGCTGGAACAACCCAAGTCTTCGTCCAACTCTTGCACAGACTGATGTCTCTTGACTGTTCACCTGGGGACTGGTTTCTCTGAGCCCACCTTTGCTGGGGTGACCAAAGGGGTATCTCCACAGGCCCAGTAGCCACCGAGCAGGCAATATTTCTCCACACCATTGGTAGAAGGCACGACAGTGACCAGGTATAGGAGGAAAGTTGGGAGCCACTACTGCTGAAAAGAAACTCAAAAATTATCAGTCACTTTGCTGAGCACAGTCCTGCTAGGTCGTGCCCCGCTCATATCTCTCCCAGGTTCTTGCTGAAACCTTTGACTCTGTCTGGCATTGGAAACACAGCCTGGGCCATGAGTTCCCTAGGGAGAGGGTGGGTGTTGGCTCCAAAAGCAAGTCTGGGGGCCTAGAGCAGCAGAAGGAGACCAGAAAATGTTCCCCGTTCCCAGAGAAAACAGCACCCAAAAATAATTGCATTCAGGATCACCTCTATCTCTCCCACAACAGAGGAAAGATTTCTTACAGCCTGTCACTTCTGAGGCTTTAAGGAAATGCCTTCCAAGTTTTGAACAATCTAATGTAAATCGTTTCAGAACCTCCAAACATTGGCAACGTTGAAATGTTGGCAGCTCCTCCCAGGCCCCATTCAGATGCCTTTTTCCACAACACTGAACTCTAACCCCCTGAGACTTTTAAACCTAGATTAGAAAAAGGCCAAATTCTGAGGCAGAGTGACCAGGAGGTTCAGAAGGAGATTCAGGGTCCCAAGTCTAAGCTAACATCAACCCAACCTTCTGGGACACCCATTTCCTCAGCCTCCCAGTCTCAGAACCACTTCACGGCATCACTCCCGGGACTGAGCCCATGCTTTCCCCCAGGACTCAGCAGCTCAGTCCGGGATGGGTCTGAGGGGGCCCATGCCTAAATCTACATGACAGCACAGTGAAGGCGACTGGGTTTGAAAGAGAGGTTCATGAGGGGCGCTCAACAAGTCTTCCTCAAACTTCTCCATAGATCAATTGCCCACAAAATGCACCTTGACTTTTGCTAAGAGGCCAACCAGTAAAGGGTCTAAATGGAAGTATCTTGTAGCCCAATGGGAAAACTACATCGATAAAGATGAGAACCTTTCTGAACACTTGCCCAGGAAGAACACTGCACTTGTCCTCAGCAGTGAGCAGCAGTACTGTGGGTCTCTGAAGGGGCCCCAGGCCTCTGATATTACAGATAGCGCGGGTAATTCTTGGGTGTGATGGGCAAGCCCAAAAGCATCACAGGGCAGCCAGGTGAGGTTGTGTGTACACCAATTTTCCCGTACAGATGCTGAGCTTCAGCCTACCTGCTGTGCTGCACTCCCAGGGAAGAGTGAACAAGTTAGATTCAATGTAGGACCTCCTGTCAGTCATCTCCCTCTCAGGCAAATCCTATCTAATAAAGAGGGAATAGGCATTGACCATCACACCGTCACAAGCCACATCTCCTTTCCCTTCTCATGGATGCTTAAACTATGTTGGGGGACAGGCAACAAAATGTAAATGTTTACAAACTAAAACATCAATGAAAGACCCTTTGTCCATGGTGTGGTACTTTGGAGTGTGAGGTTTTTCAATCCAATGAATGCTGCAAATCAAAACCACATCGTGGTATCACCTCACCTATTAGAATATTAGCTATCACCTCACACCTAAAAACAAAAACAGGAAATAACAAGTGTTGGCGAAGATGTGAAGAAAAGGGAGCCCTTGTGAACTGTTGGTGGAAAGAGTATGGAGGTTCCTCAAAAAATTAATAATAGAACTACTATATGATACAGCAACTCCACTTCTGGGGATGTATTTGAAGAAAACAAAACCTTAACTTGAAATGCCTGTTCAATGTGGCATTATTAATGATAGCCAAGATATGGAAACAAATTATTTGCCCACCATGGGTGAATGGATAAAGAAAACGTGCTATATATACACAATGGAGTATTCAGCCATAAAAAAGAAGGAAATTTTGCTATTTGTGACAACATGGAGAGACCTAAAGGGCTTTGTGTTAAGTAAGACAGAGAAAGACAAATACTTTGTGATCTTACTTAAAACTAAACACAAAGAAACCAAGCTCATAGATACAGAGAACAGATTGATGGTTGCCAAAGGCAGAGGGGTAATGATTGAGAAAAATGAATGAGAGGAGTCAAAACCTATAAATTTCCAGTTACAAGATAAATTCGTTCCAGGGATACAATGTATAATATGGTGACTATCCTATATAATAAAAGCCTAATATGCTAAGTCTCCGGTCTTCTGTTCAACCAATCAAAGTATAATATGCTAAGGCCACTCAACCGCTTGCTATGATGTGCACTAACCACCAGGGGGCAGACAGTCGACCAGTCGCTATGACGTGCACCACAGGGGGCAGACACTCCAACCAGTAGGTTAGCTTGCTGATGGGTTTCTGCTGATCAGGACTGAGCGAGATGGGCCTGCCATTACCTGGAGCCCTCCCATGGTCCCTCCCCGGCTGGCCAACCTCCTGCATCCCTCGCTGGCCCCGATCGTGCACCTGTGGGGCCCCTCAGCCTGGCCTGCACTTTCTCACAATCCAGGATCCCTCAGGGGATGTCAGAGAGCTGGTTTCAGCCTGATCCTGCAGGCCAGGCCAAGGGACCCCACTGGTGCACGAATTCATGCACCGGGCCTCTAGTAGTTAATAATACTGTATTGCATATTTGAAAGTTGCTTAGAGAGTAAAGCTTAAAAGTTTTCATCACAAGAAAAAGTATTTTCTTGTAGCCATGTAAACTAGATTTACTGTGGTGATCATTTTGCAATCTGTCCAACCATTAAACCATTATGTTGCTCACCTAAAACTAATATAATGTTATATGTCAATTATACCTCACTCAAAAAAATTTTTTAAGAATATAAAAATCCAAGCCCAGACTAGAATAATATCTACACAAAGGACTAGAATACAACTATTATTAAAACTATTATTAAAAATATATACATATAAACTATATATCAACAATATAAATAAGTTTTTTAAGTTTAAAAAAATAAGCAAGAGATCTGAAATAGTAATTCACAAAAGAAGATACCTGCGTGGCCAATTAAAACATGTGAAAAGGAGCTCAGTATCAGTAATCATCCAGGAAATGCAAATTAAAACCACAAGAAACCAGGCATGCCCACTAGGAAGGCTAAAATCAGTAATAATATTTCAAAGATGTGGAGCAATTAGAACTCTCCTATATTGCTGGTAGGTGTGCAGAATGGTGCAACTACCTTGAAAAATTTTATGATAACTTTTTAAAGTTAACTTACACCTATCTTATGACCCAGTGATTCCACTTCTAAGTATTTGACCCAACAAGAATGAAAACACATGACCACATAAACACTTGCTCAATAAGGTTCAATGCTAATGTCCATCAACTGGAGAAAAGGTAAATAAATTGTAGGATAGCTCCATACAATGGAATATCACACAGTAAAAAAAGGAAAACCACGGAGACAGGCAACAATATGATATATCTCAAAACACATGTTGAGCAAAAGAAGGCAGCCACAGGGGAACTTACAGCATTCGATTCCTTTTATGCTCGAGGAGCCCGGGAACAGGAAAGCTCATCTGTGTGGACGAAGTCAGGGAGAAGAGTGGAAATGAACTGCAGGAGCAAGAGAGACTTTCCAAGTGATGAAAGTACTCTACATAATGTTTAGTGTGGTAGTCACACAAGGATCAAAACTCGCCCAACTAATAAAGTTCTTTATTGTATATAAACTATACCTCAACAATAATATCATAGGTGAGAAAAATAAAGACACCGTTCCCATTAGGTCGTGCTCAGGCAGGTGTTGGCCATGTGTACAATACAGGCACAATGTCATGTGGTGATTTTGTTGGGTACACTGCGGGTAGGGGGACTTGGGGGAGCACATGGGAGGGCTATGGTAACTGGCCTGTGTGTCTCAAAAAAAGAACCCGAGTCACACCTGCTATGAAGCTAGCACTGCACTATCTGCTCAGAGACCCAATGCAGACAATAATCAGGGAACACAAAATCAGCAAACCCAGAAAAGGCTGCAAGAAACACGCAGAAGGCAACCACGAGGCAGCAGAGATGATAGTCATTCACATCCCACATCAGATTTAAGAAATACGGTCATACACAAAATAGCACGTGCAAGATGGTTCTAAAACTGAAGGCAAGTTCTGCAGGCCACCCCCTTCCTATTCATCTAATCAAGAAAACTCAGTAAACAGACCTGAATGAATATAATCAAGAATAGCATATTGGAGACTCTAAAGGTCCTCAAAGAAGTAAATGCATTGGTAGTATGGAAAATAACACAATAATTAATAACATAAGGATAAACTGCGTTCAGCCATTTTCCTGTCCCTAGCAACAACTGTTCGTTTTATCATTCCTAAGACATAAGATTGCAAGGTGAGAATGCCCCAAGAGTGGCCACTACTGTTTTGCAATGGACATCATCCAATAATGCCATAATGTACAGTTCTATGCTTTGCACAATACCATCAGGCCTGATAAAAATGCGATCCTGATTATTTTTTCTTTTGGGTCTTAATTAGCTTCTCGTTAAACTACAAACATTATCATTGGAGCACACATGCTGGGACAGACAAATTGGAACACCGGTTGCCAGCCTGGGAGGGTCCCCCGTGATTAACTGTCACCATGCTGATGCGGAGGGTCTGCTTAGTGAGTGTGCTAACAATCACACTGGAAAAACCCAACTGGCTTGTCTTTCGTTAAAAAAATAAAAAGGTAAAGGAACTGTATGCATGGGCTTGTGTGAATCCTATCACCCGGATCTCAGACACCTGAGGGTCAAGTGCTTGTATTTCCGGTAACCCACATCATCCATTCTCCTTTCTATTAATGAGAAAGCCCACTCTTAACGCGGCAGTTTGCATAAATCATTATCCCTGGGACTGGCATTTTCACAGAATATTCCATCCTTGCAAATGCTCTGACTAAAACGCTTTTGTTGATTTTAAAAGCGTGAAAACACGGTGATGCGGTTAAAATGGATGAGTTTACTTTTAAAGAGTCGGTAAAACAGAGATCTTTCAAATGAGGGCAAGGCAGCCTCACTAACAATCTCTTTTGTCTGAGGGGGACTGGAGGGAGGGAGTGGGGGAAGGGGTCAGCACACCATAGAAATCTCAAAATGACAAAGTCATTGTTCAGTGAAAGGCTGGAATGCTTTCTACACACTTTCTCTGACATCTCCACACAATGAAATGCAAGGGTCAGTGGTACTGAGACAAGTAAAGGCAGTTCCACTCTTTTGCTTCTATAAAAGCAAGTGACCCAACCTATTATACCCAAGTCTTAGGCTTGCTTTGTTCTCAATATCCAGATGCAGCAGCTTTTTCTTTGGCGCTCCCCCTCTGGAAAGAAATCACTGAGGACACCTCCTTCCCATTTTCTTTTTCTTGGGCATTTTCACTTCATAAAGCTGCAGTCAATGTGTTTTGTGTGAGGTGAGGAGGGAATGACATGTTCCATGGTGGTCCCCATCACTGCCTGCATTGGTGGCTCAAGTAGCCTCAGGATTAGCCCTTTGTGTTCTATGAAAGAATATGAAAAGTCAGTTATTTAAGCTCAGTCAAGCTGTTGATTTTTGGGGGGGTGGAGGCTTGGGCGGGGGGGAGAATGAGGTTGTGTGAGGAAGAAAGGTTTTGCGATTCAGTCTTCCTCAACAAATTACGGCATTTTGCTGAGGGCAGCTGTGTGCTAGTTCACATGCTCAGAGCACTCCTAAGGTTTTTGAATATTTTTTAAAGGTCTAAATACAGCTTCTACAGTTAACCTTCATTTTCACTTATTTTGTTAGTAGGAAGACTTCTTGGAAATGATGTTTTAATGACAAAAATTCTAGATAATTAAGACTCTTTGTTCAAATATTATCTGGAACCTTGAAAGTTTCAGAAATGAGAAATATTTAGTCTTCAATGCTCTGTTTTGAAAACAACTGATTTTTTGATTCAGTGAGTCTACATTGGAACATGTCCTTTAAAATCTTTAGATAGTAAATCTAGAATCTCTGTGATATAAACTCATGGTGTGACATTTATGGATCATAAAGCTATGATATTAGGAACATCATTGGTTTCACTAGCTTGTTCCTTAATTTCTCCTTAAGACAAATCATCATGAATGAATTAAATAATCAAAGACTGTCAAGTGTCCAACAAACCAAGGGGCCCTGGCATCCCCCACCCATACCCTCACCCCCACCCCTATCCCCGACAGAGTCAAAAGCCCAGAGAAGCCACAGTGAAGCCCAGCAAGTAACAAGGTGGCCTGCTGCCCAGACCTGAGCACGGATGCATTGCCGTCTGGAACCAGTAAGAAAAGAGGAGGAAATCACCTGCCACAAAGACTTTTTCAGGTGCCCATAAATAGGAGAGAGAAATCTAAATACACCAAGGTCCTTGTCAGAAGCAACTATGGGCACAATTCAGGGGCAACCACCATGTGGGTTCAACACAAACCAGATTATCAGCCTTGCTTATTTTCAGTTAAAGCCACCAACTGGGAATAGTAACATCTTCAAAGAAGACAGACATGCACACACATTCTAGTCTTTCCTTAAAATTACATGGTAAGCAGACACCTGTTCTAAGATGTTGGTTGGGGCTCAACTGTCTACAGGTTCAACTATAAATTCCTTAGAAAAGTTTTCAAAACCCTGTAAAATGTAGGCCCTGATCCACCTAGAGTCCTACATAAATTGCACGTTCCAGCCATTTGGTTTATAGTTTTAAATGTGCATCAAGCTACTTCATTTGAAAGGATTATATCAACAATGTAATTTGCTGCTCGAGGGTATGTATTTCTGTTTATGCACATGCACACACATCTACACTAATAAAAGAGTAACATGCTAACTGACCGCACCTTCATGACGCCCACTAACCAATCAGGAGTATGCAAATTAACCCAACAAAGATGGTGGGTTAATTTGCATACGCAGGCGCTGAGGGGCTAGGGGCTTTCCGCACCACCCCAGCGGCTCCAGGCCTCTGGGCAGCGTGGAAAGGCGGCTCCGGCCAGAGCAAAGGCGGGTGCCAACAGCCAGGAGAAGGAAGGCCCATTCTTGCATGAGTATTCGTGCATCGGGCCTCTAGTATACATATAATATTGCACTGACAAGCTCTGTTGTGTAAAATCAAATATATCAGATCTCCTAGTCTCACTTCACAGAAAAGAAGGGTACTGCCTACCATATAAAATCTTGGAATTAGGAATTTAGATCCTTTATTGATAGTTTTTCAGAGTACTCAAATTTTAAACTGCAACTTGGTTATTCCATTTAATAAAACCATAAGGGGTACTTTTTCCCCCCATAAAAAAAAAGGATAGATTTATTGTATGCAATTTATATATCATTTATAGTATAGAACAAATGCATTTCTAATTACCAGTATTAGTAAATGCAGACTCATCCACTGTTCCTAAAGTTTTAATGTTAAGTTATGCTACTATTTTTATTTAGTTTTTCTAAACAGATTTATTTGCACACACATCGATGAAGGAAAGCAGTCTTCTCACAAATGGAGATGATTAAGATTCCCAAGTAGCTGACTTTGGGACCTACTACAATGGGAAGACTTGCTTTGCTGCATAAGTCTATTTGCCTAACACTTTAGCAGGCTTTCTCAACAGGTCTCCCTCCTCCTGGACCTGATTTTCTAATTCCTTCTGATATACAAGCTGGCGTTGCAGGTAGTTTGTGTTACTCCTCTGTCCATCTGGGTACTTTCCCATGAAGCATAAGACATTAGTGTCATTGTTGGCAGAAGTTATGGTCTACTATTTTTAAACAAAACCTGAAGAAATGTGCAGTAGCGTTCATCACATCTAATTCTCCTTCTCTGTTCACAAAGTATTACTGCAGAGCCATATATGTCACACCTCAAACACATGTGCATCAGATCATGTGTAAATACAGTTCTCTACTTCCTGAGCATTCTGATGCTCATACTCCCAGACGTGTCACAACTTCTCCAGTCTTAGGCTTATCACAAAACCAAGAAAGAAAGTTCTTAAAAATAGTAGTTCTTGGATTAAATTTTACCCATCAGCAAACATTTCCAAAAGCATTTTTGCAGAAGTAAAAGTAGGTTTGCATACAATGAATTCTGCAGCCAGAAAAGAAATAAAAGGCTAGAACCACAATTTCAAAAAGATTTATATCTCGGATACCATGGAGTCATACTATATGAGCATTTGTACAGCTTTTGCTGAGGAAGAGGTGTAGATACTAAATGACCAATAATTTAAATATTATTAGATACTGAAGGCCTGGTGCACAAAATTCATGCCCTGGGGGGTAGGGGGTACCTATCCCCATCAATGATGAGAGAGAACCATTGATTGGCTGCCTCCTGCACGCCCCCCTACTGTGCCCTCTCACAGTCAGGGAGACCCGTGATCGATCATCCCAAAGAGGTAGGCCCTACCTACCTGGCCAGGGCTCTGTGATGGAATCCTCCCCCACCCCGACAGAGGGAGGCGCCCCCCCCTCTGTCCCCCCAACCCCGCCGCAGGGCCGCTGCCAGGTAGCCTGGGCCTCCCTCTTTGGTGGCCTAGGCCTCCCTCTTTTGGATGATCATGGACCCCCTCCCCCCCAAATTGATCGCCCCACCAGCCAGTGGCCTGGGCCTCCCTCTGCAGGGCAATCAGGGGGCGATGGCAGGGCTCCTGACCAATCGCATCGCACTCGCCTTGGCTGGCCTGGTGCCAGTGGGTGTCGGAGTGGGGTCATCAGGAAGGTTGCCTGGATGGTTGTTCTGCTGTTCGGTCAATTTGCATATTACGTTTTTATTATTATAGATTCTGCCAGGGATTTCCTTCAATGAGAATACCCTCATTAGGTGATGAAAAACCAAAAAGGAGCAGTTTGCTTTTCCCTCATGTGCATAATGAGTAAACCCCAAAACCTTAAAAATAAAAGTCTCCAGTTTATCGCTAACTAGCTGTGTGATCCTGGAAAAATTCTGTAATTTCTCTGTGCTTCATTTCCTTCACCTGTGAAGCCAACATGGAAATTGTATGGACGTCATGGGGTTGCGGGGAAGATAAAATGAGATATTATACAAATAAAGGATTTAAAAAATGAGGCTTGACACCCAGGACCCAGTCACTAGGATTACTGTTATGTGTGGGTAATTTGGACTTTCGCCTTATGAGGCACTGACTTTAGAATTCCCAGGCAGAGCAATTCCACTGCGTTTAGAAAGTCAAGATATCTAAAGAGAAAAATTGAGAAAATTCAACTTTGTGAGAAAAATGCCACAGGGAGGGAGAGAGACAGACAGAAACATCAATGATGAGAGAGAACCATTGATTGGCTGCCTCCTGCACGCCCCCCCTACTGGGGATCGAGCTCACAACCGGGCAGGTGCCCTTGACCAGAATGGAACCCGGGACCCTTCAGTCGCAGGCCGGCGCTCTATCCACTGAGCAAAAACCAGCTCGGGCTCCTTCTTATTTCTTAAGAGTCAGATGTCACCTGTTCCCTGACCACCATGCTTGAAGCAGTCCCCACAGTCTCAGCAAACCCTTGCCTTTCCTTAACACACTAGCAGTCTATAGGAATCATTACAAAAGTTTACCCATTTAGTATCTGTGTCCTGCATAGGAATGCAAATTCCTAGAAGCCAATATCCAGTTCACTGCTCCACACAGCACATTCTAGCAAAGTGTCTGGCACACGGGACATGCTCACAAAACACTGACTGAATGACTGTGAGGTTGAAATGAAATATGGTCAGCACAGAATGAGACCCATTGTTACAGGATCCTTTCCCTTTTGTAGGGCACATAGCGTGTTTTATTGCAGCATAGAGTGATTAAAGAAAGCTTCACTAACGGGGAAGAGAGACTTGCTGGTCCTTAAAGGGTGAACAATTAATATGGTCCATTTGAGGAGGGATGAAACATTCAAATACACACACACACACACACACAGAGGAACACAGAAATACATCAATAGTCAGTCAGAAATACATAATAGTCAGTCTAGCAGGCATGTGAAGTTTCTTCCCAGGCGTTGTAGAGAGGTTAAAGGACTAGGAAATAGGAATTTTACTTTGTAGGTCTGCTCCTTTGTAACGCAAATCACCACAAAAGCAGCAAAATCCACTGAGACACAGAGGCTAAGACGGTGTTGCATTGTGAGAAACAGCTCCTTGGACAGTCTCGGGGGAAGTGGGAGCCTGAAGATGCCTCGAAGGGTCTCAGCCATCTATGACATATTAGTCTCTGGTTCAGGGAAGTTCTTAAGTTCCGAAATAAGCAAATATACTGGCATCTAAAAGCAAAGAACAAAGGTATCTGCTGATCTCAGGGAATCGTGGGCAGGTTAATCTGTGTATTCACAAGGCAAAGGCAGAGGAGACAAAGAACTAATAAGAGGCAGACCTTTCTTATCACTATGGTAAATGAATTGTCTGAGATCTCACGTAAGAGAATGGGAAGGAATAAGCTGAGGGAAAGTATATGGAACAAACATTTTAAAGCATGACAAAAATAAAAATTAAAATGATCAAGTATCTTTTAAGGTTTATCAAATAGAGCACGAAAGAGCAGTCATAAAAATGAGTTTGAACACACTTGTCACTAACTATATCCTTTTTATAAAAAATGAACAACTCCCTTCGAGCTCCTCCTTCTTCCCATCTCCACTCTCACCTGATGACAAAGAAGAGTGCAGTTCCCAAGTGGAAACTCGACTTCCAGGGGCATCTGCTGTGCCCTTTTCCTCTCATCTTGGGTCAAAGGTCACTTCCTAGTGCCTCTAGCTCCCAGCCCCAGTTCCCCTGCCAGAACTTCCTCTGTGGCACTCGAGCATTCCAAACTCAGCAGGGCATTGATTTCTGGATGACTCCCTCCCCGGGAGGCTTGGAGAGGACCCTTGCCTGGAGGCCTTCATGCCTTCCTGACCACTGCATCTCAGGACCTCAACTCTAATCCTTGAGTACTGAAGGGAGGGCTGGGAGAGAGGGCTATCCCACCTACTACCACGATCCTACACATCAACTACAAAACCCAAATAACACAACACCCAGTGACACCTTCCAAGACCCTATGTTCCACATGGGCCTGACCTCTTCGAGTCAAACTCCTTAAAACAGTAGTCTGCCCTCATCTCAGCTTCCTCCTCTCTCTTTGATGTTGAGCGGTTGCAATCTGTCCTCCTTCTATTGTAACCTGCTCCAGCTGGTCCCTAGACACTTCCTAATTGCCAAATCCAACTGACAACTTACTGGTTACCATCTCCGTTGCATTTAGCACACCTGCCCTCCTCTGGTTTCCCCAATACTGACCTTCCTCCTCTCTTCCCGGCGGTTCATTCTTTGTTTCCTCCTCTTGGCCTCACTTTCTCTATTTTCTCTTTAAAGACCAAGGCTTCCATAGGGTTCTGATCCTGGCCCCTAAAAATGCTGTGCTGTCTGGGCAATCTTATCCATCCTCAACAGATTCAACTGCTACCCGCTCAGTGAACAACATGCGGGCTCTACTGTCATCCCAGGTCACGGTCTTCAAGCCCAGACCCGTACTTCCAACTACCCACAAGGGGCCCTCCACCTGGAGGTCCCATAACTTCCTCCCAATAACAGAAGGGCAGACCTGGGGTTGGAAATCAGATATGACGCATGCTAAAGCATTATCCACTCTTCCTCCTATTATAACTTATCACACAGCATTGTAATTACCGACTTTCTGTCTCTCCCAGGAGAGTGTGCCTCAGGAGAAACAGGAATTAAAACTCAACGCCACATCCCCATGCCCAACATGGGGCCTAGCATGCAAGATAATAAGTGCTTGTCAGATGAATGAAGGTAAAGGCTCCATCTTTTTTATTCTTACATCCCAGCACATAATGAGTTGAATAAACACTGGTGGAAAACACAAAAAGGAAGATGTTATAAAAATGAGAAATCCTAAAAAGAATTACAAATCCAAATATCACAGATATATAATGTTTTCCTTTTTGGGAGAAATGCCAAGATTTCCCACTACATATTTAGTTGCAGTATATTCACAAAACAATGTTATCTGCCCATCAAATATTATAAAAATTACATAAATTACATATGGCACCTTTATTAATTAAATCACTGTTTTTAAAAAATCAAAGACTAGATTTATGGTGCTGTATTTTGTGCTATTGTATTAAGAAATCAAGCACTTAAAAATGTAAATTTTAATTACTGCCCATATGTTTTTGTTTGTTTACTTAAATACACTTCGGTAGGATGGCCAAAGTTCTAGTCAAAGAATCCCCCTCAGTGGTATGTTATGCCTGAGGTCTTGATAAAGATCTTATACTATTTGTATTTTAATCGCTATTTTCATATTTAGTTTTAACATGCGAAGAACTATGTTCTTGCTTAAATGACTTGGTTTTTAAAATACTGTTAATACTCAAAGCTGTTATGATTTTTGAAAAAGCAAACAAACAAAACGTGTTTGAACAACACTTTGATAAGCCAGATATCTACTGCCAGTTATCGGCTAACTTATCTGATAAGCCCAGGGCAACCCCGAGGTACCTGCAGACTGTTGCTATTTTGTATTGCATGAATTATTTATTTCCTATGATATATTTTAAAAATTCCTTCACTTCTGGCCTCCCCTTCCAAAAAGCTTCGTAGGTCAAAAATTTCTTCATTCACCATAACTGTGTCAATTCAGTTGCAAAATCCCACACATTAGCCCCATTGTTCCTGCTGACTCCTCACAGAATGCAGAAAGAATAAAAGACACATGATTTCGAAATCAGCTGTGTCACTGTATCTTATTAGCATGAAGATGAACAGCTAAGCTATCCAAAAAGAACAAAACAAAAAGTAAACAAAACCCACAAATGTCCACACAAATACAAATCTTTTGTTGAAGTCCAAGGGGCAAAGTTAGGTTAATAACCTCTACCTGACCAGCAAATCTGCTCACATTTGAAACAGAATTTTCTTATCTCAGTCATTTAGTCAGTGGAGTTATAAAATCTGTCCCTGACTTCTGACTTGCTCCTGCAGAGTACACTAACTACAGCCATATGAGCAAACTAGAGGGTGTATTCTCAGGCCACTTCCCTCAATTCCTCTGCATCAAAAGTTCTAAGCACAATGAAGTGCTAATCCAATGGTCCACATTTCTCAACTCTTACTTACAAAATCCATGTCTTACAGAAAAGCTAATCAAATGTGCATGTTCTGAATTAAAAAGCTCGCCTTGGCCAGTTTAGCTCAGTGGATAGAGGGTTGGCCTAAGCACTAAACAGTGCCAGGTACAATTCCGGTCAAGGGCACATGCCCGGGTTGAGGACTCAATTCCCAGTGGGGGGCGTGCAGTAGGCAGCTGATTGATAGTTCTCTCTTATCATTGATGTTTCTATCTCTCTCTCCCCCGCTCCCTTCCTCTCTGAAATCAATAAAAAATATATTTTTAAAAATAAAAATAAATAAATAAAAATAAAAAGCTCACATGGGCAAATACAATAATTACATTAGTTCTGTATCTATTTGGTTCTAATTCTTCAGAAGAGCATGAGCCTATGCATATCTTTAGGAAGAAAAAAAAACATTCAACAGGACAGTGTTAGTGTCAATATTCTGATAAGTGGAGAACTGAACTCCCTACTCATGAAGATATCTAAGCTCTTCAGTTTGCTTCCTATTTGTTACTATAAATCCTGCCACACTCTGTTTTAAGAATACTAGACTAGATATGTAGATAGGTAAGGATCACTTCCTGCACAAGAGAACACCAAGGGTAACCTCTTCACTAGGAAATTCCCAGCTCTTTTTAAACTTGTGTTTCAACTAACTCAGCTGTTAGATTGAGGACTAGATTCTGTGAGCTTCTCTGAGCAAAGCAGGAGCTGCAGGTTATAAGGATGGTTACCCAAAGAATCTGATGAGAAACGTTAAAATTGAGAGCCTTCTGCTGTCAGCAACAGGTTTTGCTAATGACACTGAAAGCAAAGGCAGACAGGCAATTTTCTCCTCTCCCAGTTCTGAAAGAGACTAACAAAACTCTTGAGAAGGGTTGATGAGCTGGACGCAGGCCTAAAAGTCATGTCCGTTCCAGAGCCCCACGCAATTGAGAGTGCACTGTTTTTCACACAGATAAAATTTATGACACCTGCATGGTCCTACCTGAGTAGGACTTCAACTTAAAAAATCAAAGTAGATCAAATTTCCTTTAAAACACTAACACTCCCTCCCTCTCAACCCTCCAAAACAACAACAACAAACTAGATCAACTTCCGAAGCACAGCCCTGAGGTGAGTCAAGCTGATTGTCATTTTGACCTTGCTCTGATTTCATTCAGGAACCTACTTAGAAATGTACCGAGCAACCCTCTTCATTCGGCTCAGCTAGCAGAGCTAATAGGCTTCTAATTAATTTCCAGAAGATGGCTGTTATAACTAACAGGTTTTAAACATTTGGTTGATTGGGGAAAATGAATTGAATATAATGTATTTGATTTGGAAAATTAGTTTTCATTCTGTGTGCTTACCATAATAGTGTTTATTTTAAGTTTACATGATTCCATTAAGAGTCCCAGAGCACCACCAGGTTGTTTTCAACCTTACAGAGTCCTATCCAACTTAAAAAAAAAAAAAAAAAAAAAAAAAATCAATTTACATTTTGATTTTTGTTGGCCTTTGTTTGAGGGCAGGCCAAATTCATTTTTTGTGGCTTTAATAAAACTCTTCGCTTGCTAATAAAGTAACAGACCCAAATACTTCAAAATGATGCCTGTGATACCTCAGTCAAAAGCCCACACACTGAATGCAAATCCTTTGGAGAAAGACCTGCTCGAAGAGAGATGAACCAGTTACTGCACTGTTTAGGAAGGTTCACTTGATTCCTCCTGACAACCATTTAAACAATGAATGTTGGGAAATGTCCCTCAAAGAATCAACAACAATGGCAGGGATCAGAGCTTTTATGTTTAGCAAATACTGTTTTTAAAAGACGAAAATATTTCTTCCTGAAGGGATTACGGGAAGCCTTATTAAAGACACCTGCAAACAAAACCAGTGACAACAGATCTTTATCATAATTGATAACTGAGTTATCCTTTATACAAAGCTCCTTTCTTGGAGGCAATAACGTGGAGATTTACCTTTGCTATTAGATTCATGAAATCAGCTAATTGGGACTACTGGTATGCAACAATAATATGATTCGCCAAGATTAAGAGAGCAAAGAATGAGAAAAAAACAAAACAAAAAAAAACCCTTGTCTCTAAGGTTAAAGAAAAGCACAGTGAGACTAGCAATTTCTCTCTGCAAGCTGAGAATGTTTTATACTGAGATCAGGTAGCATCTATCCTTGTGCATGACATATTTTAGCTAACTATCATGTGCTAAGCCCGGGCAGCCAGCTTTGGAAATTCAACCTTGGCCTAGCTTACAGTGGCAAAGGAAAGAAACCTTTCATAGAATCTTCTCAAAGTCATAAACCATCAGGTCAAAATGTGAGACTGTGTCAGTCGAAGACTGCTTCTTGGGGATATATTTCATAGCGAAACCCAGCAGGACACATTTAAAAAGTAAGTATGCAGAAAGAGAAAAAGAAATCAGACACCTTTGTTTGCAGTAGAAGCCCTCTGCCTGAGTCTCAGTTTGCTTCACGCCGGTCAACAGTAGATGGATACCTTTGTCCAAGAACTGTTTGCAGTCAGAGAGTCATTGCTGCATTTCTGTGTCACTAACAGGAATGCCTGCAATCATCTCGGGCTTACAACTGACTTTTCTGACATAGCTGATTTTCCAAATTGAGTAATTCTGGCTCCTTTTAGAACAGTAGCTCCAGAAGAGTCAAGAAAGGAGGGCGGGGGGGGAGGGGATAGGGAGACTATCAGGATCAGGCCATAGTTGCACACCCCAACTGTAGCACTTCTACTTCCTGGCCTTCAATCTAATTCATGATTAGACCACCATACACTGGCACTTAGGGAAAGTGAAAAGGGGTTCTTGCGGTATGAGCTACAGCAGCGGGGATGGTAGAATAGGTGCAGCCTTTGATTAATGTGTTTCATTTCCAAAACAAATTCTTGGAAATGAAGTAGAAAGGCCCCTAGCCTGAATCTCTGCCATGTAGACAGAATTAGACAACAGAAGAAACATACCACATGAGAAACAGCACTGAATGAGGAGATGAAAGATGGGACGACCCAGCATTATTCTTTAAAACCCCAAGTTCACAGATAAAGCAAATGCTTTACAGAAGGCATTTCTATGGGATTGTTGGTTTTCCTCAAAAAAAAAAAAGACATCTTAAGACTTAGAGCAATCTACGTGTAAAAGAAAAACTGCCTAGAAAAACAAAAAAGACATTTTCTGAGATGACTTTGATCCTGTACTCAAAGTATTGGCTTAATCGGACTTGCCTTTAAAGGCTTTGCATCTGCAATAACTGCTCTCTATTGTCCTTGCTTAACAAAGTATTATTTTCACCTTATTACTAATCTTTTCTTTGTAAGTAACCACACCTGGTTTTATCCACACAAAAAGCGGTGCAGTAAATATTTTTCCTTTGTGGTAATACAATGCATAATTTAGTTAATCTAGGCTATCTTTCCGTGAGAGGTGATTGTTTCTATATTATGAAATGTGCTGGCAGTAAAGTGGACCTGGCGCCAGATACCTGGAAGGCAGGTGGAGAACCACTTACCAAGCATGTAGCTGCTTTGAACCAACCTCAGCATGACTGTGTAGCCACTCCTACACACGAGGCATTACTCATGTTAACTTAGCCTCCAAACCATCACCACACCTTACTTTGACAAACATGGCCTTTTCTTAAGATAACATGACACATCACCAGGCTGAAAGGCGCACCCTAAGCCCCCATGAGAGGGCCTTAAAAAGTTAGCAACTTTCCGTTTTCTGTCTGAGAACTTGACATTACTGTTACATTACCTGCATGAAATCTAGAAATGTCAGGGGCAGCAAGTCATCCATATGTCCAATGTCTTTGGAGAAACGATTTAAAATTCTTCCTGGAAGAAGAGGATATGAGAAATTACTCATTTCCCCTGATAGATCCTTTCGGAGAAACAATTTACAAATAAATCAAAACAATATTTTAAATGCATATGCATTTAATACATTACACATTCGTATGATGTCAGTGGTAAAGGAAAAGGAAAGAGGATTGACACCTAACAAAAAACAAAAATACTACCAAATGGCAGTGGGCAGAGAGCTATTGGGCCCCGATTTTCAGAAGACTGGAGAGATGCTGCCTCTGCAATCCTCCCACGAGGCGTCTGGGCTCTGGCAGGAAGCACAGGGTGTGCCCACATGATGCCTGGAGCAACTGGAGGCTGTCATGCTCGGCCAGGTCGCACCATTACAAGCTGAGCCCCAATTTTCCTGTCTCAGGCTTAGGAAACACAGACTCCAGAAACTGTCTTTCAGTGACACCTTTGGCAGCCCCAGTGACAACTTTTCTTTAGAGAGCAGGGGTGGGGAATGTCCGGCCCGAGGGCTGCATAAAGCCCGTAAAATCATGTAGTCTGGCCCTGCCAAGGCATTACGGGTGAGTAAATTAAATGTTATAGCAGGCTAATTTTTAGGTTGATAATTTTGTATGGACCACGAATGATGTTATAGATATCCAAATGGCCATTGGCAGAAAAAGGTTCCCCACCCCTGCTTTAGAGGGTGAATCTGAAGATTAAAGGGCTCATGCATGTGAAAGGACTCAATGATAATGTGAGGCACTTAAATGGGTGCTAAAAAACAAACAAACAAAAAAAGAAAACTCAAGGTGAGAAAAATTGCTATTACTCAAGGGTTCTGCAGCATGTCACACCTGGGAAAGTCGACTAATCAAGACGCAGATCCTGATTCAGTAGCCAAAGGGTGCAGTCTGAGATTCTGCCTTTCTACCAAGCTCCCAGGCGGTGCCCTTTCTGCTGATGCCCAGACCAGGCTTTGGCAGACAAGAGGTTATCAGTGGTGTTTTGGGAACATTAACAGCAGATGGGAAATTTTCACATATTCTTATGGATTCTGTGGCCTACTTATTTTTTAACGTCTCAAAGCATCAATAGCAAAATACGGAAAATATATCAAAGGATGTTAAAGACATAATTTAGATTCTTGTTATTCAACTGAAAAGTACAATTTTTTTTAAATTAATTTTTAGAGAAAGAGGAAGGAAGAGAGAGTGGGGGCAGGGAAGGGAAACCATCTATGTGAAAATGAGATCGGCTGCCTCCTGCTTGCCCGCTACCGGGGATCGAGCCTGCAATCCGGGCCATGTGCCCTGACTGGGAATGGAACCGGCAACCTTTCAGTGCACACAACATCACCTAGCAGAGCCATCCTGGCCAGGGCGAAAAGTACAACTTTTTAACATACACAGGATTCAGAAGCACTGTAAGTATGGCTCAAGTTACAAAATGTTGAAGGCAATCATCAAATTAAAAATAAATAAATAAATAAGATACATGAAGATGAATAGTACACGAAATCATCCTGAGACATCACGGTGGCAAAGAGCGTAAAATACAAGGAAACCACAACTGAGAAAAACCATCTCCCCACAAGGCTTCTACACTCACTGAACTAAATGTCAAAGATGGTCAAAAATTGAACTCTTATTCACCAATGAGCTGAGTGTAGAAAATGTGATATTAGAAGGCTCAATAGTTACTTCCTTGCTCTAAGAAACAAGAGAATGAATGGTGTTTGCGGAATAATTCATCTGGCTTTACGATAGACTGTTGTAATCAGATCTGT
Organism: Corynorhinus townsendii; assembly: GCA_026230045.1. Lineage (NCBI taxonomy): Eukaryota > Metazoa > Chordata > Mammalia > Chiroptera > Vespertilionidae > Corynorhinus > Corynorhinus townsendii. The sequence goes on along the minus strand of JAPDVU010000003.1, from coordinate 44,911,878 downwards.
GATTTCCAGATCATGTCTTCTTAGTCATAAGGTTTTCTCAAAGGTTTCTGAATTAAATCCTTACGATAAATTCTCTTCACACACAGGCCATGCCTCTTCATCCAAATGGCCTGTGGCCCCTGCTACAGTATCTTCATGGATATAGAGGAAAGGGGGACTCACTGTGACCAGGGGGACCCAGTCCATTTTCAGGCTGTCCTGTTAGAGCTCTCCTACATTACAACGAATCTTGCCTTCCTGGAACATCCAACCTGTGCCGCTTATTCTCTCCTTCTAACCATACAAAGCAGATCTAATTTCTCTTAACAACCAGTCCTTGGTGCCTCAATTATCTCTCAAAAGGCACGTGTCCCAGCTTGGCCACTGCCCCTGCCCAGACTCCGATGGCTCGTCTCGGTCAATGCCTTGTGCCCAGGAATAAAATCCATACCCCAGGTAGTGTGTGATCCCTGTTCTGCACAGGATATGGCCAATCACAAACCCGACAATCAATGGTGGCCAGACCACTTTTTGGACACTAGCAACAAGTCTGAAAAAGTCAATAATGTACGTATTATGTATAATTTTAAACTTTCTCTATTTGTTATTTTTCTACAATGACTATGTATACTATTTTACTTGTATAAAAAAGTGTAGAAAGGGCCCAGCTGGTGTGGCTCAGTGGGTGAATGTCGACCAATGAATCAGGAGTTCACGGTTTGATTTCTGGTCAGGGCACATGTCCGGGTTGCGGGCTCGATCCCCAATGTAGAGTCAGTGATTCTCTCTCATCATTGATATTTCTATCTGACTCTCCCTCTCCTTTCCTTTCTGAAATCAATAAAAAATATATATATTTTTTTAAAGTGTGGAAAGGAGAGAGAGAAAGAATGACTGGAAGAGAAAGGGAGGTAAGGAATGGAGTGAAGGGAGGAAAGTAGCAAGGGGAGAGAGAGGACAGGAGGACAGGAAGAGGGGGAAAGGAGGAGGGAGATAAGGAGGGAGAGGCAGAAAGGGAGGGAGGGAGATTCCTCCCTTGAAGTCCATATTATCAAAGAACTATTAGGGTCCTCCTAATTACTCTGGTTCACATTCTTCTGTCTTGTCCACTAGATAGAATATCATGAAACATGTCATAGAAATTCTTGTCAAAATACAAATTCATAAGTGATCATGATTTAAGAACTGATTCTACCATCTAAGCTGGAATCTGTCGCCTCTAGAATTCTGACACCTCTCCCATATGCAGGATTCCTCAGCTTACTTATAATTAAACTATAATCTAAAACTTAGAAGTTGCCATGTCGAGTTTAAGTCCTATTCATTTTTCTTTGCCCTTTTTTTAAAAGGAAGTTTATTTTACATCTCACAAAATTCGCCAATTTCAGGTATACAATTCAATGGATTTTAGTAACTTAACTAAGTGATACAACCATCACCAAAAATCAGTGTTAAGACATTTTTATCCCCTCATCAGACCACCCCCCCGCCCTGACCATGCCATTGAAAGTGATTCCCGGTTTCCCACCCCCAGGCTCAGGTAACCACTAATGTACTTGCTTTCTCTGTAACTTTGCCTTTTCAGGACACATCATACACATGGAATTGCACATATGTGGTCCCTGTGGCTAGCTTCTTTCACTTAGCCTAACATTTCTGAGGTCCATTGGTTACACAGTGTGTATCGGTAGTTCCTTCTTTGTGGACCCCACTCTTCAGCACGGAAATGGCCTTGGATACCAACAAAAACAACTCCATACCAGAACTCTTCAATATTGTGGACTTTATATGTGCCCACATTTAGTCTCTCTCACTGATGGTTCTAGATCCCGACTCTTTTGATAAGAATTGACTGTTGGTTTAATAGCCAAGCAGAATCTGAACCAGGACAGCTGGCTCTGAGGCTGGGGGAGTGTGCAGGGGTGGGTTGGGGAGGACAAGTACAAGAACCACTGTCCTAGTCCTTGCTCTAAGAAAGGTGGAATCAAACTCCTATCAGAGTCCCCCCCAAAAGGGCGAAGAGAATGACCTGGACCTTCCAGGTACAATGCCTCCTGATGGGGCAAAACTGACCCAAAGGAGAGGGTGTGGATCCTGGAAACAGCCCCCCGCCTGAAAAGGATGGCTGAGAGGGAGCCACTCGGGACTTTCTGCATCAGTCCACGCAGACTAATTCGGCTCGGAGCAGCATTAAGAACTGGCGCAGGAGCTCAAAAGTCTGTGAGCTCAACATTTCCATAGCCTCTGCAGTTAGAGTAGGTCGTCAATATGTGGCTGCTAAAGAATGTCAAACAGAAGGAGCAGCAGGAATTGGATCCCTGGAAAAGGCCTGGCCTCCTCGGGCACTTGGCAGCAACAGGCCTTTAGGCAATTCACCCAATCTTAAATCCCTTATCTGTAAAAGGGAGATGATAACATTCGCCTCCACAATTTCACAGGATAAAAGACTATGAGGATAAAAGATATGCTTATGAGAGCACCTCCTGCAAGGTGTCATATTATCCTTGTGGGGTTTTAGAGCTTTAAGGGGCATGAAAGGTCACTAGAGCTAGTAATTTCCAAACTTTGTCTTGTGAAGATTGAGATTTTACAAAGGTGCCTCGAAGAATGAGGCAGAAAAAGAAATGGAGGTGAAGTTTACCCAGCTCCAGACACCCCACCCTTCTCCCTCACTGCCGGCCCCTCACCAGCCCCTCCAGAGAAGAACCCCTTCACATAGAGAGGGCCCTAAGACCAAGCACTCCTCCTGTGAACTAACATAGGTAGGTTCTGCCTCTACCAAGCCAAAAGCCTTGATTAGAACATGTCCAGCAAGAGCTTGCTGACTAAAATTAGTTGGAGAAATGGATTGTATAAAGTAAAATTTCCAAATTATTAATTATCCCTTTAAGTAATAAATCTCTATTTTTATTTAATCATTTTTGGCAGAAAATTGTCTCGTGTGGATTAGACTTTTTTTTCTTAAACAAAAGATAGAGAATAAATTCATCCTTTCTTAACAATCCAGAACTAACATAATATTTTGAGCATCCATAGGTTAGTCATTTCTAATTTTTTTTATTAATATGAGACAGAGAGATTTGTTGTTCCACTTATTTATGCATTCATTGGTTAATTCTTTTTTAAAAAAATATATTTTATTGATTTTTTTACAGAGAGGAAGGGAGAGGGATAGAGAGTTAGAAACATCGACGAGAAACATCGATCAGCTGCCTCCTGCACACCCCCTACTGGGGATGTGTCTGCAACCATGGTACATGCCCTTGACCAGAATCCGAACCTGGGACCCTTCAGTCCGCAGGCCGACACTCTATCCACTGAGCCAAACCGGTTAGGGCTCATTGGCTGATTCTTGTATGTGCCCTGACCAGGGATTAAACCCAAAACTTACCCTATCTGGACAACTCTCTAACCATCTGAGCTACCCAGCCAGGACCAATAGTTTAACTATTTTTAAACATGACCATGTTGTTTGGGGCTACTAGAGGTTGCTTAAGATGCACCCCCACACCCCAAACACGATGGTTTTATATCACTGCGCCCTCTACTGACACATGTTCTGTTGCCCAGAGCCTGTCTCCAACCTCCAGTTTTACTCTTAGTGATGAGGACAGAGGAGGCCCTGCAACCACAAAGGGCCTACAATAAGACTCTCAGCAAAGACATAAGCAACTTTCATGTTTAAAGGCACAGTTTTTCGAACTTTGATGAGAGACTGTTTCAGCTTGCTTCCAGATTCCCCCTGGAGTCAGTCTGCATATATCTCAGAATATATCACAGTATCATCTATTTTGTGGTTTAACTACTTTTCATGCATATTCGTCTTGAAGTTATATCTAGATTACACACCCTTTGTAAATATGGGCCCCATTTCATATACAACCTGTAACAAACTGCCAAGTGCCTGGAGTGAAGGGTCCCTGAATTTGATAAACACCACAAACCCAGTGGCATTCCAACTTTGTTTTTAACATGGGAAACCTTGCAGATGGTCTCTTATACAGAAACAAACAAATCTGTAAAATATTTTTAAAATAGCTCTTGCTGAAGAGAGACTGTAAGACCTGGAACCTACCCCACCACTATCTTTCTACATGTCAGGAGACACACCTAGGAAGATTCATTCTGATCACTACAGATTCCACCAATGCTCAGTCTCGGATTTGTGGACACGTCAGCAAACTCTCCTGGACATCGAGGGCTCCTGAGTATCCGAGTGGCCTCAGACCAGACACAGCCTGACACTGAGAAGAGCAATGTTTCCCAAACTTTAATCTGTACACGAATCTCCCAGGGATCTGCTTGAAATGTATACTCTCAAGAACACGGGGGAGGGGGGGGGGGGACGACCTGGGGAAGGGGCTGAATTCTGTGCTTCTAACAGCTCCCCTGGTGATGCTCATGCTACTGGTCCAGGGACATCACTTTGAGCAACAAGGCAGAATGTGGAAATTCCTGATGATGCTCCTTTAGTCTCAAGAACCTATAAGATGACTGTGTCACGTTTACATGTTATCACTGCCCTTTCAAATCCCACCCCCCTTGGCTTCCAAGAGCTAAAGACCACTTGCCTCCTGTTTTGTTCACAAATTAAATTAGAATATACATTAGGCATTATTGGGGCAGTGGATTCTGCCTATTTCATTTACTGCTGTTCCCCCAGTGCTTGGGCCAATGCCTAGTATATAAAAGGCACTAGAACATATTCTGAATAAATAAATAACAATGGTTTGTTTTCAAATTTCAGCCTCTATCTCCAATGCTTGATATTTCATGTAGTCTTCTTTGGGCGGGTGTTTTCCGATCTGGGGAGATTCGTGTTGCAACATGAAGTGTCTGGTTCGTCAGACTTGTCACTTTCCTTGCGTTGTTGTTGAACCGATTTGTCTATCTGTGCTCCTTCAAAGGCACTGGAAGTTTCCAGTGCAGACTGAGTTAGGGTACAGCAATTCACAGAAGCTGACAGGAGGGCCGGGAAGCGCCGGTCTAACAGAGGGGAGACGGGCGAGGGGACAGCAGTCCATAGGTGCTGGGGAGGTGGCAACTGGTGGAGAAGGAAGCAAGGAAGAATAGGTGTGGAGCAGATGCAGATCACATGGGATTAGGGAGCCGGCAACAAGGGCAGACAAGAATGATGGAAGGAAATGCAAGGCACCAATAATAATGTAACCAGACACTGAGGGAAAGTTCTGGTCTACCCATGGCCTAGGTTTTATAGAATTCCTCTAAAGCTCGAACTCCTCCGAGAACTTAAAGGTCAAACCGCATAACAGATGACATTCGATTGAAATGAGAGCCTTCAAAGGGTACATCCTAACCCAGACCATATTCTTTCTTTCTTTCTTTCTTTCTTTCTTTCTTTCTTTCTTTCTTTCTTTCTTTCTTTCTTTCTTTCTTTCTTTTTTAATACTTTTTATTAATTTTTTACAAAGAGGAAGGGAGAGAGAGAGTTAGAAACATCAATGAGAGAGAAACATCAATCAGCTGCCTTCAGCACACCCCTAATGGGGATGTGCCCACAACCAAGGTACATGCCCTTGACCGGAATCGAACCTGTGACCCTTCAGTCTGCAGAATGACGCTCAATACACTGAGCCAAACCGGTTAGGGCCTTTATTGGTCAGACCAGTTTCTTAAGGCACTGAATTTAGTACCAGGCCTGGGAAGGGTGAGCTTAACCCCGTGCTGAGGAAGAAGCCCACTGTGCCCTCCAGGCAGCCCTGGAAGGGTCCTTCTTCCTTGTCCCATCAATCGTGGGACAGGTGCCCTGCAGTTGCCAGTGTTCCTCTGGCTACGCCACCGACATGCTCACACACATGGGGAAAACCGGAACTGAGGTCCAGGGGGCAGGTCCCAGATACGTCTCCTCCTCGCTGCAGTGGCCGCAATTGGAAGGGGGAAACCACAGGTGAACTAACCTCAGGGATACACCAGCAGAGTGGTCCCAATGGTGGTGGAGGCGGCGGGCAGACACCAAACACTATGGGATTTTCATACCTCCTGGGAGGTAGGAGTCAGGAAAACAGTAAATCAACGAGGACCAGCAGTTTCCCCCCTAGCAATGTGAAGGAATGCTTTCCGAGAATAATTACACTGTGTTTTCAAATTCTAGTACTCACTGGCCTTTCATATAATTAAGACATGTTAAAGAGACTAGTTTCAAGGTTTCATTACATAACATGACAAACCATAGGAAATGAGTTTCAAAAAGACTCATGTGGTCTTTCCTTGTCTAATGAGAGCTTTCTAATTTTTTCCCCACCTGGAAGATACCAGGTGGGACTGTCCAGCCAAGATGACTTTAAAATCCCATGTGTGTTTAAGACAAAGGTCAATCCCACAATATGTTTCCTACATCCAGCTTCAAGTCCTCCTTCCTCTAGGTCACAACATTCTTCTGCTTGGTACCTTTTCTTCCCTCTTGCCAATTAGACAAAACATGCTGTTTAGATTTCAAGTTTAACCAAACTTATTTTTTTGGTATATGCTGGGGCATTTTATACTCTAACGTTGGTGGCAGACTAATAGGATACAGAAAAGTGCACACAGGGACACACAGGGACATAGAATGCTGGCAGCACACACCTAGGGAGCACTGGACATGCCCACGGCAGGTGCCGATGAGACACCCAGCCACAGCAACAGTGGGTGTCACCAGACCATGTGAGTTGCAGGGTAAGGCAGGGTTAGCCTAACAAGTTCTCAAGGAGAAACAATGCTTGAGAATTTGGAGGTAGGGCAGAGCATGGGTTGATGGTGAGTGGAGAGTTTGTCCAGGTGGGAGGAATGACATCTGGGAGGACTAAGAAGTGGGAAAGAACAAAGAGATGACAAATATTTGCCGAGCTGATGGAAAGAACATGACCCAAGGTGTGCTGAGGCTGGAGAGAACTTGGGTGTGGACCCGGAGTGGAAAGGGGCCTCCACTGAAAATTCCCTTTAATCAAGAAGAGGTCGAATTTCCCTCTTTTCGGTGTCTCTTCAAAACAACAGCTATGAGGAGAAGTACTGAGGAGGGGCCAGGTAGAGAGAGGACAGAGGGACATCCAAACAAGACAACTAAGGGCCAATTCCGTCTCAACCTCTGTGAGCCCAGATGAACCCACACACCAATTCACCACCATGCCTGCACTACACACCACAGATCTAGGCAGGACTTTTTCACATGGTTATTTTGGTTCACTCACGCTGAATTTCCAGAGCACCACCACCACAGCAACAATTATGACAGAAACTGTTAAGCTCGGCATACACTTCATCTCAAAACCACTAGTGAGAGATACTGGTAGCTGAGACGCAGAGACGGTAAGAATTTAACTCCAGGACACTCGGCTATAAAGTGGCCAAGGGAGGCGTCCCACCCAGCATTAGAGATTCAGAAAGTTCAAGTCAACACATTTAAAGCTACTTCTCTGGACACATCGGAAAGCTCTATCACCTATCAACTAAGAAGAAGAGTCAATAATGTAACAGGCAGGGCTAGTGTTAGCTGGTATGAATGGCGAAGGTCAAACCAGCTATTGTCGCCCCAGGCCCCTTCTGATTGGCTAATGCCTGCTCCACTGGGTGCTAAATACTTTGACTGTCACTTCTGGTTAGAAGAGTGCCAGGAATCTCTCTTGGCTAACCATAATTAAAGTAAAACATTTAAAGGAACTCCACCTCAAAATTAAATTACAGAAGTTACTGTGGGTTGAATGAATAACCTTACAAGTGAAGAAATGAAAGACTGAATGAGGACATATGGTCTATTGATTAGGAAAAGTCCTGGAGCCTGAGATTCACCACACGCTAGGCCTGAACTCAGGTCAAGTTGGAGCACCTACTACTAAGTATTAACCTTGAAGGAATGGATACGCCTCAAAAATTGCCCCAGGAAACCACTTTACTGCAGCAGCCATAAATGCTTTGCTATAGTAAGTAGTCATTATTTTACTTTTCCTAAGCACTGAAAAACTAGTCCAGGCTACGGCCTTTTCCCCTGGACCTAAATCATGAAGAATATCACACAGGAATGAGGCTCAAGGCTCACATGTGGTCAGGGATGTACATACCAGGGGACAACGGGTGGAAGAACCTAGGATACTAGTAACTCTGAAAAGACTGTGGGTCTAATGAAAGCTATAGAGTGTTTCCACTGGAAAAATGCCCACACATACAGTTTGCATATGATTTCAGGGGATTCCCTAAACCTTGAACCATAAGAAGTGGAGTGGCCACGGGGGTAAGTGGCCCAGTTAAGAACCTCTGATTCTAAGACAGCAGGAAACCACCAATCTCTTGACTTCTACCATAGGAATGCACCACATGATCCGGAAGAAAAGATCCCCCCGTCAACCCCCACATGCCTACCCTACGGCTGTCTTTCAAGACTAAATGCACAGTCTCTATTGCATGTCTCCAGCACTAGAGAGTCAAAACATTAGGCAATCTTATCTCGGAATGTGTTCAGAGATGGGGTAAAAATGCCTATTTCTAAAGCATTTGTCTAGGCCAGTGGTCAGCAAACTCATTAGTCAACAGAGCCAAATATCAACAGTACAACGACTGAAATTTCTTTGGAGAGCCAAATTTTTTAAACTTGAACTTCTTCTAATGTCACTTCTTCAAAATAGACTCGCCCAGGCCGTGGTATTTTGTGGAAGAGCCACATTCAAGGGGCCAAAGAGCCGCAGTTTGCTGACCGTGGGTCTAGGCAAAGAATTCCCATTTCCACAAAGGCAGGTATAGGAATCAATAATTCAGAAAACTTTGACTAGAAATTATCATTCAACATGCAAAATCAACTCTTCCTATCTCCAATACACATACAAGTTCTACGTAAAGCTCAAAAATAGGCCACATTTGGTGTGAGAACGTGACTAAACTTGAAGACAATGGGCCCTCCCACTACCCACCCTATGTAAAGTAACTAAGGTGTACTGGAGACAGATCAACCAACACCCAAATCTGATCGTCAGTTCTATCTCCAGCATATCATTTTAATATCTGGGAACCGCCAACAGATGTTACACAAAACTAGCTGGGCTGTGTTAAGTGTAAATGCATGGAACTTTGTTAAGGGGAGAGGAGGGGAGGCCATTAAAAGGGAAGAGAAAATAATTTTCGCCTACTCTGTTCTTTTAGAAATTCATATAAAAGTATTAAGAACTGGAAATATTGCTCTAAGTGTTATACTTCTACTTGACTTGTCAGTTATAAAAGATGTTGTATACACATTACCTCTTAGCCAAGTCATTGTCTTTTTCTCACATGGAATCCTGGCCCATTCAAATACCCTACAATCAATCCTTTCCAGCACTTCACACCATGGTATACATCAGTCATCTAGTTTCTAAACCAAAAGCCAGCTTTCCTCCCTTTTTTTAATCCTCACCCGAGAATATGTTTTAATTGATTTGAGAGAGGGAGGAAGGGAGAAAGAGAAACATTGATGTGAAAGAGAACCATTGGTTACCTCTCATACACTGCCTGATTGGTGATCAAACCTACAACCTGGAAATGTGCCCTGACTGGAATCGAACCCACCATCTTTTGGTGTACAGAACAAAGCTCCAACCAACTGAGCCACATTAGCCAGAGCCTATCCTCACTTTTGTTTTGTTTTGTTAATCCTCATATTTTTTCATTGATTTTTACAGTGAGTGGAAGGGAGAGGACGAGACAGACAGAAACACTGATGTAAGAGAGACACATTGACTGATTGCCTCCCGCAGGTGCCTCAACCAGGACCAGGATCAAGCCGGCAACAGAGGTATGTACCCTGGACTGGAATCGAACCTCGAACCCTTCTGTATGAGGGCCGATGCTCTATCCACTGAGTCAAACAGCTAGAGTCCATCCTTATTCTTTATGACTTGTTCTGTATCAACTTCTAAGATTTTTGAAATATTCATTTATGCTGGTTTCTGGGATCTAATTATTTTTTCTTTAATATCTGTCTCTTTTCATTCCTGCTAACCTATACATTTCCTAAATACAACTGCCTCCCACACTTGTATTTCAAGATTTTTCACCTCTCAGAACTCTATTACCTCCCCCGCCTCCCCAATGGTCATCTCATCCCTTTTCACTCTGCTGGCTTTTACGTAAGGACAGACACCCAAAGCAGAAGCTGCAACCCCTATCTCTTCTCTCCCTTTACTCTTCATTGTCCATGCATTCCTCTGGTGGGCCTCTCCCCAGGCACATCTCAGAGGCATGTAAATGGGTAACTGTAATCCGAGAAAGCCAATAACTTAAAATCTTTACTAGACCAATAAATAACTTAAAAAGAATCCTATATAATAAAACCCTACTATGCAAATCGACCGAACGGCGGAACGACCAGGTGCTATGACGCACACTGACCACCAAGAGGCAGATGCTCAACGCAGTGTGCTCCCACAGGTCAGTGTGCTCCCAGAAGCCAGGCTCATGGCTGGTGAGCGCAGCAGCAGTGGCGGGAGCCTCTCCCGCCTCTGCGGCAGCGCTAAGAACCCCTCAGGGGATGTCCAACTGCCAGCTTAGGCTCGCTCCCCACAGTCAGACGTCCCCTGAGGGGTCCTGGACTGCGAGAGGGCACAGGCCGGGCTGAGGAATCCCCACCACCACCCTGTAGTGTACGAATGTGGTGCACTGGGCCTCTAGTTTCAACATAAAAGAAAAGCTTTACAGACTTATGTGGTAAGTCTGAGTGCCAAAACAATTTTATATATTAAGAAAAAAGTTTTAATCCAGATTCTGTACAGATTTCTGATACTTAAGGACATCCTGTGAGCTTTGAGCAGCTATAAAAGTTGGCTTGCCAGTAGCAAGGTGTAGCAAAGACTGAACTGACTTCCACAGTGCCATACATGTTTTTCTACCAAACAAGTTAATCAGAACACAAACTGTTCTTAGATTTCTGCAGAGGTAATTAAATAACAATTCAATGCCAATTAATCACAGTCAAATAAAAGTCTGTGAGAGAAGAATTCTATACAGATTGGAGGCTATTTAATGGTCAAATACTTGGCAGGATCTTAGTTAAACAATGATTAAACCACACAATGGCCAGGCTGAAGTGAAAGAATCGAAACTCTTGTTCTTCCATAAAAAGACTTCAAACCTCTATGTGTGATATTCTTCCCTTCGCCACTTAGCAGACTGCTCAACTGCATGATTCAGAATGTGCTCAGCTGCTCCTAGGCCCATGGGCGTGTGCCAGTCCACCTTGGTTCTCAGTCCTGTAGCTAGGCAACTCTTTCCTCCCCAACCAAAAGAGCAAAGAGCTGGACAGTTGACCCCACCTACTTAAAGTGTTTATTCAGAGCAGGGAAAAGAATGAAAGACTCTGAAAGGAACCTACCTTCCACCCCAAGGAAGGGTGAGCTATAGCCACTTCCCTAGTAGTAGGTGATGACTGACTAAAAAAATGTTGATTCACACAACTGTCTGCCCAAGAAAAACCCATTCAAAGTTTTTAGTTTCCCGTACCTACTTTATCTTGGTTCCTTCAAATTAAATGTCCCTTTATATCACAGTTCCCCATGGGAACCCACAGGTCCATTTTAAGTGCTGCTGATAAGACTTTCCATCATGTCTCTCAGGACTCTTACCTTTCTGCAAATTCATTTCTTCCTATGGGAAATGTATCAAGAAAAACAACACAGCTCTATACTAGCTGTTTTCTGGGTGGGGGTGAGTGGAGGAGGGGTGCCTACACTAGCACTATAAGCACATCCAGTTTCACTAATGTTGCTATTTTCAAAATGCATTATTTTTACAGTTCACTGCTGATTCAAATCTGAATTAAAGATTGTACAGTTGGCTGAAAATGGGCTTTATGATGTTATATTCCAGATGCTATCAAGAATTTTATTTGCCTCTCTTTAGAGAAGGGTTCCCAGCCTGGCTGTGTTAAATGCTGGGTTGGCATCAGTCTTAGTATACATTTTAAATTAAAAACTTTTTAAAAAAAGAAAAAAAACTAACTGTATGTCTCTTTTCAAAACAAAATATATACTAGGTAATATTTTTACAAAGAGAAGTTATGATACACAAAAAATTTTTAAAAGATGAGATTTTATACATGTATTATGTCATCGTCACCCAAAATTGAATTTATATAATCAATCAAAACTAAATAAATATGACACTGCATTCATGAAAAAGAAACTTCATGAAAAACTTATCACCAAAATGTATTTCACCTTTGCTCATAAAATGGGCACTAGGATACAAAGATCCACTTTTATTGGGTCTCACTAGATATAAAGTACTAAATTCACATGCAGATAGTAACAGTGAATATAGGATACACTATATATTCATTATTTTTAAAAATATATAAACTATGAATCAAAACTGCAGTCTTAACATAATCACATAAGAATCAAGCATTAAATAACTGACTTTAATTATGAATATTAAAAGTCTATTTCTGTGATTCCCTCACACAAAAGCCATGTTTTGTTTAGGCTGCTACAACGCAGTCCGTACGTACACAATGATAACAGCCCTGTCTGCATATGTTTCTCAGCAGACTATGACACATGGTGATTCTGAGAAGGGGGAAAGTCACATTGCATCTGTACACAAACATACCATAGCAAAACAAATTTTCCTGCAAGTATAAGCAGTTTTACAGTCTATCAAAGTGGTGCCCAAAAGTAGATTTATTCGCATTAAGTGCTAACAGTAACAAAACATTTCAGTGGTAAAGTACATTGTAACCCAATCATCAAATCAATAAAGTCATTAAAAATAGACCACATTCTTCAAGAAAATGATGAGCTTAAGGGAAATAAAAAAATCTTTGGTCACAACAGAGAATGTATCTCCAACACAGCTGACAGTTACTGATCTTGCCCCTCTCCTATCCCTTGTGTCTACAAAGGAACGTCTTTGGGTTTCTTATCTTTCTTCATGTGTATTTAGCCATGTAAACTGACATATAGCAATTCCAGCTTCCCCACAGGAATCCTCTAAACACAAATAAGAAAATGTGCCTTTTTCTTCTTCTTCTTGTAGGCCCCAAACTGACAGAATATTATCACTTTTGTAGAGTCTTGCAAATCGGCCCAGTAGTGTTGGGCAGAAATGTGCTGAGATTATAATATCCATTCATCTAACCTGCCAGCATGTAACAAAATTCAGGTGGGGTGCTTGCCACCTAAATTAAGTTACTACTTGAAAAAGCCTTCTTTATGCCAAGCCTGTCAAAAGGAAAATAGGAAAGGCGTTAAGAAACTAAATAAATCTAAACAAGAGTTGCATTTGATCTTGTTTTCAAGTGTAGGATTAAAAAAGAGGAAGCATGCCAAGGAGATGTGACAAGAGAAGACGAGCAACAAAGAAACCTGCATTCAGAGCCCAGGACCCACACAGCCAGCCTCCAGGGCAGGGCCGTCCAACTGCTCCAGGGGCCTAGCACTTGCTGACACTAGCACTGGTGCCCAGAGCCACCTCTATGACCTACTCTAGAAAATAGAGGATTCAGAAAGGGAATCCAAGAAGGCGGCGTAGGTAAACACCTAAACTGCTGCCTCCCACAATAATTTAAACTGCAACTAAAAGACAAAACGTCTATCACCCAGAACCACGGGAAAGCTGGCTGAGTGGAAGTTCTACAACTAGAAGGAAAGAGAAAAGAGCTTTGAGACATGCACGAGCACTGAAAAGCTGAGGTACGGAGGCGCGTGATCCAGGCTGGCTGCGGGCGACTGGGTGCGTTGCTTTTTTCAACCTGAACGGAGACAAGCCCCCGATTACTCCGAAATCCAGTCTCTGAGGAGACATGGGGGACCCAAACTCCTACGGGGAGAAGCTGGACTGTCTGCCAGCGAGGGTGGCTTGCTTGCAGAGCTGCGCGCAGGAATAATTGTTTACTGAACTGGGGCAGGGGACTCGAGGATGCCTTTGGGGACACAGAGCCAGCTAACTAGCAGCCATTGCTGTTTGCCACGCCCTAACCTAGTGACACCCTGAGGCCCCGTCCTGCACAACCTACAAACCCACCCAAGCTCCAAGCAACCAAGTTAGCATAAGAAAAGCCTGCCCTATCGCAGCTTAACCTAGCAAACTTGCAGCCTGGGTCAGACAGCTCCAAAACCTCCAAACCCCAAGCAAAGAGGAGAAAACTGCAGCTCTCACTGTAGCTCCTGCTGAGTGGCCTCAAACAGTAGCTGACCTGCACCCCATTGGAGATCCAGAAGCCAGTGTACCCAGTGGTCAGTGTGAGACACCAGATTTCAACTCCTCACATCCATAAGTGACACATTCAAGAGGCAAACTCAGTGAGCACCGAAGCCCCACTGAAACAAGTCCTGCGTGTCTTCAGCACAGCAGTTCTTCCATTATAGACACAGGGAGTGCTCACAGCTAATTGGCCTGGAGGTCAATTCCTCCCAGCGTACCAACAGCAATTCAGGCTTAACTACACCAAGACTTTGCACTCAGCCCACAAAGGGGTGTACCAAAAGCATCCACATCAGGTGATTGGGGAGGCTGAGCTACTGCCCCCTATAGGTCACCTACCACACAAAGCCACTCCATCAACACAGGGAAGCAGCCAAAATGCAGAAACAAAGAAACATGTCACGAATGAAAGAAACGGAGGAAAGCAAACTACTGGATGACATAGAGTTCAGAACCACATGTATAAGGTTACTCAAGAATCTTCTAAAAACCGCTGAGAAACTTGATGACACTTCTGAGGAGCTTAGTAAGACCTTCAAGGACCTTAATGAGAATGCCAAAAAAATGGAAAAGGATCAGTCAGAAATGAAGCATACACTGTCTAAAATAAAGAATATACAGAAACTCAGCTGTAGATCAACGTACCCCAAGAATCAAACCAAAGATCTGAAATATGTGGAAACAAAAAACGTCCAACCAGAAAAACAAAAAGAAAAAAGAATCCAAAAATATGAAGATAGTGTAAGGAGCCTCTGGGACAACTTCAAGCGAACCAACATCCAAATTTTTGGGGTGCCAGAAGAAGGGAGAGAGCAAAATATTGAAAACCTATTAGAAGAAATAATGACAGAAAACTTTCCCTACCTGGTGAAAGAAATAGACTTACAAGTTCAGGAAGCGCACAGAACCCCATACAAGAGGAACCCAAAGAGGACCACACCAAGACACATCATAATTAAAATGCCAAGGGCAAAAGACAAAGAGAGAATATTAAAAGCAGCAAGACAAAAACAGTTAATTACCTACAAGGGAGTACCCATACGACTGTCAGCTGATTTCTCAACAGAAACTATGCAGGCCAGAAGGGAGTGGCAAGAAATATTCAAAGTGATGAACAGCAAGAACCTACAACCAAGATTACTCTACCCAGCAAAGCTATCATTCAGAGTTGAAGGTCAGATAAAGAGCTTCACAGACAAGAAAAAGCTAAAGGAGTTCATCGCCACCAAACCAGGATTACATGAAATGCTGAAGGGTATTCTTTAAGAAGAGGAAGAAGAAGAAAAAAGTAAAGATAAAAATTATGAACAACAAAATGACATCAAATACATACCTACCAACAAGTGAATCTAAAAATCAAGTGAATAAAAAATCTGAAGAACAGAATGGACTGGTGAATATAATAGAATCAGGGACATAGAAAGGGAGTGGATTGACGATTCTCAGGGGAAGCAAGTGTGAGGGGTGCGGGAAGAGATTGGACAAAAATCTTACTCCTATGGATGAAGACAGTGGCGGGGGGTAAGGGCATGGGGTGGGGTGGGGAATCTGGTGGAGGGGAGCTATGGGGGGGAAAAAAAGTGGAACACCTGTAATAATCTGAACAATAAAGATTTATAAGAGAAAAAAAAAAGAAAATAGAGGATTCAACCACCTTGCACCCATTAAGATGGCTAATATCAAAAACAGAAAAAGCAAGTGCTAGTGAGAATGTGGAGAAATGGGAACTCTGTGGGAATGTAAGATGGTGTAGCCATTGTGGAAGGAGGTATGGTGGTTGATCAGAAAGTTAAACATAGAATCACCATATGATCCACTAATTCCACTTCTGGGTATATACCACCTCCCCTGACCCCCCCCAAAAAAATAATGAAAGCAGGACACCCATGTTCATAGTGACATTATTCACAATTGCCAAAAGATAGAAGCAACCCCAAGTGTCCATCAGTGGGTTAATGGAAAAACAAAATGTGGCATATATATATATATACACACACACACACACACACACACATATATATATATACACATATATATATTCATATATATATGATAAAGAATCATTCATATATATATATATATATATATATATATATATATATATATATATATATAATTCAGGCTCAAGAAGGGAAATTCTGCCAAAACCGGTTTGGCTCAGTGGCTAGAGCGTCAGCCTGAGGACTGAAGGGTCCCAGGTTCGATTCCGGTCAAGGGCATGTACCTGAGTTGCGGGCACATCCCCAGTGGGGGGCGTGCAGGAGGCAGCTGATCGATGTTTCTCTCTAATCGATGTTTCTGACTCTCTATCTCTCTCTCTCTCTTCCTCTCGTTAAAAAAATCAATAAAATATATTTTTTTTTAAAAAGAAGGGAAATTCTGACACATGCTAAGACATGGATGGACCTTGAGGACATTATGCTAAGTGAAATAAGCCAGTCACAAAAGGATAAATAATATGTGGTTTCACTTTTATAAGGTACCTAGATAGTCAAATCCACAGAAAAAGAAAGTAGAATGGTGGCTGCCAAAGGCTGGAAGGTGGGCATGAGGAGTTCATGTTTAATGGGTGCAGAGTTGCCATTGGAAGGAGGAAGAATTCTGGAGATGGATGGCAGTGACAGTTACACAACAGTGTGAATGTACTTAATGCCATTGAAGGTAGGCTTACAAATCATTGAGATGTTAAATTTTGTTATGTTTATCTTATCACAATTTTTAAGGAAAAGAATTCAAACTTTATAGCCATCCTCTAAAAATCCATTCTACCTGTCACACCCATCTATTCCTGGTGACCTTATTAGAAGGTTTAGCTCCATGTGGACACTTAGCACCCATGTATTAAGGCCAAAGAGGGGGTGCTTGTTGTGGCAGCCGCCACCTCCTCACAAACCTGCTGTGGAAGACAAGAGACTTGTGCATGTTTGGGGACCAGGACCAGAATCGACCAAGCACCCCCACAAATTGTCTCTCTGTAGGATAAGCAGAGCAGAGTGAAGATGAAGAACATCTGCTGGGGTGGAAATGAGCAAAGGAAGAGGCTCCTGCTGATGGCAGAGAGTGGTACTGAAAAGACACAAATGCCACCCGCCACAGGGTGAGGTGGAGAGAGAGTAGAATGTGTTGACATTTTAGTCTGCAAAGCATTGGTTGACCTTTAGAAAATGCTACAGCAATTTACCTTTCTCTAAAGTATTTTACACAATCAATTTTCTTGACCGCCCCCCCTTTCCCCTTGTCCACTCCCCCAACGCCTTGAAAAACCTTTCCACTAAAGATGCAGAAGATCAATAAAAGTGGAATTCAGTCCTAACAGATGACATGGCTAAATCAACACAACACAAATTCATCTAAAGCCTCCCATTCGCTACTATTTCAAGTCAAGGACAGCCCCATCGGAACCCAATAAATAGCACCTAGGTTGGTCTTCAACACCCGAAAACACAATGAAGAGCCTTTCTGAGGTGCTAAGAGCCCTTGCCTTTTGTGAACTTACATAACCTAAGAAAAGAAAGCTAACAGGTGATACCAAAATAAAACAAAAGTGGATATGACTGGAAGAAGAGAGTGAAGTACAGATCCCTCGCAACTAAGAATGGGGTTATATTCCAATAAACCCAACTTCAGTTGAAAATATTGTAAGTTGAATATGCATTTCATACACCTAACCTACTGAACATCATAGCTCAGTCTACTAGTCTACCCTAAATGTGCTCAGAACACTTATAGTAGTCTACAGTTGAGCAAGTATCCTGAGTGTCATCTCAAAGGTAAAACTGTCCCCCTGCCTGGCAGGGTGGCTATTGGTTGAAACATTGTCCCATACACCAAAAGGATGTGGATTCAATTCCCAGTCAGTGCACATACCTAACTAACTTCACGGGTTAGATCCCGGTCAGGGCACATACAGGAGGCAACCAATCAATGTTTTTCTCTTCTCTCCTTTCTCTCTCTCTCCCTCCCTCTCTCTCTCTCCCAAAATCAATTTTTTAAAAATTGTCTTCCTCCTCTTCTCACCAGAAGCATTTTGTAGACATGATATGACATCAAACAGAAAACATAATGCCCAAAAAACACTGGAAACACAGCACGCTGTGGGTTTATCCTCGTGATTGAATGGCTGAACAGGAGCTGTGCTCACTGCCACTCTCCAGAGCATTGTACCACATATCACTTTCCTGAGGAAGATCACAATTCAACATCTGAAAGAATGGTTTCTACGGAATGCAATTACTTTTGCACCATTGTAAAACTGAAACATCATAAGGCAAACCACCGTGAGTTGAGGGGGTCTGTATGTACCTTCCTCTGCACTTCCAGGGATGTGTCTCTGGAAATGAAAAGGAAAGATAAATATATCACTGGATCTATGGAGGTGGAGATGAGCTAGTCTGAGTCTAAAGAATGATAATACCATGGAATATTCTATAAAAGTATACACAGAAACATGTATTGAGGGAAGTACATGAGGCACACTTAAGTGATAGTAAAAAGCTTTTGGAGCTTGGTGGGCAAGAAGAGGAAAGAACCCTTCAAGCCAATGTGGGGTGTTATGTGTAGGTGCGGGGGAGGGGGAGACCAGGATGATGGTCAAAGGACCAGCAGCAAGGGAAGCAGCACCAAAAGTCAATGTCAAACAGGGACTACTCCCGGGACCTTAGGGCCTGTCTTTCAGGATATATGTAACTGATTTAGTTATAACTACATCTTTTTTTTTTTTTTTTTGGAGGGGGGGGTACAGTGCCCTAAATGACTAGTCTAGAATAAGGAGACACCTACTCCCAGAGGTCCATTACATGGGAGAAAACATATGACATCTGCTTGAATTTATAAAGGCAACACGTAAAATCATTAACTAATGTGGTTTTTTACCACATTAAGAAAAAACATTAGTTAACTATTTACTCCCTTACGCAGAATCCGCTCAGCAACCGCTTAATACACCATAGTGAAAGTTATAGATCAGATCAAGAAACTCATGATTCAGCCCAGCTGGGTTGACCCAGTGGTTGAGTGTCAACCTATGAACCAGGAGGTAATGGTTTGATTCCCAGTCAGGGCACATGCCCAGGTTGCGGGCTTGATCTCCAGTAGGGGGTGTGCAGGAGGGAGGCAGCCAGTGAATGATTCTCTATCATCATTGATGCGTCTATCTCTCCCTCTCCCATCCTCTCTGACATAGATAGATAGATAGATAGATAGATAGATAGATAGATAGATAGATAGATAGATGATAGAGAGTCATGATTCAGTCACTGGCATCCTTTACCACTTAGCACCCACCAGGAGATACTAGCATGATTCTGAACACTATGCTATTTTAAACTGTTTCTATTTCGCTCATAAAACATTAATTTTTTCCAGACATAACTTTACGCAAAATTGACTACATAGAAAAACGGTTTGATAATTTTATAAATAGTTAAGAAATAGCTAAGCTTTTATTATTGAGAAAGGAGATGTCAAATAAAAAACAAGCCAACGAAAAGCCTAGGTAACTCTGGCCAGACGGTGGCATTTCTGAGGGTATTTCCAGCATGAGTGGGCAGTGTAGGAAGCACAGGCCAAGTTCCATCCTTAAAGTCACCGACTACAAAGCTGGATTCCTCAGGAGAGATCCAGCCTCAAACTGAAGGTAACAGGTTCCACTCTGAATACACTAACTTGGAGAAAAGAGAACTCTATAGCCCTTTGAGCAAATGCCTCCTTTCAAATTTCTCACCTAATGGTGGTCAACATGCTGGGGAGAACTGAAGGAGTGGAGAGCAAACATCTGAAAATGTAATGAGTCACAGGGAGTGCCCCAGAGCAAGCCTGCCAAACGCCCGTCCTGCAAACACCGTGCCCGGCGAACACCATACGTCACTAAAAGTGTGAGCTGCTATTCTAAGCACCACGTACTTCTGGAAAGGTGAACCCCAGAGGTGGGCCAGGGGTGAAGGAAAGGAAAGCAGAGTCAAGATGTTACTTTGTGTGATTCCCTTTGTGTGCACCACTCTGGACAGGCACACAGGAGGTGAGAAGGTCTTTTTCCCAAGGCCATCATATCACACACCTGCTGTCCATCTTTCCCACCTCCACCTCAATCCCAGCCCAATCCCAGCCAGAAGACAAGGACTGCAAAGAGGAGTTGAGGCAAGAAGACACCTATTGATCATTTTTCAGTGATGCAATAAACCAAACCCACAATCCTGAGAACATTCAGGTAGGAACATCAAAGAAGGCCAATTGTGTTCGAGACTCTTACTCAGAACAGAAGAACCTTCCGCAAGGACCCAGCTCTGGCTGACTCTGTTGGACCTCCACTGCCGAGGCCACGTCCTTTCTCAGAGATATTAGTCCCAGTGGCACTCATTTGCTACTACAAAAAGTCTTGCTGTTTTCTACTTAAATGGTAGCCATTACATTTTTTAAAAGCACTATCAAAATAAAACCCATACTTTTAATGAGCAGTCTTCAAAGTTCTATGTGGTAGAATTAATCTTGAAGGAGGCTGGAGAAATACATAATTCCCATGATTTAAGGAAGAAATAACAGAAACTTCAACAATAAAACATGGAATGCCCTGGCCAGGTTGATCAATTGGTTAGAGCAGTGGTCGGCAAACTCATTAGTCAACAGAGTGGCAAACCGCGGCTCACGAGCCGCATGTGGCTCACGAGCCGCAGTTTGCTGACCACTGGGTTAGAGTGTCATCCCAATACACCAAGGTTGCAGGTTCGATCCCTCGTCAGGGAACATACAAGAATATCTATCTATCTACCTGCCTACCTATCTATCTCTCAAATCAAGCAATTAAAAAAAAAAAAAACATGCTTGCTTCGGCAGCACATATACTAAAAAAACAACAATAAACTGTGGAAATATAAGAGACTAGAGATGTCCCCAATGTCTTTGTGCCATAGGAGGGTTTCAGGTGAATCTCCACACTCAGCAGAGAGGAAGGACTCCAATTTAGACAGGTTTTTCACCAGGTTCTTCAGTCCCCATCCAGAACATTCCTCAAACATGCTGTGGACAGTAAGAGCTCTTGCTTGGTTCTTTTAACATAAATCACTTTAGGGACTGGCCTAAAGTGCTGCAAAGAGTCCATAAGACGCCGGTCTTTGATCTTTGTGGCTTTGCCATGTATGTTTTTAAAATTTCTGGAATGCACCCAGGGAGGCAAACTGCTTGACAGAAAACACTATAAATATCCAAATAAATACATACATACAAACATCTGGAATCCTGATTAAGCACCAAAGTTTAATTTTATTTTTTTCAGGGAATGGGGTGGCGGGGAGGGGTACCACTGAACAGCATTTTTATTTTTACAGAAAAATGTCCTATTCTTTCTTTATGATAAACCCCCTCTGACACTAATGAAACTTTCAGAAAGCTCAAGTCTGGAAGTCTCCAAAGTGGAGCCTCCATAGCGGCCTCCTGCAACTTAAATGCTATTCCAGAGCCAAACATTACTGCAATTCACTTTTTAAATAACTAATGGTAGGTGTATTACTGAAACTGTTACCCATTATTTATAACTACAAAAACAAGTTATTAAAGCAATATATTAATCTCCTGGGGAGTTCCCAGTTAAATGTGCACAAGTACAGATTTTAACCAATGTGCAATACTTTTCTGGATTAAAGGTATAATAAAAAAACATTGGTTTTCTCCTCTTTGTGGGGCACTTTGAACAGTGAGAAAACAGCATTTGCCACCGTTATATCCAATGCAATTAAATTAAAACTGAAGAATCAAATGGCCACAAGCCAAGTGGTCAAGTGTGAACCAGATAGTTATAAAACTTATTATGTCATAATATCCAAAATATCCCATTCTACCCATTATGAGGTCCTTCAATGACACGAAGCTTTGGCAATCACAGGTAGTCATGTGATCAGGTCTCTTACCCAACAGAAAGACTTCCCAGCCAAAACTGGTTTGGCTCAGTGGATAGAGCCTCAGCCTGAGGACTGAAGGGTCCCGGGTTCGATTCCAGTCAGGGGCATGTGCCTGGGTTGCGGGCACATCCCCGGTGGGGGGCGTGCAGGAGGCAGCTGATCGATGTTTCTCTCTCATCGATGTTTCTAACTCTCTATCTCTCTCCCTTCCTCTCTGTAAAAAATCAATTAAAAATATATTAAAAAAGAAAGAAAGACTTCCCACTGCTTTAGGAGGAAGAGAGTTAAAAATCTCACGCCCGGCACGATTCCACCTGGATGGCTCTGTGGAGACTCTTCCCATCACTCTTGACCACACTCACTCCATCCCAGCCTTCTTTCCCTCGTTTCCAGGGCCACATCACTGCAAACACCCATTCCCACTTCCTGGATAACCTGGACTCATTCTCTGGTCACATCCACCAGAGAAGCTCTAATAGCAGCCCCTCCTCAAACTTGCTTAGGTCACCTCGAACCTCTCTTGGTCCCCTGGGCCTCTTCCTCCACAGTGCCCACCACACCACCCTTCTTTGGGCCCTAATGTGATGTCAAGCAGAAGACACACAGGTCTGGATAACACCATGCCTGACTCATGATAGGGCTCGACAAGTGTATCTCAACAGATGGATGGAAGATTAAGTGAATATGTTTCGAAACTGGCATTTTCGGTATTTTCCCTGGTTAGAAAACAGACATTATGAGAACTTCATTCTGAGAACTGAGGATAACATAGGCACTGACCACCCAAATGAGTGATGCAAGGGTTCACCAAAGGTTGGTGTTGATAAAAGGTGGCGGGGGGGGGGGGGGGGGCGGGGGGGCAGACAGGGAATAATCACGAGTCACATTCAAAGCAAGAGGGAACGTTTCAGCTTGTTCCTGTAGCAGCTGCAACCCAGAAACTTGGCCCAGAGACAGAAGGATGAGGGCAAGCTGTGTGGGAGGTGGGCAAAAATACCCCAGCTCCAGGAGCCTCCCCTGCCTGGGCACCCCCACAGCCCACGCCAAGCAGGGCTGTGAGTACTTAGAAACAATGCACACATTTATATGGTTCCAGTCTGCCTCCACTTTAAGAAAGCTGGGTTTACAGAAATTGTTTAAACTCAAAAAATACAAGAATTCATTTTTCTCTTTATCCTAAGTTACTTCTGTGCAGCTTCAAGATAATTAACCCGTGTTGTATTCAATTGCACTTCCCTACTCAGCTCACACCTGCACAATGCCCCATCTAGACTTTGGTGCAGAATATTTGAATGGTTGATTGCATCTATTCTGATATGGGCGTTCATAATTACCATGCCATCCCTTCGCAACAACTCAAATTACTCCGTGCTGACCTCCTGGCCTTTGGGGCTCATTCTGATCTATTCTATGATCCATCACTGAAATTAGATTCTGTAAGTCGCTTCGACTATACCATCACCCCACCTCTCCCAATGCCACTCACAGCAATTGCACATCCAAAGCCTTCCCCAGATTCTCCTTCTTCCCCAGTCTCTCCTCACCACGTTGTCAACCACTGAAAACCTGACGCATCATCACGAGCCCAGTGCTCTCCCACCACCCTGCACAATGGGTTCACTCACTGGCTCTATATTTCCTCAACTGTGGGGAGGGGTTGCCTCCATTCTCCCAGCTCACTCAGAGGAGAGGGCAGTCCATGGGCCTCCAAAGGTTCTAAATGAGAAACAAGATAGTCTAAAGCAGGGGTGGGGGACCATTTTCTCTGCCAAGGGACATATGGATATTTGTAACATAACTAGAGGCCCGGTGCACGAAATTCATGCACAGGGGGTGAGGGAGTGGGACGGTATTCCCTCAGCCCAGCCTGAGCCCTCTCGCAATCCGGGACCCCTGGGGTAGAGTCCCAGGGCCTGGCCAGCAATCAGGGCCTATTGGGGCCTTTTTTCTCCAGGCTGCTGGCAGCTGGCCCCACCCCTGCCGCTGCCACTGCTTGCCATCTGTGCAGTGCTGCCTCCTCCTCCCCTGCCACCATTTGCCTCCATCTGCTGGGTGCAATCGCTTGACTGGCCTGGGCCTCCCTCTGCAGGGTGATCACTGGCCGGCCCCACACATTTGCCACAGTGTCGCTGGCTGGCGGCCTGGGCCTCCCTCTGTGGGGTGATCGATCACGGGGCCCCCAGATCGATCGCTGCGCAGTTGATGTCCCACCCACCTGTCACTGGCCTGGTAGCCTGGGCCTACCTCTTAGAGGCAATTGATTGCAGGGCTCCATGATCAATCACCAGACAGAGGGAGGCCCCACCCACCTACTGCAGCACTGCCGGCTGGGTAGCCTGGGCCTCCCTCTTTGGGGCAATCAATCACGGAGCGCGCCCCCCCCCCCCCCAATTGATCGTCCTGCCGACTGGTGGCCTGGGTCTCCCTCTTTGGGGCGATGGATTGCGGAGCCCCCACACCCCATAGATCACCCCGCAGAGGTGGCCTGGGCCTCCCTCTGCAGGATGATCGTGGGGCAATGGTGCCCTGTTCCCCCCCCCCCCCCCCCGCAACCAATCGCATCACACCCATCTTGGCTGGCCTGGCGCCAGTGCGTGTCACAATGAGGTCATCTGGATGTTCATTCTGCTGTTTGCATATTATGCCTTTATTATGATAGATTTGAAACTATCAACTGAAAAATTAGCCAGCTATATTTGGTTAAGCATTTAATTAACTCACTCCCAATGCCTTGGCAAGGCCAGAGAAAATGATTTCACAGGCCTTATTCAGCCCACGGGCTGGATGTTCCCCAACCCTGTTCTAAAGAAATAAGTTGGAGAAGATGTCGAGAAAAGGGAACCTTCATGCACTGCTGGTGGGATTGTAAACTGGTGTAGACTCTATGAAAAACAGTATGGTGGTTTCTCAAAAAATTAAGAATAGAGCTACCACATGACACACAATCCTTCTGAGTATCTACTCAAAAAATTTGAAAATACTTATTCATAAAGACACATGTACCACTATGTTCATTGCAGCATTATTAACAATAGCCAATACGTGGAAACAACCTAAGTGTTCTTTGATGGATCACTGGATAATGAAGATGTGGTACATTTATAAAATTGAGTGCTACTCAGGCACAGAATATAATGAAATATCCTCATCTGCAACAATGTGAATGAGTCCTGAGAATATTATGTTAAGTAAAATAAGTCAGACAAAAAAAGGACAAGAATCATGACTTCACTCATATGTGGGATATAAAACAGAAAGCAACAAGCAAGCAAAAAAAAATTCACAGATACACACAACAGTATGGTGGTAACCAGAGGGGGAAAGAATGAAGAGGGTAAATGGTGTCAAATATATGGTAAAGGAAGGAGACTAGACTTTGGGTGGTGAGATACAGTGCAATATACAGATATCATATTATAGAATCATATATGTGAAGCTTACATAATGTTATTAACCAAACTTACACCAAGATAGCCTAATAACAAGGTATGGACAGCCCGAGGAATGTGCATGTGTATTCAATCCTGATGTGAAACTGGAACTTTTCTCTTGCACTGGCACACAAAATGACCAGCAAGCCTTCTCAGTCATCTAGGACAGTGGCCCTAAGAATCAACATGCACAGAGTAATGGCCTTCCATGCATTCTTTCAAAAACCTAAGAACTAAGGAGACTGGAGAAGGGCTTGAAGAAGGTTTGAAACCTTAAGGAAATTCTTTAGCTGAGCTTTTAAAACAATCAGAAATTCTAAATAGACAGGACCTGTAAACATATCTGTCCATCACTCCTGGTAAAACCCAGCTGATGCATTTGCAGGAATATTCTTGGCCTAGTATTTGTGGATTTCCATGGCTAATTTTAGCAAACTAGTTCTTCCCTTTTTTCCTCCAAAGTCATATTCTAGAAAACATTACCATCACTCCCAGGGTATGTCTCCTATTGTAACCTACACGAACAATTATTCATCTCCTAAGAGCTCTACTGCACAAGCTTTTCACACATATTAGGGGAAAATCAGGCTTCTGCAGGACATCAAAGTTCTTTCAGACCATTACCTTAACTGTGTTCCTTACCAGCACTTGCAACTTGGTGGCATTAAATAACACCCATGTAGGCTAGTAATGAAGCAAAACCCTGCAGGATCCCAGTCACTAGGGCAGTCACGGACACTACAGGCTGTAGGTGAAAAGTCCTGTGCTCATCACAGAAAGGTTTCCTTATAGCTGAATACACCCACAGGTCACAATTCTGAAATTCCTAATATTTACTTCAGAAAGGAAAGAGAGCTTTAATTCCTCAAGACATTAGGACTCGCAAGCCACAAGCCTGCTGAAGGCTGAATGGGCCCAGCTCTCAAACACCCCAGGATGTCATCAAACCGAGATGTCGTCAAAACATTAACAGAGAAGAGAGTCCAACAAAGTTTTTCTTTTCTCAGATCAAAACAAATTATTCCTTATCTATAGAGTTTTTTGGTTAATTCACTTTTTACCTAGGTCTCAGGTGCATTCTTTATCACTCTCAAACTTGGCAAAGAAAACAAAGTTTCCCAAAAAGTCAAAGAATTTAAGATCCTTCTGAGATGTACAAGGATATACCACGTGAGAGAGAAACGCCGATCGAACCGCAACCCTTCAGTACAAGGAATGGCCCTCCAACCAACTGCGTCACTCTGGCTGGGATGGTTCTTTCATTTCCCGTTACTGGCATCATATTACAATGGTTCCCACAAGAAAACCTACGGTGGCAATAACAAGAGGACTGGGCAAGGCACAGGCATAGCTGTGGACAAGCTCCAGAGAAATGAGAGATTGCAGCAAATTTCTTGTTGCTATTGAAGATGAAATGAGACAATGAAAATGACAGTATTTTGATAAGTTGAAATTATCAAATAAATTTATGATATTGCTATAAAATGACAAGACATGGGGAAATATTACAAATTTATTATACTTCTAGATGATCTTCAGTTTGCCAGGAAATCTATAATAATAAAAGTGTAATATGCTAATTAGACCAGATGACCTTCCAGATGAAGCCAGGGCTTTGAGAGAAGCCCGGGTCCCAGGTGCCAGAGGGAAGCTGGTGCCGGCAGCCAGGGGAAGGAAGGCCTACTCTTGCACAAATTTCATGCATTAGGCTTCTAGAGAGATTATTACTGCCACAGATGAAATCTCTCTTAAGCAAGAGATCTCAAACATGAGAAGGTGCGTGAAAATTAATACAATAGTCCTCTGACATCTTTACAAACAGCACAGTTTTGGTTCTCTTCTGCTTTTATCTATCACATTATTTCTAGGCAAGTTCTGCAGGATGATAGAATCACTGGCAGGTATTAAACTAGTAAGCACTCTGTTTTCATTTAGGTCTCTCCGCCCAAATCTATGTATTTCTTCATAGACCTCAATACTATTACACCCAGCCAATAATTTATGGCATCTAAATTGTTAGTTTATTAATGTTAATTGGGGAGTCTATATAGAAGAGTTGTATTTGTTCTATTAGATTTATTATTCCTTTAACTGCGTTAAGATTATAATAACTAACCACAAATTTCATTTTCTTCCCAGGCTGCTTTTAACCACGTTTAGCCCAAGAGGGAGTTTTAAATTATTAGGATGCCCATCTGATAAAAATGTACAAGGACTGCCCAGAATTACCTGGAGTGAACAAAACACGGAATGTCTCTAAAAACATCCCATGAATAAAATTTGAAGGCTCGACAATCTAAAACTACCTTAGGTCAACTTTAACTTTCACTTGTGAACTTTGTCATTTTTCATGCTTTTTTTTTTTTAAGTGAGAACAGATAGAAGTTCTACATTTGACCAGTTATGGCATATTTTTAAAAAATAATAAGTTCCTGCTACTCCAAGGAAGTACATCCACTTCCCTGGAATAATACCAATGTTCTATTTAAATAGAATTTATTTTATAAAATTTCAAACCGTCTTTCCTTAATTGCACAATAGACCTGTAATAAACTTCAGTCGTATCATTTTCAAGCAAAAAGTAAACCAGATGTTTGGTACTTAGATGCAAAATTGAGCCCTCATTGTGAAACTAAGTTAAATTAAAATGAACTCTGGAGTGAAACAAAGCCCCAATGAAAACAAAAACAAAACAAGCAAACAAAACAAAAAAAATCATGCTGTTTGATTTTGTTTTGTGGCTTGTTAGTTTTGGTCATTTATCTATTTTTCGCTGTGTCTGAGAAAACACACAGGTCCACCCCAACTCCCTGCTATTCTATCAAATTTGCATATTCATTTGAATTTTGTCAAAAAAGGGGGGGGGTGCAGAGAAACACAAATACTTATCATGGCACTTAGTTAAAAATCATTCAATATCAGCTATTTGCTTGGCACTGTTTCAAATGCTTTACATATATTAATTCTCACACACATAAAGATGGTTAGGACTATTACTATACTACTAGCACCCACCCACCTCCACCCCCCACCCCCACCCCCATAGAAGCATACGTGGCAGGGCTGGAATGCACATTCAGGAGGGCTGATTCTAGAGTCTGTTGTCTTTACTTTTACCTGGGGCACCACCAATCCCAAATTACATGGTAGTTCAAAACCACTACTGGAAAATAAAGGAAAACCAATCCGATTTGGTGATGAGGAGAGTCAAAGGTCAATTTATTTGCTGGCTAATTTCCTAACTATACATTTTACATCTCTTTTAAAAATCTAACAATCTGAATCTAATTTTGGTGTGGCAATCTAACAAAAAGAAAGCTCTCTCATTTTCACACACACACCCCACCCCACACCACATCGAACGCTGCTGGAGATGTAACTGTGCTTCAACCTGAGGATCCTGATGGTGCCAGCGAAGTGACTGGCCCAGGTATCCCACAGGCATGTTCCTAGAGGAAACGGGACTGAGCAACATCCCTAACTCTCAACTCCCTGCCCAGTAATAGTTTCACGATGTCTGCAACCAAAGTTCTCTCTCGGCTGGTATCAAATAAAAACTCGACAAGAGAAGTAAGGGGAGAGAAAAGATGAGCTATATTTTAAAAAAATATCCCAAAATTTGCAAGGTACTTATTTTGTCACCTACAATTTCAAACTCTAATCTTCTCTGGAAAATTTATCGACTTTGATACAGGAAGATTTGAGAGAAGACGACATTCCTGGAGGCCAGGACTATTAAGCATTAAATTCCTATAGTGTCTTATATGTGAAAAGTGATGTAAGTGGATGGGAAATTTGGCATCAAAGGGAATTAAGGCTTCTTACCTCAATTTTTAGAATTCCCTAATGAATGAGTTAACTCTAGTCACCTGGTAGAAGACGAAGATTCGTGAATAAACAGCAGCTTATCTGATTGTATGATAAACCACTAATCAGTGTCTGGATTACACAGGTGCTCCCTTTTATTACTCTGGCTATTTATGTCAACAACTATTTATTCAATCTTGAAGTCAAGAAGAACATTTTCTAGTAACACTGATTACTCACCATCTTGAAATGTGTTTATTTTCCTTTCACTTACAGGACTATGTCAAGACTAAAGTTAAAAGCTGGCACCAATAAGAAATACTTCTGTCTATATGACCGCTATTGGTGGAATTCATTAAACCATGCTGACTCCTTTTAAAGTAAAAGAGAAAATGCAGAGAGGATTTATATTAGCATGAGATATAATTTAAAGATGTTAATACCATTTTATTCTCCAAAAAGGGAAGAATAATAATTTAATGGTTCCTGCCAAAGAAGTAAGTTTTATGAGCCCAGGACATTCTGACACCAACAGGGGAAAAAAGAATGAAAATACATGTATAATAATAATAACTCTATACAAGAAAGCAACTATTTCCTTCTTAGTCTATTGTTAAATATTTAAAAGTAATAAAAAAAATTAATCCATGATTCTGATGACGTCTGAAAGCACCGCTGCTGATCTAAATACATGGATTATATGTGGGAGGAAATACTATATGTGAAGACAACTCCGCATACGCTGTAGTATCTGTTCAACTACCTTTGTGCATAAGAAAAAAAAGTGGATGAAGGATGAGATCAGTCACTGAATCAAAAGAACACTTCTAGAAACTTCCACTTGAAGTTCAGAGAGAAATCATTGACTAATTATTTACTTCTAGAAACTTCCACTTGAAGTTCAGAGAGAAATCCTTAACTAACTATTGACTTAAACATCCCAAAATCAGGGCCTTAGGCTGAAAAGCAAGCAGGGCAGAAGCCCTGGCTCCACAGCTGCTCTGCCGCACGCTCTCTACCAACAGCTGACCCGGAGGCAGGATTTTCCTCTCCTGAGGAGCAGGACTGTGTTTCGAAAATGTCTGGATAAAGACTCTTAAACACATAACAAGTCTAAAATAGACTTTCCAGGTGTTCAAGAGGTTGAAACATTTCCCTGTGTGATACAATCTATTAAAATGCAAATGCAAAAAAAAAAAAGAAATGAAAGGGAAATATTTCCAGAACAGAGAACTTGATTTCATGATAGCTTTCCATTTAACCACAGTATTTTCATAAACTTCCACTCAAAGTGTACTTTGAAGCTTGTCATCTTTTTTCTAGGTATTAAGGTTTCTTACCTAAATGAGGAGGTAGTCTTTAAAAGTTTAATCCTGGTTACCAAGAATGAGAAGAGAGCACTCGACAGATCATAGCTGATTTCATGGTAACATTACTTAAGAAGAAAATGCATTGCTTGTGTTCTATCTCCGTTCAAAGCATCTGTAACACACTTCTAAGAGGCCCAAAGAGAACTGCATGTAGATTCCTATAAAGGGCAACAACTGGAAGTCCTGGTTGCCCTCTCCTTTCCCTATCACTGGTCTGAAATGAGTTCCAGCATCCAGAGTCCCTGATGGGTCAGGAAAGTGAGTCTAGTCAACAGTCTGCTTAGAAACCAGGTTGAGTTTGCTGTAGGCTTAGAGATTAGGATCTTAAATAAAGAATCACTTACTTTGTTTCCTAAATTCCTCTCACACTCCCACTGGTATGATTTCATTTTGAAAACAATTCATCTTGAATTTCCAGAACACTTTTTGGAAATTTTGGAAAATCAAGGCCAACCACTTACGTAATTGATTGTGAAAAAGAAATATGCCATAGGGCTATGTTGGTGAGTGTGAGTGTGCTGTGTGTATACTTGAGTCAAGATCTCTGTAGTAAATTTTGAATCTCTATCTTTTCTATATGGAATCAGAATATTGCCATATATATATATATATACACACACGGGGCAATATTCTGACTCCATATAGAAAAGATAGAGGTTATATATATATATATGTGTGTGTGTGTGTGTGTGTGTGTGTGTGTATATATATATATATATATATATTTTTTTTTTTTTTTTTTTTTTTAAAGAGAGAAATCTGCATTGTCTGCAATTATTTAAGTGTGGAAATGTCTCCAAGACAGGGACTTTTTGCCCCAATGTTTGGGACCACAACTGACAACTAGTAGATAACCAATAAATACTTGATGAGTGAAAAAGTCCCCTTTTTTACCTGTTAGAAACTTGAGGCCAACAGAAATGAAGGGACTGGAACAGCTATTCCAAATCTAGGTTTCTAGCAGAACTGGGACATTGCAAACTCTCCACCTACCTCTCAACTCCTTATCCAATAACAGTTTTAAAAAGCCTGCTGATATTTTTAAATGGAGGTAGTCCTCCTATTTACTTCTTAAGAGCATGTAGTTTTTATCAGGTAAAACTACCAAGTACCAAATATTTAACCCACATAACTGCCGACATTCATCTTCAACGCACAACTAATCCCCAAAGAAATGTATCAGGTGTTTGATGGTTTCGTTTCCTTGATTGGCAGACAACAGAACTTGAGGAGTCTAGTTCCATGAACCAATATATACGGTTTTCTCTTCATGCCATCACATAACAGAAACAACATCCACCATAAATAACCTATTAGAAATTCTACATTTGAAAATAAATTATAGGGGAGAGTTCAACTTAATATAAAAACAAAGGATAAGATAAAGACTAATTCTATTTCAACACTGTAAAGCTCCAATGCTCTTTATGGGTGGGGCATGGAGAGGTGCAAGTACTCTCCTGAAACCATCCTTCTTCTATCCCGCCTGCAAATACTTACTAATCAGCTACAACGTGCCCAATCCTGGGCTCAGCAGCTTTCGTAGTAGCACAATAGATACACTTAATAAAGAGCCCAAGGCTAAGAGGAGAGACAGGCAGTCAACACATAATTACCTAAATTATAATTTAACTGTAATTTTGACAAGGACTATAAAGATGTGATTAAAAACTCCACCAAAACTTTGTGAAATGAAACGTCAGGCTCGATGTTGTAAATATTTGGATTCCCGCGAGCTCCCCCCACTTCCACCCCTCATTTTCCTCATGGCAAAACAAATAGTAATGTTTAAAATAAAGTGGTGAGGGAAAAAATGATAAAAGAAGATGAAGATTTCAGTTATAAAATGAAAAGGAAAGTTTGCCCCTTGGTCTCATAAGAGAGCTTCAACATCAAATCTTTCTATGACAGCCAAGATGAACCTACCGATGAGAAGGGTAAATCAAAATAGATTCATAAAACAAAGTAACAAATGCCAATAATCAACAGCTGTTTGTTGTGGGCACAAGCTTGAACTCTAAAGCTGGAAATGGGAACTATCTGGGTGAAGAATTCAAAAATTAAATACAACAAATGCTCTTTTGGTGATTTGAAAGTGATTTATTTCACCAGTTGTCTCCTTTATGAGAGCTGCTTACAGGAAATACACCTCAAGGAGAAAACACAGCGACATGTGTGTAGAACAAGAACCAAGCTAAGGGATATGCATCAGAGAGGTACCCAAGGGTCACTCGCTGCCTGTGTATCTGTCTCAGGTAACTACTTGTTGGTTTCTCTTCAGAATCTTATAATTTAAAATAAATATATAAATAACTCTAGCCAGTTTTTCTCAGTGGTTAGAGCATTGGCTCCCAAACTGATTCCGGTCAAGGGCACATACCTTGGTTGGAGGCTCACAGACTTGATCCCGTTTGGCGAATGTGCGGGAGGTAACCAATCATTGTGTCTCTCTCACATCAATGTTTCTCTCTCTCTCCCTCTCCCTTTCACGCTCTCTCAAAACCCATGGAAAAAATATCCTTGGTTAAGAATTAACAAAAAGTAAGTCAATAAATTAATAAGGCACATTAACAACAAAAACACACACACATATTTTAGGGGAAGCACTTGACATTATAGCAAAACTGTACATAATTTCAATCCAGCAAATCCGCATCGATTCCCACTTAGTGTCAGAAGACTATGCTTTATACATACTTCTCAGTAATATACTTCTCAATATTTATTCATGTGGGAACTGGCCCAAAAAACTATTCTAATTTCTCTGGAAATGGTTGTACAAAAGCAATGAACTATGCCATAAAAAGACTGATGCATTTTCTATCACAAAAAGCTAAAATGTTGAAGTAATAAGGGAGGAAGGGAGGAAGAGGCTTTTAAGTGACAGTATTTGAATTACTATAAATTAAATGATTTGTAAAACATAAATTATTCAATTTATAAAATACCATACATCACATATCCCATATAATAGCAAATTATTGGGTATATTAATATCAGAAAATGGGATACACCAAGGAATTCTTGAGTACCAAAGTCTGCCTAGCTCTAAGCTCTAGGACATCAAACCATTAAAAACCTAGGAGTTTGGGGGCATTAACATCATAGCCACAAATATTAGAGTAGTGTAGTGAACTTATGAGAGATGTATATGTACCACTTAATATATTCATGATTAAAAAAAAAAAAAGGCAAGTAAAATACCATCGTTACATTCTCCAGATATTACATGACTACAAAACAACCTGAACAAGGCACGGACTTCCCAAATCTTCTCTTTGTAATATTTTACTGGACAATCACAAACAGTGCTTTTTCTGCTACTAAGTTGTCAGTATTTTCATGTATGATTACCATGGAGAAAAAAACACGAATAAAGAGTAATCAGAACATTCTAATAGATTAAAAATATACACCAAAATGGTGCAATATTTACCAGCTGTGGTCAAGGGCATAATAATCACCTTTATAGAGATTACTGACAAAATAACAATATTAAGCAAATATATGTAATTATGTAACTATTTAAACTTGTAACAAAGGCTTTTATGATTCTATTAGCAGTAAGTGAGCAACTCCCATAAAATATGACTTAATATCACCCTGATAAGAGTTTAAGTACATATAACCATTGTTATGGGAAAAAACATTATTTTTAATATGTGACAGCCCGACAGGATTTAATTACCACACCTACTTCAAACTATTAGCTGTTTCATTCAAACCTTAAAAATAATATTTATGTGGCTATTGAGAATCACTATGATTGATGCAATCTTTTGTGTTACTCCCTTTACAGTCACTTGCATTTGTTATTATTAACAAGGAAAAATGAAAGGGGAAATGTGTGTTTTTGTTTTGCAACAAAGCTTTTCTGATGATGACTAATTTCTTCCTTTGAACACAAAAAGCCTGTTTAACTTATAAATATGTTCTTTACAATGTGCACTAAGCAAGAAAAGGAAGAAGAAAACAAAAAGCCTGTAGGACTTCAGCCAGAACTAAAAGCAACCTGGGCAAGATGAGTGCATGAAAGCTGTCAGGAGGGTTGTTATTCTTATTCTCGATTTCTTACAGCTTATCTGCTCTCAAGGAAGAAAAATCGTAGTTTCTTTTAACCATATCCACAAACAGATCTCACTTGAAAGGAAACATAGCGAGTGATTTGGCATGAATGGGCATATTACCAATTTTCAAGCATCACTACTGAATATTTATGTCGGTGACGAATGATGACACTGGTGAAATATTTTAACACGAAGCCTTCCCTTGTAAATCGTCTGAATGATGCTGTGTCAAAACAACACCTACCATAAATCAGAGGTTTTAGGACCAGTATTTCTTGTTCTAACATGCTACCTGCTCAGCAGAATCACTTGTGTGAACAGGCATAGATTAATGTGTGCTAAGCAAAGCCATCTCACCTCCTAACTTATAGAGCTATAATTTAACAGGTCTATTATCGTCAAGGTAATTTTGACAGTGCTGAAATATTATGCTTGTTAAAAATATGCATTTAGCACTAACCCCTGTGGTCATTTGAACTGAACAGACAGATAGGTATCCTTACAATTATCTTTCTTCTCTACTGAGGACTCTTCCTTTCTGGTAAGGCAGAGGGATGTTGAGGATTGATTTTATGAATAGCAAAGCAAGACAGGTTCCCTGATAGGACAAAAAGCTCACAGTGCCGCTTCACTTTGCACTTCTCCGCAAGGTGTTTATTTAGCAAGTTACAAAGGGTGCGAAGGAGTCCATTTCCAGGTAGAAGGATCAGAACAATGGCTCAAACCCTCTTCCCCCAAACCCTCAACTCCTACACAAGGCACATCCTAACCCCGGGTATCTTAGATTGTGAAATCACCTACCAAGCCTCACTTTCCACTCAGGCAGGTTGGAAATCTTAAACCCTTTGATTAGGGAGAGTATAAGAAAATGTCTTGCTTAACTCTAATGCAAACATTCATTTCCCATGCACCTCAATGGGGACAAGTACCTTCCACCAGAAGAGTAAAAATGGCAAAAGACACAGTAGTAGCACATTTACTTTTCTCTCTATAGTGTTTTAGCCCTAACTTAACTTGATTGATAAAGAGCAAAATAATATGAATTTGCACTTTTTTCTACACTGGATGCATAAGTAAGCAAACACACACATATACACACACCACTGTACAAAATTCAATCATGTGACATGAACATACTGGCCACAGCCCAAAATGAGAGAATAAACAAACATCATCTGCAGACACCAGCAGCTCAGTTTCTTAAAGCCAAATTAACACATTGAAAGCAAATAAACAAATATTTGTCTGGAATTCATTATAGTCAACCCTCTCGGCCAAGTGTTATGTCACCACAGTTAGGCATGAAAAAAACAAAGACAACTATGCACTCATCTTGTCTCCAAAACAAAGGGAGAAATTCAAGAGACTTGATAAGAATAAAATGTCTCTGCTGGCTGATGGTGTGGAAGAAAAGTGAAGAAACTGGTTCATATGTCTCCCTGAACTCATGTTTGATTCAGGTCATACAAATGACCATATTCTACCCTTTCGCAATTAAAATACATCCAGTCAATATGTCAGCAGCTGCCTATCCTGGTTACTAGCAAAGCAGGTGTCAATTAAAAAAATCCCAGTAACCTTGTTTGAAATACTAGATATGCTGGGACAATGCTGAGAGTGATGTTTTATAAACCTAAAGAGTTTAATATGTCAAACATAATAAACCACAACAATGCTTTTAAAATCTCATATCAACGCTACAAACTACAAAGATTCAAGTTATAAAAATGGAATTTCCAAGAAAGCTTTCAAAGAAAAACAACCAGGTTTTGCAGTAAAGTGCCCTGCTTACACTATATCCCTGAGATAATGTAGATCATGCTGCCCTCTAGTGCCGGATGTAAAAAAATGAAATGAATTCTGCGTGTGCAAGGAAAACAGGACTTAAATTTAAAACGGAAATTATCTCGTAACTTCTCAAGGACTTACTGCTGACCTGGGATTGCGTTACCCTTGTGTTAAGAGCTCATAGAACTGAAAGGAGCTACGATGATGGAGGACAAAGGTCGACTAGGAAGAGGCGAAGTGGCAAACAGCACGGGGACACATCATGTGACACTAGACAACTCAAGTTGCAATCAAAATGAGTAGGAAACATGGCAGCTGAAAATGCGTGACTCTTAAATAGACACACACAATACCATTACCAAAATACATCTTAGGGGGAGAGAATAAAAAATAGAGATGGCTGAGAGCAAGGAAGGTAAAAAGAAGAAGAAAACTAGTTTTTGCTATTGTAAGGCCTCACACCAGTTGATTCAAATTTTACTCAAATAGCTAATATATAAGGTTATGAAATATCAGTAGACAAGAAAGTGTCACGTTATATAGACAACTAAATAAGGTAACTTCGTACAACCATATGGATTTAAAATGGAGAGTAACATAGTCATGCAGCTTGGAGCAATGGAACCTTCTTACAAATCAGCTCTGGAATGGCTAACATTCAGAGAAACTCTGCTGTTGAGGAGAAACCTGCACTTCCAGGTTCCCTTGCTCTTCTCCTCAAGTCAAAGTGGTGAACTTGGATGTTGGCAGGGCAACAGGTGGCTGATTCAAGTATGTTCTCTGCATACTTGCAAAGTGTCCCCCAATGACGAACAAAATCCATGGGGATCTGGGAGAAAATACTAGAAGGGAGACAACACGTCTGGATGGAAGCACCTACGAATGAGTGTAAACAACATTGCTACAATTGAGATCAGGGTCACTGGGAATGTTATGGCAGAAGCGGGAACTGGGAGCGAGTACGGAAGGGAACTCTGGCAAATCCTCCACAAATCCAAGCAGGGCTATGGTTCCGGCCTCTGCCTGGAGTTCTGATTTCTGTACCCGTCCCCACCCAAGTCTAGCTTGCTAAAAACTAAAGTCAGTCCCAAACTCACAATGTTTAGACTTAAGATTGTTTGACTTCCTATATTCAGTAAAAACCATACTCCTAATATTGAATTTTGATTAAATATTAATCAAATATGTATAATTGTGATATACAATACAATGCTCTCTGATGATGCTGGGTAGCGGCAGCAAGATGATTTTGCCCAACTGTGAGCTAAGGTGAGTGCTCTGAGCATGTTTAAGGTAGGCTAGGCTAAGCTCTGATGTTTCCTAGGTTAGTTATATTAAATGCACTTTCAACTTATGACAATTTCAACTTACATGGGTTTACCGGAGGTAACCCCGTAAATCAAGGAGCATATGTACACACTGACAAAAGGCCTAACTGTCCCCTCAGTTTTCTAAAATCTGGGGGCCGTCAGGACCCTGAGCTCATGGAAACACACTGACTCCTGGGTCTCCCTGAGAGCGAGCTCTCAATGGCAGAAGGGAAAGTATGCCTCCAGGCTCCGTGCTGCTCAGAGGACACACTGTGACTCGGGGAAAAACACTACTCTAGGCACTTGTGAACATGTAATGGAACCTAAAAATGGAGCATGTCTACCTTGCTACTCTAGAGGGGAATTTTTTAACCATTAAAGTATATAGAATCAATGTCAACTACAAGGCGTAATTCATAGTTGTGGCTTGTTCTTCCCATTTGAAGAAGTATAAAACCTCTATCCAAATGGAAATTTAAAATCTACCACATAAAAAATTTTCTTTAATTAAAAGCACCTTTTAATCTACCACTAAAAGAGTAAATAACTCATGAGCCCTCAACATTTTGGGCAAGCAAAGCCTATCTGGCGTTCTTACGGGGGCTTCTATTTTCTTGACAGAATCAAGTCCTGCAATAGATGCAGGAGGGGGAGGCAAGATAAGCGCTCCTGTGCCGCTCTGAGATTAGCAACCTCGCAGATTGAGACTTGGTTCCCAAGTCTGTGAATAATAAATAAACCAGCACGTGGGGAAGCCCACAAGTCTTGCACATGAAGACTCCGGTTAATGGTGGTCGCAAGCATTCAGAGGCAGTGATGACAGAAATGCAGTCCCATCTGATGCTCCAAACTTGATGACTGTAGTTTTCACATTAACTGGCAGAGTGGAGCGACTGTACGGCTGTAAGACTACCTAAGTCTTCGGATCACTTGCTAACCACAGCTATATAACACTGTCCATGTTGTGTGCCTCTGCAGTTTACAATTCCTGGTGCTTCGCACAGGCCTGGACTAAACATGGGCTGACTAAATCTACACAAGACGCTTTCCTGAAGAGTCTTATTTCATCCTCACAACAGTCCTGTGAAACAGAGAGGGCAGCGGCAGTCATTTCCACCTCACAGGCGAGGACGTGCTGAGGCGTCATGGCCAAGGCTCACCAGACACCGGCCATGGTCTAAGCACTGTGATTCTATCAACCTATTTAATTCGCACAATATCTGAGCAAGGTAGGTGTGAACAGCACCCTCATTTTACAGAGGAGAAAACCCAGGCACAGAGGAATTAAGTGGCAAGAACACATAAATATCAAGGCAACTATAACCAGTTATTACGTAGGCATTCACACCCAGCAGCGGGCTCTGGAGGCCACACTTTAACCACAACTACCTGCTTTGAGATTTGCCTACCCAATAATATCTACGTGCTCTGGCCCAGGTCACATGGCAAGTTAATAGCCAGACCCAAGCTACCCTGTGCTCCCTCCAACCCACCTCCCTGCCTCCACAGGTTCTGTCAATCATCACTACCTGCAAAAGCAAAGCCGCCCTGGGCTTCACCACAAGTCTAACCAACTGGACAGAGTGGGGATGTGTGCTTATGGCCCATCTCTTCATAGGAACCCAGCTCAGGGGTCTACCCTCAGAAACAAGACAAGTCAAGGCCTCTGGGCGGAGGCACCCACCGCTTGGAAACCACAGGTACACTCATACCAACAAAATTACTCCTGGCAACCCACCTGGCAAGTAGGACCAAGCTTCCAATATGTAACCAGAAGTCTAGTTTAAACTATAGTTCATAGCTTTTACTGAAGAGGATAGGATGTTTGCATTTCACCCAGCTTACATTTTAATTAACTTTTCATAACCATGTTAGGTAAACCTCATAGAGCTGGTGCAAGAGCTTTGGTTTAGACATGGGTGGGCAATGAAAGAAACACAAAGCCTGTCTTATATGGAGAGATTCCTTGTGAGAAGGGCCTTCCTAAAGGGTGGCCCAGCTTCACACTGTACTCCAGCCAACGTTTAGGCAGCTAGTCAACTACATTTAAATACATTTGCATTGAATGCATGGTATTTCCTATGGCACACAGCAAATGGCTTCCTTAGTCATTCTGCTGAGTGAACATTCGTTTCTTTCCACACACACAAACTGGAATTAAAGCTTGTATGCCCCTCTATTCCGATTTTCTCTGGGAGGGAAATCAGTGAAGCTGTTTATAGAAAGTGAATCAACACACAGAGTGATTTGATTCCAAGCTTTGCCTCCACTTTCAAACACTGAAACGCAATTGGACATTAAATGTGTTAATAAGACATATTTACCAATTAACTTGGTATCTGACTTACCTATTGGATTTCTATCAAAGAACAGTACTGGAGCTCTCAAAATGGACTCAAACATTTTGTTGTGTAAAGTCTGGGAAGAGTTAACTAGGACGTAGAATACCAACAGAGATCTTGCTATGCCGAATATGACGGTAGACGCAGTTAAACCTGAAACGAAGAAACATCCCTCAGCACAGGGTCTCTGCACTCCCTTCAACAATGCTAAAGGGTGGCAGGCAGCTTATAAAGAGATCACGTATTCTGTTCCATAAGGATCTGGGCTTTATTAAGAGTTTAATGTATTTGCTCTAGCTGCTTTGGCTCAATGGATAAGAGTGTCGGCCTGCGGACTGAAGGGTCCCAGGTTCGATTCCGGCCAAGGGCACATGCCTGGGTTGCAGGCTCGATCCCCAGTAGGGGGCGTGCAGGAGGCAGCCAATCAATGGTTCTCTCTCATCATTGATGTTTCTATCTCTCTCTCCCTCTCCCGTCCTCTCTAAAATCCATAAATACATTAAAAAAAGAGTTTAATGCATTTGCAAGATACATTTATAAAGAATATAAAATTATTTATTTTTCTTTCAAATAGAAACTACAAGCGGGGGTGGGGACAGAATCAGGTGTAAAGTACAGTTTCATTCTAGTCTTTCCTAATTCAATTACATGTTCTATTAAAAACTCTTTAAAATAAAGACAATTATAAAAAGTAGTTGATCTTCCCTTCTCCATATTCCAAATCTTACTACTTACAACATGTCCCATGCTCTAAAATCGTGGTATGTTTTTATACCAGCATGTGATATTAACAGGGAAGAGAAATAATTGACCATGTCCTTGTAAAAAATGCCCAAGTGCCTTTAAAGAATATAAAAATACCATCGTAAGTTGCAATTAGAAAACCTCTTAAATAACTGAATTGCAAGAAAATACAAAGCATATTTTAACATAATCTGAATGGGAGACTAATCTCACTAAGTGTTTTATATAAATAAAGCATCTTATATGAACATAATCATTTAAATTATATGTTTTATTAATGACATAAATGAATACCTATTCTGCACATTAAAATAGCTCTCCTAACATCTCTGGAACTCACACAGCTAAATAAAGTAGGGATAACTTTTGCAATAAATATTCCACTAAGTACTTTTTCCCCCTTCTGTTAACACATCATTTGTTCAAACTCTGAAAGCTGGTCAGATTTTTTAATTCCATCAACAGGCATTTTCCACAGCCATCATCCTCCATGAATATATGACAGAATCTTTCCCTCTTCCTTTAGGTCATCCACTGTCCACCAATATGGAAGGTAAACAGCAAACGGATTTAGTTTTCTTAGCAAGTGATCAATGAAATAAATACCACATTTCAATGAGTGGGTTCTTACAAACATGACTCACTTCAGCTTTGAGGAGAGCATGCATTAGTGTTTCCTGTGGGGATACTTAAAATTTTAGATGAGGATTTCCTTTAAAAAGTATGGAATGCTACATACATTCTAAGCACTCTTGTGAAAATGGAGCATGGTGTTAGTACTGGCCTGGCAAGCCAAATGTTAAATTACTCCCACAGTTGGGAAGGCGATAACATTGTGATCTCGAGGTAAGAAAGAGAAGGCAGCTTAATTCCCAGACACTGGGTTTCTCCCTGGTTAGCTTCCCTCTTAAGTAATTAGTGAAGCCCAAGTGATGAGCAGCATGGTGAGGGAAGCTTTGCATACCTGCAAGGGAATAATGCTTTTATTTGGGGGGCCTTGCTGCCAGAGGATTGCATCCAAGTTCAACAAAAGCGAGGGTTTATTCAAACAGAATTGGAACAACCTGAACCAGAGGGTGGGGATCCGTTTCTAATCCCCTTGCCCATCCATATAATAATATAAGATTTAGCTAAAGCAACCTATTAGAATAGACAATAGCCACATATTTCCAGTGGCTGATTTTCTGAATGCTCAATCCCGGTTTAACTTCCAAAATCCAGTACAGAGCAAATTAAGAGTCTTCACTGAACCTCTTTCTTCTAGTAGATATTTAAAAATAATTATTCTAATTAATTCACAGAGTAAATGCGACTCAGACCCTTAATCTGTTAAGACATTACTGAATTACTCCCGGAAGCCTAGTTCCTCACACAGGCTCATTGTAAGCACCTCAGACTCTCATATAATAGACCAAGTGATGACACTTTACCTGAATAAATCCCTAAGTACCAGTTAAGAGACAACTCTTCAGTTACATTTCCTTGTCCATTTACAGTGACATTCTCAGCACTCTGTTGATTTGCCCTGTAGAACCAAGCAGGAAAAATATTAAACTGCAGATGGAACTTAGATAAATACCAAAACAAACAAACAAAAAACAAAACAAAACCACTTATCCTCAACTTGGGAGACATGTTTTATGCTAGAAGATGACTCCCAGCTCACAGGGTCCTGTGGGTGTCTGTCTACCTTATAAAAATTCAATTTGAATCACGACTTTAAGGTCTCAGAATTGTTTGCAAAGACCCTGCTGAGGATCTGACATAGGAGAGACTGGGAGAGGGTCATGGTCCACCAGCAAGAACTTCCTTTTTCTTCAGGGAAACTAAGTGAGGTCTAGAGGAAGAGGCTGAGCAAATCCCCCCACCCACCGCCCCCTGCTCCTGTGTGGAAGGGAGGCTTCCGTCGATTTCACAGCACCTCCAACCAGACCAGAAATAACTCACCAGTATGACAGCCACCAGTCCTGAAGAACATAGGAAAGCTAGGGCAGGGAAACAAACAAACACAAAGATCAAACCCTAGCATGACTTTTCAACTCAAAAACTGTCACTCACTAAAATGAGTAATGGAAAGGCCCCAGAAAACGGGGAGGGTCCTTCAAGCTCAGGTCACGGTTGTGCCAAACCCAGCATCCCAGATAGCAACAGGTCAAGTAAGTGCACAGTACATTTTTAAATCTTTATCAGGCATCCCGCTTTCCCCCCTAGAAGTTCCTTGTAATGGACATGCGACACCAGTAGGCATCACTTTTTCTGATCCCACAAATAGTACATTTCAATGCAAATCCAAGTGAACTGCAAAATACAGTAATATCGTATGAACAGATACAGTATAAATATAAATGTTACTGTAAATATCAAGCTGAGGGCACAAAACAAAACCAATGTCCCTAAGTACCTGAGCCACAATGTTGACTAGAATAAGGAGAATGATGGTGAACCAGTGAGCACCAGCTATGAAGTAATTCTTGTAGGCCTTAAGACCAATTTTTCCTTCAGAACGGCTCTCCTCGGCTACTGCAACCTGTACATTCTCAATCTGGGAAGGAAAAAGGCAGTGAGAGACAAAACTTTAAGTGATGCCCAAATTTCAAAAGTTCACCCCATTGGCAAAGCTGTGGGAAAACACACACATCACATGTACTGGTAGAAGTGCAAAATGGTACATCTCCTACAGAGAGGGGTGTGGAAAGATCTAACCACACCATATACACATTTGCCCTTGGACCCAGCCATCCCACTTCCTGGAATCTTTAGAAATAAGTATCATTTGCACGAAGTTATCATTGTTTTATGTCTTTGCTTAATGCCATGATTTCCAGCACATGCACAACATACTGGATTCAAGTATAAATGCAGAAGCAAGTTCCAAAATAATATACAAAACTAGAGGTCTGGTGCACGGATTCGTGTACTGGGGGGGGGGGGGTGTCCCTCGGCCTGGCCTGCAGGGATCAGACTAAAACCAGTTCTCTGACATCCCCCGAGGAGTCCCGGATTGTGAGAGGTGGTTCTCGGGTGACGCACCCCAGAATCAGACTTTCTCCACTCTGGTTCCAGGTGCATCACCTGGGAACCGCAGCTGCCAAGTCACAGCAGCTCGGCAGCTCCTGCATTGAGAGTCTGCCCCCTAGTGGTCAGTGTATGTCATAGCTACCAGTTGGATGGTCA
Organism: Corynorhinus townsendii; assembly: GCA_026230045.1. Taxonomy (NCBI): domain Eukaryota; kingdom Metazoa; phylum Chordata; class Mammalia; order Chiroptera; family Vespertilionidae; genus Corynorhinus; species Corynorhinus townsendii. The sequence continues at coordinate 44,867,817 of JAPDVU010000003.1, read as the reverse complement.
GACAGTTGGCTGGTCACTTAGGCTTTTATATATATAGATGACAGGGAACCAACATATCACTATTAGTGTCACTCAATAACGTAAACATGAAACACAGGAGGAGTTCAAATACAGTAAACTGAGCCTGAACATCGAGATGGAGTGATCAGAGTTTGAATAACAAGAGAGACTATATGAACTGAATCAATTTGTTGTAAATAGTGATACCTGAGTTTCAATTGTGAGAGATTAATTTGACTACTTGAATAATCTGAGTCCTGGATTTGGATCGTAGGATTCACATATCGAAGAATATGGTGCATATTTGTAAGGAAGATCTAGTGCATTTCTGCACTTCTGTCTGGAGGACTTAGATTATAGATTCACATGATCTCACTCACATGTGGAATCTAATAAAATAAACTGATGAACAAAATAGATCCAGAGACACAGAAGCATGGAACAGACTGGCAAATCTCAGAGGAAAGACAGGGAGGGTGTGTGGGTGGGAAGAGATCAACCAAAGAACTTGTATGCATATATGCATAACTAGTGGACAATAGGGTGGTGAAGGCCTGGCGTGAGGGTGGGCTAAAAGGAGGGGAAAAAAGGGGACATATTTAATACTTTCAACAATAAAGATTTTTTTTAAAAAAATCAATGCAATAGAAAAAAATAAGTAAAAGTATCTGATTTTATGAGGCCCAAGGCAGGTCATGGTCTGAGGGGGTCTCCAAATTAAGACTCTGATTGCAAGAGAGAAGCCTGGGGCCACCAGAGCAAGTAGGATTAACCTGTGATAAACTAGAGTGCTAATATCAATCACTGTGAGCCACATAAACCTAGGAATTTATTGCCGTACATCCACTACTGATGCCCACAATCCCCTCCATCCCATACCCACAGGAGAACCCCAATCGGGCATGCTCCCTTCATTCTGTTTTAATTCTACAAAGCCCATGGGGTAAGGCTTTGGAACTTCAGGATCTACTTTGGGACAAATGAAAATGTCATGGGCAGAGCAGAATGAAGGTCCATGAGGCCACTAAGAGCAGACAGAGCCAGGGCACGTTGCAAGATGAGATACTCACAGCTTGACTCTCTGGGGCACCATCTTTCAACGAGGGTCTAGATGACTGTTGAGACCAAATTGAAGACTCTGAGAAGGTGCGGTGCCTCAGCGTGGGACTTCCTGAAATGGAAACTTGTTCAGCCTCCTCATTTTCCTTCTTTAAAAGGGAACCAAAATCTACCCCGGATTTCAGGAACTCAGTGTAAGTCCCCTTTTGCACCATTTTACCCTAAAATAAAAATGAAGAATTTGAGATAAATCGATTTGCATTTGATAATAATAATCCAATATAATCTAATCAAGAAATGTTAATTGGTCTTAGATTATGATTTTTGTAAGAAAATTATTGTTCAGTCTGGAATTCTGGTTAACAAATCTAGTTTAATTCAACGTGAAACTGAGCATTCTCTGCTAAACCCTGTGTTACGTGGTAGGGCTAGGTGATATGAAGGAAATGGGGAATCGTGTGTTAAAAGTGGATATCACTGCCCTGATCGGTTTGGCTCAGTAAATAGAGCATCGGGCTGAGGACTGAAGGGTCCCAGGTTTGATTCCAGTCAAAGGCATGTACCCTGGTTGTGGGCACATCCCCAGTAGGGGGGTGTGCAGGAGGCAACTGATCGATGTTTCTCTCTCATTGATGTTTCTAACTCTCTATCCCTCTCCCTTCCTCTCTGTAAAAAACAATAAAATATATATTTTTTAAAAAGTGGATATCACTGACATAACTACCATGGCCATTTAAGGAAGCCAAAAGTATAGATGTTGGTGGGAATATTAAGAAATCTTTCTAGACAACATGGAAATTAAGGTAAGTCTCATGTAACAAGCAGACTTGAAAAGAACACAGTCAATTAGGGAGGATATTCCAGGAAAAAACAACAACTTAAAATTGATGCACAACCTGGCCAGTTTGGCTCAGTGGAAAGAGAGTCGGCCTGCAGACTGAAGAGTCCCGGGTTCGATTATTGACAAGGACATGTCTCCTCCCTGGCCTAGGTCGGGGTATGTGGAGGAGGCAACCAATCGATGTGTTTCTCTCACATTGATATTTCCCTCTGTCTTTCAAAAAATCAATGGAGAAATATCTTCAGGTGAGGATTTAAAAAATTAAATAAATTATGGATTGGTAAAAAATAACAATTGATGCACAAGTGCTCCTATATAGACCACAGTCATAGTGCCTGCCATGTGCTTCGCTGGTTCGAGACCTGTGAGGACACAACCCATGAGCTGCATCTTCATGGTCTTTACTCTAAAATTGCCCCCCAAAACTCAGGAAGTTCAATATTCCATGTGTTAAAATAATTAAACACGCAGTCCATTAGACTGGGATGGCCATAATGCCTCAGTAGCCTACGCAAGGAACCCAAAACTTACCCCAGGATCGATACACTCAAATCCGAGAAAACAAAACTGAAGAACAAGCACAAGCAGCCAGTTAGGCTTTCCCATCAGTCAACTGCTCAAATTACAGCCAATCAAATAATATTTTTGAAGACTTGTGACACTTCCTGTCTTTACAAAGTTATATAAAAAATATGCAGATGTTTTCACTATTTTCTCACCCTGTGGAATAAGACTCAGCTGATTTATTCAGCAGTAAACAAATATTAGGCAAAATCCCAGATGCAAAACAAAGCCCTGATCTGCCCTGGTTAAGGCAGATCAGAAGGAAAAAGGCCCAGCCCTCCTAGTGTCCCCCTCATTCCATCCCCCCAAGGTGGGACACCAAGAAAAACCCAGTGAAGGCTTGGGAAACCATCTGATACCGCAAAATTGGAAAATTATTCATGAATATACTATGTTGCTGGGGGCCAAAGCATAACAAGCATTTGCATGGAAGTGCAAAAGAAACATCAGAAAGCCAACAGACCTTGACTCCAGCAGGGCTGAAATCGGCACTGTGTCTTGTTCCACTTGGGAGGCAAAATGCATACAACTCACTTAATGAAATTACCACTTTCTACTTAGTACCTGTGAGATGCACAGGGAAACAGCTAGTGGTATAGACATAGCAATTTTACTCAGCAGCCAAGCACTGACAATTCCAAGAGGGGATTGTGCAGGGGGGCAGCCAACCCCTCTGCTCTGAGAGAGGGACCAAGTGAACAGTAAGGATGAACCCAACTCATCCAGGGTGCTCACCAGTGGACAAATGTTTAGATAGTACTGATCTGGGTGTGATGTCCTCAAAGGAAGCAATAAGGGTACCCCAAAACACCTGGGGACTAGCTTAACAGGCTATTCTCCTGTCCTGATTCAGTACTCACAATACTGCCAACATGGGTTATGTACCAGACTAGTTTCACCCCTCTGCCCATGAACTTAATGGTTCTCAACTTGGAGAAATCTGAGCTCCTTATCCCTGGAGGAGTGGCGAAGAGTCAACACAGGGAACTACCTTTTTATAACCGTCCGTAAGAAAGAAATTCCAAGGGCCTGTTCGAACAGACTAGGGTTAACAATGGAGGTGCTGAGGCACGAATACCAGCAAGCCAAGGAGTGATGTGTTGACCACTAAGGCTTAAAAATTCTCACTAACCTCCACCCCACCAAGCATGCTAGCTGTTTTGAGGCCACCATTCATCCCACAACAGATACGTTCAAAACCTAAACATGATACCTGTGTATGTGATCTCATTTGGAAATAGGGTCTTTGTAGATGTAATCAAGTTTACGTGAGGTGGTGTTAGAGTAGGGTGGGCCCGATGTCCTTACAAAGAGAAAGAAGAGACTCAGACAGACACAGGGACAACACCACATGACTATGGAGGCAGAGACTGAAGTGCTGCGTCTGCAAGCCAGGGACCGCCAAGGATGGCCAGCAAAGCACCAGAAGCTGGAAGAGGCAGGAAGGACCAGCCCCACCCTCCCCTTGAACCTTCAGTGACAGTATGGCCCTGCCAGCACCTTGACTGTGAACTGTAGCCTCTAGGACAGTGAGATTAAATTTGTTTAAAGCTGCCCAACTTGTGATATTTTGTGGTGGTGGCTCTAGAAACTGATACAACACTAGACTAAGCCCATCATTCTGTCTTCTGAACCTTACTAAGACTTCTCATTGTTTCTGCTGGTGAGCATCAAGAGGGATCTTTTACAGTCACGCATCAGACCACACACTCCTCTGCCCTGGACTCATTCGGCCCATCTCCCTGCTCACTTGGCCTCAGCTACACCAGCCTTCCTGCTTGTTCCTCCTACATCAGTTCCTTCCTCAGCACCCTGCCACTGGACCCCTTGCCCAGATGCCCTGCACCTAGTGACTACCTGGTCAGCACCTTCATGGCACTCAGGTCCCTTGAGACACCACCTCCTTGGGGAGGCAGTCATGATATACCCACCCACTATCACTTTCATCACAATTATCTCTCCCCAAAAGGCTGGAAGTCCCATGATGGCAGGGACTTGTCTGACAGCTGCTTGGGTTCCCACATGTATCAGGCATGCAGAAAATCCTGTGCAGTGAGACTAGCAACCAACTACACCAGGAGCTTGCGTGTCTCAAACCAGGGGGTACTCGGCTACCCAAGCACACTTCCATCATTAATAGAAGTCACTCTTTAGGGAATCTGCATATAACAATCAAATGGATGCAAACATGTCTTCATATCTCTGATTTCCAAAGAACATACTTCAACTTAAATAGTGGAAGAGGAAACAAAAAGTTCTAAATGAAATAGCATCATCACCCTAAAACAGTTTTATTTTATTTTATTTTACTTTTCTATTGATTTCAGAGAGGAAGTGAGAGGGAGAAATAGAGCCCACAAACCTAAGCATAGTGCCCTGAGCGGGAATTGAACCAGGGACCTCCTGGTTCTTAGGTCAAAGTTCAACCTCTGAACCACACCAGCCAGGCTAAATAGTTATAATTTAATAAGGGAGGCAGCAATTTTTATACTTTAGGGAATATGGCTTAGGATGTAATAGTGACATTTCTACGTGTCTTGGGATTCATCCTCAAAGGCTAGGCAGAAGCTCTGAGAAAAAAGGGATGGAAAAGTGAGGAAGAAGAGCAAGTATACCAGAAATATAAGGACAGTGACCTACTCGGAGGCCCTGCCTTCAACATGCCTGAGAGCTAGCAAGCTCTCAGACTTCTAGAAATTACTTACATCTTTCAATATCAGAATCTGACTTGCAGCTTTTAGGTATTGCAACTGGTGAGTCACTAAGATTGTGATCTTCTCATGCAAGGTTTGACAAATACACCTACAAATGCAAGAGGTACAGTATGCAAAAACACATTAATGGGTACTCCAAATTGAAAAGCATATATTTTGAAAACATAAGGAGAAAAAGACAACACAGTAGTCAAAGATCTGTGGTTTAAATACTAATACAAGTCAATGAAACCAACTGGGTCCTTAAAATTCACCAGCAGCAAACTTGAATCTAACTCCACCAAGAAATTTTAAAAAGCAGTCCAGTGCTAATGCTAAATGTTGTTGTTTTTTCACACCTAAAACTCAGATTAACAATTTATGCATTTCACACTGAAAAACAATTGAGCAATACCAAGATTCCAAAACCTGAACTGAAATACTAATTATTTTATCCCTGTGTAGGGATAGGAGAAAGAGGGATCTGTGTCATATAAGAATGTGAACATTTCTCTTAGACTGTTTCCTGGGTGAGTATTTATGATTTATGGTGTACATATTAAGCAAATGAAACAAGTCTTAGATTCTCGGTAAATTTGCCAGAGTGCAAGTGTTAGAGACTTGTTCCTAAATAATATTAGAGAGAAAAATAAATGCAGCCTTGATGGGTCCCTACAATATTCCCAGTCCCATCTGGGAAGCACATCTTCTTTTGCTAGGACTGAAAACCTGCCAAATATGAAAATGAAAGAACAGAACTCAACTGGCCCAAATCACAGCAAAAATTACCCTGTGGCTCAAAGGATACGTAGATTCTTTTATGAAGAGCCATCTCAGTATTCAACATTGGAGTTGTTGTTTTTACAATAACCCCTCAAAGTGCCCCTACATTTAAATGCAGACCCCGCTGCATCCTACAGTGGTCTACAACCCCACCAGCTAAGCAAGTAACGATCACAGGCAGGTCTCTGGGCACACTTTGGTTGCTCGAGTCACACACTGAGCAAATCTCAGGAACATGGCCACAATTCAACCTGTTGGACTAGGTCAGATCAAGAGTTCTGGAGGCACATGCAATGCAAAGAACCTTGATTGCCATTTCAGGTCTGAAGCAGGAAAGATGAACTAAGCAGGCATCAATATGGAAGATCTGATTAGGACAGACCCAAAGGACTCACGATGCAGGAGGTGGGGGTCTGGTGCATGGTGCTTTCTAAAATACAACAGGGGCTTTCTAAAATGATTTGATATCATTTAATCTAAGGGTCCCCCTAACCTTCTGTATGTGACAGAATCCACTTAATGTTTACAACATATAGTTGTAAAACTCACAAACCTTAATAACCTTGGGTATATTGTCATGACTAAAGTAAACTGTTAGTGGCAAGTAAAAGTGTAATTCATTCACTTTTCATACAAAACCCTTCACATTCCTAAGCTTCAACACAACCGCCATCTTTCATAGCGTATTGTTCAATCCAATTTTCTAACTCATTGAGAACATTCTGCAGCTGCTGCTGAGTGATTTTCTAAATTGCATTCGTGCTCCCTGCCCTAAGTTTCTCTAAAACGCGTGGTTCTGATTAGCAAACAACAATTTTAACAAGCTTGCTTCTATCAAGAGTATATCCAAAGTCATTAAACCCGAGAGGTGTGAGAGGACTTTATAAATGCCTGTGTTTGCAGAACTTAGGAGAGCTCTTGTGATAAGCACACTGATACTTAGCAGTTAAAAACCTCCTCCTGCCCGGCTAGCGTGGCTCAGTGGTTGACGTCGACCTATGAACCAGGAAGCCAGGGTCCGATTCCCAGACAGGGCACTTGCCTGGGTTGCTGGCTCAATCTCCAGTGTGGGGCATGCAGAAGGCAGCTGATCAATGATTCTCTCTCATCATTGATGTTTCTCTCTCTCCCTCTTCCTTCCTCTCTGAAATCAATTTACATAAAATAAAATTTGCCATTTTAACCATCGCTGCCATCTATCTCGAGAACTTTTCACCACTCCAGTAACTAAGCACATTTTACAGACACACTCTGGTGTATAGACCGGCTGGCCCAGCAGCCCATGCTTAGTGGATGACCTCAAATCCCAGTTCCTCATGCCCAGGCCCAGAGCTGTCTCACACTGTCTCTCTCTCACACGGCTGACTCTGCTCGAATACCTTTATTTCACTAATGAGGGCCTGTTTTGAACGAAATGTGTCATTTCCCCACGTCTACCCCCAAATTCTCACAAAGATGCCTTAACCCCCTGTACCTAAGAATTTGGTGACAGGACCTTTAAAGTAGTGACTAAGTTAAGATGAGGATGTGAGGGTGGGCCCTGATCCAGTATGCCTGGTTTCTTAGAAGAGCAGGTTAGGACATGAGAAGAGTGACCTTGGGGGTGCAGGTGGGCAGAGGAAAGAACACGAGGACAGAGCAGGAAGACGGCCATCCACAAGCCAAGGAGAGAGGCCTCAGAAGAAACCACCCCTGCCAACACCTTGATCTTGGACCTCTGAACTATGAGAAAATAAGTTTATGTTGTTTGAGCCCCCCAGCCTGTGATTCTTTGCTACGGCAGCCAAATGTTTGTGCCCTCCAAAAATTCATACATTGAAACCTAATCCCTACTGTTATGGCATTGGAGGTGGGGCCTTTGGGAGGTGATTAGGTCATGAGGGTGGAGCCCTCAAGAATGGGATTAGTGCCTTTAGAGAGGAGAGGAGAGAGAGCTGCCTTTCCCCTTCCACCATGTGAGGACACAGCAAGGTGAGGAACCAAGCAGTGGCCTGTCACCAGACAACAAATCTGCCTTGATCTTAGACTTTGCAGCCCCCAGAATTTAGACAAATAAATTTCTATTATTTATAAGCCATCGAGTCAATGGTATTGTTACAGCAGCCTGAATAGATCCAGTCCTAACAAACTAATACAGGACCTTACAGCGAGCATTTCCAAATAGCTTTCCCTCTGCTGCACAGGCTGCACCCTCCAGTGAGGACATGCCTGCTGTCCCTTTCATAGGCCCTGCTTCTTCCGACCTCTGCATCTCTGACTCTACTGTTCCTTTTAGCAAAAGGAACTGAATTCTAGATTCAGTCTCCACACATCCTTCCCAGCCTGTAGGACCACAGGGACTTCCCACCAAGGCCAGTGCATAGTGAGTTTTCCAATCTAAGCTACCCCCTTCTACTTCCTTATAGCATTTGTTATCCTTTATCAAAGCCCTTTAAGTCCTGAGAGTGAAATTTTCCCATGCATTCTTGACAAACTGCAAGTACAGACAAATTCCTTAGGGCAGTGGTCAGCAAACTCATTAGTAAACAGAGCCAAATATCAACAGTACGAGTGAAATTTCTTTTGAGAGCCAAATTTTTTAAACTTAAACTTCTTCTAATGCCACTTCTTCAAAATAGACTTGCCCAGGCCGTGGTATTTTGTGGAAGAGCCATACTCAAGGAGCCGAAGAGCCGCATGTGGCTCGCAAGCCACAGTTTGCCGACCACGGCCTTAGGGGCCAAAACAAAATCTAAACTTCTTGTTCTCCTTTCTTCTGTCCAGTATGGACCCTTCCCCTCTCTAGCTTATGTACTCCTTTGTAAATTAAAGATGTTTTGTGCATCTTTAAAAAACTCTATCTCAGTGCACACAGTAGGGCTTCAATAAGTGCAACTGAAATGGCTCCTTGGCTTTAAGAAGGTAAATAGTGGCAAGGTAACAATGGTGGAGATGTGGAGGCTGCTTTAGTAAAAGCAAGTTCACAATGCTTTCGAAAAGGCCAGCCTAAGGTGCACGGGGAACATCAGTCAGCACACTTTGGGTTATGGTATACAAAAAAGAGTCAGATTGCTCTAGCTAAGTGGCTCAGCAGCTAAGCAAAAGCCAAAGAAAACACATTCCAGAAACACAAAGTGAGAGGCAGGAATTAAGCCAGATTCTAGATTCCTACTTTCAAATTCAATTTAACCCTACATTTGTGTGTATTCCAACCCACAGAATACACATAAGCCAACAAGGTCTTTCTGTGGAAGAGCAGTGTTGCTAATGAAAACGTCCCTTTTAATACGCCAAAAACAATGATAGAGGAAAAGAACTGGCAACCAAGTACCAGGTCACTGAGTCCCACCTTCGATTTAAAATCTGTACATCATCTTTCTTATTCTGGGGTCCAGATCCATCAACAGTATCTTGGTTAAAAACCTCAAGTGTATGTGGGGTATGGGGAAGGGTGGGGGGGACAACTTGCCAAATTTGCCATTTATTTCTTGACTCCCTAAAACATGTACTCCACTCGCTTCCACACACTGTTAAGTACCTTCTGTCTTTTCACATCTTGACTTCACGTGTTTGTGCAACTGTTCTCTAAAATGGACCTTCTTAGGAGGGCAGGGGTGGGGGGATGGGTAAGGGACATCAAAGCAGAATGCACAGGATCTTCTGAGGCACAGCATGCTTAGAAAGCAGAAATGGCATAAAACATGAGGAAACTCACTGCTGGAACAAATGCCTGCCGACTTCTGCATCCACGGCGCTGAGGGGATCGTCCAGGAGGTAGATGTCTGCATCATGATACACGGCTCTAGAAAACGAAAGAGATATCAATCAGCGAGACAATGCACGTTCCCTGGATCTCATCTCTGAATCACAACAGTGCTCAATGATTCAGATGATGCTCATTCCAAAGCCAAGAAAATGGTCCAGGATAAGCGCCAACATGCAGTGAGGAGGTCTGCACAGCGGCCATCCCCAGAAGCAGCCTAAGAGGCACGTGCAGAATGACCACCAAAACGTGATGTACCTTGCGAGGCTAACCCGGGCCTTCTGTCCTCCGCTAAGCGTGGCTCCCCGATCTCCTATCACAGTTAGGTCCCCATCCTCCAAAAGCTCGAAATCCTACATAGAAAGGGGGGGGGAGGGGGAGAGAGAGAGAGAGAGAAAGACTTAAAATGTGTTCTCCCACTGTCATCCTAAACTTTCAGCATTAGTTCCTCATACATGAATTTGAGCAACGGCAATGGATATATTTCAAAGTAACTAAATTGTAACCTTCAACCTCTCAGGATATTGTGTTTGCCTTCATCCTGTAGTTTTTCAGTGTTTATGCATTTAACCATTTTAGCAGATATTTGTTGAGCATCCACTATATGTCAGACATTATATGGGCACAATGAATTCAGCACAGGGAAGAAAATAATCTCTCGTTTCCAAACTGAGAAACTGACATCAACAATTAACATGAGTGCAAGTAGTAAGTACTAAGAAGAAAAAGGGTATTCTGCTGAGAGGGACAGAGAGTGAAGGAGGGAAAGTGACCTTATATGAGGGTTGGGAGGGCTCTGATCAGAAGGATAGGTAGATACCTATCAGAGGGTGGAATGAGCCTGCACAGATCTGGAAAAAATGTATTCCATGTGGAGAAATGAGCGAGTGCAAAGGCATGGGGCAGATGCACATGCAAGGTGTTCAGAGACTAGCAAAGAGGCCAGGAGCAGAGTAAGTAAAGAGTTGGGGGCGAGGGGGATGGCACAGAGACATAAGCATGGGAGGGGTGGGCATGATTTCACTCCAAGTAAAATGGGAAGGGAGTATGGGAAAGGACTGACATGATTTGTGTTAGGGTTTTGTTTGTTTGTTTGTTTTTCTGGAAAGGGAGAGAAAGGGAAGCCTCCCAGGGAGGAGGCAGCTAATGGATGTTCTGCTCTCACATTGATGTTTCTGCCTCCTGCCCAGGATCAAACCCACAACCTAGGCATGTGCTCTGACAGGGAATCAAACTGGCCACCTCTTGGTGGATAGGCTGACGCTCAACTAACTGGGCCACACTGGCCAAGGCTTTATTAGGTTTTTAAAAAACACACTCCTGCCTCTTTGTGGGAAACAGACTGCCAGTAAAGGGGCAGGGAAAAGGCATGATACAGGTTGAGGCTATTGCAATAATCTAGGTGAGAGATGACAGTGGCAGGGACCAAAGTGGGAACAGTGAAAATGAAGAGTAATTGCCATGTTCTGAACAAATTTCAAAGGTAGAGCTACAAGATATGCTGGTGGAATGGGTATAGGTTGCAAAATAAAGAACTGAAGGAAAGAGGAAGAGGAAAAACAGGAAGGCGGGTTTAGGGGATAAAGTCAAGATTGCGGTTACGGGAAAGCTGAGATACCCATTGGTGATGACAGGCTGCGGCTGAATATGCAAGTGCTGGCGTCTGTGCTGGCGATCCACATGTGAGAGCTGGAGCACACACGTGGCTTGCAGAGGCACAGGACTTATTTTATCAAGAAGTAAGTGTGTCTTAACTGGTCATCTTGCTGCTCTCGGTCTCAGCTTCCCACTTTCAGAGAAAGGATGACACCTGACCCGTGTCTTCACAGTGATATTTAAGGCACAGTGAGAGAGTGACAGACAAGATCTGTACAAGAAATAAAAGCAGAAAGAGCAGTCTAGGCAGAAAAAAACAAAGTATGTTCCAGGAACAGTAAGCAGGTCATTTGGACTAAGTAGATACTTGTTCCAAGCAAAATAGGAAAAATTCAAAGCTAAGAAAAACAAGAAGTTTTGGTTTGCGAATCTGGGGAATCTATCAAAAGTTATATTTCAGTAGTATTTAAAAAATGGACAAATCATATTACCTAGGGGGAAAAAAAGATGAAAAGAACATCCTCAAAATGACAGGATAACAATCAGATCTAAATTACATATTATATTAGAAAATGTTAATTAAATTACCCATAATTATCACTAGATAGACCCTGTCATCAACAAACAAAGGTTGGGGGGAGTTTATTAGTTCTCTACTCAACCTCTCAAGCACAGACCTAGGACACAGCAGTACCTTTCCACAAATGCAGCCTTCATTCCTTTGTCTCTACTTTGGACAATGTGGGGGAATAAGCAAGTGGCACATTGGGATCTCCATGATAAACAAGTCCTTTTTCTCCCTAAGTCTCATGTCCTCTCCTACAAAATGTGCTGTAGAAACCAGAATTGCTAAACTCAAGGATGCTGTGAGAATCAAGAGTAAGTGTATGAACAGCTTCTACACATGGAAAAAGAGGCAGGAATTAATTTTTGCTATTGGTAACTGACACATATCAACCAACAGAGGGAACTCATTCACATTCTGATTCCGTGTGAATCGTAATATGCAAAGCACACCACCAAGAGAAGAGAAAGAGTGTCAGCATCATAACCCCTTCCCTGACAGCCCACAGACACACCTGCATGCTCAACACTCACTTGGACTACATCAAAGGAAAGAGGGCAATGGCTCGAGCATGAAAATTCATTATCATTTCATATTATTTCTTTGTTGAGCTAAGAGGTTAGTACCATCTCTTACTTTGCTTTTCATAAAAAAAACAATGAGCCATTTTAAGACAGGGTCCCAGCCTTCTGAGAAAACAAACACACCAGTTTACTTGGCCTGTTTCACTGTTGACAACCTTTGCAAAGTGTTCTTAGTTTTCATGCCTTGGTTTCTGCTTTCCTTCAATTCTTCCTCTTTGTTCTGCTTTCCTTCAATTCTTCCTCTTTCCTGCAATACCACCAGGATGTAGCACAGCAATCGCAGCCTTTTTCTAGAAAGAGCACTTAAAACCCATTCTTGCCCTAACCGGTTTGGCTCAGTGGATAGAGCGTCAGCCTGCGGACTGAAGGGTCCCAGGTTTGATTCCGGTCAAGGGCATGTACCTTGGTTGCGGGCACATCCCCAGTAGGGGGCGTGCAGGAGGCAGCTGATCGATGTTTCTCTCTCATCGATGTTTCTAATTCTCTATCTCTCTCCCTTCCTCTCTGTAAAAAAATCAATAAAATATACTTAAAAAAAACAAAACCATTCTTGATTTACCACCGTTAGGACATAAGAAATGGGCTCTCACCGGGCCTGGTAGAAGCACTTCAAGTGTGTTTGCTGACTCTGAAAACTATTTTATAGACAAGCCTCAGATGGGAAAAACATTTCAAAGGATTTGAAGGAACACATGAGTTAAACAAATTTCCTAGCATGATGGTCTGATTTGGTTAGAGCAGCGGTTTTCAACTGGTGTGCCACAAGAACTTTTAAAACATTCAATACCTGACTAGTTAGTAAGAGGCAGTGACCTCTTTTCCCTTAGCCCATCAAATAAAAAATTAAGAAAACAGCCAACATAACATAGCTATCCAGTGTGCATGAATCAAAATTACACCTATTTTTTTGTCATATTGGCAAAAAATATAGTATGTTTTTTGGTGGGCTGCAGAATTGTATCGATTACTTTATGTGTGCTATGAGATGAAAAAAAGTTGAAAACCACTAGGTTAGAGGGAAAAGCTGTAGTTGACCATATATTACAATTTCCTCCCAATGACAGGAAAGTTTTCTTATATTAATTTAACAAATTATTTCATTTACAGTGATTTTTACTGAAAATCAGACACACAAACCAGAAAAAATAAATAGAAAACAGCTACGGTGGTTTGCTATCACAGGATCAGAAACACGCCCAGTGCCTTTTAGTGACGGTAGAAACTTACAGGAGAAATATCACTGAGCAGACCGCTGGGACAGTTATGAGGCCAGAGCGAGGCCCTGGCCTTGGAGAGCGGGCTCCAGGTCAAACAGCAGGCGTCAATGGGTCCACTGAGCCTTTGTTCATAGCCTCTCCTCCATCAGGAATTGCCCTTCTCATCTTTCCAGGCCCAGCTCAAACACTCTCTTCCATGAAACCATCCCTGTGTTTCCCCAGTGAGAGAAAGTCATCTCGCTGTCTACTGGGTTCCTCAGACTTTGTCTATATTTCTCACAAAGGACCCATCTTATTCTGCTTCATATTTTGTATGCATGTATACAGCTTCTCTCCCCATTAGTCAGCTCTTGGACGGTAAGGTCTAGGTGCCAAGTACTGTTCTGGATGCTGTATATTGACTATCTCTAATCCTCACAAGCTGCACACACAGTACGGACAGTCGGGCCTCCATATCTGTGGGTTTCTTATCTGCAGACTGACCAATCCTGGATGGGAAACAGAATTTTTCAAACATGGCTAAGAATCCATGGATGTGAAGGGCCAACTGCACTCAGTGTTCCACACCATTTTATATATGTGGGACTTGAGCATCGTGGAGTTTTATATCAGCTGGGGGGTCCTGGAACCAATCCCCCGCCCCTCCCTGATACTGAGGGGCAACTGTATTAAGCCCCATTTCATAGACAAGGAAACGGAGACAAAGTGAGGTGCATAATTGGTCTGAGGACTGTCAGCTGTTAAATGGAACAGCTGAAATCTGAACCAAGATCATCTCCATTCATAGACTTTTGCTCTTTCTTTCCCAACATGCTGCCCCCAGTGGTTACAGAAAAATATATTTGAAATGAAGGCAACACTAAAATAGCTCAATAAGTAAGTATCAATAAACTTAGTCTCCATATTTACATTAGCCTCGTGTATCCCTTTTGTACTCATGCTTTTTTAATAAAAACATTTTTATTATTGATTTCACAGAGGAAAGGAAAGGAAGGGAGAGTTAGAAACATCAATGATGAGAAAAAACGATTGATCAGCTGCCTCCTGCACACCCCACACTGAAGAATGAGCCCGCAACCTGGGCATGTGCCCTGACCGCGAAGCAAACCTGTAACCTCCTGGTTCATAGGTCAACGCTCAACCTTTTGCGTCACCTGACATACCCAACCCTGCAGGGGCCTCCTTCCCACCGGAGTCTGTGTACCACACAGACACCCTGAGGGTGTCTACCCCATTGCTGCTCCAGTCATCCCTTGTGGCTGTAACAAAGGCATGGGCCCCTAGAAAAAATGGCAAATGATAGCCACTGTCCCAACACCTGGTTTTCTCCAAAGATGCTCAAACATTGGGGGGAAGGGCGCAGAAAGATGGCCTAACCTATGACCAGAAAGTTAATGTCCTGCAAAGAAAGAGCCAGATACTGACCTACAAGTCTGGGCATCAGGAATTGAACTTGACAGAGGTAAAGAGAAAATGTCCAAAATCTGTTTATTCTACATCCCATATTCCACCTTCATCAACCACCCTATTCTAAAATAGTTCTTCCTTACATACTTTCCCAATGAAGAGGCAGCGAGGCACTGTGGGAAAGCACAGAACCTGGTCATGCAGCAACGGACCTGAACCTGCACTCACAAATGGTTAGGTGAGTCGTTTCATCTCTCTAAGCCATAGGTTTACCAACTATAAAATAAGGGTGGGAACATCAAAGACACAGGATATATATTAATATTCATACACCTGTGTGCACACATTTGAGAGATAGAAATGATTGGCATGTGGACTCAACAAATAGGAGCTATTATTATTACTGCTTTACATTTGTTTTTCCTCTTTTCTTATACAGGCTATATACTATTTAATAAAAGTCTAGCTCATGATGCTAACTTGATGTCACTTCTAAACACAATGTAATCGCTCATTAATAATAACCCAGGAAAAAGAAATAAAAGCCAATGAAGCACGCAATTATGTTTTAGCCACATTGTCATAAAATGCTACTCACCTGATACAATCTCTGAAGTTCAAGCCATTATTCAAGCAAAATTACTATTTACTCATGAAGCCCATTGGGGGTCTTCAATGCTGGACCTTGGACCACCCGTCCCTGCCTTTCCTCACAGCATAAAAGAACTGTCAGGTATCCAGAGTGCATGGAGCAAACCCCGGGAGAGCCCATGAAAACTACTATTCGCTGATTTTTATAGCCCAAAGTGAGTTATACAGTATTTATCAGAATCTTTCTTTGTCTTTTTGCTAAATTATATTCTCCTATCAGGTAAGTTCAGTTTTCATCATTTGATCAGTAATTTTATTTAAATCTCAATGTACAATTATACATTTCATCCTGCCCTTTGCTGTGTGCCGAGAAACAATTCCAGCATGTAATAATTACAAGAATTCCATTAAAAGGTTGATGGGACTTGGTGGGCTCAACAAGGGTGAGCCACACATGTAGTTTACCTGTTAGAAATGGCTAAACGGCACTTCCCCCAAACCTGAATAGGATTGTTAACTGCCAGACAACTCAGGGCATTTTATTGCCTCCTGTTGGCCAAACACCTGAACAGCTGTAGGCTATTCCCCAAACTGATAATGCTTCTGTATAATACCCTTTGATACCTTACCCTTTGAAGTGTATATTTCCACCTTGCCTTGGGACAAACTGTGTTTAATAAAAGCATGGAGTCCTGAGACAAGGAGAGTCTTCTAACTCCTTCAGCTGAAGCTCCTCTGACTCCCTTTCGTCTCCGGACTTTTTAATCATCTACGCACAGCCCCTTTCTCTCCAGAATGCTGAACCCTTTGTAAGGCTTAGAAAAGAACCCCGGCATTATGGTGCCCTAACGAGGGACACCAACATAGCTGTGAAGTTCAATGTCATTTCTGAAAACAATCTCTCCCCCAGTGAAATGATGCAGTATTAAAAGGAAATTTTAAATCCTTCCGCTTTCTTTAACGAAGTGAAGAGGAAAACCTATAGAATGAATGGGACCTAGGAGAGGAATCAACCAAGTGCAAAGGGGCACATAGGACAACCTCATGTGCAGTCCGGGGCAGATCCTATCTGGAATCTGGTTCAGACCAACGTTTAACAAGATTTCTCACTGAGACAAGAAAATGCAAATACTGAGTAGAACATTGATGATACTTATGAATGTGAGTCACTTTTTTTGGTGTGATAACATGATGCTGTTTTTTCCAAGTCTCGCTTATATTTTAGAGATAACTAATGAAATGCAAGTGTCCGAAAACAATGAATGTATGCACACTTTAACAGCTGACAGCTAAATTTTGAAAATGAAATGTATTTTAATAAACATTGTCTTTATAATTATTCAACGTGTGTGTATGCATTTTTGGGGGGAACACCCTATGTTTACAGATGAACTAATATGAGATGTAGGGTCTGCTGCAGATGATTTGGGTTGGGGTAGGGCTAGCAGTAGAGATGAA
Organism: Corynorhinus townsendii; assembly: GCA_026230045.1. Lineage (NCBI taxonomy): Eukaryota > Metazoa > Chordata > Mammalia > Chiroptera > Vespertilionidae > Corynorhinus > Corynorhinus townsendii. Next base: position 44,850,717 of record JAPDVU010000003.1, on the reverse strand, counting down.
ACAAGAATGGTGGCCAGCTGACCATGACAGAAGCCAGGGAATGGGTACAGGAGGATTCTTACACTATTCCCTCTACTTCTGCAAAATTTTACACATGTCCATTTAAAAAATATTAAAAGTGAATAAAACTTCACAAAACCAAAGGAAAAAAGCATTCTGTGAATGTCATTATCAGATCAGGACTAAAACAGTAGCTTATGTGCATATGCCTTTACCCTGAAGACCAGCTAAAAGTATTAAATAGCATTCAAATATCTTTCATATGAAAAAACAAAGTTTGTAGATTAAACCAACACTAGTATTATTATTTGGAATTCAAAGTAGATGCGGCTCAAATGTCATGACTCACCTTTTTCAAAGCACAAGCCTTTACTACTTTTTCATATCGTTCCTTTTCATATTTCTTCCCAAACAAAATATTACTCCTCATAGTTCCTGGAAACACCCAGGGCTGCTGAGCAACATATGCGACCTTTCCATTTACAGTGACCAGCCCCTGGCTTGGGGGCAGTTCCCGCAGCACAGCAGCTAACAGTGAAGACTGAAAGAGATCACAAACCAAGCGTTACAGGCAACACTCAGACAGACAAGCTGCTGCAGGACAGCCTCTATCCTGCCCTGGGGTTCCATCAACCTTCTAGCCCTGATAGTGAAAACAGGACAAAGCAAAGCCCTGGAAGCTGCAATGGAAAAATGTTAAATACCACTATTGGTCAGTATAAAGTAATGACTAAGTGCTATTAATAAAATAAGAGTAGAACAAGCTCGCTCTGCCCAAACCTTTTCCCCCAAATGAAATGCTCTACTCTCAACAAAGACTAATTAAGGATGTTTCACTTTCTTAACTAACAGAGTGACCTGGTATGATATACATTTCATAGGCCTGTTTATTGCAGTTGTCCCAGCAACCAGGTAGCCTTTACTTCACAAAGACTTGTTCCTGCAAAGCTATGTGTACATAATATATGCAATGCACCAGAAAAGATTATTTAAAGAACTCTGAAGAGAGTCATGTTTCTGAAGAAAAAGAAAAAAAAACACATCATAAGAGAAACCTCCGTCCTTTTTACAGCCAATGTTTAGATTTCTATATGTTGTTGTTTCAGAACACACAAGACTAAGTATACACGCACATTTCCTTCAAAAGCATACAGAGGCGACTTCTGTAAGGTCTGCCCTGACAAAAAGAGGTCCCATTTTCTCAATCATTCCAGCCTGAATAGCTGTCACTTAAGTAATTTCCTTCACTGAGATGGCCAACTTCCAGACAGGCAGTTCCCAACTGTGCCACTTGAATGGCCAAGAAGAAAAACATAATGTGCTGTGTCCAGATTTATTGGTCCATGCAACCTCCTTGCAAAATGAACATTCCATGGAACACACTTTGAGAAAGGCCATTCTAGGTACACCCAACTTACACTTGTGTTACATATGGCTTCGGGCTCAACCCTGAGATTTTAATATGGGATGTGGCATTGCATTGAGCTTCCCAAAGACATTACAACTAACTCACCTTTCCTGCTCCCACAGGTCCAACCACAGCTAACAATTCACCGGGTCTCACAGTGAAGGAAAGGTCTTTTAGGGTTGGAGTTTCTGATACCTACAAATGAAAGTTTACAAAAAAGTGTCATTTCAATCAAGTAAGACACATTACATAGTTGAGAAAATAGTATAATAGTCATTGATACGTGCAGGTAACCCATATCTTCCTCCTTCCTATTGCCTTTAGGAAGTCCTCTTCTTTTAACATAGTTCCTTAAGGACACTGCTCTAGACACAGAATGTGAGTAGTAGAAAAGACAAAGCACCTCCTCCAAATGAAAACTTCTGGATGCGCATTATCTTACTAAAAATAATATACTTCAACATTCAGTGTGAGAGGTTTTCATCATTTACAAGTTGTCATGACCCTTGGTTTTACGCTTATTTCATTCATCTCCACAAGGTGGCAGCATAAGTTCATGGCATGCCTGTACTTCACTAGTAAACAATTTGAAATCGCCACTAACATCTCCATCCTCATTTGATAAAGACCAAATCCATTCGTTTCATGAATGAAATGCCCGTCAGTGAGACCTTCCCTCACCTACCTGTCTGGCTGTCTAGTGGAGCTGGTTAGAGTCTTTCTCCTACATGTGCTTCATCTTACCTCAGCTTCTCTCCAAACTCCCCAGTGTCTGAGTCCATCCCCCACCCAGGGGCGCTTTCATTTTTTACACTCCCTAACTACCTCCTAGCAGGGGGCATAATCCATTCACAAGCAATGCCAACACAATAGAACAGAGTGATCTTACAAAGCAAGATGCAAAAAAGTCTGAGAACATAACATGTTAAGGTTCTTGAAAGAATAGAGTAGCTCATTTCACAATGTAGCATAGTTTGGTACAAAAGAAATTTGGTCATGGGTCATAGAAAGGGGGTGTTAGCTACCTCAATGCATTCAATAGAGTACATCTCTATAATGAGTGTTAATGGTGCTTTCTATAAATGCTTAACAATGTATTATGGTGAGGAATACACAGCAGGAGGTAAATCTACTGTATTAAGGCAGGGCAGGTTAGGTGAGCCAGCTTGTGTGAGCTTCCATGTGCAAAATGCAATGATGTGGTTTTATGTATTAGGGATTTATTTTGCTGGAAATGGTAGACACTAAATTAAAAGCAGGTGACCACGATGCAGGTGGCACAGGCATGAAAACACAGTCTACGGAGTCTGGACCCCTGACCACTGGAGAAGGGAGAGCCGGCATGGAGGTGGGAAGGAGTGCCGCTCGGGCACCTGTTTGCTCCAAGCTCCATTTCTATAATCAGGCTGCCACCTTCCTGAGAACTGCAATCAACTCCAGCTCAACCCTTGGAGAGCACAGTCCAAGTCCAGGAGGCAGGAGTGAGAGAAGTTGGTACGTCCACCTGTTCCAGCACCCTTACGACAGTCACCTCATCTCTGCAGGGCCAGCACCAGTACCACAGCCCTTCACATTGTAGTCCCTACGTCTGTGGGTTCTGCTCAAAACTGATGACCCCCTTGTCAATGTCACCTCCTCCCTGAGTTCCTATAGCCCTAGCGATGGAATTTGGTTTAGCTTCATGCCTGAAATTCCCTCTCCTGTGGTGTGGGTTCTGTTTTCCTGACTAATCCAGAGGATGTGCACAGAGGACCATGGAACCAGGGAGAAAAGCATTTCAGTTTTTTGAAACTGAGTGTGCAAGTTGGAGAACTTCTTGAGCATGGCCCCTGGCTTGTTTTTCTTTCCCTATTTTCCTAGATGTCATGTATAAACCAAGCATTGGGAAAATCCTTGTGATCCTGACAGTTCAACCTGTCAGCTTGCCACCCAGTGAAACCCTTAGACTGGGACTCACTGAGCTTACTGTGCCCGCCTGCTGCCTCCGCCCTGCTCTCGCTGCCACCAAAGTCGCCGGCACCATCCAGAAGTTTAGACTAGGGGAGCCCCCTGTCTACCCCACAGCAAAGATCCAAATTGTGGCTTCATTCAACATGTCATAACATGGTCTGCTAACAATCAAGATAAAAAATGGACACTCTAATCCTGTAAATTCGAACATTACAAACTTACATATTTTAAGTTCAAAATGTGCTAATACCTTGAAAGTTCTCTTAAAAAGGAGATAAAGAGCAACATGTCAAATGCCTTAGGCTAATTTTATACTTCATCTCCATTCCATGCAAACCTTGTTCCTGATTTTAAGAGTTTTTATAACATACTTTCAGTAAATGAGCAATCACATCTGATACCATCTGCATAATCCCAAAATTCTCTATTATATCTAAGTCACCAGTTGTCTTTTAGCAGCCACGACCTCGTAATAAAGGATTTGTTACCTTATCCCAAAAAGCAGTAAAATCTTGCACATGCACTATCGTTTTACCGTCTGATGGTAGCTGATAGTAGCCATGTGTTACTTCATCAAGCAACAGAAAGTTCTACAGGAAAGGAAAAAAATACAGATTGTTTAAACTGCAGATACAAAATCACAAACAAAAATAACTGCTTTCCTGGAATTTGAAATAGAAAAACTTTACACAGGTTACATGACATTTTATCAAATGCACTTAAATGTTAGTTCACATCAGAACATATCCTATAATGTATTGTCCAGTTGAACCTTGAACAACTCAGGTTTGAACTGTGAGAGCCCATGGATTTTTCAAGTAAGTACGTACTGTAAAGGTAGTATTTATTTTCTTATCGTTTTCGTTAAGTCTGCCAATCAACAGCAGGCTATTAGTAGTTAAGTTTAAGGGAGTCAAAAGTTACACACAGGTTTTCAACTGCGCAAGGGGGTCAGCGCCTCTAACCTCCATGTTGTTCAAGGGTCAATTATATTTTTTGGTATAAATTTCATATATCTATATTTTTAGCACATATAATTATATAATATACTATAAACTGTATTTGTAGTACAGTATTAAATATAATAGTATTACATTATTATTATTGTTACATACATTAGTATATACAATGTAATATAAATTATGTATCAGCAATATACTGTATATTAGAATTCACGGCCTCCTAGTTATCTTGGTAACTTTCTCAACAAGTGTACTAATAACCCTGAAGAGACAATATTGTTACAAACCCGAACATATTTATAACCTGGACATTTTTATTGCTTTACTTTTGCATTACTAACAATAAACACAAGCGTTGGTAGGAAATGATTCCATAAATATTTACTGAATCACACCCTGTGCCAAGCACCATTCGACATGCCAGGAACACAGAGACAAAGGCCATTCCAGGCTTTCAGGGGATCAGGCTGGCACTGGAGCACAGGCTGAGAGCACAGGCTGGGAACACACAATCAATGGCTGAGACCATGAATGAAAGCCCCGACTCTGCTGCCTAACTGTTGTGACCTTGAGCTGAGTGGACACTCAAGTGCACACTGCTTGTTCCTCGTGTGTATCAAATCAATATATGACCACTTGCCATTAACCATCACTGTTTTAAAAATAAAACACACTAAGTGTCTGTCTCTTAAAAAATATTTCATGAGCACCTTTTCACAATCACTCATGTCTTTTCTCCTTAGTAAGTGCCTTCTCCTCAGCAGCAGGAATGGCCATGTCTTCCACCTCTTGCTACTTCCCAGGGTGGTTGAGCTATTCAATACTGGGTAGCTGAATAAAACGGTCCTGATAACCACTGCAAATCTAACATAATGACACAGAGGAACACTTCCTCTTGCTCTGCAAATCTACACTAATAAAAGATAAATATGCAAATTGACCATCACTTCATGATGCCCACCAGCCAATCAGGAGTGAGTATGCAAATCAACCTCGCTGCCTCCATAGAGACTGACAGCAGGGAGGAGGCAACTCCCAGCACAGCCTGCTTGGCTGTTGCCGTGGTATAGAGCAGGCAGGCCCTGCAGAGAGCAGAGAACCATGGGGAGCAGGCCTAAGCCATCAGTAGGACATCCCCTGAGGGCTCCCAGATTGGAGAGAGCACAGGTCAGGCTGAGGGACACACACACACACACACACACACACCCCGCCCTGTGCATAAATTTCGTGCACCAGGTCTCTAGTGCTAGACATAATGAGAAAAGCTACACTGGTGCAGGAACTGAATAAACTGAGACCACCACCACCACCTCCTACTCCCCAAAATATCTCAGAACCTATGGCAGACTGCTGACTGTCCTCAAAACCTGCTCTCAGGCTTCTGTGGCAACAAAACCCCAATTTCCAGCTGCATGCGGCAGTCTAGAGAAGGACCTCTCTCCCCAGCCTCCTGTGCAGATAAGGTAGCCCTGGGACTAAACGCAGACCAGTGGAGTGAACACATCCAGCAACCTTTCTCTGCCCCAGAGCCTGGGACTTGGGGGCGGTGGCCAGCTTGCTCAAGGCCCCACACAGGGGACTAACAAGAAAGAGTCTGGGTCCCTGGCACCATGAAGGATCCTACTAGCCAGGGACTTGTCATGGAGTGAATTCTGTCCTCCCAAAAAGTTATATTGAAGTTAGAGGGTGATTACAGAAGTAATTCATTAAGGGTGGTCATACTCCCAAACCCAGTATGATTGGGATCATTATAAAAAGGGAAGAGAAATGCAGAGACAAAGGCACAGGCAGAGAACAGCCACATGAGAGGGACTGGAGTGACGTGTTATAAGACAAGGAGCGCCAAGGGTTTGCCGGCAACCACCAGAAGGTAGGAAAGGCAAGGAAGGATTCCCTCCTACACTTCAGAGTAAGGTTGAGGAACATCCAGCCCACGGGCCATATAAGGCTCACGAAATCATTTGGTCTGGACCTGCCAAGGCATGAGGGGTGAGTTAATTAAATGTTTGAGCAAATACAGCAGGCTAATTTTTAAGTTGATAATTTTATATGGCCTGCGAATGATGCTATAAATATCCAAATCGCCCTTGGCAGAAAAAAAAAATATTCCCACACATGCTTTAGAGGGATTGTGACCCTGCGGACACCTTGATTTCAGACTTCGAGCCTCCAGAACTCTGAAACAATGACTTTTTGCTGTTTTAAGCCACCCAAGGTTGTGGTACCTGGCTCCTGTAGCTCTAGGAAATGAATACAGAACCTTGCAAGGATGTTTGCCTGAGCAGAAAGGAAGTCCCTTGTAAGCAGCTTTAACATGGGTGTTCTAGAGCCCATAGGCAAACCTAACCCTAATCGGTAGAGGAGGCAACTGAAATTAGCAGGTGAAAGACAAACCAGCACACAAAGCAGTCACCTGCTAAAAAACTAAACACACTAATATCCTCGTCTGTGATTCCGAAAAGCTCCCAACGCGATGCCCTACTTAAAAAGAATAGCTGGTAAACACTGGAAATGAAAGCGTCTCTGTAGGAAAAGGAAAATGCATTCCTCTGCATTTCTCTCAAAGACCCAGCAAGCGTGAGGCACGATCTGCTCATTCAGTCCTTCACTCACCCACCCACCCAGACCCACTGAGAACTTACTCAAGACCTGGCTTTTCCTACCTGCCCAAGCCCATGTCTAGGAAGGGAGGCCGGATGCACACTGTGGTCTGAGGACACCTCTGCAGGCTTTAGACCCACCGCTTGACTTCTCTCTGCATACCTCCCCTTCCCTCGTCAACCAACTACCAACTCTTACCTATTCTGCCACAATCCACCACTCTCTCCAATCCTCCATTCCTCTGAAAACAGCATGAATTCCAGGATCTCACTCACTACCAATCATTGAAAATACTGGCATAACTTCTTTGGCCGTCTCCCTACATGTCCTGATTCCTTCCCCAGCACTCTCCAACACCACTCCCTACTGACCTGCTTAAAACTCCTCTGAGAATGTGCAACATGCTTAAAACCTTTTAGGGACCCATCCCCACCTAAGTCCATGCTCCCAAAGTGGCCTCAGCCTTGATCCTACCCACCCTTCTGAGTTCATCTCAAATACTAACCCTCCTAGACAGCAAATCAGAATGCACCCCCACCCCCTCCCACCAGCACCGCCCTCCCTACCTCGGAATCCCCAGAGGGGCTTTAAATCTGGAAGAGGGTAGAGACTATAATATCACACACTTGACAACCACAGTCTCAATTCCACCTAATGCCACGCCTCACACAAAGTCAGCATATCACAGAATCTACTGGAGGAATGAACAGACTATATAGTTGGTTCAAGTGAGTCAATCCATTGAGTACATGGCTACAGCTTTAACACAGTTAACATGCAACAAGCAAAGGTAATGTGTTATAAATCTCATCTACACAGAATAAAATTCTGATTTTAGTTTAAATGTATGACCATCACATAAAATTCAACAGTCAGTGTGTGCACTAGAATAGAAATTTCTTACTTTAAAAAGAAAAAGATAGGATTTTCAGCCGCTGCCATGCCATGGCCTTAGAATGTGCTCTGTGCTGTGTTTGACGTCAACAACTGCTTTTTGCTGCCTGTGACTGAATTAAGACTTCACTAAGGGAAAAAGAAAATGTCAGTGGAATAGACAGACAGGTCCCGAGCCTTGTCCCGGAGCAGAAAGAAAGAACAGCTGAGGGTTGTACGGGGAGTATTTGTTGGAGAGTTAAGGGACAGTTAAACTCCAGAAGAAGGTGGGGGACTGCTGGACAGGGTTCACCTGATCAGGCAGCCCCCACTGCAGCTGGGTTCCCTCTCAGAGCGACCGGCTAGGACGCAGAGACCACGCAATCTTGAAAGGGAAAGTGGATCTTATCGGAAGCTTGAAAAGCTACAACTGTGGCAACCACCGAACAGCTGCGAGCCCCAGAACACGGGTCCTCAATTGGCGCAAACACACGATTTCAGAGGAGGTCTACACTCCACCATGGAAAAGTAAGATTTCGCCTGGGATAAGGAGAGAGAGAACTACATAACCAGACATCCAGAGAAGAGACCATGGGGAGACAAAGAAACAGCCCGCATATGAAAGAAAAGCAGGCATCACCAGAAAAGGAAGTAAACGAAATAGAGGCCAGCAACATGTCAGAGAAAGAATTCAGAGAAATGGTCATAAGGTGGCTGAAAAGAATGGAAGACAGATTCGACCATATGAGTAAGAACCAAGAGGAAATGAAGAAGAACCAAGAAGAAATGAAAAATGACATCACTGCTGTAAAGAACTCAATAGAAAGCATCAAGAGTAGACTAGAAGAAGCAGAGGACCGCATCAGTGAACTAGAAGACAAGGTGGGAAAAAATACCCAATTAGAGCAGCTTCTAGAAAAAAAGTTAAAAAGCAGGAGGAGAGCCTAAGGGAACTTTGGGACAACACAAAACAAAATAACATCTGCATAACAAGGGTTCCAGAAGTAGAGGAAACTGAGCAAGGAACAGAAAACCTGTTTAAAGAAATAATGACAGAAAACTTCCCTGATGTAGGGAAGAAAAAAACCACTCAAATCCAAGAAGCTCACAGAGTCCCAAGCAAAATGAACCCCAAAAGACCAACGCCAAGGCACATTATAATTAAATTGGCAAACACCAACGACAAAGTAAGAATCTTAAAAGCGGCCAGAGAGAGACAGAAAGTTACCTACAATGGAACCCCCATCAGACTAGCAACTGATTTCTCAACAGAAACTCATCAGGCCAGAAAGGAATGGAATGAAATATACAAAGTCATGCAAAGGAAGGGTCTGAATCCAAGAATACTGTACCCAGCAAGGATATCAATCAAAATTGAAGGTGAAATCAGGAGCTTCACAGACAAAAAAGAACTAAGGGAATTTATCACCACCAAACCAGCAATGCAAGAAATGCTAAAGGGTCTGCTATAAAAAAAATATATAGGAAGCAAAGAAGGGACACAGGGATAAAGAATAAAAATGGCGACAAATAAGTACCTACCAATAATAACTTTAAATGTAAATGGATTAAATGCCCCAATCAAAAGACACAGGGTAACGGATTGGATAAGAAAACAAGACCCATATATCTGCTCTCTACAAGAAATCCACCTCAGAAAAAAAGACGCACACAGACTGAAGGTGAAGGGATGGAAAAAGGTTTTCCAGGCAAATGGAAATGAGAAAAAAGCTGGGGTAGCAATACTTATATCTGACAAATTAGATCTCAAAGTGAAGGACATAACAAGAGATAAGGAAGGCCACTTCATAATACTAAAGGGAGCAATCCATCAAGAAGAAATAACTCTGGTAAACATATACGCACCCAATACAGGAGCACCAAAATACATAAAAAAAAAAAAACTCCTGGAGGTTATCAAGGGAGAGATTGACAGCAATACACTCATAGTAGAAGACTTTAATACCCCACTATCACCATTGGACAAATCCTCTAAACAAAAAATCAGCAAATAAACATCAATCCTAAATCACTCATTAGACCAGATGGAATTGACATATTCATAACATTTCACCCCAAAGCCACAGAATATACATTCTTCTCAAGTGCACATGGGTCATTTTCAAAGATAGACCATATGCTGGGACATAGGCAAAGTCTCTTCAAATTCAAGAAGACAGAAATCATACCAAGTATCTTCTCACATCACAGTGGCATAAAACTGGAAATCAACTACAATAAAAACAATCCAAAAAATCAAACACATGGAGACTAAACAGCATGCTATTAAACAATGATTGGGTTACCAGAGAGATCAAGTAAGAAATAAAAAACATCATGGCAACAAGTGACAATGAAAACACAACAATCCAAAATCTATGGGACACAGCAAAAGCAGTCTTGAGAAGGAAGTTCATAGCTCTACAAGCCTACTGCAAAAAAACAAGCAACAATGGTAATAAATTACCTAACCCTGTAACTCAGAGTTAGAAAGAGAGCAACAGGAAAAGCCTAGTGTAAGCAGAAGGAAGGAAATAATAAAGATGAGAGTGGAGATAAACAACATAGAGACCAAAGAAACAATACAAAAGATCAACAAAACCAAGAGCTGGTTCTTTGAAAGGATAAACAAGATTGATGAACCTCTAGCCAGGCTCACCAAGAAGCAAAGAGAGAGGACCCAAATAAACAAAATCAGAAATGAAAGAGGTGAAATAACAACAGACCCCGCCGAAATACAAAGGATTGTTAAAAAATACTACGAACAACTTTATTCCAACAAACTGGACAACCTGGAGGAATGGACATATTCCTAGAAAAATATAACCTTCCAAAACTCAATCAGGAAGAATCTAAACATCTCAATAGGCCAATAACTATGGAAGAAACTGAAGCAGTCATCAAAAAGCTTCCAGCAAACAAAAGCCCGGGGCCAGACAGCTTCGCATGGGAATTTTTACCAAACATTGAAGGAAGAACTAAAACCTATCCTCCTCAGACTATTCCAAAAAATTCAAGAGTAAGGAACACTTCCAAGCTCCTTTTATGAAGCCAACATCACCCTAATACCAAAACCAGCTAAAGACAACACAATGAAAGAGAATTACAGGCCAATATCCCTCATGAACATAGATGCCAAAATCCTCAACAAAATTCTAGCAAATAGGATCCAGCAGTATATCAGAAAGATCATACACCATGACCAAGTAGGATTTATCCCAGGAATGCAAGGATGGTACAATATCAGCAAATCAATAAATATGATACATCACATAAACAAATTGAGAGATAAAAATCACATAGTCATATCAATTGATGCAGAAAAAGCATTTGACAAAATCCAACACCCTTTCTTGATAAAAACTCTCAGCAAGGTGGGAATAGAAGGATCATACCTCAACATAATAAAAGCTATATATGATAAACCCACAGCTAACATCATACTCAATGGGCAAAAACTAAAACCATTTCCCCTAAGAACAGGAACAAGACAGGGATGCCCACTCTCACCATTCCTGTTTGACATAGTACTGGAAGTATTAGCCATTGCGATCAGACAAGAAGAAATAAAAGGCATCCAAATTGGAAGAGAAGAAGTAAAGCTATCCTTATTTGCAGATGACATAATATTGTACATAAAAAACCTGAAAGACCCCATAAAAAAACTAACAGACTTAATAAATGAATTCAGCAATGTAGCAGGATTCAAAATTAACGCCAAGAAATCTATGGCATTTCTATACACCAATAGTGAACTTACAGAAAGAGATACTAAAAAACAATCCCATTTACCATTGCACCAAAAAAATTAAGATACCTAGGAATAAACTTAACCAAGGAGGTAAAAGACATATACACGGAAAACTACAGGACACTGAAAAAAGAGATAGAGGAAGACGTAAACAGATGGAAGAGCATACCATGTTCATGGATTGGGAGAATCAACATCATTAAAATGTCCATACTACCCAAAGCAATCTATAGATTCAATGCACTCCCTGTTAAAATACCAATGGCATATTTCACAGACTGAGAAAGAACTCTCCAAAAATTCATCTGGAATAAAAAAAGACCCCGAATAGCCACAGCAATCCTGAGAAAGAAGAATAAAGTAGGAGGGATCTCAATACCAGATTTCAAGCTGTATTACAAGGCCACTGTTCTCAAAACAGCCTGGTACTGGCACAAGAACAGACATATACAATAGAGAATCCAGATATCGACCCAAACCACTATGCTCAATTAATATTTGACAAAGGAGGCATGAACATACAATGGAGTCAAGACAGTCTCTTCAATAAATGGTGTTGGGAAAATTGGACAGATACATGCAAAAAAATGAAACTAGATCATCAACTTACACTATACACAAAAATAAACTCAAAATGGATACAGGACTTAAACATAAGACGGGAAACCATAAAAATACTAGAGGAATCCACAGGCAGCAAAATCTCAGACATATGCCGAAAGAACTTCTTCACTGATACTACCCCTAGGGCAATGGAAGCTAAAGAGAAAATAAACAAATGGGACTACATTAAAATAAAAAGCTTTTTCACAGCAAAAGAAACCATCAACAAAACAACAAGAAACCCCACTGTATGGGAGAACATATTTGCACATGTTATCACTGATAAAGGTTTAATCTCTAACATCTATAGGCAGCTTGTACAACTTAATAAAAGGAAGATAAAAGATCCAATAAAAAAAAAATGGGCAATGGACCTAAATAGAAACTTTTCAAAAGAAGACAGAAGGAAGGCCAAGAGACACATGAAAACATGCTCAAAGTCACTAATTATCCGAGAGATGAAAATCAAAATGACAATGCGGTACCATCTCACACCTGTCAGAATGGCTATCATCAACAAATCAACAAACAACAAGTGCTGGCGAGGATGTGGAGAAAAAGGAACCCTCGTGCACTGCTGGTGGGAATGCAGACTGGTGCAGCCACTGTGGAGAACAGTATGGAGTTTCCTCAAAAAACTGAAAATGGAAATCCCATTTGACCCAGTAATCCCACTCCTAGGAATATATCCTAAGAAACTGGAAACACCAATCAGAAAGGATATATGCACCCCTATGTTCATAGCAGCACAATTCACCATAGCTAAGATTTGGAAACAGCCTAGGTGCCCGTCAGCAGATGACTGGATCAGAAAACTATGGTACATCTACACAATGGAATACTATGCTGCCATAAAAAAGAAGGAATTCTTACCATTTGCAGCAACCTGGATGGAATTGGAGAACATCATGCTAAGTGAAATAAGCCAGTCAATGAAAGAAAAATACCACATGATCTCACTCATTTATGGATAATAAAGAACATTATAAACTGATGAACAAAAAGATAGATACAGAGACAGTAAAGCAGCAAACAGACTGTCAAATTACAGGGGGAAGGCTAGGGAGAGGTGGGGGAGATAAGAGATCAACCGAAGGACTTGTATGCATGCATATAAGCATAACCATGGACGCAAAACACTGGGGGGTGAGGTCATGTATGGGAGTGGGGTGGGGGGGGTAATGGTAAGATATGTACACATATAATACCTTAATAAAAAAATGAGGAAAAAAAAGAAAAAGATAAGAAAAACTATGTAGGAAGTGAGGAAGTAAATCTATTAAGCACTTTCCATAAAGAGGTCTGAGTGGAGAAAGAAGTCACAATCTTCCAGCTTGTAAAGGAGCCAGCAGTGCTGGGTGGATTCTCCTCTAGCAGTCACGCTGATGAAAAAGCTGAAATTAAACTGCCATTTGAGCCACGAAGTGCATACCCAGAACAGGTCATGCGGCAAGTTATCGGACGCTGGAAATGGAGCCAAAAAGATTGACTTCAGAGTGGCTGGTAGGCAAAAACCTAAGCTGCTTTGGGAACAATATAACCTCAGAGTCAAATTTTACTGCTTGCAGAAGCTGCTAAGATGTTCAGGGCTTTGAAGTTAAGACAAGATCTTTTATAATCCTACTAGAGGCCTGATGCACAAAATTCCTACAAGAGTAGGCCTTCCTTCCCCCGGCTGCCGGCACCAGCTCCCCTCTGGTACTCAGGACCCAGGCTTCCCTCAGAGTCCTGGCTTCATCTGGAAGGTCATCCAGCTGGCCAGTATAATGAGCATATTACGCTTTTATTATTATAGATTGGACTCATCCTGGGCCAGTTTAAAACTTTGATTCCACAGAAACAGGAAACCTTTGGAGATCTCCGGAAGAAGACTAAATGATTACAACACTTAAGGAAACAATCCACATGCCAGAAGATGCTAAGAAGGCAGTGGTACAAGGGTTAAGAAACCAGGGTTCTGGGGAGAATCCTAGTTCTACTCCTTACAAGCTACGTGGGGATGGGCACACTATTTCACCTGTAAGGTGGGTGCCCTACTGCTCATCTCCTTCAACACCGTTGGGATTCAATGAGATGGTGTGCAAGGGCTTCAGGAGTGTCTGGGCCACAGGCAGCACATGCAGCAGCAGCATGAACACAGTATGTATGCAAAGCCACCACCTGGAGAAGTTACAGAGCACACTTAATGAGGAAGCTTCGTAAAAGAAACTGTATTGAACTGCACGGACCACCCCTTAACAAAGTTGCTAGAAACCCCTGTCAGGGAAGGAAAAAAGAAACACGGGGGACCAGAACTGACCCCATATGACCCATCTGTTTCATGGGTAATGCTGTTTTGTTTTGTTTTTTAACAGTATAGAAATTTAATCATAAATAATCTCAGCTTTTATGGCAAGAACTTGCCCCTACCAGAAAGCCCAATGCTATCTGACTTGACTAAAGATCTATTCGTGGGCATTCACTCCGGTGGAGACGCAGGAACAAAACCAAGTAGATTTCTGGTCAAGCCCAGACACTCGGTTCCTGCCCTGGCACAGAGCCAATGCATCTTCATTTTAGACGTATTCATACATACAAATTCTTCGTCACCGACTGAGTTCTGGGCCCTTAACCTGGTGAGGTAAAGGGCAACAGTGGCTATGGTGGGGGTAAAACCAAATTTGAAAGGCAGGGGCTGGGGCAGGAAGAAAAGGCAGAAAAGGGACCAGGGACCACAAAGCGAGGTCCAAAAGACAGACCGAGAAATCACAGGCAAAGCAGCGAGGAGGAAAGGATCGATTTTTAAACTAAGTGATGTGGAAGTTGTTCTTCTGGTCCAAGGAGCAGAGACCTTCCAGCAACTCTTTCCTTCCCAGCCCAGAGACAAATCCTATGTATCCCAGAACTGTGTGCAGTCCCCACCTAGTCATTCTGGTTAGCACAGGAGATAAACTCCATTTCCCTCTCCTGCAGTTATGACTTGCACATCAAGGGTCCTATGCTACATTAACACTGCCCGTAAATCATCAGCGACGCTTACGTTATTTGTAATGCCCTCTACCTAAGGAAACGGGGAAGAGTATGTACGACATTTTGGAGTGACGGCAGATTTGGCACTAAGTACAAGGAGGCGTGATTTTACTTAAAACCTGCCGACAACTTTAAAAAGTTACTTGTCAACAAACCTGGACCCTTCTGATGGTGACCAAGGCCTCTGACACCTTCTCGATGGCCGAAGGGAAGAAGAGAGTGACGGTCAACCGCACGGCCCCATAGAGCGTCACCGCCACGAACACACGTCTGGCTGTGATCTTGTTGCCAAGGAGCACGTAGGCAGTGAAGGTCACGAAAACGATGATTTTGCTTGACACGAAGAATGATGCCAGATTCATTCCTCTCAGGTAGGAGCTTCTCAAAATCTTGGAAATTTCCTTCCTAAGAAAGAGTAGTATATGTTTTAAGGGGAAACATCGACAGCCAACTCATGAAATGAATTCAAGTGCCTTTTGCAGATGGCCTCTTTCTAAGGAGTGGACAAACTTGACAATAACTATTCAACAATTCCAACCCCGGGGCCAGCTCCCACACGAGAACTGCATGCTCCAGACACACTCGCTCATCCAACCACATGCAGGATCAATGTGCACTTTAACATTTTGGTCAATCAGACTGGGTTTGAACATTCATTCATAAACACAGGTCGTGCTCCAGGCACCTCGCTGATGACACAGAGAAGCAGCCTGTCCCTTTCAGGAGCAAAGTAACTCGTTGGAAGAGAGAATAAACAACTGAAAATTTGTGAGACATCAAGATATTAGGCAGAAGTGGCCAGCACAGGCCGGGGGGCTGGAGGGGCGGGAAGAGCACAGAGAAGAGGCATCTAACTAGGACCTGTGGACCCATGAACCAGTGGAGTCAGGGTGAGGCACACGCACAGAACCTGAAAAGCAGAGCCTGAGTTGGTCGGGGTTCAGAGAACAATCACAATGGGAGTGCTTTGGGCTTTTGAGAAATATGGAAAATGTGGTGGATATATACAAAAACTTACCTCCTCAAATCGGTAATAAGGTCTGCAAATGGCTTTTCCCAAGCATACATTTTTATAATTCTTATGCCAGTTATAACTTCATTCATGGTTCTGATCCTGACGTCTGTGAACGTTGCAGTCTTACTCCTGATGGGACAGATGTGAGAGATGAGCCATGGTGACCACTGCCAACTTCCCTCATCAGCAGAGAGCACAGGCAGAGACCAGGGATCGAATGATTCCCTACAGCTCTTTTGCACTGAGAATAGGGGCAGGTCCTACTCAAAATACAAATGGGGAAAGACTTCAACTGGGAAGTCAACAATTCAGTCCAGTTCAAGAAGTAATTGTAATTTGGAGAGCTTGCAATACTTGCTGAGGAAGATGTGAGAAATGAGTCAGATACAACCTGTCTGCTCAAGGAGGTCATGGTTGGGTAGGGAAGGAAGAAAAGCACCCAATCTGCCCAGCAGGTGTGAGTCAGTGGTTGAGTGTCGACCCATGAGCCAGGAAGTCACAGTTCAATTCCTGCTCCAGGCACATGCTAGGGTTGTGGGCTCGATTCCTAGTAGGGGACATGCAGGAGGCAGCCGATCAATGGTTCTCTCTCATCATTGATGTTTCTCTCTCTCCCACTTCCTTCCTCTCTGAAGTCAATAAAACCATGTTTTAAAAAAAGAAAAAAGCACACCTGATTCTAACAAGAACAACAATTGACTATACTGTAATAAATTAGGAATGAAGTGCTGGGAAGCAGAAAAGAGAGGGCTTGTTAATTTATTGGGAAAGGAAAGAGCAAAAAAGCTTCAGAATTCTGGTAGCATTACAACAATCCTCAAAGGATCAGGAACATTTCTTCATGGCAAAGAAGGGAAAGAAAATTCCAAGTAGAGAAAAGTACCAGGTTTCAAGGCACAAAGAAAAGAACTCAATGTGTCCATCCCCCTGACAACCTTGGCAATGACCCATTTCCAACCCTCAGGGATCTGCTTCATGGCTAATTCATCACCATTAGGCTCTTCATCACCGGACACTTTTCAATCACATCCACTGTTAGGACTGTGGGACGTTATGAAGACATAATTAAGGTCAAGCTCCTTGGGGAGCTCATATTTAATAGAAACAGTGAATTGTTAAAAAATGACACACACTGCAAATGGCTTTAAGACAAGCAAAATAAAAGTATATGCAGCTCGAACTGGGCCCATAAGATATCTAAATGTATTACTAGTTGACAATTTTTAAATAACTTTGATGCATGTGAATTCTGCTAAAGTACGCTCTATTTATTGAGAATTGGTCCCCAAAATGCTAGCCAAGAGGGACCAGCAAATGCCTTCCCCGTTCCTGCTACAAGGTTAGCTTTCAGATTAAGGCTGGAGCCCCACTCTCTAAGGCTACAATACAAGAAGAAATCATAGAGGGCATTTGTTCTGTTTCTAAACAAAAGCAATGGGCAGACAGTGCATGTTACCAAATCCATGTTACTTTATTACAAGAGTACCTATGCCCGTCTCTTACCGGAAGGACGAGAACAATTTTCCCACACAGCTTTGCAAAGGCAGGAGGATAATTAGCACAGCCATCCCGGCGAGACACGATATTCCTATCTCCATCCAGAGCAGGACAGTCACTGCGATGGCCTGCAGTGGGCCCGCCCACAGGAAGTGCAAGAACACGGTGACCTTCAAAAAAAGACAAAGGCTTTGTAGGACTATTCAAAAACAAAACCAGTGAAAGATACAGTATAGAAACAATCTGCTCTGAACGAACAGAACAGAAGAGAACCTAAACAAGTGATCACACTGGGTTTTCAACCTGCTACGGCACAAAGAAACTACCATTCTGAGACAACACGGGCACACCCAGGAACAACCTGACCAGCAGCGTTGGAAGGAAGATCTTGGCTTTGTCTTCCCCACAGATGAGCTCAGGGCTTCCCCAAACTCAGCCATACAATTCAGCCCACCTTCTCTAGGCTCTCCATCACCCAGGAAGAGCCTATAGTAGGGTCCCTACCACATGCTGCAGTAATTCCTTGTGTACTTATCTACCTGGTAGACTATGGCTTCTCTGGGGCAAAAAGTCTTAGTTATCCCTAAAACTGAGCAGGTACCGTAGTTCATTTTTGATAAATGAATGGTTAAAAGAAAAGTGACCTAGTACAATACAGATATGACCAGCAGCTATGATGTCCTGGATAAGGGGATATATTCACCAGGTAAGTGGAAAACGAGAGTGTAGAGGATTAGAGGAGAGTAGACTGCTTCTGGCTAAGGAACACCATTCGCCGTTATTTACTGAAGGCTTCATACACAGCAGGCATGTGGACACAGGGCAGTATACAGGACACAGAGGTAAAAACAATCCCTACCCACCAAGAGTTCATCGGCAGCGGTCACCAACCTTTTGGACTCCGCGGACCACCAGTTGGCAACCGCTAGTCTAGAGGAGGAAAAAGACTCAGCCAATAACCCCCGCACAATGTGCTAAGAAACCCAGTAAGATTATGTGGTACATTTAAGCAAGCTGGGCAAGAACACTGCTGTCTACCTATTTACAATTGAATTATGTGGTGGGCAACATTAGAAAAATAAAACTCTCATCTACAGGACAGCATATATTTCATCTAAGATGCACACCAAAAAAAAATGAAAGTTAAATTATTTATTTATTTATTTAAAGCCTCATGTCTAAAACAGAATCCTGGCCAGTGGTGAACGAGATAGGAAGGGTGGGAAATGAAACAGGACTGCTCAGGTGCAACTTACCTGATCAAACTTGTTCACGTCATTGGACAGCAGGTTGACGATCTGGCCAATGGTGGTCTTGCCCATGGCCGTGTGATTAAGGCGAAGTGCCTGAAAATAGGAGAGGGAAAGAGAATTATATTCCCACAGTGATACCAAGACACACTTAGAAAACAGCAAAACGGAGAGCATTTTCGTTGGGTCTTGCCTGATGTGTGAAGACAAGCAGGATGACCCATTACAGCAGGGCTGTAGGGACCGGGGTTTAGCCTTCTACTCCTCAATGTTGTGGCAGCCACAGCCCACAAGGACAGCAAAGGCAGGAGTAGGAGGTAGAGAAAAATCCCCCACTTCATTTTTTTTTTTTTTTAATAAATGTGGACATGTCCAAAGTCTAAAAAACAATGAGTTTATACTTAGTAGCCAACTAAAGTAATTTTCAGCCAACCCAGCTGGCATGGATCAATGGTTGAGCATAAACCTATGAACCAGGAGGTCAAGATTCAATTCCTGGTCACATGCCTGGGTTGCAGGCTCCATATCCAGTGTGGGGACATGCAGGAGGCAGCCAATCAATGATTTTCATCATTGATGTTTCTCTCTCTCTCTCCCTCTTCCTTCCTCTTGCATGAAATCAATAAAAATGTTTTGTTTTGCTTTTAAAGTAATTTTCAGCCAAATTAGATGAGGGTAGATGCAACCTACGGAAAAAATTGAGAGGACTTGGAATGTAAATCTGGAGTCAGTCTTTAATTCTGAGTGTGACATCCTTTAGACACTTCAGGTCTGGTTTCCTTATTCTGTGAATGGAAATAGCTCCTCAACCCACCTAAATCATAGGTTTCCAAAGAGTGAAATGACAAATATTTCTTGTCTATAATGTGTAAGACACCAACGGGACAAGATATGTACAAGCATCTGAAATTCAAGTGTGAACTGGACAGGAAGAACAAGAGCACAGAGAAACAAGGAAGGTTTCAACTGAGTGACACTGAGTGGGAGGAGGGAGGTGGACCTTGGACGATGAAGAGAAACAGTTATGTGGAGAGAAGAGAAGGGCATTGTGGGTGAAAGGAACAGCATGCATAGAAGTCAGGGAAAGGAAAATGTGAAGGCTGCTGAACGAAGAACACTCAAAATCTGGCTTGAAAGGTGGGTTTGGAAACGCCTAGAGTTTGAAAGGCAAGATGAAACAGTAAAATTTACATGAGAAACTCAACTTTGGGAATATTAAACTATGGAAGTGATTGTCCAGGAGATATTTATAAGAAGGGAAAATTCTCTAGGCAAGAGGTAACAAGACAGTGCACTAGGATCGTGTGAATGGAAAGAAAGGGCCAGACATAATGAGAACAATTAGAAAATTAAAAATGCTATGCAAATATAAGTGAAACAGTCGCAAAATATGAAGAAGAAAGGAGGGGGAAATAGAATTTATTTACTGAAAGCTACCTTCAAAATATTTTTAAAACCAATTTTATATATAAATGCATGTTCACCCCCATGCAAAAAATACATAATATATTTTTAAAAGAGTAGATTATAGGTTCGATTCCCAGTCAGGGCACATGCCCAGGCTGTGGGCTTGGTCCCCAGTAGGGGGCATGCAGAAAGCAGCCAATCAATTATTCTCTCTCATCATTGATGTTTCTATCTCTCTTACCCTCTTCCTTCCTCTCTGATATCTACCTATCTATCTATCTATCTATCTATCATCTATCTATAAATTGTTCTTGTTAATCCTCACCCAAGGATATTTTCCCATTGACTGTTAGTGAAAGTGGAAGAGAAAGAAAGACAGAGAGAAATATCAATGTTAGAGAGAAACACATCGATTGGTTGCCTCCTGCACGAGCACTGACCAGGGCCTGTGCCGGGGAGGAGCCTGCAACTAAAGTACTTACCCTTAACTGAAATCAAACCCAGGACTCTTTGGTCCACAGACCCACACTCTATCCACTGAGCCAAACTGGCTAGGGCAATAAAAATATATTTTAAAGAAACAGTGGTGTGTCATTAATATTACTGAGGAAGGCACAGCGAACAGCCACCAGGCTTCTGCTTCCGGCCATGAAAGAATAACTGCTACTGGACTTGCTCTCCATTATAAAACTATAAAACTGGACAAAATACATGAAGCTGCTGTTTTCAGACACTGAACCACAGGCTGCACCGGACAGCAAGCCTTGAGAGGAGGGAAATACAAGAGCTGAGCCATGGGGATAGCCTGGCTTTCTGCCCTGGGGGAATGTTCTGCCGAAGTAGAACTGCAGTTTCACTGAGCTGACGAGGAGGAGGTGGTGGCTGTTCCGACTGGCAGAATTATCTGGAACTTGCAGGCCAGAGTAGCAGATGGTAAGCCCCAAACATTTTTTGTGGGGAATTTCCAAAGCTACTTCTCCAGGGTTTCACCAATGTCCATGCCCAGGGCAACACTTCACAGGGCCTGGAGAGCAGCAGCTGTGGGGCTGAGCACTGATGGGAGATGCCAGAGGTCATGCAGTACCAGCAGACTCTGGAGGTTCTGCCTAACTAGAATAAAGAGGTCTTCATAAGCATCTCAGACAGCCTGCTTAGACACCAAGAAAGCCATGCCTTGGTAATAAAGATCACCTTCTGGCAACAGCCATTTGGATATTTATAACATCATTCACAGGGCATACAAAATTATCAGCTTAAAAATTAGCCTGCAATATTTGGTCAAACATTTAATTAGCTCATCCCTAATGCCTTGGCAGGGTCAGACCAAATGATTTTGCAGGCCTCATGGGGCCTGCAGGCCCCACATTCCCCACCACTACTCTAGAGTAAGGGACATGTGCCACTAAGTTCAAAGTGGAAATGTCTATATAAAGGACCAATACTGCTAAAAATTGCCTCTCAGAACAAATATCAGTACCCTTTAATGGAGACTCCCTATAATGTATCCCTCATAACATCCAATACAGTAAAACAATTATTAGACATGCAAAGAAAAGGTGACCCATAATCAAGAGGAAAAAATACAGGCAATAGAAGTAGACCCTGAGATGATCCAGGAATCTATACTAATAAAAGGATAATATACTAATTAGACCGGACGTCTTCCAAACAAAGGCACAGCAGCTGCCTGAGCCTCAGCCCTCATGGCTCAGGCAAGCCACGGATGGCAGATGGCAGATGGTGGCTGCTGCTAAGAGGGACGGCCCGTGGCTCAGGCAACCATGGCAGCTGGCAGTGGCAGCAGTAGCGGTGTGATGGGGATGTCACCTACCCCTGATCGCCCAAGTCACCCAGGGGGTGATGGGGGCCTTCCCATGATCGGCAGGTCGCCTCCCACAGAGGGAGGCCAGACTGAGGCTTAGGCCGCTCCCTGCAGGGATCGGGCCAAAGCTGTCAGTAGGACATCCTCTGAGGGCTCCTGGACTGTGAGAGGGGGCAGGCCATCCCCTGAGGGCTCCTGGACTGAGAGAGGGTGCAGGCGGTCCCCTGAGGGCTCCTGGACTGTGAGAGGGGGCAGGCCATCTCCTGAGGGCTCCTGGACTGTGAGAGGGGGCAGGCCATCCCCTGAGGGCTCCTGGACTGTAAGAGGGGGACCCCTCCCCACACCAGTGCACAAATTTTCATGCATCGAACCTCTAGTTAGTAGATAAGAAGTATAAAACAACTATAATAAGTCCTCACCTAACATCAACCATAGGTTCTGTGACTGCGAAAAGCACCATGTAATTAAATCAATTTTACCATTGACATAAGTAAACCAGAGATAAATTCATATGTTATAAAGAAACGACATTGAATGAAACGACATTATTTGAGTAACTGTTTGCTATATTGTAAATATGTTCAAGGAGTTAAAGGAAAATATGGTTATAACAAATAAATAAACAGATGAGTAATCTAGGAAAGACATGGTCACTATCAAAAAGAACTAAATGTAAATTCTAGAATCAAAGATACAATATGGGAAATTCACTAGATAACTTTAATTGCAAAAAACATCCATTGCTCTGTTCCAATTTATTAACCCTTTTTTCCATAGCTGACAATCTGAAGAACAAATAGGGAAAAAAAAGTGAGAGAGAGAGAGAAAGAAAGAAAGAAAGACAGAAGAAATAAAGCCTGAGAGTTCAATAAAACCATATCAAGTAATGAGGCACATGTGTAATTGAAAATCTGGAAGAAGACAACATACACACACACATATATAAATTTACATGCCTAGGAATCTTAGCAAACCCCAAAAAGGACCAAAACAAAGAGACCTATGTCTAGGTACATCATAATCAAATGGCTAAAACCAAAAAGAAAAAAAAGTCTTGAAAGCAGCACAAGAAAAGTGAGATAGTACCTGGCAGGTGTGGCTCAGTGGCTGAGCATGGACCTATGAACCAGGAAGAAACCTAGTGTATCAAAAACCTTGAAATGTATATACTCTAAGATATTAAGGATGTCTACATAGTTTTAGCTTTAATAATGTTCATTGCACTGCTTTTTGTTAATATGTAAAAACTGGAAAATAATCTAAATAATGAAATTAATAAAAATGTGAAAGCAATTTAAGTATCTAATTATTGGCTATACTAGAATCTCTGTGGCCGTTTTGAACAAAGCTATGAACTATGGAATGCAAACTCCATTGGAGCAGGGTTCCATTTGTTGGTTCCTCCTGTGAGTGGGTATGAAAATAGATCTGGAGGTTAGGAAACTGTATATGTCACATGTTCATTTTGTACAGTTTTTTAAAAATAAGTACAAGCAATAATTGTGGCTCATATGAAAAATAAACTGTTTCTCCTTTCTCAATTATTTAATCAGTAGAAGTGAAACACAAAACCCAATGTGAACACATAAATAACACCACCAAAGGAATGGGAAAAAAGAATACTCTCTCCATAGAACCAGTTTTCCAGACTGGTGAGGTGTATTGCCCCTTTAAGAATCCAATCTTCATTCAATAAAAATCTTCCCAAACCCTTCTCTAATAGTCCTTTAAAACAAAAGACACAAACTGTGGTCCATCACTGTCATGACGCAGGTTCCTCATCACCTACATGACTGACCCAATGTCAAGGACCCTCAGTGTGTGTAGACGCTGCTCCCACAGGGTGCCCCAAATGCATGCTTTTGGATATTGCACATGTTAATTATACACTTTATCCCTTGCAGTCAGGCTATCCCTTCGAAAGGCTATCTCACCATGACCCACCACTATCCTTTCTTCAGACCGTCTCACCATCGTTACATACCACTGCTTCTGAAGTAGGATATGCTTCATGATATTTGAGGAAAGTCAGAATAACTAGGCTGTGAGTAAGAAACTAAAGGACTTTCAGAACAAAATGCAAGCATTTGTGTCACCTATTTTGCATGTTTGGCTTACTTCCTGATTCCTGGCCCTACCCAGCCCTACCCCAGAGCTGTCTGTCAGATAATGTGGTTTCCAGGTACACTGGGCAATACTGTAACAAGCAACCATGATGAGTATGTTTTGCTCACTTGAAGCAGAAAATCACCTGTATTTTTCCAATATTGTTGCCTAGAGTTGCCTGGTAAGGCTGCCGCACCTACTTTCATGACTGCGTCACCGAAAGCCATTAATCTGTTTGTGAGGGGAGGGCCCAAGGACTGCCTAATATCCTCCGTCCCTAAGAGCATAATGGGTGGCAACTCCATAACGTTAATCAGTCCCCTCTACAGTTCTACAGAAAAGAGATTCAAGGAAATAAAAACAGAGTCCATACAAAATCAACCACCTGCTACTCTCTACGAGCTGACAGCTCCATTGTCCTTTTTAACTTTTTTGCCTGACTTCCCACTGTACAGAAAGCTCTCTGCAAGCTTTGACAGGCTTGGCATTTACCTCCTGGGGGTGCCATTAGCTTTCTTTTAACTCCACTGGCCACCTTTTAGCCTTACACCACTATGACCTACTGAGGTCAAGAGGCCAGAAAGATGTGTACAGAGTTGACTAGTGAGCATCCAAGCCTGAGAGGATAATGTGGACCCCAAGAACCACTGGGGTTGGGGGAACTATGATACTTGCTTTGAAGTCAGATTCAGGACTTGAATTCCCCAGGGAGGGTTTCTCCACATCTCTGATGTCATCACACCCCAAAGCCATGAGTCCCTGAGGCTGGCTCCCCCATGCCCTGCGAACCACCCCACAGCCCCTGAAGGATGAAGCAGAGCCTGACAACAGCCCCATTCTAGAGACTGCTACACAGTGTCCAGCAGTTTGCTGGTGACCATGCTACATGCAAAACACCACTCTCCATTGTAGGGGGCCTCACGTGCCCCAGATCCTTGGGAACATTTCAGAAAATCTAATGAATGAACTGAAAATAGGTACCTTGATGAGAGAAGAGATAGTCAAAATATGTTGTTTCAGAAAAATGACTACAATTAAATGAATATAGTCTACCACTACCTATGCAAAGAATATGTAAGGCAACTTGACGGTAGTGTGTTCAAAATGATTCACATCCCCAGATCATGAAAGACCCCTCACACCCAGACCCATCACCTATCTGACTGGTTTACCAAACAAGAGGGGAAAACAGAAAAATGAGCAACACAGAACAGTAAAAATGTGAGCATGAAAGGCCCCGTGAGAAGGAGAGAAAAGAAATGAAGTATGCGCCCAACAGAAGGGTAAGAAAAACAAACTTCTATCAACTTTAAATATATATATGTATTTGATCATGTATCTGTTTTGTTTCTAAATAAAACATTATTTTTAAAAAATGCTTACAATCAGTCATCTAAAAAATGTTTAATCATAAAAATTTGTATGTGAGGCCATATGCTGGTCTTTTATAGCATCTGCACTTAAAACTATTTTGTCTATAAGGAAGTTTCTAATTATTTTGCTAATGATATGTTTCCCTTCGCACCAGGAGTACAAAAGGGAACCAATATGCTCTCTATAAACTCACTCACTGCACATAATTTTACTGAGAATTAGTCAAAATAAGATATTTTACAAACATAATTTTCCTCTTTCCTAAGGTCTTATATTTATCCAAATACTAAACATGATGAGGTTGGGAATGCAGCAAACCTAAAGTAATGCATTGCATTATTCATTGCTTTTTAAACATCATCTCTGAAGCTTTCAGAAAATAAAGATATCTGTGCAGAAAAAAAAATGACAAACGTAAGGGGGATGCTGTCTGAATAATGATTTATTCACAACGTATTTTTTTAGAACTAACCTTACCAAAAGCAGCAATGTCTTCATGTCTATCATCAGTATGTATTAAAGAAATTAGGAGGAAAGTACACAAAACAATTAGGAAAACTACTTCCTATAAAGTGACCTGTCACATTCCTTACCAAATCCCAATCTCCTAAATCCCACATTCTCCTACTCAACAGAGTGAAGCAGACCCAAAAGCAGCTAGTTCCCAACAGCTGTTAAGAACAAAGAAACTGTCGACTAATGGGTCCCAGAGAGAGTAGATGAGGACTTGAAAACATAACCAAGACAGAGCTGCTTGCTCAGAGCAGGGAGCCAGAGAGGGTCGAGTCCTCTTCAAAATGCCTTCCTTTTTCTCCATTACTAACTAAAAGTTCATCACCACAGTTGGAGGTCAGGGTGAAAGATGACTTCTTCAATGGCCTACACCTATTCGAAAAATTAAATTAACCTTGAGGTCATTAAGCTGAGTGAAATACGCCAGTCACCCAAAGACAACTTCTGTGTGATTCCACTTATATGTGGTACCTAGAATAGGCACATTCAGAAACAGGAAGTAGAATGCAGGGTGGCAGGGGGGATGGGAAACTATAGTTTAATGGGCACTGTTTCAGTTTTGGAGAGAGTTCTGAAGATGGATGGTGGTGATGGTTACACAATGATGAGATGCACTAAATGTATATCAAAATGTAATGTAATGCCATAAAATGTACATCAAAAATGGAAAATGTGGTCAATAATATGCCATGTATATTTTACCACAATTAAAAATTTTAAATGTTAATTTTTAAAAAATGATTACCTTTGAATGCCTAAAATAACTACCAACCAAAAATTCTAAACCTAGAGAAACATCTTAAAATAATAAAAAAGAAATAAAAACTTCTTTAGACAAACAAGGAAAGACAATTTAATTAAATTAATTAGAATTTTAAAAAACAAATATCAGCCATGTTTTGGCATAAATCCCAGGAAAAGGAATACAGATACTCAGGCTGCCCTTGCACTTGTCTGTTGCCCCCGTCCTGATTCTAAAGTATGCTTCCTCAGCTATCCTGATCATAAGAATCCCAAGGCACAGATAAAATTTCCAGGCCTCTTCCTTAGAAATTCTGAGGGGCAGGTCTGGGATTAGACCCAGATTCTGGGTTGTATTTTTGTTGTTGTTAACCCTCACCTGAGGATATTTTTTCCATTGATTTTTAGAGAGAGAGGGAGGGAGGGACCGAGGGAGACATTGATTGGTTGCATGCCCCATGTACCCCTATGGGGGTGGCCAGGGATTGAACCTGCAACCCAGGTATGTGCCCTTGATTGGAAATTAAACCCAAGACCCTTTGGTGCAAGGGCCCATGCTCTAACCACTGAGAACACTGGCCAGAGCAGATGCTGGGTTTTTAATAAACACAAAGAAGACTCATGACAAAAAATCTGGTGAATCTCAGCCTAGAATATGCCCCTGCTCTTGATTTGTTTGGCAAGGAAGTTGAATAGGCATGTCCTACAGCTAATACTACCACACCCAGTACTGTACACACAGCACCCCACTGCAGGGCCCAGAAACATCCGGCAGATAAAAGCAGTGAAGCCACTGCTGCTGTGATTGATGGCTGTGTAACTGATAGAGGGGCCAGCCCCCACACCGCCTCTGTTATTAGCAACTATATAATTGGACAAAATTCTGTCTTCAGGCATCAGATAACAGGCAGTGCATGGCTGATCCTTGAGAGAAAGGACACTCACAAGGTGACCACCAACTTTGCCCTAGTTCTCTGCCAGGAGACCACTGTCCAGCAGTGACAGTGGCTGGAGTCCACTAAGCACAGCAGCCCTGAGCGGAGGAGGCAGAGGTCAGCTGAAGCAGCTGGCATCTTCGGCAAGCCATCAAGCAGTAGAGGTTATAGAAAGGAAGGGTCTCCGAAGTCTTGCGGGGGGAGGCAGGGGTAGGGGGAGGGTGCCTGCTACAAGTCTTTAGCTGAGGAGTGAGCTAAAAAGGCCCAGGTCAAGACTGCTCAAGACTCACCAGACAGCTGGTGCTGCGGAGTGGCAAGCAGAACACAGACACTGAAGGTCCAGCAGAGTTGGGACCCGGAAGTTCTTGAACAGCCAGAGTGGAGAAACCTTATCAAGACATCACTAACAAGCCTGGCATAAAGTTGAGACACCCCGAAAGACCATGTCAGAATTAAAGATCACTCTAAGGGACTGATTCTCACTGCAGTGATTTTGCCCCATCCCATGCCCACCCCACATCTTTAGTCATCAATGAAGTAAAAATCAAAACCATCATGAGATACTACTTTATGCCCTCATGAATAATTAGAATGAAAAACACTGACAATACCAAGTCCTGGTGAGGATCTAAAGCCACTGGAACTCATATGTTATTGGTAGGAACCTAATATAGTACCATCGCTTTGAAAATCGTTTAGCAATTTCTCCTGAAGACACAGTTACCAGATGGCAGAATGCAATGGGCACTCATAACTCTCCAGCAGCAGCAATTTCCTCTTTGAAGAAAGCTAAACCAAACAGCTTCTCCCTTCCTCAACTTATGCAGTTATGTGGTTATACAGACATGAGCAGAGCAAGGATGATGGGCCAGGTACAGAAGGTCACCAGGGAGGAAAGTCCTTGGTGCCAGCAAAGAACAATCATAGGGTGGGACATCGCCCCCAGCGTGACCTTTCCGACCATAGCATAGCACTGGTCATGCGGTTTGGACCACCTGAGCTTTTTTCCCTAGAGATAACATCTAGGCATCCGTTGTATTTCAGCTCCAAGCCCAGAAAAGCAGCAAAACCAGCCACAGCCACCTAAAGACCAGATGCATTGACTTAAAAACCCCCTGCCCTGGTGCCAGCCAATCCATCAGTGGAGACCACAACCCTGAAAAAACACGCCCGGAAAACTGCTGAATATTCTATTGACATCTTCCCCTGGGGCCTCCCCTAAAATCTCCCTGAAAACCCTTAGTGGGGGAGAGACAGAGAGAGAGAAACATCAATGTGAGAGGGACACATCGATTGGCTGCCTCCCGCACGCCCTGACCAGGGCAGGGAATTGAGTTTGCAATCGAATCTGGGACCCGACAATTGGCAGACCGACACTCTAACCACTGAACCAAACCGGCTAGGGCCATGAGAGACTTTTTAAACTCGGGCTCCATTTATTGCAGAAGGCTGCAGATGTTGCTCAGAAGTGAGCACGCTTAGCCTCTCTCTGCATCCTGGAAGGGCTCCTTCTACTTCCTCCTCAGTCTGTGATAAAGGACCCCTGATATCTTTACACTGGGCTTAAAATAGAACTGAGCTAGAGAAATGTCTGGAAAGGAGAAGTAAAACGGTCAAGGGAAAACAGGTCTTAAAAGAAAGGACTAAAGGAAAGGGGAAGTCCTTCACACAGAAAGATGAAGAGTACCTGAAAATACGAAATCAAATTGGTGTGGGCATAAGGAGCATGCATTTGCCTCAAACTACAGAATTCTATAATGAGAGGTGCAGATGCCCCTCAACTTACCATGAGGTTGGTCATGTCCTAATAAATACACAGTAACTTAAAAATATTGTAAGTCAAAAAATGCGCTTTTGCAATGTACCTAACCTATGGAACATCATAGCTTAGCCTAGCCTACCTTAAACTTGCTCAGGACACTTACATTAGCCTACACATGGATGATTATCTTGAGGTTCTCACCAGAAGCAGGAGACAGAGATGGCCATTTAGTAGACATGATAGAATGAGAAAACACAATAACCAAAAAACAATGGCAACACAGTGCAGTGTAGAGTACTGGTTGTTTACTCTTGTGATCGGGTGGCTGGGCTGCCTGGGAGCTGTGCTCACTGCCACTGCCCAGCATCACAGAGTATCATACTGCATATCACTTAGCCCAGGAAAAGATTAAAATTTAAAACT
The DNA here is from genome assembly GCA_026230045.1 of Corynorhinus townsendii. Lineage (NCBI taxonomy): Eukaryota > Metazoa > Chordata > Mammalia > Chiroptera > Vespertilionidae > Corynorhinus > Corynorhinus townsendii. Next base: position 44,820,715 of record JAPDVU010000003.1, on the reverse strand, counting down.
TGACATATGCTCTCTGCTTAATTCATACAGCTCTCACGCCATCAAAAGCTGAAAAATCATAAAATCAAAACGTCATAAATCGGGTACCATCTGTACATCACTTAACAAATTAAAAATACACTTACCTAAGGTGAGTAAAAATACTTCTCTAAATAGAGCATTGATCTATAGAAGTCACCCCCCGCCCTTGAGATGTATTGGGTAAATAAATATCAGTAGTCGATTCTCATTATTCATGATAGTTGTGTTCTATACAGTCACTGTGGACATGATGAGTGATTATTAATTGCTCCTAGGGGAAATACAGGGTTAGGTTTCTGCCAGCCTTTGGTAACAGCATTTTCATCAACTGATCAATACATACATAACCTTGTTTCTGTTTAAAGACAACTTATTTAACATCTATTGTTGATTCATTAACACTGGACTTGTGGCCAAATGCAGAATAACTCACACCTGAAACAAGCTTATCTGACACAGGTATTTTCTCCATAAGGTACATCACAGTCTTCTTGTGCTAAGGAGTACCAGACAGCACAGGAGCACTCTGCATGGGACCGTATTAAACAGCAAAATCACCCCCCAAAGACGCAGAAAACAGGCACTATGTCGACCATGAAAATGACACCTGTGTTCAGTACGAGAGCTGCAACCAGAAGACAGAGCATCTTGTTCAACCCCAGCTGGAAATAAGCCAAGATCAACTGTACACAAATTCTTGTTCAGGCAGATCTACCACAAAGAATAAAGAGAAACTAGGAAGTCTGCAGGGAATCAGCTCACCTTAGAAGTCGAAAATAAAGACAAATACTCTCCCACAAACTATACTTTATGTAACTATTAGCAAATGAAGAGTCGCGACCAGATTTTAGGCAAAATAAGAAGTTTGGCCAAACTGATTCAATTCTGCAAGGAAATCTGCACCACGAAGCAAGTGGCAGAGAGCGGTGTCAGCGAGCTCAGCGCCCGACGGCTCTGCATTACCCGGCATTCAGGATCCACTGTGGGAACTGCTACAGTTCTTCAACCTGCACACAAAGTCAGGAAACCTAAGAGCCAACTAGGCTAAAGATCTTAAGAAAATCTCTGTACCGTATACATTTTATAATGTGAACAAATCTCTGTGAAATACCACAAGACCATCCTGATTCTTGAGACTGTCATCCTGCCTGCCCCAGATCTAAAGACTTGTAACATTCAGGCTCACTTCCACCCAGGCCCAAGGCCAAGGTCAGGGCTGGCAGACGGGGGATATATTCCCACTAGTGGCAGAGGCGGAGATGGTCAGCTGTCTCTAATCCAGGTTCATCGTGCCTGAGCTACTGTCTTCCCCCAGCCTGGCCCCACCTCCTGTGCTCTAAGCCGGGGAAGCAGCCTGTTGAGACTTGAAGCTGGGCATATCTTCCTTCTTCTGTGTCCAGCCAAAAACAAAGACAGGAAGTAAGTCACTGCTCTCATTGCATAGGTAACAGCAACCCATGCTGGCAATATACCCTGTGGCATGCGGTAACTTTTTAAAATGATCAAGTACAATGTTCAAAACACTACTGTGTGAGGAACTTGTGTTCTTAATGCCAATCTGTTTTATACAGGAAAAAAAAATAGCCTGTGTCGCACCATTCCTTTATTTGGTAAAATGTTCTGGAAAATGCCCTAAAGATTTGAGGAACCTGAATAGACCACCATGAGCTGTTCAACAGACCAACCGGAACCACTGATCCAAACAAAATGTCATGCTGCATTAAAACTTCATTTAGTCCTCAACTTACACAGAAAAATCAATGATCAAGTGTCAATGTAAAATGATATAGCCACTATGGAGGACAGTATGGCCGTTCCTCAAAAAATTCAACATAATAATACCATATAGTCCAACAATTCCACGTCTGGGTATATACCCAAAAGAACTGCAAGCACAGACTTGAAAAGAGATTTGTAGAACCATGTTCACAGCAGCATTATTCACAATAGCCAAAAGGTGGCAACAACCCAAGTGTCCACGACAGATGAATGGATAAACAACATGTGGATCTACGTATTTTTGTTCATCAGTTTATATGTGGGGAAGCGGGGAGGGAGGAAAGAGATCAACCAAAGGACTTGTATGCATGCATTATAAGCATAACCAATGGACACAGACAGTAGGAAGGTGAGGGCCTGTGCTGGGCGAGGGAGCAGTCAGGGAGAAGTCAATGAGGGAACAAGGAGACATATGTAATACTTTCAACAATAAAAAGTTTAAATTAAAATTAAAAAGAAAACATGCCAATATATGGTATCTACCTACAATGGACTGCTACTCAGCCTTAAAAAGGAGTTAAATTCTGACACATTCTACAACATGGATGAACCTTGAAGACATTGGGCTACATGATATGAGCCAGACACAACATGACAATGTATGATTCCGCCTGTATGAGGTACCTGGAAGAGGCAAATTCATACAGATAGGAAGTAGAATGCTGCTGCCTGTGGAGAGAGGGAATGGGGGAGCTAGTGTTTAATGGGTCAAAAGTTTCAGTTTGGGAAGATAAAAAAGTCCTGGAGATGAATAGTGGGAATGGTGCACATCAATGTGAATATCATCAATGCCACTTTAAAAAAGTTAGAAACAGTCAATTTTACATTATGCATATTTTACCACAATAAAATCAATGATCGAAAGCCAAAAGTAAATTTACCAAAGCTGTGCAGAGGTAAACAAATGACAAGTCATTTTATATATGATATATCCCAAAAAGTCATTCAATATTCGAAATGAGCTCAGCAGCCATTCCATTTATAACAACCAACCTGATTTTCTCCCAGGTGGGAGATTAGGAGGTTGGGTGTGAGCAGAAACTGCAAATGTTCAGAGTTCAGAGCTGCACTGCAGTGTCAGCTTTTGCCCTAAGCAATCAGCCCACCTGTGATAAAGTATCATTTCTTCACCTCTGCATGATTCTAGCTGCAAGGCAGAGCCTGAGGAAATCTGTCTTTCCCACGTTTCTGCCTGAGGAAATCTGTCTTTCCCACGTTTCTGGAGTTTCTGGAATTTCAGGTTTCATCTATGGTTTAACCCAAAGCAATGCTTGACTTTGTAAAGGGTCAATTCTTTAAGGCTAATCAAGTTGGCAAATTAATACCCATGGGAGATGTTTGCATGCACTAATTAAGTCAGATCGCATTTCCCAAGGGCAACGTTCCAAAGTGTTAGTGAGAAGAGCAAGAAAAACAGGTGGACAGCAACTCACCTGTGCTGCAAAGAGCTTTGTTTGAACTGTCATTTCAAACCTGACTTTAGTGTTCACAGATTTCAGAGCAGAGTGCTAGTGAATTTTCTTGTGTATTTACAGAGGCTAATCATGGCCTGGAAATACAAACTGTAGCTAACTTAAAAATAAACTGAGTCTCCTCCTGAATGGCAGAAAGGAGTGCAACAGAATAACAAAGATGATGATGATGATGATGACAATGACGACAAAAGTGACAATGAAGACCCCAAGTTGAGTATACCAGCATCACAACCATTTCTATGCCCTAGCCGATTTGGCTCATTGGATAGAGTGTCAGCCTGCGGACCAAAAGGTCCTGGGTTCGATTCCGATCAAGGGCGTGTACCTTGGTTGCAGGCTCCTCCCCAGCGGGGCCCTGGTTGGGGTGCGCGCAGGAGGCAACTAAACAATGTGTTTCTCTCATTGATGTTTCTCTCTGTCTTTCCCTCTCTCTTCCACTCTTCCCAAAAATCAATGGAAAAATATCCTTGGGTGAGGATTAAAAAAACAACAACAACAATCCATGTCACAGAAAAGGAAACCAGATTTACCCATTGTAGCCTACACAGATAATGAGATGCCAGGCCTCCAGGATTCACACAACTCCAAGATGAATAAGATGCAGCCCAAAGGGAGATGTGGAAAAGACATCTTGCATTTTGCAAGAAAAGTGTTCACAAGATACAGAAGCTCAAGATAAGTAGCAACTAGGTAAAAGAAGCAATACTTATATTGCCCGGTTTTATCTTTCGATGGAGATTTTATTTTTTCAATAAACATTGTATATATTCAAGGTATACAACATGATGTTTTGATACACATATACATTGGGAAATGATTGCTATAGTCAAACTAATTAGCATATCTATCACCTTACATAGTTATCTGTAGTGGGGCTGTGAGTACAGTTAAGATGGACTCTCTTGGCAAATATCAAATATACAATACTGTTAATTTGGGGGGAGGGGATGTTTTTTAAAGCCGACAGCCCAGGGCAAAGAAATATCCAGGATCAAGTTTATACAAAGCTCTTCAGCTCCTGACACTGGTGTATCTGTGGCAAGTCCTTTGTAAAGATACCTGAAATATTCACTCCTTTTATAGAAGTTAAGACCAAGGTAAATAATGGGATATTTTCATGGCATTTCTCAATATAAAAAACTGAACACATCAAATGGGGTCTTATCAGTAAAACTGCTACCATGCACACTAAAGGGGTAAAAAGTACTGTACATACCAATAATTTAGCTGAAAAGTGACAAAAAATAGACGAAACCATTCTTTCTCTCCAAAATTAGTGTGTGTGTATATATATATGTGAAATTTAAAGTTTTATCCCCAACACCCAATTTTTCTTTAATACTACTAAAAACAACTATAATTATAGAATATAGTGAGTGAGTCTATATGTGGCTTCCATTTACAGTTTTCTTTAGTTAACAAAATTACATTGAACATAGTTAAATAGTTAATTTTTAAAAATATCACCATTCTCAAATACATCTTTGTAAATTTCATTTTACAGATCCAATTTCACTGATGGTCACTTTCAAATAGAACGTTGTTGTAAACAAAGGTTTTAGTGAAAAACAACAATAAAATTTCTATAAATATAACTGAGGTTTAGGCATGAAAACAAAAAACAATTTTCATGCTTAAATCAATCTGATATTTTTTTCATTAGATTACATTATAAGTATTTTGCAACAGCCTGTGGCCAAATGTTATCAAAGGCAGCCCTGATATGATCTCATAGAAAACTCATTATGTATTGGTAAAGTTTGTTTTAAAAAAAAAAATAGCATGATGCAAATACTTCTTTAAGTAAGATTTAAATGTTTCTATTTACAAAAATTGTAGGTTAGGTAGAACTTTCCCAAAATACTTCTGATGCTTCAGGTGAGGTGCACAGTTTCATAGCAAATGACACTTACCTTCACATTAATCATATGGCACGCAGCTACTCTTAACCTCATCCCAGCACACTGCACGTGATAGAAGTATAAATGATGCAGAACGGCCAAAAGGAGCGTGCAGGTAGTTAGCACCGAGGCATAGATGTAGACATCTTGGGAAGTCACAGAATCGGTGGGATCATCATTTCCAAAATAACTAATAATTTTCCCCAAAAATAAGGGCTGGATTACTTTGGTGCCTTCCTAAGAAGGGAAATAAAAAGGCCTTAATTAGACATACAAGCCATACGAGGTAACAATTAAAATCCTACACCAATGAGTTAGGAGTCCTTGGGCTTACCTCCTGTGTAAGATTTAGGGAGGGTGTTTTCTTCCCCAAGACTAAAAGCAAAGAAACAGCAAACCTTGCCCCTCCATGACCAATGGCCACTTCACCCCACAAATTACTTCCTCTCGTGTAAGATATACTTCTCCCCTTCAAAGAAATCCAAACATGCAGTGCAAATCCAAGCCACCAAAAGTAAACACAGGCTCTCAACATTATTTCCTCCACTGACTTCTCAAAAGACAAAATGCCAAAAATTTGGAAATCTTTCAAGAACTCAGCTCTGAAATAAGCATTTCCTTTTAAGCAATCCATCCTTATTAACAGAGACATGTAAACAATGGGCACATTTGCTTTGGATAGCTCTTTCCTATCTGTCTGAGGTGAGGGACCTATGCACAAAAGAAAGGAAGGATCCAAAGAATTAGACATGAATTAAACTGAACATGCATTTTCTTCTCAGCCAAATAGTAGTGCCCTATCAGGATACTTACAGAGCGATGACTCTGTCCCTCAAATGGGTATAACATTAAAACCCCATCAACAGTCCTAACTGGTTTGGCTCAGTGGATAGAGTGTCAGCCTGCAGACTGAAGGGTCCGGTTCGGTTCCGGTCAAGGGTCCATGCCTGGGCTGCGGGCTCAATCCCCACTGTGGGGCATGCAGGAGGCAGCTGATCAGTGATTCTCTCTCATAATTGATGTTTCTATCTCTCTCTCCCTCTCCTTTCCTCTCTGAAATCAGTAAAAATATATTATTTAAAAAAAAAACAGCACCCTGTCCTACATATGCACATGCACACACATCGTCATGAGCTTCACCTTCCAAGAGGTCACAGAAGTTTCCATCTACTATTTAGAGGTAAGGGAACACTGTTTAGTTGAAGAATTATGAGTAAGATGATCAGATCGCAAGAACACAAAGACTCACTGTTACATTTTCCAGCACGCCCTTTCATTCACCCCAAGAGGAACAAGTAATTTACAAAAGAACCCTAACACAGGGGGTCATAAAACAGACTTTAATAATAGTATACCGAGATGAAAAGCTAGAGCAAGAATGTCAAACTGTGCACATGGGACAGTCCCAAACCAGGAAGAGCGAAGGGTAGCACGCAACCCTGAGGCTATCCACCAGAAGCCCAGAGGTAACACCTGCCATCCCAAACTTTAAAAAACCTATGACTGTCTTGAGAGTCAGTGGTGCCTGTTACTCAGCTTCCATTTAAGCCTAACATGGGTATAATTACAAGAGAATGTTAAGAGTATTGTCACCCATCAGTCAGAATACTGATAGATGCAACAAACCCAGTACAAAAAGTTACTCCTAAGCACCTAGAATCTTCTGCTGACAGACGGTATTTAACAATCCAGTCAAGCAAATAAGCTCACTGATGAGTAATGCCAGTTCATGGCCCATACCTTCCCACTCATCTGTCCACTCTTGCTTGATCTTTTTTTTTAATCCTCACCCGAGGATATTTCTTCCATTGCTTTTCAGAGAGAGAGTAGAAGAGAGGGAGGGATGGAGAAAGAGAGACATCAATGTGAGAGAGACACATGGATGGGTTGTCTCCCACACTGCCCACACCCAGGAGCAGACAGTGAACCCACAACACAGGTACATGCCCTTGACTGGGAATGGACCCTGCGACCCTTTGGCACTGAGCAAATCTCAAAAGATGCAAAACCAGCGTAGTGGCCACATTCTTTTCTAAGATGTACTGAAGCCTTCCTATGATGAGTAAAGCAAAACTCTGGACGCCAAGGAAGCCGCCAAGGCCTTGGAGAGGAACCTGAACAGGCCCTTTTGGAGCTGCATGCCTTGGGTTCTACCCGTGCAGACCCTCATTTCTGTAACTTCCTGGAGAATCACTTCCTGGATGAGGAGTTGATACTCATCACAAAGACAGGCGACCACCTGAACAACCTCTGCAGGCTGGCTGGCCAGCCCCAGGCTGGACTGGGCGAGTATCTCTTCCAAAGGCTCACTAGTAGCCTTTGGAGCGCAGAGGCCTTTGAGGGGCCCCCTCTGCATTCCTCCAGTGTCTGGCTTTTGCCTGAGCCTCTCCCCAAGGCCTCTAGCGATTCCTTTAACCACCCTGGAGCCCTCTACCATGCATTGGACCAAATGAAACAATAAAGCTTTTTGCAGGGGGGGAAAGCAAAAAAAAGAATCGTATTTTATTTTTAAAGTTACCTCTAAAAGGAAAGAGGGAATAGAGTGAGAGGAACAAAAATAACAGCCTTCTTTAAAGTCAGCCTCTCCTGTTCATTTGATTTTAGAACCAACAAAACATTACACCACAATGTAAAACAAACACATTTTAAAAAAGCAGTTCCTAAAATTTCAGAGTAAAATAAAGCAAATGTACCTAAATATATTACCATCCCATTGTTGGCATAACCACACAAAAAGAGAATAACTGAAAGTGGTTTTAAACAAAATAATTTGAAAATACATTCCCTATGTGATATACAGGGCAACATGAACTGCAAAAGAATCTTAATTTTTTTTTCAGAAGTCACATTATGGGTGACAGAGTTTACAGTGTAAGTTAAAACAAATTTAATAATTATGTTTTCAATGGGAAGTGGGATTAGGCCCAGGAGAAAGAAGAATAGATGAGGAGAAAATAGATACAGATGTAAGAGTAATGAGATTAAGTAAAAACACTAGCATCCTCAATATGATTTGGACTATAAATACCCAAAAAGCACCCATGATATGTTTACCTTGAAAAGAACATATTCTAGCTTGGTACAATCAAATTGAGAAATAATAACCAACACAGCAGCAATGAGCACATCTAGCGCTGACACTATAGTCCCTAAACACCATTTCCCACTAAAAGGAGCCGGGGCTGCTTAGAAAACAGCTGATTCCCAGGTAAGGCAAAACTGTACATGAAGAGCCAAAAGCATCCTGTCACTCCAGAAAACATGGAAACTAGCAAAAACTGTTAGAGTATATACAAGAAACATAGGAACCTCTCTCTCCTTCTCCCTTCCTCTCTGAAATCAATAAAAATATTTTTTAATTAAGAATATCCTTTGGGCCCTAACTGGTTTGGCTCAGCGGACAGAGCGTCGGCCTGCGGACTGAAAGGTCCCAGGTTCGATTCCAGTCACGGGCATATACCTTGGTTATGGGCACATCCCCAGTAGGAGCTGTGCAGGAGGCAGCTGATCGATGTTTCTCTCTCATCGATGTTTCTGACTCTCTGTCCCTCTCCCTTCCTCACTGTAAAAAAAAAAAAAAAAAATCAATAAAGTATATATATATATTTTTTAAAAAAGAATATCCCTTGGCCTACCTAGATATATTGTACAAGAGTAATAAAAGTGTTGATAACAGCCATGTTTCTCTTTATGAAAATATTTTGGCTAATAAATGAAGAAGGGAAGAATTAGAATATCACCTTGTTGCAACCCCCTAAAGAGTTAATGGATCTTAAGTAATGATCATACACAAAATGAACATACACAAAAGACACAGATGTACCTCTTATGTACCTCGTAAGGTAATCCCGTCAAAGGGGGGAAAGGGTGAGGAGGCTGAGTCAGGTCAAGCTTCTAGATCTAGCCAACTTAAGAGAACATGTGGTGGGAGTGGGGTGAGGGTGGAAAACAATAGTCTAAATCCAGACTGTAGGAATTTCTACAAGACAAACAACTTAGTTTCTATCAATCTATCCATGAACATAGATAAATGAATAGCCCAGCCTGACTGGCTCAGTTGGTTGAGCATCATCAATGCACACCGCAAGGTTGCCAGTTCAATTCCTGATCAGGGCACATACTCAGGTTGTGGGTTCGATTCATGGTTGGAGCACATATAGAAGGCAACCAATAGATCAGTCTCTCTTTCTCTCTCTCTCTCTCTCTCTCTCTCTCTCTCTCTCTCTCTCTCTCTCTCCCCTTTCTCTCTCTCTCTCTCTCTCTCTCTCTCTCTCTCTCTCTCTCTCTCTCTCTCTCTCTCCCCCTCTCCCCGCTCCTCTCTCTAAGCATTTCCTTGAGTGAGGATGCATGCATACATACATTGCAGTGAGGAAAAGAGAGGAGAGTTGGCAAACAGAAAAGGAACCCACATGATACCATTGTAATTAGCTAGTTATTAATAATAGGAAAGGAGTAAAGGAAGGCTAGACATTATAGGCATATCATTTGGGCAGCTTCACCAGGAAGCTGCAACTTTCCACTCCCCAGGGAATCACTGGCCTATTCCCTGCAAAACACTAGGGGAAGGGATCCAACCAAGGGAAGATAGACACATGCCCAATAAAGTTAGGCTGACACAGGGAAGATACTTGTCTGTCAGTCACACGTGGGAACAAAGATTATTGTGGCCATTGTAATCACACGATAATTTGGGAATACATAATCTCTTGTGCTCTCGGCTCATGGGGCTCTAGTTTTGCGCCTGCCCCTGTTTCTTTCATAGCCATGTGGCCCTGCAGATCCCACACACAACGGACTAAGGAACTTGCTTGGGGAAACATAAGCTGAGCTAGCCTGATGCTGAATTGGAGTGTGGCAATATGGAATGAAAACACTTGACACTGGCTCTGATTTTAGCTCTACTGAAGCCACAGCTAAACTTTTTTTATGGCAGGACAAGGGGAAATGGGACTTTGGAAGCTTAAGAGATTTAATGAGATGATTGCACCCTCCTATGGGAGTTTCAGAAATTTCTTTTCCTCAGAATATCCCAAGAAGTCCACCCCCACTAGTAACCAGGGGAGGTGACATCTCCTAATCCTTAACACATACAACCTATATCAACTAAATGCACCTTATTTGGATATGCCTTCCAACTACAAGAAATGAAGACAAAAAAATATGCATGCTGTCTAGATATTAATGATACTAACGTATTGCATATAATAACTATATTAGGATTATATAAGGGGAAGATTCCACATCTTTTATTTTTTCATTATATTTTTATTGATTTCAGAGAGGAAGGGAGGGAGAGAGAGTAAGGAACGTCAATGATGAGAATCATTAATTGGCTATCTCCTGCATGCCCCCTACTGGGGATCAAGCCTGCAACCTAGGCAAGTGCCCTTACAGGGAATTGAACTATGACCTCCTGATTCATAGGATGATGCTTAACCACTGAGCCACACCAGCCAGGCACAATTCTATATCTTTTAAAGACACATTCTAAAATATTTATTATAACTCCTAGCTGGAGTTGCTCAGTGATGAGAGAGTCAGCCCTCGGACAGATGGCTCTCAGATTCAATTCCCAGTCAAGGGCACAATCCTGGGTTACAGGTTTGCTACTCACCCATGGTGGGGTGCATGAGGGAGATAACCAGTCGATATGTCTTACATTGGTGTGTGTCTCCCTCCTCTATTCCCCTCTCCCCTTCTCTTTCCCTTTCTCTTTTCTTCTCCTCCCTCCCTCGCTTCCACTCTCTCTCTCTCTCTCTGAAAAGCAATAGAAAAAATATCCCAATTAACAAAAAAATAATATTCATAGGTAAAATGCTGTGATGTCTAGGAAATGCTTCAAAATAATCTTGGGAAGTTAAATGAGTAGGGGTTCAGATGAATCAAGACTGGTCATCAGTTGATAACTACTAAAGCGGACTTAGGATTACATAAAGGCTTATTATCCTATAGGGAAAGAAAGGAATTTCCCCTGAGTTCTAGGTGGAAACCCCTTGTAATAAAAGATAAAAATCACAAGAGAAAAACTAATAGAAGCTCATTAATATGCACATATCCTATATACATGGGAGATGCCCAGAAAAACTGAGTAATTCCAAGTCACTACCTTAAATGTCATCTTCAGGTCAAGACAAAAGAATGAAGAGAGAATCTATGAGGGGTTAATAGGAAAAGCATGGTAAAATAAGGATAGAGTTGAGTTTGTTGTACAGCTTTTTTTTTTCTTCTTAGACTTCTTCACTAAGATTTTCTAGTGATTTGGAGCCATCAAATGGAGATTTCCTTTATAAAAGTAAATGTCCCTTACAGAAGGGTAACTCCTAGTCTGTTTTCTGAGCTTCTCCCATGTCAATCCTATTCTATTTTTCTATTTTTGGATGTCCTTACAAACTTACAGGAGGGAAAAACACACTGTATGAAGCAGCTGACAGGAGCACACAGCTGCTATCAGAAAAACACACACCTACTCTTGGCTCTCTGACCCGTGGGAGGGGGTGTGGCAGGAAAGAAAGCATTAGGACAAAATGCAAAGGGCACTGGCCTAGGAATTAGAACATTTGCTTCAGAGACCAAATTGGCTACTTGCAAGTCACAGGACTCTAAGCCATCACATGCCCTCCATGCCCTCATCAGTGGAAATACCTGCCTTTTCTACCTTAGAGAAATCCTGGAACAACTACACGAGCTAAGACAGTGAAATGTACTCGGAACCCAGCATGAGAATAAGTGTAAGCATGACCACGTTTATTACAGAATCACAGAAGTCCTGGGACGGGACCTATTCCATGCTTGGCAGCAAAGACTGGCAGAGGCTGCTTTCACAAAGGGCTTGGAAAACACACTGCTGTTTACAGGCAATCATAGCAGAATGAGAAATCTTAACTGAAATCATTCCTAAAGGCCAATTTTCCTAGACAGAAATTGAAAGTTTCACTTCTGGGCAGATTTTTATTTCACCCATTTTGAATGCAATCCTTTGAAAATAAGTCACTTACTTCCCTTACTTCTTTTTTTAATATCTGTTATTGATTTCAGAGAGAGGAAGAGAGAGATAGGAACATCAGTAATGAGAGAGAATCATTGATCGGCTGCCCCTTGCACGTCTCCTACTGGGGATAGAGCCAGAAACCTGGGCATGTGCCCTGACTGGGAATCAAACTGTGACCTCGTGGTTCATAGGTCAATGCTCAACCACTGAGCTACACCCACAGGGCTACTTCCCTGACTTCTTAAAATGGATTGAGAAGCATTCCCTTGTTGACAACTCAGGATCATTACTATGGATATTGCCATGCTAGTGCTATGTGCCTGGAACTAGCAGGGTGTACACAGCAGGTCTGCTCAGAAGGTCTCCTGTTAGCTTTTCTGGATGCTCCCTCCATCTCTCCTTTGCTGTGTAGCTCTCAGTGGTTGCTCCTGGCCCACAATTATTTTAGCAATTCCTTCACCTGGCTTGGGCGGAGGTGAGGGACACTTGGAAGAAAGACCTGGGAAATACAAAAAAAGCCCAATACCGCTCTCAGAGAATCAGCCCTAAGTCGAGGCATAAAGTCTACTCAGAGTTTTGTTTGTGTGTTTATTTCTTGCCCAGTTGCTTAGTTTCAACACAAAATGTTTGCCTTCCTACAGCCTCCACCTGGGCCAAAGACAATCTGCTACAGGCCACCTCAGGCAAAGGCCAGCAGTTGCCTGGGTCCATTTCCAAAGGTCATGGAATAGCCCACTCCTCCCCTCTCAGGGGAAGGGAACTGCAGAACCCACAGTGGCTCTTTGAGGCCACTTCACATACCAGCAGGCAGAGACCTCATCTCTCCAAGAAAAGGCCCCAGGACTGGGGAAGTTGCCTTCCCCAAGGTTTGGCCGGAGAAAAGGCTTCAGGCTCCTCCCCTTTACCCTGAGGGCTCTAGATGGAAAGAGACTTGCTCCTTCCCCACTGCATTTCCACACAAGGGCCAGGAGTGCTGGGAACACACTGGCTGTTCCTTCTAATTAGCGCTGGCCTATAAGAACACCGCTTTCATCATCAGTCTGGTACCTGTTTCTCTGAGCATACAATCATTCCTGAATTCTTGTAGGACAGAGGTTTTCACTACTTTGAAATCCCATCCCAAAAAACCTTTTCTTGGGCCAGCGTCACCCAGCCTCTTCCCCTGGCTGCTGCCAGCAGTGCCCAGAGAAGGCCCTGCCCAAATTTGATCATTCTCAGGCCTTGAGCTTTTTAGAAAACCCCAGGTTGAGTTTAGATCTTCCACTATCTAAAATGCAAAGACCAACAAGGAGCATGGACATAAGACCACAAAATGGGAAGCTGCTTCAATCATTAAACTAACATTCATCCCAGCTAACTCAGTAACTAGTTTTAATCACTGGAAACCCAAAACAGCACTTGAAAATGATTTTTTAAATATGAACAGATCCTTACTAGTTTCACCCTAAGAAATCATTTCCAACATCTCCAAAACACCAGAGTGTCAACACGCAAGTCTAGGAAAACAAGAGTATTTGTGTTGGATTCCGGGCTTCTTTTGGCTGCCAGAAACAAAAAATTCAAGGTTTACTTCTAGCTGAGCTCTAATGACCCTTAGTAGTCCCTGAACTTCACTGAATCACAACTAAGAGTTCGGCCAGTTATTATCTTAAACACACAGTTAAAATGAACATCATATGCTAGTCATCATGTTCATCTACGGAATCTAGGCCACTGTCTAATTTTATACCATAAACCACCTGAACGCAGCATAAACAAACAAGCACACTCCTGGGAGAAACCCCAATACAACTTCACCTCTGATTTGTCTGCTACCAGCACTGCCTGGTTCCACCCAGCTGTCACCATTAACACCCCAGGCCCTGTGCACACCCCGTGATGTGACATCGGGACAGAACTGCCCCCCCACACTAGTGACTGACCTGGGATTCCCATCTTTGCTGAGCACATGCACGGGCAGTCCTAGAGTCAGCAGCTCTCAGCAGACAACCAAGTGCTATTGCTAAGTAATCTGAGAAATCATAATCTGAGATCCATCCAAGACCTCTATGTCCCAGTTCCATCTCAAGGAGCTGACCTGGAATGGAGCCTTAGGAGTGTGAATGAATGTTGGAGAACTTACCAGGTGTACCAGTTAATAATGCGGATTTTGTAATCAAAGAAAAAAACGATAATTTCAAGAGAAACATCAAAAAATGCTTTATTCAAAGTAATGTCCATCACTAGCTACACATTTCCCCCATCTTTCAGGTAATTTGTGGGTACCGTCCCAATAGAATTTTTCTTGTTTTGGGGCAAACCATTCAGAGACCCAATTTTCCACTTCTTCGTACATTTTGATGTGCTGCTCAGAAAATGCATGTGCCATCGATCAGACCAAGTGATAATCTGAAGGAGCAAGGTCTGGTGAATACAGAGGGTGGGTTAATACTTCCCAGGCAAGATCTTTTAATGAGTCTTTAACTGGTTTTGAAGTGTGTGATGGTGCGTCGTCATGAAGCAAAATTACTTTGCCGTCTCTTCTGGCACATTCTGGTCATTTCACGATCAAATGGATTATTTGTTGTTGGTTGTGATCAGTATTAATGGTTTCACCTGGTTTTCGAAGCTCATAATAGACCACACCTTCTTGATCCCACCCAACGCAGAGCATTGCCTTCTTTCCGAAGCGATTTGGTCTTGCAGCCAATGTTGATGGTTGACTTGGATCAACCCATGATTTTGTGCATTTGGGATTCTCAAAATAAATCCACTTTTCATCGCCAGTCACAATTCAATGCAAAAAAGACTTCCTTTCGTGCCGTTGAAGCAACATTTCACTGATGACTTTTCGGTTTTCCATTTGTCTTTCGTTCAGTTGATGTGGCACCCATTTTCCTTCCTTTAAAATCTTTCCCATTGCTTGTAAATGATCAGAAATTGTTTGCTGAGCAACATTTAATCTTTCTGCAAGTTGTTTTTGAGTTTGACACACATCTTCATCCAATAATACTTGTAACTGTTGGTCTTCAAACTTTTTTGGTCAGCCTGGACATTTTCTGCCTTTCACATCAAAATCATCACTTTTAAAGCATTTAAAACAGCGTTCACAAGTATGTTGAGATGGAGCATGATGACCATAAGCTTCCTGAAGTATACAATAACTTTCAGCAGCACTTTTCTTCAAAATAAAGAAATTAATTAAAACTTCCCGAAAATGCTCTTTTTTGGCACAAAATTCGATATTTTTAAGCATAAAAATATCTATGTTAACACCTTCAGCAAATTTGACATATGAAGTTTTGAAGCTTGCTGTCAATACAACAAAATAACATACATATCAAATCGCATATATATCAACATATGTGTAACTCCATCTATTGAAAAGAATCCGCATTATTAATTGGTACACCTGGTAGGTCACCGGGGCTGCAGCCACAACTACACCCACTTGGGGATGGTAATGAGTGGAAGGTGGCTTTCTCCAAGGCCCTGGTCCATCTGAGTGCACCATGCTGCTGCTGCTAGCATCAACACCCTAGCCACTTCCAACACCCGGGGGACCTGGCCACCCCAATTTACAATCCTCAGTCTGACTTCCTGCTCCAGGGAGTTTCTTTTGTTTTATTTTGTTCTGTATGCCTGTTAGGGTTTGCAGAGCACCACTTTAGCATATAAAGCTTTTCTTTTATTTATATACTAGAGGCCCGGTATTAAATTCGTGCGGGGGGTGGGGGGGGGGAGGAAGGAGGAGGTGTGGGGGGTTGTCCCCCTCAGCCCAGCCTGCACCCTTTCTAATCCAGGACCCCTTAGGGGATGTCCAAAACCGGCAGTCGCCTCTCACAATCCTGGACCACTGGCTCCTAATCGCTCACCTGCCTGCCTGCCTGGTCACCCCTAACTGCCCCCATCCCTGCCAGCCTGATCACCCTTAACTGCCCCCCTACCAGCCAGGTTGCCCCCAACTGCCCCCTCCCTGCCAGCCTTGTCGCTCCTAACTGCCCACCCCCTGCTGGCCTGGTCGCCCCTCACTGCCCCCCCCCAACAGCCTAATCGCCACCAACTGCATCACCCCCCCCCCCCGACTTGGTCACCCCAACTGCCCCCCACTCTGCCAGCCTAGTTGCCCCAAACTGCCCCCTCCCTGCTGGCCTGGTCACCCCCAACTGCCCCCCCCCCAGCCTGATCGCCCCTCACTGCCTCTGTGTGCCGGCCTGATAGCCCCTAACTGCCCCCCCTGCCAGCCAGGTTGCCCCCAACTGCCCCCTCCTTGCCAGCCTGGTCACCCCAACTGCCCACCCCCTGCCAGCCTGGTCACCCATCACTGCCCCCTCCAACAGCCTAATTGCCCCCAACTGCCCCCCTGCCAGCCTGGTCACCCCCAACTGCACCGCCCCCCACCGACTTGGTCACCCCCAACTGCCCCCCCTCTGCCAGCCTGGTTGCCCCTAACTGCCCCCTCCCTGCTAGCCTGGTCATCCGCAACTGCCCCCCCTGCCAGCCTGATTGCCCCTCACTGCCTCTGTGTGCCAGCCTGATAGCCCCTAACTACCCCCGCTGCCGGCCAGGTTGCCCCCAACTGCCCCCTCCCTGCCAGTCTGGTCACTCCTAACTGCTCCCCCACCAGCCTAATTGCCCCCAATTGCCCCCCCCCCAGCCTGGCCACTCCCAACTGCCCCCCCCCCCCCGACAGCCTGGTTGTCCCTCACAACGCCCCCGCCAGCCTGGTAGCCCCACGCAGCTTGCTGTTCAGTCATTTGGTCGTCCCTCACTAACCCCCCTACCCCCCACCAGCCTGGTTGTAGGCAGCCATCTTGTGAGGGTGTGACAGTAAATTTTCATATTACCTCTTTATTATACACTGAGTGGCCATATTATTATGATCTCTGAACACATAATAATCTGGCCACTCAGAGTGTGTGTGTGTGTGTGTGTGTGTGTGTGTGTGTGTGTGTGTGTGTGTATTAGAGGCCCAGTACATGAATTTGTGCATGGGTGGGGTCTGGCCAGCCTGGTCAGGGGGAGGAGACATGGGCGGTTGGCCAGCCTGCCTGCTGGTCAAACTCCTGGTCTAGGGGACAATTTGCATATTAGCCTTTTATTATATATGATATACACTGAGTGGCCAGATTATTATGATCTATCTGGCCACTAAGTGTATAGGACTAGAGGCCCAATACACAAATTTGTGCACAGGTGGGGTCCCTTGGCCTGGCAGGCAATCAAGTGCTATCAGGGCTGGCCGGCCAGGGGGAGAGGCCGCAGAAGGTTGGTCAGCTGGGAGGGAGGGGCGGCAGGACATTGCCTGGCCAGGGGGAGGGGCCACAGGAGGTAGGCTAGCCGCAGTGCATGTCATAGCAACTGGTCGTTCTGGTCACGTGGCTTTTATATATACCGATATATATAAATATATAGATATAGATATAGATATTATTGATTTCAGAGAGGAAGGGAGAGGAAGAGAGAGACAGAAACATCAATGATGAGAGAATCACTGATTGCTGCCTCCTGCACTTCTGCTACTGGGAATGGAGCTGGCAACCTGGGAATCAAACCATGACCTCCTGATTCAACCATTGAACCAAACCAGCCAGGCTCCAGGGATTTTTTAGCATCTTACTTATCATAGCTAGGCCAAGTCCAAGATGCACATGTCTGAAGACACTGGACAAGCTACCAGTCCTAGACATGGTCAGGCTCTAAGTCACAGAGCCCAAGACAGGGTCACGGCTCTATCCTTCATGCTTTGAGTGACCCTCGGCACAATGTGTATCTACTTGGCACTGTGTGTCCTCCTTTCTAAAATGGGGTTATAAGGATACGTCCCACCTTGTTTAGAGTTGGCCAAAGGAATAAATGTAATATTACATATAAGGTGCTCATAGAAGCTTAGTGTTTAATGTTACTACTACACTAATAATACTGCTGTTGTCATCACCACCACTGAGTAAGCCCTGCTGAAACCACTGCTGGTACTACTATTACCACTCAATACAAACTACTGCTGCTGCTATTACTACTGAGGAGTACAGTACTATTCCTGCTGCTACTCACACTAATATTAATACTAATACTACTGAATATGAGCCCCATGTTGGCCAGGTACCAGGTGCTGGAGAAGCTGAAGACAAGCCGGCCCCAGTTGCTGGATTTGAATTGAGCTTATTGTCCTGGGTAGCTGGCTCCTTGGGGTGGGGTCTCTAAGCCCAAGATGGTGACTAGATCCCATCTGAGAATGAGCTTTGGGTCTCTACTGGGTAAAGAGTACCTGGCTGCTGCACCTGTGTTCAGCCCCCCAATCCTAAGCATCCTGGATCTTCCAACAGCTGAGTATTAGTGGGTCAAAAATCCCAGCACCACAGTGGGGCCTACCCTTTCTCTCTCAAGAGGAACCCTAGCTCCTGCAGCTCTACCTCTGTGTCTACTTCTCTCAAATTCTGCCCAGTAAAGACGCAAAGCTTCTCCAGCCCCTGGTAGCAAAGGGAAGCTAGAGAACTGGGGGCAGCAGAGGGAGCCTGCTTCAGCATACTATCCCAAACTAGCCCGAGGCCACTCAGTCCATCCACCCACAACCAGACATGTGGTGTGGGCCACAGGAACATCTGAGGCTCTGAGGACTCCTGGCAAGCAGAATTCATGAGGGCTCTGCTTTGGGAGGTCAGCAGTCACATTTGAAGAGGAAAGGCTATATACACAGGCCACAGTGACACGAGCTTCACACCTGCTTATTTCAAAACTGAAACTTATTGTAACAATGTAGAAACACCTGTGCACAGGTCAAAGACAGGCTGGCCAGCCCAAGGGGCTCTTGCACCTTCTAATACCCCCAGTTAGTCTACTGGACTGCATCTCCACCCTGCCCTTCACCAGACCACAGCAGTACCCACATAGTGGTTGGTGCCCTCTCAAAGGAGGCACTCTGCCCCATACAACTGTCCCCAACCTCTGGCACACTGGCCAACCCACATCTGTCATCAACAACAACTTCAGTTTCCCAGGACCACCCACTCACCTGTACCTGTTAGCTGACAGAGTCCCTGGTTTTCTCTAATCGTGTAAGGGAGAGTTCACCTACCTAGCCACCCAATGCCCACAGTGCCCTTCCCTACAACAGAACCTTTTAAACGGGAGCTACACCTCCCACATCAAGTCAACCAACCCACCCATCTCACCCCCCAACAAAATGCACTTATGACAACTCACTGCCCTCCTCCAGCTGAAACAACACTTTCATAGCAAGTGCAACTTCTGTCTCTACTCATCTCAGGCACACGCAGGGCCACCAATGTCCCTAAGGCAGTACTAAGGCACCACGGAGAGCATGAGCTATGCAGGCAGATTTTCAGCATACCTACCCAGGACAGGTAGGCTTGCTGGCACTGTGCCCCCAGGTAGACAATGTCTTACTGGAGGCCCTTCATTGCAATGGAGGTCATTGACATCATGGATTTCTGCCTTTGGTTCTCCACAGCATATCCCCTCCTACACTCTCTGAAATGCCAGGCTACCAAGACTACCTGCCAACCAGCAATTGACCCCAACAACCAGGAATAAGAAACCAGAATGAATAATGCACAAGTTCTCCAGAATTCATGGTGAAGCCAGAGCTTCTCCAACGAGAAGGCATTGCTTTTTAGTACCTGGGCCCACTGCAAGGGTGGCAGCCTGGAGGCATGTCTGCTCCTGGGAGCTCTGGCCAGCTCCAGCCCAGATGCAGGGCCCTGGGTTCTATTTCCCTGGAAGGTGACTATACCTGTTTGGAAGAATATTTATCAGATCTGGCCTGGTCACGTTAACAATTATTTGTAGAACACCTGTAAAATGCCTCGTGATTCTGGGCGCTGGTCCAAATTTACTTCCTCCAAACATTTTCCTGGAGGTTGTAAATCTGGGATCTTCTTCTGGTCAAGAATCACTCAGTGTTTATAACACATACTGAGCACCAACAGTGTCCTAACATGGTATGAAAGAAACGTCCTCTTTTCAGGACTGCCCTTCCACAATACTCTATTTAATTTACAGAAAAATAGTGTCCCCCTCCTCCCAGGTCCATCATTTAAGTAATTGCTCAGTCTAATGATATCGTGTTTCCTAGACATCTTTTATCCACTTAAACTTCTGGCCTCTCTCCCCAATGGTCCTGAAAAACAGTTCACTGCAGTAAAAGCTTTTACCTCAAGTAATGTAAAAAATCCCAAAATTGCATAGGATTTCCAGTAACACCTGATGATTGCTTTTGTTAAAGATGGCTCCCGTGGGACCTTCTGGGCTCTCGAAAGTTCTTCTTCCCAGTACCTGCGATGAGAAACACAGCATGGTGAAGAGCAGCATGCCCTGCTGTAGGGCAAACCAGGGAGGTAACAGAATGAAAGGTAAGTGTCTATAGCTGGGCACTTCATCCCTGTCCAATAGATGCTGGCTAACTGTCTGCAGGGCTCCCAAAATTCGGGGTGCAGTATCTTAGGCACCAGAAAAACAGTCCCAGTCTCAAGAAACAAGTTCCTGCCAGTTCTGCAGGACATTCAGCACCTTGAGCAGCCCAAGAGGGCAGACAGGAGTCCGGACAACTTCCTGCAGGGATACCTCCTCCCCAGACAGTTCTTGGCATTCAGGGCTTTGGCAGGGAGCTCTCTCCACTTCCACAAGTGCACAGGCAACTCCAGTTTCACTCACCTGCCAAAGCAGGTTAAGCCCAGGGACAGCCTGAGGGGAAGGGAGGGCAGTGTACCCGATCTCCAGAAGGACCCAAAGGAAGGCAATACCCCTTCCAAATCATTAGAGCCTAGAAGCTCTCCTTCCACACCCTTCTCCTCACTGTCTGTTGCTTACCTTTGCAGCTCTTCCCCAAGTTCCTTTGAGCGATCTTTCGGAAGCACTGAATACATATCATCTTCTTCTAATCTCCGTTTGTGACCGATTTTAAACAAAGGGTTTAGCCACCTGTTAAAAATAGAGAGAAAAATGAATAACATCTTACCCAAAAATACACATCTGTGTCTAATCAGAATCCTACATCCATAAGTTTTGTTTTTAAAAAGTCTACATTTTAAATACACAGACATGGGTGGTGGGGGGGTGGCTAGGGTGAGATGTCTTAGATATGTGCTTACACACCCACAAACCCCCTGGCTCTGTCTGCTGGGAGGGCCTGGAAACAATGACACACCAATGTCAAAGAACACTCCGGGCAGGCGTCCAGGTCTCGGTTTTTTAATACCTTTCCTGCCATAAAGAAACCAAGGCTCCTTAAAGAAATGACTGGCTCCAACGCTGGGACAGTGTAGTGTAAGCACATCACAATCAGCTTTTTTTTATTGCAGTATAAGCTTTTGATTGCTGAGGCACCACTTCAAAGACATTCAACTCAAACACATTGCCAGCTACGTGACTATAAAAACCCAGGCCACCCACCCATGAACTTCCCTTTTTCTTGTTCAGAAAACTCTGCTTGACCTAGATAAGTGATCCTTTCACTGTAGACTTGCTTTTCCCTTCCTGCACTTTAATTCCCCACTCTTATGTTTTATATTGATCAAGAGTGAACCCACAACACCCTAGGCGCCCCACCCTTAATCCCAATAAAGGCAGAACCCCAGGCTCACACTGTGACTTCTCTCTCTTTCTGTCTCCCTCTCTCTCTCCCTTTTTTTTCCTCTCTCTTTGTCTACTCTGCCAACCCCAAGACCTTGCTGCGTAGCCCCAGGCAGGACTTGTGGGTAAACACCTTATATTTTTTCAGAGTTCCCTGATGATCACTGTGGAGGTGCAGCTGGCAACCTTAAGAACCACAAGGGCTGGTCCAGCTACAACACTGGCCCCTAAGGGAAAATGTCTGTGAGGATTGCCCCAAGCATTCCTTGCAAGGGCATCACTACCCAGTCATCAGATCAACACAAGACAGGCAGAGAAAGTACAAGGTGGGCCTGAAACATCTTACACCATAAAATAAGGAAAAGCTCCAAGAAATCATGAGGGTATGTCCAAAGGACAGAGGAGCCAGCCTGAAGGGCTCTCACTAGGCAAATCTGGGATACACTGAGCATCATGATAAATAAATGGCAATGAATCATAATCCTTTAAATAACAGGAGTCCCCCAATCCTTACTTTCTGTAAATGGGAGAGAAGGGAAAGTGCTTGCATTCTCAAATGCAAATAAATGAAGGAATAATGGATTTAGAAATGATCAATGGGAGCCCTAGCCGGTTTTGCTCAGTGGTTAGTGTTGGCCTGCAGAATGAAGAGTCCTGGGTTCGGTTCCTTGTCAAGGGCACATACCTTGGTTGCAGTTTCCTCGGCCCTGGTGGGGGTGCATGCAGGAGGCAACCAATCAATGTGTCTCTCTCACATCGATATTTCTCTCTGTCTCTCCCTCTCCCTTCCACCCTCTCTAAAGATTAATGGAAAAAATATCCTCAGGTGAGGATTAACAACAAAAAAAGAAAAGAAATGATCAATGGGAGTTAAAACCAATGAAAGTTTGATGTGGAAGAGAATATTCATATAATCTCAAATTACTTTTTAATTATAAAAGGAAAAAACACGCTTGCATATAAGCACAACCAACGGATATAAGACACTGGGGCGGGGGGGCAGGGTGGGCAGGTGAAGGCATGTCCTGGGGGGTAGGGGAGGTCGGCGGGAGATCAAGGGGGAAAAAAAGGAGACATATGTACTACTATTTGTAATACTTAAAACAATAAAAATAAAATAAAATTTAAAAAAATAAAAATAAAAATAAAAAATAAAAGGAAAAAACAACTTCATAGAGGACCCAAGAAAAACCCTATGCAAATACACTGCCATTATCCATTATGCATTATTTAAGTGATAATAATTAATATGCAAAGCTAGCTCAAAGATTAGCACTATTTTACTGATTTTGCCAGGGTAAGGAAACTTCTGAAGCCGGACAACCATGGAAGCAGAGATCATGTTTACCTCCTTTACTGCTTTGTCCCCAGCACAGCACTGGGAATAGAGCAGGTGCTCAAGAACTGCTTATGAATAAATGAACAGCTATGAATCACTAAGGAAGCAAGAAGAGAAACTGAGCTCCAGATTTTGCTAGCCCTGGACTAGGAATTGGAAGAGTGGGTTCTAGTCCCAGCAATAATACTGAGAACCCTAGAGTTCCCAGAGCCTCTACCGTCTCCCTTTCCCCCACCTTCATTTCTACGAGGTCGATTTTGGACCTTCATGACTTTTTGTCAGTCATTTCACATCTCTAAGTTTCAATTTCCTTCCAAAGCAAAAGTATAAATCTGTGAGCTTTACCACTAAACAGGCTTGAAATGTGCTGGGCCATTTCATCTATTCTACAGTTGTGCCCTTCAGCAAATGCTCAGGCAGTTAGCAGTGGAATTTACCCAGGTGATGACAGCTGGTCCTAAAAGGACCTCTTTAAAATTCTGCTTGTCTGGGAGAAGATGCTCAGCATCACTAATCATCAGGGAAATGCAGATCAAAACCACAGTGAGATACCACCTCTCACACATTAGAATGGAAAAATGTAGGCAAGGATGTGGAGAAACTGGAAGCCTTGCACAATGCTGGCGGGAATGTAAAATGGCGCAGACACAACATGACTGCCACTGTATGACTCCACTTACATGAGGTACTTAGAGTAATCAAATTCAGAGAGACAGAAAGTAGGAGAGTTACCAGGAAGGAAGGAAAGGGAGAAGTCATACTCCTATCTAACAAAAGAGCAATATGCAAATTGACCGTACCTCTGCTACACCCACAAGCCACGCCCACAAGCCAGTCAGGAGCAAATATGCAAATAGACCCAACCAAGATGGCTGCAGCCACAGAGAGCAGGAGGGAGGCTTGGGTTTCCCAGGCAATGGAAGAAGCCAAGCTTTCTGCCTGCCCTTGCCAGCCCAGGCCTCCACTCAATGCTACAAAGTTTCAATGATAGAAGATAAATAAAATTCCAACAAAAATGGTGGCTGCCCATGGAGCTGGAGAGAGCAGGAGGCCAGGGTTGCCCCTGGAGATGGAGGAAGCCAAGCTTTCCTGCACACCCTGGCCTGCCTTGGCCTCTGCTTAAGGGTATAAAGTTTCAATTATAGAAGATAAATAAATCCCAACAGAAATGGCTGCTGCCACCGAGCGAGCAGGAGCCTTGGCTCCACTCCAGGCTACAAAGTTTCAATTGTAGAAGATAAATAAATCCCAGGTACCAGGGCCTCCCTTTGGGTCGCCGGGGGGCGTGGCCGGCCTGCAAACCACCCAGGCCCCTCACCCAGGCCACCCCATGCCCCAAGGGAACCCCCACCTGATCCAGGACACCCTTCAGGGCAAACCAGCTGGCCCCCACCCATGCACCAGACCTCTATCCTATCTAATAAAAGCGTAATATGCAGATTGACCATCACTCCAACACACAAGATGGCTGCCCCCATGTGGTCAAAGATCCTGCCCCTATGTGGACACAAGATGGCCACCACAAGATGGCCAGCAGGAGAGGGCAGTTGGGAGGGACCAGGCCTGCAAGGGAGGGCAGTTGGGGGAGACCAGGCCTGCAGGGGAAGGCAGTTAGGGGTGACCAGGCCTGCAGAGGAGGGCAGTTAGGGGCAAACAGACTGGCAGGGGAGCAGTTAGGCATCAATCAGGCTGGCAGGGGAGTGGTTAGGGGGTAATCAGGCTGGCAGGCAGAAGTGGTTAGGGGCCATCAGGAAGGCAGGCAGCTGTGCAGTTGGGAGCCAGCAGTTCTGGATTGTGAAAGGGATGTCCGACTGCCCGTTTAGGCCCGATCCCAGTGGGCAGTCAGACATCCCTCGAGGGGTCCCAGATTGGAGAGGGTGCAGGCTGGGCTGAGGGACACCACCCCCCATGCACGAATTTTGTGCACCAGGCCTCTAGTTGTTTAATAAAATACTAATGCAAGATGAAAAGAACTGTGGAGATTGGTTGTACAACAATGTGGATGTACTTAAACACTACTGAACTGTACACTTCAATGGCTAAGATGATAAATCTATGTTATGTGCATTTTAACAAAATTGTTTTTAAAAATTTAATGAGTAAACACAAAATACAGCTTGAGGTGGAAATCCTGCTATTAAGAGTCTAGGACTTTGCCACTTCCTGTGTGTGTGACCTTAAAGTAGCCTTATAATTTATTAGTATTGGCCTCCAGCAAATGGGAAGGACCCCTGGACATAGCACCTCCCTCAGCCACTGAGAGATCAAATGGAGCTGCTTTGAAAACTTAGAAAATCCTACCAAATATTAGCCATTACCAGGATAGAACTCTTAAGTAATCACATTTGGACCCCATTAGAAAGCCTAATAACTCAGATAGATGAAATTACTCAAACATATTTCTTTCATGGTGGCTTTTGACTTAAGGACCCTTCCAATTTCCTTCATAGCTCAAATCTCAGAAAGCCAGCTGAGCCCTATGGGTACCAGCAAGGGCTAAAGGTTTTCATTTCCATCTGCTGGAAGCCCACTTTCATAGGAGCCTAAATTATCTGTCACGATCTGAGTAAGGAATTAGACATGGTCAACTGACACTGTGATTCCAATGAATGCCGGAGGGAGTTTACTCAACAATTCCAGACCACTGCCAAAGGGGCCATCCCCCACCCAGCTCTGCCCCAGTGGTCCTTCTCTCCACAGCGATACTCTCTCCACAGCGATACTCTCTCCATCCACTCTTCATCCACAACACTTGATGGAGTAGCAGCATTTCCCTCCTATCTCACCATGACTGTAACTCCTTCAGAGCAATGACTACTGTCAAACTACTTAGAAGCTCTGTGATCAAAGACAGTGTCTGGTTTGTCTTGGCAAGAAGTCATTGGCATCCATCCAGGGTGAAATTGGAACACCCACACCTCAGGTAAGCTGTCTCAAAATAGGTCACCACCCCAGCATTCCTGGAGTGGCCCACAGCCAAATCAAATTAAATGCAGCGGCAACTCTCAAGCTAAAATCGCCTTTCCTCATTCCTCTGCGGCTTTCCGCCTTTCCTAAAACTTGCTCAAAATTCATTTCTATATCCTTTCCCCCTTCATCTCCCACCTGTTCTTTCTGGGTCAAAATAAGCCAGGCAGCAGTGCAGGCTGTGTCCCCTTTCCTCCCCAATGTTTCCCAGGTCCCTGCTCTCCCTCTGCCCCAGGCCACATGGGTCCTCCCAGGCTGTGGGCACTGCAGAAACCTCTGGTCTATCCCTGGCCTTCTTGTTTCCCTTGTCTCCCATGGCAAACCCATGCCTTTACAGCTTCCTAGTGTCTCTTGTCTTATCACCGCACATCTTCACAAGAACTTTTCCCACACTACAACCAACACCCAGAATCTACTACTACTGTGAGTGGATAACTATCCTAAGTCCTTCTTTAAAACACACACACACACACACACACACTTGCACAGAATTCAGTAACCTTAGGAACAAAATGGGTCATGAGTAAGACACTAGTTCTCCTGCCCATGGCTGTGACGTATTAAAGCACTTTTGACTGAAACTCACAAGTAAGGGATCTTATAACCGGCAGGTTGATACCCTAGTGCCGTGGTGGGCAAACTACGGCTCGCGAGCCATATGTGGCTCTTTGGCCCCTTGAGTGTGGCTCTTCCACAAAATACCATGGCCTGGCCAAGTCTATTTTGAAGAAGTGGCGTAAGAAGAAGTTTAAGTTTAAAATATTTGGCTCTCAAAAGAAATTTCAATCATTGTACTGTTGATATTTGGCTCTGTTGACTAATGAGTTTGCCGACCACTGCCCTAGTGTAGTTAGCACAGCCCAAGTGACCGCCACTAGGGTAAGGACTCATTGGCAAGATCCCTTCTGAGGCTGTGAGTGCGTAAGTGCTGGCTGGCTCTTCTCTGAAAATACGGTCAACAGCTCCTATTGCAATCAAACACCTTCTTCTAAACTATTAAACCTCATTTTCTATAAGGGATTACATAGAACTTGCTTCCAAACTCAGAGAGTAAGGATGGACCTGGATGGTATTACTGCCTAACATAGTAAGCCTTTGATATCACTCATTGGGATCAGGGCATCAGAAAACACTTTACTTGGGTCAAAGAATTTACTTAATCACATGCATGTGGGTATGTAATTCACTGTCTTAATAAAAGGATACCTACACAAGGCTAAAGAACTGATCTGCATAGTTTAGTCAGTTATCATAATGCTTTCACAGGCTAATCAGTTTATCAGTCCCTGGGAGATAAACATCTGGGCAGTTAGGTTAATTTAAGAGATACATCACCTCATGCCGCTGGCAAAGCCCCGCCTCAGCACAAGCTGGCGTGTATCTGTGTACTTGCAGTAGCACCCGACTGCTTTTCCAGCCACATATCCCACTAACAGGAACGCTTTCTCGCAGCCAGACCAGTTGCCCACTTATCCCCTGAGCACACACTGACACTCCTACCTCCATCCCCCCAACCTGGAAAGCCTTCTTTTTTTTTTAAATTTACACTTTATTTTTTTACAGCAGTTGCAGGCTCAAAGCAAAACAGCAGTAAGTTCTGAGTCACTCCACTCTCCCACAACCTCCCACATCATCAAAATCTCCCACGAGAGTGGTACATTTGTTATAATGGATTAACCTATATTGACACGTTCACAGAAAGGGTCATTCATTATACATCTGTCAAAACCCATAAATCCTATGGGTTTTGACAGATGTGTAATCACATGTATCCACCATTACTGTATGATACAGAAGAGTTTCACTGCCCTAAAAATCCTGTGCTCCGCCTATTCATCCTTCCCTCCTCCCAACCCCTGGCAACCACTGATCTTTTTACTGTCTCCATGGTTTTGCCTTTTCCAAAATGTAATAGAGATGGCATTACACAGTATTTAGCCTTTTAAGACTTGTTTCTTTCACTTAATATGCACTTAAGGTCCTTCATATCTTTCCATAGCTTGATAGCTCATTTCCTTTTAGTGCTGAATAATATTCCATTAACTGGATGGACTACAGTTTATTTATCCATTCCCCAACTAAAGGGCATCTTGGTTGCTTCAAGTTTTGGTAATTATAAATAAAGCTGATATAAACAACTGAGAGGAGGTCGTGTGTGAGCCTAAGTTTTCAAATCCTTTTGGTAAACACCAAGACGCATGATTGCTGATTCATACGGAAAGAGTAAATTTAGTAAGAAACCCCCACACTGTCTTCAAAAGTAGCTGCATTAGCCCAGCCAGTGTGGCTCAATGGTTGAGCATCAACCTGGAGATTATGGTTCGATTCCCAGTCAAAGCACATGCCTGGGTATGGGCCCAGTGCCCAGTGAGGGGCCTGCAGGAGGCAGCCAATCAATGATTATCATCTCCCTCTCCCTTCCTCTCTGAAATCAATAAAAATACGTTTTTTAAGTAGCTGCATTATTTTGCAATCTTACCAGCAATGAATAAGAGTTCCTGTACCCCTTTTCTTTTTAATTTGACTTATTCCCAGCTTCAAGTTCTAGCTCCTTCACTTGGCCCCTCTCTGACCTCTCTCCAGCAAACTCTCCTTCTTTGGACTCATGGAATTTATGTCACTTATCAAAAATCCCTTATACATAATCTCTCATGCCTGAGGTCACCCATTAGAGTCCCACACAAAGATCCCAGAAAAAAAAAAAATGCTTGGTGGGGCACACATTATTATTTTGAAAAATAATAGCTTAAAAAGTTATATTTCCCATAAAAATCTAGATTCCCAAGCGCTCTTGAATACCCAGGTCTGTCTACACTGTGTTCACATTTACCCAGGCTACTATGATATTTTGTATTCTACCCTACAACATTAAAAAGAAATGCCAGTCATTATACACCCATGACCATAATATTAGTCACAATACCCTAAAGGTGGAAGTAACCCAAGTGCCCATCAATGGATGAATGGATAAACAAAATATGATATATACATGCAATGGAATATTATTTGGCCTTAATACGGAAGGCAATTTCTTGTAGTTAATCTTCACCTCAGGATATTTTTCCCATTAATTTTGTTGTTGTTGTTGTTAATCCTAACCCAAGGATATTTTTTCCATTGATTTTAGAGAGCATGGAAGCGGGGGGAGAGAAAAGGAGGGGGAGGGGAGAGAGAGAGAGAGAGAGAGGAACATTGAGAGAGACACATAGACTGGTTGCCGCCCACACACATCTGGACCAGGAAGGGATGGAACCTGTTACCCAGGTATGTGCCCTTGACCAGGAATCAAACTCTCAACCCTTTGATGTGCAGGCCAATGCTCTAACCATTGAGCAATGCCAGCCACGACAGGAAGACAATTTTTTTTAATATATTTTATTGATTTTTTTACAGAGCAGGAGAGGGATAGCGAGTTAGAAACATCGATAGAGAGAAACATCAATCAGCTGCCTCCTGCATACCTCCTACTGGGGATGTGCCCGCAACCAAGGTACATGCCCTTGACCGGAATCAAACCTGGGACCTTTCAGTCCGCAGGCCAACACTCTATCCACTGAACCAAACCAGTTAGGACAGGAAGGCAATTTTTATACATGCTACAACATGGATGAATCCTAAGTATTATGCTCAGTGAAATAAGCCAGTCATAAAAGGCCAGCCACTAAACTGCACAATTAAAAAATGGTTAATATGGTAAATTTAATATTATATACACAAAGTAATACTATTCAGCCATAAAAAATAATGGCCCTAGCTCATCTGGCTCAATGGATAGAGCGGACTAAAGGGTCCCAGGTTAAATTCCAGTCAAGGGCATGTACCTCGGTTGCAGGGGCGAGTGTGGGAGGCAACCAATCAATGTGTCTCTCTCACATCGATATTTCTGTCTCTCCCCCTCCCTTCCACTCTCTCTAAAAATAAAAGGGAAAATATCCTCAGGTAAAGATTTAAAAAGAAAGAAAGAAATCTTGCCACTTGTGACAGCATGAATGGACATTGAGGGCATTATGCTAAGTGAAATAAGTCAAACAGAAAAAGACAAATACAGTATGATCTCACTTACATGTGCAATCTTAAAGAGCTCAAAGATAACAGAGAATAGATTAGTGATTGACAGAGGTGAGGGGTGTGGAGGTGGGCAAAATGGCTGAAGAGGGTCAAAAGGTACAAACTTCCAGTTATAAAGTAAGTCATGAGGATATAATATACAGGATGGTGACTCTACTTCACTATACCGTATTGCATATTTGAAAGTTGCTGAGAGTAAATCTTAAAAGTTCTCATCATAGGAAAAAATTTGTATTTATGTGGAGTGATGGATAGTAGACTTAACATAGTGATCACTTCAAATTATATACAAATATTGAGTCATGTTATACAACTGAAATTAATATCAATCATACCTCAATTTATTTACAAATGGTAGATTTTATTGTGTATTTTATCATAAATTTTTTTAATTAAAAAAAACAAACTCAAGAGATGCCAGTTGAAATTCACTAAATTGATTTCCTGACACACTAATGGGTCCATTGTATGTACAATGCACTTGGCACCCTCATCCCCACACCATCCAGGAGTGCCTCGAGGGTGGGAGGCATGTCAGGCATTTTTGCATACTCCATTCCCAGCACAGCTCCCTGGACAGCTGAGCTCCGTGAACATTCGAGCTGCAGGGAAATGATCCAAAGGCTAAACTGGCATTTAGGCTGCAATGAGGCTTCTGTGGAGGGTTTCCTCCTGGCACAACTCACACTTAGTTATCACTCCTGCATCACTTCTTGTTTCCCACAGTGAGAAGGAAGTGAAATGTACATGACCAAAATATAAGTAGTTCCCCGTGCTGAAAAGACCAAGAGCCCCCACAGAGGAGTGTGCCCGACTGAGAGGCCCACACCCCAGGGAGTGTCCCCAAGGGTCCCAGGAGCACACAAAGCCACAGAAACACTTGGCACATCTTCCTGGAAGTTTTAGTAAACTGTAGAGTTTGAACATCATCAACACTGAGTAAATGGAAACATTGGCCAAGAAAGGCCAGGCTTCAGGGAGCTTCCACTTCCACCCTTCCTGGGGATGCTCCTTCACCCTCCTCCCTACAGGGGCCCTTGGGGAACAGTGTTGAAAAGCAATGGATTCACCGTTATACTTCCTAAACAACAGTGAGTATGGCTTCCCAATAATGGAGCCCGGTGAAGTGTTGGTTATCTTTTTTTTTTTTTTTCTGAATATTTTTATTGTTTTCAGAGAGGAAGGGAGAGGGAGAGAGAGAAACATCAGTGATGAGAGAGAATCATTGATCGGCTGCTTCCCACATGTCCCCTACTGGGGATCGAGCCCACAACCCGGGCACGTGCCCCGACCGGGAATCAAACCGTGACCCCCTGGTTCATAGGTTGACGCTCAACCACTGAGCCACACTGGCCGGGCAGTGCTGGTTATCTTGACCCCACTTCCAAACTTCAGCCACAGGCCCCCACATGCTGGGGCCAAGGGGGTGTTCTCCATGAAGCCCCTGGACCATCCTCAGCTCCTTGCTCTCCTGCTACAGGGGCCTGGCTGGCCCCTGGGGACAGGACTTCTCTGCAGCCTCAGCATCACCCACCATTTCCCCAATTACACTTTCCAACCCCAGGCGCCTCCTAGCTGTAAACAGCCCTGCATCTCCAAAGGCCATGTGCTGACTACTCTTGTTGCCTGTCATTCTTCCGCAACCCCAGCTGCTGGATCAGGCTTCCCTTTCACCCCAACCACCAACATCACTGAGTGACTTCCACACCCTACACAAAGGGCACCCCAAACCTTAGCTGCTTACTTTCTTGTTCTCATTTCTTCTGGAACCTTCCTTT
This sequence comes from Corynorhinus townsendii, assembly GCA_026230045.1. Lineage (NCBI taxonomy): Eukaryota > Metazoa > Chordata > Mammalia > Chiroptera > Vespertilionidae > Corynorhinus > Corynorhinus townsendii. Next base: position 44,788,829 of record JAPDVU010000003.1, on the reverse strand, counting down.
CTCTTTATTAAGGATGGGCTTTCAGACCTCCACGATGCCTGACGGCTATGGCCTTCCATCTGCCATCCTCACATTTACCTGGAGCAGCGGTCGGCAAACTCATTACTCAACAGAGCCAAATATACAATGATTGAAATTTCTTTTGAGAGCCAAAAATCGACTTCTGCGCATGGGCCATGAAGTTTCAATCGCACTGTATGTGCGCGCCCGCACGTGGTATTTTGTGGAAGAGCCACACTCAAGGGGCCAAAGAGCCGCATGTGGCTCGCAAGCCACAGTTTGCCAACCACTGACCTGGGGTGTCATGCGTGATCAGGTCCCTCCTGACTGGCCACCCATCTCCTGCTCCTCCCCTCCCTGCTCACTGTTCCAGTCAGGCTGGCCTGCTGTGGTCCCCAGCTCCTGTTTTCTATTCCCTTTGCTGGGAACAAATACTCGGCCTCATTTCCTCCCATGATTGAACCATCTCTCCTCCAGGTATCAATAGAATTGTCTCCTCCAAAGCAAGGTCTGACCATCTTATCAAAAAAACACAAATATACTCTGATTTTTCACCTTATTCTTCTCTTCTAATTTCTTGATCTATTTACTAAAATCTATTTTTTATTTTTTTATTTTTTGAGAGAAAAATAATCCTTCATTTTGTCCATCTCCCTTCTAGAATGAGAACTCCAGGGAGGACAGGGCCTGGTCTTTCTGTGATGCTCACCAGACCTGGCACAGGGCAAGTTACTCAAAACTCGGCTGAGTTGATAAATAAATGACTCTCCCCTGGTTGAGAAGTAGAGGCAGAGAACTTTCAGTCACACAACCCTCTCTCCTGGAGAAAGGAAGATACAGGTCGGCTAAGGTCAGTCAATCATTCAGCAAATGCCCTAGCCCCACTCAAATAAGTCATTTATTGTTGAAAGGATAATGTATTTCAAAGCACTTCTAGCTGTGGCAAATATTAATCTCTGGTTAATCCTCCTAGGAGATTTTGCTAGCCCTGGTCACTGAAGGCTCCATCAGGGCAGGGCTGGGGGTAGGGGCACTCTGGGTCAGGGAATCTATGAACAGGGACTGGGGAGGGACAAATGACCACAGACACATCTCACAGCAAGACCCACCATCCTCATCAGAACCTCCTTCCCCTGAGGCAGGATTTCTGGAGCTCAGCAGAACTAACATTTTAGGCTGCTTACTTCTTTGCTATGGGGGGCTGTCCTGGGACAGTTAGTAGCATCCCTGAAATCCATCCTCAAGATACTAGTACCACCTCCCAACCCCAAGTTGTCCCCAGACATTGCCTGGGTGGCAAAACCTCCAGGATCAGAACCACTGCCCTAATCTTTTCATATTTCTGGAAAAGCCATAGGACTTTACTTCAACTGTTGGCCCCAGAGAGTAGCCACAAGATACTGGCAATACTCCCTTAACCACTAGAGCAAGGAGAATGGTATAAAACCTTCACTATATTCTCTAGTTCAATTGCCCTACAGGTGCTCACAGTACAGTGAGCAAGGGATCTATCAAAGAATTACAATATGTGGCAAGTGTGGTTGCGAACTACACACAAGATCTGTTTCTTACCTTTCTTCAGGTCTCTGTAGGGGTAAGGGATCACTACCCCCAGCTCACCAATGACCCATGTACTGTATAGCAGAGGTTCTCAGAGTGAGGTCCCCAGACCAGCATCAGCGTCCCCAACCTTGTTAGAAATGCAAATCCTCAGGCCCCACACAGACCTATGAATGAGAATCTCTGAGAGTGGAGCCCATCAGTCTTTATCTTACCAAGTTGTCCAGGTGATGCTGATATAGGCTCAAGTTTGAGAACCTGCTGCAGCATGCACTTTGGATGCTTCACTTGGCTTTCACACCAATAGTCCCAACCCTGGCTAAACATCGAAATCCCACCTCAACTTGAGGAGTCTTAAAACAAAGACCAACAGGTATTCAAAGCCCCATCCCAAAAGACTGAGTCAGAATAAGCCAAGATGGGGCCCAACTGGTGGCCTTTTGAACCCCCACCCCCACCCCCACCCCCAATCGATTCGGGTCATCAGCCAGGTCTGGGATCCACTCGTACACTGAGAAGAAAACCTGTGCAGCCGCCTGGGGGGGCCTTCATGGGGGCTAGTGAGTCAAGTCCAGGGGAATCATTTAGCATTCACTGAGGAGACCAGGGAGGAAGAGGAGAGCTTCCACAAAAACAGAACAGACATGCAAAGGCATACTGCCTGGGTACAGCAGGTTCAAAAGTGCATGAGGTTTGATGTAGTAATGGGGTAACCAAAGGTCTTGTATTCTAAACTTAGGAATTTGGACTTTATCCTGACGTTAAAAGGGAAATGGTGCATTTTTAAGCCAAACTGTGGAAGGCAAGGTAAGTGCTTAAAAATGAATTAGAAAGAAACATTTAAGAAAGTGAGACCAGGACAATTAGCCACATTCCTTCATACAAGCAAACTAGATAAAACTCCCTCTCCCAGACTTACTCCCTACTAGTCACGCTAGTCTCACCTCCCTGTGTTGGTCCTAACTCTACCACTGTACCATAATGTTAAGGCAAGTGAACTAGAAATCAGAGATTAAAATTTACCCTAGGGAGTCAAAACAAGAAAAAACATTGCAAGTCAAAATATGCTTTAAGAAAATATTTTTTAATATCCTATTTAATATAAACTGAAGAAGCAACTTTATATCAGATCCATTCTTAAATCCCTGAAAACAAGCATAGCAGTAATATACATTAAGAACTCCATATGGCCCTAACTGGTTTGGCTCAGTGGATAGAGCATCAGCCTGCGGACTGAAGGGTCCCAGGTTCGATTCCAGTCAAGGGCATGTACCTTGGTTGCAGGCAGATCTCCAGTAGCAGATGTGCAGGAGGCAGCTGATTGATGTTTCTCTCTCATCAATGTTTCTAGCTCTCTATCCTTCCCTTCCTCTGTAAAAAAAAATCAATAAAATAAAAAAGAAGAACTCCATATGTTATATACTAAATATATAAAAAACCATATTCATGAGCAATTTTGATTACCAGAAAAATGCACATTAGATTTATTCCCATTAAAATAAGACACTAGAAATGGATGGCTCATTGACATGCTAGTAATGATGTTCCTATCTCTCCTCCCTCTCCTTCCTCCCTCTGAAACTAATAAAAACATATTTTAAATCAATTATGAGAATCATTGATTGGCTACCTCCTGCACACCCCCTACTGGAGATCGAGCACGCAATCTGTGCATGTGCCCTAACCAGGAATGGAACTGTCACCTCCTGGTTCATAGTTGGATTCTCAACCACTGAGCCAGGGCAGCCAGGAAGCAGAGGATTTGATACACTTGAGGACATGATGAACAAAATAGAAGATTAAGCCAAGCACAAGAGAAAAGGATTCAATAAGAGACACAGCAAACACCAGATGTATGAGGATGCTGCCAGTTTAACACGGCTTACTGTTTTACAGAAAATATATTTGCTTTTATCATCAAAAAGAATACATTCTAACCCGGACAACATGGCTCAGTGGTTGAATGTCAACCTATGAACCCGGAGGTTGGGGTTAGATTCCTGGTCAAGTCACATGTCCAGCTTGTGGGCTCAATCCCCAGTATGGGGTGTGCAGGAGGCAGCTGGTCTCTGATTCCCTCGCATCATTGATGATTCTATTTCACTCCCATTCCTTTCCTCTCTGAAATCAATAAAAATAGATTTTTTAAAAAAAGAATACACTCTAGGAGGAACCGAGATGGCGGCATAGATAAACACCTAAACTGCTGCCTTGCAAAACAATTTCAAAACTACAACTAAAAGACAAAATGTCTATCACCCAGAACCACGGGAAAGCTGGATGAGTGGAAGTTCTACAACTAGAAGGAAAAAGAAAAGAGCAATGAGACGTGCACAAGCGCTGAAAAGCTGAAGTATGGAGGAGCACGAATCGGGCAGGCGGCGGGCGACTGGGTGCACTGCTTTTTTCAACCTCAAGGGAGACAAGCTCCCGATTACTCTGAACTCATTTCTGGGGAGACGCTGGGGACCCAAACTCCTACGGGGAGAAGCTGGACTGTCTGCCATCGGGTCAGAAAGTGAGGGTGGCTTTCTTGCAGAGGTAGGTGCAGCAATCATTGTTTACTGCGCTGGGGCACAGGATGCGGGGACTTGGAAACGCGGAGATGCAGAGACAGCCGACTGGCAGCCATCGCTGTTTGCCATGCCCTAACCGAGTGACTCCCTGAGACCCCGTCCCACACAATCTACAAACCCACCCAAGCTCCACGCAGTGGCTTTTGTGTATAAATGGTCTGCCCTATTGCAGCTTAACCTAACAAACTGCAGCTCTGGTCAGACAGCTCCAAAAGCTCCAAACCCCAAGCAAAGAGGAGAAAACTGTAGTTCTCAGTGTAGCTCCTGCTGGGTGGCCTCAGACAGTAGCTGACCTGCACCCCATTGCAGATCCAAAAGCTAGTGTATCTAGAGGTCAGTGTGAGATGACTCCAGATTTCAACTACTCACATCCATAAGTGACACATTCAAGAGGCAGACTCAGAGAGCACCAAAGCCCCACTGAAACAAGTCCTGCCCCATAAGTGTGTCTTCAGCCCAGCAGTTCTTCCATTATAGACACAGCAGGTCCTCACAGCCAATTGGCCTGGAGGTCAATTCCTCCCAGTGTACCAACAGCAATCAAGGCTTAACTACACCAAGACTTTGCACTCAGCCCACCAAGGGGTGCACCAAGAGTGTCCACCTCAGGTGATAGGCTGAACCACTGGTCACCTACCACAGGAAACCACTCCATCAACACAGGGAAGCAGCAAAATGCGGAGACAAAGAAACATGTCACGAATGAAAGAAATGGAGGAAAGCAAACTACTGGACATAGAGTTCAAAACCACAATTATAAGGTTACTCAAGAATCTTCTAAAAACCTCTGAGGAACGTAGTGAGACCTTTAAGGATCTTAATGAGAATGCCAAAAAAAAATGGAAAAGGACCAGTCAGAAATGAAGCATACACTGTCTGAAAAAAAAGAATATACAGAAATTCAACTGTAGATCAAAGGACCCCAAGAATCAAACCAAAGATCTGAAATATGAGGAAACAAAAAACACCCAACCAGAAAAACAAAAAGAAAAAAGGAATCCAAAAATATGAAGATAATGTAAGGAGCCTCTGGGACAACTTCAAGCATACCAACATCTGAATTATTGGGGTGCCAAAAGAAGAGAGAGAGCAAAATATTGAAAACCTATTAGAAGAAATAATGACAGAAAACTTTCCCTACCTGGTGAAAGAAATAGACTTACAAGTCCAGGAAGCACAGAGAACCCCAAACAAGAGGAATCCAAAGAAGACCGCACCAAGACACATCATAATTAAAATGCCAAGGGCAAAAGACAAAGAGAGAATCTTGAAAGCAGCAAGAGAAAAACGGTTAGTTACCTACAAGGGTGTAACCATACAACTGTCAGCTGATTTCTCAACAGAAACTATGCAGGCCAGAAGGGAGTGGCAAGAAATAGTCAAAGTGATGAACAGCAAGAACCTACAACCAAGATTACTCTACCCAGCAAAGCTATCATTCAGAATTGAAGATCAGATAAAGAGCTTCACAGGTAAGAAAAAGCTAAAGGAGTTCATCACCACCAAACCAGGATTACATGAAATGCTGAAGGGTATTCTTTAAGAAGAGGAGGAAGAAGAAAAAGGTAAAGATAAAAATATGAACAACAAAAAGACAACAAATACATACCTACCAACAAGTGAATCTAAAAATCAAGTGAATAAAAAATCTGATGAACAGAACGGACTGATGAATATAATAGAATCAGGGACATAGAAAGGGAGTGGACTGACAATTCTCAGGGAGAAGGAGGTGTGAGGGGTGTGGGAAGAGATTGGACAAAAATCTTACACCTATGGATGAAGACAGTGGCGGGGGGTAAGGGCATGGGGTGGTGTGGGGAATCAGGTGGAGGGCAGCAATGGGGGGGAAAAAAGAGGAACACCTGTAATAATCTGAACAATAAAGATTTATTTTTAAAAAAAAGAATACACTCTAAAATAATAATAAAAAGTACAGTATAGTAAATATATATGCCAGCAAGTCTTTTATTACCATTATAAAGTATTATGTACAGAAATATGTGTGCTATACCTTTATATGACTGAAAGTCAGTGGGTTTGCTTACACCAGCATCATCAAAAACATGAATAATGCACTTCACTATGACATTATGACACCCCCAGGCAATGAGAATTTTTGAGCTACATTATAATTTTATGGAACCTCCATTATATATTCAGTCCTTCATTGTCCAAAATATCGTTATGCAGCACTTGACTGTATACAGAATATTCCATCCAACAGCAGCAGATCTACATTCTTCAGAAGCACACGGAACTTTCTCTGGGATATATTTTTGTTAGGCCACAAAATAAGTCTTAATAAAATTAAGGTTAAAACCATATCAAGCATTGTTCCCAACCACAATAGCATGAAACTAGAAATCAATGACAAAAAGAAAATGATAAAATTCACAAATATGTGGAGCGTAAACAATTCCTGAACAAACCAATGGGTCAAAAAGAAACAGGAGAGCATTATGCTAAGCAAAATAAGCCAATCGGAGAAAGATAAATATCACATGATCTCACTCATATGTGGGATACAATGATCAACAGAATTTGATGAACAAGAATAAATCCAGAGACAAATGGTAGGGGAAAGGAAGGGTTAGAGAGCAACCAAAGGACTTGTATGCATGCATATTAGCATAACCAATGGACACAGGCACTGCGGCGGTGGGGGCTTGCCCGGGGTGGGAATGGCTGTGGGGGGTTGGGGGTCAATTGGGGGTAAGGAAGAGATGTAAAACTTTAGACAATAAAAAAATAATAATAATAAATAAATAAATACCTTGAGAGAAGTCAAAATCCTATATAATAAAAGCTTAATATGCCAATTATTGAACCAGGAGTTCGACCACTCACTACAACATGCACTGACCACCAGGGAGCAGCGCGGAACATGGCGGGTGCTGGTGATGCGATGCTGGCAGTGGGCGGCAGTGGAGACATGCTGACCACAATGGGCCCCTACGAGAATAGGACTGCAGCGGGATAGTGGAGCAGGTGAGCAGGTGGCACCAGGACAAGGTGGGTGGGAGTGGGGCCCAATCACCCCACCGATCACCCCGCAGATGGTGCCAATGACAGCGGCGGGGAGACCAGCCCTGATCAATCGCCCCACAGATAGCAACCAGCGGCCAGTAGGCCCTGATCGCCCTCCCGATCGGGGCCGTTCCCAGGCTAGGACAGGGAACTGGGGTGAGTGGTGGCGACCAACCTCCCGTAGTGCCTAGGTTGGGGGCTGTGACCTCTCACTGGCTACCTGGGGGCAAAGGTGACGGGCACGGAGATGCAGTGAGAATGAGGGTAGCCACTGAGCTCACTCTCACTCCCCTGCTATCCTCTCCAGGGACACCAGGGCTCGTGTGCCGGGGAAGCCCCTGTGCTCAGGTGCCGGGCACCCACGAGTAGCCCACTCCACACCCACGTGGCCTCTTCCAGGTATGCCGGGCAACAGCCGCCAGGACAGCAGGGGCCAGACAGGCTCCCTGTCGGTTCACGCAGAAGCCAGTCTACAAGGCCGGCCAAGAGACAGCACACTGACCACACGGCTTCCGTGCAGCACTGGTGCCCTGGCCTGCAGCATCTGGCCATGCTCACCACATCTCCGCATGGGGACTCGGACACTGTAACTCAGTCAGAGGGGGGCGCACAGGGGCATGAGGGCCCAGGTGCTCCCCATGACCCAGAGTTCAGCTGGGACCTGCCCTGCCATGCCAGACGCTCATGCTTCGATCACCGGTCAGGCCTAGGGACCACACCCATGCATAAATTTCATGCACCGGGCCTCTAGTGGAAACATAATTATCAAAACCAATAGGATGCAGCAAAAGTGGTTCTAAGAGGGAAATTCAGTGATAACACCTAGATAACACCTACATTAAGAAAAAATATCTCCCCCACTGGCATAGCTCTGTGGTTGAGCATCAACCTATGAACCAGGAGGTCACAGCTCGATTCCCAGTCAGGGAACATATGTTGGAAAATCTCTCTCTTCTCCCTCTCCTTTCCTCTCTGAAATCAATGAAAATATACATTTTTAAAAACACACAAATAAATAAAGAAAATGTGAGATATATATCCCATATAATAAAGAGGTGATATGCAAATTGACCATCACACCCTTGCACAAGATGGCCACCCCCGTGTGGTCATAAGATGGCTGCCACAAGATGGCCAGCAGGGGAGGGCAGTTGTGGGCAATCAGGCTAGCAGTGGAGGGCAGTTAGGGGTGACCAGGCCAGCAGGGGAGGGCAGTTGGGGGTGATCGGGCCAGCAGGCAAGGGCAGTTGGGTGGGACCAGGCCTGCAGGGGAGGGCAGTTAGGGGGAACCAGGCCTGCAGGGGAGGGCAGTTAGGGGTGACTGGGACGGCAGGGGAGGGCAGTTTGGGGCAACCGGGCCAGCATGGGAGAGCAGTTGGGGGAGACCAGGCCAGCAGGGGAGCAGTTAGGCATCAATCAGACTGGCAGGGGAGTGGTTAGGGGGTGATCAGGCAGGCAGGCAGGCAAGCAGTTGGGAGCCAGCAGTCCCAGATTGTGAGAGGGATGTCCGATGCCCGAGGGGTCCCAGACTGGAGAGGGTGCAGGCTGGGCTGAGGGACACTCCCCCACCAGTGAACAAATTTTGTGCACCGGGCCTCTAGGATACACACACACACACACACACACACACACACACACACACACATATATATATACTGTACACACACAGTGGAATATTTTTCAACCTTTAATGAGAAGGAAATCCTGTCATTTGGAACATGGGTGAACCTGGAAGGCATTATGTGAAATAAGCCAAATACGTAGTATCAGTTATATATAGAATCTTAAAAAAAAAAAGTCATACTAACAGAAAAAGCAGAAATGTGGTTACCAGGACTTGGGGGGTAAGGGGAGAAGTTTAGTAAAAGGGTACAAACTTGCTGATATAAAATAAATAAGTTTAAAGATTTAATATATTACAGGGTGTGACTACAGTTGATAATACTGCATTTTATAATTTAAATTTGCTGAGTAGAAGTTAAATATTCTCAGCCTAGAAAGGGTAAATATGTGTGATAGATGTGCGAATTATTAACCCAATGGGGGAATACTTTCACTACATATACATATATCGTCACCACATTGTACATCTTAAATATTTTACAATTTTGGCAACTGTACCTCAATACAGTGGTGGGGGGAAGGGGGAAGCACTTTGTATTTGTCCCTAGTTCCTGGGCTTTGTCCCATTTCCTCTAAATCCATGGAATTTCCCAAGTGAGCGAGGGCCTGGATGGTTTATGCTAACAAGGTGACTCATGGTGTCCCCTAGAGTTTATGCTAAGAGATGACTCAGGCCCTAGCCCATTTGGCTCAGTGGATAGAGCGTTGGCCTGCAGACTGAAGGGTCCTAGGTTAAATTTCAGTCAAAGGCGCCTACGGACTGAAAGGTCCCAGGTTCGATTCTGGTCAAGGGCATGTACCTGGGTTTCGGGCACATCCCCACTAGAAGGTGTGCAGGAGGCAGCTGATCGATGTTTCTCTCTCATCAATGTTTCTAACTCTCTATCCCTCTCCCTTCCTCTCTGTAAAAAGTCAATAAAATATATTTAAAAAAAATAAAAATAAATAAATAAAATAAAAAAAGAAAATAAGCCTTATTAAAAAAAAAAATTAGTCAAGGGCACATGCCCAAGGTTGCAGGCTCAGTCGCCAGTGGGAGGCGTGCAGGAGGCAGCCGTTCTATCTCTTTCTCCCTCTCCCTTCCTCTCTGAAATCAATAAAATATATTTTAAAAAACAACAAAACAAAAAAATAGATGACTGAGGATGGGGCTGGCCCCACCAGAAAAGCCAGTGATTAAGAGGGCTGGGCTTTTGAGCCATGTGATATCAGCCCAACCCCCTTGAAGGGGGCTGGAGATCAAGTTCAATGACATGCCTAATGAATCAATCAATAACACCTACATAATGAAACCCCAACAGAAGCTCTGGACACCAGAGTTTGGGGGAGCTTTCCTGGTTGGCACACTGAGTACTGTCACACATTGCTGTGCCAGGCATATGGCATGTCCTGACTCCATGGGGTTAAGACAAAAAAGCTTCCATCCTCCCAAACCTCACTCCCTGTGCCTCTCCCTTCGACTGCTTCCAATTTGTATGTGTTTGCTAAAATAAAAGTATAATTGTGTTCTGTGCGTCATTCTAGCCAATTAGTAAACCTGGAGGATTGTGGGAACCCCCAAATCTGAAGCCTTCTGAGTGAGGTTGGCCTCAGGACCCCAATCCTATTGTGGGCGCAATCCCCAGTAGGAGTTGTACAGGAGGCAACCGATCAATGATTCTCTCTCAACATTGCTGTTTCTATCTCCCTCTCTCTCCCCCTTCCTCTCTAAAGTCAATCAAAAATATATTTTTAAAAAAAAAATCAATGATGAGAATCATTGATTGGCTGCCTCCTGAATGACTTGGGATCCAGCCCTGACCAGGGAATTGAATCGTGACTTCCTGGTTCATAGGGTCGATGCTTAAGCACTGAGCCACACCAATCGGGCTATTTTACTTTTTTAAAATATGTTTTTATTGATTTCAGAGAGGAAGAAAGAGGGAATAGAGAGAAACAACAGTGGTGAGAGAGAATCATTGATCAGCTGCCTCCTGCACACCCCACAGTGGGAATCCAGCCTGCAACCTGGGCATGTGCCCTGACCAAGAATTGAACCGTGACCTCCTGGTTCATGGGGTCAATGCTTAGCCACTGAGCCATGCCAGCCAGGCTCCAATATTTGAGGGGCAGCAAATGTGTGGTTATGAATGGGTGTTTGTTTTTTTCATTTCAATATTGGCCTGGCTAGGAGTTAACACAGACACATTCATAAGACAGGCATATTTTCAAACTGATCCAATTTTTCTTTTTCTTTAAAACCCAAGAATATTTCATGAAATCACAAAATCGGTATATCCTTTGCCTCCAAAATTTAACTTTTAGAAATTTACTCCGTAGAACTATGCTTTAAACCTTGTGAAAGAATACTCCATCTTCTCTCCCCAATGTCTAGGCCAGTACCTGGGGCAGGATGATGCTGAATGACTTTCAGGATGAATTGAATCAATCCAGAGAACTTGGCAATAATACTCTATTCTAAATACTACTTTAAAACGTAATCAAATGGCAAATATTCCAAAGAAGATCAATGTCTAAAATATACTAACATGATGGAATATTCTAAAACTGTTTTTAAAGACAAAGTTGAGCGTCCGCCTATGAAATTGAGCTGCCATCATAAAATTTCATCGTTCCAAAGGCTGGAAGTCCAAGATCAAGGTGTCAGCATTTTCCCGTGAGGCCTCTCTCCTTGGCTTGCAGATGGCTGGCCTGTCCTCTGTGTTTGTGTACCCCTGGTGTCTATGCGTCCAAATTTTCTCTTCTCATAAGGACACCAGTCAGACTGGATTACAGTCCACCCTAATGTCCTCATTTTAACGTAATCACCTCTTTAAAGGCCCTATCTCCAAATAATAGTCACATTTTGAGGTACTGAGTACTGGAGTTGTAATATATGAGTTTTAAGGGGACATCAGCCCATGACACTATTGTTCATGCATCACACCTGCAAAAATAAAAATAAAAAATGGACATTTCCTATCCAGGACAGGAAGTGACTAGTTCAGGCAAGACTGGCCATGAGTTGGTAATTGTTGACACAGATGGGGTGGTCAGGTATTCATTATACTTTAATGTACATTTGCATATGCTTGTCATTTTCCATCATAAAAGGAAAGGGAGGAAGGAGGAAGACTGGGGTGAAATCCATACCTGTGCTGGGTATCTGATAAGCATGTTGGCTATTTTCTCCGTAAGAGTGACAGTCACCCGCCGAAACCGGTTTGGCTCAGTGGATAGAGTGTCAGCCTGCAGACTGAAGGGTCTCAGGTTCGATTCCGGTCAAGGGTATGTACCTGGGTTGCGGGCACATCCCCAGTAGGGGGCGTGCAGGAGGCAGCTGATCGATGTTTCTCTCTCATCGATGTTTCTAACTCTCTATCTCTCTCCCTTCCTCTCTGTAAAAAAATCAATAAAATATATTTTAAAAAAAAAGGAGTGACAGTCACCCAACCATTAATATTGGTGCTATCCATCATTAGAAATAAAATTAGCAACTTTTTCTCTAATCAGCAATAAGTATACGTTTTAATTTTTTAATTTTATATTGATTAAGAAAAACACATTGAAAAGGAGTAGGGAAAGGAAAGGTAGACATAATACTGACTGATGTACCACACCCACAGCTTAACTCACTTAATCCATTCCTTGGCCCATTTGTGAGTCGAGTCCTTCCTTTGCCCTTATTCCTCACACGTGGTTGACTCTATTACTTAACCCCCCTTGCAGTTGGGTGTGGCCACATTTCACTGATGGGGAAGAGAAGTGTGCCACTCACATGGAAGGCCCAAGCCTTAGAACCATGAGCACACCTTTCCCACACTCTCCTCTTCCCACCCTTAGAACCTGCAAGAGGTAGCAACCCAGCTTCAACCGAGCAGACCACAACAGGAGACTGGCCTGGGTCCATGCATACAAATCACCTGCAGACCTTGTTAAAATACAAATTCTGAGTCACCAAGCCTGGGGCAAGGCCTGAGACTCTGCATGACTCCCATGCTCTAGGTCAGCGGTGGCCAACCTTTCAGACTTCACAGACCATCGGTTGGTGACCGCTGCTCCAAAGTTTTCCTTAAAACCAGCGGTCGCCAACCTTTCGGACCTCGCGGACCACCGGTGGGCAACCGCTGCTCCAGGTGATGGCAATGTGCCTAGCCTGCAGACCACACCTGGGGCAGCAAATCTCTAGGCAGAGCCACCCACCGGAGAAGTTGTCGTCTCTGATACTCAGCGATGGTGGTCATATGATGAGCAATGGAAGACACACCAAAAATGACCCAAGCAGAAATAGCCTGCTGGCCTTTCTCTCTTGACCCACACAAAGTTTAACTCAGACCTATGATTAATTCCCAGTTTTAAAGTGCAACTAGCAAATGAATACAGAGACAGCTGCAGAAAGATTACTTAAGTGTGTGCAATGTGATATGAGCTGGCTGGATTCTATCAGAAACAGTATCTGACACCCTGAGTCAGAAACGGAGTGTAAACAGTGAGCTCTCCAAAGGCAGTCACTGCCACAGCACAGGACGGTGACCGCTGGCCTAGGAGTAGAGGACAAGGAGGTCACAAGTGGGCCTGAGGTTCACACAGGCCCCCACCTGCCATGCTGTTCTTCAAGGGAGGCCCATGTGAAAGGTGTTTACTGTCCAAGACCACAGCTATGATTAACAGGTTATTCGTCTCTAAAACCTCAGCAAATATTTCCATCACCTCAGCCCTCAATATCCCAGCAATCCAGTGTTTATAGAACCTGCATACAAATAGCACCATGTTTTTTCCAATTTTGCAGGAAGCAGATGAGAACTTGGCGGTAACTCCCCAAGGACACTGAGCTGCTCTGGAATGCAGGGAAACTTACTTGGGTTAAGGTTTAAGTTTACTTAATTGTATGTTCCTTTTCTATTTACATAACAGACATGGGGCCTAACAGAAACAGAGCACACAGTGTGATGAGGCTTCACATAAAACTGGAGGATGGAAACTGGATTCCCTCAGGCTTCAGTCACCATTAGTCAAAAACCTGAGCCCAGCCGCCACGGTCAGTGGTTGAGCATCGACCTATGAAACAGGAGGTCATGTTCAGGGCGTATGCCCGGGTTTTGGGCTTGATTCTCAGTAGGGAGCATGCAAGCAGCAGCCAATTGATGCTTCTCTCTCCCTCTCCCTTCCTCTCTCTCTAAAACCAATGAAAACATAGTTAAAATAAAGAAAAATGCAATAATCTTTCTTCCTGTTATCCAGAGTTAAGGAAGAAAAGCTAATTCTAAATCATACACTTTTATATTTGGTCAATACTATGTCAATGGGACAGATTTTAGGAAAATTCCATTTCATTCTTTGAAGCATTAGTTCAATTGTGAATATGAAACCACTTGAATAGCTGCAATTCAGAAAGAACAAAAACATTCTTTGAAAAGCCTCTACACAGCATCTATTAAAGGGCTTATTTGGTCAAAAGTAAATCAAGAGGGGAAAACTCCATAGCGAATCTCAGGACCTGCTAAAACAGCTTTCTTAATAATCTTGGAATCTTCTCTATTTGCTTTAAAAAATATTTCCTCTAACCACAAAAGCATACAGAGGTGAAAAAGAAAAGCAACTGAAAACAACACAAACAGGTTTTGTCAGACAGCAAAGCGAATACTATGTGAAGATATTTTTCAGATAGCCCATCCCTCCCAGGCCCATCCTGTCTCCCACAGTCCTAAACCAACCTGTGTGCCCTGAGTGCCAATTTCAAGCTAATCAAGTTCTCTCCCGAAAAACCTCTCTGCTCCCCAGCCCTCCATGGAGGTCAGCTCATCAGAAGGAGTGGGGGATGAGGGAATACAGACCACCCACACCAGCACACGCCAAAAGAGCCAAGGACAGTGAAAGGGCAAATTCCCCAATATTGAGCTGTGTAACCCAAGAGTTACACCTCCTCTTTCTCCCTCCAAAGGGGCAGAGCTAAGTGAAGCAGCCCTCAAACCATAGCATGTTGCATTAGTGCCTTTATTGATTTTTTTTAAAAAAAGGATGCAACCCACAACTCACTTTTTTTTGTAACCAGAAATCTCAACAACAGGACTGTAGGAAAACAGGAATTATGATATTCACTAATCCCCATCGGCTCCATAAGCACTTGCCCATCATGTAAAGGGCACTCTTCTACATTCTAAGCCACAGATCGAGTCTCTTTAATGGACCTCACATTCAGGGAGGGAGGAGAGAGATAAGCAAGCTAAAAAAAAAGGGGGGGGGGAGACCAAGATGGCGGCATAGGTAAACACCTAAACTGCTGCCTCACACAACAATTTCAAAACTACAACTAAAAGACAAAACGGACACCATCCAAAACCACAGGAAATTTGGCTGAGTGGAAATTCTACAACTAGAAGGAAAGAGAAAAGCACACTGAGACTCAGAGGAGCTGCAGGAGGCAGAGGTACAGAGGCCCGTGCGCGCGAAGAGGGCTGGCAACTGAGTACACGGCTGACTTTCTCAAGTGGAAGGGAGACAAAAGCTCCCAACATCACTGAACTCCAGTTCCGGGCGAGACTCTGGGGACCCAGACTCATTCAGGGAGAAACTGGACTGTCTGGTAGCGGGCGGAACTCGAGGGCGGCTTTTTCTCAGAGGTGCCTGCAGCAATTACCACAGGACACTAAGACACAGGAGTCTATTAGGGCAGAGCTGACAGGAAACCAATGCTGTCTGCTCCACCCTGAGACTCTGCCCCATCCAAGCTGAGCACAGAGGCTTTTGAAAATCTTGTCTCATAAGGGTGTCGCCAACATAGAAGTTCTCTCAGTGTAGACACAGCTGATCCTCATAGCCTGGAGGTCAATTCCTCCCAGTGATGCCAACAACAATCAAGGCTTAACAAGACTGTGCACACAGCCCACAAAGGGGTGCACCAAGAGTGTCCACCTCAGGTAACTGGGGAGGCTGAGCCACTGGGCCCTATAGGACACCTAGCACACAAAGCCACTCTATCAACTCAGGGAAGCAGCCAAAATGCAGAGACAAAGAAGCAGATCACAAATAAAAGAAATGGAGGAAAGCAAATGACTCGATATAGAGTTCAAAACCACGGTTAGAAGGTTTTTCAATAATTTTCTAGAAAAGGCCGATAAATTTAGCGAGACCCTCAAGGATATGAAAAAGGACCAACTAGAAATTAAGCATACACTGACTGAAATAAAAAATATTATACAGAGATCAAACAGCAGACTAGAGGATCGCAAGAATCAAATAAAGATTTGAAATACAAAGAAGCAAAAAACACCCAACTGGAAAAACAAAAAGAAAAAAAGAGTCCAAAAATATGAAGATGCTGTAAGGAGCCTCTGGGACAACTTCAAGCATACCAACAACAGAATTATGGGGGTGCCAGAAGAAGAGAGAGAGAAAGATACTGAAAACCTAGTTGAAGAAATAATGACTGAAAACTTCCCCCACCTGGTGAAAGAAATAGACTTACAAGTCCAGGAAGCACAGAGAATCCCAAACAAAAGGAATCCAAAGAGGACCACACCAAGACACACCATAATTAAAATGCCAAGAGCAAAAGACAGAGAATATTAAAAGCAGCAAGAGAAAAACAGTTACCTACAAGGGAGCACCCATATGACTGTCAGCTGATTTCTAAACAGAAACTATGCAGGCCAGACGGGAGTGGCAAGAAATATTCAAAGTGATGAATAGCAAGAACCTACAACCAAGATTACTCTACCCAGCAAAGCTATCATTCAGAACTGAAGGTCAGATAAAGAGCTTCACAGATAAGAAAAAGCTAAAAGAGTTCATCACCACCAAACCAGGATTATATGAAATGCTGAAAGGTATTCTTTAAGAAGAGGAAGAAGAAGAAAAAAGTAAAGTTATGAACAACAAATACATATCAAGAAGTGAATCTAAAAATCAAGTGAATAAAAAAATCTGATGGCCAAAACCGGTTTGACTCAGTGGATAGAGCGTCAGCCTGCAGACTGAAAGGTCCCAGGTTCGATTCCGGTCAAGGGCATGTACCTGGTTTGCGGGCACATCCCCAGTGGGGGGCGTGCAGGAGGCAGCTGATCGATGTTCCTCTCTCAT
The DNA here is from genome assembly GCA_026230045.1 of Corynorhinus townsendii. NCBI lineage: Eukaryota > Metazoa > Chordata > Mammalia > Chiroptera > Vespertilionidae > Corynorhinus > Corynorhinus townsendii. The sequence goes on along the minus strand of JAPDVU010000003.1, from coordinate 44,771,982 downwards.
TGATGTTTCTAACTTTCTGTCTCTCTCCCTTCCTCTCTGTAAAAAATCAATAAAATATATATTTTTTTTAAATCTGATGAACAGAATAAACTGGTGAATATAATAGAATCAGGGGCATAGAAAGGGAGTGGGCTGACAATTCTCAGGGGGAAAAGGGTGTGGGGGGTGCAGAAAGAGACTGGACAAAAATCATACACCTATGGATGAAGAGAGTGGGGGGGGGGCAGTAAGGGCAGAGGGTGGGGTGGGAACTGGGTGGAGGGGAGCTATGGGGGAAAAAAGAGGAACAATTGTAATAATCTGAACAATAAAGATTTATTAAAATTTTTTTAAAAGGTTCAAAACAATGATATCCACAGAAAATAAAATAGGGAGATATGGCACCCTGGCCAGGTGGCTCAGTTAAGTGGAACATTGTCTCATACACCAAAAGTTGGAGGGTTTGATTCCCAGTCAGGGCGCATACCTAGTTGCACCTTTGATTTTGGGTCAGGGCATATACTCGGGCTGTGGGCTCAATCCCTGGTTGGGGCACATGAGGAGGGCAACTACTAGTAATCGATATTACTCCCTCTCTCTCCCTCTTCATCTCTCTCACTCTCTCGCTCTCAAATCAGTAAATATATCCTCAGGTGAGGAAATTAATTAATGTAAATACATCCTATATAATAAAAGCCTAATATGCAAATTGTCCCCTTGGGCAGTCATTCAACCGGAGTTCAACCCCTTGCTATGACTTGTGCTGACCAACAGGGGGTGGCACGGAACATGGCGGGCATCAGAGACATGCTCTGACCTCTTGGGGGCAGTGGGTGATGGGAAAGAGGTGTGGTGAGAATGTGGGGTGTCCACTGAGTTTGCTCTCATTACCTCTCCTAACCTCCCCCAGGACACCAGGGCTCACACACCGGGGGTCTTCCGGGTGAGCCAGGCCACAGCCACCGGGACCACAGGGGCCAGTCGGGTGCCCCATTGGTTCGCCAGGGGAGAGCTTCCATGCAGTACCACTGGGCAGCCCAGAGGCCCATGCTGCGCCCCGGCCCACGACATCCAGCCAAGCTTACTGCATCTCCGCATGGGAATTCAGGCGTGGTGACTCAGGTGGAGGGGGGTGCACAGGGGCCTGGGGGCCCAGGTGCTGCCCAGGGCCCAGAGGCCAACTGGGACCTGCCCTTCCACGCCAGATGCTCGTGCTTCAATTGCCAGCCAGGCTTAAGGACCGCACCCACACACGAATTTCGTGTACCAGGCCTCTAGTAAATAAATAAAATAGGGAGACATGGCTAACTCCAGGGGCAGCTACTTTATATGGGGTGATGAGGCAGAGCTCCCCGAGGAAGCCAGGTGTGGCCCAAGGCTCAAAAAACAAGACCAGTCAGTGTGTTCCAGGCACAGATATCAGCAAGTGCAGAAGCCCTAAGGCTAGAGCACTTACAGAAAAAGCCTGAAATGGGAAGTATTTCCCAGTAAATCAGCAGAGATAATAGACGGAGGTCCTGCAGATGGGACTGAATCAGGGAACCAGGGAGAGATGTCTGGGCTTCAGATCCTGGAGGAGAGCAAACTTGGCTAGTATCTTCCACTCAACTCACAGGGTTAATAATAATTGAGGAATAAAAAAACTGGATCAGATTGGAACTGGACCAAGATCACACAGCCGTTCACCTGCCAAAACAGCCACCTAGAGTGCGAGCTCACCCGAGCAACTGGCTTCCTCAGCCCCTGGTGGCTGTCTCAGCAGACCCCAAGGGTATAGAGAGCCACCAGGCCCCTCAGAGTCCTCAGCCCACTCTTTCTCCCTGCCTGCCCCAAAGGCACTGGGGTCAGCTTATTGTGTAAACTAGGTAATGCGGTGAAGGGCTAAGTCATCTCAGAGACCTTCCAGCCTCTGCACCCAGGACTTCCCTGGTTCGCGGAAAGCTCACCAATGCCTCCTCACCTTGCTCTCCCCGCCTCACACCTCCCAAGTAAGTGCTTACCAACAACTGCCTTCACTGGCTACACTCACACACCTTTAGGTAAGGTCTCACTAGCCACTCGAACTAGACCACAAATGCGAGACCTTCCCAGTGACTGTCCATGTTCGCCCAGCTCTCGCAGCCCAGTAGACCAACCACCCAAGACTCCCACCACCTAGCCTGCCAGGTGTCACCCCAAGAACCAAGCCCTCTCCCTGCAGCATACACAGCCATCATTCTTCCATACAAAGCACAGGTCGGGGGTTATGTTGTGAGGATACCTGCTCAAGTGGGAATAGTAATAGGTATTCACTAGTCAATAGTCTTGATACACGTTTAGCAAATACTGACATCACCCTGTCCAGTTCCTGAGCATGCTCCATGGCTTGGGGGGAGCATTTTATGGAATATGAACTTCAGCTCAGTTGGTGTGATAATGTTGTTATTTTATTATCCAACCTCCCCAGGTACTCTTAGGAATAAAATGGGGTGCTGTTAATTATTACAATGTGGTTAGGGGTGGAGTTAGAGCCACCTGGTACAGGTGAAAAGAAAAAAAATTTTTAACTTCTTGAGAAGTTTACCCTTTTGGGGGGAGTGCAAGAAGGGGGGCTGCTACACCAAATCATTTCCTTCCCAAATAAAAAGACAAGTACAGCCCTAACCGGTTTGGCTCAGTGGATAGAGCGTCAGCCTGCGAACTCAAGGGTCCTGGGTTCGATTCTGGTCAAGGGCATGTACCTTGGTTTGCGGGCACATCCCCAGTGGGGGGTGTGCAGCAGGCAGCTGACCAATGTTTCTCTCTCATTGATGTTTCTAACTCTCTATCCCACTCCCTCTCTGTAAAAAATCAATAAAATATATTTTTAAAAAAAAAAGACGAGTACAACCCACACAGTCATGGCCTGTTCGGAGACCCAGATGCAATAAACACAAGCCCCACCCCCCCACCCCCACTTTCTCTACAATCTAACCAAATGCTACCAGGGGTCCTCAAACTTTTTAAACAGGGGGCCAGTTCACTGTCCCTCAGACCGTTGGAGGGCCGGACTATAGTTTAAAAAAAAAAAACTATGAACAAATTCCTATGCGCACTGCGGGCCCGGGACGAGTCAGCCGCTAAGCAGGACAGGCAGCGGCACCTGGTGGGCCGGATAAATGTCCTCGGCGGGCTGCATGTGGCCTGCGGGCCACAGTTTGAGGACCCCTGCATCCATCAGGAATCAGGGGACACTTCAGAAATAAAGACTGGGCCTGAACATCGACACCAGATTGCTAGTCCTAGAAAAAGAAATCATCCCTTAGTGAGACACACTTTTGGAGGTGCCCGCTTGAAGGTGTTTAAGGACAGGAAGATTTCTGCAGAAGCTGAAACACAATGTGGTTCCACAAGCACACCTGTTCCACGAAGCCGCTCCTGCGAACACATGTCTAAATGTAACTCCCTCCTCCACCTTCCAAAGATCTTTGCAGGGGATTTCAACACGTGAGGCTGGGAATCAGACAGCCCTGCCCCCCTCCATATACTAAGTTGTTTTGCTTTGGGCTCAAAATTTAACCTCTGCACTTCATTTCCCTCAGCTGGAGGCAGTAACCTCTCTGCACCTGTTCACTCAGCTGGAGACAATGAAAGTGAGCACTTGGCAAACTGCTTATAAATGTTAATCATGGACAGTAGCATTCTACCTTGCTTATAGGAATTTGCATAGTAAGACAGAAAACTGTTCAACAAAGTCCCAGCAGGTGCTGGAGTGGTCAGAATGGCTGTGCCCAAGATAAGGGGGACACAGCCTCTGACTTCAGAGAGGGATGGGAGCTGGAAAAGAGAGGGGGAGAGGAGCAAGGGCCTCCCCCTGATCATAAACCAAAATCTTCAAAAGCACCAAGTGTCATTATGTGTAGATTTTTGTGGAAACCAGTAAATGAGGCTGACTTTCTGAGGGGGAGAGGGGAGAGAAGAGAGTTGATGAGAACACAGGAGATGGCAGAGAGGCCCAGGGACGTGAGCAGAGAGCACAGAACAGGCAGGACTTGTGGACAGGACCTCAGGCCAAGCTCGCCAGCTCCTCAGAGCTGCAGGGCCCAGCTGAGGTGGCTGCCTGGTTTCCTGCCCTGTGGCCACCACCCTGGAAGGACAAACAGCCTCACTCATGCCCGCATTCTGCACATGCTTGGCAGGGTTCTTCTTCAACAAACAAGGTGCTGCATCAGTGTTTCTAGCCACCTTTTACTTCCTTAAAATGCTTGCCAGGAATTCTATCTAAATATGTGAGAGGGAGAAAACCATGGAACTTAGGCTTTTAACCAGACCTTTGTGTGGCCCTGGGCTAGTTTTCCACCTGTCACCACTTCTTAAAGTAAAACTTCCCAAGAGAATTAGCCTAATGTGACAGGGAATCAGGAGGCTGAGCTGCTCAGTTGCCCTGAAAAATTCAATTTAACTGGCACAAACCTCACCCCCCTCGCACACTGCCTTTTCCATGACCCTAGGTCCTAGGACATTCAGTAGTAGCTGCTGTTTTCTCATTTTGTCTGCCCTCAATAGAAACGCCAATTCCCAGAAATGAAAGGCCATTAAAGTCCCCTTTCTATGTTTGTGAGTGGGCTCCTCGGTAGGGTTCCTTCCTGTTGCACCTCATCCTTCCTGGAAAGGTTTCTTAGAAAAATGTGCCTGGGCTACAGGAAAGGAATCCCTCCCGAGGAACACAGCCTTGAGGAATTTCCCTTCCAAAGACTTCAATTAATTCTGAGTGGCTCCTGGCGGAGATTACCAAAATCCACTGGAGGGACTGATTTTCTCTTTCTAACTTTTGTCTTAAGGAAAAGCTTGGACTACATTATATTCTAAATGGGGAGAGGGAAGGAGATTGAGTTTACCTGAGAGAACAATAAAGCCACCTTTTTTATTTAATTTTTTTTGGCTATTAATACAGGATACACTGAAGACTTGTATGGGGTTTTCCCAAAAGCAAAATAATTTGGTAAATTTGCATATAAACTGTAAAAGAGAAAGTTCAAAGCATAAGTCTGAGTTACCTCATAGCCTGAAAGAACAAAACGGCTTACCCTGGAGCCTTATGCCAAAGACACGCCCACCTGGTGCTGGGGAACCAACAGCAACAATGAGTAATCTATTTCAACAGCAAGACTTATACTTGGGACGCCCAGTCTGCCTGTCCAGGGACAGATGCTCTCCTCCTAAGCAAAGCACTCTGAAGGGTTTTGGGGATTGGGGCTCCACATCTGAGTTTTAGGGATTTTCCTGAATTCAATTCAAAAAATGAGGAGGCAGGTCTATAATGAGGTCGACTAGAGGCGATCAGAATCCTTGGCAAGTTCAATCCAATAGAGGACAAACTACAATACAGAGCAGCTCTGATCCATGGCAACCAGTGGCACCAACTCCAACAAAGACTTCTAGGAGGCAGGTGGGTGTTTTAGCTGCTCAGGCTACCATAATAAAGTGCTACAGTTGGGGGCGCTGAAACAACAGAAATCTATCCTCCTAATTCCAGTCCCACAGGCCAGAAGTGTGCGATCAAGGGCCAGGCCTGGAGAGGGAAGTTGCCAGGAGGAGCTGTCTTGAGCAGCTTCAGCCACATTGCTCTGGCAGAAGTAATAACATCACCTCAAAGGGCTTCACCAACAGTGACCCTGTTCTTGACATGAATTATACTTCTCTTTGCTGCTTTCTTTCTTCTTAATTTCTGTGGGACAGTTACTAACAGGTCACTTCTCCATTCCTCAGCGATGGATGTTACACATTGCACTGTTTCCTCATCAAGCCCGGCCGACCTGCCCTGCCTGCTTGGTTCTCAGTGGGGGAGGAAAATAAGTGTATAGAACTTTATTCATTTTTTACACTTAAAATGTAATTTTTGGAATACACCATGAGCAGGTTTAATCTTCTCAACTTGTAGAAGAGGATACTGAAGCCCAGAGGGGTTAAGCGTCTCACCTGTGGTCATAACTAACAAGTAAGTGCAAGATCATGGACTAAGACCTGGATCTTCTGGCTCCAGTCTGATGCTCTCTCCATAATACCCAGCTTGCTCCTATCTAAAGTAGAGGTGTCAGCAATTCCAAATTAGAAAAGGGGCTACTAAAAGGGTCCAGGGATGAGTATCTCCATGATGCCTGCACAAAGCAAGCCCCCTTCCTCCCCAATCACTTGCCAAGTCCCCACAGGGATGAATAAGCCCCACTATGCCAGCTGGTCTCATGCTTTGAGAGGAACCTGGAAAGACTAAAGCAGTAACTTAAAATTACTGAATACGCCTATTAAGTGCAAGGTGCTCAGCTAGGTGCTGAGAGATAAAGATGTAAAAGACAATGGTTTCTGCCTTCAAAGAGCTAGCAACTTATTTTTAAAAGACATATGAATAAAGACTTAACGCTTGATCATTTCAAACAAAAACATAATAAAAGAGTGACTTTTGCAGCAATCCCCACTGTACCCATTTGCTGAGGGCCGAATATGTAGCAGTCACTTATAGGTACTATGCCAGGTAACATCCATTAAGAATGCAGTATCTGTTTTACAGATGAACAAACTGTGTTGCTCAATGAATACTCAAAATTTGTAAAAATGCCACTTTCAGATTCTGTGCCAATGAGACCACTCCAGGCCCACCCTAAAGTTCTACGCCACAGATAAATCTCCCTTTTGCCAATTTAAAACAGGACAGACACCTTTCACACCATCAAAAAAGATAAGGGAGGAAGGAGAGGAAGGGGAGGGAGGGGAGAAGGGTATACATTGCCTAGCTGAAGAATCCTTCAAAAGGAGACATTCAAAGAAGTAGTCAATTGAGTTTATGACATAATCTGTCACGTCTTGCCAATAAAACACACTAATGAAAGTCTGCAAATAAAAGCAGTTTATTAGGTGAGCAATTTTATATTCACGAGCTTTTAATTGACAAGTGTGAGATTTCCACTCAATTACCCTCATAATCTCAATGAATCTAGGCATCCTTGTCTGATCAGGATAAGGACATAAAACAGTGACATGGAAGCTGAAGCTCATGCTCTGTAATCTGTCAGACCTGACTCAATCCAGAGCTCCACTATGTCCTACCTGGGTAAAATGAGGACAATGCCAGCTGCCACAAGAGGTTGCCACAGAATCCAAGGACCAAGTATCTTTAAGATATCTGCACAGGACAAGCCCCCTTCCTTCCCAAAAGGAATGAGCAAGCCCCACTGTGCTTATCCTTTGAGAGGAATCAGAAAAGGGGTGGGGATAAGAACAGTTCAGAACCTTGTCCAGAAAAATGGAAATATGCACAGCACAGAAATGTGTTTGCTTTTTATTCAGTGATGCTTAGTCTTCATTGTACATCGCATAGGAAACCTTTTAAAAATACTGATGCCAGCCCTAGCTGGTTTGGCTCAGTGCATAGAGCATTAGCCTGTGGACTGAAAGGTCCTGGGTTCGATTACAGTCAAAGGCACATGTCTGGGCTGTGGGCTCCATCCCCAGTAGGGGGCACACAGGAGGCAGCTGATCAGATTCTCTCTTATCATTGATGTTTCTGTCTCTCCCCCTCCCTTCCTCTCTGAAATCAATAAAAACATATTTTTAAAAGTAAAATAAATGCTGATGCCAGCACTCTACTCCCAGAGACAATTCAACTGGTGTATGAAGGAACCAGGTGCTCGAATTCTATGGCAGCCCAAATAAAATTCAATCATAGTGAAGGCTGAGAAACTTCTGTGTATTAACTAATTAGAACTTAAGAAAAAATAGAGCTAACAAGCTTAATAGAAATCATACCCATCAATCGTTTGAAGGAGGCAATTTGGAGTATATTTATGAAAGATGGCACCAAGGTTCAGCTCGTGTTCATTAAGAGGAAATTATGTCTAACCAACAGGGGGGTGAGGGCATGAGGGGAGAGGGGTTGGGGGGGGGGGGGGGTAATGGGGGGATAAGGGCACATATATAATACCTTAATCAATAAAGAAACAAAACAAAACAAAAAAAGAGGAAATCATGCCAAACTGACCTCAATTTTTTTTGTAGTTTCAGAATGACTGCCCAACAGATACAACACCTCTGGTCTCCCATAAGACAGATGGCACGACCTCTCCCAACACCTGTAGACAAATTAATCTACTGCCCACTGTGTTCATCAGCAGATCAGCCACAACTTAGAAAACATCTCCAGGACCTGCCCTTTCTAGTGGTCAGACTACAAAAGCACTCAAATAACTTTTGAATAGGCAACAATAAGATACTAAACTTTGACATTAACAAAATGAACTTAAATAGGGATAAAAGAGTAGTTTGGGGATACACCCCACAGACAGTGAGGTCAGTTGACTGTGTGTCCAAATATCTCCACTGCTGCTGATGCCCACATTTTATCTCCAGCCCAGACTTTTTCCCTGCCGATTCATGACCAATTGCCTACTCAACCTCTCCACTGGAATGTGTAGCAGGCATCTCCAACTCCATGTGGTCAAAAGCAGACTCCTGGACTTCTCCAACCTGTTCCTCCTACAGGCGTCAGCATCTCATCTAACAGTGACTCCATTCTTCCCTAGGTTTGCTCAGGCCAAACCCATGGAGTCAACTTTGACTCTCTTCTCAAGTCCCACACTCTATCTAGCACCAAAGATGCTCAGCTTCACCTTCAAATAAGCTCTTCCCTATATCCTACTACTCACCACTGTCTTCCTACCATCCTGGTCAAAGCCATTATCATCAGTTGCCTGAACTGCTGTGAAATCTCCTGGCAGTCTCCCTGCAACTATGTGCTCATGATTTTCCTTACTTTAGTCCAGCCTCAATACAGCTACCAGATTGATCTTACTAAATCCTTAGCAGACTATGTTACATCTCTTCTGAAAAGTGGTCCCACTTGGCCAACAAGGTCCTCAAAATCTCTTCTTGCATTGGCCATTCTCCTTGCTCACCTCTGTGAAGCTCTCGCTGCCTAAAACTGCCATCTCCCTTCCCAGTACATACACTCACTCCTAACCCCTTTCCCTGACTTTAAAAAAGAAAGATTACATGGGGAAATAGGCAAAAGGAATAAGAATGGGTATGCAAAATGGGTACTACAGGCACGGGGAAGTAGGCAATGTGGGCTGGGGCGGGACTCCATTGTTTGAGCAACCAGATTTTTAATCTTTCCATGATAATAGGCAGTTCTCAATGAGAGTGGACCTCATTCAAGGTTGACTCCCAGGTCCCAGGGGCACACAACTCCCAGCCAGGTTAGAATGTAATAAGAACAAAACAATCAATGTTAACAGAGCACGATTATTATTTCTTATAATATAGCTAGTCCCCGGTATTCTACTTCTGCCCCTAACGTGATGGCCCTGAAAAGGCAGAATAGTTACAAGATCTGCCTCACCTCATCAGAAAGGTCCAATTGTGTGAGGAATGATGGAAGGTGATGCTCGGAAAGCAAATTCTGCAGGATCCTAAATGCCGCTTAGAGATTTACTCTTGAGTGTAACAAGAAGTTTTTAAGCAGGAGGATGGCACGGACTTTTAAGACAAAGGCTGGTAGCAGTAAGACCCACTGAAAGGAAGGGAAGCCAAGAGTATAAGCTGAGGTGGGAGCAGGGGCATGTTTGAAGTTGAATCAATAGGATTTGATGTCAGCAGATGAGGGTGAAGAAGAACTGACAGGTTCACATCTTAAGAACTGGGTGGATAGCGATGCTAAAATCCCACAAGGCAATTCAGAAGGCAGCATAATGAAACACAAGAAAGCATTCTTCAGATGCATGCATATGCAAAGAGCATATCCATTCACTGACATGACTTTTAAATGTCTCCTGGATAAAGTCAGCATATTCACTTTTTTGTTCAGTCAACCAGCATTTACACTGCTGGCTTCCATGGGTGCTAAGGATATGCGTGGAATCCCAGCAGGACCTTGTGACTGCCTAAGAATGTGGCTCCTGACAAGTTGCCTGGCCTCTTTAGACCTGGATTTCCTCAATTATGAAGTAAGTATTTCACAAGATGCCTGCCTCATAGGATTGCTTGAGGATTCAATGAGACAATAAATGTAAAACAGTGAGGAAAATCCTGAGCCCAGAGGAAGCATTCAAAAGATGTTAATGATTATCAGCATTGTTATCTAAGCAGATCCACCTCTGAGGACTACCTGCCAGCCTAAGTGCCCTCAAGTAACTTAAAACACAGATTCCACACATCCCACCCAGACCTGCCACAACCAGGATGATCTGGGGGGAGGATGGAAACAGGTCTGCGTCTACATTATTTAGTAGCATATGAGAGAATACTGCTGAAGTAGATAAACATGAGTTTTAATATCTGAAGAAAATATTAAGCTTAACCTGAGCTGACTTCCATTTTCAGTTATTTCTATGTCTGTACATAATACAGGCATACCCAGAGATACTATACTGGTTTGGTTCCAAACCACGATAGTGAGCCATAATCTTTTTTGTTGGCAGAGGATCTTGTCTTCAATTTATTAAAAAAAAAAAATGCAATATCTGTGAAGTGCAATATAGGGAAGTGAGAAAAAAAAAAACAGGGTACACCTGTACAGATCAAGAGAGCTCATAAGGATTAATCTTTAAATGGATCTACCACTTATCTTCCCATCTTCAGATATCCTTTGGCCATATGAGGCCTTAACTCTGGGCTGGAGTTGCATTTACGAACCTCTATTCTTCCAATTTTAAGGCTCAGATCACTTGCATGTAGCCACACAGAATTTGCAGCACTGAAGATAAGACCTGAGTCCAACCTGTTCAAAAGCCCAGACTTTCCCACTGCCTCTACTGGCCTCTACCTCTATGCTACCCATCAACACAAAAACACAAAATATCTGCAGGGGCTTAGCGCTCACATGAAGAGGAAACGCACAAAAGCATCCTCCTGGTAAGAGGGACACGGTTCCAGGTCCCATTGAAAAGTGGCAGGTGTGACTTGGGATGAAGGCTCACGCTGTACAAGGAGGCCCTGTGCTCCACACCCCACAGAGCAGGTGTTCCCTAGGAGATACACAGGAGAAAGAGGAGTCCCTGGCAGGGGTCAGAAAGGCAAATTATCTACTTGACACAACTGAGTGGACACTAGTTCACACCTCCCAGACAGACCAGATGCAGGAATATAAAGACATACACACACACACACACACACACACACACACACACACAAAATCAAGAATAAACCACAGGCCCTAGCTGGTTTGGCCAGTGGATAGAGCATTAGTCCATCGACCTATGAACCAGGAGGAGGTCACAGTTTGATTCCCAGTCAGGGCACATGCAGGCTCAACCCCGGTAGGGGTTATGCAGGAGGCAGATGATCAATGATTCTCTCTCATCACTGATGTTCCTCTCTTTTTCTCCTTCTCCCTTCCTCTCTGAAATCAATAAAAACGTATTTAATTTAAAAAAAGAATAACCCATAGTAGATACCTATAAAATTTGTTACGTTGTTTATTTCACTGCAGGGATTTAGTAGGGAACTAGTAGTAAATTTCAATACACCTTTGGGATGTTCTACCTCTTGTTTGCCAAAACTCATCAAATTAAACCTTAAGAAAGAGGAACAGGCTAAGGCCGGAGAAAGAGCCCTGAAAAAGCCGGAAAAAGCTCTCCCAGCCTCCACCTACCGTTGGATTTCCAACTGTTAACAAAGAGCAAGAGGTATTCCAAAAATGGTGCAAAAAGCCTAGTTTAAAATTAAACATTTCTATGCATTCACAAGAATATATAGAGGGCTGAAGACAGCCAACCTCTGTAAGCCACCCTAACACTCAGCCATTTGCATTTCTCCCTCATGTCATCAGCTTTCTCTGAGAAGAGTCTCCAGAGAGTGTGTCCTGACACCAGTGGCAGTCTCCACAGCAGCATTCGCTTTCCTGGGCCAGCTTCAGGGGAGGGAGCACTTAACCACTCTGGTTTGCCCGAGGCATCTGGCCCAAGCCCTCCTAAACCCCCATTTCTGGGAACAGGTCCTTCATTGCTACTCCCCAACCTGCTGACCTCTGGGATAAGGGTGGACAGAAAAATACAGAGCACAGAGCACGCACACACTCACGCACAGGTTGCCCAGTAGGGGAGAGGGCTATCACCAGGGAATCTCAGGAGAATGGGCAATCTAGTGCCCAGCTGGACACAATTCACAAGCTTTGCCATTTATTTCCAATAATGGGGAAGAGGAAGAATTATTCAATAAACCATGATGGGAAAATGAGTTGTTTGGGGGGAAGGGGGGGGCTATTTCATATCAAACAGTAAAAGAAGTTCCAGGTGCCTTTATTGTTAGAAATGACACAAGAAAGCTAAAATGCTCATGGAGATTTAGATGGTGCTGAGATTTTTTAAGAAGAACATTACCAAAGCTCAGTTTAATGAACAATATATATAAGTTTTAAGATACTGAACTAAATAAGGGGCAAATGAAAATCTGAAAAAATATTTTAAGCCCTATTACAAATAAATTCACATTAAAACTAGTGTTTTTAATCTTTCTACTTAGAAAAATAATTTGTGTACTCAAAGTTGACAATGAGTGGTTTAAGCATATAAACCACTATTAAGAGGGCAAATTGGTCAAATCCTGTTAGAAAACAATTTGGCTTTCCACCAGTTGCTCTACTTTCAGAAATATAGAAAAAAGGAAAGATGCAAGAAAAATATGACCGTGGATGTACATTACATCATCGTACACAGAAACAAGCTGTGTTCAACAGAAGTGAAAGACTGCATAAACATAACCATGAAATAGCCTATTTTGAAGATTAATGCCATAAAGAAATGTTAGCCATAGGAATTAAGGGATCAGGATCAAAACCAGTTTTATAGAAAAGATGTGTGCACCCTTGGGTGTGCTTAAAGAGGTTTAAAGAGAAGGCTTAAGAGACCGCCAAAACATCAGCACCTGTAACTTGGCTAATAGAACTAAGTCATCCTTTTCCTTTCTTCTTTTTCTATAGTTTGGGATTTCTTCTTGTTTGTTTTATGTTACCTTCTAATAGGTTTTTTGGAATTTCTTGCAGAAATAGAAAAACATACATTCTTTTAAAAAATCCACAACAATTGTCCAAATGTGCTGTGAAAACACCAAAACCCTGGTAAGGTCATCTGTAGAAAAGTCAGTGACCTAGTTATTGGTATCTTTAAGATAAGTAGCTACAAGTTTACAAGTTTAGAATGCAGATGACATTTGAGAAGTTGAAAACGTGGTTGTTGTTCTCTTCAAGGTGGGCCTTGTCTCTAGGCAGCACTTCCTCTTTGCTGGGCTCATTTTGGCTTTCACGCCTGCAGCCAGAGGGGTACACGAGAAAATCACTAAGGTGCCCCAGACTTTTAAAATTGTTCAAACTGCAGAAGGTAAATAAATACAGGATAGCAACTGTGATCAACAATTGACTTCACAAACACTTGCCTTTTTTTAAACTATAATACTGGAATGACAATGGAGGAGTGGCTTAAAACAGAGAGTCAGTCTCAGCTTTCCGTGAGAATTACCTGAGGTGCTAGTTTAAACCCTAATTTAAACTAGAGTTTCAATTTTACAGAATTGTTGTGGAATGGGTACTGGAGAACTTGCATTTCTAACAAAGCTCCCTGGTGATGTGGATGAGGCAGATGTGGATGCCATACTCGGAGAACAGTTGCCCTAAACTTTAGGACCTAAAGGAAGGTAATAGATGTTTCCTGTGGCCCGACCACCTCACAACTCCAGTCCGTAAGAACAACAGTGCGTTTAGAATGCCTTCTCCACGGATTTAAGAACAAGTATCCCAACAGAAGCAGCTCAGCACAGCAGTTTGGAACACAGGCCAGGACACTAGGCTGCCTGGTTTGGGATGCTGCTCCACCACTTACTAGCTATGTGATCCTGGGCAACTCACTCAACCTCTCTGATTCAGTGCCTTCAGGAGGAAAACAGGTAACTGCTCCTTCCCCTCCAGCAGGGAAACCAGAAATGAATGCCTACTCAAGTCATTCAAGAGAAGTCCTCACCTTCCCATTTCCATGTACAAACATTTCCAAAATCCACAAATAGGAAGTGCTTCCAGAGTGCCTTGCCCTGCTTGAAGTTAAGGAGATGTTTGCCTCCTTTGTTATAATTTATAATAAGCAGACATATCCTTCTTCCCCTTTCATTTAGGGAAGGGCACCGAACAGCCAAGGTCTGTTCCACACATGCTGAATACACGGCAATCAACGCCAGTGCAAGAGGATCCCCTAGGAATCTCTTAGGATGTGTGGGAAAGATGAAAGGAGGGTTGGGGTCCAGAAACAACAGATCTAACAATCAACCAAGTGTGATTCAAGTCCAAGGGTTCAGGCCCACCTAGTTCCTAGAGCCAGCTCCTAGAGGTAAAACTTAAGAGCTTCACCTCCGTGGGCAGACTTTCACCTGAGTGTGTCCACCCAGCTCAAGGACCTTTCAGTGGTTTTAGGACCATAGGACTCCCGGAAGAACCAACTACCTGCATCAAGACCCTGAACTGCTTCCCTAGAGGCTAGAGATCCCTATAAAACCTAACCCCATTGTAGACCTCAAAGGTGGAAGTGGGTATATTCGCAATTGGAAAGGGGCTGGTCAAGGACGTACTCCAGTCATGGCTATGTATGTCTCAGGCAAAAGAAAACCGTGTTCAAGTGTCTCCAATCTTTAAATAAATAATAAAGCATTGTTAACCCACACGAAATTTGCCACAACTAAGTACTAGGACACGCAGTGTGAAACATACATGAAGAGAGAGGGTAAGAGACAGGCAGGGTCCCGGTCACTATTGGGAGATGGCAATGGTCCAGGGCACTAATTTGGCTTTGGTTGAAGTGTGAGATCAAGCAAGCTTGCAAAGAAAGAGAGAGAGAGAGAGAGAGAGAGAGAGAGAGAGAGAGAGAGAGAGAGAGAAGGAAGGAAGGAAGGAAGGAAGGAAGGAAGGAAGGAAGGAAGGAAGGAAGGAAGGAAGGAAGGAAGGAAGGAAGGAAGGAAGGAAGGAAGAGTGTAGCTTTAGTTCAGAAGTGCAAATCCCTGAGCCTCAGGGGGGAAAGCCGGCTAAGGTTGGCGGGTTGGGGAGATCCAGTCTGTTCTCCCACGGGTCAACCTCCTTCTTCTCCTCCTCCCAGGCGAGCGGCACGGCAGGGAGACCCAGCGGCCCCACCATCAGGACTCCGGGTCCCCCTCCGGGGCCTGCTCGCGCCCGCCCCGCTCTCCAGGGTGCCGGCGGGAAGCACGCGGCCGGCGTGGAGCGGCCCCGTCCGCAGCCAGAAGCGCCGATGGAAAGCGCTCCCTGGTTCAGGCCCGGTCCCCACTGCCAAAGACAGGCGCACGCGGAGGCGGGATGACAAGCTAGGGCGAGGGCGCTCACCAGAAGAACACGCGCGAGCAGAGGTTGGCGTTCTGCAGCGGGTTGGGCTTCACCTCCGTGTACACCGGCAACATCTTGCCAGACGCGCGGCCGCGAGCCGGGGTGGCGCTGCTCCGGCGGCGATGTGTCCCCGCTGCTCCTGGGGACGCCGGCGGGGATGCTGGAGCTCTAGCCGCCTCGCCGGTCCGCTCGGCTGGAGGAGCAAAGTCACCCGCTTCCGGGAGAAGAGCCCAGTGGCCCGCCCCGTCCCCGCCTCCAGCGCCCAGGCCGCGTAGCCGCCACTGCTGCTGCAGTCCCCAACGCCCCCGCCTGGAGCCGGGAGTCGGAGCCGCGAGGCGACTGGGTCCACGGGAGGAGTGGGAGGCCGGGCCGACGCTGCTGGGGGACACGCGCTGATGCGAGGCGAGACCGGGGCCGCTGTTGAATGGCGATGGTAGGGGGACCACGAGCCCTGTGCCCGGGTACCAGAGGTCCACGGGCTCACACCTGGTCGCAAACTTTACGGAGTTTGTGCTCCGACCTAAGGCACCAGCTAAGTAGAGAAGGAAGGCGCCAGCTTTGCCCGCCCCCGCTGCTCAGAAACGCCCCCTCGGCTGCGTTTTCGGAAGACCTGCAGAAAGCTGCCAGATGGCCCCAGCCGCCGCCTTCTAAGCTGGCTGTCGGCTTTGGGACCAAACAAAGGTGCTGTGGGAGGTCCTCCAACCTGAGAGCGAATATTTGACCTGGACAACACATTATCTTTGTAGAGCCGCAACACCTAAACAAAGGTAACAACATTAGAAGAACTCAGAATTTGGAAGTTGAAAGCATGCTGTTGTCTCACGGGTTACATTATGCTGAGGACCTCTGTGAGCTTTTTGCTGCCCTCTTAGATTGGGAAAGGAGTATGGGGAGAGAGAGAGAGTGCATTGCGATTGAAAAGGGGGTCACATGTTAACTTGACAAGCTCAAGGAAGGCCTGTGTGGTGGCCTTGCAACCTCAGAGACCTAAAGTAACCACAAAAAATGGTCTGAAATTAAAATTCTTTTAATTAAAAAGCAGTCTATGGTGGGTAGTCATGTCCTAGGCCAGTATCTTCCCTGACAAAGATCAACTTTGACCTTAACTGAGCCTATTGTCTTTTTGCATCTACAATAATATACCTTTGGAATGTTAAGGTAACTTCCCCTTTCTCCCCCTTCCCTCACCCCTGACCCTCTCAGGGCACAATCAATGCACCTGGGCAGAGACCACAAAATCCCTCATTGCTATTGTTACCCTGTTAATTGTTGACTGTTAACTAATCTGTACCCACCTATGTAAAAGAAGCTTGTATCTGTCATTTTACTTTTTTTATTTATTTTTGTTGATTTCAGAGAGGAAAGGAGAGGGAGAGATAGAAACATCAATGATGAGAATCATTGATCAGCTGCCTCCTGCACACCCCACACTGGTGATTGAGCCTGCAACCCAGGCATGTACTCTGACTGGTAATCAAACTGTGACTTCCTGATTCATAGGTCGAGACTCAACCACTGAACCACCCCAGCTTGACTCATTTTACTTTTTATCCAATCCCAGAGGCTTCCTCCACTAATCTATTGCCAATGGATTTCATGTAAACCACTTAAGTCTCTTCTTTTGATTGTGATGTATAAAACAATGTGCAAAACTGCCATTCTCTGAAGCACTATCTCAATCTGTTGAGATTCTGCTTCCCGGCAATTGTCTAGAGTTTGGCTCAAATAAAAACACAAAAATTCTGTACAAGGTTCAAATGTTTAAGTTAATAGCATTATGATTTCTTTCACCCTGTTCTCAGAACCTAGAGAAGAGTAGCAAGTGGTACATGCTTTTTTGAACACCAGTCATGTGCACTTCTGGGGTCCTTACCTCACTTTTTTTTTAATATGTTTTTACTAGAGGCCCAATGCACAACATTCACCCAGCCTGCACCCTCAGCCCAGCCTGCACCCTCTCACAGTCTGGGACCCCCGTGGGGAGCGGGCCTAAGCGGGCAGGTGGACATCTCCTAAGGGGTTCTTAGCGCTGCAGCTTCTGGCTGAGTGGCACTCCCCCTGTGAGAGCACACTGACCACCAGGGGGCAGCTCCTGCATTGAGCGTCTGCCCCCTGGTGGTAAGTGCACATCATAGCAACCAGCTGTTCCACCATTCGGTTGATTTGCATATTAGCCTTTTATTATATAGGATTGATTTCAGAGAGGAAGAGAGAGGGAGAGAAATAGAAACATCAGTGATGAGAGAGAATCATTGATTGGCTGTATCCTGCATGTCCTTCACTGAGGATCAAGTTCACAACCCTGGCACATGCCCTTGACCGGAATCAAACCCAGGCCTCTTCAGTCTGCAGGCTGATGCTCTACCCACTGAGCCAAACCAGCTAGAGCCTTACTTCACTTTTAACTGTGATAATGCCTGAATCAAGAAGGTATTATCCCTATTTTACAGATGAAAAAGATCAGGTTCAAGGACAAAACTTGTCCAAGATCTATCCTGGCCAGTTTGGCTCAGTGGATACAGTGTTGGCTTGTGGACTGAAGGGCCCTGGGTTCAGTTCCGGTCGAGGACACCTGCTCAGGTTTCAGGCTCATCTTCAGTATCTCCAGTGTGAGGCATGCAGGAGGCAGCTGATCAATGATTCTCTCTCATCATTGATGTTGCTATCTCTCCCTCTCCCTTCCTCTCTAAAACATATATATATATATGTTGTTGTGTTGTTTTTTTTAAATGTGTCCAAGGTCTTGGAGTCAGTAAATGATGAAACCTGCTTGAGACTCAGCTCCACAGACCAGCATGGTCTGGATAATCAGTGTAGGATATAGGCCTCTGTGATCCATCTCCCACATAGTCAACAGGGTTTTTTTTGTGGGTTTTTTTTTTTTTTTGCCACGTGATAGAATGATTTATTAGAACAAATTTCATGACAAATCATATAAAATAACCATTTTCTAAAAGATACCCACAGACCACCTGAGGACAAATCCAGAGGAGTCTCCACGGAGCCGAACAAATAAGTTCCTGAGCCGAAACTGGTTTGGCTCAGTGGATAGAGCATGGGCCTGCAGACGGGTCCCATGTTTGATTTGATCAAGGGCATGTACCTGGGTTGCGGGCACATCCCCAGTAGAGGGCGTGCAGGAGGCAGCTGATCGATGTTTCTCTCTATCTCTCTCCCTTCCTCTCTGTAAAAAAATCAGTAAAATATATTAAAAAAAAAAAAGTTGCTGAGCCCAGGTGGGGGCTGGAGGGGAACACGTCTATGAATAAAAAAAAAAAAGTGTACTGCGACCCCGGGGTGGATGCGTGTGGGGAGGGCCTCGTGGCCGGGATCCGTGGTCACCGCGTGTGTCTGGGCGTCTGCGGGGAAGGCATGGGGCATGTGGGGTGGGACCAAGATTCGCACCTCCTCTGAGGGACTCCGCAGGTCTGGGGCAGGGGGGAGGGGTGGGGAACGCCAGGCAGGGATCCCACTGCCACTCACACACGTAAATATCAGGAGGGGCGCAGGCCACGCCCAGGTGCCCAGTGTAAACAGCCACGACCCCTGTGGCACATAGTCAACTTCTAATGGAACCAGTTACTGAATTTCCCCAGGGCACACAGAATGGAGGGAGGAGGGAGGAGGATATAAGAACAAAGAAATGTAGACAAGAGGCAACATCATGGTGGAAACCCTTGAGGCACCTGCCTCGACTAGACAGGGTGAGGTGGAGATAACTAGAAAAAGCCCGATCTTTTTAAGTGGCCCAATGTGAGACAATAAGACCTAGGTGAGGTGTGAGGAAACAGGTGACCCCATGTACTCAGCCAGAGAGGAACTGGATAAATAAGCTGTGATTGCTACTCCATGTATGCCAGTACAACCAGATGGACACCGGCTCTCCAGAACATATTAAAAGTCTCATTTTCGCCATACTTCTGTCTCCGAGTCTGTTATTTGAATTTAGACAGGTGAGCATTTCTCAGTCAGTGTGCATGAAAAGTGCCCAGAACCCACTGGTTGAAATTGGACTGTCAATAAATCAACAAAGACAAGTGCTGGTGAGGATGTGGAGAAAAAGGAACCCTCGTGCACTGCTTGGGAATGCAGACTGGTGCAGCCACTGTGGAAAACAGTACGGAGATTCCTCAAAAATTTTTTATTTTTTTTTAATATATTTTATTGATTTTTTACAGAGAGGAAGAAAGAGGGATAGAGGGTTAGAAACATCGATCAGCTGCCTCCTGCACACCCCCTACTGGGGATGTGCCCGCAACCAAGGTACATGCCCTTGATGGGAATCGAACCCGGGACCCCTCAGTCCGCAGGCTGATGCTCTATCCACTGAGCCAAACCAGTTTCGGTACCTCAGAAACTTTTTAAATGGAACTCTCATTCAACCCAGTAATCCCACTTATGGGAATATATCCCAAGAAACCAGAAACACCAATCAGAAAGGACATATGCACCCCTATGTTCACAGCAGCACAATTTACAATAGCTAAGATTTGGAAACAGCCTAAGTGCCCATCAGCAGATGAGTGAATTAAAAAACTGTGGTACATCTACACAATGGAATACTATGCTGCTATAATAAAAGGAACTTTTACCATTTGCAACAGCATGGATGGGCCTGGAGAGCATTATGCTAAGCAAAATAAGCCAGTCAGAGAAAGATAAATATCACATGATATCACTCATATGTGGGATATAATGAACAACATAAACTGATGAACAAAAATAGATCCAGAGACTAAGACAAACTGATCAAACCGTCCAACCTCAGAGAGAAGGCAGGTGTGTGTGTGTGTGGGGGGGGGGGGGGGTAGAGATCAAACCAAGGACTTGTATGCATGCACATTAGCATAACCAATGGACACAAACACTGGGGCCATGGGGGCTTGTCCTGGAGGGCAGGAGTATGTGTGTGGGGGGTCAATCAGGGAAAAAGGAGTAACACTTTAAACCAGTGGTCGGCAAACCGAGGCTCGCAAGCCACATGCGGCTCTTTGGCCCCTTGAGTGTGGCTCTTCCACAAAATACCACTTTCGGGCGCACACATACAGTGCGATTGAAACTTCGTGTCCCATGCGCAGAAGTTGGTTTTCGGCTCTCAAAAGAAATTTCAATCGTTGTACTGTTGATATTTGGCTCTGTTGACTAATGAGTTTATCGATAACTGCTTTAAACAATAAAAAAAAGAAATTGGGCTGAAAGAACAAAATCTTGGACTCCCACCCATAAGTCTATTTATTTTGTGTCCTAAGCACCTTCTCTTCCCTTCAACTCTAAATAAAAGATCAGAGGTACAAGTTCATGATGTTTACAGAATTACTTTATTATTCTACTAGAGGCCCGGTACACAAAATTCATGCAGGGGGGTGTCCCTCAGCCCAGCCTGTACCCTCTCCAATCTGGGATCCCTCTCACAATCCAGGACTGCTGGCTCCCAACTGCTCACCTGCTTGCCTTCCCGATTGCCCCTAACCGCTTCTGCCTGCCAGCCTGATCACCCCCTAACCACTCCCCTGCCAGCCTGATTGATGCCTAACTGCTCCCCTGCCAGCCTGTTTGCCCTTAACTGCCTTCCCCTGCAGGCCTGGTACCCCCCAACTGCCCTTCCCTGCAGACCCAGTCACCCCCAACTTCCCTCCTCTGCTGGCTAGGTCACCCCTAACTGCCCTCCCCAGCAGGCTTGATTGCCCCCAACTGCCCTCCCTTGCAGGCCTGGTCCCTCCCAACTGCCCTCCCCTGCTGGCCATCTTGTGGTGGCCATCTTGTGTCCACAAGGGGGCAACCATTTTGTGTGTTGGAGTGATGGTTAATCTGCATATTACTCTTTTATTAGATAGGACAGAGGCCTGGCACACAGGTGGGGGCCAGCTGGTTTGCCCTGAAGGGTGTCCTGGATCAGGGTGGGGGTTCCCTTGGGGTGTGGGGAGGCCTGGGCGAGGGACCTGTGGTGGTTTGCAGGCCGGCCACACCCCCCGGCAACCCAAGCAGAGTCCCTGGGATCTGGGATTTATTTATCTTCTACAATTGAAACTTTGTAGCCTGGAGTGGAGCCAAGCCTTCTGCTCACTCACTCCATGGTGGCAGCCATTTCTGTTGGGATTTATCTATCTTCTATAATTGAAACTTTGTAGCATTGAGGGGAGGCCTGGGCCAGCAAGGGCAGGTGGAAAGCTTGGCTTCCTCCATTCCTGGGGAAACCCAAGCCTCCCTCCTGCTCTCTTGCAGCCATCTTGGTTGGGTTTATTTGCATATTCTTTTCTAATTGGCTGGTGGGTGTAGCAGAGTGATGGTTAATTTGCATATTACTCTTTTATTAGATAGGATGATAATTACTCATGTGCCTTGGCTAAAATACTTTCAGTTGTGCAAGATGAGTAAGTTCTACAGACCTACTAGTGGTTTACAGAAATGTGATTATAGTTGACAACAGTGTGTATTTGAAATTTGCTAAGGGAGTAAATTTTGAGTGACCTCAACATAAAAAAGGAAAATGGTTAAGACGTTAAATGATGAATATGTTGACTGGCTTGGTTGTGAATATTTCACAATGTATATGTATAGTAAGTATGTGGTTGTACAACTTAAATAAATACAAATTTTAATTGTCAGTTATACCTTAATAAAACTGTAGGGGGGGAAATAGCTTTTAAAGAAAGCCTGACTGTATTCAAACATATTTTATAAGGCAAAATGTTAGTAATTTTTAAATGATGAGTGGTGGGGTGGGTATTATACTTTTTAAAATTTTTATTGTTGAGATTATTACAGATGTCCCCCAACCCTCCCTTTGCTCCCTTCACCCAGACCCTCCCCCCTAACCCCCTCCCCTATCTCCCTCTGGCTTTAACCACATTGTTGTCTGTGTCCATGTGCTATGCATTTATGTTCTTTGGCTATTTTCTTCACATTTTTTCATACCCCCCCACCTCCCCTCTTATACTATTTTCTTGATATTTCATGTATGTTTGAGAATTTCAATTACAGAAAGGAAGATAATTAGAACTGAATATTATAAGAAATCTATGATTATTCAATTACCTATCTTTATATGTTAGCTCTTTCTCAGATAATGCAGTCTATAAACCTAAATAATCAGCCCTTACCTGATTTTAAAGTTCTCTTAGAACTTCCCTAAATTTTCCAGCCCTGTAACTCAAGCATATCAAACTCACAGCCCGCCCACCACATGCAGCCCACAATGAATATTTTTGCGGCCCAGACAATATAATGGTGTAAGCAGTTATTTCCAATTATGAAAGGAAATAAGTCTCCTGTCAGATCCATAATTACTGACATTCATCTTGGGTCAGTTTTAAAAGTAATCACTACAAACAAGATTTCCCTCAAAGTAAGAAAGATAGTAGCAGAGAAGAGATGCCAAGTGTCAGGAAGAAAACGTCAATTTTCTCCTTGCTTTCATTGCCATCATTGCTTATCATTGCTATCATTACTTTTCAAAATAAACGTATGTTTCTATGAAAATTGAAGCTTTTGTTTTTTTTGCAGCCCACATAAACTTAAACCTTGTTTATTTGCCCCGTGTTAGCCTTTGAGTTTGACATGCTTGCTGCAAATGCTCAGCTACCACTTCTACTTCAAAGATGAATCACTTACTAAAGTTAGCAGTCTAGTGACTTCCCTTGTCAGACTGCCCCAGACTACTCTTCCTACTTCCTGTAGGATTATTATGAGCCTTCCAACTTGTGAGCGCACTTTTAAAACCTAAGGTAACATACAAATAAAAGGGTAGGGACTTTTTCACTCATTCAACAAATGTTTAGTAACTGTCTTCTGGGCACATGACCACTAGGCCAAGCACAAAACTTGCAAAGCTCTATCTGCACTTGGTTTTTGTTGTTTGTTGTTGTGTTTTTTAAAATATATTTTTATTGATTTCAGAGAGGAAGGGAGAGGGAAGGAGAAATAGAAACATCAATGATGAGAGAGAATCATTGACCGGCTGCCTCCTGCATGCCCCCTACTGGGGATTGAGCCCACAACCTGGGCATGTGCCCTTGACCAGAATCGAACCCGGGATCCTTCAGTCCACAGGCTGACGCTCAGCTCTATCAAATAGTTCAATACTATAGCTATAAAGACAGTAAGAAATATCAGAAAGAATGTGGGAAAATTAGAATCCTCATATATTGCTGGTAGTAATGTGAAATGAGACAGCAGCAATATTACCATATAACCCAGAAATTCCATTCCTAGGTATCTACCCAAGATAAATTAAAACATTCACACAAAAACTTACACAGGTCATAGCAGCACTATTAATAAAAACTAGAAAGTGGGGGAGGTATGGGGACTTAGTGTCCATCAACGGATGATTGGATAAATAAGATGTGGTATTACATACAATGGAATATTATTCGGCAGTCTACAAAAAGGAATAAAATACTAATGCATGCTGTAACATGGATGAACATTGAAAATATCAACCCAAGTGAATGAAGTCATTGACTCTAGTAAGGATGACTAAAGAATGTCTAACCCGACCAAAGTGGCTCAGTGGTTGAGCATCAGTGTATGAACCAGGGGTCACAGTTCAATACCCGGTCAGGGCACATGCCCAGGTTGCGGGCTCCATCCCCAATGGAGGGGAATGCAGGAAGCAACGGATCCATGATTCTCTCTCATCATTTATGTTTCTATCTCTCCCTTTCTCTCTGAAATCAATAAAAATGTATTTTGTTTAAACTAACATGTATGGAGAGATACAGTCATGTTGTATTTGACAATTCATTCCCAAATAAACTTCGGGGCATATGATACAAATTTGGGCCCTTACAAAGTATAAATTACTAGAGTACTACAGGATCTCCCTCAAATAGCCAAGGTATCAAGTGTTTAATCTGCAGTATGGATAGGGCTAATAATTCAGGTGCCAGCTCTCCATGATTCAGCTAAGACAGTGCTGGTTTTCAAGCATTTTCTACCAGACAAATACTAAGACAAATGGCATTCACAATTTAGACATACTCCAGCAAGTATCATCAGTTCCAAATATGGTGACAATTGTCCTGTCACTCCACCTTCTAGGAATAGCCTTCACCTCTGTGACCTCAGGATGGGCATCCAACTAAAATCTCGCCAATATAATATGCCATGCCTGTGTCCTAAGGAACTGACCCAGAGATGATAAGATCATGGCCCAGGCCAGGCCAGTAACTGGCTTTCTCCCTTGAGTTTAGTTTAGTTTAGTTTAGTTTAGTTTAGTTTAGTTTAGTTTAGTTTTGTTTTCTGGAGCTAGAAAGGGAAAACATCATGTTCCTCTCTTACCAGGGAGTTATAAGGCTATGACCCATAACTGCTAGTAGCCATGGCACCCATGTATATGGAGAGGCCTGAAAAAACAAAGCAGACACGCAAAAGAAAGTCATCTGTTAATTAAACATCTGTTAGTCAACATCTGTTAATTAAACACCTTGTGTGCCAAAAACTGTACAGGAGGAGCTAGGGATACAGAAGTGAACAAGATGAGTGGTAGAGAGGACAGTCGTGGTGGCATTAAGTCTCTGGGGTCTGTGTAGCTAATAATATCTCTACTTGGATTGTGTGACCTGCTGTAGCTGAAACTATCACTTCCCAGTTCGTATACTCTGGGCATCGCTCCAGTCTAAGGCAGCTTACTGCTTATCTGTAACTCTGCTTAAGGTCCTTTTTCTGGCTATCGAAGCACATTGGGCCCATATGCAAGGCAATGCAAAACTCTGTAATCAACCCTCAACCAATGTGCCAGTCCCCTTGCCCCTCTGTTGAGATAATTCTCTCTCCAGTGTTACCCAGCAGAATGGAAACCAGTTGCCTAAGCAGTAACTTCCTTGCTAATGTACCCTGTATTGCCTTTCTTCCTTTCTCTATCTTACTCCTCCACTCCCTACAAGTGTTTTCCTGGGAGCACCTCCAAAATCCTTGTCTCAGGGTCTGCTGCTGTGCGAACCCAAACTAAGATACCTACCAGAAACATTCTTCCAATTATGGAAAAAATAGTAGCCATGTAAGTGCAATATTCATTGCCTTGCACCCATAAAAGCCCTAACATTCTGTAAACAATGGGTTTTCCAATTCAGTAAGACTATCTGCTTGAGGATTTTGAGGACTTGAAATACATGTGGTCCAAATTGAGATATGCTGTAAATGTAACATTCACAATGGATTTCAAACACTATGAAACAAAATTTTTAAATGTCTCATGAATTATTGTTTTACATTTATTTCATGTTGAAATGATAGTATTTGGTTTAAAAATATTTTAATTCCAATTTCACTTGTTCCTTTTTACTTTTTGACATGGCTATTACAAAATTTAATATTGCAGATATGACTCACTTTATATTTCTGTGGACAACACTACTGTAACCAATGGATAAACACTAACACCACTAATTTCTCTCCCACTCAAGAAAGCAAATGAGCCCGACCCATGTGGCT
The DNA here is from genome assembly GCA_026230045.1 of Corynorhinus townsendii. Taxonomy (NCBI): domain Eukaryota; kingdom Metazoa; phylum Chordata; class Mammalia; order Chiroptera; family Vespertilionidae; genus Corynorhinus; species Corynorhinus townsendii. The sequence continues at coordinate 44,746,250 of JAPDVU010000003.1, read as the reverse complement.
CAGTGGTTGAGTCACCTGTGAAACAAGAGGTCACACTTCAATTCCCAGTCAGGGCATATGCCCAAGTTGCAGTCTCATTCCCTGGTGGGGGGCATGCAGGAAGCAGCTGATCAATGATTCTCTCTAATCATTGATGTTTCTATCTCTCTTCCCTCTCCACTCCTCTCTGAAATCAATAAAAAATCAATAGAAAAATATTCTAGGGCGAGGATTAACAACAACAACAAAAAATATTCATCCTCTTTTTTGCAATAATTTTACTTACAGGAATTCCATCTACAAGATTATCAAGAGAAAAAGTCATCATAGATAATATTATGTACAGATATGTTTAGCAGAGTACTCCTTATTATAATAGAATTTAGAAACAACTAAAAGTTCAACAATAGCAAAATTATTAAATAAATCATGAATCATTTTTAAACACACTTTTGGAACATCATTCCCTTCAAAGCACTGGAATCAATGGTAAACAAGGCATATAGGGTTTATATTCTCACAGTGTTTACATTCAAGTAGTAGGAGATAGACAGTACCAAAGTAAATAAATGAAGAAGGTAAGTTCAAGTTTGATGAAGGCTATGAAGAAAATAAATAGGAGGAGAACAAATGCTTGGAGGTGGTAAGCCTTGATTTAAATTGGCCAGGCAGGAAGGCTTGTTTAGAAGATATTCTTGAGCTGAAATAGGAAAATCAAGAAGGAGCCAAATCTGGGAGAGAAAAAAAAACACCAACAAGAAAATCCATGACATTGGATAATGTAAATTCTAGGGAGAGAGTAGATGTCAAAAAAGAGAGAGAGAGAACTCTTCTTGCATTTGTAAGTGAGGGGCGACTCAGGACAAATAGTCGTCACTCCCAAGATTAGGGAGACAGGCAGGTAAATCTAGCTAATCTTGGCTTCCTGGAGCAGATACCACCAAGGGAACCAGTGCCGGGAGGAAACTTGAACTGTAATCAATGAATTGCTGAAGGCTCAGTGTGGACAAATCTCAGAAATAAAAACTCCAGAGGGACCCACAATATTGTGAATTTAACTCCAGGAGCTTCATTAGTTTCTAATAGTAAATAAATATTAGAGAAACATTTCCTCAGGCTTCCTGCAGGGGGAAGGGAAAAGAAACTATTTAGAAACACAGCAGGTCCTTCAATAATGCCATCTATACAGTATATATAAAACCCTAATATGCAAATAGACCAAACAGCAGAACAACCGAACAACTGAACAACTGGTTGCTATGATGTGCGCTGACAACCTGGGGTCGCACACGGAACATGGCAGGCATCGGGCATGGCAGGATGGTGGAATAGGTAAGCGGGGGCTCCAGACCAAAGGGAGGTGCCCGTCACTGTCATCGGGGCAAGCCTCTGGTTGTTACTGAAAATTCTTTGCTCCTGCAGGCCACAGTCCCATCAGCGTTCTCACCTGCTGCTGGCACCAATCCCACTCACACCTGAAGCCAGTGGTGGAGCTGCGACTTGCACCCTTTGCCGGCGCCTGGCGCCAGTCTCAATTGCTTGGCACCATCAGTGGGTGTGAGCAGCGGCTGCCAGTGCTGATCACCCCTGAGGACTTCTCCACCTCCCCCTGCTCCTGAGGGGCAATCGAGGCAGCAGGGCCGCTCGCATTCCCACTGCTGGCATCAGCCCCAATCACTTCACGCCATCAGGGGGTGCGAGTGGGGCTGGTGCTGTCAGTGCATGGGAGCAGCGGCAGCAGGGGCGGGCTGCTGGCAGACAGGGGATTGCGGCCCACAGCAAGAGGTGAGGAGGATGGGCCAAGACCTGCCCCTGTGCCCACCACAGCCTCGCGGCCCACAGTTCCTTTTGAGGTGCACAAATTTGTGCAACGGGCCCCTAGTTTCATTATAATGTTGATGAGATGCTTAAATCTTGTTCATATCAATTAGTCTATAAGATTGGTTTCACCATATGACACATTTTTCTTAAAGTTGCAGAACCTAACCAAAACATTGAGGACTTACTAGTATATATATAGTTCTTCAACCAGACTTGCCCTCAGGGGAAGCTAGACAAGCAAAGCCTAACCTGCTGGAATTTTATCTGTGCCTAACTAACCTGGGGGAAAGAAAATACCCAACTCCAGCTGATTCTAGACATTCTGTCCCAAAATGGAGTGGGGGAAGAAGAATAAGAAACACTTCTGAAGTTCACAATTCAAAGGCATAGGCTCACTAACAGACTGAGACCCCATCATAGTACTATAGAACTGCCTCTCCCACACCTTTCCAACACATTGATAATGCCTCTTTAAAGCAGTTTTTCTTACACAGTACATCATGTATGGATATCAAGAAAAAAATTACTAGGCATGCCAAAGGACAAAACACAAATTGAACAGATAGAGGAAAACAGGGCAGGCAAGGATGTAAGAATTAACAGACCAGGAATTTAAAACAAATTTGTTTATGATTAATAAACAAAGGTCTCTTTTGGATAGAGTATATATAGCATGTAATAACAGATGGGCAATGTAAACAGAGATGAAAATCCTAAGAAAGAACACACAAAAAAAAATGCTAGAGATGAAAAGCACTGTAACAGAAATGAATTTTTCCATTGATGGGCTTATTAGTAGACTGGACACAAGAAGAAATCTCTGTGCTTGAGGACATAGAATAGAATCCTCAAAAAACAAAAGGTGGAGAACAAAGACATAAAAAACAGAAGAGAATATCCAAGGGGGTGAGGGCATGAGCAGGGGTGGTGGGGGGTAAGGGGGGGGAATAAGGACACATATGTATTACCTGAATAAAGAAAATAAAAAAAAATTTAAAAAACCTATACTTATGCATATTTTCAAACTGCAGGAGAACACCTTGCCTATATTCTATAGAGGAAAAAAGATAAGACTAACATCCCCTTCTCCTCAGAAACCATGCAAGAAGAGAATGAAGTGAAAATTTAAAGTGTTGAGAGAAAGAAACCACAGGCCTAGAATTCTGTATTCTTTTAAATGATCTTTATCAACCATGAGGGAGAAATAAAGACTTTCTCAGACAAACAAAACTTGAGGTAATTTGTTGCCAGTAGGCCTGACTTGTAAAAATATATATATTAGAGGCCCAGTGCACGAATTTGTGCACGGGTGGGGTCCTGCCAGCCCGGCCCCAATCAGGACGGATCGGGGCCAGGCCTGTCAGGAGGAGGAGATGGCAGGAGGTTGGCCGGCCAGCCCACCCTGATTGGGGGCCGATCTAGAGTGGGGCTGGGCACAGGGAGGGGCTGCAGGTTTGCCAGCCAGCCCCACCCCCTATTGGGATGAGGGGAGCAATTAGGGGCAGGGCTGGCTGGGGGGAGGGGCTGCAGTCTGATCTGGGTGGGAGAGGATGATCAGGGGTGGGGTGGCTGGGGGGAGGAGCCATGGGTGGTTGGCCAGTCAGCTCCACCACCCACTCCCCACCATCGGGCTGGTTTGCTTGTCGCAGTGGACGTCGTAGTCACCAGTCTTTCTGGTGATTACAGCATTACAGTCACTGGCTTTTTATATATATAGATTTCTTTACAAGGAATGTAAAAGATATTTTTTACAGAAAAGGGAAATGAGATAGGTCAGAAAAATCTACAAAAAGTAAGAAAGAGCATCAAAGAAGTAAGTGAAGGGGCAGTTGTTCAAGAGGAGCAGATGAAATGTATGGCAAGCTTTGGACAGTAGCTAGAATGGAAGCAGAACTTACGAAAGTCCTTTCTTGGGAGTGTAGTGATAAAAGCAACAGAGAAATTGTGAGGTATTCCAGCAGAGAGAGTGGTAAACCCTGCCTTCCATTTCTATTCCTTCACTTGTCTTCCCTGACAACCACATGTTGTTCATCACCTCACATGTGGACTCAGGATCAGCCAGCTAGTTGACTTGTATATTGACTCATTTTTACTACACTGATGGCTAATCTCTTACTGACTCAACTGTAGGTACTTCCTTTTTTAAATAAATCTTTATTGTTCAGATTATTACAGTTGTTCCTCTTTTTTTTCTCCCCATAGCTCCCCTACACCTGATTCCCTACACCACCCCATGCCCTTACCCCCCAACCACTGTCTTCATCCATAGGTGTAAGATTTTTGTCCAATCACTTCCCACACCCCTCACATCCCTTTCCCTCTGAGAATTGTCAGTCCACTCCCTTTCTATGTCCCTGATTCTATTATATTCATCAGTCCATTCAGTTCATCAGATTTTTTACTCACTTGATTTTTAGATTCGCTTGTTGGTAGGTATGCATTTGTTGTCTTTTTGTTGTTCATAATTTTTATCTTTACCTTTTTCTTCTTCTTACTCTTCTTAAAGAATACCTTTCAGCATTTCATATAATCCTGGTTTGGTGGCGATGAACTCCTTTTGCTTTTTCTTGTCTGTGAAGCTCTTTATCTGCCCTTCAATTCTGAATGATAGCTTTGCTGGTAGAATAATCTTGGTTGTAGGTTCTTGCTGTTCATCACTTTGAATATTTCTTGCCATTCCCTTCTGGCCTGCATAGTTTCTGCCGAGAAATCAGCTGACAGTCATATGGGTATGCCCTCATAGGTAACTAACTGTTTTTCTCTTGCTTATTTTAATATTCTCTCTTTGTCTTTTGCCCTTGGCATTTTAATTATGTGTCTTGGTGTGGTCCTCTTTGGATTCCTTTTGTTTGGGGTTCTCTGCACTGCCTGGACTTGTAAGTCTATTTTTTTCACCAGGTAGGGAAAGTTTTCTGTCATTATTTCTTCTAATAGGTTTTCAATATTTTGCTCCCTCTCTTCTTCTGGCACCCCAATAATTCGGATATTGGAACTCTTAAAGTTGTACCAGAGGCTCCTTATACTATCTTCATATTTTTGGATTCTTTTTTTTTTCGTTTTGTTTTTCTGGTTGGGTGTTTTTTGTTTCCTCATATTTCAGATATTTGGTTTGATTCTTGGGGTCCTTTGATCTACAGTTGAATTTCTGTATATTCTTTATTTCAGACAGTGTATGCTTCATTTCTGACTGGTCCTTTTCCACTTTTTTTTTTTTTGTAATCTCATTAAGATCCTTAAAGGTCTTACTAAGTTCCTCAGAGGTTTTTGGAAGATTCTTGAGTAACCTTATAAATGTGATTTTGAACTCTATGTCCAGTAGTTCGCTTTTCTCCATTTCTTTCATTCGTGACATGATTCTTTGTCTCCACATTTTGCTGCTTCCCTGTGTTGATGGAGTGGTTTCCTGTGGTAGGTGACCAGTGGTTCAGCCTATCACCTGAGGTGGACACTCTTGGTGCACCCCTTGGTGGGCTGAGTGTAAAGTCTTGGTGTAATTAAGCCTTGATTGCTGTTGGTACACTGGGAGGAATTGACCTCCAGGCCAATTGGCTGTGAGGACCCACTGTGTCTATAATGGAAGAACTGCTGCGCTGGAGAGACATGCTTATGGAGGAGGTCTTGCTTCAGTAGGGCTTTGGTGCTCACTGAGTGCCTCTTGAATGTGTCATTTATGGATGTGAGTAGTTGAAATCTGGTGTCGTCTCACAATGACCTCTAGATACACTAGTTTTGGGATCTCCAATAGTGTGCAGGTCAGCTACTGATGCCACCCAGCAGGAGCTATGGCGAGAACTACAGTTTTCTCCTCTTTGCTTGGGTTTTGGAGCTTTTGGAGCTGTCTGACCAAAGCTGCAGTTTGTTAGGTTAAGCTGCGATAGGGCAGGCCATTTATATGCAAAAGCTGCTGCGTGGAGCTTGGGTGGATTTGTAGATTGTGAGGGGCAGGGTCTCAGGGAGTCACTGGGTTAGGGCGTGGCAAACAGCGATGGCTGCCAGGCAGCCGTCTCTGTGTCTCCGCGTTTCCAAGTCCCCGCTTCCCGTGCCCCAGCGCAGTAAACAATGATTGCTGCACGCACCTCTGCAAGAAAGCCACCCTTACTTTCTGACCCGATGGCAGACAGTCCAGCTTCTGCCTGTAGTTTGGGTCCCCAGCATCTCCCCAGAAACTGGAGTTCAGAGTAATCGGGAGCTTGTCTCCTTTGGGATTGAAAAAAGCAGCGCACCCATTCGCCCGCTGCCAGCCCAATTCTCTCGCCTCTGTACCTCAGCTTTTCAGCGCTTGTGCAGGTCTCAATGCTCTTTTCACTTTCCTTTTAGTTGTAGAACCTCCACTCAGCCAGCTTTCCCGTGGTTCTGGGTGATAGACGTTTTGTTGTAGTTTTGAAATTGTTGTGCAAGGGAGCAGTCTAGGTGTTTACCTATGCCACCATCTTGGTTCCCCCCCCCGCTCCCCCGTAGGTACTTTCTTGATTCCTAACATTTGGCTATGCCTCAGCTCTGGTAATTAAGAATATTGTTTTTTATTGCCTGTATTGGGTTTCGCTGGTGACAATGCTTACTACTGACCACAGTCTACCAGATGGAGGAACAAAGATAAGGTGGTTGTTTTATATAAGAAGCAAATGGGAAAGTGCAGCTGCTCTCTGGCCCAAAGCTGGTAGTTTAGGTCAGAAAGTATAGTGTTTCACCTCTTCAAATGAACTAGTCTGTAAGGATGCATTTTTATCTCCATGTCAAGTATCTATGCAAAGTTCAGAATTACACTGTGTTAGTCTGCTAGTATCCAGTGAGAGATACCACTTTCTCTAAATTTAGGCCAAATTCTGAACTCGACTTTTCCACACCTTTCACCAACTGGTGTGTATGTGTGTAGTTTTTTCATTTTTCAAAACAACCAAGCAGGCTATCTCTAGTACATACAGGGCGGGCATCAATTATGAGTGAGCAAAAAACAGAATTATTCTTGTATTACTATTTATTAATTATTGTATTCTTTTTTATACAAACAACTGTTTGCCCTACCCTGTGTGTGCTCTGTGGACCTCAACCTTTATTCTGCTATCCTCAAACCACTTTTCTTATTTCAAGTTTAGACTTTCATCTGGCAACTGAAAATCAAGCCATCTCTCCCTCAGTCAACCTGTCAGTTTTTATAAAACAACCATTTATGGACTATATTGACACTTGTTTGTAGATACATCTGAGTATTTTATTACATATTCCTACATTGTTTAAAATAAATAAATGAAAGATAAGGGAAATTAATATGCTAATATTAGCAATAATGCAATTAAAGCAAAGATGAAGAGAGCATGAAGTAGACCAAAACAGGTACCTCTTTACTCTGGTTTGAATGCATATTGGAAGTGAGCTAGTTGATTCTATGTTTAATTCTGAAGGAAAATGTTTTAAAAATCAATGAAATACTTGTAGCAGCTTTATTCATAATTGCCAAAACTTGGAAGCAACCAAGACATCTTTCAGTAGGAATATGGATAAATAAACTGGTACATTCAGGCAATGGAATATTATTCATCACTACAATTTAAGAGCTACCAAGCCATGAAATGACACGGAGAAAACTTAAAGGCATATTATTAAGTGCAAGAAGCCAATCCGAAAAGGCTACATACTTTATGATTCTAAATATATGACATTCTCAAAAAAGCAAAACTATGAAAACAGTAAAAAGATTAGTGGTTGTCAGAAGGTAGAGGTGGGGGGTGAGGGATAAATAGGTGGAGTACAGACGAGTTTCAGGACAATGAAAATAATCTGTATGATATCATAATGATGGAATTATTATTATACATTTGTTCAAACCCATAGCATTCACAACATCAAAAGTGGACCCGCCCTAGCCGGTTTGGCTCAATGGCTAGAGCATTGGCCTGCGGATCAAAGAGTGCCTTGTTCGATTCTAGTCAAGGGCACTTACCTTGTTGGAGGCTCCTTCCTGGCCGGGCCCTGGTTGGCGCTCGTGCAGGAGGCAACCAATTGATGTGCTTCTCTCACATCAATGTTTCTGTCTTTCCCTCTCTCTTCCACTTTCCCTAAAAATCAATAGAAAAATATCCTCAGGTGAGGATTAAAAAAAAAAAAAATGCAAACTATGGACTTTGGGTGAGTATGATGTGTTAATGTAGGTTCATCAGTTGTAACAAATGTATCACTCTGGTGCAGGATGTTGACAATGAAGAAAGCTATGCACATGTCAGGGCAGAGGGCATATGGGATTTCTCTGTTCCTTCCCCTCAAAAAAGAAAAAGAAAATATCTATAAAACACTGTTTTTCATATATTTTTATAGAATTTATTTATTTATTTGAGAGAGAGGAAAGGAGAGAGAGAAAGAGAGAGAGGGAGGGGAAGAGAGAGAGAGAGAGATTGAGATTTGTTGTGTTGTTCCATTTATTTATGCATTCATTGGTTGATTCTTATATGAGCCCTGACCTGGGATCAAACCTACCTTGGCATATCAGGACAATGCTCTAACCAATGTAACTAACCGACCAGGGCCTATTTTTCATATATTTTTATTTTTTCGCTTCCTTTTTCTAATAATATTTTACTTTTTACTGCTTTTAAAAAGACTTCTTAAGTAAGATTTAATAGGCTTCAGTAAGGATCTGAGGATCTCTGATAAGAATGAAAATTATGAGTTTATATGTATAATTTTGTCAACTTAGATTCCTCTTGGTCTCAGTTGTCTTCTGTGAGATTAAAATTGTCCGAAGGGAATGTTATCATAATATGCTTTGGTTCACTAATGGCCTTTAAAGTGCTCCTAAATGATAAGTAAATTTTCTCTCTTCTTTTAATATGAAACATTTTGAAAATGTGAAAAATATCTCCAAATTTTTTTAAATGTACATATATCCTAAGAAAATTATATAAAGTGTTGACATTTTCCTATATTTACTTAAGAATTTTCATTAAAGAAATAAGATGTATAGAAACAAACAAGAGAAGAGAGATAGGGGTGTGGGGGAGAAAATATGGAGTCACAGAAGTGAAGAGAGTGTTTCTGAAAGAAAATGCTGGAGCCTATGTTTCTGAGAGGCTAGTAAGTTGAAGACAGAAGAGTAATAATTAGATTTGGAAAGGTGAGATTTTTGGTGAATTAAAGCAGTATTTTAAAGAGAGCAAGATAGAAATCCTATAAAAATGTGTTGAGGAGAGAATGGTATACGAGGGTGTGCAGTGATGTACACCAAGCATGTCAAACTCAAAGTCTAACATGAACCAAATAAGCAAGGTTTAAGTTTATGTGGGCTGCAAAAAAAAGCTTCAATTTTCATAGAAGCGTAGGTTTATTTCGATAGACACATGCTGAATCAAAAGGCTGAAATAAATGAGTAATCGTTAGCATAAAATAGAACATTTTAATAAAAATTAATATTTTTTCTTGAACATTAACTTACTAGACACTGAATAACTGCACAAATAAACTTAACGCAAATAAACCTATTTTTCTTGTTCTCTGAAAGCGAAATATTTCCTGTTGTGCACATCAAACAAGTCAGTACAAGACTAATGACATGGCAATCGGCTGCTAAAATATTCGCTGCAAGTATTAGTGGAGAGAAATGGTCCGTCTGTGCGTAAGGTGCGTAAGGGAAATGAATGCAACACGATTATAGTAATCAGTCATTAGTGAACATTGTAGTTCATTATTAATAATTATGTATAACAGGACATTGTAAAAATTAAATCACAAAATTTTTATTAAAACGTTTCTTACACACCGTTATACTGACTGGGCTGCAAAAATATTCGTTGTGGGCCGCATGTGGCACTTGGGCCGAGAGTTTGATATGCTTGATGTACACAACTCTTTTAAGAAATTTGGCTGTGAGGAGGAACAGAAAAAGATAATTGCGCAAGTATAATCCTTGAGAAGGCATTCATCCACACCATAGACAATTTTTTTTCAAAAAAGTTTATTCATAAAGCAGTATAAAAGTTAGCTACTACAGAACAAAAGAGCCCAGGCTGGTTGTTCAGTGGTTAGATTGTCAACCTGAGGACTAAAAGGTTTCAGGTGGGAGAGACAACCAATTGATGTGTTTCTCTCACATCCATGTTTTTCTCTCTCTGTCTCTCCCTCTCCCTTCTACTCCCCCCCCCCCCAAAAAAAAATCAATGGGAAAAATATAAATATCCTCAGGTGAGGAGAAGAAGGAAGAAAGGAAGGAAGGAAGGAAGGAAGGAAGGAAGGAAGGAAGGAAGGAAGGAAGGAAGGAAGGAAGGAAGGAAGGAAGGAAAAGGAAAGGAAAGAAATCCTATCATGAGAAGATAAGAACATGAGAATGTCTACATATGCAAAATCAATGAAGAATTTAATCAATCCTCTTGGTGTCTAATCCACAAACATTGGTATTAATGCCAAAACATGGGGTCTTTGAGAACTGAGTTAGCCGATGCTGGGTTATGTCAGTCTGATAAACGCTTGGTTGTACATTTCACTGTCCTCCTTGGAGTGTAATTCACACTGGCAGGTAAGATTCTCCTTTGCAAAGTGGCCAGCTAGGGAAGTCACTTTGGAAGGAGAGGAAACTGCAAATTTGGAGATGCTAACAAAAATGAATCTGGCGATGACATTCAAGGCTTCGGAAAATGGATAATTTCTTGATTCAAGAACACTGACAATGCTATTGAAATGAGACCACTGGGTTTATACATGGAGATTACTGACAAGATATCTCTTCACCTACCACAAAATAGCAACATTTACTCAAGAAAAAAAAAACACACACACACAAAAAAGAATGTCCTCATTTCACATACGGCTTGTCCAACAGGAAATTATCTGCTTTCTGCACATGCGTACTAAGTGTGTGCAGCTAATCTTTTTTTTTGGTGTAACCAATTTTTAAAAATATTTTTATTTATTTCAGAGAGGGAGAGGGAGATAGAAACATCATGGCTGCCTCCTGCACGCCCCCTACTGGGTATGGAGCCTACAACCCAGGCATGTGTTCTTTACTGAAATCGAACCCAAAACCCTCAGTCTGCAGGCTGGTGCTCTATCCACTGAGCCAAACCAGCTAGGGCATAGCCAATTTTTAATAGCATGGGTATAACAGATGTTGTCAGTGCTTGCCCATAGCCCTGGGCCTTACCTTTTCATTACTAGCCTGACTTCCTACAACTCTGCCTGAGGACTTTCTCTACACCAGAGCCAGCTCTGACGAAGTACAAGACAGGCCAGAAATGCCAGGGAATTAATGTTTCCCTCTTCCTCCTCCCCAGCAGCCTTCAGTCAATAGACTGACAGGAACTGGTGTATAAATACCGCAAACTCACTCGCTCCTCAGGTAAGTTATAGGTGAGGTTTGTGTTCCACACTGTCACCTAAATTTCCCCAGCAAGCACAACTAGTGTGGCTCAGTGCGTGAGTATTGACCTATGAACCAGGAAGTCACTCTTCGATTCCCAGTCAGAGCACATGCCCAGGTGTCAAGCTCAATGCCCAGTAGGGGGCGTGAAGGAGGCAACTGATCAATGATTCTCATCATTGATGTTTCTATCTCTCCTCCCTCTCCCTTTCTCTCTGAATTCAATAAAAAATATATATTTTTTAAATCCAACAGAATTATGCTCCAAGTCCATACTGGGAACATGTTTGATAATGTATCCTTTACTGGCTTCATTCCCCTTCTGTCTCACTTTCCCATTCTATTACCTATATTTCTTGGGATCACCTTCTAAACAACCTATTTGGCATCAAACCAGCAACCTTTCTGTACATGGGGCAAAGCCTAACCACTGAGCCACACTGGTCAGGGCCTCCCTCTGTTGTTCTTTTTTTAAAATTTTATTTATTTTTAAAATTTATTTTTTATTGTTTTAAGTATTACAAATAGTAGTACATATGTCTCCTTTTTTTTCCCCCTTGATCTCCCCCTGACCTCTCCTACCCCCCAGGACATGCCTTCACCTGCCCGCCCTCCCCCCCGCCCCAGTGTCTTATATCCATTGGTTGTGCTTATATGCATGCGTACAAGTCCTTCGGTTGGTCTCTTACAGCCCCCCTCGCCCAACCTCCCCTGTCTTCCCAATGTAGTTTGACAGTCTGTTCAATGCTTCTTTGCCTCTGTATCTTTTTCCCACCATTTCTTTCCTTTAAAAAGTTTTGCCTTTGCAGACTGGAAATAAACATATAATAACAAAACAAAAAAATGTTTGAGTCCCAATTTCAATGTCCAACAGTTCCTTATGTGTACATGTCAGCAGTGATATCTGGATGGTGGGCACATGGTGGCAATGCAGGTCCGACCCTCTCTGGTTTGGTCCTAGGTAACCTGCAGTGGTGCACAGCTGCTGACTGCTCCCATGGCAAGGTGTTGTCAGCGTCTTCCATCTCTGGACTGTTTTTTCCTCTTGTCTTCGTGGTTGGAGCACTCCTGTCAATTCCTCTGTTGCAGGAATCCATCTGGTCTTGGGGTTGTTTTCTGAAAATATACAAATATATTCTCGACCACAAGTTAATAAAGGAATCTTTTCTATATAATTGATTTGGGATCCTTTTTATTTTTGTTCAAACAAAAATATTTATTTTGTTCCTTTGTCTTATTTAGACACCATGTGTGTTTTTAATGGCCGTCTTGCTGTTAGCATTGCAAATGAAACTTAATTTGGTAAAGTAAAAATTTTCTAGATGTAATTTACTTATAGGATATTTTTCCTTACATGATATTGCCCTACTATCCCCCCCTTTTTTTTTTTATTAATGGAGGGTTTTGTAAATTTTATAATGCAGTCTTGATAACTTTAAATTTAAATTTTTTTTTCCCACACATATGACTGCTTTAGGTTCATTGCATATTCAGGAATTTTACCATGAGATGAACTACCAATAGAAATTTTAGTTATTACTTTAAGAACAGCTTTTTGTCCAGTACAATGAACTTTACTTGAATATTCACTTATTTCAATTAGCCTATTTAAATTAATCTGAAAACTCGATTACTATTTTACTGTCAAATTTAATACTCTACCAACAATCTTAGTTTACCCTGTAAATATTAGTGGGAAGGATTATTTGCATTCTTGAGTGGGCCCTGAGCATTCCAGATGCTCAGCTGAATTTAGATATAGGGCAACTGCTGTCGGCCAAGTCTCTGTCTGTCACCTGTATCTCGATGTGAGCTGGGCCAGGTCTCTTTCTGTTGCCTGGGTCCCTTTCTGAGCTGGGTGTGGGAAGCGCGAAGCAGCCATGGGGGCAGGAGACCTCCTTCAGAAGGGGTGAGGGTTCAAGCCCCTGCAATGTTGGGGGGGTGAGGGTCTGTGCCCCACTTCTGTTGCCCCCCCAAGTTCTCTCCTGATGGCCCCTCTGCGACTGTGCCTGTCTTAGGTTGTTCCTTCCTTGAGGAATCTTACCCGTCTCTGGCTAACCAGCCATCCTCCAGGGCCAAGCAGGGTGGTGTGAGGTTCAGTTCTGTCTCCTTGGTAGCCTATGCCCTCGTGGCCTCCACACCCAGCACCTGCCTTGGGAACCCCTGGCCTGCTGGCAGGGTCCCGGTGCTGATCACATATCTCGGGGAACTTGGGTTTCTTCTCCATTGAGGGCCATTTATTTCATAGAGGAAGGGAGAGGGAGAGAGAGAGAGAAACATCAATGATAAGAATCATTGATCAGGTGCCTCCTGCACACCACTCACTAGCGATCGAGCCCACAACTCAGGCATGTGCCCTTGACCAGAATCAAACCCCAGACCCCTGAGTCCGCAGTCCAAGGCTCTATCCACTGAGCCAAACCAGCGAAGGCATCCCTCTGTTTCTTAGGGTTGCAGGGCCTAGGCTGTTTTACATACTGTCTGTGTGAAATATTTAATGGAGCAGGGGGTGTATATGACTTAATGTAATGTGCTCAGTCACATCCAGAGTGGTGTACGGGGGGTCCATGCTCTCCTTTGCTGGGCCCCTCCCTTTCCTGCCCCAGGAATTCCCCAGTAAAGCTCAAGGTTGAGGTCACTAGGAGGAAGGCCAATTCCTGCTCCAACCTCTGTTCCAGCTTGGGCTGGCCCAGCATTTCTCTGGCTGCCGAGAAGCTGGTGCTGACAAACCTATCTAAATAGTAGAAAGTCACAGATTTTGGCTCTAGGGAGTTAGTGTCCTGAATATGCTAAAACAGACTCTTCACTTAGCTTGATCCTCTGCTTGTGAGGCTATATCCAGAGATGGACAGAGCCATTGTACAATGTCAAAACCTTAGCCATTAACTATCTTCCCTCTCCAACCACTTTCCATAATACTGCCAGCTTCTGAAGGGCTGGGTCTGGAATGTTCTAGAGTCAAACCAGACCCACACTCCCCCCTTCTTCCTGTTAATGTAAACATTCAAACCTGTAAAGAACTTTTGTGAGTTTATTTGAGCCAAACTGTCCACACTTGCAGAGAAGCAGAATCTCAATGAATTGAGACAATGCTCTGCAGAATGGTGGTTTTTCACTTTGTTTTATACATTACAATTAAAAGAGGAGCCTTAGTGGGTTACATGAACTCCATTGGTGATAGAGGAGGGAGACAGGAGAAAGCAAAGGGGAGAGGTGAACCTCTAGGATTGGGTAAAAAGTAAAATGAGAGACACATACTTTTACATAGGTGGGTTAACAGTCAACAATGAACGTGATAACGATAACGAGGGCATTTGTGGTCTGTCTGCTTGCATTGGTTGTGCCCTGGAAGGGTCCAGAAAAAGGGAAGTTACCCTGACATTCCAAAGATTTGTTATCTTAGGTGCAGAAAGATAATAGGCTCAGTTAAGATCAAAGTTAAACTTTGTTGGGAAGATACCGGCCTAGGACAAGACTACCTGCCATAGACTGCTTTTTAATTTAAAAAGTTTAATTTCAGGCCATCCTTTGTGTCTCTCAGATTGCAGGCCTTCCTCAAACTTGTCGGGTTAGCATGTGGCCTCTATTTATCCCCACTCCACAACAGAGATTTGAAACCACTCAAAAGAGAAAAATTCTAGTTAAACTTTACTACCTGAAATGTAGGTTAGTCACTGTATGTAATAACATATGTGGTCCTTAACTAAGCAATTAAGGTTACTGCAAGATAAATCATGTTACAGGACTTGCCATATATTTATGTAATAAGAGACACTAGTCACATAATTCTTCCCTTCACAATGGAGATAATTCCCAGGTAAATAGTCTCTCTCCCAGGACAATGGAGTCTACCCATTTACCTAAAGAATAGCTTTTCCATTATTAATGCAAAAAAACATTGAAACCTGTAAAGAATTTTTGTGAGTTTATTTGAAATATCTGGGTAACTTGTAACTTCCCTTTTTCTGAACCCCTTGGGGTACATCCTAATGTGCTGGGCACCAGGACAGATACCACAAATTCCCTCTATATGACCTATTTGAGATAAAAACCTTTTTCTAATGAATGACTTCTTCATTAGCTGCAAGTTCAGCTTGTCCCAGGATACCAAGGCCAGCCCCTACTCCTCCAAGTATTCCCCTTTTGATTCTTTTAGGGGGCCAATGTTGTTGGATCCACCAGGAATGTTGCTGCCCTTGGGTAGTTATGGCTTGGGAGCAGTTGGGGTATACTGAGTGGACCCAAAAATGTCATAGTTAAATGGGTGGAGGTGACCCCCAAATGAGCTAGGGTTTGAGTATTCCATAGGGCTTCCCACAAGCATCCAGGATGCAAGGATGGTGGGGTAGTTACAGACATATCTACCCACCAAGTGATCCCGATAATTTCTGGAATGGGGATCCATTGATTTCTTTCTTGTTTCACAGACATCCAGTCACAAGAGCATGGCTGGTGAGCCTGAGGACAAAGTATACTGTGACAGATAGGACAGGCTGCTGCGAGCCTTTGGCTATCAGATCCAGGTGTTTTTCTTAGCTGTTCATCCAGATTAGATCCATATACCATTCTACCAGTGGAATTATTAGGGTTGGTAAGTATTTGCCTAAGGTGGGTCCTTTATAGTAGATATAGCCAGAAAAAAAATGTACCAAAACTTATATTGATGTAGAAGACCAATGTGTGGCCAAGAAAGCATTACTTTCACTATCATACCTGATAATCAGAACATCATTGTGCAGTAGGTGGGAAAGATTAGTAGGTATCCAAGTTAAATTTTTCATATCTAATAAGGGAGGAGGTCTGGGACGGCAGATATTGTTTCCACTAGGAAACCAGAAGGAGGATAATAACAGTATGAAAATCATTTTATGTACATTCAATCAATAACTATCAGATGATATAAAAACAAGGTTCAAGCAATATCAGTTTGTGAGCATACAGGCCTTGTTGATGTCGTCTTGGGATAGCTGTCTGCCTCCATGGTCAGCAACTTCTCGTCCTCGAAAAGTCGCAGCTGTTTCTCATCCTTGAAAAGTCTTTGAATTCTGCTGCAGATCGAGATGGCTGTCAGAGATGGGAGTAGACGTCCATTCACAGTCAGGTGCCTTTTTTAAAGGAGAAATGTGAATCCATGAGCTAACTCCTTTAAGTTTAGCTACACAGGGTTAGTTAGTAGTAATACCTGGTAAGGTCCCCTCCAACGAGGCTGGAGAGAGTCTTTTATTTGGTGTCTTTTTCAATACATCAAACCCCTGGTTGTAAGCCGTGATCTTTGAAATCTTCTCCAGGGAACACACTGTGAAATGAATCTGTTATCAGTTTGTTAGTTCCTACAATGCAGAATATCTGCTTTTTACTTTTCCTTATATTTGGGAAACAAAAGATTAAAAAGTCAACAATATTTTAAACAGAATTATAAGAATAATTTTCTTCAATTCATTTAGTCCCATAGTTATTTTTGTTTATCCTGATTATTTGTCAGTAGTTTTTGAATTCAGTTATTTCTTAAAGTTCTATAAATCTTCATCCAGTTAAAAAATATGACCTGCTTAGAAGACTGCAATTTAGAGTAAGTCATAATCCTTTTCATGGATTTTTCTAAACATATAATATATTTACAAATGCATCAGAATAAAGCTGTTCACGAATGACAAAATTTTAAAGTGGCATGATTATAGATTTGATAAAAAAAAACTTTGTTTTCTATAAAATATAACATTCCAAGACAACAATTTCTTGGTAAGTAATAATCCCTGTAAAATGACATAGAGAATAATATAAAATTTATATACCTTTAGATTCAATTATAATTTCAGCATATAAATAAGATTTTTTTTAAATCAAAGGTGGAGATTTATTGAAGAAAAGTACAGACTCCCATGTGGGGAGGGGGAAAGAGTGCCACAGAATGGACTCCCAAGTAGGGAGGGGGAAAGGGCCCCCTATAAATAAGATTTTAAAATGAGGGCACATGGCTTATTGCAAACAGTGCATTGAGCATCTATAACAATAAAAGAGAAATATGCAAATTGACCATACCTCTGAGATGCCCACCAGCCAATCAGGGGTGACTATGCAAATTAACCCAACAAAGATGGAAGGTTAATTTGTATACACAGGCACAGAGTGAAGACTGAAGATGACTGAAGACAAGAAGCTTGGCTTCTCTGCTGCAGCTGGAGCTAAGGCCTGGGTCCCGGGTGCCAGAGGAAAACCAGTGCAGGCAGCCAGGGGAAGGAAGGTCTATTGCACAAATCTTCGTGCAACGGGCCTCTAGTTGAAAATAATTCATAAACTCCCAATATGTGAAATGCAAATACCCAGAGTATCACTGGCAGACACCCTCACAAGGAACCATGACTCTTGGATTGCGTGGTGTCCCTGACTGGACACATGCTACCCCCCTGAAGGTTTCCTGTTTGAACTTGGCTCTGGATCTTTGCAAGTTCCTTTCTGAAGCAGAGTGCCTTAACAATGCACTTGACCTGTCCCTTGCTCTTGATTGGAGCTCGGGGGTACAAATCTTTCCTGATTGGCTAATTCAAAGGGAGGGGTTGATTCTTGCTGTTTCAAGATAGTGGCCCCTGGGGAGCTGCAAGCCAGGTGTCCAACATGGCGGCTACCAAGTCATGCAGTCCATAATGGCAGCTGTCTAAACTGTTCTTTGAGAGAAAAGATGATTTGTTTATTCTCACAATAAACAAGGGAAGAGCAAACCAAAATCCCTAAAAGATAGACGGCCAACATTATATTGCAGACAAACAGAAATCTCACTAGCTGTTTCTGGTGGCTGAACCCCGAGAGGGAGAGCAAGAAGAACCCCCAAGATTACGAATTCTTGGCAGCTGCTAGGACGTTCTTGCGATCTCTCTCACGCTTTCAACCCCACCACACATTAACGAGGCTTCTCCAAAGCAGGACTTGCCTCTTCTTTAAACAAATAAAATAACAACAAAGGGACACAAAAACATCAACACTCTTATAAGTGCACACAGAACACACTAAAAGTTTACACCAGAGAATGTCCAGCATTAAAAATTACCAAAACAATGTCTTTTATTCTTGGTTCAGAAACTGCCTCTCTCTAGAATTTCAGCCTATTCCCAATGGACTATTCAAAACAATGGGCTGGGGTCTTTTCTAGTTGCCTCTACCTCCCTTTGTCTGGGGGAATCTTCTATGAAGATAAATCAGAGGCATGCTTCCTATGGGGAAAAATGGGGTGTAGACATTTATTAACTTCAGAATAGTTCTGAGACAGTCTCTAAAATTTTTTTACTAATTTCCATCTTATTGGAAGAAATTTTTTTCTATGCTTTTCCTTAGAAGCTTCTAATTTCCAAATCAAGATATGCTTCCCATATACTCATTCAGTTTAATTTCAAAATAAGCCGGCATTTTCTAATTTCTGCATGCAAAATATTAACATAGGTACCCCAAACAAACTGCATTTTTGGCCATTTCTCAGTTAATATTTTCTAGTTAAGCTTCCCGTTTCTATAAAGTACTTGCAAGTAAAGTCTTCCTATCAAGAGTATTAAATGGGGGCTGGGGTTTTGGGGGCTTCTGGCCTTGGGGGCACAATTTCCCGTATTAATTTTTATATATATATATGTATCTGTAGTCTGAGCAAACTTTCTAGACATGTTATATAGTGGGTGAAGTGTGGCCTTAGTTTCTCTCCCGGCTGTCTAAAACCACAGGACAGGTTCGGGGCCCGTGCCGACCAGTCCTTATGGTGGCCCCCTAGATGAGCCATTTAGTTAATTATAGTTGCGTTGGGACTTCCCTATGGGGCTCCTGCATTTCTGGCACTTCCACAAAGATTGTTAGTCACCTAAGAACACCCCAGAATCGGACTGGAGGGAGGATGTGCCCCTTTATCTTTGGAGCTGAATGAGTTCAGCTCATTTATATGGCAAAGGTTATTTTCACTCAGACTCTCAACAATTCCAATTGAAAAGCCAAAATAAAAACCAGCTACACATTTTTTCCCCCCACTTCCGCCTTAGCTTGGGTTCTGTCAACCCTGGTTCCACCTCGAGGATTTTAAAACACAGCTCAAATAAAGCCAGACCCTCTACCAAAGCAAAGGGAAGGTCCTGGATCCAAGAGACAACTCACCCAAGTTCATCCAATGGGCGGAGAACCAAGGGGCTCAATGGGCCCTTTGCTGGATCCTAGCACCGAGTCCAAGTCCAAGGGATGGTCCTAGGTGAGCCTCTTTGGAATCCTGCCAACTACACCAAGCAATGTTAATGTAGAAAATACCATTGAAACCTGTAAAGAATTTTTGTGATTTTATTTGAGCCAAACTGTCAACATATGCTAGGAAGCAGAACCTCAACGAATTGAGGTAATGCTCCTGAGAATGGCCGGTTACACCTGTATTTATACATTGTAGTCAAAGGAGGGACGTAGGTGGGTTACATGAAATTCATTGGTGATAGATTAAGGAGGTGGGATAAAGCAAAGAGGGGTGGGGGGAACCCCTGGGATTGGATAAAAGTAAAAGGATGGACACATACTTAATTTGGTGCAGGAACAATTAACATGATAATGAAGGAATTTGTGGCATCTGTCCTGGCACCCAGCACTTATGGTTGTGCCCCAGGGGGTCCAGAAAAAGGGAAGTTACAAGTTACCCAAAGGTACTCAAAGGGTATGTTATTATAGATGCAAAAAGAAGATAAGCTCAGTTAAGGTAAAGGCTGACATTGTCAGTGAAGATAGCGGCCTAGTATGTAACTACCTACCATAACTGCTTTTAGTTAAAGTTTAGTTTCAGACCATCTTTTGTGGTTACTTTAGGTCTCTGAGTTTGCAAAACCAGCATGCATGCCTTCCCTGAGCTTGTCAGGTTAGCATGTGACCCCTTTCATCCACATCATGCTGGCCCATGCTGCCTCTAGAAATAACTAATACATTAGATCAAAGTATGGCCTGCCTGAAATGAAAATTCCAGGAAGAAATTTAAGGGCTTAAGGAATAAATGTGCTTAAAGACAAAATGGAGTTGATACCTCAGAGAAGAAATGCAAAAACATAGGCTAAAAGAATTAGTTTGATACCAACAGAGTAAGGAAATAAAGTAAACTACAATTTTGGACAATGCATGAAGGAATTTAGTGTATGAAAGAGGCAGCAACTCAAACTATTGAAGAATGAATACATTTTCCCCTAATTTTTACTGATGTTTCTATTTCTCCCTCTCCTGTCTTCTCTGAAAGCAATAAAAAATTAAAGTAAAAATTCCCACTTAAAAAAAAGGTGAAGCAAAAAATAAAAAGAACTCCTCATAGACAGACATTAACAGAGGGAATGGGATGTGGGAGGCAGGAGAGGATAAAGTGAGATAAATGATGATGGAAATGAATCCAGACAACAAATGGGTTCTGACTTCCTGTCACTACTTGAGACAATTAGGTAGAGACAGGATTGAACCATACATGAGCATTTATTCCTATAATGCCAGCAGTATGGGAGAGCAAATGGTCATCCACAAAAATCAGCTACTTATAATGGGTAGGACAAAGATTACATGGGGAAGTAGGCAAAAGGAATAAGAATGGGTATAATGGTTACAGATTACAAGCAATGGAGGTCCAGTGCAGGAGCCTCTGGGACTCCATTGTTTTGGCAACAAGGTTGTTAATCTTTGCATGATGATAAAGCATTTCTTAGATGAGAACTGACTGCATTCCAAGGTTAACTCAGTCCAAGGTTAACTCAGGTCCCAGGGCATACAACTCCCAGCCAGGTTAGACCATGCTTGCTTTAATCAGAACAAAAACAATCAGTTAACAGAGCATGATTAATATTTCTTATAACTATAGCTAGTCTTTACTGTTTTATTTCTGCTCCTAATAGAAAGAGTCATGACTTGGGGAAGTGAACACAAAATAGAATATACAGATGATGTGTTATAGAATTGTGAAATAGGAATTTTTAGGGGTGAAATAGGCAGGTGAAATTTTAGGGAATTTTTAAAATTAAGGGTGTCCATAGAAAAAGCACAGGCTGCAGAGCTGTGAAAGGTTACATTTCCATAAGACAGGGAAATTGGGAGAGGCAGCAGTTACATTTCCATAAGACAAGGGAACTGGGAGTAGCAAAACCTATACAAAATAAAGGAGGAAGAAAGGCCAGAGGGAATAGGAGAACAATGAGGGAGGAGGGCCTCACTTGTCCCATGTGAGGTTTGACCTTTGAGCTTAGGAGTAGCTATAGTGACCAAATCAGAAGGGGACAGTGACCAATCAGAGGGGATATCAAGGCACAAAGATCTGCACCATTTATAAACCATAGGGAAAAGGGACTCAGTGGGACTCTTTCCCCCTCCCCACGTGGGCGTCTGTACTTGTTCTTCAATAAATTTCCACCTTCCGTCCATGGTTTCATTCTTCTACTTGGACAGATAGCCTGGGAAAAGCCATCCTGCCCAGGGGAACACTAGGTGTTCCAGTCCAAAAATCCCGTATCAATTGTATACCTTAAACCGATATAATTTTATTAACCAATGTAACCCCAATAAATTCCATTTAAAAAAAGACTGATTAGCAGGAGAGAATAACAACATTTAATTACATATGTACATACAGGGGTTCCATAAGAACTTGGGGCCTGAGTGCAAGGTGTGGATAGTTGAGGCTTATTTGCCATCTTGAACTAAGGATAAGACAGGCTAGCCCAGAGAGTGTTGCTCAGTGGTTGAGTGTAGACAGTGCCTGGGAAGGCACATGGGCATTTCTTTAAATTACGGTCAGCTGAGTCCAAGGCAACAGGCAGAGCTGCATCTTGGATACACATTCCCCAAGAAGGCAGAAGTGTTATCAGTACTGATTTCTTACCTTTGTCCAGGTGCTGGGGAGCAGGCTTTGATATGTAAATCCAGTCAAGCACCAGGAATGCTCGGGCCTACTCAAGAATGCAAATAAGCTCCTTTGATCCTAAGTTCTGGTGAAACCCCCTGGTATTTGGGGCTATAAAATAAACTTGCTGGGTGGGCTCTGGGTCCCTGCCTCTTCATCAGAGGTGGCAGAGGTTCCACCCAGCTCCCAGCTTTTTCCTTCTATCTTCATGTCTGGTCTCTTTCTTTCTTTTATTTCTCAACTCTCAACTCCCAGCTCCCCTACTCAGGAACCGGACCCGCTCTCTTTCTGCGCTGGACGTAGAAAAGAGAGAAACACCTACAGTTGAGCATCTATCTATGAACCAAGAGGTCACAGTTCTATTCCCAGTCATGCCAGTTGCAGACTCAATCCAAGTAGGGCGCATGCAGGAGGCAGCTGATCAATGATTCTCTCTCATCATTGATGCTTCTATCTCCCTCTCCCTTCCTCTCTTAAATAAATAAAAAAAATAAAATACAGGCTAGGAAGCCAGGGCAAGCAGAACAGGAAAACTGAGACAGATAGTTAAATGATGGAGCAATTTATAGCCATCTAGAAAGTCACAAAATCTTATGGAAGCATCCATCGTATATAAAAACTGCTGTTTGAAATTTTAACCCTGCTATTTGGCTTCTGTAAATGCTTGCTTGCTTAAATAATAAGGAAAATAAGACTACTCCCACTTCAGAGAGGCCATTAAACCTTCCCCGGATGAAATTATCAGTACTGGCACCAGGCCAAGCCTTTGGTTGAGGTCTCAAGGCCCCAGCACATAGGGGCTCTTTAAGAACTTGCAAAGGGGGCCAGAAACACCCCATATTTGGGAGACAAAGAAGGTAAAAACATATAAATAGGGAAAATTCCTCCATGTTGGGGCCCAGAATTTGAGAGACATTTTCCTCTGGACCAGCGCGTAATAAATGTAACTCCATCTCTCTAAGCATTGCTTGGTTCTTCTCTGGTTTTCTGTAACACTATCTTTTGTAACCAAGGACACTTAAGAGTAAATGGTCCCGCCTGGAGTGGCTCAGTGGTTGAGCATGGACTTATGAATCAGGAGATCATGGTTTGATTCCTGGTCAGGGCACATGCCCAAGCTGTAGGTTCAATCCCAGTAGGAATTGTGCAGGAAGTAGCTGACCAATGATTTTCTCTCATCATTGGTTTCTATCTCTCTCTCCCTCTCCCTTCTCTGAAATCAATGAAAATATATTTTTAAAAATGACATTATAAAAGTCAGTAAGAAAAATTGAAAATTGAACAAAAGATTCAGAAGGCTGTTCATAAGGCGGGGAGGGGGGAAGGAGGATTGCAAATTGTTTATTAACTCCACCTTGCTCACAATTAGGGGAATGTAAATTAAAACAACAGTGAGGTACAATTTTTCATCTCACAGAATGCTAAAGTCCAAAATTGTATAGTGTTCACTAGGATGTGGAAATAGGCACCTTTATATGCCTTGGTGAAATTTTTTGGGGAAAAAAAATCAAAATTTTACATGACACGTGTTTCAGCACAACAATATATGTACTTCAGGAGATATAGTTATGCATGTATGTAGACTGCTAAAGAAGGATATTATCATAGAATTGGTTTTGTTAGGGGCAGAAATATAATATTGGGCATTAGTTATAAGAAATCTTAATCATGCTCTGTTAACCTTGATTGTTTTGTTCTAAATTCTAACCTGGCGAAGTTGTATGTTCCCAGGACCCAGGAGTCAACATTGGACCTGGGAGTCAACCTTGAAATGTGGTCCATTCTCATTCAAGAACTGCCTATTATCAGGGAAAGATTAACAACCTTGTAGCCCAAACAATGGAGTCCAGCCCCAGCCCCCATTGCCTACTTCCCCAATGCATCTAATACTCATTTTGCATAACCATTCTTATTCTTTTTGCCTACTTTCCCATGTAATATTTGTCCTACCCAATTTAAGCAGCTGGTTTACTGGGGGGGAGGGGGGGCGCGGAGGAGGTAATCCAGAGCAAATTTTCATGGATGACCTGCTGCTCTCCCATAATGCTTGCATTGTTGGAATAAATGCTCATATATGATTCAACCCTGTCTCTGTTTAGTTGGCTCAATTAGTGACAGACAGTCCTGACCCATTGGTTGTCCAGTTTCAGTTTTAATAGCAAAGACTGCAAAAAATATGTGTGCTCATCAATGAAGGGCTGGTTAAATAAATATGGGGCATTATTAATACAGAGGAATACCAGAGAAACAAAAAGAATGAGGTAAACCACTATGTGCTGATATAGAAGGCTGTCCAAAATATATCACAAAATGAAAAGAGCAAGAGGAAGAATAGTATTTATATGTTCTCTTTGTGAAAAACAAAAACAAAACAAAACACAAAAAACAATTGCATACATCATCCAAGCATGTACTAGTATATATGCAAAGAACTTAACAACACTTAACAGTTGCTGCCTCTGGAGAGCGTGGACCTATGAACCAGGGTGATTTCACTTTCCTTCAGTAATTTCCTTTGATGAACTCAGAAGGTCTAAAGTAAATAATCTTTTTAAATTTAAAATTTGAAACATGCTTTTTTGTAGCCATTTTATAGCAACTATGCAAATCTTATATAATAAAAGGTTAATATGCTGAACAACCGGTTGCTGTGATGCACACTGACCACCAGGGGGCAGACCCTCAACACAGGAGCTGCCCCCTGGTGGTCAGTGCACTCCCACAGGGCTCATGGCTGGTGAGCGCAGCTGCAGTGGAGTGAGCCTCTCCTGCTCTCCCACCTCTGTGGCAGTGGGACATCCCCTGAGGGGTCCCAGACTGCGAGAGGGCACAGGCCAGGCTGAGTGACGCCCCTCTCCACCACCAAGTGCACGATCATGTTGATCATGCCTTTCTCAAAAATGTATGTGTGGCCCTGCTGGTGTGGCTCAGTGCTTGAGTGTCGACCTATGAACCTGGAGGTCACAGTTGGATTCCTGGTCAGGGCACACGCCCAGGATTCAGGCTCAATGCCCAGTGGGGAGTGTGCAGGAGGCAACCAATCAATAATTCTCTCTTACCTTATCTGGTTTGGCTCAGTGGATAGAGTGCAGAAGGCAGCTGATCAATTATTTTCTCTCATCATTGATATTTGTATCCCTCTCTCCCTCCCCCTTCCTCTCTGAAATCAATTAAAAAATATATTTTTAAAAATGTGTGTGTGGAGGGGGCTGAGGCAGACAAGGTGGGGTGAGGTGGAAACACATGCCAAGAATACAAAAATAAAAAGGAATATTTATTTTGTTGCAAAATAGATAACCAGATCCAGATAACTCCTGATAAGTACAGTTTATTTACATCCCACAATATTTGACATGTAGTATTTCCACTTTTATCCAGATCTTATTTTAGGGATAAAATATATTTTGTACGATATGACTATGGCTATTGCTTTCTTTTAGGTAGCATTACTGTATATGTGAATACAGGTTTTTTCTTACAATTTAATGGGTCCTTATGGTTTACTACTAGTTTTGTCTCTTGTAAACAATATGGGTCTTGCTTTTTTTTACTCATCTGACATGATAATTTCTTTCTCTTAATTGATGCACTTGGACTTATTATGGCCATCTTATTTTTCACTTTTTAAAAATCTTGATTGCTTGTGCTATGACATTTAAGAGGAGAAAAAAAACACCAAAACTATATGTGTACAATCCATGTATAAATTAACAATATTGCGAAAAACAGACCAGAGGAAATATATCCAAGTATTAATGACGCAATGATTTTTCTTAAAGAAGTGGAATTATGGTCAATTTCTTCTATTTTTTCTTTATTTTCTAAATTTTCCACAATGAGCAGAAATTATTTTTAGAGAAAAAAGTTTGGTCAGCAAATTAAAATACATTTTATTTAAAGGATAAAGTTAAATAAATTTCCAATGGCTCTCCTTTTCCCTTCGTCCTGTCCAGAGAGCACTAGAGACTTCTAGGGTGCATGTGCATACTCACCAGTCCCTAGAATGAGCTTTCCTTTTAAGTCCACAATTGGCAATGTCCTCCCCTGGCCCTTGACTCCTCAGGGCGTGGGAGGAAAGGGGAGGGTCAAGCGTTGGTGTTTGCTCACCCCAAACACTCAGGACCTTATCCTCCCATTGAGTCTCCTAGGATATCAGCAGGATGTGGCCTTGAGGTTTTTCCTCCCCTGGTTTCCCCAATCAAAAAATGCAGTCCTTTGTCTAGACAGAACTTGGATGGATTATGGCTGCAACCATTTTAAAACTTTATCTGATCTAGATGAAAATGTCCTGCAGCCACTTAAAATGTAATTTGTGGAGGTAATGTTTGTTCACTCTCGGTTCCTATCCTAGATGTAATTTGGTATCCAATACATTTCAAAATTCTTAGTCTAAATTTAATTTTGAAGTACTCTTTGTTTTTCATAAATACTTGGCACTGCTTGTAATGCCTTCTGACGTTGGCCAATCTTTAGTTAATGGGAGTTGTTAACCTAAAACTAAAAAGCCAAAATAAGAGGCAACAAGCATTTATTTGGAAACAAAAATAATTGCAATTTGGGGATTACAGATTCAGGCAGAAACTCAAATAGTGTTCTGATTAAAGGGTGAAGGCAAAGGGTTTTATGAGAAAAGGAAGGAAAATAATTACATGAATAGGAGAAAGAAATTTCTATTGGTGCTAACAAGCTGAGGTGTTTTTTTGTTTTTGTTTTTAGCTATACATGGATGGTTACTGATTCTACATCCCAAAACCAGAGTCTATAATCATCAGTCCTTGTGGTCAGGATGTCTGCTTTTCTATTCGCTTTGCAAACAGTTGTTTACAAGACAATGTTGGTTTGGCCCAGTCCATAGGCTATTTTGCCCAGCTCAAATATTGGAAAAGCTCAAGACATGCAAGTCACTTCTAGAATGGCTACTCTGGCTTTGTTTTAACTTATGTCAACTTTTCAAGTTTTGGCTTCTTATTTTTATTGATTTCAGAGAGGAAGAGAAAGGGAAAGAGAGAGATAGAAACATTAATTATGAGAGAGAATCATTGACTGGCTGCCTTCCGCCCGCCCTCTACTGGCGATAAAGCCTACAACCCTGGCATGTGCCCTGACCAGGAATTGAACCATGACCCCCTGGTTCATAGGTCGACGCTTAACCACTGAGCCACACCAGCTAGGCCAGAATTTTGTATTTTCATGTGGTATAATGCTACTCCAGCTTTTAAAATTTATGCTACCCTGTATGAAGTACAAAAATCTCATTCATTTTTCAAATGAATTAAACATCTGACCTAAAAACAAGCCAAAGCAAAGGGAAGCAACAACTTCATTGTTTTAGAATGAGGCATAGCTCCACCCAGGTCTGTTTTAAAATCTTCTTAAGCTCTAGACAGAACCAGCTACATAATTTGTAGGGCCAAGTACAAAATAAAAATGTGGGGCTCATTGTTCAAAAATGATTAAGATTTCCACAATGATGACAGCAGAGCATTAAAACAGTCTCAGGGCCTTCCAGACATGGGCCTGTGCCGATGCTCAGATTGCATGCCCACAAAGCCAGCATACTGCCAATGGGGTCCACCCAAGTTACATCATGTGTCCAAAGCACTTACATTCTGCATTAGTGGTTCCCAACCTTCTCTCTGGCCATGCCCCCCCTAAGCATCTCTAAAATCCTGATGCCCCCCGCTCCCCGTGACATATAATTCTTATTATTCAAAAAGCGAACTCCTATTCACATGGAGGAAGCCTAAGAGGCCATTAACTTGGTCTAAACAAGCTTCCAAAGAACATGGCAGCCATGAAAGAGAAAAATAAAGAATGAAAGGACAATTGCAGTACTGAAGAAGAAATCACTAAGAAATTGTTAAAAATAACAATATGAAGTGATACAAAAAAATAGAAAATAAAGTTTCAAAACATAATAGGGAACTGAAATGCATAAATATGTCACAATATATATTTATATACTGCGTATGAGGCCCCTAGAACCATAAGAAATGCAAAAAATTCACTGTTAATAACTCATTCTCAAATTGCACCTCTTAAAAATAAAATTGTTCCTCCCCGCCCTCTTTCTCCCCTTCTTCCCCGCCCCCCCTCACCTGCCATGGAGCATGTGCCCCACATTGGGAACCACTGTTCTACATAAAATATGTTGGTTTTTTTTGTTGGAACCATTTGTTGAAAGGATTTTGCTTTTGAAATTATATGGCTACAAGTAACCCATTTATTTTATGATTGGTTCTGATTTCTCTATCTATAGATAGCTATAAAAATAGCATATGTTTAGGAATTCCTGTGCAGTGAATAAATCAGACCTATTGTTTTCAACAACAAAACTTTTTGAACACTAAAATTGGTAATGAATGGAATTGCCACCGGTTATATTGTATGAATGTTTAATTAAACAATTATAAATCTCCATATTGCAGTTTTCTTTTGATATTTTGAGGCTGAAAATGATTTTTTGGCCCCAAATATTGGCATAAGCCCTTGAAACACTCATAAAGTTAGACTACTTAATGGGGGAAAATGATGCTAAGCACCCCACTCCTAGTCTGGTATGTCCCCTCCCCCAGTGTATTCCCCCAACATATACATACTGAGGGTCACTGATAAAACATACCAGACTGCAAAGCTCTGTTTAGTATGCAAGGCATTTAGGGCCTTCTTTTGTTTTGTTTACCTGAAGTTAGAACTGACTTGGTGTCTAGGAAAGGCTCTGGGTAAGGAAAATTTCGCTTTACTCTGTGGTATAAAGTTATAAAGGACTGAAATATTTTCATCACTTACTAGTAAATGAAATGCTATGAAGCACCATGTAGACATGTGGACAGCCTACCTTTCTTTATGTGATAGTCATGTCATCAGCTGGTCCTATTAGAATCTCACCCGGGGCTGGTTTGGGAGTAAGGAGTTGTCATTGTCAATGCTCTCCTTCCTAGGCAGCAAAAATGGAAACAATATGGTAGACTAGAAAAGGTATGGCCTTGGAGCCAAAGGAAGATGTTCTTACATTTGAACTTGGTCACTTTATTTGGTTTTCATGACTGGGTTGCTCTCTCAGAGAATGTTTCCTATAAATGGAGAAGTTAATATTTACCTCACAAGACTGTTATGAGGATTAAAAATAATATATATATATATATATATATATATACACACACACACACATATATATGTGTGTATAAACATATTTGTGTTTATCTAGACATATGTGTGTTTATCTATACACATAAATTTGGCCCATAAGCACTAAATAAATAGTAGTTTCTACTATTGCTGACATTATTATAATTTTATTATTAATTATCAATAGAGCATGAATTTATGGCAGCCTACCCAAAAAGGAAAAAAGAAATGACTCTTCAGAGAATTTTAAATTAGTTATATTATCCTCAGAAAATTCAATTATTAATGTGTCAGTACAATCCAAACTTGGTAATTTGTCAAATAATTTTCCTCATCCGTATTAAGCATTTATTGTGGACCCTAATGCCTTGTTTGGCCAGAGAAACTATGAACCTGCCTTCAAAGATTTTATTTTGTAGTTGAGGACAAAGATAAACATTTGAAAATTAATTCGAGAATAATGTGACCTAGTGAATAACTGAATATTAGGCATGACAGTGCAGGTGCTGCCTGCTATCAGGTTTTA
Source organism: Corynorhinus townsendii (assembly GCA_026230045.1). NCBI lineage: Eukaryota > Metazoa > Chordata > Mammalia > Chiroptera > Vespertilionidae > Corynorhinus > Corynorhinus townsendii. The sequence continues at coordinate 44,716,586 of JAPDVU010000003.1, read as the reverse complement.
ACAAAGGAGATCATTGTTAGGGGCTCAGATTCTCATAGAAGATTTAATAAATAAGGCACCTACACATCACTATTAGAGGAATTAATTTCCTTTGTATTAAAACAAAATTTTATGTAATTTTAGCAAGATACTTAACCCAGTGAAGCCATAGTTTTCTGTCTGCAAACTGATGACGAATCCTCCTGTATCAGATATAATGTGTTTAGCTGAAAATTACTTTAACACAATTAGTTTAAACGAAATGGAATATGTTATCTTGAAAGGCACAGTTGTTATAAGGGTGGTTTAATAATATTTCAGGGAGTCAGATCCTTTCTGCTTTGTCATCCTTAGAATGCCAGTTACTTTGCCTCTTTGTCACAAGAATGCTGCAAAAGCATTATATCCTATCATACTAATATGTAGAGGCAGAAAAAGAATTAAAGGAAAGGACCTACTTTCTTTGACTTGTGTCTTTTTTAAGAACAAAAAGAAAATTTCTCAGAAGTTCCCCCTGATAACAGACTTAGCCTCACATCTCATTGATTAAAATTGGATCTCATGTCCCTTGCTAAACCAATCACTGGCAAGGGAATAGAATCCCAGAAAAGCCTACATGCATCTCCTGAGGTGGCTGTATCTACCTATTCTGAATCATGAGATTACATGAAGTGTAGAAACCAGAACAAAACTAGGCTGAGCCAGCAGAGAAGAAAATTAATACTCAGCAATGTTTTCTTACCTGCCCACTTGGCCAGCTACCTGCCCAAGCTCTGCCAACTGGACTTACCCGCCCCAATGTTTGACTCAGAAAACAATGATGCAAAGAGGCAGCCCTGGCTGTAATCTATTCTGGCACAGATAGTGCTACTATAGCCAGTTTCCAGAGGTATGGTGGCGATGGTTCTAACAACAGTGTCCAAGGTCCATGAATGAGGCAAGGGGCCATGCCTATGCCCAGCAGCAGCAGCAGCAAGGGCACTGTCACAAGTCTAGTTGGGCGGCACAGTTTCGGACATGTTATCCTGAGGACTTAGTTCCCAATCCTGGTTATTCCTCCTTCTGGACAGCCTGTGAACTACTTAAATGCTTTTAATAATTTTTTTCCTGCTTACATTAGTAGGTTGGATTCTGTTTCTTGTAACTCTGACCTTGATTATCAGTCTGTCTGTAGGGCTAAGCTGGATTGCTAAGTGTGAAAAGAGCATGCAGAATTAGATGTGTGAGTGGAGGAATTCATTCCAGTGATGCTATTCTACAGGTCAAACTTGGCCAAGAAACCCTCAGTTGGACCTTTAACTTTCTTGGCCAAGAAATCCCCAGTTTGAGCTTTAACTTTCTTGCTTGGAAAACCAAATTCAGAAGCTTCAATTCTTCTTTCAAGGGAGTTTTGCTTTAAAGAAGGAATGCTCTCTCTGGTGGCCTCAGGGAGACCTCTCTTGGAAGGAGAAAGGGGGAGGTTTCATAGTGAAAAAGGAAGTTCCACAATGGCCAAAGACAGCTTCCTATCCTATATAATAAAAGTGTAATATGCTAAGTGTCCAACCAGGGGGTAGATGCTCCGACTGGTAGGTTAGCTTGCTGCTGGGGTCCAGGTCGATCGGGACTGGGCAAGAGGGCCGGACACGCCCTGGAGCCCTCCCTCGGTCCCTCGCTGGCCAGCCAGCCCCCATTGGCCTGATCGGAACTGGGTGAGCCGTCTCACCCTGATGGCTGGCCAGGCTGAGGGACCCCACCCATTCACGAATTTGTGCAACGGGCCTCTGGTTTCATAATAAAGCCAAGTCCCATTGGTTGCATTGTCCTAACATGTGGGTTATTTGGGGCAGCTCAGTATCTGATGAATCTGTGTATTTGTCAGTGTTTGGATGCTATGGAGGAACATGTGAAGTATATGCAGACTGAAGATGATGTACTAATAACAGAGCAGGGTACAGGTCGCTACTGACCATTGGTGCTCACATGTGAGTATTATGGGCTGCAGTCTTGACTTGGCATCCTCAGGTGATTTTGACTGAATTTCACAAGAGTATAAGGCAAACACATGAAGAAATACCTATGTGAAATGGTCACATGGACCTTTAGAAGGCCTAGGGCATCTGAACGCCTTCAGGTGCTTATGAGATGCTTATGAGATGGACTGTAGTTAAAAGGCACATGCTCCAGGAGCAATGTCATGAGTCTGAAGATCTCTCCTGCAACTTCTCCTTGGCTCAGCCTCCTTTCTGCTGCAGGGACATGGACTTTCCATTGAAGTTACCTTCAGTTAGAGCTCAAATCCATTAAATCCATCATCTTTTTCTATCTTGGCCAATCCTGGTGATCTTGTTTTAGTTCTTCTTCTGCTCCAAAGGACCTACATGGAAAAACATAGTTCCTAATACTATAGAACCACAAGACCACCCCTTGGATAAACTGTTTAGAGTTCATTCAGGCATGGATATCCGGCAAAGATTCATTTGGAACTTTTAAGTGAATTGTAGATGCTCCTCAACTTATGATAGGGTCACAAATCAATAAGTTGAAAATATCATAAGTTGCAATTGTATTTAACACACCTAACCTGCCAACATCATAGCTTAGCCTAGAAACCTTAAATGTGCTCAGAACACTTACAGTAGCCTACAGTTGGGCAATTATCTTGAGTTTCATCTCAAGAGCCCTTGCCTTCCTCTTCTTCTCTTCAAAAGCAGGAGATAGAGATAGGCACTTTGTAGGCATGATGGGATGTGAAAACACAAAACACAATATCCAAGAAACATGGCAACTCAGCACAGTGTGGAGTATTAAATGTTTATCTTTCTGATTGCATGCCTGACTGGGAGCTGCGGCTCTCTGCCACTGCCCAGCATCACTAAAGAGTGTCTTCCTACATATCACTAGCCCAGGAAAAGATCAAAATTCAACGTATGGTTTCCACTGAATGCATATCGCTTTCATATCTTCATAAAGTTGAAAATTTGTAAGTTGAACCATCACAAGTTGGGGACTGCCCATACTCAGTCTTGTTTTTTAAACAGCTATATCTTCCTGTGGGCAATGGTATATATAGTGAGAGGTTAGGCCAGTGACCATGAGGCATTTGCTGTGTTTGAATGAGCCCTACTCTCGCACAGAGTAAGACTAATGCCTTTCTATTCAGAACCCTTTTATCAGCCACCTGAGCTCAACGTTTGGTTCACACCTTCACCCCACCCTCTTATCCTTGAGACACTATTAGAATTAATTTTCAAGACCTTCATGATTTTGTTTCACTCCCAAATATAGGGGGGGAAAGCAACATTTTAATTTTCCTTCAAATTGATGATCTGAATATTAGAAGTGGCTTGGCTCTGCTAATTTTCCCAACATATAAATAATTCCAAACTAAAAGTAAATGTTCATCTTGAAATTCTAAATTATGTACAATTTTTAGGAGAACAATTTTGAAATAGTTACAAGCAACCTGTATTGTACAGGAAATAAACATTATCTTAACATATTAATCACATTGTTCCAAAAACTTCAATCTGCTGGTGTGAACAAATATGTACCATTATTATATATAATAATTTTAAAGTTGCATAGATCTGTGCCTTGCAAGCTTTTAATGTTCACATAAATCACCTGGGAATCTTGTTAAAATGTTGACCCTGACTCAGTAGGTCTGCGTTGGGGCATGAGAATCGGCATTTCTTACCCTTTCCCAGTTGATGCAACTGCTACTGCTTCACAGGCCACACAGAGGAGAGAGCATTTTATCTTAACTTGAATCATTATTTCAATTGCATTTTTAAAATAACTCTCCAAAACTTAAAAATAGTGGCTATTAATGTTTTCCTGTTGCTACTAGGATGTTATTTATTTATTTATTTAGACATTGATGTGAAAGAGAAATATCTACCAGCTGCCTCATGCACGCCCCCCACTGGGGATCAAGCCTGCAGCATGGACCTGTGCCCTGACCGGGAATCAAACTGGTGATCTCCTGGTGCATGGGTTGATGTTCAACCACTGAGCCATACTAACTGAGCAAGAATGTCTTATTTTATTTAGAATGTGTTAAGCAAATTTTTAAAAATAATTCTTTATTGTTGAAAGTATTACACATATCCCCCTGTTTCCACCATTGACCCCCTCCAGCCCGCCCCTCGCCCCAGGCCCTCACTGCACAGATTCCTGTGCTAATAATACTTAATTAGCTCAGGAATCTAGAAATTTTATCTGGTAAAGAAAACCTTTGTTTATTTGATCTCCAGAAATCAGGCTGGGGCCAGCATTTGTAGAGCTGATTTAGGTCCCCATGGCAATGGGATCAGAACTCTCTGGAAAGAAAACAAACTTACCAGGCACCTTCTGTTTTTTGTCATTGTTTTGTTTTGTTTTTGTTTTTGTTTGTTTTTGCATTCCTCAGCTTCCAGCCTGGTAGTACACATCAGCTGATGTCCATATTATGCTTACAGGCTCACACAGGGCCAAGATGGACATTAAAGATCCTTTGTGGGCTAAATCCTATTAGACAGCTTCTTCACTGCCTATTATGTGTGTGTTGCTGTATCAGAGGATTCCTCTTCCCCTTAAACAGTTTCTGGGATCTTCTGCCTCCTTGAACAGCTTCTGAAGTGCCTGTTATCTGATCCCATGTGTCACATGCTCATCTACATCAAACAGAAAGACGCCCTTATGTAATAGCATGATGTTGCTTTTGCATCGCTGTCATGCCTTTGTTACTGCGTCACCTCCTATACCACATGGCATGGAAGAAATAGGAGGCCACACAAAGTGCAAAGAAGAATGAAAAAATGGAATTAAGTTTTTAGTTTGAAGGGCACTGGTGCTGGTGCTGGCATAGAGTGTAATTAGCAAGAATGTTTAGTCGACCAAGTTTTCTTCCGTATGAGAGGGATTAAGACCCAAGCCAGAGGAGAGCAAAGGTTTGGAAATGAAAGGCTGAGAGTGGGAGATTCCTGTCACCAATTGTCACCAAACCTTTATGACAAGGGGAAGGGGAGAGGGATATGCTAGAACCTCTGTCAAGTGTGGCTCATTCCTCGCCTCCTTATAGAAGCCCATTAAGCTATCAGCTCTGAATAGGAGACTCCCATGCCATCAGCGTGTGTTATGACTAAAGAAGAAAAGTCCCAATTTCCACTTGGGATCTGTAAAATTCAGAAAGGGGGAGGCAGCAGGCTTACAGGGATCTGGGAGCCAGGATAAGAGAATGCCATAAAAAAAGATGAACCATTTACTGTCCAGCTGGGGAATGGATGAGGACCCAGTTACATCCTTCCTTTAAAACTCCTTAGCAGAGTTGATTATATATGTTTTTATTTATTTTTAAAGAGAGGGAGGAAAGGAGAGAGATAGAGAGATAGAAACATAGATGGGAGAGAAACATCAATTGGCTGCCTCTGCATGCTCCCTACTGGGGATTGAGCCTCCAACCTGGGCATGTGCTCTGACTGGGAATGAACTGCTAACCTCTTGGTTCATGGGTCAACGCTCAACCACTGAGCCACACCTGGGAATCAGAGTTGATTTTAAAAAAACAAAATAAAGTTTAAAAAGCACCTATCAGCCCTAGCTGGTTTGGCTCAGTGGATAGAGCGACGGCCTGTGGACTAAAGGGTCCCAGGTTCGATTCTGGCCAGGGGCATGTGCTGGGGTTTCGGGCTTGATCCCCCGCAGTGGGGGGCATGCAGGAGGCAGCCAATCAATGATTCTCTCTCATCATTGATGTTTCTATCTCTCTATCCCTCTCCCTTCCTCTCTGAAATCAATAAAAAAATATTTTTAAATAAATAAAAAAGCACCTGCCAGAGAAAACGGAAACACAACTTTGCTGAAGTTTAAGGGACAGTAATAGGAAGATAAATGAGAGCTCTTCTCAAATCTAGATAATCTGATCTATAATCAGGTTAGATCTACAAGCCCTATTCTTCATCCTTTCCCTTTTAATATCCAATCTTCTTCCTCAAATGAAGGACACCAGGTATTATTACTGCTCATTTCAGAAGGAACATGTCCTTAGCTGGGAGACACCTTTAACCCAATTCTGTTGCCTTGACCTTATGCATGAACATTGTGCTGCAAATTCTCTATATTTTTCATTAGATTAGATCTAATTACCCCAGGTTCATGACCTCCTTGCTACATACTTTCTTCTAATTTCACCCTACTATCACCCAGACTTTTTTTCTCTCACCTGGTGGCTTGCTTCCTTATGGGGGATGGGGGGGCACCTTTAATCTCTGTTTCTGCCTCCCCACCTCCATGCTAAGAACTGCTGCTTCTCCAGAACTGTAAGAGAATAATAACTTCAGATAATGGGGAAACTATGAAATAAATACAACAAATAAGATAGAGTCTCTTCTCTTCTCTTCTCTTCTCTTCTCTTCTCTTCTCTTCTCTTCTCTTCTCTTCTCTTCTCTTCTCTTCTTTTCTTTTTTCTTTTATGCGCCAGGCCAGCTAGGAGGTGGTAACGCGACTGCTGGAGAGAGGAAGCGGAAGTGGAAACCGAGTCTGTTTTTATAAGGCTACCTGTCATTGGATTTAGGACCCACCCTAATCAAATACGACCTCAACTTGATAATATCTGCCAAGACCCTATTTCTGAATAAGATCACATTCACAAGTGGAGGTGGAAGTGTTTGAACTTCAGAATTCTTTTTTGGTGGGTCCGCAATTCAACTGTGAGGGATGGCATCTCTGCAAAGATAAAGTAAACAGGACATAAATGATAAGCCATGTCACACAATCCTACTGTGGTTTAGAAAACAACTTGTAAAAGCTCTCATAAATAAATCAATCCAGTGTTAACTAATGTGTTTTCATTTGGTGAAATAAATGTCTTGTAATTGGCATACATGGTGCTAGAAATAGATCCTCATTGGTGAATTGGTGGTTTTCAACTGTGAGTAGACTACCATATTTTAGACAGCATCCTGCAAACCATGATTAGGTAGACTGCTTTTATGCTTGCTTGCTCAAAAATGTTTACCTAATAAGTGACTCTGTGGCAGAATTCCATCTGAAATCAGCTGGAATTCAATAGCAAGGTTGTGGGGGTGCAGTTAGCCTTTTTCTACTTCTTAACTTTTGGCAGCTGCAGAATCTACCAAAAAGAATCTAATAGCAGAGCACAAACAAACTGCCTTGGTCAGTTCTCAATACCATGAGAACAGTGAAAGGCAAGTCATGAGCAGTTATCCAGGATGTTTTCCAGTGGCTCAGGGGATCTCTGTTGGCCCTGACCCCAGCCTCCACTATGAACTCTCTTATTTCAGCCTGATTCTGACCATTTTTGACCTCACCCTGGATCTGAACTTTCTTCTTTTCTTCTGGCCCCTTTGACTGATGCCTTGGGTTGTGCTGTCTGTCCCTTCTTTTATTTCAGTTTTCTTCTAGATGTTGCCTTTCTTCACATCTTTGGATCTAGGTGCTGCTGCTGAAATCAACTCATGCCCACCTAGAAGCCTAACTCTGGTCCCAGGAATCCCACCTGAGACCAGTGCCCCTACTTCACTTTCTGGTCAGATCATTAGGACATTTATTTTTTTTTTAAAGACTCATAGGAAATCTTAAAGGCAGTTCCATTGGAGTTTTTCTATATCCCACAGTAGTAGTCAGCATATTATGACACATTCATTCACTTGCATTTCAAATTGAATTGAGAAAGTGAAGAGGGACTGACTTTAATTATATGCATCAAAATTTTGCTGAGGGGGGAGGGGCATGGATTGAAAGGCACTGTGACCTGTGCTAACACATTGGGATCTGAATAGTTTAGTCTGAGCCAAGTGCTCACTCTCTGAGCTACAAGAGTCTATATTTGCCCTGGAACTCACCCCGCTTGGAATTTGGAACCAAACTAAGTCAGAAATTTTAAAAAAGAAGCTACTCTTGCAAGATCTACATTGTGTTTCTCTTTAAAAATTCAGAGGTAAAGATGACTTAGCAAAAACATTTTGATGAAAGAGGATTTTTTTTGGTAAGTGATCAGGACTTACTGATTTATAGTGCATTTATAATTTCAAATCACTGTCTTCTATAAAGTATCAACAGAAAGCCAAAACCATTCAAAGGAAACAAACCATGGCCCAATATCAAATATATAAGTGAGAGATGTAAAGTAAAAACATGCTAAGATGTAGGCAAGACTATTTTGCAGATTTCATGAACTGCGAATTCTTTAAAACCTGAAAATAAGACCGAGTGGTCTTGTGTCACTAAAGGGGACAAGGAGAGATCCTCAAGGTTGTGTTTAACCTTGGACTAAGGACTAAAGGTCTGCTTACAAATGCCACAAGAGTGAAACCTTATTCCTCCTGTTGTTTGGAAAAGACCCTGTGCAATCCTCCCTTAGGAAGATTCAAAGATCTGCCCTCCAAGTCTTGTTGGGTCTTTGCCTTTCTATCACCCCTTCAGGACAGCCCCACAAGTGCCAAGACTTTACAAGAAGGCAATTTGAGGGAGTATGTGGAGGGGTTTATGAGAATATTGGTTGCAAAGAGAGTGACCACATGGGATCCCACTTGAGAATGGAGTCAAATCCTAGAATGTCCAGGAGGAGATGGTGGAGGTGGTGGGAGAGGCCTACAGGGCAGAGAAGAGAGTGGGAGAGGCTGATCACTGGCCCCAGAGCTAAGGCATTGAGGGACAAAGATTTACTGTGCCTGGGGAAGTTTGCTGTTCTGAGAGAGAGAATCTAGGTGCACAAACTTTGTGTGGATCAAGAGGGGGATGTGTAATGCAGCCTGGTAGGGTCCTGTAATGCACCTGGTACACCAGCCCAGCCTTTAGCGCCTCTGTTTGGTTCCTGGGAGGCTATGTTGACCTGGAAAGTGAAGTGTTGCACTGCCTGAAAGCACCAGGCAACCACCTCCTGAGTGACTTTGGCAGAGTGCTAATGCCCCTACAGAAGGACAGTTCTCATAAACCCTGAGTGAGTTTCTCCTGGAACTGCTGTCTTACTAGTTTGTTTATTTCCCCTTGGCAAGAGGCTAGACATCAACACTACACCTCTGAGAGACAGCAGCTGACACCTTCACCACAGGGAGAGGGCCAAGGCGACTCATGAGCACGTGTGATGCTGCCCAGCAAAACCCACTGAAACTTGGAGAAGGTAGGGCTCCATTGATCTTACAAGTGGGACTGGGCCAGGGACTGTTACCAGGTTGCCATCACCTACCATAATCCCTAAGCCAATGTGGCTAGAAAAATAGCTAAGCGAGCCTCTATTCTTTTCTCTCTCTTAGTTTGGCATCCACAGTTTGGTGACAGCAGTGACCCCAGTTTTTGGTACTAGAGGAACAGCTCTGGGAAGTGAGCAAGGAACATACTTCCAAAGCAGATCCTGGCATTGGGCATTTGAT